>OX940984.1:5818620-7291417 GCA_954871275.1 Leptopterna dolabrata | reverse complement strand
TTGATGCCGAGACAAACAAACAAACAAACAGACACTGTTTTATTATATGTATAGATAGATATGTATATATTTTTTAATACAGCATTTTTCCCATTGATGGAGTATTTCCTCCCCGAAAACCATAGCGACAATATCCTGATGATATCGAATTTATGCGGTTCTGACCCACGAGGGAGACGGTCGCCCGAACACCGGTTGTGGGAGACGACGCACGGCCTCGTTAAATGCGAGCGTTGGTTGTCCTGTAGTTGGCAAATACACGACACACACCGACGCTATACGAGTGGATTCGAGGTTCAGCTTCGGAATCCGATGTCCGTGGACCGGCACAGCCTCGTAATATCGGCTTCTCCCATTCATTTCGACGAAGTGGTGGATAATGGTGTGGGAATGTCAAACGGTTGACCGGGCGCCTCAACGCGGGAGAGCGGCGCCCCGGGAAAACAATTTGATCCAATTACCGGCGGCTGCTGAATCGATTGTTGATGCGATGGGTCGAATAAAAGAGGGAAGAGCAGGGTTATGATTGATATTCGACTCTCACCGGGAGCGATAATATTTGTGATCTAAATAGCGATACAGCAGAGGATAACCTGCCTTCAGCCGGCCATTTCCTTACCAGGTTTAACCCTGTCAGCAACACATTTAGATCCTGTTATGAGAAAAATATGAAAATTTGAGAACGGGAAATTATCGTCAAAAACAATTTTTTTTGTTAAGAAAAGAAAACGCTGCAAATTATTACACAACGGTTTATTATTTACCTGTAAGTACAGTTGCCCCTTCTGCGTAGATCACTGGTTTCTGTGGTCAGTACCTAACCTCGAGCTCCCCACAGGAAAGCCCAAAATCGAATACTGGAGCTGGCCCGGGAATTACATATCATAAAAATGCGTGGTATTCAATAATTCAGTCATTAATTATTTGTTGTTATTCATGAAGCATAACGTTTGTTCAAGTTACCAAAGTACCTATCCACAAAATTCAAAAGATCTGCATTTTGGTTTATTATTTTCAATAATAAACCATTGGAATCGAGCATGAAAAAAATAATTCTAACCCCCCCCCCCCCCCCCCCCCCCTCCCAAAATTTTATGGTTTACGTTTCAAGGTATGTAGAATCCGAAAATGCAATAAAAAAATTTCTGTCTGTCCGCCGTACGCCGTACTGACCACTTTTCTTAGTTACCAGGAACCAAAATTAATGAAATTTGGTTTATGGGTCCCGTTCGGGGTCTGGTTGGTCCTCGAACCTCGGCGTTACTGTCAGTCATCTCTAAGGGGTTCAAAATAGGGGTTGGAATTTTCAGAACGCCGTATCTCGAAAACTTTCGATAGAAGGGTATGGTTTTTTTTGCGTTATTAAATTTGTCTTGTGCTAAACAATTTTTTGAGACCACCCGGAGCATTGTACGTCCATCCGTTCGTGTGCACCAAAAAGCTTCGTCAACACGATCGTGAATCAAACGGTATAAATCCGGCCAAGATATCATCGCTAGGGAGCACCTGTTTATAATCAAGGATGGCTGTATGAAGTCGAGTTGGTTGTTCTGCGATATTATTCCATTTGATTTAAGTGATGGACTATTGGATTTTGTTGGTAGGTACTTCTGAAACTTGAAGAAACGTTGAAGTATAATTATTGATGGCTAAATTATTACACAATGGTAAATTATTACACAACTGCAAATTATCACCTAACGGTAAATTATTACATAATGGTAAATTATTACGCAACGGTAAATTGTTACAGAACGGTAAGTTATTACACAACGGTTCATTACACTTGACCAGAGGGTAGGTACTGACCACAGAAAACAGTGATCTAACGCAGAAGGGGTATCTATTTCACTCCACATCAACAATTTTCCTTCAGAACTTCATTATTTGCGTTTCTTTTTGCCATTTTAGTTACTGTTTGTCATCGAGAGAATTATTTTAAATTTAACTCGTGATTTAGGCAGGTACCTAGTAACGGGTACTGCGTTAGGTACTAACCTACGGAGGGTCTGCGATCTACTTGATATGTATAGAATAGTACATATTATATTATATAGATCTGTAACAGAAGGGTATTCTGTACAAAATAATAAACCGATGTGCAGGGATTTGCAGCGTTTTCAAATGAAATAATGTCACAGAACAACCAACTCGACTTCATACAGCCATCCTTCATTATAATCAGGTGCTCCCTTGCAATGATATCTGGTATGGATTTATACCGTTTGATTCACGATCGTGTTGACGAAGCTTTTCGGTGCTCACGAACGGATGGACGTACAATGCTCCGGGTTGTCTCAAAATGTGTTTATTTCAAGATCAATTTAAAAATGTTAATCAAAAACCATACCCATAAACCGTTGTGTATTAATTCACAGTTTTGTGATAATTTGCCACTGTGTAATAATTTACCCGTCAATAACACTTCAACGTTTGTTCAAGTTTCACTACCTATCAACAAACTCCAAAACAGCCATCATTTTTCAAATGAAATAATATCACAGAACAACCAAATCTACTTCATACTCCGTGAATATAATCAGGTGCTCCCTAGCAATGATTATCTCGGGCCAATTCCCGATTGTTAGCGCGTCCCTAGTGATGATATTTGGGCTGAACGTATACAATTTCATTCATCATCCTGTTGAAAATGCCTGTCGGTGCAAACTTCTGGGCCTTACTGTGAACGGCTGGACGTGCAATGCTCCGGTGGTCTTAAAAAACTCCGAAGTTCGATAACTATTTAAAACCGTAAAAAATTCGAGGAAACGGCGTCCTGGAGACATCAACCCCTATTTTTCACCCCTTAGGGACGACTGAAAGTAACGCCGAGCTTCGAGGAACAACTAGACCCCAAATGGGACCTATAAACCAAATTTCGTCAATTTTGGTTCATGGTAACTAAGAAAAGCGCTCAGTACGGCGTACGGCGGACGGACAGAATTTTTTTTTATTGCATTTTCGGATACTAGATACTTCGAAACGGAAACCATCAAATTTTGAGGAGGGGGTTAACAATTTTTTTCATGCTTGATTCCAAAGGTTCATTATTGAAAATAATAAACCAAAATATAAATAATAGGGATGCTCGTGGAAGAATGATGACGACTCTTGGCGGTCACTGTTCCAAACGAGACGAAGTCGGTGTCGTTGATGTGAACGGTTCTCGTCACATCAGTTCGCCCTCTAACATCCCATCCATCCCAATTGGGGAACGAAAAAAAAATAACAGAGAAATAGGTACAGGCACCGGGATTAAATTCTTTTCAGGTCTCCGATGGACCATACCAGAGGGACCTTCCAGCGGACTATCCATCAACCGATACCGGCCATTTCTCAAGGTCCGAGCTCCCTCATCAGACATCCGCACGGCCATTTACCTACTCAGCCCACGCCTCAGACCTGAAGGATTCAGCTGTCACCTTTGGACCCCTTCCGGTTGCTGCTGCTCACACGTAAGGAGCTTTCTCAGGAATTCTATTTCGCAATCATCAACCCACATTGTAACCCCCTGGTGAACACGAAAAGGAAAAGGAAAAGGTTTCGAGAAAACGAAAAGCACTTATTTACGGTTTGAACTGTATTCATAGTAGTTAAATTTCAGTGAACGGCGTGTTTATTTATTTGTTTATTTTTAATATAAGGGCAAACATTGCCCAATAACAAGGATTAATAATTAGCAAGTAAACATGAAAGAAAACAATATTTATAAAAGAAAAGAAAATTTTTGTTCAAAATAATAATAACTTGGCCTGTCTCTTGAACACACTTCCACTTACACAGAGTAGGTCCACTTCTGACATACTTGCCAGACGGTTGAACTCCCGCTGGCTTCTGATCAGGGGCCCACCGAGCAGATAGTTGGTGGGAACCGTCCGGAGGAAGAAGGTCTGCGTAAAACGTGTCGCATACGGCGGAACGTGAAAACAGCTCCGGACAGTCCACCTTGCCGTCAACCAAGCGGCGCACAAACACCACATCGGCCAGTTCCCGCCGCCCCCTGAGAGTCTCCAGGCCCGTCAATCTCAGCATCTCCGAGGCGTCGAAATCGTCCCATCCGTTCCCCAGCTTGTATGAGACGTACCTCAGGAAACGACGCTGAACCCTCTCAAGCGATTCTATCGCATTGAGATAGTGTGGAGACCATACAATAGATGCAAACTCCAGAATAGGGCGAACCAAGGCAGTGTACAGCATCGTCAAGGCCGACGGATCATTAAACTCCCTGGTGTTTCTCTTGATGAATCCAAGTGTCTTCATGGCCCTTGAGCAGATGTCATCGATATGGTCGGAGAAGCAGAGGTGGCTGTCAAACAGGACACCCAGGTCCCTAACAACTGTGTTTCGCTTCAGTACCTGCCCCGCAATAGAATAGCTAATGGCGATTGGCGAGGACGAGCGGGAGAACGATATAACTGAACATTTGCCAATATTCAGGGACAACTCATTCCTCTTACACCATTCGTCAACAGCCGACAGGGATGACTGAAGCCGCTCGCAGTCCTCCATCGATCTCACCACAGCAAAAGACCTTGAGATCATCAGCAAACAGCAAATGCCGCACCCCATCCCCAAAAACCGACCCGACATCATCCATAAATACAAGAAACCATAAAGTGTTCGTGATAATACCGAATTCCTATTTATTGGCAAGCCGATTGTCGCTACAATGATCAAAATAATATTTAAATCAGTGCTCTTCTCTGAGAATACAGCAAGGAAACAAGAAGCTTATGCTACTGATACAATCAACTTTATAGTACCTCGGCCTAGAAGGTCTGAAATGCCGTTCGAAATGCGGTGGATCGCTAAATATAACAGGATTTCAATTTTGCCAGTAAGGAGGCAGCCATTGATTCCTAGTGATTAATCGAAATTCCCAGTTCTATCGGTTCTCATGGAAAATGTTACTCTCCTTGGAAATCCTCAAAAACACACGGTTTTTGTGTTGTCATAATTAGGTATTTATGTTTTTAAAAAACTGTTCAAGAAATATTTAAAATAACTGTAAAAATGAAATAAAATAAATAAAAATAATAAAAATGAAAATAAAATAATGTTTTTTGGTATTCAGACCTCATTTTCTCTCTTGAAATCGATTGCAAAAAACGTTTTGATTAGTCCGTTGGAAAGCTGACGTTTTGGCGCATTTTTTAGCTTACCTTCACCATTCTGCTACAAGAATTAATAGGATCAACAAGCGCTTGAAAAAACAGACAATTTTAAGATTTTGACAAAATTCACTTTTCATACTCCATTTTCACTCCTCAAATCCTCCTAAAAAAATTTTGTTAGGCATTAGAGAGATAGGAAATTTAACGCTTTTTCCAACGGTATCTTCAAATTTGAATTTACTCCTTAAATTAAGGAAAATATAGCTGCTTTAGTGAGACGAGGTCGGAAACTCGAAAAAATCTTAAAAGTGAAAAAGTGGGATTTTAAGCGGAGTAAAAACAATAATGTTATAGGACACTTTTGGTCGAAAATTAGATGCAGAACACGTGGGAGAGAGGTTTTGCATCACTCATGTTACACCCTGTACATATAACAGTTTATTGTGGGTGCTGAGTTGAGAGTATCGGCCCATCAGCCAATATAATTTTCTGTATTTAATTGAGAGCTCTTTCTGTTTCTTCTTGACATGCTCTTTCCACTTTACCTTCGCATCTAGAATCATCCCTAAATGTTTTGCTGAATTAGCATACGGAATGGTGTTAAGGCCCCCATCCACGGTCAAACAATTTGCGCAAATTCGGTGTTTGTGCAAATAATTTGATCGTCGATGGGACTGTTTGATGGTTGTGCAAACTGTTTGAGTAAAATCGGTCTGGATCGAAATCTTTTGCGCAAACGACCCTTGTTTGACTACCTGTTTGACTGTGGATGATAGTATTGTGTAAACTTCGGATCAGTCTACGCCTTTTCCCCTTGTGAACAGACGCCTTTTCTCCTCTTCCTCGGATTCGGTAAGTTTTTTTAAATTATTCTTTTTGTTTCATTTTCGTTTTTGGCCTGTTCCAAGTTCCATGGTGTTTCAATTCAACGTAGTATGTTAATGGTCGAGTAGAAAGTTATTTTTGATTTTTTTTCTTCAGTTTACTGTTGTTTACTTTTTCAGGATATGGCGACAAAAGAAGGTGAACGGCGAGAATTTTGGAGGGAGTTTATTATAGCCAACTCTTCACCTACATGTTTGGCTTTCTTCTTTTTTTAGCACGTTTTTCTGTCCCCAGTGCAAGGGTAATCGCGGCACAACAATCGTCCGTATCTGACATGCTCACAGGATGTTGAAAACGAAACTGATGTTTGCACAACGGGTTGCAACGTGGATGGGCTCACGCTGGTGCAAACAGGCATTTGCACAAACACCGAATTTGCGCAAATTGTTTGACCGTGGACGGGGGCCTTTATATAGGTATATTAAATTGGCGCAAACATCCTTCACTGTCCGTAGGTTGGCTCTTTTGCACAAGCTCTTCGCCCAAGTTACGGCTGCTACGCTGAATTTCGTAGTCTGTACCTGCGAGGGATGAGCGAGAAGGCCACCTCCAAGCGACTTTATTTTGCTCTCGTCCAGGCTTTCCGATTTGGCTCGTTTGCCAACATTTTAATTTTCTCTCTCCGCCACCGTCCAATTGGATTCTTTCAGTTCTTCCCTCGCCCGTTCCGAAACACTGCTTCCGCGCAGATCCATTTACATCAGAGATCTCTGGATGGGGGGTTTGTTTGTTGTTTACAGTGGGAATGGGACAATGGCCTCAGGGCACCGCCAGAACAGCGAAGGCACCAGCTCCTGCCGCTGACGTGGCTAAGCCGTCGCCCCTGTGTTTCTGTATTCGCATCACTCCGCTCTCATATTCGTCAAGCCCAACATTTTACTGCCGAGCCCACCAAGGTGGAAGGAAACCGGAGATCTCTTTTGGGAAGAAAAACGTTTTGAATTCCCCTTTTCTCTGGAAAAACCATTTTGGTTTATTATTTTCAATCATGAACCTTTCGAATCGAGCACGAAAAGAAAAAAAATTATTACCTACACAACGTTTTATTATTTACCTGTACAGATGCTTTCTGTTTCACTGTTTTCTGTGGTCAGTACCCTCGAACTCCCCCCAGGAAAGCCCTAAATTGGGTACAGGAGCCGGCCCGGGAATTGAAGTTTCATACAAATGCGCGGGATTCAATAATTCAATCATTAATTATTTGTAGCTATTCATGAAGCATAAGGTAAATAATAAAAACATTTGTGTAATAATTTACCTGCATAGATGCGTAGCTAGTATAATAAAACCGTTGTGTAATAATTTACGTTGTGTAATAATTTACCGTTGTGTAATAATTTACCCAACAATACTTCAAAGTTTGTTCAAGTTGCAAAACTACCCTATCAACAAAATCAAAAAGGTCCATCATTTTTCAGTTGGAATAATACCACAGAACAACCAACTCGACTTCATACAGCCATCCTTGATTATAATCAGGGGTGCTCCTTAGTGATGAAATCCCGGCCGGATTTATACCGTTTGATTCACGATCATGTTGACAAAGCTTTTCGGTGCAAACGAACGGCTGGACGAACAAATTAATGCTCCGGGAGGTCTCAAAAAATTCTTTAGTTCGAGAACAATTTAAAAACGTTGCAAATCCTTGCACAACGGTTTATTATGATCACAGCTCTCTGTATAGATAACCCGTCTACATAATAATAATATTTACTATTCTATACATAATATGATGTAGATCGCAGACCCTCCGCAGGTTAGTACCTAACCCCGTACTCGTTCCTAGGTACCCACCTAAATCAAGAGTTAAATGTTGCTAAAATAATTCCGTCGTTGACAAACAGTAACTAAAATGGCAAAAAGAAACGCAAATAATGAAGTTGTGAAGGTAAATTGTTGATGTGGAGTGAAACAGATGTCCCTGCTGCGTAGATAACTGTTTTCTGTGGTCAATACCTATAATGAACCGTTGTGTAATAACTTGCCCATCAATAATCCAGCCCCTTCTAGGTAGATGAACTGTTGTGTAATAATTTACCGTTGTGTAATAATTTGCAGTTGTGTAATAATTTACCATTGTGTAATAATTTAGGCATCAATAATTATACTTCAACGTTTCTTCAAGTTTCAGAAGTACCTACCAACAAAATCCAATAGTCCATCACTTAAATCAAATGAAATAATATCGCAGAACAACCAACTCGACTTCATACAGCCATCCTTGATTATAAACAGTTACCCTAGCGATGATAAATATCTTGGCCGGATTTATACCGTTTGATTCACGATCGTGTTGACGATGCTTTTTGGTGCACACGAACGGATGGACGTACAATGCTCCGGGTAGTCTCAAAAATTTGTTTAGCACAAGACAAATTTAATAACGCAAAAAAAACCATACCCTTCTATCGAAAGTTTTCGAGATACGGCGTTCTGAAATCCAACCCCTATTTTGAACCCCTTAGAGATGACTGACAGTAACGCCGAGGTTCGAGGACCAACCAGACCCCGAACGGGACCCACAAACCAA
The DNA here is from genome assembly GCA_954871275.1 of Leptopterna dolabrata. Classification (NCBI taxonomy): domain Eukaryota; kingdom Metazoa; phylum Arthropoda; class Insecta; order Hemiptera; family Miridae; genus Leptopterna; species Leptopterna dolabrata. The sequence goes on along the minus strand of OX940984.1, from coordinate 7,282,888 downwards.
ATTTCATTAATTTTGGTTCCTGGTAACTAAGGAAAGCGAAGTACGGCGTACAGACAGAAATTTTGTTATTCCATTTTCGGATTCTACATACCTTGAAACGTAAACCATCAAATTTTTGAGTGGAGGGGGGAGTTCAATTTTTTTTTTTTTTTTCATTTCATTTTTTCATGCTTGATTCTAAAGGTTCAGAATTGAAAATAACTCCAAAAGAGCCATCATTTTTCAAATGACCTTAGAATGTGATGTGCCGATACAAATTGGTCAGTTAGGTTAGAGAGGTTTTTTTTTTAAATTGATCTCAGTTTAAATTTCTCCCTTGAGAGGGAAAAACATTAAATCATGTTTAATGTTTTTCCCTCGCAAGGGAGAAATTAGATATAGTTTTTTAATGTCAAGAAAAAATGAAAGCCACAATTTCACTGAACTCTACAAGTATAATGTTGAATTTACTGTACTTTATTATAGAACTCGCCATCAACATATGGTTGCTACAACAGAAGGTAGTAACTGTGTAGTAACCAATGAAAAACGTAGCTATTGACTCTTGTTTCTTTCGAGTGCGATATTCTTTATGGTTGCTACAACAGAAGGTAGTAACTGTGTAGTAACCAATGAAAAACGTTGCATATTTGCGTGTCGGAATTCACAGAATGACCCCCAGCCCTAAAACATTAAACATGTTAATTAACCAAAACCTAGTTATTTTATTTTTTATTTAGTTTTGGCGTTTCAAATGGCTATCAATCCTTTTTGCGGCGGAGGGAGTTTTCATGGTGGGAGGGGGGGGGGGGGTAAATTTTTACAAAAGGGTTTGAGGGGAGGGGGGGAGTATGTGCTACCAATTATAGCGACCAAGACCTATGTAATTTACTTCACTTTTATCTATCTAATTTACCTACTTAATAGCCTGTACTAATATATTAAAAGTGGCGAATAAACGGAAGAAAAAAAATGATAGGTATTTGTGTGTCATTCAGATATCATATATTTATATCATACCTACCTATTAGATCAGGTCATATTACCTCGTCAGATGATGTTACCTCATTGGTTCTATGATCGGAGTACCTTTACAGTCGCTCCTTTCAGTACTTACTATGGAAATATCTAACCGAATGCGGACTAAGTAGGTAAGCCCTTTTTTCTCTCTCGTAAACATGTTAACGCAGAGGTAAACCTCTAAGGACTCAGCGGCCACAGGATTTCCTTAAAGGGCTTTTCATTGCTTTTTCCCTTCACTCCCACCCAGGACGCACTGACCTGCGGTCGTACCTCGCTGTAGAGAGCTGTAATAAACGACGAGATGGCACCCCAGGGTGCCGGGTGGTGTTATTATACCCCAAGGGCCTGTGAGTCGCTTGTGCCACTGCGGCGCCTCCCTTTCAATCCTTCGGCCGCCCACAACTTTTCTGCTTCTTGACTATCGAACAAGCAACAGAATAATGTGGTGGCAAGCACAGCATTTTATTTCGGTTCTGTTTCGTCCAAATCGATTTCCCCTTGGGTAGGTAATTTCATAATGAATACAGTGAATTCCTTTTCTGCTGTCGAAGAGTTTATTATTTGTAAAATTTATTCCTTAACTTAAAGGTATACACCGCTAGTAAGTATATACATATATAATGTACAAATATATTTATCTATATCAGTCCAGACGATATCTGACTTGGGTACATAATAAAAATACCAAATTTCGCCAAACTTTCGTATTGCCAGACAGACGAATGAGTTCGAAGATGAGCAATTTTCAAAATTTTTAAGGGAGTCAAATTTGAGTTTTTAATGGGTCAAAAACCGGTAAAAACGGCAACAATCGCGAGCAATTGATGTAAAATCACTGAAAGTGGTATGGAAAGGTGAATAAATTAATAAAGAAAGAAAAATACCATTTAATTGTTTTTCATATAGAATAAGGGTCAACTTTGGATTGGGGGAGGGGTCAAAAATTGGTATTAAGGGCAAAAATCAATATTAATTCACCTGACTTTGTATGGGATGGTTTTACTTATGGTTGTAGTTTTTCTCATTTGTTTTGTACCTCTTTCCGGACCACCCTGTGTAATATATGGAAATCGTTAGAATCCTGTGGTGGATTCAAAACGCTCTTTAACGGGAAAGAAACAACAATTTTCAAAACTTTACCATCATACATTTTGAAGAAAATTTGCTATGATGAAAATTTAAAGAAGAAACTGTGTATTCCATGAGAAAACTCATAGGTGTATTGCAATAAATGTACATATTGTGGCCCTTAATTTTTAAGTACATATTTTTTCTATTAGCGAATTTTCAAAGAAAATGATCTAATGGGTCCAACTTTTTCAGAACATGAATTTTTGATGTTTTTTTAATAGGCAAATCTGTTTTAGACCATCCTGAATTCATCACTAGATTTTAACAAAAATGTATAAGTTGTATTATGACATAATTATAACACATGAGTAATTCATTTATCGTCTGGCATGATAATAAATAATATTTATTTATGTATCATGCCAGGCGATATCTGACCTTGGGTAGTACATGATAAATATTCTCAATGTCTCCAAAATTTCGCAATGCCAAAAAAAGATGAGTTGGAAGATAAGCAATTTTCAAAAATTCTAAGAGAGTCAAATTTGAGTTTTTAGAGGTCAAAAATCGGCAAAAACGGCTAAAATCGCGAAAAATTGACATAATATCACTGAAAGTGGATGGAAGGGTGAGTAAAGACAAACTAAAAACCATTTCAGTTGCTTTTCGTATAGAATAGGTGTCAAAATTGGGTTGGGGGGGGGGGGGGTCAAAAATTTGTGTTAAGGGCTCAAGTCAATAAAAATTATTCACCTGACGTTGTGTAGGATGGTGATTCACGAGGAGGGACTATTTCGGTGATGAAGATATTTTTCTCAAAAAGCAAAAAGGCCAAAATCGATATAATGAAAAAAAGATATAATTTTACGAAAATTGATGTGGTATCTCGCTATTTCATCTTTTTACACAATAGCATTCATATTTCTTTGAAAATTCGCTCTTATATCCATGCTGCAAGACTGGAATTTCTTCTTCTTTTTTTTCTCTCTCGAACTTGTTGTATGTACGTGGATGTTAGAACCTTGGCACAGCCTAGTATTTTGGGTTAGTTTTTATATAAAATGGTCGTTATAAAAAAATTCTCGTAATAAACGTGAAGCTTACGTGAAATAGTCCCTCGAGTTGAGGCTCTCCCAGGACATGACGACGACGCGGGGGATGAACGCGGACTGAGTCAGAATCCCTCCCCACCCCCCGCCCCCAAGAACCGCCCCACAACCTCCCCCGCCCACTGCGGGAAGGGTGAAAACGGGACGGGAAGGTTACCCAAGGCGAGGGGCGGTTATCTGGGAGCGGTACACAGGAGCGACGGGAAGGTACATATGGGGTGGAGGAGTGTTGGTGACAGGGGGGGGGGGGGGGGGGGGCTTGGCGACTGGGTGCGGTCCCAACACGGTTCACAAAGGGGAAATATATATATATATAACCCCCTCCTCCACCCCCCACCACCAAAGGGTCGTGATGAGGGGATGTTCAACCCTTTGCACCAAACACTGAAAGCTGGGGGGGGGGGGGGGGTGAATTTGCCCTTGGCCCTGGTTCCAGTCCCGCCACGCCCCACAGTGAGGCGAGTATACGGCAGACTTGGACATCATCCCCCCCCCCTAGTTCATTTTCTGATCGGTTGTATCAAATGTTGACTTTCAACGGTTTCAAAATTTCAAAAAATAGTTTTCGACCACCCAAATTTTTGGTTTATTGTTCTGTGAATAATACAATCGCTCAGCAAAAAATTTTCATACCACCCCCTCAAAATTTTTCCTTTTACGTTTCAAGGTGCGCAGATTCAGAAAATGCAATGTCCGCCCACCGTCCACCGTATCACGTGTACCGGCTTCATTTTCGGTATAAAAAATTCCTTCTTTCGCACACATGCTCCATTTGGGCCCTAGTTGTGTCCCGAAACTTTGCAGCCCGATCGGAATATACCCAGGGGAGTTATGAGTGAAAATCTGTATAAAAATAGGTACTTTTTGTGTTTTAGTAACATGTTAGTAAAATGAGCTTTTAAGGTATCATTTTCCATGTTTTTGGGGACGAGAAGACCGAATATGAAGTCGATTTTGACCTAGGAGTGGAAAATTGAGGTTGTACCAGATGTTCAGCTCCCAAAATTGATTTTTTATGAGTGAAAAACCTGGGAAATCGCTTGAAATAACCATCAGTTTGTATAATAACACTGGAAGTAGTATCAACACGTGGACCAAGGCGATTAAATGGCACTACTAATGATCAAAGGTAAATTGGGGGAGGGGGGGGGGGGGGAAGGAGCGTACCTAATTTTTGTTTTAGAGGCCAAAAATGGTGGAAACCATCAGAAATAGCTATTTCAATTATTTCACATGGACCAAACAATAAACTAACATTTCTGTAGGTAGCTATGTCCAGTAGAATAATAAACCCATGCGACAAGGACTTTGCAGCGTTGTAGTAGAGAACGTTTACTTTGAACATTTTAGAGTCAAGAACCTATAGAGGGTCAAAGAAAAACGGAGTTAAAAAATAGTCTATTTCCACTAATACACGAAAACACGCAAAAAACACTGTTATACCGGTTTCGGTGATCAAACCATCGTCAGTAACACACAATAACTCCTATTAGCGAATTTTCGAAGAAAAGGAAGCTATTGTTCTCGGTCCAAAATTTTTAAAACTCGAATTTCCGAAAGATTTTTATACCAAAATCCGTTTCAGACCATCCTGAATTCCCTGCCGAAAGACACCAAAAATTATATGTATATATATATGTCGTGAGTCCCTCCCGGGAACACTCCTATCATATTAAGTTCTCACCAATATCCAAACGCCAAACTAAAGCTCCGTAAATAAAGACATGAGTGGGGACAGGCGACAGAACCCAGGGTTACTCAACCTGGGGCCCCACTACCAGCTCCCAGCAAGGAGCTGGAGGGAGAGGCCCCCAAGTACTATATAACCCCGGATCCTGGCGCTCAAGCTTCATTCGACACTTCCTCTAACCAGCTCTCTCTTCTCTCTCTTACCTTACCTCCCAGATGATCGGTTGAATACAGCCGCCTGGGAATTTCACCTCCTCTCTCCTCTCTCCTCCTTTCCCCCTTGTCTAGATGATCGGTTGAATACAGCCGCCTAGACAAGGGACCTCTCCTTTCCTCTCCTTCACCTAGATGAACGGTTGACTACAGCCGCCTAGGTGAAATTCCCTCATCCACCTCTCTCTCCTCCAAAGTCGTAGATGTTCGGTTGATTACAGCCGCCTGCGACTTTTCCTCACCTTCCTTCCACACCACCTCTCTCTCCTCCAAAAGTCGTAGATGTTCGGTTGACTACAGCCGCCTGCGACTTTTCCTCCTTTTCTATCCTTTACCTAAATTCACTCACTCACCTTCCTTCCACGCCACCGTGATGAGAATTTTAAATTCATCACAGTGGTGACCCCGACGTTCACTCAACCTTCTTCCTTCCCACCTTCCCACCCCATGTGTCGCCCCAGTCAAACAGTTCGGTGTCCCGCATTTTAAATCAATTTAAAATTCACAAAGTTCAGTAATTTTTGCAATTTTGGCCCACCCTCAACCGCACGGAGATCAACTCTCAACATTCAACTCCAACGCTCAACTCAACCACCGCTCCCACCGATATTGCAAATTTCAAAATTCAAAACCACGCCAAATTTTTGAATTTTAATTACAGAAATGGACCCGAACTCCCCGACGCCGCCGCTCCTGCGACCAGCCACACTGCAGCCGCCTGCCGCTGCGACATCCGACGCATCGGCCGACAACCCTTTCTCCACGCTCTCCCCGCCCACCTCTGCGTCACCAGACGCCGCCGCCGCCGCCGCTACAGCCGCAGCCGCCGCCAACGTCATGACGGCGTCCGCTGCGTTCCCTCTGTCGCTGCCCCCCTTCTACACGCACGACCCGGCGCTCTGGTTTTTTCAAGTTGACGCAGCGTTTTCGGCCGCCAACATCCGCAGCCAGAAAACTCGGTATTCCCGAATAATCTCGTTACTACCCTACGAGATCCTGCTGCAGACCTCTGACATCTCCCCCGACGCCGCCGCTGCGTACGATGACCTCCGCAGCCGCCTCATCTGCACCTACCAGCCGTCAAAGATCGCCCGAGTCGCCGCCCTCTCCCAACCTCAACACCTCGGCGACCAGAAGCCCTCCCACCTCTACCGACGGCTGCGACACCAGCTGCAGGGTATTATGACCGCCGACATCGCCCGCACGTTCTGGTTACGTGCCCTTCCCCACCCCGTCCAGATGGCCCTAGCCAGCCATCTCGACGGCCCCGACGAACCCCTCCTACGGCTCGCCGACACCCTACACGACTTGGCCGCTGCGGCCACCGTCGGTGAGGTGCGCACACCGCGCCACCCCCCGCCGTTCCGGGACCGCACACAATCCCGGGACCGCGGCCGCGCACCCTCCCTCAACGAACGTCGAGCCCCGTCGGCGGATCGCCGACGCGACTCGTCCGCCGACCGCCGCAGCCGGCGCTCACCCGAGCGCCGCAACGCATCCCCTCCCCGCCAACGCAGAGGACGGTCCCCAGCAGCATCCACACCGGCCCGCCCCACCACAACCACCTACCTCCCTGCGGACCCCCCCCCACCGTTGTTTTTATCATGTAAACTTCGGTGGGGAGGCCCGCAAATGCCAACCCCCCTGCTCCTTCGCCCCTAAGCAGGGAAACGCAGCCGCCCGCCGGTAAATCCGGCGGGCCCCCCTCCTCGCCAACACGGGGGGGACCATGCACATACCCCCCCCGCCCACATTCACACAACCACCACCACCAACCCTCGCTACCCCTCCTACGCCGCCGCCACGGCTGCCAACCTTCCGGCCGCGCCTGCAGCGCCGCCGAAAAATCCACCCCACCACAAACGGAACAACCCCCCCACGCCCGCCACCAGGGCAACCAACACTCCGGCCGCCACTCACGCCGCCGCATCCGCTTCCCCACCACGAAACGTCACCTCCCCGCCCGCCAACAGGGCAGACACCCTCCCGGCCGCCACTCACGCCGCCGCACCCGTTCCCCCACCACGGAACGTAACCTCCCCGCCCGCCTCCAGGGCACAACCCCCTCCAGCCACCACCCAACCCGGGAAGAAACCGACACCTACCCCTCCCAAACCGGCCAAACCTCCCAACAACCCACCCCGCGTCTCTTTCGCGGAGGACTTACCACCACCATCACACATCCCTACCTCCACCATCAAACAGAACGCCCTCCCGACCCACCAGCGGCTTTTCCTGCACTGCGGGAAAACTAATGTCCCATTCCTGGTGGACACGGGGGCGGCGCTGTCCATCTTCCCTAACAACGTCCTCCGTCGTCAGGCGCGCTGCTACCGGCAGCTTCTCTACGCCGCCAACGGTACCACCATCCCCTCGTACGGGACGTACCGCTCCTCAGTTCACATGAGCGGGCTCGCGTACGAGTGGGAGTTTACCGTGGCGGACGTGGAGAAGGCGATCCTGGGGGCCGATTTTCTAGCCTATTTCGGTCTCCAGGTCGACGTCCGGAACGCGCGCCTGATCGACCCCGCCACCAAAAAACCCATACCTGGCTTCATCCACGCAATCAACCACCCCCCCACACAGTTCGAACGCCTCCTCCTCAACTACCGTCCCCAGCGCCGCCCCTCTGCACACATCTCCACTGTCCAGCACCACATCGAGACCACAGGACCACCCATCACCGCCAAAGCCCGCCGCCTACACCCCCTGCAGTTGTCGAAGACCCGCCAACACTTCGACAAACTCATCGCCGACGGTATCATACGCCCCTCAAAATCCCCTTGGGCTTCTCCACTCCACATCGTACAGAAGCCCAATGGGGATATCCGCCCCTGCGGGGACTACCGTCGGCTCAACTCAAAAACTACACCAGACCTCTATAATGTTCCCCACCTGCGTGACTTTTCGTCACATCTCCATGGCGCCACTATCTTTTCCACCCTTGATATTTCGCGAGCGTTCCACCACATCAACATCCACCCCCCCGACGTCCCGAAAACCGCTATAATTACCCCGTTCGGGTTATTCGAATATGTGAAGATGGGCTTCGGATTACGGAACGCCGCGCAAACTTGGCAGCGCTACATGGATAGTATCTTGCGAGGCCTGCCTTTCGTATTTTGTTTTCTCGACGATATACTGATCGCCTCCAAGACCCCCGACGAACACCTCAACCACCTACAGCAGGTCCTCAACATCTTCTCCACCGAAGGTCTCCTGGTCAACACTGACAAATGTGTCCTTGGCCAACCCTCCGTCCGCTGCCTCGGCCACCAAGTATCCTCGGACGGCATCACACCCCTCCCCGACAAGGTCCACGCAATTCTTGACTTCCCAGAACCCCGCACGGTCACCGAGCTCCGCCGCTTCCTGGGTATGTTAAATTTTTACCGTAGACACATAAAACACGCCGCCCAACATCAACAACCACTCATACACGCCATTCCCCAACCCTCCAAGAAAAATGATAACCGCCCCATCACCTGGACCCCCCAACTTTCCGCCGCGTTCAAAATTTGTAAACAGGACCTAGTAGACGCCGCTCTATTGGCCCACCCCGACCCTCACGCTCCCCTCTCCATCACTACCGATGCGTCCGATTGGGCCATCGGGGCAGTGCTCCAACAGCACACCGGCGCCACCCCCCAACCCATTGGCTTCTTCTCCAAAACCTTATCCCCCACCCAGAAAAACTATTCGACTTTCGACAGGGAACTCCTCGCCATCCACGAAGCCATAAAACACTTTCGTGACTTCGTGGAGGGCAGGCAGTTCTCTGTCGTTACAGACCACAAGCCCCTGACCCACGCCCTCCTTCAAAATCGTAAGTCCGCCTCCCCGCGTCGCCTCCGGCAGCTCGAGTTTATCGGGCAGTTCACGTCCGATATTCGATATCTGCCGGGGGCCGACAACTGCGTGGCGGACGCACTATCCCGACCCACCCCTCCCCCGGCGCCGGTGGCGGAGTTGCTGCCATTCCCCTCTCCTCAAACCATCAAATCCAAACAAAACCCCACCTCCGACCCTGCCCTCTCCAACCTCATTTCCGCATCCAAGTTGGAACAACTGCCTCCCCTCGACCTCTGGTGTGACGTAACGGCCGACTCACCGCGCCCTTACGTCCCACCGGAGTTGAGGAGGCAGTTGTTCCTCCACTATCATTCCCTCCATCATCCCGGCATTCGGGCGAGCCGGGACCTCATCAAGACGCGGTACTTCTGGCCCCATATGAATACAGATATTCGTAACTGGGTTCTCGGGTGCCAGAAGTGCCAGCGTTTCAAAGTCTCGGCCCACCCGCATGTACCTCCTCAACCAATACCCGACTCCCTCCCGTGGGAGCATGTACATTTGGACTTGGTGGGCCCCCTTCCCCCATCCGAGGGGAAGAAATACTGCCTCACGATGATCGATCGTGCCACCAACTGGGTGGAGTGCATCCCCCTCTCCTCCATCACCGCGGACACCGTCGCAACGGCTTTCCTCTCTCAATGGGTCAGCCGTTACGGTTGTCCGCGAATAGTCACGGTCGATCAAGGGAGGCAGTTTGAATCGGCCCACTTCTCCGATTTACTACGCTCCCTCGGGATACAAAAGATCCACACCACCCCGTACCATCCCCAATCCAACGGGAAAATAGAGCGGTGGCACTCGGTCCTGAAACAGGCCATTTCTACTTCAACAAATTCCCCTTCCTGGACTAAATCCCTCCCCTACATTTTGCTCAGCCTTCGAACATCCGCCCGTCCATCAGACCAAACTAGCCCCGCGCAAAATGCATTTAAAGACCCACTACGTTTACCGGCCGATATTTTCACTCCGCACCACACACCGTCAATTAACAGGGAACCACTACGCTCAACAACACCGACAAACGACACCACTTATCCCAAACGATTTTTCACCACAACACACATGTACCTGAAAGAGCCCGGCATCCATAAAACTTTCCAACCACTTTACGCCGGGCCCTTTCAAGTCATCCGCACAACACACACCACCGCGACCCTGTTAATTGACGGCAAACCACATACAGTCCCGTTAGCCAGGTGTAAACCCGCACCTGTGCTAACCCAACCCACAAACTCTATCAGTCTCCCGCCGTCCGTTCACGATGCACCATCAGCTCTTCCCGCAACACCCGTCACCTCCGTCGTTTCCGGACTTCGACTCGGATCCGGAAATGGCGGCGATTCTCCGGGACGTTTTTGTCCCGGACCCGCTTTCCCCCCTACCCCCCTCGCCCGGGCCTACCACACCGCTTTATTTTGTTCCGCCACGGATCTCCGGGTTACCTCCCCGGCCCCGACGATGGAAGTACCCCCAGTGGCGAATTCTACGCGAATTTCGCGTAGCACAAGCCACGGGGGTACACCCCCCCTACACCCCAACCGACCCCCTGATGGATTCCATCCGTCACGAGTTCCGCCTTGCGGAACTCATGCCTCCCCCGCCTCCCGTTCAAATTTCAGCCCCCCCTGTCCAAATTTCAGCCCCCCCTGTCCAAATTTCAGCGCCCCCCATTCAAATTTCAACCATCCACCCTCAAAACCCCGTTCAAAACCTCCCAATACCACCCCAAAATACAACGCCTCCCGCCCAACCACCGATTTCGAGGCCCCCCGTTTTGATTCCCCCCCAATTTTCCATCTTCGACCCCCCTCCCTCCCCTCCATCGTCGGGGATATCCCCAATAGTTTCCGCCGGGACGAAACGGCCCGGGCGACGGAACGGACGGAGGGAGCACCCCCACGCCCCCCTCGTCCCGGCGGCCAAGCCCCCCGCCCCGCTATGAGCAATCACGGCGGGGCCTTGAGATTCCGGGACAGTGCTGGTGTTTCATCAACCCACTCGCACTGTACCGGAACTCGAGGCCCCTCCGTGGCCACATCAACGCGTCGGCCGCCGGCGACTGCCCCACACCCACACACACACACACACACACACACACACAAACACTCGCCGCACCACACCCAGGAAACGGCGGACCCTCGCAACCGCCTACCACAATGTAAACAAATGTCTGTACATACTGTATTTTCTGTAAATAATCATACGCCAACTGTAAATATTCATGCATCCTCTGTACATTTCCCATCTCATTGTATATATTATTCATCTTCCTCATCACACCCTTGCCGATCACTTCCCTAAACGCTAAATGTTTAGGGATCCTGACCACCGCACTGTACATACCTCCCCACCTCATCCTACTTATACTACCTTATATTGTCTACTTACTTATACCTATGTTTTACTTACTTATCATCATCTACTTACTTATCGTCTACTACCATGTTACCTGCCTTACGTTACTACTTATCTACTATGTTACTTATCTGCTATGTTAGTTATCTACTGTGTTACTTACCATCTACCATATGACTACTAGTTTTTAAGCACCGCCTTCAGCTCAACCTCTGTTTGCATCGGCCCTCAGCCCCTGTCTCTTTGCGCCTTCCGCGCCTCCTCCTGTTTGCCGTAGCCCTCAGCTCCTGTCATTTTTGCGCCTTCAGCGACCACCTCTTGTTTGCCGTAGCCCTCAGCTCCTGTCATCTTGCGCCTTCAGCACCACTATTGGTTCAAACTGGGGGGACCTCTGTCGTGAGTCCCTCCCGGGAACACTCCTATCATATTAAGTTCTCACCAATATCCAAACGCCAAACTAAAGCTCCGTAAATAAAGACATGAGTGGGGACAGGCGACAGAACCCAGGGTTACTCAACCTGGGGCCCCACTACCAGCTCCCAGCAAGGAGCTGGAGGGAGAGGCCCCCAAGTACTATATAACCCCGGATCCTGGCGCTCAAGCTTCATTCGACACTTCCTCTAACCAGCTCTCTCTTCTCTCTCTTACCTTACCTCCCAGATGATCGGTTGAATACAGCCGCCTGGGAATTTCACCTCCTCTCTCCTCTCTCCTCCTTTCCCTCTTGTCTAGATGATCGGTTGAATACAGCCGCCTAGACAAGGGACCTCTCCTTTCCTCTCCTTCACCTAGATGAACGGTTGACTACAGCCGCCTAGGTGAAATTCCCTCATCCACCTCTCTCTCCTCCAAAGTCGTAGATGTTCGGTTGATTACAGCCGCCTGCGACTTTTCCTCACCTTCCTTCCACACCACCTCTCTCTCCTCCAAAAGTCGTAGATGTTCGGTTGACTACAGCCGCCTGCGACTTTTCCTCCTTTTCTATCCTTTACCTAAATTCACTCACTCACCTTCCTTCCACGCCACCGTGATGAGAATTTTAAATTCATCACAATATATATATATTTATATATTTATATATTTATATATTTATATATTAGTAGTAAGAGGGCACCTTGAGCACACTTTCACTTGACTCTCTGATGTTTTTTATTTTCACTTGAATCTCTGATGTTTTTTATTTTCACTTGACTCTCTGATGTTTTTTATTTTCACTTGAATCTCTGATGTTTTTATTTTCACTTGAATCTCTGATGTTTTTTATTTTCACTTGAATCTCTGATGTTTTTATTTTCACTTGAATCCTTGATGTTTTTTATTTTCACTTGAATCTCTGATAAAATTTTTTTAACACAAAACATCAGAACCAGTGACTTTATTTAGACAGTGACTTTTTTAAAAAAATATTTTTTCATCAGAAACTCTAGTGAAACTCTAAAAATTTTTCAATCGTAAATAAAAATACAAATTTAGGACTATTTAGGGGTCGATATTTTCGAAATTTAGCTCCCTCTGATGTTTTCACTAGAAAAAATGAGAGGGGTTAGTTAAAAGGATCTCTCCAATAAAATAAAAATGTCTCATCCATTTTTACAATTTTCACTTAAGCATATCGAATTCATTGAATGTTTCGCATATATCGATAGAAATAAAGATATGAAAGTGTACAGGTTTATAGAACAACTGTTATACGGAGAAATTGCCAACGATAAAATACTCAGTTTTAAATCGTTGCTTAAAACCGAGGGAGTTGAAAAATTCGTAAACACTGTTAAGAAAACAATACCCGTATCTCCCAATAAAGACTTGAAATATAAAAGGAAAAATATCAAAGAAAATATGTTGGAGAATTATGTCATTCGTAATAAACGAGATAAGAAATTTCTACAAGAGTTGAACGTAAAGATTTTTTTAAACATGATCCCTACTAAAAATATAATTGTGGACGATAGTAATATTGTCGATATAAAATTACCTTGATCTAATTGTTCGTTTTAATGAGGATTCCTCATTAAAACACATTGAAAATAAAATCTCCTTCATATTCCAAACATCCTGAGCTTTTAGCAACAGTATCGAAACTGAAACTCAAAATCCTTCTTCAGTTTGGCTTTACTCTCATTATAAAGCAATTTTCTAAGTTGATATTCAGAAGCATTTTTAGGAACCTGGATTTTTAGGAGCGGTGGTTTACCATCAACACCCAAAAAACGTTCTTTCAACAACCCTTTAGAATATCTATACTCTCTCAATACACGTTGAATCTCGTCTAGTGCGTCACAGTTTCTATCATAAAATCGAAATTCAGGTTTCTTTACAAACTCCCAGAAACCTCCATGTTCATCACATATATCTAATGCCTCATCGCTTAAAACCATATCTCTTTATTTATTATAGAAAATATTTTTTTTTTTTTTTTTTAGACCCGGTAAATTACCGGGTCTAAAAGTTTTCAACAGTACGAAAATAATTTAAAACCCAATATATTTAAAGGTGGGGGCGAATCGACGCCACCTTTTTAAATTAAAAAACTCTTAGGATTTCTAGAGCCTCATGCTATCTAGCTTGTTGCGTGTGAACTAAAGGAAATGATAAATAATGCGAGATTAATATTCCGTACACTATCTCAAAGGAGGCCAGCTAGTTGACCTTGCATTCCCATTTCAGATAGTTCGCTTTCAATTCCTATATCCATATTCACAATCAGTTTCTCCTCAACTGTTCAACATGGCACAACCTCCTGAATATTTAAAGTTAGCTTATTGTGATGATTATGATTTCTGTGAAGAAATTTTAAAAGTGGAACAATATCACCAGGAATGTTTGAGTTTCGTGCAGAAAGTGAAAAATTGTGTTAGTGCAAGTGAAGCCAGAGAACTAATCACGAAAAACAATGTGAGTCTACCAGGTAGTAGAAAATGTGATTTTCAAAAGCTTTTGAAAATCCCAAAAGTGTCTAATATATCAAGAACTCCAGATCAAATGCATCAGTACCTACAAAAATTTGTTGTATTTGACCATGAAATGGAAAAGGTGAAACTTCCTAATCAAAATAACATTATGGAAGTAGAGAATTACCTTATTAAATCTAGTGATGTGATAAAGAAGCAATCATCAAGACTTTTTTATACTACTGCTGTTTATGGATACTACTTGGAAGTGTATTTTCAACATATGAAGATCACAGGAGAGGATTGGAATCTCTGTTTAAAAGAAAAGCTACATGTGTCCTTGAGTTATAGTAAGAAGTTGAGAAGAGTTGGAGTGATTGTGAAAGACCATCAAAAACTTAAAATGTTGAGTATTTCATTTAAATCTTTTTGTTTGCATTTGAAAAATATTGAAAGGATGCTGAAAGATGAAAAGTATAAAAAATGCTGGAGTTGATTATGAGGCATTGGTTGACCTTGGAGAGGCTCACGCGTGAGCTCTCTCAAGGTTCTTACTCATATTTATCTAGAATACTTTTAAACTCTGCTCTGCTCTGGTTAGCCTTGGAGCGGCTCACGCGTGAGCTCTCTCAAGGTTCTTTCTTCATGTGTCTGATATATTTTTATTGAGAATGTTCCCAATAAAAAAATTGTTATTTATATTGTTTATCCTTTTTTTCCTCCCATGGTGAGTTTATTTAAATTTCTTCTTTAATAATATTTTTAAGTGGCATGTAGTTCAGAGTGACTTCTGAAACCAAAATTACGTAAGCAAAAGTGTTTTCTGGCACATTCTTTTCAAAATCTGCTCGTAAAATTATATTACTTTTTTGTCCAGATATGGACTGTGGTTGTCTAGTCATATTCACACTGAATATTGGATAGTTCTCTTTGAAGGACTGAGGCTCATGATATGGAAGGGATGAGTCTTGGCATACTATTCTTTTGAAATCTGTGTACATGGTGTAAGCTAAACTAAAATCCCCTGAACTCCAATCTAAATTCAAATGTTCTTCAGGATAACTTTTTCCTGCTACTTCAAAACTAATATTTTTAACATTCAAATGATCAAATTTGGAATTATTTTTCTTTTGATCATTTTTTCTGGCAGTTTGGAAGGCAACAAATCCCCAGATCGGATTCTGTACATTTCTATAAATATTGGTAATATTGAAATTCAAGGTTTTCCCAGTGACATTCTGTTCAATACATTGCAATTTTTTAAAGTGAAACAAATAAGGAGCGGTACTAAGTTCAGCAATTAATTTAGCTTTGGATTCACTTTCATATTCAATTATTGGGACTCGCAGGTAGAAAGTTTTAATTTCCACTTTTCCCGCCACACCTTCAGGAGAGGTACTGTAACGGAAGAGTACATTATCATCAGAATTTCTAATGAATGTAATTTCAAATCCTCCCTTATAAATTGGTGCAATATCGCTGAAGAATCCAAGACCTAAATCAGCCAAGTTACCATTCGCGTTGAAATTTCCACCACCATTCACTTTAGAATTGAAACCAGAATTCATTAATTTACCATTATAGTTTGATGGTCCTGAGAAAGAAGCTATGCCCATCACCGTACTAGCAATACCTGGTTCTTCAATTTCATCAATAACCGTATTGTGCTTTTTTACTTCAATTTTGGAAAAAAGGTGTGCAACAAAATTGTCAACCATCATTATTGTATCACTGATTCCATATGTTTTTGTTGCATCTTTAGGAATGTATTTTCCAGCAATGTAATATTGAATATTGCTGCTAAGAAACTCATCATCTAGTAGCAATTTGAAAACCGTTCGTTTATTCTCAGAGTTTAATTCTAAATTAGATTCAGGATTAAAGTTTCGATATTGAAGCCTTGTGATTTCAGAATCGTATTTTGAGTAGATTGATTTAATTTGATTCATTTTTATTATAGAATACATTCTTTTAACTAACCTCCCAAAAGAAAAAAGTCACTGGTTCTGATATATTTTAGGTAGTTTCAGTTTATTGTCTCCTTTGATCTCGTATTAAATTTTTAAAGCCGCGGCTCACGTGTGAGCTGCGGCTTTTGATATCAGTTAAAACTTTTTATCAGAGATCTAAGTCAGTAGCACATGATTAGTATTCCGATAATACTAACACCTTTTAAATCGTCGTTCTCGGATGATTAACTATGAAGTCGAATACAAGTCGAGAACATTTAAAGAAGATTTTCAAAACTCTTAAAGAGGGGGGGCGAATCGCCTCCCCTCTTTAACGGTAAAGTCGAATACAAGTCGAGAACATTTAAAGAAGATTTTCAAAACTCTTAAAGAGGGGGGGCGAATCGCCTCCCCTCTTTAACGGTAAAGTCGAATACAAGTCGAGAACATTTAAAAATTTCTTTTAAAACTCTTAAAAAAGTTTTTTTATAGAATCGAAATTCTATAAAAAATATCAAGATAGTGGAATAGAAAATATTAAAATCCAGTTCTGAAAACTTCCCCATGTTTCAAAAGTGATAGTTTGATAGGATCCACACTTTTAACTTCTTTCTTATTTTTATTATATTCATTTAGAATAGTACTTTTCATATTTATATAATTTTTTATTTCTTGTTCAATATCATTGAACTCTTCATCAGATATTTTACCGTCTTTAATTGCTTTTCTGAACTTTTCTTCAATCGAATCTAATTTAGCTTTTGCCAAAAGCTCAATTTCTTTGTGTTTATTAATTTTTTTATTGAAAAATCCGCTTGAAGTCCTTAATATTATCGATAAGGTTGTCAATCCTACAGAAATTGGAGCACTGAATGGAATTATTATTGGTAATGCTATAGAAGTATTAACCAGGCCGAGTTCTGAGAGGGCGAATAAAAATTCAGTACCGTAAAGAGTACTGGATATTTTTCCATATTTTTTTTTCAAACCATTTCTCATTTTCACTTCATCTTCTAAAAATTTGTATTGATTGATAATTCGATTGATTCTATAATTGTTCTCATTAAACTCGGGAAAAATTATTTTTGGATATAATCTAGGATGAGTTATTGGAGTAAATTCTTCAGGGGCTGAAGGTGTTTCATTATTATTTGTGTACATCATTTTATTATAGAAAAAAATTTTTTATAGAATCGAAATTCTATAAAAATATCAAGACTATAAAATTTAATAAAAGAAATTAAGATTTTCCTTCAATGTTCTCATGCTATTTACAAAATCGTGTCCTTCTGATAGCTTTTTCAAAATTAATAAACATAAATGTCCACAGATAGGCGGATCATATTGGTTTTGGATTTGCTCCTCATTATAAAATAAATTTTCTGAACCTAAATATTGAACAAGTTCTCTTGGTGGTGCTGCATTACCATACGAGTCAAAATAATATTTTAAATTGTTATTTTTATGAAATGCAGTCCAGTGGCTTCCAGCCTCATCAGAATTTTCTAGATTTATAATTCCACATTCCGTGTGGTTCACTTTCTCTGGTAAATCATCCTTCATGAAAACTCCTCTGAAGTTTTTAATTTTCATTTCTTTCGATAATCTTTCAATAGCAAAATTGGTAAGAGGCTGGAAGCTATTTAGTTTTTTGATTTGGTAGGTTTCTTTTTAGGTTTCTTTTTAGGTTTTGAAATAGTTTTTTTCTTCATTCCAGAGCCAATACTTAAACTTTTTGCATTTTGTGCTAATCTCTCCATTTCCAAATTGTGTCGCTTGATTTCTGCTTCTTCAGCAGCTTTATGTTTTGAGTCTATTACTGAATTTGCTACTGCAGCTCCACCACCTAATAATGCCCCAAGAGCACCAATTCCTGCAAAAAGTAAGGGTAAAAACCCACCTGAATGATTTATTTGCAACTGATCATAATTCATTTCCAATTCCAACCCTTTTTTGTTTTTGATACATTTATCTAGCTTTTTTTTCTGAGTTTCATTTAACAGGATTTTATGATTTCCATTTCCACTAATATCTGCAAAAGCCAGTCGTACTTTTACTGGAACACGTTTTTTATAAGCAGATCTTATTTTTTTCATTTGTATTTCTGACAAATTTATTTGATGTGTAATCATTTTATTATAGGAAAAAAAGTTTTTTTATAAGATGTGAATCTTATAAAAAATTAATATACACCCATCCCAAAGAATCTTTTGGTTTTCATAGCAGTTTTTACTGTAGCAGCCCCCAATTTTTCACCGATATTTGTTGAACTTTTCATAATTTTATCAGCTTCTACTTCCAATTTTTTATCAGCAAGATGCCTATCACTAGTTTTCTCATGATCTCTGTAAAAAATGTCATGTTGTTTACAGGCTTTATCAAGACTATTTATACCTTCATCACCTCTATTTAATCTCTTATCCAATTTAGTAAATGGTCCACAATATTGATAACCACCTGGGAGATGCATTTCTGGAATAACAGGCCCAAGTTTATTAAGAATAGTATTGAAAATACCAGAACCATTTTTTATCATATTTTTGGGTAAATTATTAATAATTTTAATCAAGTATTCAGTTCCTTTGGGTTTATCAATATCTTTCTCCAGTTGATCTTTAATGAAATTTATAATTCCCAATTTTTCATTGTGAAAATTATTATTTCCTGCCTGCTCTTGCGCATACAAATAGTATAGTCTTTGTGTAAGTTGATTCAAATTATCTATATATTTAAATTCTACAGGATTTTCAGTATATTTAATCAACCCAGTGCCAATCTTTTTCTTTTTACTATACTCCCAGATAGGTTTTATGATTTCTTTCCATTTTTTACTAACACTTGATTTTGGTTGTTTAGATTCGGGATTATTATTTTGAAACATGCTATCTGTTTGAATGAGGATTTTTGTATAAGCTTTAAAGTCTTCATTAGTGTATTCATCTTTGGATGGAATATCAGAAGCTATGGGTTTTGTTAAGAGCTTCCATAAGCCTTCAGTACCGGAATATTTCATTTTTTCTATTTCAATATCATTTCCATTTACCCGTATCTGTTTATTTCCAATAAAGATATGATTTTTTAAAGGGTATATTCCAAATTGTCTATCAGGATGAAGAATATATAATTCTGCAATTGGTCCAATACCTAAAGGACCTACAGAAGAGTTTGGTAATTTAACACTTTTTTGTAAAATTGTTTCCATTTCATCATCCCTATCTGCATTGTCACTTGAAAAGCTTTGATTTAAAGTATCTTCAGTATCATTATCAATACTTTTAACCTCGTCATCAACATCTTTAAAAGTAACTTTTTTAGGCGAACTGATAGCCAAGGGGTTAATTGTTTTTATTACAGGAATGAGTTCTAATTTTTTACCAAGATCTTCATCAGTCTGTTTCACTGCTTTTTCTACCTTATCTAATCGTGAAGTTATAGGTTCATAAGCCTTTTCTCTTGTTTCCTTATCAGATGCTTGGTTAACCCTTTCTTGTTTTGCTAATTTCTGTAAATTTTTCTTGAGTTTAATCGATTTATTAGCTTCAGCCACAGTCATGGGCTTACGTTTTGGTTTTGTGAAAATTATTTGTTCATCTTCAGAGGGTTGATCAATCTTTTTGATTTCTCTAAGTTTCGCTTCTTTTTCTTTCATCACTTCATTTTGCGCTTCTTTGAATTTCTGTCTAAGCGCTTGTTGTACAGTAATTTTTGTTGTCATGTTTTTATTATAGGAAAAATTTTTTTTTTAAAATCGGTCAAACGTTAAAACGTTAAAACGTTCAAACGCTCAAACGCTTAGGAACGCTATTTTTGCGTTTTTAAGCGTTTCCCAAGGCGATGTTTTAAGCGTTTCCCAAGGCGATTTTTGAAGTTATCCATGTAGCGTTTTTATAGGGAATCCCTATAAAAAACAAACTTAAAATCTATATTTTTTATCTAAAATATTTCACCAAATTTCTTTCGGTAACGTCCGTTACTGCGTTTCTTTGTTAGGTCAATCGTTAGAAAACCAAAGTCCTCATCCCAACTAGAATAGCATAATTCTTTGAATTGGCCATAAGTGAAATCACTTCCCACATATTCATCATAAATATCTCGCATGTATCTTGGTCCTTGTCTAAATACACATAAAAAATTAATATTGTTTCTAATGAGTTGTTTATCAACTTTTGACCATGATTGTGTCAAGTAAACGCACGAGATTTTCTTAGGACGTCCTCTAACGTAATAATCTTTAATAACTTGTTGCTGTTGAACATTAACACAATCATCAAAAACTACCAAACTGTTCGACTGACAATCATCTAGGGGTAAAAGTTCTTCACAATTACTGAAAAACTGTGCTATTTCCACACCATCTTTTACAGAAATTATTTCATAAGCGCTTCTCAAAAACTCATATGCATTCTGATCCATAGATTTTGAAAAAATATATAGATAATGAAAGGGGATTCCCCATGATTTTGTGATGAGATTATAGAGAAGTGTTGTTTTCCCACAACCAGAAGTTCCTACTATTAATGCTCTTAAAGGTAATGGTAAAATTCCTTTTCTAGCCTCTTTTTTATCAAACGGAATTGGTTCAATCTCGTATTTACTCATCTTTATTATACGAAAAAAAACTTTAAAGGTTAAAGAGGGGGGGTGATTCGCCCCCCCTCTTTAAGAGTTTTGAAAATATTCTTTAAATGTTCTCGACTTGTATTCGACTTTACCAAAAAACATCAGAACCAGTGACTTTTTCTTTTGGAGGGGTTAGTTAAAAGAATGTATTCTATAATAAAAATAATAAAAGCATGACTCTAATAAAGATTTCTGATAAACATTGAGATCTAAAAATAACTTTTGCTCAAAAAATTGTTCTAAATCCCAATAAAAATTATAAACTTGGAATAGTAAAGTTATTATTTACTTCACCTTCTCTTTCATTTCAAGTAAAAGATGTATTGATATCATTAAAATTGCTTATTACAGATGTATGGTATCATCACGAGTATGTGTTAGATGGCACATTTACTGTTGAGACGTTTAGAAGAGAATTATATTTAAAAATAAAAAGTTATATAACTGAACTCATGGAGGGTTTTGAAAAGAATAAAACATTATATAAATCACAAATTGACACATTAAAAAAAATAAAACCTGAAAGTTTGGTTTTTAAAGTAGACTACACTACAAATCGTAATAGATTTTTTCTTAAATCTCCTGTTTTAATTGAAATTTTACGTTTTGGAAATTTCTGTGAACTATTTGATTTTAAACAATGTAAAACACCTGGGGATTATTTTGAAGTCAATAAGGACTACTATTCTGAAGACAACCCAAAGTTAATCAAACCTATTTCGTTAATTGAATGGCATTGTAATATTATTGATTATAGTTTTGCTAATCATGATGAGCATTCCCATCTTCATAGCGAACATGAATTACTACATGTATCTTTGATAGAGAAACAGATTCTCCCCAATACTATTTATATGGAAACAAATAAAAAGATTCTTTACAGACCTATACGAGAAGGAATGAGAGATATTAAAGAGATTAAACTATCATGTAGAAATGAAAATGGAGATGAGCTGCAATTTGAAAATGTTACAGTTTATTTGAATTTGATTGAAGAGTGAGTGAGGAGCTTCTTTTTTATGAGATATTTCTCATAAAAAACCTTTTTTCCTATAATAAAATGGATAATGATTTAACTGATCCTATTTATTGCCATAAATGTAAGAAGAAAACTAATAATGTTGATGCTGAAAGAGTGCAAACTATCAACGGGAGATGGAGAGTGGCTGCTAAATGCTCAAAATGTAAAACCAAAAAGAGTAAATTTATCACTTCACCTGAGAAAGAAAATTCTGAAGAACCTGTAGTAGAAGATCTGAATGATGATGAAAAATTATCTCTTGCTAAAGAATTACACAAGCCAATAAGAAATAAATTTCAAAAAAGGACAATATTTACTAAAGGTATTGATGATTTGTGGGCTGCTGATTTGATAATCATGAAAAATTATGAAAAAGAGAATGATGGATACGGCTATATGCTTAATGTTATCGATACATTTTCAAAATTTGCATGGGCCTTACCCTTGAAGAAAAAGGATGGAAAAAATGTTGTTAAAGCTTTTGAGAAAATAATAGAAAAAGCAAAATCTCAAAATCATAATGCCCCCAATTTGCTTCATACGGATAAAGGATTGGAGTTTGAAAATAAACTTTTCAAAGATTTTCTGAAAAATCACCAAATAAAAATGTATCATACACAGAATGAAGAAAAATCTGCCATTATTGAAAGATTTAATCGTACATTGAATGGTAAAATGAAAATTCTTTTTGAAGTTGAGAATGATAAAAAATGGGTTGATTTTCTACAGGATTTAATTAATGAATACAATTATAAAGATTTTCATAGATCTATTGGTATGAAACCATCAGAAGTCACAAAATTAAATCAAAATGACGTTACAGTACGATTATTTGGAAACAAAAAAAATTTACAGAAAGTTAAATTCAGTGTTGGTGATAGGGTTCGCATCAAAAGATTTAAAAAAACTTTTGTAAATAAATATGAAGCAAATTGGACCAGAGAAATTTTTGTGGTTTCTGATATTCTCTCTACTAATCCAATAACATACAAAATCAAAGATTTAAATGATGAAGATATTGAAGGATCTTTCTATGCTCAAGAACTACAAAAAACAGAATTCTAGAATTATGAATAAAATGATTTATATAAAAGATTTCTTTTATATAAATAAAATGAACACAACGAGCTCATGTTGCTAACTGGTTCATTATCCATCCTATGATAAGTAGTATCCATACAAGAATAGACAAAAAGAAAAAGTGGGTGGATAAAAAAAATGAGGGGTTAGTTAAAGGAATCTCTTTTCTAATAAAAATGAACGATACGAAAAAAAATTATATATCCTATAATAAAATGGATAATATTAAAAAACATTGTGAAAAGTGCGATGTTAACATCACCTATAAAAATTGGGCTAGACACCTAAAGTCTAAGAGCCATGAGAAAAACGACCCTGACCGAACTCTTAAACCTCGACAAAGAACCATTGAGAAAGGATTCAGAGTTAAAGATTTGAGAAATGAAGCGAAAGATTACAATTTAAAAGGTATTTATACAATGAAGAAAAATAATCTTATTACAGCTTTAAATGATATTAAAAATGTATTCTTTAAGAAAAGTGATCTAGAAAAACTAACTGTTAAAGAACTACGCGAAATAGCTAAAGAAAAACATATTAAAATTAAAAAACCGAATAAAAAAATCAATATCATCGAACATCTAATGCACCCACAAGGGCATGCATTTAAAGTAAAAACAGTAAAAATGTTCAATTTCGACGATGACTTGATTAATGAAAACAAAGAAAAACGAAAATCTCCTTTTACTATTATAGAAACTAAATCTCGATTCATTAAAAAATTTAAAACTACAGAAATCGATTATACTATAAAATTATCTAATATCATACAAGTCGAAAAAGCTGTATTTGCTATGTTAAATTTGGCTAAAGAAAAATCTAATTTCCAAACCGGGGATAAAATTATGATCGTTGCCCAAAACCCCCATTTTCACCATGATATATCGAAAGATTTAAGTAGTAAATCAAATGTTTTATCTCGTATACAAGCTAAAGAATTTATCCAACACGTAAGCAACATTATTAGTTCCAACGAATACGTTGACATAACAAATACTACGTTTCACATTAAAATCATTAATTTACCGAGAGGAGCAAAAGGCACCAAAATATTGAACTTAGCCAAAAGTAAACATACGAAACAATGTATTACTCAAATAAAAAATTCCGATAATCTGTGTTGTCCAAGAGCCATAATTACCGCGTTAACTTATCATACTAATAAAATTTTCGGTAGAAAACTTACAAAAAACGATATAAAAGTTTTAAGAATGGGCCGAAAAATTCAAACAAAATTAGCCACAGAACTTTGCGAAAAAATGGGTTCATACACCGAGGAAGGTTTCACATTGCAAGATATCAAAGTTGTTGAAGAATTATTAGACATTCAAGTTAAAGTTATCTGCGCCGAAAATTTCAATACCGTTATTTACGAAGGAGAAAAGAAAGATACTATAATTTATCTTTATAAAAACGGAAATCATTTTGACGTGATTAATAGTGTAGCAGCCTTTTACGCTTCATCTTATTACTGTAAAAAATGTGATACTCCTTATAATAACAATAACAAACACGAATGCAAAATGACTAGAAATAAAAATGTCTGTACACTCTGTAAACAAATACAACACGATGAAAAAGATAAAAATAAAATATTCTGTAACGATTGTAACCGTTATTGTTATAATGATAATTGCTTTAAAAATCATAAAGAAGTTTGTAAAATAACCTATAAATGTTTAAACTGCGGGAAAATTTGCAAAAGAACCGACGAACATAGATGTGGTTCTGGAAAATGTCGAAACTGTCAAGAAATATTCGACGATATAGGTAATCATGAATGTTTTATGTTAGCAAGACGGTCAAAAGGTGGGTATTGTACTGGGCCTTGCGTTTGTAATAAGCAATCCAGTAAGAAACTCGAAAGTTGTACTTACACCGAAAAATACATAACATTTGATTACGAAGCAATGCAGGAAACCGGTGTTCACGTGCCGAATGTAATTGTTCAAAATTATTTCGATGGAACCAAAATGAATTTCAAAACTAACGAAGAATTTTGCAAGTGGCTAATTTCTAAAGAACACAAAGGATACACTGCCATAGCACATTATGCAAAAGGATATGATTCTCAGTTCATTTTGAAATACTGCGTCGAAAATACTCTGAAACCTTACACTATTTATAATGGAACTAAACTAATGTTATTAGAAATTAAAGGAATAATAAGAATAATCGATAGCTCTAACTTCGTTGCATCTCCGTTATCTGCTTTTCCAAAAACGTTCGGATTAACAGAACTCAAAAAAGGATATTTTCCCCATTATTTCAATACTCGAGATAATCAAAATTACGTTGGGCCAATTCCTGATACTAAATTTTATGGGCCTGATTCAATGAAACCCGAAGTAAGAAAAGCATTTTTGAAATGGCACGCTGAAAAAGTAAAGGAAAATTATATATTCGACTTTCAGAAAGAAATATTAGAATATTGTGAATCAGATGTCGATATTTTGCGAAGGGGTTGTATTGAATTTAGGAAGCAATTTTTAGACATAGCTAATATCGATCCTTTCCAATATTTAACTATAGCGAGTGTTTGCATGGCCATTTTTCGGTCAATGCATCTCAAAGAAAATACTATCGCTGTGAATAAAGAAATTAGAAAAGAAACATTTAGTAAAGGTTCAATAGCTTGGCTTAGTAATTTTAAAAATGTACAACATGCTTTAAACGGTGGAGAAGTTACAATTTGTGGAGCAAAGGTTGATGGCTACGATAAAATAACAAATACCGTGTACCAGTATCATGGTTGTTTTTGGCATGGATGTCAAAAATGTTTCCACGAAGATACTATTAATAATGTAAACAATGAAACTATGGGCGATTTGTTAGAAAAAACTAATCAAAGGAGTAATCAAATAAAAAATGCCGGTTTTAAATTGATAGAAAAGTGGGAATGTATTTGGTTAAAATCGGAAGCTTATAAATCATCATTAAATAAAAATATAAGGGTTATTGAACCATTAAATCCTAGAGATGCGTTCTATGGCGGTAGAACCAATGCTAGTAAATTGAAAGTCGTAAATAAAAAATTAAGATATATCGATGTTTGTAGTTTGTATCCAACAGTTCAATATTTCGATTATTATCCCTTAGGTCATCCAACAAAAATTCATAAACCTGAGAAATATGATGAAAATTGGTACGGTTTAATCAAATGTAAAATATTACCTCCTAAAAAATTATATCACCCAGTTCTCCCGATCAAAAGAGATAAACTTCTATTTATTTTATGCGAAAAATGTTTTGAAGATAAATGTAATACTTGTTCACACGATGAAAATGAAAGAGCTCTGGTTGATACTTGGACTACAGATGAAGTAAATAAAGCTATTGAAAAAGGTTATAAGATTCAAGAAATTTACGAAGTATGGCATTTCAAAGAAAAAAGTAATGAATTGTTCAAAGAATATGTAAAAAAATTTATGAAAATAAAACTAGAGACTAGCCCGTGGGAAAGCGACTTTGAAACTATTGAAGAATATATAAAAAGCATTAAAGAAAGTCTCGATATAGATTTAGAAAAAGAAAGAATTCAACCAAATCCTGGACGAAGAGCAGTAGCAAAGATTTGTTTGAATTCTTTGTGGGGGAAGTTTGGACAAAGATTGAACATGTCACAATCTGAATACATTATAGATGTAAAAAGATGGTACGATATACTTTTAGATGACAGACTAGAAATTGGCTCATGCCATTTTCTGAATGACAACATCGTACAAATATCTTATAAATTTTTGAATCAATACATCGAAGATAGTTTTTCAACAAATGTTTTCGTTGCGGCTTTTACTACATCAAATGCAAGATTGAGACTATATGATATGCTTGATAAATTGGGAGATAATGTCGCGTATTATGATACTGATAGTATTGTTTACATTGATGATGGAAAAACTCTTGTAAAAACAGGTTGTATGTTAGGTGAGTGGACTGATGAATTGGGAAAAAATAATCACATCGTAGAATGGCTTAGTACTGGTCCAAAGAGTTACTCTTATATAACCAATCAAGGGAAAGAAACTATTAAAATTAAAGGATTTACTTTAAATTACCAAAACGGCAAATCATTAAATAGAGAAACTATGAACAAAGTTTTAACGAAAGAAATAAACAACGTTAAGCTTAAATTTAACATGATTACGCGAAATGTAAAAGATAAAACATTAGTAAACAAAGAAGTGGAAAAAGAGTTTAGATTTCTGTATGATAAACGAAATATAATTGAAAACAAAGAAACCGATATTATTGATACTTTACCTTGGGGATATTAAACGTAAACATTTAAGAAGCTCTTTATATAAAAATCAGTAGTAAGTGGGTACATTGAGCACACATTCTTGTTTTTTCACTTGAAAAAAAAAATGAACGCCTTAAATTAAAATATTTTAACAACTTAGTATAATATTATTGTTTTAGTGGAAAAATTCCAATAAAACATTTTTTTTATTAAAATTAATAATTAAACAAACTTGATGTTATGCATGTCATTCTACGAATTTTAAAGCATGCATATCTTTTCCGTTATATTTTTTCATACCATTATAAACGATTTTAACTTGGTCCTTAACCATTTTAGTTAAATCGTTTTTAGTTAACATATCGTTGTATCGAGATGGTAAATAAACATTAAAATCGTTCTCCAAGTTGAGGAGAATAGCTCCACCGTTTTTTGTTTTCTTAAATTCTCCACCGAGAATCTGGTAAGACTTTCCCTCAACCAAATCCGAGAGTTTGTTGTATGTTTGTTCAAAATTAAGTTTTTGTAATAATGCGCTTTTACTCATTTTTATTATAAAAGTTATTCTTTTAACTAACCCCCCCAAAAGAAAAAGTCACTGGTTCTGATGTTTTGTGTTTAAAAAAATTTTATCAGAGATTTAAGTCACTGTCTAAATAAAGTCACTGGTTCTGATGTTTTGTGTTAAAAAAATTTTATCAGAGATTCAAGTGAAAATAAAAAACATCAAGGATTCAAGTGAAAATAAAAACATCAGAGATTCAAGTGAAAATAAAAAACATCAGAGATTCAAGTGAAAATAAAAACATCAGAGATTCAAGTGAAAATAAAAAACATCAGAGAGTCAAGTGAAAATAAAAAACATCAGAGATTCAAGTGAAAATAAAAAACATCAGAGAGTCAAGTGAAAGTGTGCTCAAGGTGCCCTCTTACTACTTATATTTATATATATATTTATATATTTATATATGTATGTGTCATTCCAGACGATAACTCTCGAAAGAATTGAGATAAAAAGTTCAAATTTGCACGAAAAATCTGTCTTGGCAATCGACAGGCTAAGTTCGAAGATGGGCAGAATCGGGTCACCCTAAGGGGGAGTTTTGGGGAGTTTTAGGGGGGGAAAATTACCCATAAATTCCCAAAATGAAAAAGTCTGACAAGTGACACCTCATTTTAAAGGTTTTTGTACGCTGAACACGATGGTGAAATCAGAATTGCGATATCTCATTCCATTCTCAAACTGGAGCACTTTGAAGATGAAGGAACGTGGTTATTTCTTGAGATGTTCTTCCTGGTTCGTCTGCTCTAATCTGATAACGGAATGGGATATCGCAATTCTGACTTCACGATCGTGTTCAGCGTTGGAAAATCTACAAACCGAGGTGTTACTCGGCAAAAAATGGAACAAAAAATTTGTTACGTACCCAATACCTACTCTTCTGGTATTCAAAACATTTTTGATTTCCCCCTCCCCCTCCTTCCACCCCAAATTTTACTTTGCGTAAAACTACTCCTGTTTTAATTTTGTATGGTATCAAGTTGGGAAAACATTGGCCGAAAATTAATTTTCAGAAAATTTTAGGCGGAGGAGGAAGATGCCGAAAACTTCGAAAATTCGCTCTTATAGCCATGCTGCATGACTGTGGTTTTTTTTTTTTTTCAATAACTCCGTTTTTCTTTGAAATGGTTTTCCACGATTTCTTCGCGAGTGATTTAGTTCTTCAGAGGGTCCTTTTTAAAGCTTATTGGTTTATTATTCCGTAAATAATACACCTGTGTATTCCCTCAGCAATATAATTTTCGAACACCCCCTCCAAATTTTGGTTTGCTATCTGTGAAAAATGAATAATACACCTATGCATTCGATCAGCAAAAAATTTTAATAACACCTCCTCAAAATGTTGGTTTATTATTCTGTGAATAATACACATATGTATTTGCTCAGCAAAAAATTTTATAACACCCCCTCAAAATTTTTTCTTTTACGTTTCAAGGTGCGTGTACCGGCTTCATTTTTTGTCTAAAAAAGTCGTTCTTTCGTACGCATGCTCCATTTAGGCCCTAGTTATGTCCCAAAGCTTTGCAGCCCGATCGGAATATACCCAGGGGGTTATGGGTGGAAATGGGTATAAAATAGGTATTTTTTGGGTTTTAGTAACGTAAGCTTTTGAGGTATTGTATTCCATGTTTTTGGGGACGAGAAGATCGAATATGAAGTCCATTTTGACCAAAGAGTGGAAATTGAGGTTTTAACGAAGGTTCAGCTTACGAAATTCATTTTTTTATGACTCAAAAACCTGGGAAACTGCCGTAAATTACCATCAATTTGTATAATAACACTGGAAAATGTGTCAATAGGTGTGAATGAAGACAATTAAATGACACTACCAATGATCGAAGATAATTTGGAGAAAAAAAGCGTAATTTGTGTTTTCGGGGGCCAAAATTGGTGGAAACCATCTCAAGTAGCTATTTAAATTATTGCACACGAAAGAAACAATAAAAAAAAAACAGCCAGAATTTCTGTAGGTATGTCCAGTAGAATAATAAACCCGTGTGACAAGGACTTTGCAGCGTTTTTCTTTTATATTTCAAGGTACGAAGATTCTAAAAATGTCCGTCCGCCGTACACCGTGTCATTCAAATCTAATCTATTTTCGGTCTAAAAAATTCGTTCTTTCGCACACATGCTCCATTTGGGCCCTAGTTGTGTCCCGAAACTTTTCAGCCCTATCGGAATATACCCAGGGGTGTTATGAGTGAAAAATGGGTGTAAAAATAAAGGTTTTCGAGGGGTTTTTTTTCAGGTTTTAGTGAACTTGAGCTTGCGAGGTATCGTTTTCCATGTTTTTTAGGACGAGAAAACCGAATATGAGGTTGATTTTGACCAAAGAGTGAAGAATTGAGGTTGCAACGAAGGTTCAGCTCCAAAAATTCATTTTTTATGAGTCAAAACCTGGGAAATTGTCTGAAATTACCATAAATTTGTATAGTAACACTATAGTAGCACTAGTAACACAATTATACGGGGAGTCCCAGTTCGTTCTGAAGAAACTCAGAATCGATTTTGCTCTTCATTTGGAACAAAAAATGCTCAGTAGAAATTTTTCGAAAAGTCCTTCGTTTTAAAGATATCCGACAATTTGTGTTTTTTCAACTTTACATTACCCTTCCACATAAAAACGCTAATAAATACGAAAAAATTGAGACTACAACAAATTTACACCACTTAAAAGAACGTTAAATTTCCTATAAGATTCTTTTGTTTTCAATGGTCAGTGTTACTTAAAATGTTGGTGAATATCAGTTGAAAAATTTGAGAATTTCAACATTTAAAATTGTGAAAACGATTTTGCGTTCTACTGAGGTTACAAAAAATACCTACAACTTGACAAGTTTCACAAAAACTTCTTCTTCTAATAGGCTTTACAAGTATTGTACTGCTGCAGTTACAGTTTCCACACACGAGCAGATATCTCGGTACTCCTGATTTAAAAAAATAAAGCGGCATATCAACTACCTTTCCACGAGATACATTAAATTGAACTGGTGGAAGAGAAGCGTTTGTTGCAGTTTGATAAGATGATTAACCGAGGTTCATAATTTTATTACTAAGAAATACTTGTGCAAGCAAAATCACGTTCTAGTGACACCTCCCTGTCCATTCTCGCTGAATGTTGGAACTAATCATTCGTTGTTGTTTGAACTTCGACATGTCCCCTTCATATTCCAGCATTGTTTTTATTCAACCGGTCAAGAAAGCGTTAGTTTTATTTTACGAGGTCTAATTAATTCCCCCCCCCCCCCACCAAGTTCACCACTGCTCATGTTTTCAAACGTTCAATTATCGTTTTTTGACTCTACTACAACGTTGTTTTTGAATCTAAGTACCTATATCAGTGTAAAGCCTATTAGACGAAGAAGTTTTTGTGACATTTGACAGGTTGTAGGTATTTTTTTGTAACCTCAGTAGAACGTACAATATTTTTCACAATTTTAAATTTTCAAAATTTCAAATGTTCCAACTGATATTGGCCAACATTTTAAGTAACTCTGACCATTGAAAACAGAAGAATCTCACAGAAAATGTAACGTTATTTCAAACGGTGTACTTGGATTTGTTGTTGTAGTGATTGAGGAGGAGACAGACGAGTCGATCGCTTGATTGAGAATGGTTAGTTTACTCGTATTGGTGGCACTCGGCTCTTTTATAGCCCCCTGACATGATCAGAGGGGGGTCGGGGGGTCCCCACTCTGAGAGAATACACATAGTGTAGGTTGCGGAGGAGCAGCCGATCACAACACTGCTCCCCCCAGAATTTAAGTAACGTATTTAGTTAAATTTTGTTCTTCGTGCCGTTGCGGTGGCGGTTGTCGGGCGTGGGAGGTGCGTGTCCTGGTTGCGGTGGTCCGTTGTGGCTGTCCGGGTCGTTGTCGTTGGGGGCGGTACGTTTGCGGCGTTTGAAGAGCCGGGATGTACTCGTAGGTTGAGTGCGTGGGTGCGGCCGTGGCGGCTGATCGGGCGGGGCGTTGTTGCGGGCGCCAGGTGCATGGGGTGCGGCATTTTTGTGCTCGGGGGTCCCATGTGCGGCGGTAGAAACACGAGCCATTCGTCGCGCGGCGTGTGGTCGGTCGTGGCTGCGTCGGCGGTCGCTGTCGTCGTCTGTTCGAATCACACGAACCTCTTCGGTGACGTTAGCCACTCGAGGAGGGGGGGCGAAGGTTACGAGGCGATCGGCGAGAGCAGCGAGTTTCGGGTTCGTCGTGCGCCGCGAGGTGAAGGCGAAGGCTGTCTAGAAGGGCTCGCAGAAAAAGCTGCCGGTTGAGCGGGGTTGAGGTGTCGGCCGGGTGTGCTCTACGGGCGAGAACTGACGGTAGCTCTAGAGAAGTGTCGGTCATGAGCAGAGCCCTTCAAATGCCATATTGCCATGGCGCCATACAAAAATGCCATATTCGGCCGATTCTTTGGAAAATGCCATGTTTTGCCTTTTTTTCGCCAAACTCCTTCAAAAAAATTGAAAAAAAAAATTTGCAGTGAAAATTTCTGAATGACATGAGGTTTCTCGAACCCTGAGGCCATTAGTCTAACCATTTTGGAATGGGGTGCTTCCACTGGTCGCCACTCTGTCTGGTGAGGAAGCCACTCTGAAGGAAGGCTGGGAACCTGCTGATGTCCTCTCTATGAAATACGCCCCGGCAACACCAGCTGATGTGGAGAGGACTTTCCCAAAAATGAAATACCTTCTGAGTGATCGACGGCTGGGATTTTCAATGGAAAGCGTTGCAGCACACCTGATGTTTTTATTTAATAATAATAATAATAATAATAATAATAATAATAATAATAATAAATTATTTGTATAAAGCTTTGTAAATAAAATAAATTATTTAGCATAAATAACTTGTATGTTGTGATATTATCGTCTCAGAATAGCTGGGATGGTCGGAGAGGGTTGAAAAATAAGTGCCATATTGAGAGAAATAAGTGCCATATTTGGGCCAAAATATGTGCCATATTGCAATATTTTATAGGGCCCTATTTCACAAAAATAAGTGCCATATTGTGAAGGGCTCTGGTCATGAGTGACCTTGTCTCAAAGACAGGAGAGTCTGGCCAGAGCCCACTCCGGCCGTGGGTGTTCGGCCATTTCCGCCTGTTTCCGCGTGGAATTTGCTGTTCCGTGGTTCCCGCCCTCCGCGATCGGTTCGTATCCTTATCACTTTCCTATCAGTTTACTTATCATTATTACTTATTCATTACTACACTTATTATTACTTTATTTACGTCAGTGATTATTACTTATTCATTACTACACTTATTATTACTTTATTTACGTCAGTGTTTTTAGTTAAAAACTATTTTTTAAATGCCCCGTTGTAGTAAGTGCACTTATCACAGTGACAAGTCATTTACGTTAAAACAACATGAGAATAGTCATGGCAAGGAGAGGGCTGATCGGAAATTATACGCCTGCTTATTATGCAGCGGATTCGAGGCGTGCCGAAGTAGTTAATGGGAGTTTGAAGAACGATTGAGATCCAGGTGTTTTTTGAAACCATTGAGAAACACAAGCTTTCAACTGCCCTCAGACAGTCCTCTTCACGTGTACCAGAATTAAGATAAGTTTTCTTATCAGGAACAACTGAGGGCAGTTGAAAGCTTGTGTTTCTCAGTAAATAACGGTTTCAAAAACACCTGGATCTCAGTCGTCCTTCAAACTCCCATTAACCAGCGTTGAAAAAGAAGACCCTACAACATTAATATAAAAAATATAACATTGTTCCGAGTCACTAGATATTATATTATTGATAACTCTGTGATATTAGCGTGATATTCTGGTTATTTTCATTAATTTTGACTATTTTCAACTGTATCGAACTATATTCAATTTTGGTTATTTTCAACTTATTCCTTTAGAATCGAGCATGATAAAAAAAATGTTAACGCCCCCTCAAAATTTGATGGTTTCCGTTCCAAGCTACGTAGACTCCGAAAATGAATAAACAAATTTCTATCTGTCCGCCTTACTTCGCACTTTCCTTAGTTACCATGAACCAAAGTGAGCTAAATTTTATAAAATAGTAATAAGATTATAGCATGGTTCGAAGTCAATACATAAAGAATTGCTGGACAAAACAGTCGTGATAGGTTGATTACATGTGATATTGTCATGCTATTACAATTTATAATAATATTCTGTGATAGTTATTATAATAGTCAAAAGTTCCATAGGTACTTACCTAATTTCTCAAGAATAAGCTGTGAATTGTAATCTCGTAAATGAGTAAAATGCATTTAAATATTCATTAAAAGGTTGATTACATGATATTATAATATATAATAATATAAAAATGAAGTCGTTGCCTTGGGCAATTTTCCTCTCGATTTTTTTTTCCACGTTAGTATTTTTGTAACACTAATCTAAGTACCTAGTTATAACCTAAAAGATACTAAATTGTACTAAGTATTGTGACTGATGAGCTTTCTCTAGAATAACATTTTCAAGAGGTTGGGTAATACTGAGACTAGTGTATAATTTTGTCATTATCGTTAATTTCTCCAAGGAAAATACCTATAATAATATTCTGTGATAGTTATTATAATAGAAGTTCCATATGTACCTACCTAATTTCTCAAAATAAGCTGTGAATTGTAATCTCGTAAATGAATAAAATATATATTTTTTTCTTATGTTACCATTATTTTCATTTCTTTTTAAAAATATACCCACTTCCTTGTAAATTTAGTCGCCGCTACGGTTATGGCCCCTAAATGTTGGTCACATATCTGGCAACGATTATTATTTGTAAATATAAAGTAAAGAACCTAGGTACTACTCCATCAATCGCTTATTAAGTAATAATAAATTATAGAAGCTGTTCAAATCAATAATCTGTCAAGAAAATCATGGTTTCGAAGCCCTAACGCAACAAAAACTGATCTTACGAAAGTGTCGGCGACGTTCCTAGTCTCGAACCAACGATTATAGGTAACAATCTGAGGGATCGTGTCGACACCACTGAGCTGTTACCAATTGGCTTCTGAAATGATAGGCAGCTCATGCTGTAAAGCTGTAGGAGACAGCGGAAACAGGCGGAAATGGCCGAACCCCCACGGCTGGAGTGGGCTCTGGCCAGACTCTCCTCTCAAAGACCTTCTCTTTCAAGTGAACTGGTCTCAAATGACCTGCCGAGGGAATTTCGCAGTTCACCCGTTCGCCGTTCACTAAGGTTTCCCCCGAGTCTCGGGCCCTTCCATCCCACCAACGGGAGCAGGTAGCAGGTCACCAGTTCGCCGTTCCTTTTGACAGTTCAGTTCGCCCTTATTCCTCTCTTATCTCAATCGTAAATCCCGCAGTCAGTTTCTATTATTTTTCATACTTTTCTAACGGAAATTTCATTTTTTGTAAAGAGTCATTTTCATAAAGCAACTATCCTGTGATGTGTACTTCATTTGTAGTCCCCAAAAATATGTGATTTTTGTTATTTTCCTAATTTCATTGTTGAAAAATATACCTATTTTTTTCTTTTTGAGAAATTGGTCGTAGTACTACTTTTATTGATTCTCCTACTTAACCTTACTAGGTAAGCTTTAAAAAATATTTATATGAATAAAATTTTTTACTAAAGCTTCTCTTTAGATAATTCTATGAATTCAGCAGAAAAATGTTAATAAATGAGGCTAGAGTTGGCTCATACTGAGAAATTCCTAGCAGGGCGCAGGTCCTGCGTCTTCACTTCAAAGTGAACTGGTGACCTTCTCCCGTTGAACTTGTCTTCGAACTGAGTGACCTGCTGGGAGTCAACTCACTCAGGTGAATACACACCTCTAGGTAGCTCGTCGTCGGAAGTCGGTTCGGAGTAAGGCGGTGAGCCGGGAGCCGTCGGACGGTGCGTGTGCGGCCAGAGGGCGAGTTTTCGATATCCGGTAGCTGTTGTCGTTCGATGATGCCAGCCGCTAGTAATTCGCCGAAATGGGCCGACGCTTTCGTGTTAAGGTCCGGTGATATTCGGCGAAGTTTCGCGTGGCATGGAATGAATGAATGAAATGAATGAATGAATGAAAGAAAGGTTTATTCCATCAGGGGCGTAAATGAACAAGAATGAACATTGTAGATTAATTAAATATAAATTTTTTTTTTTTTAATTCGTTTATTTCCTTTATAAGTGTACATTGGAGTAGTGAATGTAAGAATAATAATTACAAGATTAAATTATAAGTTATAATAATTACAAACAATTCTAATTTAATTTTACAGGAAATTAGTCTCCAATATGGGCTAATGCCCGTGTTAGGAGACGAGTCTTTTAACTACCTAATCTTAGAATTGTTAGACATTAAGTTGTTTATTAATAATTTGTAACCCTAGACTAATTTTATAATCCATAGAATTATGTATTCCTATCATTTAAGCAGCTTAGATAATATTTTTTTAATGTTTTATACGTATTTTTTGATTTTAACAACTCAGATTTAAGCTTATAGTTGAATGAATTAAATATTGTTGTTCCCCTATATGAATATGAGTTTTGTGCAAAAGTAGTACGTACGAGGGGCAGCACCAGAGAAAGATCAGTTTTGGATCGAGTATAAACATAATGCGCAGGGAATTCATAAGATTTTTCCTTAAGTAATTGTTTTACTCTATGTAAGTTAAGCAAATCTGCAAATGGCAAAATTTTGATATTCTTATACAAAGGCAAAGTATGAGCCAAATAATTAGCCCCACAGACTTTTCTAATCAAGGCTTTATGGGTAAGAAGAAGTGGCTCTAAAGCAGATTTGTAAGCCCCACTCCAGGCAGGCATACAGTATGTAGCAACAGATTCTGCTAAGGCTAGATATACTTGAATCATGAGCTTTCTGCTTACAATGTTTTTTAACTTAGAAAATATATAAAGAACTTTCCTCATTTTATTATTTGTTAGTTGTATCTGTATGCACCATTTCATGTTTTCATCTAAGGTAATTCCTAAATATTTGGCTCCCTTCACCCTAGAAATCTCAGCACAAGATAAACATGTCAGGTCATTACAAAAGGACTTGTGAAATGGAAGAGTATTTTTATCAAGGGGTAGAGCGGATCTGGTATCAATACTGAATGGCAAGAAATTGGTTTTTTCTACATTCAATGTTAGTTTATTTAGGGCCAGCCAATCATTAATTATTTTTAAACATTCCTCAGCTCCTTGCAGAGCAGCCTCCCAGGAAATTCCATTTACGTAAATCGCAGTGTCATCCGCAAACAATATTACTTTCCCAGGTAATTTAACATATTGGAGGTCATTAATGTACATTATAAAAAGAATTGGCCCTAGAACAGTACCCTGCGGTATGCCATAACTACCCAACGTCACAGTATCACTTGAAACATTATCAACTCTAACATACTGTTTTCTATCACAGAGATAGCTTTTAAACCATTGCTGTTCTGTATTTTTTATACCGAGTTTAGCCATTTTTTCAAAAAGTTTATCATGGGAAATCGTATCGAATGCTTTGGCTAGGTCCAAAAAGATTGCTAAGCTTTTGAATCCTTGATCTAGGTCATCTGTTATCAGTGAGGTAAGTTGACAGACCGCATCTTGGGTTGATTTATTTTTCCTAAAACCATATTGTGCAGACGCAAGTAAGAGATTATCTTCTAGGAATTTGGTCAATTGATTCTTAGCACATTTTTCTATTATTTTGGCTATGCAACTCACAAGACTGATCGGGCGGTAGTTACTACAGGAAGTACTATCACCTTTTTTAAATATAGGAACTACAGTAGCTATCTTCATATTGTCGGGGAACTGTCCCGTTTCAAAACTAATCTTAACTAAATGGAGCAATGGTATACACAATGTTTTAATATTATTCTTCAATATCTCAGATGTTATACCATCCCATCCTGGGCTTGATCCCCCCTTCAATGATTGGATAGAACTTATAACATCCTTCTCTACGATTTCCTTAAATTTGAATTTAACTGTAGTGCAAGTTTCACCGGAACCCGTCTTCACATTCTTATTCCTAATTTTCGTTGCCATACTGCTTCCGATGCCCGCAAAAAAGTTATTCAAGCCGTCTAAACATTTCTTTTTGTCCCTCTCCCCATCCAAAACATGCCCGTTCACTACTAATTTTTTTATATGATTATTTTTCTTTCCTGACTTATCTATAATTTGATTTAATACTCTCCATGTCTTCCTAGCACTTCCCTCTACCCTATCAAGTTTCATTTTGTAATAGTTTTCTTTTGCTTTTCTGATCAAGATTTTTAGTTTTTTCTGATATATTTGGAAATATTTTTTAAGATTATTATTCATTGGCTGTTTTCGGCTTAGAGCGTATAACTTTTCCTTTTTTCTAATTGATATTATTAGTCCATCAGTTATCCAAGGTTTTATATGTTTTTGCTTTCCATTTATTTTAATAATTTTAGTCGAATCATTTTTATGTTTGCTAATTGTATTTACCAGCATTTCACTGATTTCATTCACATCGTTGGTGTTTAGCAGTTTTTCCCAGTTTTCATTCGCCAAAGCTGAGCTCAATTTCTCATTATCAATTATTTCCTTGATCTTTATATTTGATTTGTACCCACTCGTCCCAGTAATGTGCATCAACGCAACTGATCTGTGATCACTAACGTTGGAATGGATTATAGCCGATTTTACTGACTCCCTATCAGATATATTAGTAAATATATGATCCAGACAACTACCTCCATCCGTCAAGCTGTTTCTAGGTCTTGTTACTCCGTTTATGTAAGAAAGATAGCCTGATCTTGATAATACGTCCAAATATTTACTGGTGGACAGATCAAGAACAGGTGCAGTGATATCAAAGTTCAAGTCGCCCATTATTATACCCTGACCAGAGGTACAAATAAACTCCTCTAAGTTTGTGAGAAACAAGTTCACTTCATAAGCCGCAGCGGTCGGCGACCTATATACCGCTAGCACAGTGATAACCCCAGTTTTCTTCTTAATCTTAATGCGCAAAACACTCGAACCATAAACATTCAATTCTTCAACATTCACCAAATCAACACTATTTTGAATGAATGCCACTGTACCACTATTTTGGTTGAAATTATTTTTTGTGTAATATGGTGTATAACCCTCAATAGAAAACGGAAAATCGGTAACTCTCATCAACCAGCATTCACTCATTATTATGATATGTGGTCTATGTTTTTAACATGGAAATTTCTAATAATAAATTATCAAAGTTTTTCTCGATGCTCCTAATGTTAACATGGTAAATAAATAAATCACTTTCTTCTGAAAAATACTCGTTAGCATCCATAGTATTAAAAAATATAGGTGCTTCTACCTTCAATGAATCGTCGATACTATCTATTAAATCTAACATAATGACAATGTGATAGAATTTAAACAATAAAAATTAAACATCCTAGAACGTCCAGGTTAGATGGTGCCTTCTGTGTTTGTTTCTAAATTTATACGTTTCAAAGTGTCCATCTTCTTGAGTTGGGCGGAATCAACAATATGTAAAGCACGTGAATCTATGGAATCGTCTTTATTTTTATTTTTTTTGGTTTATGAAATCGTCTTTTGGTTTATTATTTTCAATAATGAACCATTGGAATCGAGCATGAAAAAAAAATTCTTACCCCCCCTCAAAATTTGATGGTTTACGTTTCAAGGTATGTAGAATCCAAAACTGCAATAAAAATATTTCTGTCTGTCCGCCGTACGCCGTACGCCGTACGCCGTACGGGCCACTTTTCTTAGTTACCATGAAAAAAAATTGATGAAATTCGGGTTATAGGTTCCGTTCGGCGTCTAGTTGGTCCTCGAAGCTCGACGTTACTGTCAGTCATCTCTAAGGGGTTCAAAATAGGGGTTGACATTTTCAAAACGCCTATACCATTTTTTTACGTAAATATTTTTACGGTTTTAAATAGTTCTTGAACTTGCGAGTTTTTTAAGACCATCCGGAGCATCGTACGTCCAGCCGTTCGTTCACAGTAAGGCCCCGAAGTTTGCACCGACAGGCATTTTCGACTCCAGTGTGAATGAAACGCTGCAAATCCCTGCACAACGGTTTATTATTTTTGTATAGAATACCCTTCTGTTACAGATCACAGCTCTATGTATAGATAACCCGTCTGTATAATACAATATGTACTAGTCTATACATGTTATGATGAGAATCGCAGACAGCGTTGGGCCAATAGAATTGCAGAACCATTTCGGACCATGCCAATGCGGACCATGCCAATTAGACAATTCGAAATGAATTCCAATTCAAATTAATGAATTCCAATTCAAGTGAGCAGTGGCCAATTGCAATTGAAAACAACAGACACACAAACAAGCCTATGATTCCCCAATTGCAAACAATAAAGTAATCCAATAATTTACAAACTATTCCAATTTCAATTGAAAATTTTGATTGATTGATCGATCAATTGATTGAATAAATTGATTGATTGACTGAATCCAGCGCGTCCCTGGTGACAAGAGTATACAATTTCATTCACCCTGCTGTCGAAAATGCCTGTCGGTGCAAACTTCGGGGCCTTACTGTGAACGAACGGCTGGACGTACGATGCTCCGGATGGTCTTAAACAACTCGCAAGTTCAAGAATTATTTAAAACCGTGAAAAAATTCACGTAAAACAAAGGTATAGGCGTTCTGGAAATTTCAACCCCTATTTTGAACCCCTTAGAGATGACTGACAGTAACGTCGAGCTTCGAGGACCAACTAGACCCCGAACGGGACCCATAACCCGAATTTCATCAATTTTGTTTCAAGGTAACTAAGCAAAGTGGCCCGTACGGCGTACGGCGTACGGCGGACAGACAGAAATATTTTTATTGCAGTTTTGGATTCTACATACCTTGAAACGTAAACCATCAAATTTTGAGGGGGGGTTAGAATTTTTTTTTTCATGCTCGATTCCAATGGTTCATTATTGAAAATAATAAACCAAAATTGTATACAATTCAAACCAAATCTCGTAACCAGAGACGCGCCCACAATAGGAATTTGTGAATACGGCCAATCATTGGTAGGGATCACCTGATTATATTGGCGGAGTATGAAGTCGAGTTGGTTGTTCTGTGATATTATTTAATTTGAAAAATGATGGCTCTTTTGGAGTTTGTTGGTAGGTAGTGAAACTTGAACAAACGTTGAAGTATTATTGATGGGTAAATTATTACTACGGTAAATCATTACTCAACGGTAAATTATTACACAACGGTTCATTATACCATCTACGTAGAAGGGGCTGGAGTTTGTTGGTAGGTACCTACCAAACGTTGAAGTATTATTGATGGGTAAATTATTACTACGGTAAATCATTACTCAACGGTAAATTATTACACAACGGTTCATTATACCATCTACGTAGAAGGGGCTGGAGTTTGTTGGTAGGTACTTTTGCAACTTTTTTCACTCCTCATCAACAATTTCTTTTCAGAACTTCATTATGTGTGTTTCTTTTTGTTAGGTTCTGTTTGTCATCGGCAGAATTATTTTAGCAACATTTAACTCGTGATTTAGGTAGGTACCTAGTAACGAGTACGGGGTTAGGTACTAACCTACGGAGGGTCTGCGATCTACATAATATGTATAGAATAGTACATATCATATTATATAGATGGGTTATCTATACATAGAGCTGTGATCTGTAACAGAAGGGTATTCTATACAAAAATAATAAACCGTTGTGCAGGGATTTGCAGCGTTTTTGATATAGATGCGCCCATCATTTGACCAAGTATATTTGAAACCATACTCTCTGGCGAATTTTCGTGAAAACCAAAACAAACGGCTATT
Organism: Leptopterna dolabrata; assembly: GCA_954871275.1. Lineage (NCBI taxonomy): Eukaryota > Metazoa > Arthropoda > Insecta > Hemiptera > Miridae > Leptopterna > Leptopterna dolabrata. The sequence goes on along the minus strand of OX940984.1, from coordinate 7,241,484 downwards.
GACACTGGACAGTCGCTCATTAATATAAACTTTGCTTTCTGGAAACGTATCGTGTAAGTCCTTTGCTGTGGTTTGCCGATGAAGTTTTATTTGTTTTATTAAATGTTTTTTTAAATCTTCATTGGAAAATTTAACAATAATAGGCCCAGACTTGGAATTCTGAGAGGAATTCCTATTAAATTGTTTTTTTCGGTAAGCTGAGATTATATCAGTCCTATTAATATTATCATCAATTTTGCTTCCGAGAATGTTCACAACTTCGATAATATTTTCATTTGGGGTTTCTGGAATTCCTCTTATTTCAACTGAGGTATTTAGATTTGATTGGTCTAGGTGATTTATCTTCATTTTCATATCTTCCATTTCCTTTCTAAGCAACCTATTTTCCTCTGTGAGAGCGATATTTTGGCTTTTTACTTCTGCAACTGAGACTTTGACATCCTTTAAAAATCTCTTCATCTCCTCAAAATTGGAGTTAAAAAACTCCATTGATGCTTCCATGTTTGCCATTTTAGAATTAAATATATCGATTTTCTTCATAATCTTACTAACGTTTTTATCAATCTTGGGAAGATTAACCTCGTTTGCATCGCCGGTCTCTGAGTCAGAATCACTCTCTGAAGATTCGGTAGTATTCTCCTTCTCTTTCAGCTTGCCAGCAATACAGTTGTCGCATTTCCAGTTTTTCTTAAGGTCAGCTTTCAATCTTTTGTAGTTTTCCACTGTTTTTAATCGCGTGCAAGTCGGATGAAATGATAATTCGCATAGCGAACACTTTGCAGTTTTTCTTGGCGAATGAAGGTCTCGCGAACATTTGCCGCAATCCATAGCGAAAACAAGGTGCCGGATAAAACAAGAAACACTGTAATCTCACACCGATGTTATCTCGACAACGGACAAGACAAGACTCAAATGCCTTCTATAAATTAAATGGTAGTGTACGGAATTACCCCAGCACCAAGAGACGGACTCTGTGCGGTGTGGGGGAGTAGACAAATTTTAATCATACAAAATCCAACAAAACTCAATCAATGCATTGAGGAAGAAATAATAAAGATAAAAGGACAATGTAATACTCTATGTATAAATACTGCACATAATGTTTTTGCTAGTGTCTGGCCCTAGTGAAATAAGCAAAGAGAAAGTTTTCTTCTTAAAGTTTGAGCGAGAAAGCTCTCCGGGTGACTGTAGATTAGGAAGATTGTGGAGGTCCCTTCGTGACGATGTGATGCTCTACGCGTTGGGGTGTCGGCCGGGAGGGCTCTACGGAGTCGGCGGGCGAGGACTGACGGATTCTCGTGCTCGGAAGTCGGTTGGGGTCGGCGTAGAGGTCCGCTTGTCGGGGCTCGAGGGCGAGGAAGGCGCGGGCGAATTTAGCATGCGGCGTCGTGAGGCCTTCGTGAGTCAATGTGATCTCGAGTTGGGCGAATCAGACGTGCGGGAATGCGGGGTCGTACGGCCGGAGCTGGAGCGTTGATGTCGGTGGAGTTGTTTCTGCGGGTGTCGATGGTTTCGGGTCCGTTTTTTCGTTCTCTTTGTAGGCGCCAGTCCCGGAGAGGTGTCGTCTGGAAGTGAGTCTCTCGCAGGCGTCCGTGAGCGTTATATAGGAAACGCGGGGTAGGGCGGTGAAGCGGGGAGTCGCTGCGGTCTCCGTTGAGGGTGGTCGTCCACTGGAAGCGTATTCACGCGGCGCGGCGCTACACGCGACACAAGCGGCAACCTTACAAGCGGCTACGAGCGACAGGGGTCGTCCACTGCAAGCGCCTTCGCGCGTCGGGCTTCAACTTGTTTTCAAGTGTATTCAAGGAAAGTGGGGACTTCCTTTTTATTCGTCATGGACCCAGAGGAATTTTATTTCCTTGAAAGTAGCAACCATTTGCGAAAACGGATGTTAAATCAATGAACATGTTGGTTGAAATTGAGAGAGAGAGAGAGAAATTTATTGGTTCGATTTTGAGACAATATTACAGACTCAGCCAGGTACAACAATATAGTTCAACACATTATATATTGCCTTAATTTATGTTCACTGTCTAAGTAATACCAATTATGGTGTAATAATAGGCATAGGCCCGTTAGCATTACACCAGAGTTGCAAATAATCCAACTATACTATAAGAATTTAAACTATAACACTGAAGAATGTTACCTTAATTACGACGTAAAAACAAGTTTGACCTCTTTCTTTTCTTATTCTAGTATATTTATTATTATTTATTTATGATTCACATCCTATACCCTCCTTTTTCTAGCTATCTTCAAATTTTATTTAACATAAATATACACTTTTTATTATAGTTTCAGCTTGTTCATAACCTAATTGAATAAGCCAGGTGAAAATTTCTTTTTTATATGTTGACCTAATGAATGTCTTTGGGAACTTCAATTTTTGAGGTAAAGCTCTGTGGGTCACATATAATATATACTTTGGACTGTTGGTCATCAGTACTGAGTTCGGTTTAGGATTTATAACGTTACCCTCCATTTTATATCTGGTAGGATAATTATGCAAACTTATATCCGTAATTAAATTTGGATCTTTATAAAAATAAAGCAGTAAATTTTTAATAAATAATTGCCGAATAGTAAAGACTTTACTTAAATCAAATACGTCTTTAGTAGGGAATCTACGAGTTTTGGAGAGCCTTATTTTTAAAACAGCTTTTTGGAGATTATTTAGTTTTATTAAATTTGTAGCATAGGTCCCTCCCCAGACCAATATACCATGCTGCAAGGCTGATTGGAACATTCCAATATATATTAATTTAGTTATTTCTTCTGGGATTATAAATTTTAAATTGTAAAATACGTAAATGAATTTCTTCAAGCGACTATGCAAATATTCTATTTGTTTTTTCCAGTTCAGTTTATTATCAATAACTATCCCTAGATACTTATGATGGGTTACTGATTCCAACGGAAGACATGAACATGGGTCATCCGTGGAGTGTTGATGAATATACAAATTCTCCTGAGCTGTAGATTCCGAATTTGGACCAAACTTTAAGTACTTGGTTTTATTTATATTTATGGTTAGTAAACTGTTGTTTAACCATTCTGAAATATAGTGCAGACTCCTCCTTGCTTTGTCAAAAACCTCGGACCACGTCATCCCATCTACCAAAATCGCCGTATCGTCAGCGAATAAATACTACGAGCAGAGATTCGTTACTTCGGGCAATCTGTTTACATATATCAGAAATAATGTGGGACCTAACGTGCTTCCTTGTATAACTCCAACGTTATTTGAGAGGATGTCACTGTTTGCACTACCTATTTTAACATATTGTCTTCGTTCGTGAAAATAACTTTTAAACCAATTCAAGTTATTTCCTTTAATACCTATCTCCATCATTCTATCATATAGTACATTTCTATCAATAGTGTCAAAAGCTTTAGATATATCCATCAGAATCAGAATGGCTTTCGAACCCTGGTTTCTTAAATCATTTAATTTTGATACAATATTAAATAGAGCATCATCCACACCCCTTGAAGTTCGAAATCCAAACTGAGACAAGCTCAATAAGTTATTCTCTTCTAGATATTGGTTTAGACATTTTTTTATCCATTTCTCCAAGATTTTTGCCAAAACACTAAGCATCGATATTGGTCTATAATTTCCTAAGTCAGTCACGGGTCCACCTTTATATAATGGGATCACTTTGGCTAGTTTAAATGTTGATGGGAACACGCCAGTGCGTATACTAATGTTGTATATATGCAACATTGGAGCTGTTATTAGTGTTACGTATTTTTTATAAATTTCATCGAAATATTATCATATTCTGGTGCGGAGCTTCCTTTTACTTCACCCATCAGCTTTACTAAATCATTTGAAGACATTTCGGGAATAGTGAATTGTAAATCACCTGTTAAAGGTTGACGGTCCTGGATTAACTTTCTTACTGGGAGTCGAGCAGATAGTTTTTCACCAACGGAAACAAAGTATTCATTCAGTTTGTCGCCTGCCATCTTGCTAACGTCACTGTGTTGGCAATCATTCTCCATAGATGATACTAGAGGGATATTATGGGCAACTTTATGTTTAATTACACCATTTACAATCCTCCAGATCTCCCGAGAGTCATTCCCTGCTTCTTTTATCTTTGTGGAGTAATAAAGAAGTTTTGCTTTTCTCATTATGGTTTTTAAAAGATTTCTAAATTTAATGTAATGCATTTTCAGTTGAGTATTGAAAGGTTGTTTTTGGTTTATTATTTTCAATAATGAACCATTGGAATCGAGCATGAAAAAAAAATTCTTACCCCCCCTCAAAATTTGATGGTTTACGTTTCAAGGTATGTAGAATCCAAAACTGCAATAAAAATATTTCTGTCTGTCCGCCGTACGCCGTACGCCGTACGCCGTACGGGCCACTTTTCTTAGTTACCATGAAACAAAATTGATGAAATTCGGGTTATAGGTTCCGTTCGGCGTCTAGTTGGTCCTCGAAGCTCGACGTTACTGTGAGTCATCTCTAAGGGGTTCAAAATAGGGGTTGAAATTTTCAAAACGCCTATACCATTTTTTTACGTAAATATTTTTACGGTTTTAAATAGTTCTTGAACTTGCGAGTTTTTTAAGACCATCCGGAGCATCGTACGTCCAGCCGTTCGTTCACAGTAAGGCCCCGAAGTTTGCACCGACAGGCATTTTCGACTCCAGTGTGAATGAAATTGTATACAATTCAAACCAAATCTCGTAACCAGAGACGCGCCCACAATAGGAATTTGTGAATACGGCCAATCATTGGTAGGGATCACCTGATTATATTGGCGGAGTATGAAGTCGAGTTGGTTGTTCTGTGATATTATTTCGCTTGAAAAATGATGGCTCTTTTGGAGTTTGTTGGTAGGTAGTGAAACTTGAACAAACGTTGAAGTATTATTGATGGGTAAATTATTACTACGGTAAATCATTACTCAACGGTAAATTATTACACAACGGTTCATTATACCATCTACGTAGAAGGGGCTGGAGTTTGTTGGTAGGTACTTTTGCAACTTTTTTCACTCCTCATCAACAATTTCTTTTCAGAACTTCATTATGTGTGTTTCTTTTTGTTAGGTACTGTTTGTCATCGGCAGAATTATTTTAGCAACATTTAACTCGTGATTTAGGTAGGTACCTAGTAACGAGTACGGGGTTAGGTACTAACCTACGGAGGGTCTGCGATCTACATAATACGTATATAATAGAATAGTACATATCATATTATATAGAAGGGTTATCTATACATAGAGCTGTGATCTGTAACAGGAGGGTATTCTATACAAAATAATAAACCGTTGTGCAGGGATTTGCAGCGTTTTTTAATTTTGTTTTTAATTTATCTCTTTTACGAATGGATTTGATTATGCCATCTGTGATCCAGGGAGTTAATTTAACTCTATTTTTTGGTATCGTCCGTTCTCTCGAAGCATATTCAATACACAGTTTGATCATGGTCATGAAGATCTCTGAAGATTTCTCCACATCATCCGCATCCAGGACCGGCAACCAATCCGTCTGCCTGAGTATACACTCTAATTTATTTTCATCTAAAATAGTTTGAGAACTTACCCCAACATCCCTCGTTCTATTCTTGTACCTTAGACCTACGACCGTAATAAAGTGGTCCGTAATATCAGACTTAATCACAGCTGGGTAAATATGCAGATTTCTAGATTTCACCAAAATATGATCTATACATGTGCATGAAGCACCCTGAACTCTAGTAGGAACAGTTATCAGGTTCATCAATCCAGACTCTTGGATATAATCCAGATGTTGTGACACTGTTGTGTTCCGATCAGACAAAGTATCCAAATTTACATCACCTAAAACATAATAATGGTCGGGTGTGTAGCTATTCATTACATTTTGCAAATCCTCTACAAACCTAAATACATCATTTTGATGCGGCACTGGTGGTCTATAAATGCCCAAAACAAAGTAACTTTCTCTACCAAACTGCAATTTTATCACTATAGCCGAGGCTCCGCTAATTGATGGGTATTCGACGGTATACTTTTCGACACTAGATTTAACACATATCATAACTCCATCATTGCGATTTAGGGGGGATTCAGATTTAAATACATCATATCCTGGGATATTTGGGGAGAAACAGGACTGGTTCCATATTTCTGAAAATACAATTATATCTGGTAGACATTTAGTATTTTCCAGCCAGATCAAAAACTCATCAATATTTGCATTGTAGCTTCTTAGGTTTAAGTGCATAAAAAAACGCATATTTTCTAGAAATATAATTTTTGACGAGAATTCTTCCCAATTTTCATATAAATTACAGTTACGCTCTAGGCTATTTTCTTGTAGTATCTCATTTATATGATTTGGATTCATGTTAAATATTAGTATAAAATAAACTATATTCAAACACCTACTCTAAAGCATTACAGTAATCCAGAAGTAAACTATTTGAGTCTACTAATATCATCATCGCAGCTTATCGTAATTAGTGGAGCGTTATCTTCTTTACGTGCGTATATTTTGTAATTTCTAGACCAAACATATTTATACCCGATTTCTCTCGCTCTTAGTTTAGTTTTACGTAACAATTCTTTGCGGTAGGAAGTTAGATTTTCGTTTACATACAGCTTCTTCACCGGCCAGGTTGAATTGATGAGGTTCGCTGCAAAATCTTTCCTCTTCTTGGATGCGGCAGTAATCTTCTCTCTTTCCTCCGAACCAGTCTTCAGAATTGAAGTTGAAAAGTTGAGTTTGAAAAGTTGGTTGGCTTGAATGGTACCTCTTGTCTCTCATATCCCAGAGAGGCGTATGAGAATGAATGGCACAAATTAATTTGTCGGTGTTATGGTCCATTTTCTGCGTAACTCAGAACGAGGCTTTCGCGTGAACTGACTCGAAATGACCAGGGATATGGTACAAAGGTAGGTAGGTGTTCCGATGAACCGTCCGTTTGCTATGTTTATTTACGTGGAATTCGTACCAAAACTCGTAGGGATTCCTACCAAAGCAATAGAATTGAACGAGCTGCACGAGCTGCTACGAGCGGCAGATCCAACTTTTTTTGGATCGGCCGCTTGTAGCTCGTTGCCGCTCGTGTACGCCCGTAGCCGCCCGCTCGAACACGCTTCCAGTGGACGATACCACATATAACTCAATGTAGTTGGATCTGTAGCGCGTGTCGCTCGTTGCCGCTTGTGTAGCGCAAAGCGTTGCGCCGCTCGAGTACGCTGCCAGTGGACGACCCCACTGACGCTGGCGTCGGGGTGGGGCGGCGCTGTGGGGCGTCGGGGTGGGGCGGCGCTGTGACGGGCGTAGTGCTGCGGAAGTGGGGCTCGTCGCAGACGGTCGGCGGGCTCTGAACGGCGTTGTTCGTCGTCGGAAGGCGCTGTCGTCACACCGCGGTCGCAGACGGCGGGCGGAGGCTGTGCGCTGCGTGTCACCATTCGGGGTCACCAGTGTAGTGATTGGGAGTCAGAATAGACGAGTCGATCGCTGGATTGAGAATGGTTAGTTTATTGGTGGCACTCGGCTCTTTATAGGCCCCTGACATGATCAGAGGGGGGTCGGGGGGTCCCCACTCTGAGAGAATACACGTAGTGTAGGTTGTGGAGGAGCAGCCGATCACAACAGTTGTAGTCTCAATTTATTTATTAATTAACGTTTTTATGTGCTAACGTAGGTAATGAAAAGTTGGAAAAACACAAATTGTCGGATATCTTTAAAACGAAGAGATTTGTTGTAGTCTCAATTTATTTATTAATTAACGTTTTTATGTGGTAACGTAGGTAATGAAAAGTTGGAAAAACACAAATTGTCGGATATCTTTAAAACGAAGAACTTTTCGAAAAATGTCTACTGAGCATTTTTTGTCCCAAACGAAGAGTAGAATCGATTCTCTGATTTTCTCCAGAAGGAACTGTGACACCCTGTATAGCACTATCAATGATCAAAGATAATTTGTCAAAAATAGGAACCTAATTCGTGTTTTGGGAGCCAAAACTGGTGGAAACCATCGAAAATAGCTATTTCAATTATTGCACATGAAAGAAACAATAAATGAACAGCCAAAATTTTTGTATGCATGTCCAATAAAATAATAAACCCATGTGACAAGGACTTTGCGTCGTTTTTGGTCTTTTCCGTGTTGAATCCGCATTTTGAACCGCGGTTTAATGGCTTGAAAATTCAAGAAACCACAGGCACGAAACCGAGGTAATTCGGAAGGAATAGCGCGTTTCTACATTCCCTAATGACCTCACATTAGCGTTTCCCCCAACAAAACTCAATTGCGGCATTTGGTCAATCAACTTCATTTAGGCGTCTTTAACCCTCGGCAACGGTTTCTTGTAAGGAAACTATGGTTAAAAATACAACATCATACTCTCACCTTCCTTACACTTTCACCTATTTTTCACTTAAATTCCTTCGGGATATTTTTAAGCTCGCGAGGGCTGTGGACTGCTGGGGAAAATCGAATGTGATGCTCCGGAAAATGATGTCCTTGTAACCGGGAGAAAAAAATGCTTTCGAAAAGCTTTCGAAGTAAACGCTCGATGGACGAATATACGGGGGAGCGCGAAGAGTTGTTTTCAATATGAAGAACGGGATGGCTGTCCAAACATACTCCGAACGACGACAGAATCGTCTGCTCGTAGAAACGTGAGAACTGTTCTTGGTCGAGGATGAGGAACCGTTACAGAGTCATCTACCAGATATGAAAAAGATAAGGAAAAACATCTCGCGATTCATTGTTCCGTTTCGCCGTACCCAAGTGCACTTTTTCGGGATTTTGAACATCCATTTCTCTTCGAGCGGTAAGTCTTGAAACTAAGTCGGTATGATCGTCAGCCCCAACGTGCAACAACTCACAAACCACCATTTAAAACCACGGCATAAAGTTTCGGATTTACTCATGTAATTTTACTCATATTATACAATCAATTAATTAATTACCTCTCAGAATAAAAGCTATTCATGATTTGAACAAGTTTAAAAAAGAAAGAAAAAACGCTGCAAAGTCCTTGTCACATGGGTTTATTACTCTATTGGTTTATTGTTCATTTATTGTTTCTTTCATATAAAATAATTGAAATAGCGATTTCTGGTGGTTTCCACCAATTTTGGCCCCCAAAACACGAATTAGGTACGCTCCTTTTGGTTTATTATTCTGGGAATAATACACCTATGTAATCGCTCAGCAAACAATTTTTATAACACCCCCTCAAAATTTTTTCTTTTACGTTTCAAAGTGTGTAGATTCAAAAAACGTTGAAAAGTCCTTGTCACATGGGTCTATTATTCTACTGGACATACCTACAGAATTAGGTACGCTCTTTGTTTTTTTTTTTCAAATTATCTTTGATCATCGGTAGTGCCATTTAATCGTCTTGATCCGTGTTGAAACTTTTTCTAGTGTTATTATACAAATTGATGGTGATTTCAGACGATTTCCCTGGTTTTTGTCTCATACAAAATCAATTTTTGGAGCTGAACATGTGGTAGAACCTCAATTTTCCACTCTTTGGTCAAAATCGACTTCATATTCGGTCTTCTCGTCGCAAAAAACATGGAAAACCATACCTCAAAAGCTCATGTTGCTAAAATGTTACTAAAACACAAAAAGTAGGTACCTATTTTTATACACATTTTCCCTCATAACACACCTGGGTATATTACGATCAGGCTGAAAAGTTTCGGGACACAACTAGGGCCCAAATAGAGCATGTGTGAGAAAGAACGAATTTTTTAGGCTAAAAATGAAGCCGGTACACGTGATACGGCGGACGGCGGACGGCGTACGGCGGACGGCGGACGGACATTGCATTTTTGGAATCTGCGCACCTTGAAACGGAAAAGAAAAAATTTTGAGAGGGTGTTATAACAATTTTTTCCTGACCGAATACATAGGTTTATTATTCACAGAATAATAAACCAAAAGAAAGGAAGAAGAAAGGAAAAAATCTGCCAATTCGAGTAGGCAGTATATCTTCCTCACTTGAATCACATGAACGTATAGAATAGTTGAGTAGGTTCGTTATGATACGGGATCATCTGCGGTCCAATCGCGTGTACCCTCAAAATTTCAGCTCTTTACGACTATTTTCGCGTAGTTAGAAGCGTTACAAGGAAACTGTCAACATTTCATGTTCGCGCATGCGCAGACGAATGAAATTCTTATGGAACTATCAAAGAATTATTCTTCATCGACCCTCCAAATCTGACCTCATTTCAACAATATTTAAAGTAGTTACGGGCGTTTCATGTATTTCACGTTTGCGCATGCGCAGACGAAAAGATTTCCATGATTTTGAAACGGTACCATTTGCGATCCAACCCGCGTGGAAAGACGACTGTTTTTCGCGTAGTTAGAAGCGTTACAAGGAAATGGTCAATATTTCATGTTCGCGCATGCGCAGACGAAAGTTACTGTACGATTCCAATGAAATTCATTTGAAACTATCAAAGTATTATTCTTGATAGATCCTCTAAGTTTGAACTCATTTCAACTATATTTAGGGTAGTTATGAGCTTTTCAATTATTTTACGTTTGCGCATGCGCAGCCGAATGTTACCGTACTTTTTCAATGATTTTGGCATGGGACCGTCTCTGCCCCAACCCGCACTTACCCTCCAAATTCCAGTCCATTTCGACCATTATTTTGGGTAGTTATGGGCGTTACAAGGAATTGGCCACAGACAGACAGACGGACAGACAGACACGGAACAAAAAATGTTCCTCGATGTCTGAAACGCAAAATGGAAGTGGAAATTTTCAAAATGGAAGTGGAATTTTTTGGAAGACATACATGTTTTTTGACTTTTTTTGACTAAATTGTTTTCGGTAAGTAGTGAGGAAGCAAAAAGAAACTCAAAGAAAGAAATAGAATCTTCAAACTCAACAATAATTATTCTCAATAATTAATTAATTATAAACTAAATTAATCAAATTTAATACAAATAATGGCTGTACCTAAATTTCCTCGTCTCTTTTGTAAAATCTCATAATTTGAAAGTCCCTCAAAATATTATGAAGGAGGCATAATTATCTTCCCGAATCAGCCCTATCATCGTTTATCTCATATATATCACTTGTGGGTCTGCTGAACAGGTGCCTCGCGCAATTTTGAAAAAGCTCAAATTCTGCCTACCTACTTACCACGCTCAATAATAGCTAAGTACTTTTCGTAACTTTTTATGGCTAAATATTTATCAGTCGCTGTAAGGACGATTGATAGCGCTTTGAAAGTTATTCCATTCGATTCATCGTGCTGGAAAACATGAGAAACTATACCAAATACACATTTTTCTGGCAGATGGCGCCACTTGTGCCAGCGTGGCGCCGTTCCCTGGCACCATGGTGGCACCAAAACTATACCGAAAATTCTGGAGGCCTAAACACATTTTGTCAGTCACCACTGGTGCTAGAGCGTGGCGCTGTTCAACACACGATGTTCAAACATAAAATAATATATATAAGAGTTCTGTGGTTCCTGGGTTCGTGAATTAATATTCCCATTATTATTATATATTCCCATTCCATTATTAATACCTATATTAGTAAATTAGGTATATAAATTATTATTGTTCCTCTATTATAGAATAATCTGTTGGCCAACTACATTAGGTACCTATCCGACAACGGTGCCAACCTTCTTCCATTGTCCCTATGAGGTATTTGACTCTCAGCACAATCTTGGCTAACGATTTCCATATATTTTAAATTACGGATATTTTCATTCGAACATAATATTAACTCCTCACTGTTGACCAACCAAACCGTTTTCAGTCAGGTTCGAGAATGGGAAAAGACTATTACAGAACCCTCGGAGTCCCCAAAACGGCTAATTTGGACGAAGTGAAAAAAGCTTACAGGAAGCTCGCTCTCGAGTACCACCCGGACAAAAATAAGAGTTCGGGAGCCGAAGAGAAGTTCAAAGAAATCGCCGAAGCCTACGAAGTCCTCAGTGACGAGACGAAACGCCAGATCTACGACCGGTGGGCACAAACTAGAAACAAAACAAATTTCGTACGAATGTGGTCTCCAACGAGTCTAAATAACTGAACATTCAAACTTAGTTGGTCTCCCCATCCTGTGAAGACAGGTAGAAAGGGGGAAATCACAACATTTCGACGAATTTTCCGTAGGTTGTACTACCTTTTATGCGGCTGAACCAATTTTGGCGGTTTTTGTTAAAACTATCTTCAGGAGAAGGGAGGAATGGTGTATGTACTAGGATTTAAACATTTTAGTTGTTTCACAATCTTTTACTGCTCTTCCATTAATTAGTTTTACATAGCAATAATATTATTTTATTACGAAATCTTCGATCCATTCGTTTGCTCGTAGAATGAAGAAGCTACTTAATCACACAATATTTTACAACTTGAGATTTGAAAATAATAACCTAAATGTTGTCGAAAATCTCTTCAAATCTCGATTATATTTTCACTTTTAATAAGTACCTACGGCGTCACCTTATTCAAGAAGCAAAACATTGAATAGGATGACTCACCTTGGTTTTGGACCATTTCCAGTCTGCAGTGAATATCGATTGCTCTACTGGTAAAAACGCTGCGAATTGTTACACAACGGTTTATTATTTTCCTTTATAGATGCCCCTTCGCGTAGATCACTGTTTTCTGTGGTCAATACCCTCGAGCTCCGTCCAGGAAAGTCCTAAATCGAGTGCTGGAGCCGGCCCGGGAAAGTTTCATACAAATGCGCGGGATTCAATAATTAGATCATTGATTATTTGTAGTTATTCATGAAGCATAAAGTAAATAATAAACCGTTGTGTAATAATTTACCTGTATAGCTGCCCCTTCTGCCTAGATAGTATAATAAACCGTTGTGCGATAATCAACTGTGTAATAATTTTGAGGGGGGGTTAAATTTTTTTTTTCATACCCGATTCCAAAGGTTCATTATTGAAAATAATAAACCAAAATTGAAGCTCTAGCCAAAAATGAAAAACAAACAATACAGTACCTGGCAAGATAGGATGGTAACAACTCAAGTGCCAGAAATATTGAGTGCAACAGAGGTGCGGTGACTGTGACTTTTGAATCCTTCGGATTTCATTATTCACGGATTTTCAAATTATAAAAATTATTAAACAATAAAAAGTGAAGCTATAGACGTAAAAAAAAAGAAAAAAAAATACAATGCTTGGCAAGATTATGGTGGTAACAAATTAAGTGCCAGATATATCGAGTACAACAGAGGTTTGGTGGTTGTGATTTTTGAATTCTTGTGATTTCTTCATTTGTGGATTTCCTGGTAGGTTCGCTCTGAGTAAAGCTTCCCCTTGCGCAAATATTTCCCATCAACTTTTTTTCTTCTTTTTTTACAATCAACAGATCAGTGTTGTACATATAAACCGCAGCTGCGGGATAAGGCAGAACATTTAGATTTCTTCAACTGACAAGGTGCGATAACTCAAACCTCTAGGTGAAGTAGCAGATAACTAACTATCAGTATACAGCTGTTCTGTTTGGGGTTTGTACCCAACTGCCTTGTTTGTCGGTGACCTACGCCATCTCCTGACCTCAAAATCCAAGTGGCCGCCGGGATTCGAACGAACGACCTCAGCCACCAAACTCTAAAACCAATTTGAGCAAGAGCTCCATTCGATCTAGTGTTTTCGAAATTTAAAAAAAAAAATATTTTTCACCAGATACGGGGAAGAAGGACTGAAAGCAGGCGCCGGCGCCGCTCCTGGCGGCGCCCAGTACACTTTCCACGGCGACCCGCGTGCCACTTTCGCTCAGTTTTTCGGAGGAGCCAACCCATTCGATAGCATTTTTGCCGATTTCTTCGGAGGTGTGGACCCCTCCTCGTCTACTTCCCAGCAAACCAGGATATTTATTTTTGAAGGTATTTACCCTGGTTCACAGGAGTTGTAATCGATAGCTTCTATTGGAAAACGAAAATTTCAAAAATTATCTTTCACCATTTCCAGCGATAAGCCCGGTAGCTATGCACCTACCTTTCATATTCAGTATCACTGATGAAATACTTGTTGAAAGAGAACCGGGCACACGGCACTCAAACTGAATTGTGCCGAATGTGTGCTGAGTTGTGAGGAATTGTGCTGTATACTGCGATACTCTCATAGGCGCAATTAACGTCAGTGAAATAGTCTTAAAACGTCACTGCAGAAGAGAATTATTATAGTTGCAATTTAGAGGTTGTCAATATTTATTGTTGGAAGTAAGAAAACGCTGCAAATCCCTGCACAACGGTTAATATTATGTACAGAATACCCTTCTGTTACTGATCACAGCTCTCTGTATAGATAACCCGTCTATATAATATAATATGTACTACTCTGTACATATTATGTGGACCGCAGATCCTCCGTAGGTTAGTACCTAACCCCGTACTCGTTACGTACGTTGCTCTAAAGAAGAAGTTAAATGTTGCTAAAATAATGCAGCCGATGACAAACAGTAACTAAAACGACAAAAAGAAACGCAAATAATGAAGTTCTACAGGAAAATTGTTGATGTGGAGTGAAATAGATGCCCCTTCTGCGTAGATCACTGTTTTCTGCGGTCAATACCTATAGTGAACCGTTGTGTAATAACTTGCCCACCAATAATACTTCAATGGTTGTTCAAGTTGCAAAAGTAACGATCAACAAAATCCAGCCCCTTTTTGGTAGATGAACCGTTGTGTAATAATTTGCCGTTGTGTAATAATTTACCGTTACGTAATAATTTACCGTTGTGTAATAATTTGCCGTTGTGTAATAATTTACCCATCAATAATACTTCAACGTTTGTTCAAGTTTCACAAGTACCTACCTACAAAATCCAATAGTCCATCACTCTTATCAAATGAAATAATATCGCACAACAACCAACTCGACTTCATACAGCCATCCTTGATTATAATCAGGTGCTCCCTAGCGATGATATCCGGGCCGGATTAATACCGTTTGATTCACGATCGTGTTGACGAAGCTTTTTGGTGCACACGAACGGCTGGACGTACAATGCTCCGGGTGGTCTCAAAAAATTGTTTAGCTCAAGATAAATTTAATAACGTTAAAAAAAACAATACCTTTCAATCGAAAGTTTTCGAGATACGGCGTACTGAAAATTTCAACCCCTATTTTGAACCCCTTAGAGATGACTGACAGTAACGTCGAGCTTCGAGGACCAACTAGACCCCGAACGGAACCTATAACCCGAATTTCATCAATTTTTATTCATGGTAACTAAGAAAAGTGGCCCTTACGGCGTACGGCGGACAGACAGAAATATTTTTATTGCATTTTCGGATTCTGCATACCTTGAAACGTAAACAATCAAATTTTGAGGGGGGTTAGAATTTTTTTTATTTTTTTATTGCTCGATTCTAAAGGTTCATTATTGACAATAATAAACCAAAAACAAAATAAGAGAGAAAGTTAGATTGTTGCTGGGTATCTCACAAAGTGGTTGAGGTCCATTCTGGGACACAATATGTGGTAATCAGCATGATGTAATCAGCTGAAATTTCCTATAAGACCTCAAAGTATCTCTGTTTCGCTCGGACCCACACTGTATAGTTTTTCTCGAAAAAAAGGGGCTGATGTTGAAATAGGACGAATTTCAAACGAAAATTCTACTAAGAACGTGATTGGAACCTAAATTTACACAATGGAACATGCATTTATTATTATAATATTAAGTGTTCGAATATTACAATTTCTGCAGATGGTTCGGGTGGTGGAGGATTTTTCAGTGGGGTTGGAGCAATGGCGCAAGACCCTCCCATCGAGCGAGAACTGTTTGTGTCACTGGAAGAGGTGTCCCAGGGTGTCACCAAGTCGATGAGAATCACTAAAAACGTACTGAAAAGCGATGGCAGTACGAGGAAAGAATCGAAAGTAATTCAGGTGAGATCGTCAGGCCCGTAACATTACATTACAGTAGTACCTGTACAGCTATATTACAGTAGATAGAGACCTACCAGGGCAGGAGCGTTACGAAAGTCTTTCGTCTACAGCAGCTTTCGTCTAAGGTAGGGAAAAATTCATGCAGCATGGCCATAAGAGCGAATTTTCAAAGAAATATTCGAGCTATTGTGTAAAAAGATGATATAGCGAGAAACCACACCACTTGTCGTAAAATTATATAATTTTTTATGGTCTTCGCCATTTTTACCGATTTTTGACCATCAATTCATCGAATTTTATTAGTCGCCTTTTGTAGTAAGCCATCTTACAACGTGGTATAATCAAACAAAAAATAAACCTTCTGCTTACCACCAATTTATATTTAAAACGAAGCTTTTTGCTTAACTTCTGAGCATCCTCAGGTAGGTACTCATCACATAAACACAGTGTTTATGTGAGCATATTATGAGGATGCTCAGAATTTGAGCGAAAAGCTTCGTTTTAAATATAAATTGGTGGTAAGCAGAAGGTTAATTTTTTGTTTGATTAGTCCACATCGATTTTTGACCCTTATAAAGGCGAATTTGACCCACTCTTTTTTGAGAAAAATATTTTCATCATCATCGAAAACCGTCACCACCCCACAACACGTCAGGTGAATTAGTGCTGATTTTAGGTCTTAATACCAATTTTTGACCCCTAAAAATCCTAATTCGACCCCTGTTCTTAATGAAAAACCACTGAAATGGCATTTTTCCGTCTTTAATCACCCTTCCATACTACTTTCAGTGATTTTATATCAATATTGTTCGCGATTTTAGTAGTTTTTACAGATTTTTGACCCCCTTAGAATTTTCAAAAAAATTCAAATTCAAATTTGATTTTTTATGGATTAAAAGTCGGTAAAAACAGCTAAAATCGCGAACTATTGATATAAAATCACTGAAAGTGGTATGGAAGGGTGAGTAAAGACGAAAAAATACCATTTCAGTTGTTTTTCTTAAAGAATAGGAGGCGAATTTGGATTTTTACGGTTCAAAAATTGCTATTAAGATCTAAAATCGATATTAATTCACCTGACGTTGCGTGATTCACGACGGAGGGATTATCTCGATGATGAAAATATATTTCTCAAAAAAAGTGGGTCAAATTTGACTTTTGACTATATTAGGGTCAAAAATCGGAAAAAATTTCAAAAACCCAAGGTTTGAAAATTTTGGACTGATTGCAATAGTGTCATTTCTTCGAAAATTCGCTAAAACTCTTGTGCTTCAGGCCTCGCTGATCGAGCCACCACACCATAAGACAGGTGAGAGGGAGCTGTTTTGACCCTAAACTGCTACCTGCATCCGTTATACTACCTATTCCAAAACTTTGGTCTTGTTCATCCCCGGACGGTGACAAGTTTTCAAGGCAGGTAGCGCACCTGCAACAACTAACTAGGTATCCATCTTACACACACACACGCAGGAACCTGCCCCTTCTCTACCACCTCATCATGAAACCTGACAGTACAGAACACAGAACTTCATGAAACCTGACAGACAGTACAATTGTATTTACTTCCAAAGAAACTGTGGAAGAAGAGGTTCGTTGGGACAGACAGTCCTGGACCATTCCGGACCGTTCTATCCAAGAAACGCCCCTTTTTGTCCGTTCGGACAGCGCCAGACCTTGATCCAAGGACAGTCTAGTTGGAGAAGTGCAGCTGAACGCAAAACGAACCCGAACATTGCCAAACTAGTTATGAATCTCTCCTAAGATCTGCCCCCCCCCCCCCCTCCACTGTAGGGTCGCAAAAAAGACCGGTCGAAAAAAATACTAACGACCTATAATACCCATGCTACCTAAAACATCAATATTATGAAACGATACAATTCAAAATGAACCTATTTCTTGATAGTTTTTAGTTATTAAAATTTGTTTTTCCCGAAGTTTTAGTTACCTATTTGTTACATTCCCCAGACCATGTTTTACTTGATATGTAGGTACCTACCGATTGCAATAAATTGACATTTTTGCATT
The DNA here is from genome assembly GCA_954871275.1 of Leptopterna dolabrata. NCBI lineage: Eukaryota > Metazoa > Arthropoda > Insecta > Hemiptera > Miridae > Leptopterna > Leptopterna dolabrata. Next base: position 7,223,593 of record OX940984.1, on the reverse strand, counting down.
GTCATTGTAGATTCCCTCTCAGAAACCACTCCTGCAATATTACGAGAGATTTTACCAATAAACGCGGAGAACTTTGAGCTGGCCAACAGCAAGGGTTTTCCCCAACAGCAAACCTCCTCAAATGGTCACAACAGCCGATTGTGGACTGGTATGTGGCTATGTGCCGATTGTGGTACCCCGTCCTGGTATCTGCTGTGGTGAAAACCGCGGGATACTCCTCCTCCACTAACACCTGCTGTGGTGAAAACCGCCGGGAGTTAGCCAAAAGGCTCCACAGGAGCACATCCGTCCGCTTCCAACCTCTCACACTCATCTCACCTCACTCTCCCATTCACGACTACCAGTGACCCCAACTTTCCAACCGAATGTCATGAGCCAAAAATCCGCTCACAACAGTCATATTTGAAGGATGCTTTTATTAAATGAATAGGTAGGCACCTACTTGTATTGTTGTAGGTATCTGTGAGGACGGATCAGTTGGATTTTTTGTTATGTTAAAGGCAAGTACGAGATGGTAGGTACCCAGCCATTAACAAAAGTGCACTTACGTAAAATCATAGCGAGCGAACTGGGAAAAGGAGTTGAGACATTTGAGTGACATTACGCGAGTTATAATTACCTCAAACGAATGAATTCATTGATCAAAGTATTTAGGTTATTGAATAGTGCTCACTGAGTGATGTGCCTCGCTATTTCTAACTTCTCCATGTTACCCAGTGGTACGAAAGCGAGCCTCAAGTGACTGACAAATTTTAGTATTTTTGGTTGACTAGGAGAGAAATCAGCTTCAGTGTTCTTCTACCACAGAGGCCTCATGTCAAATTACAGCAACTTTGGTTGAACAGAAGAGTCTCAGTGCTCACCGAGTGATGTGCCTCACTATTACTAACTTCCCCATGTTACCGGTGGTACGAAAACGCCTCGAGTGACTGATAAATTTCAGTATTTTTGGTTGATTAGGAGAGAAATCAGCCGCTACGCTCACTTAGCCTCTGTATTAGCACGTTACATTGTCACGTTACGAAACGTGCAATGGAAGTGACTCCTCCCTCTCGCTCGACTGGGCCCTTGGCTTCCCCCACTTATAGAACTTCCGCCTGCCCCTCACCGGTTCACCGGTTCCCCCTTCAATACCATTCCACCACCCCCGTGGGCTTCCCCATTCTAGAGCACGTGCTAATATGCTCTAATTCTTGAGAACGTGCTAATATGGAGGCTCGTAACCTGTGGTAGAAGAACACTGAGGCTGATTTCTGTCCTAATCAACCAAAAATACCGAAATTTATCTCTATTCTAACCTCTCTTTCGTACCATTGGGTTAAATGGAGAAGTTAGTAATAGCGAGGCACATCACTCAGTGAGCAGTGAGACTCTTCTGTTCAACCTGATTGCTGTAATTCGACATGAAGCTGATTTCTCAACGATGCTAGGGCCCATAATTTAACCGAGTAGAGATCTAAATTAGATCTCATTAGATTCATTAAATGAATCATGGAGTTGCTAATGAAATACTGATAAATTCTAAATGAATAAAACCAGAGCGTTACCTTTCACTGTTGCTGTATCATAATATCCAGCTGACGGAAAAACTTGTGTGATTCTACTGTGATATTACCGTTCGTGACTTCAGGTCCACGTGAAACCGGGTTGGAAGGCCGGGACCAAAGTGATATTCCCACGAGAGGGCGACCAGCGGAGGAACCGCATACCGGCAGACATCATTTTCATAATAAAAGACAAACCTCATCCCAAATTCACCCGCGATGGCTGTGATATTCTCTACACGGCCAAAGTGACCCTCAAAAACTCTCTTCTCGGTAAGGGAAAGATCTCTTTTAGGATAGCATCCACTGTCCACTACGTCGTGATTCAAGCACTAAATTATTTAGGTAGGTAGGTACCTACTGACTTAGAACGCTGCAAAATCCATGTCACATGGGTTTGCTATTCTACTCGACATGCAAAAATGATGGCTATTTATTTATTGTTTCTTTCATGTGTAATAATATTGAAGTAACTATTTTCGACGGTTTTCACCAGTTTTGGCCCCAAAACTCGAATTAGGCTCCTATTTATGGCAAATTATCCTAGAACTTGTCATTGTATTATCTTGACCACCTGTTAATACTACCTCCTGTGTTATTATACAAATTGTTGGTGGTTGCAGCCGTTTTCACAGGTTTTTGACCCATAAATATTGAATTTTGAGAGTTAAAACTTCGTTAGAACCTCAATCCTCCACTGAGCGGTCAATATCAACATCATATTTGATCTCGCCCCAAAAAAATAAAAAATAAAAATATAATTATAGGTATTTTTTTAAAAACATGGAAAACGATACCTACCTTACAAGCCCAAGTTCGCTAGAACGTCAAAAATACCTAATTTTGCCCACTTTTTTCATTCGTAAAACTCCTGGGTGATTTCCGATCAGAGTGCCGAGATACAACGGGCCCAAACAGAGCTTGTGTGAAAGAACGATTTTTTTTTTCGAATCTGCTTACCTTGAAACCTAAAAGACAAAATTTGAGGGGGAGGGGGGACGTCGAGTAGCATCCATGATAGAGCCATCAGCTCTTAGGACGTCCTTTCTCTACCTGCCGTCAGAGAGCGGCTAAAGCCGGAGCCCCAATTTGACGCCCTTTTTCAAAATCGTTGAAATTTATTAACAAGTTTGCTCGCTCATTTTACAAATTATAGCAGTTATAATTTGTAAAATGTTCATTGAATTTCACGATTTATTAGCCTTCCAAAAATGCCCCTATGAAAGGCATTTTGATTCTAAAAACATTTTGGCCCAATTTAAAAGTTTATTTTTTTCAAATCTGGTGAATTTTCGCGATCGGTTGCCGTAGGGGCAATTCCCAACTAATATAGTGAATTTACCAAATTGGCGAATTTTCCAAAACTGTTAGTAAATCAAAGCCTGAGAAAACTTGAAAAAAATTTCCAACCAACTCTATGCTGGTTCTGAATCCAATGCAATTTACAGATGGAAAATCGGTCAATTATTAACGGAAGGAGAGCGAAGATAAATTGGTGCTGCCACGTGGTGGTGGCTTTTGGAACTAGTTGTCGGGATATTTCCCCTTAATCTTGTTTCTACGGGTGACGGTTGTAACGACTATTGGCCACAGCCACTACATTGTCCCTTGAACGTCTTTATGAAGGATTTTTTACTGTGATCCCTCATAACGCCACGAAAGTACGAATATTATTATGCACAAGCGCAATTCCGTTTTATGTGTTGCAGGGAACCACTTGGAAGTTCCAACTCTGTCCGGGGAGAAAGTGACGCTCAAGTTCAAAGACACAATCAAACCAGGAACGGTTCGGCGCCTGACGGGCCACGGTCTCCCCAACCCGCACGACCAGACGAAGAAGGGCGATATGGTTGTGACCGTAGAAGTCGTCTTCCCCGAGAACTTGACGCAGGCTGCTAAGGAGGCTATCGCTAAACACCTGCCTTGACGCCTACCGACCGAAGGAAAAATGTCCCGAGTCTGTGGGGCCACCGTCACTCGTCATTTCCCCAGTCCGTCCGACTCCAGCTGAGCCTCCACATAACAGTCGTCACGATGCACACGAAATGCCAATTCCAAAACGTTCTCCTCCCGAAAATGGGTTGGATTTGATCAATTAAACCAGACTCGATGAAGCCCCAATCAGTACTATTCCTACCGGGTATAAATCTTGGACGATGTCAAATTGTCTGGATATTTCTATTATGCATAATAGTAGTAACAATTTAATAATTTAATCTTCAAATTTAATCTTTAATATTTAATAATTTTTTGGATGATTTAATTTAGTCTGTTTTGTATGTTTTTGGTTTATTATTTTCAATAATGAACCATTGGAATCGAGCATGGAAAAAAACAATTCTAACCCCTCCTCAAAATTTGATGGTTTACGTATCAAGGTATGTAGAATCCGAAAATGCAATCAAAATATTTCTGTCTGTCCGCCGTACGCCTTACTGGCCACTTTTCTTAGTTACCATGGAAAAAATTGATGAAATTCGGGTTATAGGTTACGTTCGGGGTCTAGTTGGTCCTCGAAGCTGTCAGTCATCTCTCAAAATAGGGGTTGAAATTTTCAGAACGCCGTAGCTCGAAAACTTTCGATGGAAGGATATGGTTTTATTTAGGTTATTAAATTTGTCTTGAGCTAAACAATTTTTTGAGACCACCCGGAGCATCGTACGTCCAGCCGTTCGTGTGCACCAAAAAGCTTCGTCAACGCGATCGTGAATCAAACGGTGTAAATCCGGCCGGGATAATCATAACTACGGAGCACCTGATTATAATCAAGGATGGCTGTATGAAGTCGAGTTAGTTGTTGTGCGATATTATTTCATTTGATAAGTGAAGGACTATTGGATTTTGTTGGTAGGTACTTCTGAATCTTGAACAAACGTTGAAGTATTATTGATGGGTAAATTATTACACAGTGGCAAATTATTTCACAACGGCAAATTATTACACAACGGTAAATTATTACACAACGGTTCATTTACCAAGAAGGGGCTGGATTTTGTTGATCGGTACTTTTGCAACTTGAACAACCGTTGGAGTATTATTGATGGGCAAGTTATTACACAACGGTTCATTATACTTGACCACGAGGTTAGGTATTGACCACAGAAAACAGTGATCTACGCAGAAGGGGCATCTATTTCACTCCACATCAACAATTTTCCTTCAGAACTTCATTATTTGCGTTTCTTTTCGCCATTTTAGTTACTGTTCGCCATCGACAGAATTAGTTTAGCAACATTTAACTCGTGATTTAGGTAGGTACCTAGTAACGAGTACGGGGTTAGGTACTAACCTACGGAGGGTCTGCGATCTACATAATATGTACCTATAGACTATAACATATTATATTATATAGAAGGGTTATCTATACAGAGAGCTGTGATCTGTAACAGAAGGGTATTCTGTACAAAATAATAAACCGTTGTGCAGGGATTTGTAGCGTTTTTCAATTTTATTACCATGAAACCCTAATTTGATGACCCTGATTTGGTTTTTATGTCCCTAATTTGATTTTTTTTCTGGCTTAACCATGAAAATTATTTTGATTACCTACCTCTAACATGTTAGTACTAATTTTAAGGATACACTTGTATATCATACTTTACTGAATAAATAAAATAAATAAATATTAAGTAAGTCGATAAACTTCCGACTTGTAATTTACATTTATTAAGGAGACCTTACAGGACTTGCTGCTGTTTCACTGGAGGAATATAGAGAGCTCATATGGCCTTGAGTAGTGGACGTTCCAAGATTCCAAAGGATGCCGTTGAAAGAAACCAGGAAAAACGTACCAGTGCTTTTACGGACTGGAATCGAGCATGGAAAAAAATGCTTTACTCACTTCAAAATTGGATAGTTCGCGCTTTAAGGATGTTCCTAGAATCCGAAAAAAACGGAAAAACCCCTGCCAAATTATTAGATACACAAAGGTTTATTATTTTCCTGTGTTTCCTGTTTTTCTGTTTTTTCCCTTCTGCGTAGATCACAGAATTCTACTAGCGTAAGTCCCTCATTTAGTTGGATCCTTTTTTGCGGTGGATACCAAGCAGCCCACAAGCGCACACACATACCTATACCCACATAAATGCCACCAGAGTCCAGATATAAGCTCTAACGTTCGGCAATTACAGTTACATAAGTATGCACTTTTCTACCCCCCCCCCCCCCCCCAAACCAGTCATTTTTGAAATTCTGATGGATCGCTGAACCTAAGTAAGACCCTCGGTTATTCTCCAATTGCCACCTAATTTGAATTATCCGACTGGCCGTGAACAACAAAAATATGTAAGAAAATGCCTGTCAACAAAATCCAAAATAACGATATTTCTTCAAAACATAATAACATTTACATAGAACCATGCGTGGTTATAATCAGCTGTTCCTTATCAATGATATCTTGGCTTCAGTTGTGTATACCTTATTGATTCACACTCATGTTGACGAATTTCAGGGCCATACTGTGAATGAACGGCTGGACGTACAATGCTAGTTCAGGGTCTTAGGAATCCATTGAATTCTTAGGAATTCAGAGACCTATGCAGATGGGGGTCTACCTGTACAGGAAAATAATGAAACTTTGTGTATAATAATTTGCAGCGTTTTTATTAAATGGGTGGTGTGATTGATAGTCCTCCTGAAGTCTCAATAATAGGGCGAGGTTTTTTTTAAAGATGAAGACTTCTGCTTATACCTTATTATGCACCTATTACTTCACTAGAGGACCGGTTTCGGTTAAACAGCTTTCATCAGTCCCTTCCTGTCGCGGTGGTTTGGTTTGTACAGCCGAACCTGTTTTCTATTGTGCTGTGTACATACATAGGTACGTACGCGTTTGGTGTATGTGTGCATTAGGAGTAGGACACCAACTCCCATCTTCCTTACATAGAGGTCCAAGCTCGCCTCTCTTCCTTATATCCAGGCAACCTTTCTTACAAAGATGTTCTCACTCGAGCGTTTTCCTTACAAAGGGGTAAAACCCTGGTCTGGCCCCTACAAAAAATTCCTTACACAGAGGCAGAAAATTTCCTTACAAGGAGGTTTCTGGTCTGAAATTGAAGGGACCGAGAATTTTTTCACTTACATGGATTTTGTCCTTATATCCAGGTTCGATAAAGCCAGGAACAGAAACTGGACTTCCAATACAGAAGTATAAGCAGAAGAGGTTTTCGCCTTTCAAATACCTAACTTTAACATTGATATTGCTGAACCCTATTAAAAAATTTTAAAACTAATCGTCTTTATGCTGCTCCGCCCGCCCGCAAAGAAAACCGAAAACCTCCAAAGCGACCATTTTGCCCCGGCATGCAAAAAAGCCCCCGCCAAACAGCGTTGGAAGGAATTTCAAGGCTTTGTGGGAAGGAACAGGTTTCTATAAATAAATGTGCACAACCAACAGCGAGGTCCGAAGCTCCGAGTATGCTGTTTTGTCGGGCAAAATGGTAATAAATATTTTTTTGCGGCTGAGGAGATTTTTTTTGGCGGGTAAATTTTTAGAGCAGGGTTGTAGGGCGGGAGGGGGGTTTACAGATATACAAAATCAAGAATCAGACGAAAATCAGTGACCCGAAGAACCGTCTCGTTCTTTTTGTCCAGAAAATGTTTTTCCTTAGCATGCATGACAGAGAGATATTTCCACGACGGCGGATTTTCCGAGTTCATCAAGTTTTTATACCGCCATATTTTCCCTCGTGTTTTGTCTTTTTTCTTCCCCTTTCCTCCTCCCTGCCACGGGATTCCTCGATGGAGGTATTTTCTATACATAAATTCCTTTTTTGCATTGAAGGAACCAGTCGGTGGATGATAACACGGGCGTGGGCTCGAGGAGGGGAGAGGAATATAAAGGAAGCCCGAGAAACGAAAGCTGCCGAGTTTTCACGAAGGATTTCGGGATAGCGACCCTTTTGTGTCCCTACAAACACAAGCCGCCTCCGAGTAACCAGCTATCTCACTCTACCGCAGCCTCTTCCGATATCTCTATCTTTCTCACCACCCTCCAACGTCCTTTGCATTCCCATAGCGGCTGGGTCAGTGGGTCACGGGTGCGATCCCCGCTCGGGTTTTATTGTTCACAGCGGCCAAGTCACCGCGCGTCATTGTCCAGTGCGATAAGGGATCACTTCCTGAATTCTCCTTCAAACACGTCAGGCTCAATAGTCAGAATACCTCCCACAACAGTCTAACTTTTACCCGACTATGGAGGGGAGCTGTGCGGTAGAGGAGGCACACTAGTGGTAGGAGTTCCACTTTTCCATTAACTATACCAAGAATAGAAGGTAAGGGAGATTCGCGTCTCGTCCCCAAACTGCTTATGTATGGTACGTCTCGTCCCCGACCGACCGAAAGGAAATTCAATCCTTGAACCCATATCGTCCCCGTGTTATTTTCGCTCATGTTTGAGTGAAATTTGAACGGTACTGATACGCGCACGCCTGGTCGCCCTGTTGTTTTGCCCGTGGTTATCTTGTTTTTTTGGTGTTCTATCATTATTTACCAATCATTTTTCCCCGGAAAATGGCTGGAAATAATATTATCAATAGCGAGCTATTAACTAGCGAAATAAAAAAAAGGGAAGCGCTGTGGAATAAAAAAGGCAAACTGTCGCGGTACCCCTGTATTCCATTTCAATGTAAATATGTTAAGATTTAACCAATAAATAGCAAGGAGAAAGACGAGCTGTGCGAAGCCTCGGTGGAAGCCCGGGAAGGGTCCCCCTCCATCAACTCCCAACAACTAGCAGCGACTCCCAAAGGCTGTCAACAGTCGTTGGTATAAGGGGGACAAGGTGGAGGCACCTTTATAAGCCCAGCTCGCCCAGCTCTTCATTCTATCGATCCGACTACTGCGACTTCTCTCTCTCTCTCTCTCTCTCCCTCTTACCTTGTGCCTCCTCTCTCAAACATCTCCCTCGCATATTCATTGTGGTGAAAACCTGGGATATGCCTCCCGAAAGGATCCGGCATGCATTGTGGTGAAAACCTGGGGTGCTGGCACGTCCACTGTTGCTTGCTGTGGTGAAAACCACAGGGCGGTAGCAATCCTTAAAAGACTCCTAAGGGGCACATCCTCCTCTCTCCTTCGACCTACCAAACCAACCCTACCTTGCGCTCACGACATAAACAATACAAGAAGAGGTTTTTATTAGAACCGAAGTGGGAGAGTTCTCAACTAAAATGAAGTTGTCAAGTGAGTAATACATTTCTAATTATGAACTTTTATTATTGTAATAAGCAGGTTAATGGGTAAAAACATTACTGTTGCTTGTAACTGTTAGCAATGAGGTTAATGGAAAAAATAAATCATCAACAGTGTGTCTGTTTAGAACATGTGAATGGTAATGAATTGTTAACATTTGCCCCCACCTCGCGTAATACCTAGTTTCTCCCGGACGTGGACGAGTCGTGCCCTGGGGCTTAAAAGGGTTCAGACATTCGGGGACGAGTCGTACCATAGGATTAAGGAAGCCCTTGGGCAAGGGGGATTACCGGGGACGAGACGGGCTACGCCCGAAGGTAAGACCTCACCTCCTATTCCCAGCCCGTCCTTTCCTTTCATCAAGTGACCAGGATCGAACAAAGGCGTTTCCTCTCTACTTTCCACCTTATACTTTCTATATCCTCTCTACTTCTCCACTTTTCCCATAACTATACCAAAAATAGAAGGTAAGACCTGACCTCCTATTCCCAGCCCGTTCTTTCCTTTCATCAAGTGACCAGGATCGAACAAAGGCGTTTCCTCTCTACTTTCCACCTTATACTTTCTATATCCTCTCTACTTCTCCACTTTTCCCATAACTATACCAAAAATAGAAGGTAAGACCTGACGTCCTATTCCCAGCCCGTCCTTTCCTTCATCAAGTGACCAGGATCGAACAAAGGCGTTTCCTCTCTACTTTCCACCTTATACTTTCTATATCCTCTCTACTTCTCCACTTTTCCCATAACTAGACCGAAAATAGAAGGTAAGACCTGACCTCCTATTCCCAGCCCCTCCTTTCCTTTCATCAAGTGACCAGGATCGAACAAAGGCGTTTCCTCTCTACTTTCCACCTTATACTTTCTATATCCTCTCTACTTCTCCACTTTTCCCATAACTAGACCGAAAATAGAAGGTAAGACCTGACCTCCTATTCCCAGCCCCTCCTTTCCTTTCATCAAGTGACCAGGATCGAACAAAGGCGTTTCCTCTCTACTTTCCACCTTATACTTTCTATATCCTCTCTACTTCTCCACTTTTCCCATAACTAGACCGAAAATAGGAGGTAAGACCTGACGTCCTATTCCCAGCCCCTCCTTTCCTTTCATCAAGTGACCAGGATCGAACGAAGGCGTTTCCTCTCTACTTTCCACCTTATACTTTCTATATCCTCTCTACTTCTCCACTTTTCCCATAACTAGACCGAAAATAGAAGGTAAGACCTGACGTCCTATTCCCAGCCCCTCCTTTCCTTTCATCAAGTGACCAGGATCGAACGAAGGCGTTTCCTCTCTACTTTCCACCTTATACTTTCTATATCCTCTCTACTTCTCCACTTTTCCCATAACTAGACCGAAAATAGGAGGTAAGACCTGACCTCCTATTCCCAGCCCCTCCTTTCCTTTCATCAAGTGACCAGGATCGAACGAAGGCGTTTCCTCTCTACTTTCCACCTTATACTTTCTATATCCTCTCTACTTCTCCACTTTTCCCATAAGTAGACCGAAAATAGAAGGTAAGACCTGACGTCCTATTCCCAGCCCCTCCTTTCCTTTCATCAAGTGACCAGGATCGAACGAAGGCGTTTCCTCTCTACTTTCCACCTTATACTTTCTATATCCTCTCTACTTCTCCACTTTTCCCATAACTAGACCGAAAATAGAAGGTAAGACCTGACGTCCTATTCCCAGCCCCTCCTTTCCTTTCATCAAGTGACCAGGATCGAACGAAGGCGTTTCCTCTCTACTTTCCACCTTATACTTTCTATATCCTCTCTACTTCTCCACTTTTCCCATAACTAGACCGAAAATAGGAGGTAAGACCTGACCTCCTATTCCCAGCCCCTCCTTTCCTTTCATCAAGTGACCAGGATCGAACGAAGGCGTTTCCTCTCTACTTTCCACCTTATACTTTCTATATCCTCTCTACTTCTCCACTTTTCCCATAAGTAGACCGAAAATAGAAGGTAAGACCTGACCTCCTATTCCCAGCCCCTCCTTTCCTTTCATCAAGTGACCAGGATCGAACGAAGGCGTTTCCTCTCTACTTTCCACCTTATACTTTCTATATCCTCTCTACTTCTCCACTTTTCCCATAAGTAGACCGAAAATAGAAGGTAAGACCTGACGTCCTATTCCCAGCCCCTCCTTTCCTTTCATCAAGTGACCAGGATCGAACGAAGGCGTTTCCTCTCTGCTTTCTACCTTACACCTTCTATTATGCTCTCTACTTTCTACCTCTATCGTGGTGTCAACAGAGCCCCGATTCCCCTGATTAGGTTGGTACATTAGACGATGAAAACAAGTGGGAACCTCCATTCACCTCCACCTACTACCATTTGCTGATCCAATAATCTGATAACTTGGAAAGAGGAGAAGCAAGTTCATACTCAGCGTCAAAGTAAACGCCTCATTTTGCAACAAGAAACTAAATAATATATCTAGTTTTTTGCTTCCTGGGACCGTCGCAGTGTGGGCAATATGATCGATTAGGTGGGCAAAATTATTTTGTATGGTAGATAATATCAGTAAACACTTTAATAGTTATGCCCACCAACCAATGCAGAGAGCTGTTGATGTACAGCTTCAAAGAGTAAAATTATACTTTCAGACGATTTTTATTGCTAGGGTGGTATCAGCTGAGATTTCTTTTTTTGTAGTTTATTTATTTTATTTTATTTACCAAAAGAGATGCTATCTCGTAACTGGTAATGAAATGTATAATTCAAAGCCAACGGTTTTTTCAACTTGAAAACCTAGAGATTCTGAAGATATGAAATTTGTTTTCAAAACTTTGGTTAGTCTTGACCATTTAATTCCTTACTGAATTCTATAAAAATTCCAAATTTTTCAGAAAATTACGCTTGGTTTACATAAATATATCTCCTTCGCGGACATTCATAGTAATAATTACTTCCTGATAATAATTGCACGGTACTGTCACTGTATAAATAGTAATTAATAAATATTGGGACAATAATGTATTATTTTACAAGACCGGGCAGAATGAGATTTTTTGGGAGAGATGTTTACATTCGTATCTGTGACGGAACCTTTGCTCTCTAAATTACGTGATATGTTTATTCCATTCAACTCTCAAAAACGGCTTTCGGAAGTAAATTTTTACGATTTGTGAAATCATGAAATTGTAACATGACTTTTATCCACATAGATCGGTCATATACATTGATGTGCGTCGTGGTACCAGAACCTATTCCTATAGAGCATTATTCTGACGGTCCAGTGACAACACTGAAGAAGAAGAAGAAGAAGGATTTATTGTTATTTTACGGCGCCATTGCCGCTAAATCTATTCACCCAATTTCGATTGACAAGAGAGTATAAACACCTTAACATTTCAAGCCATAAAAGCCATACTGAGGGTAATTTTCGAGGGACAAACAAAATTTATAGATGAAAAAAATATTTAATATCATAGCCCGAGACAAAGTAAGAGCTTATCTAACGCTCGGAAAAAACCTGAGATCCTCGCACATTAGAACTCACCTTAATACGGAAATTAAAAAAATCAGTCATGCAGCATGACTTAATGAGCGAATTTTCAAAGAAATATTCGAATTAATGGCTATGGTTTTGAATAAAGGAAAACTTCGGTCTAAAATTTGGTTTTCTATGTATATTCTCTTCGTATTTATTTTAATTTGTACGTTTTGTCCATCCTGATTCTACCGTTTGTTTATTACGTAATTGTACTAAGTGCTTATTTATTTGATCGCTGTGGGTAAATTCAAGGAGTTGTACTAATCGTTTGCCTCCCCCTTTTTTGCTTCGAACTCTCGTCTTCAATTAATACTTCTCACATTTTTCAATCTGACCACTCTAAGGGGGTGGGGGTAAGAGTTTAAAGATTATCCTAGTTTTGGGTAATTTTTGCGCACTTTAAATGCTCTAATTTAAGAACGGATTTAGATATCTAAAATCCGATTTCACTATCGTGTTCAGCGTGCAAAAACCTTTAAAATGAGGGGTCACTTGTTAGAAAATAACATTTTGGGGATTTTTGGGTAATTTTTGCGCACTTTAAATGCTCTAATTTGAGAACGGATCAAGATATCTAAAATCCGATTCCACCATCGTGTTCAGCGTGCAAAAACCTTTAAAATGAGGGGTCACTTGTTGGAAAATAACATTTTGGGGATTTTTGGGTAATTTTTGCGTACTTTAAATGCTCTAATTTGAGAACGGATCAAGATATCTAAAATCCGATTCCACCATCGTGTTCAGCGTGCAAAAACCTTTAAAATGAGGGGTCACTTGTTAGAAAATAACATTTTGGGGATTTTTAGGTAATTTTTGCGCACTTTAAATGCTCTAATTTGAGAACGGATCAAGATATCTAAAATCCGATTCCACCATCGTGTTCAGCGTGCAAAAACCTTTAAAATGAGGGGTCACTTGTTGGAAAATAACATTTTGGGGATTTTTGGGTAATTTTTGCGCACTTTAAATGCGCCAAAACCCTCCTTAGAGTAGGCCAATTTCGCCCATCTTCGAACTTAGCCTTTCGATTGCCAAGATAGATTTTTTGTGCAAATTTGAGCTGTTTATCTCAATTCTATCGAGAGTTATCGTCTGGAGTGACACATATATAAATAAATATATATATATATATACATATAAAAAAGTGTTAAATTTCAGGAATCGTTTTAGAATGGTCTGAAACGGATTTCTATGAAGAAAATTTCCAAAAATTTATATTATTTAAATTTCGAAGCCATTGCAATAGCTTCATTTTCTTTGAAAATTCGCTAAAACGTACCTAACTGGCTATCCACGAAACTTGTGTACATTATTTCGATCTCCAGTGAGCTTAAACCCATTTCAATTCCCACCTGACGATTCAAACCAAAATCCTAAGCAAGCTAGTACAGACACCAAACTTGAAATTCTTGTGTGTGTGATTGATGAAAAATTCTGGGGGCAAAAACATAAGAAACATCGACCATAGAATCAAGTGAGGACAATCGAATCACCGGCCATAGAATCAAGTAAGGACTTGATATATAATTACCGCCACGACTATGGTGTGGTTTTCTCAAGATTAGGTAAATAATAAGAAGTAGTCTTCTCGAACTCTCGTTGAAAAGTGAATAAACCATCGAGTTACCTAAAAGAACTAATGAACTATCCGTTAATACCTGTACGTTTATGTTCAAGTTTTTGTTGAAGGGTGAGAAAATATGGCGGATTTAGCGAAAATGAGATGTCTGATTCGGGAACTTGCGAAGATCCACGATGTGAACCCTAAGTCCGTTTGTATGACGACCGTCCCGTTCTTCAACTTCATGGCGTTCATTCTGGCAAAATATCCCAAGGACAGCATATGCAGCGTAATTTGACATTTTATTTGTACTTAACTATCTACCTGTACTTTTATCTGACTTTATGTTAGACTGGGGGCCTCCTGTTGGAGCTTGGAAAGATACGTTTGGACGTCGTTTAGGAGGTTATCGTATGAGGCCAAAGGCCCAACGAAGTGTGGCAAATAGTACGCAGTTAGTAGGTATATAGCAATACGTTTATTGGAAATTGAACACAAATGATTGATGGATGAAGGATGGTGGGGGTTTAAATCTGGTGAGATGGTGTGCGAGTTCTACTTGCAGTCTTCTTCGTTTTCTCTTGAGAGACGGTATGCTTCCGTATCATCTATGCCCTGTTTTAAGGTTCCCACACACCGGGCAATAACATTGTTGAAAACATTATTAACATTTTTTAGTATGGTTTCGTTCACACCGAACGCAACATTGTTGGTAACAATGTTATCAACATCGGGCGAAGGAATTGTTATTAACATTGTTACGGCACACGAAAAATGTTGACAACAATTCTTCCCCCAAAATGTTACTAGAAACATTGTTGGCAACATTTTCAATAACAAAGTTATTTTTTCCGTCAACATTGTTAGTAACATTGTTGTCAACACTGATTTTTGTTATCGATCCAGGAGCGATAACAAACTGGGGTTTCTGAGCAACGTTTAAAAAAAAAACAGTTTCTCGAGAACTAAGAGGACTAGGGACATCGTTTTGGTCTCGTTTTGTTGCAAATTTACTCATCTTCATAAACTTATGTAGTAGCTATCCTCATAAAATAGTTTCTTCATGGCAAAAAATTGCAAAAACTGGAAAAAGTCCGAAAATTTCCTTGTTCTTTCAGTATTCAAATATTTTCCCGAGGTCAAAAACTTGGATTACTTATTACTAACCAATAGGAAAGACAAATCGAACCACCAAAAACGATTTTGGAATCGGTTTCACAATCGGTGGTCTGAAATCGATTGCACCGATAATGTTTCCGATTTTATTCGATTTTTTCAGCCGTCAGTAAAATGTTAACAAATTTTTATAAATTTGTTAAGTATATCTTGGTAGGTACCTACATCGAATCAAAGAGGACGTTTTTTTCAAGGACAATTTCACTCGATTTTTCCGATTGTATAAGATTTTTTAAAATTTTAACATAAAAATGAACCAAATAAACGAAAATTTTAAAAATATATTGTGGTAGGTACCTACATCGAATCAAAAAGGACGTTTTTTCACGGATGATATCACTTGATTTTGAACATTAACACTTGATTTTGAACACTCTCGATGTTGCAATAAATCTTCCTCAGCTCGAAATTCTTCCCGATTCTTGAAAAATGATTTAACGTCTTCACGTCGATAGTGTGAAACTATCGATATGTCGATAGTCCTATCGACTATCGGTTTTCCCTACTCCCTACTGTGAGTCAGTGACGACGAAGGACGAAGGTCATTTTGTTGATGTGCTGTAGCCTGTAGAGTAAGGAAGTTGGAATACCATCATAATGAATTGGGAAAAAGATGAAGTGATCAAGTTGATAGAGGAGTAATTCAGCCATGGTCAATTGAGAACTGGAATACTTGTGAAAACCTAAATGTTATTGCTTTGAATGTTACCAACATTGTTGATAACATTGTTAGAAAACTAGATCCAAGAAAAACAGATGGAAGAATTGTTGGCAACAAAAAAGTTGACAACATTGTTGCCAACAATGTTGGTAACAAATTTTCTAGATCATCTCTTTTTGTTACTAACATTTTTGTTACTAACATTTTTGTTAGTAACAATGTTATGTTAGTAACATTTGGTGTGTATGGGCCTTTTTATGTCGGTGATAGTGAGTTGATCAGTAGTCGTGGGAAGAGACGAACTGTTGTTAAGTTGCGTGTAGGACATGTTGCAGAATTCTTCTTGTTCATGTGTGTGGTACCAGTTTATCAATGAGGTGGCTCGTTCGGTGATTGGATTTATTTCAAGATTGGTGTTCACTCAAATTTGCGCTTGATCGTATTCGCGCGCTTGTTCGTCGTTGTTGTTTGCTTGTATTGTTTGATCGTTATTAGGTGGGCTGCCACTATGGCACACGGGTCGGTCCGGTTCGATCTCGAAGTGGGATTTTGTAGAGTTGTGAGTCTTTTTCATGTTGTGAGACATCATACACTTTAGGGAGGCGAGCACAAACGGCTAAAATGTTGGCTATTTTGAGTTGTGGGAGGTCGGATATGGGGGTTTAAATGTATGCTTCATTGTTGGGCTCGTTCGGTATTGAAATGAATGTTGGAGAGGAGGTGAGTTTCAGTTCTAGTTGGTTACTGAATGAGCTGTGATGTATTCGACATCGGAAAATTTGTAGCTGTGAATTGGTTCCAACTGACCGTAGATTTCTTCGGAAAATGCGACTCCTCTTAGGTATGTACCTGACGTGCCCTCCGTGGTGAAGTTGTTGTATTTGCCGCTCCGGCCGTTCTTGTTGTAGGACTCCAATGGGCTCGGAATTTCGGGCATCACTACCAAATTATATATAAAGAAGATATGTGGGAATATTAAGTGGAGTGGTAATGCATAGCACATACCTGTATGCACTTATTTGCATATCAACCAATGGAATGCATAGATACCTACTGAAAATATGAGAGAAAATTTTGGAAACTAGTGGGTAACCACTA
The DNA here is from genome assembly GCA_954871275.1 of Leptopterna dolabrata. Taxonomy (NCBI): domain Eukaryota; kingdom Metazoa; phylum Arthropoda; class Insecta; order Hemiptera; family Miridae; genus Leptopterna; species Leptopterna dolabrata. The sequence continues at coordinate 7,206,862 of OX940984.1, read as the reverse complement.
GCCCAAGTAGCCCAGTAAAAAAAGTAGTACAACCAGTAAAAAAAGTTAACAAAAAACCAACTGCTAAAAAAGCTGTAGGTATAAAACTAAAAAGTAAAGAATAATTTTTATGCTGAACATACGTAGGTACATGATTTATTCAAAGCCGATTCGATAAAATTTGAACCAAATTTCAACTAACATGTATACAAAGCCAAGGAATACAGTAAGAAGGCTGGGGGAGGAGGGGGTGAAATCTGGAGAAGAATTCAAAAAGTTTATTGTATCGGCTTTGAATAACTTGTGTACGTTGGTTCAGTATAAAAATTATTCTTTAATTCTTAGTTTTCGTACAGCTTTTTTAAAGTCGGGTACAAGTTTTTTGCTTTCAACAAAAATGTTCCAAAAAATTAGTTTCGAAAAGTTGTTTATGAATTACGTATTTTATTGGTACGACCTAGCTAATTTTTAGTGCGTTTTTCGACGTAAGGTTTTTAATTTTTTTTGTCACCTACACGTTTCTATGCCAACGCCAATACATAGTGACCCATTAATAGCTCAGTAATGTAGGTAGGTAGCTCATGCTATCAAGCACCGATCTCATCAAAAAACTAGTATGGGACCACCGGGGGATGAGCCTATTTTATTTGAAAAGATTCATCGAAATCAGTCCAGTTTCGGAATAAACGCTGGACGAAAAGAAAACTGGTCAAATTGAGAACCTTCTCCATTTTTGGTTTGATAAAAACTAGCTGTTTTTAGATTTTTCGGCGCCATTGCCGGCACCCAGTGGCGCCATCTTGGTTCCAAAAAACATACAGCAAATTCGGAAGGCCTAACGAGTCCACTCTCCAAATTTCAAGACAAAATACCCAAAACTGCGGGTTGAAGCACGATACAGACATACTTACCCGCAAATGTCGCTCCTAAGTAAGAAGCCTCACTGGCGTTCGGCACTAAAATGGATCCAGAATGTTCTGAAACTAATTGAGGAAGATCTGTCGCTACCCGTAAAGATATCAGATTAAAATTTCTGCACAACGAGCATTCATCAGCATAGCATTCAATTTTAATAAAGCATAACGAGTATTGAGGCGGTGATCGCGGAGACTGAGGAGCGCCGGCGCAGGGCTGCAAACGTGATGATTTATCAGTTTCCCGAGCCTGCTTCGGCTACTACAACCAGCGCTATCGAGGAGGACCTGGCAAAATTGAAGGAGTCCATTGCTAAGCTTTCACCTGACTTGGGAAGGCTCGTGCGGCGTCTTTCTCGTATTGGTGCTTGTCGCTCTGCACTATGCATCATCTGTGAGATGAATTTAAATTGGCGTATTTCATCACGAGTGGTGTGAGGATATGCCCAGGGGGGTTATGAGCGAATCACCACCTCAACACCTGGGATCTTTTTGGTTTGGTTTGGCTGGGGGTTATGAGCGAATTACCACCTCAACACAGCATCTTTTAGGAGAGGAGAGAGAGTAGTCAGCGACTAGAGGAGAACGTAGAATGAGGAAAAAGAGGCAGGCGCCGGGGTTTTCTAGACCCGGGTAGTCGTCTCCCTCCATCCCCTAGTTTGTAGGGGATGGTGGGGAATCAGGCTGGGCCTCTACCTCCTGCGTCTTTCGTCCCCACTTCTGCGTGTTTATTTGCGAGATCTTAAAGTTTGCGAATATAGTGGAGTGGTTATGGGTCTGGGAGGATCCACGACAATCTGCTTCCTGGTTTCTTTCGGCCAACCGTTCTGCCAACCCTTCCGTGTTTTCTGCATCGTCGGACAGAACGCCGATGCAGCGCGAATTTCTTAAGAACCTGAGAATTGAATTGAAGCACAGAATCGATCGTGGCGAGTCAAATTTGACCATAAGATACGTAAAAGGTGTTCATGAAATCGTTCCCACCACAAACTCACCATCATCCGTCACTAATTCAAAAAACGCTGCAAAGTCCTTGTCACATGGGTTTATTATTCTATTGGACATACCTACAGAAACGTTGGCTGTTTATTTATTGTTTCTTTCATATAAAATCATTTAAATAGCTATTTATGGTGGTTTCCACCAATTTTGGCCCCCAAAACGCGAATTAGGTATGTACGCTCCTTTTTAGCGAATTTTCGAAGAAAAGGAAGCTATTGTTCTCGGTCCAAAATTTTTAAAACTCGAATTTCCGAAAGATTTTTATACCAAAATCCGTTTCAGACCATCCTGAATTCACTGCCGAAAGACACCAAAAATTATATGTATATATATATATATATATATTTATATATATATTTATATATTTATATATTTATATATTTATATATTTATATATGTATGTGTCATTCCAGACGATAACTCTCGAAAAAATTGAGATAAAAAGTTCAAATTTGCACGAAAAATCTGTCTTGGCAATCGACAGGCTAAGTTCGAAGATGGGCAGAATCGGGTCACTCTAAGGGGGAGTTTTGGGGAGTTTTAGGGGGGGGAAATTACCCATAAATTCCCAAAATGAAAAAGTCTGACAAGTGACACCTCATTTTAAAGGTTTTTGTACGCTGAACACGATGGTGAAATCAGAATTGCGATATCTCGTTCCATTCTCAAACTGGAGCACTTTGAAGATGAAGGAACGTGGTTATTTCTTGGGATGTTCTTCCTGGTAACAGAATGGGATATCGCAATTCTGACTTCACCATCGTGTTCAGCGTTGAAAAATCTACAAACCGAGGTGTTACTCGGCAAAAAATGGAACAAAAAATTTGTTACGTATCCAATACCTACTCTTCTGGTATTCAAAACATTTTTGATTTCCCCCTCCCCCTCCTTCCACCCCAAATTTTACTTTGCGTGAAACTACTCCTGTTTTAATTTTGTATGGTATCAAGTTCGGAAAACATTGGCCAAAAATTAATTTTCAGAAAATTTTAGGCGGAGGAGGAAGATGCCGAAAACTTCGAAAATTCGCTCTTATAGCCATGCTGCATGACTGCGGTTTTTTTTTTTCAAATTATCTTTGATCATTGATAGTACCATTTAATCGTCTTGATCCACCTCTTGATACTTTTTCTAGTGTTATTCTACAAATTGATGGTGATTTCAGACGATTTTCCAGGTTTTTGACTTATAAAAAATCAATTTTGGGAGCTGAACATCTGGTACAACCTCAATTTTCCACTCTTTGGTCAAAATCGCCTTCATATTCGGTATTCTCGTCCCCAAAAACATGAAAAACGATACCTCAAAAGCTCATTTTACTAACATGTTGCTAAAACGCAAAAAGTACCTATTTTTACACACATTTTCACTCGTAACACCCCTGGGTATATTCCGATCGGGCTGAAAAGTTTCGGGACACAACTAGGGCCCAAGAGGAGCATGTGTGCGAAAGAACGAATTTTTAGACCAAAAATGAAGCCTGTACACGTGATACGGCGGACGGCGTACGGCGGACGGACATTGCATTTTTTGAATCTACGCACCTTGAAACGGGAAAGAAAAAATTTTGAGGGGGTGTTATAAAAATTTTTTGCTGAGCGAATACATAGGTGTATTATTCACAGAATAATAAACCAAAACTAGTAAATAAGCCGCTTGCAGACACTTGCAGCTTATTACCAAAATATTAGAGGAATCAACACTAAACTACCTGTTCTTCACCATCAAGCTCCTCACTTTACTTGTGATTTTCTGTTTTTCTCTGAAACATGGCTCTCACCAAATGTACATTCGGACGAACTTCGTCTCACAAAATATAACATTTTTCGCACCGATCGTCCCACATCTAACAACCAGTTCAAGTCGAGTCTCATACACATACCGCATACGCTCTTGAAGAGCACCAGTCGCCATGTCTACTTTGGTTTACCTTTTATATTAAGAATTCTGCCTCAACCCGTGTCCGACGCAATTTTGTCTACCCGTGGTGTATTTAAGAAGCACGTCTTCACTTGGTTAATATCCAAAGGATACGCAGAATTTGAAAACTTATTTTCCAGCATATATGCTGCGTAGGTATTGTGCACTGTGTGGTGGTGGTGAGGTCTCTCTGGCTACATTATCGGGAGCTTAACTTCGGATATCCCCCACTCAGCGCGGAACCTAGTTCCTTGTAGTGGGTGGGGTAGTTCCACTATTAAATTAATTCCAAGATCGCTGTTTCTTTTGTTCTTGTATGTTTTAGCGAATTTTCGAAGAAAAGGAAGCTATTGTTCTCGGTCCAAAATTTTTAAAACTCAAATTTCCGAAAGATTTTTATACCAAAATCCGTTTCAGACCATCCTGAATTCACTACCGAAAGACACCAAAAATTATATATATATATATATATATATATATATATATATATATATATATATATATATATATATATATATATATATATATATATATATATATATATATATATATATATATATATATATATATATATATATATATATATATATATATTTCATATATATATATATAAACCTGACCACCTTTGTGGCATCTAACCGCTTGTAGCATCTTGCGGCCTCCGGTCTATATTCACCATCCGCCTCATTTCATTTGACCACATTTGCTACATCCGTATAGTTGACCGTATTTGTGCCTTCTGTATATCCTCCCAATTTTCCACATGACCAGTATTACGAGTTCCGGCAGCGTTGCCAAATCTCTCCTAAAGAATCCGCATATATACGATTTAAAAAACGTATTCCCAAGACCAGGACATAAGGTACCTACTCCAATTCAACAAGGACTGACGTCGAAATCTCGCGCCTTTGCTCAACTTTTCTGTAAAACCTCGTTCGATTTTACGTGATGTAAGTTTGGATGGCTAATTCAACATTGTAAGCTATGAATACATTCTAACTTTGTAGTAAACTGACATGCAATTATCTTTGAACATTAGAAAGTGAAATTCAAAATGAAATCACAAGTTTGTGCGAAAACCCGCGTTTCCCACTACCTACCTTCTTCAGGATTTGTGAATTTGGGTGGGAACGACTCGCAGAAAAAGAAACAATACCATTTGATAAATGTTACAGGTTTTCATGATTTCAAGGGGCGGTGGTAAATTTTAAAATGAAATTCCGATTTGTGTGTGCTTCTTACCTATTTCAGGCTTTACGAATTTGGATGGGAACGACTGGTAAAAAGGCGGAGGAAATAAATTTGATGAATGATGCGATACATCAGGATTTTGTAAGAATTATCAGGATTTTGTACATTTTAAAGTGAATTTCCAATATTGTGCCAAAAACCTACAGCGCTACTTACTATCTACCTATTTTGGGCTTTGTTGATTTCAAAGTGAACGACTCGTAGAAAAGGGGCAGGGAACAAATGTGATAAGTAATACGATTCATCATATTTATCAATATGAGATATGAGATATTTCAATATAAAATTCCAATTTCTTGCAAAAAAAAGCGCTCCTCACAACTTTCCTAAGTACCTCCTTCAGACCTTGAGAATAGGGATGGGAAAGACTGGTAGAAAAGGTATATCAAATAAATTTGATCAATGTTACTGTTTTTCATGATTTTTCAAGTGGAAAAAGGAAATGTTTAAAATGAAATTCCCATTTCACAAGAAAACCATCTCTTTCCAATACCTAACCACTACTACACGCTTTGTGAGTTTGGATGGGAACGACTTGTAAAAAAGGGGCAGTAAATAACTTAATGAATTATACGATTAATCGAGATTTTTCATGATAAGGCAGTTCAAGAACCGGTTATTCTTATGAATCGCTATCTACCTATGCAGGTAGGTACTTCGAGAACAAACCAGAGGCTAACTCTAGTCGACATCATAGCGAGCTTGCAGAAACCTGTTCCTCCCCACTTTCTTTCTAATGAAAGTCGGAAAAATTCTGAAAAAAATCGAGGACGTTCACCTAAACAATCTAAATGCATTTCATCGATGGAACATACAGGAACATGCTGATTCGTTAATTAAAAACGCTGTGAATTATTACACAACGGTTTATTATGTACCTATATAGATGCCCCTTCTGCGCAGAACACTGTTTTCTTTGGTCAATACATTCCGTCGAGTTCCCCCCAGGAAAGCCCCTAAATCAAGTACTGGAGCCGGCCCGGGAATTACAGGCTCATAAAAATTCGCGGGATTCAATAATTATATCATTAAATATTAGTTTTTATTCATGATGCGTGAGGTAAATAATAAACCGTTGTGTAATAATTTACCCGTTTAGATGCCCCTTCTGCGACTGTTTTCTGTGATCAATACCTACCCTTGTGACCCCCCCCCCCCCCCCAACACCAGGAAAGCCCTAAATCGAGTAGAGAAGCCGGCCCGGGAATTACAGTTTCATGAAAATGCGCGGGATTCAATAATTCAATCATTAATACATTATCTGTTGTTATTCATGAAGCATAAATGTTCTAGTTGCAGAAGTACCTATCAACAACATCGAAATGATCCATCATTCTTCAAATGAAATAATATCACAAGTTGTGGGAGGGGGTTAAATTATTTTTCTTTGATGCTCGATTCCAGAGGTCCATTATTGAAAATAATAAACCAAAATTAATTAAGAAATTTCTAGGGCAAGAGAATGACATTTCAAGTGTTTCCTTAGGGTTTGTCATCCTCTCACCCTTCTAACAGTCATGCCCTCGCCTATCGGGACTCCAAGAGATTTCGGTATCAAAGCAATTTAAACTAAATGTTAATCTTAATAATTTATAGTAAATATAATAAATAAATTGCTGAACAACCCTGACAATTTATATCCTCCTAATTTGTACAATTTGTCAAATCATGATTATCTTTTAACTGTATTACTGTGCAGAAGTACCTACGTACTGATACCAGTGTAGTAATTCTGAACACCATTTTCATCACGAAACACTTTCCCCATTGAAAAAAGACTTAGGGCGTACAAAATATAAGGTACATATGACGTGCTGGTGTTGACCTCACTTGTTGAAGGTAATTATATTTAGCGCAAAACTTTTTTTTACAACCAAAGACTTTAAAAAAATCTGATAATATCAGTGTAAAAATTAGAAGGTTTCTTGTAAGTAATAAATTTTGAATCATCTCGTTAGACCTTCAGAAACCGACGTTACATGGTTTTCCCTTTCCATCCTGAGTAGTTTTATCTATCAGTAGGAAATTTTCTAGTGAAAATATTTAAATTCACCCCTTCACTTCCGTGCCTTATTTTTTGCCTAGTCTAGGTATCACATTTAATCAGTGTGATGAAACACAATTCTGTTCCCATTTGAGCTCATCACATTTGTATGACGAGGTGAAATTTTAAATTTTTAACAATTTTTCAACAAGTACCTATACAATTGTACTGTCAACAACGGCTCAAACTATTCATCATTTTCAAATAGCTATGGCAAGAGATATCCCTTACAAACTCTTACCTAATATTTAAATCGGCGACTGAGGATGAGGTACATGAAGGAGAGAAACTTCCCATAACTGGACGATAGATGCCCTATGTATAGACAGTTTGGTAGGTACCTACTTATGTCCAAACCAGGGCCTGGTGATGAGGTAAATGCTGGTGCGAAACGTTGAGATGTGATATAAAACAACAATTTAGATACTGATTAGATAGTGATTAGTACGTCCTTTAGTTGAATATTTCTAACAATTTTTGGAAATTTTAAACACATTTCCCGAGCCTATTGGTAATTCCCATAGGTAGTTTATTATCTCATCCACCTCAACTATGGTGAAAAACAAGATATAATTATTTATAGAGGTTGGCACCTTTGATGCATTTTTATACCTACCTATTTTTCCACAGTTACACTAAGACTTCTCCAGCCTATTATTAATTTTTAAACTTAAATAATTCCCTTCACCACTCCAGTGACGTGAAGACCAAGACCTAATATTTTTTTTTATAATTTATTTATTTATGTTACAACTGTATATATATAATATAACATCTAGCAACTTTTCTTTAATATCTTTGAGCGTTTTGTGGTTTATAGATCACTACCTACATCCACTACACCTCACACTACACTTAGTGAATCGTGACGAGGTCCATTGGTTTGGTCCTCTTCAGTCTTCGTACGTCCCCGCTGTTGTCCAGAAGGTTCAGTACTTCAACGTTTTGATGGTTGTGAAGCCGGCGTTCGTGCTCCATGGCATGTTTTTTAATAGTTTCACTGACAGTCTCCATCTTAAGGTCGCGATGGAGATCTGCCGTTCGTATGTACCAGGGTGCATCAACTATGCTCCTGAGGACTTTGTTTTGAAACGTTTGTATGGGTTTCATATTACTCTGTTTTGTGCAGCCCCATAATTGGCATCCATAAGTCCAGACGGGTTTTATAACTTGCTGGTATAGTAGAAGTTTGTTGTGGGTTGATACCTTCGAGTACCTACCTAACAACCAGTACATTTTTCTGAATCTTAAGTTGAGTTCCTCCTTCTTTTTCTTCACATGAGCTTTCCATCTCAGCTTGCAATCGAGTGTCATGCCAAGATATTTTGCTTCATCAGCGTAGGGAACAGTTTGTGAATTGATATATATCGGGATTACTTCTATCTCCCTATTTGTGAAGTTTATGTGTGTAGATTTTGTTTCATTTAACTTTATTCTCCATCGCTTTGACCAACTGAATACATTGTTGACAGCGGTTTGCACTTTCCTTGTGGCTTCTTCAGCAGAGTTTCCAACTGCAAGAATAGCAGTATCGTCAGCGAAGGTTGCTGTGAGCGTATCCACGGTTTGAGGTAGATCTCGTGTGTATAGTAAATATAGTACGGGGCCAAGGACGCTGCCTTGCGGTACACCTGCGTTTATTTTCCTCAACTGAGAATACTCGTCCTCATGTTTAACTCTGAATAGCCTGTCTGAGAGGTAGGACTCCAGGATTTGGAAGAATTGAGTCGGGAGATCCCTTTGTAGTTTGGCAAGCAGTCCTTGATGCCATACCTTGTCAAACGCTTGCGAGACATCTAGGAAAACTGCGGAGCATATTTTCTTTTCCTCTAATGAACATTCAATCAGATTAGTGATCCTATGAACCTGATCTATCGTAGAATGTTGTTCTCTAAATCCAAATTGGTGTGAGGGAATCAGGTTTCTTTCATCGATAATAGGTTTCAGCCGTTTGAGAAGTAATTTTTCAAAAAGCTTAGATATTACTGGCAATAGCGAAATCGGTCGATAGGACTTCTTGTCATCAGTAGGCTTGCCTGGTTTTGGTATCATAATGATCTCAGCTACCTTCCATTGCCTTGGTACATACTTTAGCCTGAATGAAGCATTGATAATATGCAATAATTTCAGGAAACCTTTCTCAGGTAATTCCTTCAATATTTTCCCAGTTATAATATCATATCCAGGGGCTTTTTTCGGATTGATCTTGGTCCTGATTTCATTCTTTATTTCGGGTAGTGTGACCGGTCGTATTTCACACTCATCGACTTTTTCAACTTCCGCTGTACTTTCTCCTGCAGTCTGCCTTGGAAACGGTTTGAATGTGTCCTCAAGGTACTTTGAGAAGAGATCTGCTTTTTCCTTTGCACTTCTGGCCCACGTTCCATCTTCCTGTCTGATTGGAGATATTAGTACTTTAGGTCGCTTAAACCCTTTTGCAGCTCGCCATAAGGAATACTCAGTATCACTTTCAGGCGTCAGGCTATGCAGATATAAGGCTAATGTCTCATTTTTAATTTTTTTCATCAATACTTTCAGTTCGTTACAAAGTTTATTCAAGTTTTTCTTATTTTCGGGTGTACGATTTCTCTTCCAGATTCTCCTAGCTCTTCTTTTTGCCTTCACTAGTTCCCTCGCTTCAATAGGGTAGTTTGTTTGTTGAGTGGTTTTTTTCTGATTCATTGGCGTACTAGCCCATGCAGCCTGTTGGACGTTGCTTAGGAAAATATCCACCTCTCCCTCTATTTGGTTAGGGGTGCTAAGTGGCACATTCAGATTGATTTTCTCGTCTAGATTTTCTCTAAACAGTTCCCAGTTCGTGTATTTGCTGCTTAGTTTTGGTGTTGCATCTTTCAATATCACTGATTCACTGATTGAGATGATTACTGGTGAGTGATCTGACATCAGACCATCACTGTCTTCGGTATGAATGTAGTTACTTGAAAGCCCTCTCACAACAAAGAAGTCTATTAAGTCTGGAACTTTTTTTATATCAGTAGGCCAGTATGTAGGCCCTCCTCCTGAGTGGAAATCGCAATGAAATTCTCGTCCCGCTACAAACAATTCCTTTCCCTTGGGATTTTGTACCCTTGACCCCCAGTATTCATGTTTGGCGTTGAAATCACCTCCCAGAATGAATACGTGTCCAATATCATTGAACAGATTTTTGTAATCTTCTTCTTTCAGTGAGTATCGTGGGGGACAGTAAACTGCAGCAACACTTACTTCACGATTCTTCATATACACTTTTATTGATGCTACTTGCATTTTGTCTTCCTCGATTTTGAGTTGTTCATAGTGTTTTATATTTTCTTTTATAATAATAGCTGCTCCTCCACGCGCCCGATCAGCAGGATGGATAGAGTGATAGAGACAGAACCCTTTAATTCTTGCAAACGATGATCGAACATAGTGAGTTTCAGATATTAAACAAATATCTATATGTTCGTTATTCATAAAGAATTCCAGTTCTGGAATTCGTTGATCAAGGCCATTTGCATTCCATGTCGCTATTCGTAGAGTATTTGGTCCATTCATCTTTTAGCGATATCTTTTTCTAGCCTATTCACTCGTTTGAGCAAGGCTTTGTTTTCTTTATTCTGCTCATCCATCCTGCTTAGAATGAGTGTCAGGATTTCTTCTACCGATTGTTTCGCTTTTGGCAGGGGTTTACCTTTGCCAAGAGCCTGGGCGTAAGTAAGATAATTTTTATCCTCTTTATTATGGACTAGGCTAATTTTTTTCTGAGATATGCTTCCCCTTCTCTCCTCAGTATTTAGGTTTTGAGGCTTTTTCGACTTATCTCGGAGTTTCTGAAGTTCTAGTGCTACCTCACATCCCCGATAGTTTGCTGGATGGTTTTCCTTACAGTTCACGCACTTTGGAGGTGTGTCCTTATTTTTTGTGCAGGTACTAGTGGTATGCTTTCCAGCACATTTCACACACCTGGGATCCATTTGACAGTATCGCTGAGTGTGATTGAAGCCCTGGCATTTTTTGCACTGCGGGATTTTGTTGGAGGTCTTTCTTAAATGTTCGATCTTGACCTTTAAATGAGCTATGGCATTAATTTTGAATATCTCTTCAATTTTTTCCTCTTTGTCAAACGTTAGAACAAACAATGGGAGGCCTCTCATAGAGGAAGTTTGTTCTCCTTGGTCGTTTGTTAGTTTTTCTTTTTTTAGTAAATTGGTTGCTCCCAATATTTTGAACCCTTTATTTTTTAGGTCCTCTATGATATCCTCAGGTGGACATGATGGATGGAGTCCTCTCGCCACCACTTTAATAGGCCTCTCATGCTTGTTTTCAAATGAATACCAGCGTATATTTTCTTCATTTAGCTTTTTGGATACTGCCCTATATGAGTCCCCATCGGGCACATTTATTTTACAGACATTGTTGTTAAGTGTAGTAGCTTTCCAATTCGTGTTTGTTACTACTGAGTTAATTAATGCACTTATTACTGTGAAGTCTTTAACTCCAGTAACATTGATTGGTGGTGGGGGATGATCCTTCTTTTTGTCAGATTTTTGTAAAACAGGGGCTATTTTTGGAACCTCGGGAGATTCGTTCGCTTTTCGTTTCTTATTTGCTTTTGACTTCTTTTTCAGAACCCAATTTGTCTCTCTTTCTAGTTCTTCCTCGTCTGTGAGATATTCATCTTGCTGGTTGCTAGGATGATTAGCAACATTTTGTTTTGGAGGTTGATTTGACTTCAACTCACTAATTTCGCGGTTCATATCTTCAATTTTTTGATCAGCTTGCTTAAGATATTCGCACAATGAAATAATAATATTGTAGAGCTCACCAAATGCAGTGTTGACATGCTCGTCCTGAATCCGGAACGCGGCGGTACCGGCTCTGTGTTGCACAACCGCCAGTTTTGTTTTGTCAACAATTTCGGCGATCGTCGTCTCGCCATCGCTTCTTTCCTCGTCCATCACTACCGTAAAATCATTTTCACCCGGCACGATGAGAAATATAAACTGTTTACTTTTCTCGAGAACGCCGACCGATGTTACTCGCTCGGAGGTTGGAGAAGAACTTAAGACCTAATATTGACTTAGTGGTTTGATGAATATTTACAACTATTTTTCCAGAACATTACAGTTACACAATTACCCGAGGCTTCAGTAAATTATTAACTTTAATTTCCCCATCCATTGCTCCTATGGTGAAGAATAAAATGCAACAGTGGTTGGCATGTACTTCTTCTGAATTTTTGCACACATTTTTCCATCGTAATATATCAAACACTCCTCCCGAGCCTATTAGTTACTATTGAAGTTTTGTTAGATACTTTTGAACTTTAATACCCCATTCTTATCAAGTTTACGGATGCTGACTTGACAAATACCTGGTAACCGTAACTTGGTAAGCCTGAAAATTGAAACCGCGTGATTGTTACACAATGAAACCTTTTTTTTCGGACTTCACAGTTTGTTACTGTTGTAACAGAATAAGCTTGAAAAATTAAGAATATAGAAAAATTTGATGAATCGTATTATTCATCAGATTTATTCCTTAATCTTTTTCTAAGAGTCGTTCACTTCGAAATCAACAAAGCCGAAAACAGGTAGATAGTGGGAAGCGCTGTAGGTATTTTTCAAAATGTTAGAAATTCATTTTAAAATTTACTTTCACGTCTTACAAAATCCTGATAAATCGTAGCATTCATCAACTTCATTTCCTGCGCATTTTTTGCCAGTCGTTCCTATCCAATTGCGTAAAGCCTGAAATAGGTAGGGTACGAGAACAATACGGAATCTAATTTTAAGGTTTACTACCTCTCCTTGAAATCATGAAAACCTTAAACATTTTTCAGATGCTTTTGTTTCTTTTTCTACGAGTCGTTCTCATCTAAATTCACAAAGCCTGAAAAAGATGGGTAGTATGAAACTCGGGATTTCGCACGAACTTGTAATTTCATATTGATTTTCACTTACTAATCTTCAAAGATAATTGCATGCCAGTTTACTACAAAGTTAGAATGTATTCATAGCTTACAATGTTGAATTAGCCATCCCAAAGTTACATCACGTAAAATAGATCGAGCTTTTGCATCAAAGTTGAGCAGGGGCGAGAGATTTCGAAGCCAGGCCTTTTTGAATACCATATTTTCTGGTCTTGGAAATACTTTTTTTTAAATTGTCAACTTCACCCACTTTTCCGCGTAGCTGAGCTCTACATGTATAAATATGCTAATTAGTCACGTACTTATATAAAATGTTTCCGTCCATAACTAACCACCAAGGCCATTTAAAATTGGTTGGGAGTTACGATTTCGAGCGAATAAGTCTGAACCAAACAATATTTTTAAAATGGCGGTCAAAGGAACAACGAAAATTAACAGTTTTTGCCTCATATGAATTTTCCGGAAGACCAACCAAATTGGCCCAATGTGATCAATTGGACAAGTTTCAAAAATTGATTGTTTCATGCTCATGCACTCATTGCGCTGATTAAAAATATAAAAAACGCTGCACATTATTACACAACGCTTTATTATTATTCTGTATAGATGCTGATCACTGTTTTCTGTGGTGAATTCCCTCGAGCTCCCCCCCCCCCCCCCCCTCAGCAAAGCCCTAAATTTAGTACTGGAGCGGGCCCCGGAATTATAGTTTCCTACAAATGCGTGGGATTCAATAATGCAATCATTAATTATTTATAGTTATTCATGAATCGTAAGGCAAACAATAAACCGTTGTGTAATAATTCACCTGTACTGGTACCCTTTCTACGTAGACAGTATAATGAACGTTGTGTGATAATTTGCCCATTAACAATACTTCAGCGGTTGTTCATGTTGCAAAAGTACCTGACAACAAAATCAAGCTCCTTCTACGTAGATGGTATGATGAACCGTTGTGTAATAATTTACCGTTGTGTAATACTTTACCGCTGTGTAATTTACTGTGGTGTAATGATTTGCCATCGTTTAATAATTTACCCATCAGTAATACTTCAACTTTGTTCAAGTTGCAAACCTGTCAACAAAACCTATCTACCAACAAAATCCAAAAGATCCATCATTTTTCAAATGAAATAATATCACTGAACAACCAATTCGACTTCATACAGCCATCCTTGCTTATAATCAGGTGCTCTTTAGCGATGATATCTGAGCCGGATTTATACTGTTTGATTCACGATCGTGTTGACGAAGCTTCTCGGTGCAAACAAACGGCTGGTCGTACATTCCTCCAGGTGGTCTCAAAAAATGCTTTAGTTCAAGATCAATTTAAAAACGCACCAAAAAAAAAACCATACCATACGGGAAGTTTTCGAGCTTCGGCGTTCTGAAAATTGCAACCCCTATTTTGAAACCTTTAGAGATGACTGACAGTAACGCCGAGCTTTGAGGATCTACTAGACCCCGAACGGGACCTATAAACCAAATTTCGTAAATTTTTGTTCATGGTAATTAAGAAAAGTGCTATGTACGGCGTAAAAAAAAATTTTAACCCCCCTCAAAATTTTATGGTTTCCGTTTCAGGTTATGTAGAATCCGAAAATGCAATACCTACATATTATGCAATAAAAAAACTTTCTTAGTTATCATGAATCAAAATTGACGAAATTCGATTTATAGGTCCCATTTGGGGTCCAGTTGGTCCTTGAAGCTTGGCTTTAATGTCAGTCATCTTTTAGGGGTGAACAATTCGGGTTGAAAGGTACAGGACGCCGTCATCTCAAATTTTTTAACAGTTTTAAATAGTTCTCGAATTTGGGAGTTTTTTAAAACCACCCGGTTGTCCGTCCAGCCGTTCGTTCACAGTAAGGCTCGGAAATTTGCACCGACAGGCTATTGTCAACAGGAGGGTGAATGAAATTGTATACATTCAGCCCAGATATCATCGCTAGGGACGCGGCAAAAATCGGATATTGGCCCCGGAATCATCATTGCTAGGGAGCACCTGATTATATTCACGGAGTATGAAGTCGAGTTGGTTGTTCTGTGATATTATTTCATTTGAAAAATTATGGCTCTTTTGGTGTTTGTTGATAGGTAGTGAAACTTGAACAAACGTTGAAGTATTATTGATGGGTAAACGATTACACAATAGTAAATTATTACACAACGGTAAATTATTAAACAACGGTTCATTATACCATCTAACAAGAAGGGGCTGGAGTTTGTTGGTAGGTACTTTTGCAACTTAAACAACCGTTGGATTATTATTGATGGGCAGACTATTACTCAACGGTAAATTATTACTCAACGGTAAATTATTACACAACGGTTTATTATTTGCCTTATGCTTCATGAATAATTACAAAATAATTAATTATTGAATTATTGAATCCCGCGCATTTGTAGGAAACTTTAATTCGGGGCCGGCTACAGTAGGTACTCGATTTAGGGCTTTCCTGGGAGGAGCTCGAGGGTATTGACCACACAAAACAGTGATCTACGCAGAAGGGGCAACTATACAGGTAAGTAATAAACTTTTGTAATAATTTGCAGCGTTTTTTTAATTGCATTTTCGGAATCTACATACCTTGAAACGTAAACCGTCAAATTTGGGTGGGGAGGGGGGTTAAAATTTTATTATTTTTCGTGCTCGATTCCAAAGGTTCATGATTGAAAATAATAAACCAAAACCTACTGTTTTAAAATATATCCAATGGGTAGGACCTACTTCAACTTAGCACAACATAGTCGCGAGCATTTAGTGCGGAGAAATTTGAAATGAAAAATATGAAAAGATTGGCAATCAATAAAAAGTAGAAAATTGAACACTTTTTGCCTCACATGAATTTGGCGGTACGGCCAACCAAATTGGCTAAATTGACTCAATGGGAAACGATTGGAAACAAATTTTGTAGGTTTGGTTTGACCAGTTCGGTTTTTTCGCGCTCAACCCCTAAATTGCATATTTTTTCTCACAAGGTATAGAATGTTGCACATTGAAGAAAACAAAGTCTGCCAATTCGAGTAGGCAGTATTATAGGTTCCTCACTTGAATCACATTAACGTATAGAATAGTTGGGTAGGATCATTCAGTGGACAGTAGGAGAACCCATTCATGGGTTACATGCAGTTGAGGCCATCCAACACCTCAACTCCATCTATCTTCCAATTTAAATGTTTTACGACGATTTGCGGGTTAGTTATGGGCGCTATGAGGATCTGACGCTTCCGCATGCTCAGAGGAAAGTTACGGTACGATTTCAATGATCTTGATATGCGGCAGTTTGCCATCCAACCCGCGTGTACCTTGGAAATTTCAGCTTTCTGCGACTATTTGTCGCGTAGTTAGTAGCGCAAGGAAATGTTCAACATTTCATGTTTGGGCATGCGCAGAAAAAAGTTACAATACGACAAAACCGTCAAAATATTATTTCTGATCGACCTTCCAAGTAACCATAAGTTCCGAAAATGCAATAAAAAAACGCTGCAAATTATTACACAAAGGTTTACTCGATATTTAAGGTATTTAGTGCGTTTCAAGTATTTCACGTTTGTGCATTTGCAAACGAAAGTTACGGTACGATTTCAATGGTTTTGATATGCGACCATCTGTGATTCAACCCGCATGTACTGTCAAAGGTGAGTGTTTCCAAACACTTTAAGGGGGGGAAATGGGTTAGTTTCAGTGGGGGGGGGGGGGGGATTTAAAAAAAATCAAATAAATCATTGATTGTGATGTGGGATAGTGAACCAAGATAGAAAAACTCATTCTTGAATATGGTTAATTGTCATTAACTTTGGCGGAAATGGGAGAGGGGACTCAAGGGTGAAAATGAGTAAAAATCACCATAAATTCAAAAATTGACAGAAGTACTGTATTTTGTGAAGGTGAACGATTTCCAAAATTTAAGAGGCAGATTGTAGTAGGGATTTTCTTCAAAGACAATATAAATGGCCAGAAGTTGAAACCTGCGAAAATTCGCTCATATAGCCATGCTGCATGACTGGAACTTTTTATACACATACCAGACACCAAGTAATAATATTGAAGAACGCGATTTTTTCATGCTCGATTACAACCAAAATATACCATTGACTGCATTAAACAACCCGAACAGGTTAGGTTGATGATCGTCCTGTGGATTATTTATTGCCCACATTAGGGTACTTTTGCCCTATAAAGAGACTACAAAATCTAAAATTTCGCAGAGGTTCCATCTAAGATCTAATCACATCTCAGGAGGCCTAACAGGTCGACCTATTGTGAAACGATAAACAATACATTTTGGTCTATTATGTATTTTGAAATAATACATGAATGGCAAAAAAAATTATGAAAACAAAGGCTTTCATCCGTATTGTTCATCTGTAATTTAAACTGAAATCAGAGACTTTCAATAAACCGGATCGATGGAATTTCACAACACAGTACATTTCCTCCATATTTCGTCTCCGTTGGCTACACACAGTAGAACTCATCAAGCATTGACAGGGTAATGGCAGACTGGCGTCCAAGTTGAGAACAAAGCAACGCGACGTTGCCACATCTCGTGGAGGTCACAGAGGTGGTCAAACGGTAATATACACTCATGATCTAAGCGCTACCTAGGTTATATACCCGTGAACTAAATTATACAGCATTTTTCACTTGGCAACCAGTATGACCTCCTCCTAAAACTCCTGCCAGGGGTTGGGAAGGATATTTTTTGTTTGACTGAATGAATGATGGCTTACTAACAAGACTAAGGAAGGAGTAGGAGGTAAAATTGAAGCCATGGAGGTAGGTGGGGGTAAGATAACGTTAAAAAACATTATGACCTCCGATTCGGAGGTCACAAATCTAGCGGAGGTCATAATGGTAGGAAAAGGACAACGTATGGACGCCACATCACCTGTCAAGTGTATATATATATATATATAATATATATATTATATATATATATATATATATATATATATATATATATATATATATATATATATATATATATATATATATATATATATATATATATATATATATATATATATATATATATATATATATATATTTCATATATATATATATATATACACTTGACAGGTGATGTGGCGTCCATACGTTGTCCTTTTCCTACCATTAAGACCTCCGCTAGATTTGTGCCTTCCGAATCGGAGGTCATAATGTTTTTTAACGTTATCGTACCCCCACCTACCTCCACGACTTAAATCTTACCTCCTACCCCTTCCTTAGTCTTGTTAGTAAGCCATCATTCATTCAGTCAAACAAAAAATATCCTTCCCAACCCCTGGCAGGAGTTTTAGGAGGAGGTCATACTGGTTGCCAAGTGAAAAATGCTGTATAATTTAGTTCACGGGTATATAACCTAGGTAGCGCTTAGATCATGAGTGTATATTACCGTTTGACCACCTCTGTGACATCCACGAGATGTGGCAACGTCGCGGCGGTCGCTCTGCAAGTGTCAGTCAGTCATATTATCCCTTCAGTGCTTGTGAGTTCTGTTTGTGAGTTTCTACTGTGAGTAGCCAACGAAGACAAAACATGGACGAAATATACTGTATCGTGAAATTCCATCGATCTGGTTTATTGAAAGTGATGAACTATAATGCATAGGGTCCTTGCAAATTGTCACCATCTGGAGAACTATACCGTACTGCTCGATTGAATGGCTGTAAGAGACATGATGTTATCTTGATGTTTCGTGGCAGTACAGAATTTATATACTAAAAAACATTTGGGTTAATTATTCAATGATTATCATGATGATTAGTTGATCATTCAAACAGGACTACTTATTTGTTTATTTCCTTTATTTGTACATTTGTGTATTTTCTCATTTGTTTGTATTATTCATTTGTATATGAATTTTCTCATTTGTTCACATTAAAAAACTGTTGTGGTATTTATTTTCGTGTATGCATTTTGGTTTATTATATTTTCAATAATGAACCATTGGAATCGAGCATGAAAAACAAAATTCTTCCCCCCCCCCCACCCACAAAATTTGATGGTTTACGTTTCAAGGTATGTAGAATCCAAAACTGCAATATAAATATTTCTGTCTGTCCGCCGTACACCATAAGGGCCACTTTTCTTAGTTACATACCATGAACCTAAATTGATGAAATTCGGGTTATAGGTTCCGTTCAGGGTCTACTTGGTCCTCGAACCTCCACGTTACTGTCAGTCATCTCTGAGGGGTTCAAAATAGGGGTTGCAATTTTCAGAACGCCGTAGCTCGAAGACTTCCGAAAGAAGGGTATGGTTTTTTTTACGTTATTAAATTTGTCATGAGCTAAACAATTTTTGGAGACCACCCGGAGCATTGTACGTCCATCCGTTCGTGAGCACCAAAAAGCTTCGTCAACACGATCGTGAATCAAACGGTATAAATCAAATTCAATTCAATTCAATTTTTTTATTCAGCAAATATTTTATGCAACAAATATAATGATTTTTAGAGAGTCTATATACATAATACAAGATCTAAGCTTAGTTGGTTTATGAGCCTAAGGTCAATGACCCGTCCAGGCTCGTCTCTTCCACCACTATTTATTACTGCGTATGTATTTACCAGCAGTTTCATTTGTTATTTCCGTTACTAGATTATGATATCCGGCCCGGGTCTTAAACTTGAACAAACGTTGAACTATTAAATTATTACACAATGGCAAATTATTAAACACCGGCAAATTATTAAACAACGTTAAATTATTACACCACGGTAAATTATTACACAAGGGTACCTAAATTATTACACAACGGCTCATCTGGCAAGAAGGGGCTGGATTTTGTTGATCGGTACTTTTGCAACTTGAACAACCGTTGAAGTATTATTGATGGGCAAATTATTACACAACGGTTCATTATTCTATCTCCGTAGAAGGGGAACCTATACAGGTAAATTATTACACAACGGTTTAGGTAGGTACCTAGTAACGAGTACGGGGTTAGGTACTAACCTATGGAGGGTCCGAGATCTAAATAATATGTGTAGAATAGTACATATGTTATATGGAAGAGTTATCTATACGGAGAGCTGTGTTCTGTAACAGGAGATATTCTGTACAAAATAATAAACCGTTGTGCAGGGAGTTGAGCGTTTTTTGGTCAGACTTATTCGCTCGAAATCGTTACTCCCAACCAATTTTAAATGGCCTTGGAGGTTAGTAGTTAAGGACGGAAACATTTTATACACGTGACTAAAATTAGCCTATTTGTACATGTAGATCACAGCTACGCGGAAGAGTGGTTGAAGTTGACAATTAAAAAAAAAAGTATTTCCAAGACCAGAAAACATGGTATTCAAAAAGGCCTGGCGTCGGAATCTCGCGCCCCTGATCAACTTTGATGCAAAAGCTCGATCTATTTTACGTTATGTAACTTTGGGATGGCTAATTCAACAATGTAAGCTATGAATACATTCTAACTTTGTAGTAAACTGACATGTAATTATCTTTGAAGATTAGAAAGTTAAAATCAATATGAAATTACAAGTTTGTGCGAAAACCCGAGTTTCCGACTACCCACCTTACCTGGGAACGACTCGTAGAAAAAGAAACAAAAAACATTTGGCAAATGTTGAAGGTTTTCATGATTTCTAGGAGAGATAGTAAAATCTTAAAATTAAATTCCGTATTGTTTGCGGATCCTAGCTATTTCAGGCTTTACGCAATTGGATAGGAACGACTGGCAAAAAAGGCGCAGGAGATAAAGTTGATGAATGGTACGATTTATCAGGATTTTGTAAGATGTGAAAGTAAATGTAAAAATGAATTTCTAACATTTTGCAAAATACCTGAAGCACTTCCCACTATCTACCTGATTTCGGCTTTGTTGATTCCGAAGTTAACGACTCTTAGAAAATGATTGAGTAAAAAATATGATAAATAATACTATGGTGAATTTAGGTTGCTGTAAAATTCACCATGAGAGGTGGAGGTAGTTGGATATAGGATAGGAGTGAATTTAAGAATGAATTTGATGTGTTGATTTTTGGTGTGTTTGCGGTTAAGGGCGAACCTCCACCGAGCGTGTGTTGAAATGGTTGAAGTTATTTTAAGATAGCAAAATTTGAGTGCATGAAATTTGTGTGTGTGTGTGTGTGTGTGTGTGTGTGTGTGTGTGTGTGTGTGTGTGTGTGTGTGTGTGTGTGTGTGTGTGTGTGTGCGGTTAAGGGCGGACCTCCACCGAGCGTGTGATAAATTTTGTCAGGTTGGTTAAGGGCGAGACCTCCACCATACCTGACTAAATTTATGTGTGTGTTTGATTTTAGAGTGCGTGTTGGTGCGGTTAAGGGCGGACCTCCACCGAGCGTGTAGTGTATATCATCGGGATCGGTTAAGGGCGAGACCTCCACCTGATCCTGATGAAAAGTGTGTGGATGAATTTAATGGTAAATTTGTGTGGCAAGTGTGTGCGGTTAAGGGCGGACCTCCACCGAGCGTGTAGTGTGTTTCATCAGGGTTGGTTAAGGGCGAGACCTCCACCTAACTCTGATGAAATGGGTGAGTGTGAATTTACTGTGTGTGAATTTACTATGAGAGCATTTGAGAAGTGAATTTTAAGAGAAGAGGTTTGAGGATGAAGAGAGAGTAGCCAGCAGCTAGAGGAGACGTAGAATGGCGGAAATGGCGCTGGATCCGGGGTTATATAGACCCTGAAGCCACCACCCTGGTGGTGGGGTTCCAGGTTGTGTACCGGATCCTGCGTCGGTTGCCCCACTCTTACCGTTTATTCTCAGAGCCTTATTTTCACAGGTTGTTTTTAGCGAGAACTTAAATCTACTGAGTTGGAGTTCCGGGAGGGACTCACGACAAATACGATTTATCAAATTTTTCTAGATGCTTGATTTTTGAAGCTTATTCTGTTACGGGAGGTGGTTGGACTTGAGTGGGGGGGGGGGGGGGGAATTATACCTATTATCTATATCTAACAGTATAAAATGAGTTCATTGCGTAACACTCATGTGGATTTCAATTTGCAGGCTTATTAGGTTACGGATGGTGACTTGACAAGAGTGGGGGTCGTTATATAATTATCGAATTCCAACAGTAGTGTGATGAATTTAAAATTCTCATCACGGTGGCGTGGAAGGAAGGTGAGTGAGTGAATTTTACCTAGGCGGCTGTAGTCAACCGTTCATCTAGGTAAAGGAGAGGAAAGGAGGAAAAGCCGCAGGCGGCTGTAATCAACCGAACGTCTACGACTTGGGAGGAGAGAGAGGTGGATGAGGGAATTTTACCTAGGCGGCTGTAGTCAACCGTTCATCTAGGTAAAGGAGAGGAAAGGAGAGGTCCCTTGTCTAGGCGGCTGTATTCAACCGATCATCTAGACAAGGAGGAGGAGAGGAGGTGAAATTCTCAGGCGGCTGTAGTCAACCGATCATCTGAGAGGGAAGGTAAGAGAGAGAAGAGAGAGCTGGTTAGAGGAAGTGTCGAATGAAGCTTGAGCTCCAGGATCCAGGGTTTTATAGGACTTGGGGGCCTCTCCCTCCAGCTCCTTGCAGGGAGCTGGTAGTGGGGCCCCAGGTTGAGTAACCCTGGGTTCTGTCGCCTGTCCCCACTCATATCTTTATTTACGGAGCTTTAGTTTGGCGTTTGGATATTGGTGAGAACTTAATATTATAGGAGTGTTCCCGGGAGGGACTCACGACAGAGGTCCCCCCAGTTTGAACCAATATTGGTGCTGAAGGCGCAAGATGACAGGAGCTGAGGGCTACGGCAAACAAAAGGTGGTTGCTGAAGGCGCAAGGTGACAGGAGCTGAGGGCTACGGCAAACAAGAGGTGGTGCTGAGGGCGCAAGGTGACAGGGGCTGAGGGCCGGTGCAAACAAGGGGTTGAGCTGAAGGCGTGTCTTAATTCTAGGAGTAACATGGTATAGGAAGCATAGGTAGTATTAACATGGCATAGTAAGCGTAAGTAGTAGTGATATAGGAAGTATAGTAGTGAGCATAGCAACTAAGTAGTAGTAAGAACATGGAATAACAAGCGTAGGTAGTAGTGACATGGTAAGAATAGAAGTAAACATAGTAGGTATAGGAAATAAGTAGGATGAGTTGACGAATATGTACAAGGTTGGTAGGAGAACATTGACAGGGGTGACATTACAAGGATGATGAGAGTATTTACAGGATGATATTTACAATAGTGGTCAGTATTCATAAACATTGGGCATTTATGAAAGTGATCGGCATGGGCGAGATGAAGGAATATTTACAACATTTACAGCATTTACAATATTTACAATACCTGTGCAAATTTGGGTGACAGATTGGAACGGGGTGTTGGAAACCGCCGATTCCTGGGTGTGTGTTTTGTGTGGTGAGTGACAGTGAGTGTGTGAGTGAAGTGTGCGGGGGTGGCGGGTTTTCGTAGCTCGTGTCGAGGCGGGCACGGTGGGGCTCCGAGTTCCAGTACAGTGCGAGTGGATTAAGAAGACACCAGCACTGTTCCGGAATCTCAAGGCCCCGCCGTGATTGCTCAGAGCGGGGCGGGGAATTCGGCCGCCGGGACGCGGGGAATGTGGGGACGCTCCCTCCGTCCGTTTCGCCGCCCGGGCCGTTTTGTCCCGGCGGAAACTATTGGGGATATCCCCGGCGATGGAGGGGGGGGGGGGGGGGGGAGGGGGCGTTGTGGGTTTGGGGGGTCGGGGCGTTTGAAGGGGAGAAGTTAAGATTGGGGGGTCGAAAATCGAAAATTGTGGGGGCGTTGAAATTGGGGGGTCGGAATTTGCTGGGGAATTGGTGAATTGAACGGGGGGGTGGGGGGTCGAAATTTACTGGGGGAATGATGATTTGAACGGGGGGCGGGGGGGGGCATGAGTTCCGCGAGGCGGAACTCGCGAAGAATGGAGGACATCAAGGGGTCTGTGGGGGAGTAGGGAGGGTGTACCCCCGTGGCTTGGGCTGTGCGAAATTCGCGCAGAATTTTCCACTGGGGGTACTTCCATCGCCGGGGCCGGGGAGGTAGTCCGGAGATCCGTGGCGGGACGAAGAAAAGCGGGGATGTCGGCCCGGGCGAAGGTGGTAGGGGGGAGTGCGGGTCCGGGACGAAAACGTCCCTGAGAATCGCCGCCATTTCCGGATCCGAATCGAAATCCGGAAACGGCGACGGAGGTGACGGGCGTTGTGGAGACAGGGGATGTTGCATTGCGAACGGACGGCGGGAGACTGATAGCGTTAGGGGGTTGGGTTAGCACAGGTGCGGGTTTACACCTGGCTAACGGGACTGTATGTGGTTTGCCGTCAATTAACAGGGTTGCGGTGGTGTGTGTTGTGCGGATGACTTGAAAGGGCCCGGCATAAAGTGGTTGGAAAGTTTTATGGATGCCGGGCTCTTTCAGGTACATGTGTGTGGTGGTGAAAAAGCGTTTGGGATAAGTGGTGTCGTTTGTCGGTGTTGTTGAGTGTAGCGGCTCCCTGTTAATTGACGGTGTGTGATTTGGGGTGAAAATGTCGGCCGGTAAACGTAGTGGGTCTTTAAAGGCATTTTGTGCGGGGCTGGTTTGGTCTGATGGACGGGCTGATGTGCGCAGGCTGAGCAAAATGTAGGGAAGGGATTTTGTCCAGGAAGGGGAATTGGCTGATGTAGAAATGGCCTGCTTGAGGACCGAGTGCCACCGCTCTATTTTCCCGTTGGATTGGGGATGGTACGGGGTAGTGTGGATTTTTTGGATTCCGAGGGAACGTAGTAAATCGGAAAAGTGGGCGGATTCGAACTGCCTCCCTTGATCGACCGTGACTGTTCGCGGACAACCGTAACGGCTAACCCATTGAGTGAGGAAAGCCGTCGCGACGGCGTCCGCGGTGATGTGGGCGAGCGGGATGCACTCCACCCAGTTGATGGCACGATCGATCATCATGAGGCAGTATTTCTTCCCCTCGGATGGGGGAAGGGGGCCCACTAAGTCCAGATGTACATGTTCCCACGGGAGGGAGTCGGGGATGGATTGAGGGGGAACATGGGGGTGGGCCGAGACCTTGAATCGCTGGCACTTCTGGCACCCCAGAACCCAGTTACGAATATCTGTGTTCATGTGGGGCCAGAAGTACCGCGTTTTGATAAGGTCTCGGCTAGCCCTAATGCCAGGATGGTGGAGGGAATGGTAATGGAGGAACAACTGCCGCCTCTGTTCCGGTGGGACGTAAGGGCGCGGCGAATCGGCCGTTACGTCGCACCAGAGGTTGAGGGGCGGCAGTTGTTCCAACTTGGAGGCGGAAATGAGGTTGGAGAGGGCTGGGTCAGTGGAAGGGTTTTGTTTGTTTCTGAGGGATTAGGGGGAGGGGAATGGCAGTAGCTCCGCCACCGGCGCGGGGGTAGGGGTGGGTCGGGAGAGTGCGTCCGCCACGCAGTTGTCAGCACCCGGCAAGTATCGGATATCGGACGTGAATTGTCCGATAAACTCGAGTTGCCGGAGGCGACGCGGGGAGGCGGATTTGCGGTTTTGGAGGAGGGCGTGGGTCAGGGGCTTGTGATCGGTGATGACAGGGAACTGCCTGCCCTCCACGAAGTCACGAAAGTGCTTGATGGCTTCGTGGATGGCGAGGAGTTCTCTGTCGAACGTGGAGTAATTTTTCTGGGTGGGGGACAATGTTTTTGAGAAGAAGCCGAGGGGCTGGGGGGTGGCGCCGGTGTGCTGGTGGAGCACTGCCCCGATGGCCCAGTCGGACGCATCGGTAGTGATGGAAAGGGGAGCATGGGGATCGGGATGGGCTAATAGAGCGGCGTCTACTAGGTCCTGTTTGCAAATTTTGAAGGAGGAGGTGTGTTGGGGGGTCCAGGTGATGGGGCGGTTGTCATTTTTTTTCGAGGGTTGGGGGATGGCGTGTATGAGTGGCTGTTGATGTTGTGCTGCGTGTTTTATGTGTCTGCGGTAAAAATTTAACATACCCAGGAAGCGGTGGAGTTCCGTGACAGTGCGGGGTTGTGGAAAATCACTGATGGCGTGGACCTTGTCCGAGAGGGGCTTGATGCCTTCGGACGAGACTTGGTGGCCGAGGCAGCGGACGGAGGGTTGGCCGAGAACGCATTTTTCAGTGTTAACGAGGAGGCCCTCGGCGGAGAAGATGTCGAGGATCTGTTGGAGATGGCTGAGGTGTTCTTCTGGCGTTCTGGAGGCTACAAGGACGTCGTCGAGGAAGCAAAAGACGAACGGTAGGCCTCGCAGGATGCTGTCCATATAGCGCTGCCATGTCTGTGCTGCGTTCCTCAACCCGAAGCCCATTTTCACGTATTCGAATAAACCGAATGGGGTAATGATGGCGGTTTTTTGGACGTCGGGGGGGGGTGGATGTTAATATGATGGAACGCTCTTGAAATTTCGAGGGTAGAGAAGATAGTAGTACCATGTAGATGTGACGAGAAATCTCGCAGGTGGGGAACGTTATAGAGATCCGGTGTGGTTTTAGCGTTTAGGCGCCGGTAGTCTCCGCAGGGGCGGATATCCCCATTGGGCTTCTGCACGATGTGGAGTGGAGAAGCCCAAGGGGATTTCGAGGGGCGGATGATACCGTCGGCTATTAGTTTGTTGAAGTGTTGTCGAGTTTTTGATAGTTGAAGGGGGTGGAGTCGTCGGGCCTTCGCTGTGATGGGGGGGCCGGAAGTCTCGATGTGATGTTGGACGGTGGAGATGTGGGCAGAGGGGCGGCGCTGGGGGCGGTAGTTGAGGAGGAGGCGTTCAAATTGTGTGGGGGGGTGGTTGATGGCATGTATAAACCCAGGTATGGGTTTATTTGTGGCGGGGTCTATCAGGCGCGCATTCCGGACGTCGACCTGGAGACCGTAATACGCTAGGAAATCGGCCCCCAGGATCGCCTTCTCCACATCCGCCACGGTAAAGTCCCACTCGTACGCGAGTCCTCTCATGTAAACGGATGAGCGGTACGTCCCGTACGAGGGGATGGTGGTACCGTTGGCGGCGTAGAGAAGTTGCCGGTGGCAGCGCGCCTGACGACGGAGGATATTATTGGGGAATATGGATAGCGCCGCCCCCGTGTCCACCAGGAAAGGTACGTTGGTTTTCTTACATCGCAAGAAAAGTCGCTTGTGGGTAGGCAGGGCGTTTTGCAGGATTGCGGATGTGGGTATCTGTGCTGGCGGTGGGCGGTCCTCTTCGAATGAGACGCGGGGCGGTTTGTTGCCGTCCCGGAGGGGGGGAACGGTGGTGTTGGGAGGGAGGCTGGTCTGCTTCGTAGGAGGTAGGTTGGTCCCGCCCCGGGGGGGGGGGGGGGGGGAACGGTAGTGGCGGCATGAGTGGTGGCCGGAGGGGGTTTCGCCCTGGGGGCGGGTGTGGAGGGGCCGTTCCGTGGTGGGGGAACGGTAGCGGCGGCGTGAGTTGCGGCCGGAAGGGTGGCTGCCCTGGAGGCGGGCGTGGAGGGGCCGTTCCGAGGCGGGGGAACGGTAGATGGTGGGGTGAGGGGTTCGGCGGCGCTGGCAGGCGCGACCGGGAGGTTGGCGGCCGTGGCGGCGGCGTAGGAGGGGTAACGGGGCTTCGTGGTGGTGGTATGAATGCGGGCGGGGGGGGGGTTGGTCATGGTCCCCCCCGTGTTGGCGAGGAGGGGGGCCCGCCGGGTTTACCGGCGGGCGTCTGCGTTTCCCTGCTTAGGGGTGAAGGAGCAGGGGGGCTGGCATTTGCGGGACTCCCCACCGAAGTTGACATGATAGAAACATCGGTGGGGGGGGTCCGCTGGGAGGTAGGTGGTGTTGGTGGGGCGGTTGGAGGTGGAGGGGCGTGCAGCGGCCGGGGACCGCCCTCTGCGCTGGCGAGGAGGGGATGCGTTGCGGCGCTCGGGTGAGCGCTGGCGACGGCGGTCGGCGGAGGGGTCGCGTCGGCGATCCGTCGAAGTGGGGCGACGTCTGTCGAGGGAGGGGGGCCGGTCGCGGTCTCGGGACTTGGTGCGGTCCCGTCGAGGCGGGGGGTGACGCGGCGTACGTACTTCGCCGACGGCGGCCGCTGCGGCCAAGTCGTGAACGGTGTCCGCGAGTCGCAGGAGGGGCTCGTCGGGACCGTCGAGGTGGCTGGCCAGTGCCATCTGTATGGGGTGGGGGAGGGCACGCAACCAGAATGTACGTGCGATGTCCGCGGTCATAATGCCCTGCAGCTGGTGTCGCAGCCGTCGGTAGAGGTGGGAGGGCTTGAGGTCGCCGAGGTGTTGAGGTTGGGAGAGGGCGGCGACTCGGGCGATCTTCGACGGCTGGTAGGTGTTGATGAGGCGGCTGCGGAGGTCGTCGTACGCAGCGGCTGCGTCGGGGGAGATATCCGAAGTCTGGAGCAGGATATCGTATGGTAGTAAGGAAATGATCCGGGAATATCGAGTTTTCTGGCTGCGTATGTTAGCGGCCGAAAATGCAGCGTCCACTTGGAAAAACCATAGTGCGGGGTCGTGCGTGTAGAAGGGGGGCAGCGACAGAGGGAAAGCTGCGGACGCCGTCATGACGTCGGTGGCGGCCGCGGCCGCAGCGGCGGTGGTGGCTGCGGTGGTTGTTGCGGATGCGGAGGAGCCGGGTGGTGAGAGGCTGGTGAAGGGGTTGTCGGCGGCGTCAGTCGTCGCAGCGGTCGGCGGCTGCAGCAGGGACGGCCGGAGGAGCGGCGGCGTTGGTGAGTTCGGGTCCATGTCTGTAACTAAAATTCAAAAATTTGAGGTAGTTTTGAATTTTGAAATTCGCAATCGGCGGAAGCGGAGGTGCGTTGAGAGTTGAGCGGTGAGGGTGGGCCAAGAATTGCGAATTTACACTGACTGTTTGAAAGTTGAATTTAAAATTTGGGACACCGAACTAGACTGGGGCGACACATGAGGTGGGAAGGAAGAAGGTTGAGTGAACGTCGGGTTCACCACTGTGATGAATTTAAAATTCTCATCACGGTGGCGTGGAAGGAAGGTGAGTGAGTGAATTTTACCTAGGCGGCTGTAGTCAACCGTTCATCTAGGTAAAGGAGAGGAAAGGAGGAAAAGCCGCAGGCGGCTGTAATCAACCGAACGTCTACGACTTGGGAGGAGAGAGAGGTGGATGAGGGAATTTTACCTAGGCGGCTGTAGTCAACCGTTCATCTAGGTAAAGGAGAGGAAAGGAGAGGTCCCTTGTCTAGGCGGCTGTATTCAACCGATCATCGAGACAAGGAGGAGGAGAGGAGGTGAAATTCTCAGGCGGCTGTAGTCAACCGATCATCTGAGAGGGAAGGTAAGAGAGAGAAGAGAGAGCTGGTTAGAGGAAGTGTCGAATGAAGCTTGAGCTCTAGGATCCAGGGTTTTATAGGACTTGGGGGCCTCTCCCTCCAGCTCCTTGCAGGGAGCTGGTAGTGGGGCCCCAGGTTGAGTAACCCTGGGTTCTGTCGCCTGTCCCCACTCATATCTTTATTTACGGAGCTTTAGTTTGGCGTTTGGATATTGGTGAGAACTTAATATTATAGGAGTGTTCCCGGGAGGGACTCACGACAAGTAGGTATAAAGATTATTATAGAATTCCAACAGTGACAAACTGTGGAGTCCGAAAAAAAAAGTTTCATCGTGTAACAATCACGCGGATTTCAATTTTCAGGCTTACCTACCAAGTTATGGTTACCAGGTATTTGTCAAGTCAGCATCCGTAGACTTGACAAGAATGGGGTTTTAAAGTTCAAAAGTAACTAACAAAACTTCAGTAGTAACTAATAGGCTCGGGAGGAGTGTTTGATATATTACGACGGAAAAATGTGTGCAAAAATTCAGAAGAAGTACATGCCAACCACTGTTGCATTTTATTCTTCACCATAGGAGCAATGGATGGGGATTTACCTCATCACCAGGCCCTGGTTTAGACATATGTAGGTACCTACCAAACTGTCTATACATAGGGCATCTATCGTCCAGTTATGGGAAGTTTCTCTCCTTCATGTACCTCATCCTCAGTCGCCGATTTGAATATTAGGTAAGAGTTTGTAAGGGATATCTCTTGCCATAGCTATTTGATTTGATACCTCAAAATATGAATGTGAAAATGATGAATAGTTTGAGCCGTTGTTGACAGTACAATTGTATAGGTACTTGTTGAAAAATTGTTAAAAATTTAAAATTTCACCTCGTCATACAAATGTGATGAGCTCAAATGGGAACAGAATTGTGTTTCATCACACTGATTAAATGTGATACCTAGACTAGGCAAAAAATAAGGCACGGAAGTGAAGGGGTGAATTTAAAAAATTTCACTAGAAAATGTCCTACTGATAGATAAAACTACTCAGGATGGAGCGGGAAAACCATGTAACGTCGGTTTCTGAAGGTCTAACGAGATGATTCAAAATTTATTACTTACAAGAAACCTTCTAATTTTTATACTGATATTATCAGATTTTTTTAAAGTCTTTGGTTGTAAAAAAAAAGTTTTGCGCTAAATATAATTACCTTCAACAAGTGAGGTCAACACCAGCACGTCATATGTACCTTATATTTTGTACGCCCTAAGTCTTTTTTTCAATGGGGAAAGTGTTTCGTGATGAAAATGGTGTTCAGAATTACTACACTGGTATCAGTAGGTAGGTACTTCTGCACAGTAATACAGTTAAAAGATAATCATGATTTGACAAATTGTACAAATTAGGATGATATAAATATTGTCAGGGTTGTTCAGCAATCTATTTATTATATTTACTATAGATTATTAAGATTAAAATTTAATTTAAATTGCTTTGATACAGAAATCTCTTGGAGTCCCGATAGGCGAGGGCATGACTGTTAGAAGGGTGAGAGGATGACAAACCCTAAGGAAACACTTAAAATGTCATTCTCACGCCCTAGAAATTTCTTAATTAATTTTGGTTTATTATTTTCAATAATGAACCTCTGGAATCGAGCATCAAAGAAAAATAATTTAACCCCCTCCCACAACTTGTGATATTATTTCATTTGAAGAATGATGGATCATTTCGATGTTATTGATAGGTACTTCTGCAACTAGAACATTTATGCTTCATGAATAACAACAGATAATGTATTAATGTTTGAATTATTGAATCCCGCGCATTTTCATGAAACTGTAGTTCCAGGGCCGGCTTCTCTACTCGATTTAGGGCTTTCCTGGTGTTTGGGGGGGGGGGGGGGGTCGTGGGTCGTCACAAGGGTAGGTATTGATCACCGAAAACAGTCGCAGAAGGGGCATCTAAACGGGTAAATTATTACACAACGGTTTATTATTCACCTCACACATCATGAAAAAAAACTTATAATTAATGATTTAATTATTGAATCCCGCGAATTTTTATGAACCTGTAATTCCCAGGCCGGCTCCAGTACTTGATTTAGGGGCTTTCCTGGGGGGAGCTCGACGGAATGTATTGACCAAAGAAAACAGTGATCTGTGCAGAAGGGGCATCTATATAGGTACATAATAAACCGTTGTGTAGTAATTTACAGCGTTTTTAATTGACGAATTCAGCATGTTCCTGTATGTTCCATCGATGAAATGCATTTAGATTGTTTAGGTGAACGTCCTTGATTTTTTTCAGAATTTTTCCGACTTTCATTAGAAAGAAAGTGGGGAGGAACAGGTTTCTGCAAGCGCGCTATGATGTCGATTGGAGTAAGCCTCTGGTTTGTTCTCGAAGTACCTACCTGCATAGGTAGATAGCGACCCATAGGAATAACCGGTTCTTGAACTGCCTTATCATGAAAAATCTCGATTAATCGTATAATTCATTAAGTTATTTACTGCCCCTTTTTTACAAGTCGTTCCCATCCAAACTCACAAAGCGTGAAGTAGTGGTTAGGTACCTATTGGAAAGAGATGGTTTTCTTGTGAAATGGGAATTTCATTTTAAACATTTCCTTTTTCCACTTGAAAAATCATGAAAAACAGTAACATTGATCAAATTTATTTGATATACCTTTTCTACCAGTCTTTCCCATCCCAATTCTCAAGGTCTGAAGGAGGTACTTAGGAAAGTTGTGAGGAGCGCTTTTTTTTGCAACAAATTGGAATTTTATATTGAAATATCTCATTTATCTCATATTGATAAATATGATGAATCGTATTACTTATCACATTTATTCCCTGCCCCTTTTCTACGAGTCGTTCACTTTGAAATCAACAAAGCCCAAAATAGGTAGATAGTAAGTAGCGCTGTAGGTTTTTGGCACAATATTGGAAATTCACTTTAAAATGTACAAAATCCTGATAATTCTTACAAAATCCTGATGTATCGCATCATTCATCAAATTTATTTCCTGCGCCTTTTTACCAGTCGTTCCCATCCAAATTCGTAAAGCCTGAAATAGGTAAGAAGCACACACAAATCGGAATTTCATTTTAAAATTTACCATCGCCCCTTGAAATCATGAAAACTGTAACATTTATCAAATGGTATTGTTTCTTTTTCTGCGAGTCGTTCCCACCCAAATTCACAAATCCTGAAGAAGGTAGGTAGTGGGAAACGCGGGTTGTCGCACAAACTTGTGATTTCATTTTGAATTTCACTTTCTAATCTTCAAAGATAATTGCATGTCAGTTTACTACAAAGTTAGAATGTATTCATAGCTTACAATGTTGAATTAGCCATCCAAACTTACATCACGTAAAATCGAACGAGGTTTTACAGAAAAGTTGAGCAAAGGCGCGAGATTTCGACGTCAGTCCTTGTTGAATTGGAGTACCTTATGTCCTGGTCTTGGGAATACGTTTTTTAAATCGTATATGCGGGTTCTTTAGGAGAGATTTGGCAACGCTGCCGGAACTCGTAATACTGGTCATGTGGAAAATTGGGAGGATATACAGAAGGCACAAATACGGTCAACTATACGGATGTCGCAAATGTGGTCAAATGAAATGAGGCGGATGGTGAATATAGACCGGAGGCCGCAAGATGCTACAAGCGGTTAGATGCCACAAAGGTGGTCAGGTTTATATATATATATATATATAATATATATATTATATATATATATATATATATATATATATATATATACACTTGACAGGTGATGTGGCGTCCATACGTTGTCCTTTTCCTACCATTATGACCTCCGCTAGATTTGTGACTTCCGAATCGGAGGTCATAATGTTTTTTAACGTTATCTTACCCCCACCTACCTCCATGGCTTCAATTTTACCTCCTACTCCTTCCTTAGTCTTGTTAGTAAGCCATCATTCATTCAGTCAAACAAAAAATATCCTTCCCAACCCCTGGCAGGAGTTTTAGGAGGAGGTCATACTGGTTGCCAAGTGAAAAATGCTGTATAATTTAGTTCACGGGTATATAACCTAGGTAGCGCTTAGATCATGAGTGTATATTACCGTTTGACCACCTCTGTGACCTCCACGAGATGTGGCAACGTCGCGTTGCTTTGTTCTCAACTTGGACGCCAGTCTGCCATTACCCTGTCAATGCTTGATGAGTTCTACTGTGTGTAGCCAACGGAGACGAAATATGGAGGAAATGTACTGTGTTGTGAAATTCCATCGATCCGGTTTATTGAAAGTCTCTGATTTCAGTTTAAATTACAGATGAACAATACGGATGAAAGCCTTTGTTTTCATAATTTTTTTTGCCATTCATGTATTATTTCAAAATACATAATAGACCAAAATGTATTGTTTATCGTTTCACAATAGGTCGACCTGTTAGGCCTCCTGAGATGTGATTAGGTCTTAGATGGAACCTCTGCGAAATTTTAGATTTTGTAGTCTCTTTATAGGGCAAAAGTACCCTAATGTGGGCAATAAATAATCCACAGGACGATCATCAACCTAACCTGTTCGAGTTGTTTAATGCAGTCAATGGTATATTTTGGTTGGAATCGAGCATGAAAAAATCGCGTTCTTCAATATTATTACTTGGTGTATGTGTATAAAAAGTTCCAGTCGTGCTGCATGGCTATATGAGCGAATTTTCGCAGGTTTCAACTTCTGGCCATTTATATTGTCTTTGAAGAAAATCCCTACTACAATCTGCCTCTTAAATTTTGGAAATCGTTCACCTTCACAAAATACAGTACTTCTGTCAATTTTTGAATTTATGGTGATTTTTACTCATTTTCACCCTTGAGTCCCCTCTCCCATTTCCGCCAAAGTTAATGACAATTAACCATATTCAAGAATGAGTTTTTCTATCTTGGTTCACTATCCCACATCACAATCAATGATTCATTTGATTTTTTTTAAATCCCCCCCCCCCACTGAAACTAACCCATTTCCCCCCCTTAAAGTGTTTGGAAACACTCACCTTTGACAGTACATGCGGGTTGAATCACAGATGGTCGCATATCAAAACCATTGAAATCGTACCGTAACTTTCGTTTGCAAATGCACAAACGTGAAATACTTGAAACGCACTAAATACCTTAAATATCGAGTAAACCTTTGTGTAATAATTTGCAGCGTTTTTTTATTGCATTTTCGGAACTTATGGTTACTTGGAAGGTCGATCAGAAATAATATTTTGACGGTTTCTTATACATTTCATTGAAATCGTATTGTAACTTTTGTCTGCGCATGCCCAAACATGAAATGTTGAACATTTCCTTGCGCTACTAACTACGCGACAAATAGTCGCAGAAAGCTGAAATTTCCAAGGTACACGCGGGTTGGATGGCAAACTGCCGCATATCAAGATCATTGAAGTCGTACCGTAACTTTCGTCTGAGCATGCGGAAGCGTCAGATCCTCATAGCGCCCATAACTACCCCGCAAATCGTCGTCAAACATTTAAATTGGAAGATAGATGGAGTTGAGGTGTTGGATGGCCTCAACTGCATGTAACCCATGAATGGGTTCTCCATCTGTCCACTGAATGATCCTACCCAACTATTCTATACGTTAATGTGATTCAAGTGAGGAACCTATAATACTGCCTACTCGAATTGGCAGACTTTGTTTTCTTCAATGTGCAACATTCTATACCTTGTGAGAAAAAATATGCAATTTAGGGGTTGAGCGCGAAAAAACCGAACTGGTCAAACCAAACCTACAAAATTTGTTTCCAATCGTTTCCCATTGAGTCAATTTAGCCAATTTGGTTAGCCCTACCGCCAAATTCATGTGAGGCAAAAAGTGTTCAATTTTCTACTTTTTATTGATTGCCAATCTTTTCATATTTTTCATTTCAAATTTCTCCGCACTAAATGCTCGCGACTATGTTGTGCTAAGTTGAAGTAGGTCCTACCCATTGGATATATTTTAAAACAGTAGGTTTTGGTTTATTATTTTCAATCATGAACCTTTGGAATCGAGCACGAAAAATAATAAAATTTTAACCCCCCTCCCCACCCAAATTTGATGGTTTACGTTTCAAGGTATGTAGATTCCGAAAATGCAATTAAAAGAACGCTGCAAATTATTACAAAAGTTTATTACTTACCTGTATAGATCCCCCTTCTGCGTAGATCACTGTTTTGTGTGGTCAATACCCTCGAGCTCCTCCCAGGAAAGCCCTAAATCGAGTACCTACTGTAGCCGGCCCCGAATTAAAGTTTCCTACAAATGCGCGGGATTCATTAATTCAATAATTAATTATTTTGTAATTATTCATGAAGCATAGGGCAAATAATAAACCGTTGTGTAATAATTTAACTGTATAGGTGACCCTTCTACGTAGATAGTATAATTAACCGTTGTACAGTAATTTACCGTTGAGTAATAATTTACCGTTGAGTAATAGTCTGCCCATCAATAATACTCCAACGGTTGTTTAAGTTGCAAAAGTACCTACCAACAAACTCCAGCCCCTTCTTGTTAGATGGTATAATGAACCGTTGTTTAATAATTTACCGTTGTGTAATAATTTACTATTGTGTAATCGTTTACCCATCAATAATACTTAAAGGTTTGTTCAAGTTTCACTACCTATCAACAAACACCAAAATAGCCATAATTTTTCAAATGAAATAATATCACAGAACAACCAACTCGACTTCATACTCCGTGAATATAATCAGGTGCTCCCTAGCAATGATGATTCCGGGGCCAATATCCGATTTTTGCCGCGTCCCTAGCGATGATATCTGGGCTGAATGTATACAATTTCATTCACCCTCCTGTTGACAATAGCCTGTCGGTGCAAATTTCCGAGCCTTACTGTGAACGAACGGCTGGACGGACAACCGGGTGGTTTTAAAAAACTCCCAAATTCGAGAACTATTTAAAACTGTTAAAAAATTCGAGGTGACGGCGTCCTGTACCTTTCAACCCGAATTGTTCCCCCCTAAAAGATGACTGACATTAAAGCCAAGCTTCAAGGACCAACTGGACCCCAAATGGGACCTATAAATCGAATTTCGTCAATTTTGATTCATGATAACTAAGAAAGTTTTTTTATTGCATAATATGTATTGCATTTTCGGATTCTACATAACCTGAAACGGAAACCATAAAATTTTGAGGGGGGTTAAAAATTTTTTTTACGCCGTACATAGCACTTTTCTTAATTACCATGAACAAAAATTTACGAAATTTGGTTTATAGGTCCCGTTCGGGGTCTAGTCGATCCTCAAAGCTCGGCGTTACTGTCAGTCATCTCTAAAGGGTTCAAAATAGGGGTTGCAATTTTCAGAACGCCGAAGCTCGAAAACTTCCCGTATGGTATGGTTTTTTTTTGGTGCGTTTTTAAATTGATCTTGAACTAAAGCATTTTTTGAGACCACCTGGAGGAATGTACGACCAGCCGTTTGTTTGCACCGAGAAGCTTCGTCAACACGATCGTGAATCAAACAGTATAAATCCGGCTCAGATATCATCGCTAAAGAGCACCTGATTATAAGCAAGGATGGCTGTATGAAGTCGAATTGGTTGTTCAGTGATATTATTCCATTTGAAAAATGATGGATCTTTTGGATTTTGTTGGTAGATAGGTTTTGTTGACAGTTTGCAACTTGAACAAAGTTGAAGTATTACTGATGGGTAAATTATTAAACGATGGCAAATCATTACACCACAGTAAATTACACAGCGGTAAAGTATTACACAACGGTAAATTATTATACGACGGTAAATTATTACACAACGGTGTATCATACCATCTACGTAGAAGGAGCTTGATTTTGTTGTCAGGTACTTTTGCAACATGAACAACCGCTGAAGTATTGTTAATGGGCAAATTATCACACAACGTTCATTATACTGTCTACGTAGAAAGGGTACCAGTACAGGTGAATTATTACACAACGGTTTATTGTTTGCCTTACGATTCATGAATAACTATAAATAATTAATGATTGCATTATTGAATCCCACGCATTTGTAGGAAACTATAATTCCGGGGCCCGCTCCAGTACTAAATTTAGGGCTTTGCTGGGGGGGAGCTCGAGTGAATTCACCACAGAAAACAGTGATCAGCATCTATACAGAATAATAATAAAGCGTTGTGTAATAATGTGCAGCGTTTTTTATATTTTTAATCAGCGCAATGAGTGTATGAGCATGAAACAATCAATTTTTGAAACTTGTCCAATTGATCACATTGGGCCAATTTGGTTGGTCTTCCGGAAAATTCATATGAGGCAAAAACTGTTAATTTTCGTTGTTCCGTTGACCGCCATTTTAAAAATATTTTTTGGTTCAGACTTATTCGCTCGAAATCGTAACTCCCAACCAATTTTAAATGGCCTTGGTGGTTAGTTATGGACGGAAACATTTTATATACGTGACTAATTAGCATATTTATACATGTAGAGCTCAGCTACGTGGAAAAGTGGGTGAAGTTGACAATTAAAAAAAAAGTATTTCCAAGACCGGAAAATATGGTATTCAAAAAGGCCTGGCTTCGAAATCTCTCGCCCCTGCTCAACTTTGATGCAAAAGCTCGATCTATTTTACGTGATGTAACTTTGGGATGGCTAATTCAACATTGTAAGCTATGAATACATTCTAACTTTGTAGTAAACTGGCATGCAATTATCTTTGAAGATTAGTAAGTGAAAATCAATATGAAATTACAAGTTCGTGCGAAATCCCGAGTTTCATACTACCCTTCTTTTTCAGGCTTTGTGAATTTAGATTAGAACGACTCGTAGAAAAAGAAACAAAAACATCTGAAAAATGTTAAAGGTTTTCATGATTTCAAGGAGAGGTAGTAAACCTTAAAATTAGATTCCGTATTGTTCTCGTACCCTACCTTTTTCAGGCTTTACGCAATTGGATAGGAACGACTGGCAAAAAATGCGCAGGAAATGAAGTTGATGAATGCTACGATTCATCAGGATTTTGTAAGACGTGAAAGTAAATTTTAAAATGAATTTCTAACATTTTGAAAAATACCTACAGCGCTTCCCACTATCTACCTGTTTTCGGCTTTGTTGATTTCGAAGTGAACGACTCTTAGAAAAGGATTAAGGAATAAATCTGATGAATAATACGATTCATCAAATTTTTCTATATTCTTAATTTTTCAAGCTTATTCTGTTACAACAGTAACAAACTGTGAAGTCCGAAAAAAAAGGTTTCATTGTGTAACAATCACGTGGATTTCAATTTTCAGGCTTACCAAGTTACGGTTACCAGGTATTTGTCAAGTCAGCATCCGTAAACTTGATAAGAATGGGGTATTAAAGTTCAAAAGTATCTAACAAAACTTCAATAGTAACTAATAGGCTCGGGAGGAGTGTTTGATATATTACGATGGAAAAATGTGTGCAAAAATTCAGAAGAAGTACATGCCAACCACTGTTGCATTTTATTCTTCACCATAGGAGCAATGGATGGGGAAATTAAAGTTAATAATTTACTGAAGCCTCGGGTAATTGTGTAACTGTAATGTTCTGGAAAAATAGTTGTAAATATTCATCAAACCACTAAGTCAATATTAGGTCTTGGTCTTCACGTCACTGGAGTGGTGAAGGGAATTATTTAAGTTTAAAAATTAATAATAGGCTGGAGAATTCTTAGTGTAACTGTGGAAAAATAGGTAGGTATAAAAATGCATCAAAGGTGCCAACCTCTATAAATAATTATATCTTGTTTTTCACCATAGTTGAGGTGGATGAGATAATAAACTACCTATGGGAATTACCAATAGGCTCGGGAAATGTGTTTAAAATTTCCAAAAATTGTTAGAAATATTCAACAAAAGGAAGTACTAATCACTATCTAATCAGTATCTAAATTGTTGTTTTATATCACATCTCAACGTTTCGCACCAGCATTTACCTCATCACCAGGCCCTGGTTTGGACATAAGTAGGTACCTACCAAACTGTCTATACATAGGGCATCTATCGTCCAGTTATGGGAAGTTTCTCTCCTTCATGTACCTCATCCTCAGTCGCCGATTTAAATATTAGGTAAGAGTTTGTAAGGGATATCTCTTGCCATAGCTATTTGATTTGATACCTCAAAATATGAATGTGAAAATGATGAATAGTTTGAGCCGTTGTTGACAGTACAATTGTATAGGTACTTGTTGAAAAATTGTTAAAAATTTAAAATTTCACCTCGTCATACAAATGTGATGAGCTCAAATGGGAACAGAATTGTGTTTCATCACACTGATTAAATGTGATACCTAGACTGGGCAAAAAATAAGGCACGGAAGTGAAGGGGTGAATTTAAATATTTTCACTAGAAAATTTCCTACTGATAGATAAAACTACTCAGGATGGAAAGGGAAAACCATGTAACGTCGGTTTCTGAAGGTCTAACGAGATGATTCAAAATTTATTACTTACAAGAAACCTTCTAATTTTTATACTGATATTATCAGATTTTTTTAAAGTCTTTGGTTGTAAAAAACAAGTTTTGCGCTAAATATAATTACCTTCAACAAGTGAGGTCAACACCAGCACGTCATAT
This sequence comes from Leptopterna dolabrata, assembly GCA_954871275.1. NCBI lineage: Eukaryota > Metazoa > Arthropoda > Insecta > Hemiptera > Miridae > Leptopterna > Leptopterna dolabrata. Next base: position 7,167,087 of record OX940984.1, on the reverse strand, counting down.
ATGTACCTTATATTTTGTACGCCCTAAGTCTTTTTTCAATGGGGAAAGTGTTTCGTGATGAAAATGGTGTTCAGAATTACTACACTGGTATCAGTACGTAGGTACTTCTGCACAGTAATACAGTTAAAAGATAATCATGATTTGACAAATTGTACAAATTAGGAGGATATAAATTGTCAGGGTTGTTCAGCAATTTATTTATTATATTTACTATAAATTATTAAGATTAACATTTAGTTTAAATTGCTTTGATACAGAAATCTCTTGGAGTCCCGATAGGCGAGGGCATGACTGTTAGAAGGGTGAGAGGATGACAAACCCTAAGGAAACACTTAAAATGTCATTCTCTCGCCCTAGAAATTTCTTAATTAATTTTGGTTTATTATTTTCAATAATGGACCTCTGGAATCGAGCATCAAAGAAAAATAATTTAACCCCCTCCCACAACTTGTGAAATTATTTCATTTGAAGAATGATGGATCATTTCGATGTTGTTGATAGGTACTTCTGCAACTAGAACATTTATGCTTCATGAATAACAACAGATAATGTATTAATGATTGAATTATTGAATCCCGCGCATTTTCATGAAACTGTAATTCCCGGGCCGGCTTCTCTACTCGATTTAGGGCTTTCCTGGTGTTGGGGGGGGGTCACAAGGGTAGGTATTGATCACAGAAAACAGTCGCAGAAGGGGCATCTAAACGGGTAAATTATTACACAACGGTTTATTATTTACCTCACGCATCATGAATAAAAACTAATATTCAATGATATAATTATTGAATCCCGCGAATTTTTATGAGCCTGTAATTCCCGGGCCGGCTCCAGTACTTGATTTAGGGGCTTTCCTGGGGGGAACTCGACGGAATGTATTGACCAAAGAAAACAGTGTTCTGCGCAGAAGGGGCATCTATATAGGTACATAATAAACCGTTGTGTAATAATTCACAGCGTTTTTAATTAACGAATCAGCATGTTCCTGTATGTTCCATCGATGAAATGCATTTAGATTGTTTAGGTGAATGTCCTCGATTTTTTCTGAATTTTTCCGACTTTCATTAGAAAGAAACTGGGGAGGAACAGGTTTCTGCAAGCTCGCTATGATGTCGACTAGAGTAAGCCTCTGGTTTGTTCTCGAAGTACCTACCTGCATAGGTAGATAGCGATTCATAGGAATAACCGGTTCTTGAACTGCCTTATCATGAAAAATCTCGATTAATCGTATAATTCATTAAGTTATTTACTGCCCCTTTTTTACAAGTCGTTCCCATCCAAACTCACAAAGCGTGTAGAAGTGGTTAGGTATTGGAAAGAGATGGTTTTCTTGTGAAATGGGAATTTCATTTTAAACATTTCCTTTTTCCACTTGAAAAATCATGAAAAACAGTAACATTGATCAAATTTATTTGATATACCTTTTCTACCAGTCTTTCCCATCCCTATTCTCAAGGTCTGAAGGAGGTACTTAGGAAAGTTGTGAGGAGCGCTTTTTTTTGCAAGAAATTGGAATTTTATATTGAAATATCTCATATCTCATATTGATAAATATGATGAATCGTATTACTTATCACATTTATTCCCTGCCCCTTTTCTACGAGTCGTTCACTTTGAAATCAACAAAGCCCAAAATAGGTAGATAGTAAGTAGCGCTGTAGGTTTTTGGCACAATATTGGAAATTCACTTTAAAATGTACAAAATCCTGATAATTCTTACAAAATCCTGATGTATCGCATCATTCATCAAATTTATTTCCTCCGCCTTTTTACCAGTCGTTCCCATCCAAATTCGTAAAGCCTAATATAGTATAGGTAGTATAGGTAAGAAGCACACACAAATCGGAATTTCATTTTAAAATTTACCATCGCCCCTTGAAATCATGAAAACCTGTAACATTTATCAAATGGTATTGTTTCTTTTTCTGCGAGTCGTTCCCACCCAAATTCACAATTCCTGAAGAAGGTAGGTAGTGGGAAACGCGGGTTTTCGCACAAACTTGTGATTTCATTTTGAATTTCACTTTCTAATGTTCAAAGATAATTGCATGTCAGTTTACTACAAAGTTAGAATGTATTCATAGCTTACAATGTTGAATTAGCCATCCAAACTTACATCACGTAAAATCGAACGAGGTTTTACAGAAAAGTTGATCAAAGGCGCGAGATTTCGACGTCAGTCCTTGTTGAATTGGAGTAGGTACCTTATGTCCTGGTCTTGGGAATACGTTTTTTAAATCGTATATGCGGGTTCTTTAGGAGAGATTTGGCAACGCTGCCGGAACTCGTAATACTGGTCATGTGGAAAATTGGGAGGATATACAGAAGGCACAAATACGGTCAACTATACGGATGTAGCAAATGTGGTCAAATGAAATGAGGCGGATGGTGAATATAGACCGGAGGCCGCAAGATGCTACAAGCGGTTAGATGCCACAAAGGTGGTCAGGTTTATATATATATATATATATATATATATATATATATATATATATATATATATATATATATATATATATATATATATATATATATATATATATATATATATATATATATATATATATATATATATATATATATATATATATATATATATATATATATATATATATATATATATATATATATATATATATATAATATATATATATTATATATATATATATATATATATATATATATATATATATATATATATATATATATATATATATATATATATATATATATATATATTTACGAACTTTCCTCGTTTGGCTACCCTCACCTATTAAGGTACCCCCAACCTCTTCCCATTAAGCTACCCCTGCAGCATCACTCCCATCGAGGTACTGCCCCATTAGACTACCCCCAGGGAAAAATTTCTATGCAGGCTGGGCCATTGGAGGGAATTTCTCCCTGCACTGAAACTTTCACTGAATTGGGAATTTCATAGCAATTCTAACTTGTTTTTTCAGGTATTGGTGGGTGGGAGGGGATCAGAAAAATGCCAAATCCAGTATAATATCCGTGTTATGTGAGGTGGTTGGACTAGAGTGGGGGTAATTACATGAATTATCTCACTATTACAGTATAAAATACGCGAATTAGGTATCGTTGTTTAAAAATCGCGCGGATTTCAATTTTCCAGGTTATTCTGTTAAGGGAGGCTGTTGGACTAGAGTGGGGGTAATTACATGAGTTATCCCACTCTTACAGTATAAAATACGCGAAAAAAGGTGTCGTTGTTTAAAAATCACGCGGATTTCAATTTTCAAGCTTATTCTGTTAAGGGAGGTTGCTGGACTAGAGTGGGGGTAATTACATGAGTTATCTCACTCTTACAGTATAAAATACGCGAAAAAAGGTGTCGTTGTTTAAAAATCACGCTGATTTCAATTTTCAAGCTTATTCTGTTAAGGGAGGCTGTTGGACTAGAGTGGGGGTAATTACATGAGTTATCCCACTCTTACAGTATAAAATACGCGAAAAAAGGTGTCGTTGTTTAAAAATCACGCTGATTTCAATTTTCAAGCTTATTCTGTTAAGGGAGGCTGTTGGACTAGAGTGGGGGTAATTACATGAGTTATCCCACTCTTACAGTATAAAATACGCGAAAAAAGGGGTCGTTGTTTAAAAATCACGCGGATTTCAATTTTCAAGCTTATTCTGTTAAGGGAGGTTGCTGAACTAGAGTGGGGGTAATTACATGAATTATCTCACTCTTACAGTATAAAATACGCGAATTAGGTATCGTTGTTTAAAAATCGCGCGGATTTCAATTTTCAAGCTTATCCTGTTACGGGAGGCGGTTGGACTAGAGTGGGGGTAATTACATGAGTCATCTCACTCTTACAGTATAAAATACGCGAAAAAAGGTGTCGTTATTTAAAAATCACGCGGATTTCAATTTTCAAGCTTATTCTGTTAAGGGAGGTTGCTGGACTAGAGTGGGGGTAATTACATGAATTATCTCACTCTTACAGTATAAAATACGGGGAATTAGGTTTCATTGTATAAAAATCGCGCCGATTTCAATTTTCAAGGTTATTCTGTTAAGGGAGGCTGTTGGACTAGAGTGGGGGTAATTACATGAGTTATCTCACTCTTACAGTATAAAATACGCGAAAAAAGGTGTCGTTGTTTAAAAATCACGCTGAATTCAGTTTTCAAGCTTATTCTGTTAAGAGAGGTTGCTGGACTAGAGTGGGGGTAATTACATGAATTATCTCACTCTTACAGTATAAAATACGCGAAAAAAGGTGTCGTTGTTTAAAAATCGCGCGGATTTCAATTTTCAAGCTTATTCTGTTAAGGGAGGTTGCTGGACTAGAGTGGGGGTAATTACATGAATTATCTCACTCTTACAGTATAAAATACGCGAAAAAAGGTGTCGTTGTTTAAAAATCGCGCGGATTTCAATTTTCAAGCTTATTCTGTTAAGGGAGGCTGTTGGACTAGAGTGGGGGTAATTACATGAGTTATCTCACTCTTACAGTATAAAATACGCGAAAAAAGGTGTCGTTGTTTAAAAATCACGCTGAATTCAGTTTTCAAGCTTATTCTGTTAAGGGAGGTTGCTGGACTAGAGTGGGGGTAATTACATGAATTATCTCACTCTTACAGTATAAAATACGCGAAAAAAGGTGTCGTTGTTTAAAAATCGCGCGGATTTCAATTTTCAAGCTTATTCTGTTAAGGGAGGCTGTTGGACTAGAGTGGGGGTAATTACATGAGTTATCTCACTCTTACAGTATAAAATACGCGAAAAAAGGTGTCGTTGTTTAAAAATCGCGCGGATTTCAATTTTCAAGCTTATTCTGTTAAGGGAGGCTGTTGGACTAGAGTGGGGGTAATTACATGAGTTATCTCACTCTTACAGTATAAAATACGCGAAAAAAGGTGTCGTTGTTTAAAAATCGCGCGGATTTCAATTTTCAAGCTTATTCTGTTAAGGGAGGCGGTTGGACTAGAGTGGGGGTAATTACATGAGTTATCTCACTCTTACAGTATAAAATACGCGAAAAAAGGTGTCGTTGTTTAAAAATCGCGCGGATTTCAATTTTCAAGCTTATTCTGTTAAGGGAGGCTGTTGGACTAGAGTGGGGGTAATTACATGAGTTATCTCACTCTTACAGTATAAAATACGCGAAAAAAGGTGTCGTTGTTTAAAAATCACGCTGAATTCAGTTTTCAAGCTTATTCTGTTAAGGGAGGTTGCTGGACTAGAGTGGGGGTAATTACATGAATTATCTCACTCTTACAGTATAAAATACGCGAAAAAAGGTGTCGTTGTTTAAAAATCGCGCGGATTTCAATTTTCAAGCTTATTCTGTTAAGGGAGGCTGTTGGACTAGAGTGGGGGTAATTACATGAGTTATCTCACTCTTACAGTATAAAATACGCGAAAAAAGGTGTCGTTGTTTAAAAATCGCGCGGATTTCAATTTTCAAGCTTATTCTGTTAAGGGAGGCGGTTGGACTAGAGTGGGGGTGATTAGATGAGTTATCTCACTCTTACAGTATAAAATACGCGAAAAAAAGGTGTCGTTGTCTAAAAATCACGCGGATTTCAATTTTCAAGCTTATTCAATTACGGGAGGCGGTTGTTACATGAATTATCTCAATCTTAAAGTATAAAATCCGCTAAAAAATGTATCGTTGTTTAAAAATCACGCGGATTTCCATTTTCAAGCTTATTCTGTTACAGGGGGCGGTTGGACTAGACGGGGGGTAATTAGATGAATTATCTCACTCTTACAGTATAAAATCCGTGGAAAAAGGTATCGTTGTTTAAAAATCACGCGGATTTCCATTTTCAAGCTTATTCTGTTACAGGGGGCGGTTGGACTAGAGGGGGGGTAATTAGATGAATTATCTCACTTTTAAAGTATAAAATCCGTGGAAAAAGGTATCGTTGTTTAAAAATCACGCGGCTTTCAATTTTCAAGCTTAATCAGTTACGGGTGGCAGTTGGACTAGAGTGGGGGTAATTACATGAATTATCTCACTCTTAAAGTATAAAATCCGCTAAAGAATGTATCGTTGTTTAAAAATCACGCGGATTTCCATTTTCATGCGTATTCTTTTACAGGGGGCGGTTGGACTAGAGGGGGGTAATTACATGAGTTATCTCACTCTTACAGTATAAAATCCGCTAAAGAATGTATCGTTGTTTAAAAATCACGCGGATTTCCATTTTCATGCGTATTCTTTTACAGGGGGCGGTTGGACTAGAGGGGGGGTAATTACATGAGTTATCTCACTCTTACAGTATAAAATTCGTGGAAAAAGGTGTCGTTGTTTAAAAATCACGCGGATTTCCATTTTCAAGCTTATTCTGTTAAGGGAGGCTGTTGGACTAGAGTAGGGGTAATTACATGAATTATCTCATTCTAACAGTATAAAATTCGTGGAAAAAGGTGTCGTTGTTTAAAAATCACGCGGATTTCCATTTTCAAGCTTATCCTGTTAAGGGAGGTTGCTTGTCTAGAGGGGGGGGGGGGGGGGTAATTAAATGAATTATCTCATTTTAACAGTATACAATTCGTGGAAAAAGGTGTCGTTGTTTAAAAATCACGCGGATTTAAATTTTCAAGCTTATTCTGTTAAGGGAGGCGGTTGGACTAGAGTGGGGGTAATTACACGAATTATCTCATTCTAACAGTATAAGATCCGTGGAAAAAGGTGTCGTTGTTTAAAAACCAAGTGGATTTCAATTTTCAGGCGTATTCTGTTGGAGGAGGCGGTTGGACTTGAGTCGGGGTAATTACATGAATTATCTCATTCTTACAATACAAAATCCGTGAACAAAGGTCTCATTGCGTAAATATCACGCGGTGTTCAATTTTCAAGCTTATTCTGTTACGGAAGGAGGTTGGAATTGGGTGGGGATAGTTACATGAATTATTTCATCACGAGCAGCCAATATAACCAACTGCCTTGTCCGTGAGTTCATGAAAACAGTAAGAAATAAACAATGCAAATCAAAGTTCTGCCATTGTGGCGGGGTAAACGGCCGAATGGGATATTCCGGTCTATTTTTAAAAATTTTTTTTTTCGAAGTACCTTGCCTAGGGTTAACGAAAATCGAGTCCATTCGCCAGGGAATTGTTCGTATAAAATTAGGAAGACAAATGAAAACAGGAAATTTGAAAAAAAGGCGGGCATACAGTGGGCGTGTGAGGTAGGCGTAGGAGAGCCTAAAGGCCGGTATGGATATTTGAATATCGCAGGGAAGCATCCATGCAAGCCTTCCTTTTTTGGCCTTGGCTGACAGTTCAACCCCAATACGCACAAAATACTGAACGGGTAAAGATAAAACAGAAAAATAAACAGCAAAACGAGGTTGTAAGATAAAGTGAGCTCTCATGTGAAACATGGATACTAGTGGTATAGCGTCCATGCATGTCGCTGACCTCGGTCGTGACGTAGACGTAGGAGCTGTAGGAGCTGCGCCCACTTTCGAATTCCCTTTTGTTTCTTTTGCATTATCTTTCACCCTATACGAATGAATGACGTTTTCTCGCACGCTACATACTTTTTATATTCCCTTCAGCTGAAAACTGCCAACCAACATCCTATTTTCAGACCCACTGGAATACCCCATTCCAGGAAGCTGAGTCCCAATAAGCTACCCTTTGTACAACACAGAAGGGGTAGGCTAACGAGCAACGAAAATAAACTCGTGACAAGCAATACCAACCTGTAGATTACAAAACTTAAATTTTAGCTATTGTTTCGGTGGGGGGGGGGGGGCGGGTCCGAAAAATGCCAGATCCTGTATAATATCCGTGTTACGTGAATTGGACTAGAGTGGGGGTAATTATGTATTGAAATATCATTATTCTTACATTATAAAATCCGTGAAAAAGGTATTATTGTTTAACAATCACTCAGATTTGCATTTCAAGTTTATTCTGTTACTGGAGGTAGTTGGACTAGAGTGGGGGTAATAATTATATATTGAATTATCTCATTGTTACAGTATAAGATCCTTGAAAAAAGGTATCATTGTTTAAAAATTACGAAGATTTCAATGTTCCCCCTCTCTAGCCGCCTTCCATAACAGAATAAGGTTGAACATTGAAATTTTCGTCATTTTGGTTCATTATTCTCTGAATAATACACCTATGTATTCGCTCAGCTAGAAATTCATTTTTATAACACCCCTCCAAAGTTTGGTTTATTATTCTGTGAACAATGCACCTATGTATTCGCTCAGCAAAACATTTTTATAACACCCCCTCAAAATTTTTTCTTTTACGTTTCAAGGTGCGTAGATTCAGAAAATGCAATGTCCGTCCGCCGTATCACGCATACCGGCTTCATTTTCGGTTAAAAAAGTCATTCTTTCGCACACTTGCTCCATTTGGGCCCTAGTTGTGTCCTGAAACTTTTCAGCCGATCGGAATATACCCAGGGGTGTTATGAGTGAAAAATGGGTACAAAATAGGTATTTTTTGTATTTTTCAAGTTTTACTAACATGAGCTTTTGAGGTATCGTTTTCCATGTTTTTTGGGACGAGAAGGCCGAATAGTATGAAGATGATTCTGACCGAAGAGTGAAGAATTGAGGTTGTAACGAAGGTTAAGCTCCCGAAATTATTTTTTTATGAGTCAAAAACATGGGAAATCGTCTGAAATCACCATACATAATTAGGTATAATAACATTAGAATTTATTGATAGTTGATTGATTATTTGATAGTGCCATTTAATTGTCTTGATTCACCTGTTGATACTAAAGGGGAATCAAAACAATTAAATGGCACTATCAATAATCAATGATAATCTGTAAAAAAAAAAGCCGAGCCTAATTCGATTTTTGGGGGGCCAAAATTGGTGGAAACCATCAAACATAGCTATTTCAATTATTGCACACGAATGAAACAATAAATTAACAGCCGAAATTTCTGTACGTATGTCTAGTAGAATAATAAACCCATGTGACAAGGACTTTGCAGCGTTTTTAAACGATGATGGTTAAAAATGACGAAGATTTCAATGTTCAACCTTATTATGTTACGGAAGGCGGTTGGACTAGAGTGGGGGTAATTATAATATAACCCCTTCAAATAATAATAATAACCCCCACTCTAGCCGCCTTCCGTAACAGAATAAGGTTGAACATTGTAATCTTCGTCATTTTCAAACAATGATACCTTTTTCCAAGTGAGAGAAATGATTCATGTAATTACCCCCACCCTAGTCCAACTACCCCCCCGTAACAGTGTAAAATCCGTGAAAAAAGGTATCATTGTTTAAAAATGACGTGGATTTCAATGTTCAAGCTTATTCTGTTACGGGAGATAGTTGGACTAGGGTGGGGGTAGTTGTACATGAATTATCTCATTCTTACAGTATAAAATCCGTGAAAAAAGGTGTCGTTGTTTAAAAATCACGCGGATTTCAATTTTCAAGCTTACAGGTGGTGACTTGACAAGAATGGGGTACTGAAGTATGTTTAGAAATGACGAATAGTCTCTGAAGGGGTGTTTGATACGGCGGAAAAACGTGTATAAAAATCCAACAAATGTATATACCCACCACTATTACATCTTATTCTTCACCACATGACCAGTGGATGGGGATATTACAGTTGAAAAATTACTGAGGGCTAGGGAATTGTGTAATTATAATGTTGTGGGAAAACTGTTATAGATGGTATTCAACAGTGCATTAATATTAGATCTTGTTTTTCACCGTAGGAGCGGTGGGTGGAGTAAGTAAAGTATGAAAATTACCTGTATGCTTGGGAAATGTGTATAAAATTGCGAAAATTGTTATAAATGTTCAGCAAACGTAATAACCAATATTAGATCTTATTTTTAACCACAGGAGCGGTGGAGGGGATGAGTAAATTTCAAAAATCCTCCGTAAGTTAGTACCTAACCTCGTACTCGTTACTAGGTACCTATCTAAATCACGAATTAAATGTTGCTAAAATAATTCTGCCGATGACAAACAGTAACTAAAACGGCAAAAAGAAACTTAAATAATGAAGTTCTGAAGGAATTGTTGATGTGGAGTGAAATAGATCACCCTTCTGCGTTCATCACCGTTTTCTGTGGTCAATACCTATAATGAACCGTTGTGTACTAACTTGCCCATCAATAATACTTCAACGGTTGTTCAAGTTGCAAAAGTACCGATCAACAAAATTCAGCTCCTTCTTGGTAGATGAACCGTTGTGTAATAATTTGCCGTTGTGTAATAATTTACCGTTGTGTAATAATTTTCCGGTGTGTAATAATTTGCCGTTGTGTAATAATTTACCATTATGTAATAATTTACCCATCAGTAATACTTCAACGTTTGTTCAAGTTTCAAAAGTACCTACCAACAAAATCCAATAGTCCATCACTTATCAATTGAAATAATATCACAGAACAACCAACTCGACTTCATACAGCCATCCGTGATCATAATCAGGTGCACCGTAGTGATGATATCTGGGCCGGATTTATACCGTTTGATTCACGATCGTGTTTACGAAGCCTTTTGGTGCACACGAACGGCTGGACGTACAACGCTCGGGGTTGCCTCAAAAAATTGTTTAGCTCAAGAAAAATTTAATAACGTAAAAAACCCCATACCCTTCCATTGAAAGTTTTCGAGCTACGGCGTTCTGAAAATTTCAACCTCTATTTTGAACCCCTTAGAGATGACTGACAGTAACGTCGAGCTTCGAGGACCAACTAGACCCCTGAACGGAACCTATAACCCGAATTTCATCAATTTTCTTTCATGGTAACTAAGAAAAATGGCCCGTACGGCGTACGTTGTACAGCAGACAGACAGAAATATTTGTTATTGCATTTTCGGATTCTATATACCTTGAAACGTAAACCATCAAATTTTGAGGGGGGGTAAATGAGGGTAGAGATTTGCAGCGTTTTTTCATGCTCGATTCCAATGGTTCATTATTTAAAATGATAAACCAAAATGAAGGCTCTTTTGGATTCTGTTGATAGAGTTTTGGTTTATTATTTTCAATAATGAACCATTGGAGTCGAGCATGAAAAAAAAATTCGTACTCCCCCTCAAAATTTGATGGTTTTACCTACGTTTCAAGGTATGTAGAATCCAAAACTGCAATAAAAATATTTCTGTCTGTCCGCCGTACGCCGTACTGGCCACTTTTCTTAGTTACCATGAAAGAAAATTGATGAAATTCGGGTTATAGGTTCCGTTCGGGGTCTAGTTGTCCTCGAAGCTCGACGTTACTGTCAGGCATCTCTAAGGGGTTCAAAATAGGGGTTGAAATTTTCAAAACGCCTATACCTTTTTTTTGCGTGAATCTTATTACGGTTTTAAATAGTTCTTGAACTTACGAGTTTTTTAAGACCACCCGGAGCATCGTACGTCCAGCCGTTCGTTCACAGTAAGGCCCCGAAGTTTGCACCGACAGGCATTTTCGACTCCAGTGTGAATGAAATTGTATACATTCAAACCAAATCTCGTTACCAGGGACTATAGGAAATTTGCCGGAGATAAAATCATTGCTAGGGCCACCTGATTATACTGGCGGAGTATGAAGTCGAGTGGTTGTTCTGTGATATTATTTCATTTGAAAAATGATGGTAGTGAAACATGAACAAACGTTGGGTAAATTATTAATACACGATGGTCAATCATTACTCAACGGTAAATTATTACACAATGGTTCATTATACCATCTACGTAGAAGGGGCTTGAGTTTTTTGGTAGGTACTTTTGCAACTTTTTTCACTCCTCATCAACAATTTCTTTTCAGAACTTCATTATGTGTGTTTCTTTTTGTTAGTTACTGTTTGTCATCGGCAGAATTATTTTAGCAACATTTAACTCGTGATTTAGGTAGGTACCTAGTAACGAGTACGGGGTTAGGTACTAACCTACGGAGGGTCTGCGATCTACATAATATGTATAGAATAGTACATATTATATTATATAGACGGGTTATCTATACAGAGAGCTGTGATCTGTAACAGAAGGGTATTGTTGAACGGTAAATTATTACACAACGGTTTATTATACTATCTACGCAGAAGTTGCATCTATACAGGTAAATAATAAGCCGTTGTGTAAAATTTGCAGTTATTTTTTGTTTTTGTTTTTTTCTTTAAATGCTTGATTCCATTAGTTCATTATTGAAAATAATAAACCAAACATTTCTATCTGTCCGCCTTACGCCTTACTCAGCACTGTTCTTAGTTACCGTGAAACAAAATGAAGGTTCAAATTTTCAGAACGCGGTAGCTCGAAAACTCAATTGAAGGATATGGGAGTTTTTTTTAACGTTTTTAATTTGGTCTTGAACTAAAGAATGAGGGTGAGCTCGAGGGTAGGTATTTACCGCAGAAAACAGAGACCTACGCAGAAGGGGCATCTATACAGGTAAATAATAAACCGTTGTGTAATAATTTGCAGCGTTTAAAAATTGTTGATAAATATTTTTCCTGAAAAATGTGGTGAAAGCAGGCAGATTTAGCGGATCAAAAAGTGGAAAAAAAGAGCGTAGGGGTATGTGTTTTCTTTCCTTAACCCGGAGATAACTCCAGTCATTACAGAAGAGTTTTTTTGTGCGTTCCAAATTTGAAGTAATACCTACGTAGGTACCCTGGAAAATGTATTGTGATATACCTCGTTCGATCGTAAAATCACTCCCTACCACGTACCAAATCACCCTGATTTCTCTTTTCTGGCTTATCGGGTTACGGGTGGTGAGTAGACAAGAATGGGGGTAATTATACCTATGTTATTAAATTAAATTAAAACAAATTAAAAAATATTTATCAAATGTGTTTTTTCCTTTCCTACGAGTCGTCCCCATCCACATTCATAAATCCTGAGAAGATAGGTAGTGGGAAACGTGGATTTTCCAACAAAACTGTCATTTCATTTTGAATTCCACTTTCTTATCTTGAAAAATAATCATATCAATTTTATGACAAAACCAAAATGTATCCATAGCTTACTATGTTGAATTAGCCATCCAAAATTACATCATGTAACATAGAACGACATTTTGCAGAAAAGTTCAGAGGCGAGAGATTTCGAAGCTAGGTCTTATACCTATATGCCGGTGTTGGACATTTTTTTTAAATTATCAAATTCACCCAATTTTTCCGCTCAACTGTGTCCTGCATGTACAAATATGTTAATTAGACACCTGCATATATTTTTCCGGTCCATAATTAAAGCTCAAGGCCATTTATAATTGGTTGGGAGTGACAGTTTCGGGCAAATAAGATTGAACTAAAAATATTTAAACAATCGTAGTCAATAGAACGTCGAAATTTGAACACTTTTTGCCTCATACGAATTATACGTTTACCGAAAACATCGACACTAGATTAGAACTACTGTAGGGTCAGTACAAACCCGAAAGTCGTACGTAATTTTATTCTCAACCAGCACACCACCATAGTGAAACTGATATGGTTGTGATGGTTGAACTTGGAATTTTCTCTTGTTGGCTTCCCTTCACTTTAATTGTGGCTTCCCTTAACTAGCAGTCCTATAATAAATTAAACACCTACTTGCTATCCCAAATTATTGTGGCTAAAATATTTGAAAAACGCCGCCAATCCCTACACAACGGTTTATTAGTTTAATCCCAAAAAGGTACCCTTTGTACAACACAGAAGGGGTAGGCTAACGAGCAACGAAAATAAACTCGTGACAAGCAATACCAACCTGTAGATTACAAAACTTAAAGTCCCGTTTTGGGGGTGCCCGAAGGGGCAAAATATTCTGTGTAGCGTCTGGAATACCTCTAACGAGCAAAATATGCTAAGGGGTAGTCTAATGGATCGCCCGTAAGGCCACCCCCGGATTCAACAAAGAAGTGGTAGGCCAACGAGCAGCGAATATAACTATATATATATATATATATATATATATACATATATATATATATATATATATATATATATATATATATATATATATATATATATATATATATATATATATATATATATATATATATTTATATATTTATATATGTATGTGTCATTCCAGACGATAACTCTCGAAAGAATTGAGATAAAAAGTTCAAATTTGCACGAAAAATCTGTCTTGGCAATCGACAGGCTATGTTCGTAGATGGGCAGAATCGGGTCACTCTAAGGGGGAATTTTGGGGAGTTTTAGGGGGGAAAAATTACCCATAAATTCCCAAAATGAAGCAGTCTGACAAGTGACACCTCATTTTAAAGGTTTTTGTACGCTGAACACGATGGTGAAATCAGAATTGCGATATCTCATTCCGTTCTCAAACTGGAGCACTTTGAAGATGAAGGAATGTGGTTATTTCTTGAGATGTTCTTCCTCGTTCGTCTGCTCTAATCTGATAACGGAATGGGATATCGCAATTCCGACTTCACCATCGTGTTCAGCGTTGGAAAATCTACAAACCGAGGTGTTACTCGGCAAAAAATGGAACAAAAAATTTGTTACGTATCCAATACCTACTTTGTATTGGATACGTAACATACGTACTGTACGTATGTTGGATAAGTAACTTTACGTATATTGTAGTACCAATACTACAATATACGTACATACTTGAATACCTATAATTACCCAATAAGTTTAAGATTCCTCATATTTGAATGGGATATCCCAAACATCACATTTTACATAAAATCAGTTATTTCTTCGAAAATTCGCTCTTATAGCCATGCTGCATGACTTTGGTTTTTTGTTTTTATCTTGCTCCACCAGAACGGTATTATTTGTAATGGTATTTAGAGGAATTAAACTTATTTTCATTTCATTCATTTTATTAATAAGTTTATTAACCTGCAGTATTGTCTTCATCAAGTATCATTTTCAAAATGTTTTTTATTTTCTTTCTTGCTCCATCTATTTTGTAATTTCACCATGTAATTGGGCTTGCCCGTAAATAAATAAATAAATAACGTACGAATATGATGTCATGTTATCAATATGATGGTTACCTTCAGGTGGGATCACGATCCGGCAAGTGCTGGAAGAAAATGAACGCGCAGCAAAGGAAACCCTACTGCGTCCTGGCGCAGTTGGTCAAAAAAACCGGCAAACGGAAGTGAGCCATCTTAATGAGCCGAGGACACAGATGGGACTGAGGCTCGAGGACGTCGCTCCTCGACTCATCTTCGATAAGGGAGTTTTTTTGCGGTTTCCATCTGTAATCATTGGTAATAAAAACAACTACTTATTACTCCTCCAAAAGTTCTTGATAAGATGCGGACTTGGGAGAGTTTTGCACGTCAACATGAAATACCTTTGTCGCACACCAACATCCGGGGCCAAGCAAAGCATAGCTCATTACGGTGATCCTTTCCGATTAAACAATCCGTAGAGATTACACTCCCAAGAAGTTTAATTACGTAGATAAGGCTATGGCATGTTTATTCGCTTGAAAACTGAACGAATGGCTTCTCGCCAACTTCCAGATTCTCCGCTTAGCCATAGCCCTTGGGCTCCCCACCGATGGAGGTGGTAATTTTTACGAAAAATCACATGGGTAAGAAACACATTTTTATTAGTGACTCAAACTAATACACTCTGGATGGAAACATCACCGTGAATTTCGTCATTAATCACTCAACTTGGGATACTTGGTAAGATAAATGGGATCGCGATAAAAACCCGTTGTGTTGTAGCAACAATACCATATATTTATAAGGCTATTGTCCGTCCTGTTGTAGTTTTCTTATCCCCTTCGAGGGAAGCTATGTAATATTTCATTCGCCCCACATCCCCGACCGAAGTTGCGAAGATGATAAACTATGTTTGGGCAGGAAAGGTGTGGACATACACAAGTTCCTGACCCTGGAACGTTAATCATTGCTTCAAACTACTCGGTTACAACACCCCAGACCTATCTATGAGAATGCATGAGCTGTAATTTAGTCAATACAAGCAGAATATTGAAAGTTGTTGAACTGCTGTGAGAAATTCAACTACCCGAAATTACTACTCGTATGTGTTGGGGTGTTGGAGTTAGCGAGTTAGGTGCACAACCTATTAATTTTTAATTTAATTTTAATCGAAAAATGTCAGAACGGCTACTCAGCTGCTGCGGAATACGAAACAGACCAAATCCCTGCTGAACAGGGTGCTTTATTGAAACTCGTATTTAATAGGTTAATCACCACTGTCCAGTCTCTCAGAGCAGCGTCTAGATAATTCTTCGGATTTCCAAGTTTACTATCTACTAGGCAGGGTTACGACCTATTGACATATCTATGTTGCAAAAGTATCTTTTATATATAGAAGCTATTATTAGACCCGTGATAACCAATGAAGATTCACCGCTCTGATAAAATCCCAAACAATCCAGGTGGATTCCGGCTGACGGTAAATCAATACCTACCAACGGTGGATTAGAAAAAAGTAGGATATGTAGGCACCATGAAAATTGTTCACCTGTATATTACATCCTAAATTTATAATAAATAAAACTTATTGCTATTTATAAGTTAGTGAAGTGTTAATCAGGTTTGGGAGGGAAAGTGGGAGCGGGAGTCACGTGTGTTGTAGGTCATCTCTTCGGCATATATATATTCTGAAGAGCTCGTAGCGGAGTATGACAGCGACGTTACGGAATATTTCGCGGAGCTGATATCGAGCTTTAGCTCCAATAGCCTGAAAACAACAATCAAATTGTAAAATAAGGTGTCATGCTGATTTAATTAGTATCAGGTTTGGTACTGTAGGCAAGTACTGAACGGTGGTTTTGCCTCAATAATGGCCATTACGTTTCAACACCTGAAACCAAGGACTGATCGAAGGGATTGCAAGAACCTACCTATAATAAATTACGTAAAAACCAAGCACCTGTACCGCTACTTTGCGCGAAAAATCTGTTAGGAAACACAGGTAGTGTATAGGAAGAACTGATCGTAGTACACCGCGCGTTGTATTACTTATATAATTTTTTAAAAGTGGGTTAAATATGTATTTTTCTGAGAGTATTTTACGAGCTCTTTCATAATAACGAGCTAAGTCGTATATATGTTTTCAGAGACACTACATCATTCGAGGTGCCATGTCAAATGTTGGCTATAATATTGAATTCAATGGGCAATTTCACCTGTTTTCTTATATTTTCGTAATTAAAAGGTCTCGACGAGTGCTTTCCGAAAAGGTGCTATATGAGGGGTATCCGATGATATTAAGTGGGCGATAAACCAGTGGAAAGACAGCGAAATGACGTCATAGGTAAAGGCCCCCCCCCCACCACATCCGCCTGTGGGAGGGGGGGGGGCTCACCTACATCACTTATGACGTCATTTCGTTTTCTTTCTATCCGTTTTTTGCCCAAGCTGCACGGAGTTTTGAGATGAAAATTGGCAGTGGGAGGTTTTTAAGGGTGCTAAATCCAATTCTGAGATCAAAAATATAAAAAAACCTTCATACGGAAATTTCCCATTCAATTAAAAAATATGTATTACAAAAAGGCAAACATGCCCATGAAATGCAACACGTGCTTTACTGAAACTCCAAGGTCTCCAGAGCAGCGATTCGTCGGATTTCAAGTATGATTACTACGTAGGATTATATTCAAACGTAGCGTGTATGTATAGATGCGATTATGAGACCCATATTTACAAATACCAACTCACGGATCTATTGGGAAAAAAGAGGGGATCCGCTCGACGGTAAATCGATACCAAAGGGATTGGAGAAACATTGTTCCATGAAAACTGTTTATATTTTACATTTGTAATAAATAAAACTTAATGCTATTTACAAGTGTTGGTGAAGTGTTAATCAGGTTTGGGTGGGGGAATGGCAGCAGACAACACGAGTGAAGATCATCGCTTCGGCGTTGATATTCTGAAGAGCTCATAGCGGAGTATGACGGCGACGTTACGGAATATTTCGCGGAGCTGATATTGAACTTTAGCCCCAATAGCCTGAAAACAAGAATCAAATTGTAAAATAAGGTGTCATGCTGATTTAATTAGTATCAGGTTTGGAAATGTAGGCAAGTGCTGAACGATGGCTTTGACTCCATAATGGTATGGAGTCATGGTGTATAGGAAGAACTGATCGTAGTTGTACACCGCGCGTTGTATTATATAATTTTTTTAAATGAAAATTGGGAAGACTGAATAACTGGAGGTGCCATGTCAAATTTTGGCTATAATATTGAATTCAATCTAACTCAAATGCTTTTATTGCAAAAGGCCCATAACACGCACTCAAGTTACAAAATACTTGGTGCAATGAAAAACTAAGGTCACGAGTAACACTGTACAAAGAAATAATACAATTGCCCATAATACAAGTAGCAACAAGTGCAAGAAAAAAAAAATAGAATAATACTTTTAAAATGCCAATGTTCCCGGGTAGCAGAAAGAAATTAGTTTATTATTTTCAGATCTTTTCGAAATAAAATCGTGTTTTTAAAAAGGGTTTATTTATTTATTTGTATTTAACTCTTTTTATTCGGTAGAAAATCTTGCAATTTTTATGCTACACTGTAACAGTGTAAATTTTTACAACTAAAAATAGAATTCTATGGCATAATTCTTGAAGGATGTAGATTCTTCATGTTCAGCCAATGTACCAATACTTGTACTTGGCATAGGGATTTGTTTAGACGCAAGATGCAACTCGATTCCTTTTTGCAAAATTCCTATTACCCACTCGTGATACTGGATGTGGGTAATCAAGTCATGAGTTTGTTTTATGTACGAAAAAGGTCGAGCCAATCACGAGAGAGAACTTTTTTATAGATAATTCCAGATGCATAGTTAGGTAGGTATATAAAAATTCCAGTCATGCAGCATGGCTTAAATAATAGCGAATTTTCAAAGAAATAGTTTGGGAAACTGAGAACTTAAATTAATGGTCATCAGGCAGAGCAGTCGTTACGGCCTGACTGAGCACTTGTTGGGACCAGAGTGGCAGAGAATTTATGTCAAAAAATTATTTTTGGGGTTTTGAACCAAAACATCGTGATTTTGATAACTTGATGCAGTCTGAACGTACTGAAACTACTCGCAATCGATTCAGCGACAAAAAAACGACACCACACATGCCTGCATTAAAAAAAAAGCAATATTTTAGCTTTCAGACTACAATTTTGTAAAGTTGGTACGCTGGGTGCGTCTAATCGGACTAGGACTATTAGTTGTAATCGATTCAGCGCCCCAGAAAAACCTGAGCGACAACACCCCACACGCCTATGTTGCTGAAATCCTTCTTGTTTTGATTTTTTGACCAAAAATTTGTAAATTTGCACCGCTTTGCACAGTGCGATCAGTCATTATACTCTTGTGGAGACGGACTTTTCTGCGCAAGAACGATTTTTTTTACCATGGAATTAAGGGACGTCGGCGTCGTGCCGAATGACACGCGCGCGCACACACACACACACACCCACATATATGTATGTATACCTATATGTATTTTATATACTATACGAAAAGTGAAAATCTATAATTCAGATCTCCGATGCATGAAACGGATTTTGGAGGGGTTTCCTGTTCATTGGGAGCGTCTCAGAAATTTTCGAACAAGCCAAATAGCTCTATTTTCTTTGAAAATTCGCTAAAAATAGTACCTAGGTAGGTATATAACGGATTTTCAAAAATATCTTTATTTTTATTTACTCACCACCCCATGGGGACCATCCGCCCCACCCGCACCCGCCCCACCCGCCCCACCCGCACCCGCCCCCCCATCCGCCCCAACCTCCCCATCCGCCCCACCATTCAGCCCCTTCGAGGCTCTCCCCTTCCTCCTTGGGAAAGTCACCATCCACATCCTTTGCGTCCGGTATGGCGGCAGACAGCACGTTGCAAACCAGTGCCAGCAGGATCAACCCCTGAATCGAAAACATCATCAAACTGAAAATATTATAGGAAATGCAGGAAATGAAAATGTGCACGTAAGTATTTATTTTATTCGTCAACACGATCGTGAATCAAACGGTATAAATCCAGCCTGGATATCATCGCTAGGGAACACCTGATTACAATCAAGGATGGCTGTATGAAGTCGAGTTGGTTGTTCTGTGATATTATTTCATTTGAAAAATTATGAATCTTTTGGATTTTGTTGATAAGTTTTGTTGATGAAGTATTATTAATGGGTAAATTATTACACAATGGCAAATTATCACACAACGGTGAATTATTACACAACGGTTCATTATACCATCTACGTAGAAGGGGCTGGATTTTGTTCATAGGTACTTTTGCAACTTGAGCAACTGTTGAAGTATTATTAATGGGCAAATTATTACACAACGTTAAATTATTACACAACGTTAAATTATTACACAACGGTTCATATACTATAGAAAGGGCACCTATAAAGGTAAATTATTACACAACGGTTTATTATTTGCATTATGATTCATGAATAACTACAAATAATTAATTATTGAGTTATTGAATCCCACCCATTTGTAGGAAACTTCAATTCTGGGGCCGGCTCCAGTACTCGATTTAGGGCTTTCCTGGGAGGGGTGGTGGGGGGGGAGCTCGAAGGAATTTACCACGGAAAACAGTGATCTACACAGAAGGGGCATCTATACGGGTTAATAATAAACCGTTGTGTAATAATTTGCAGCTTTTTTTTTTTTCTTTCTTTTTTTAAAGTGAAATTAGGTTCTATCCTGAGAATTTTGACACAAACCGCACTGCCCTACAGTCAGTAGTTCTTTTTACTTCCATGTTCCTATTATATAGGAATGGAAATGATGATACCGTCAAAAATAGGTGTTCGAGAAAACCATGGAATCTTGTTCGGAAGTGCTCAAAACGAGTTTCTAGACGGTCTTTCGCTTGATTTCGTTCCATACGTATGTACATACGTCCTATCCATCATATCAAATGGTCATAACTTCCTAAAAATACCGTCTTTTTTCAGATTTTCTTTTTGGGTTTTGTTCAGCTTGTTGAACTCGTTTTGTTCAGCTCGTTGAACTCATTTTGTTCAGCTCGTTGAACTCTTCAGTTTGAGATGAGAACAACATTTCTGGGTGGAAAAATAAGAATAGTTATGAAGGGTTTCATAATTTATCGATTTTAATTCAGTAAAAGTAGGCCAAAATAGAGAAATCGATTTTTTCCGTAAAAATATACCAAAATTGGTGCTGTTGATGCTAAAATGCCCGTTAGCTTGATCGCATTTGATTTGGCTAATTGACAGCAAAAACTATGTCAATGGATCCAACATTTTCTAGGTTTGCTAGCTAAATGACGTTGGTTTGGTGCCAGAAAGTGATAAAGTGATAGAAAGTGAGGTTTCTATGCAAGTTTACGGATTTGGACCGAAATGGCCACCAAACTGGCCTGCCGCAAAACTTGTATCCATACTATTATTAAAGAGTATGTTATATTTTTTCAAAGATTCCCGAAGTTCTGACGCCATTGCACCCCTGCCCAATGTGACGTCAGAACTTCGGGAAACTTCGAAAAACCAAAGAAAATTTACTAGGTACTTATCGTAGGGCAGAGCCGTTGGCTTCAATGTTATCAAAATGGAATCTACTTTCATTTAAAAATCATATAGACCGCTTTTTTGACCCATCCGCATACCCCATTCAAGTTATGAGATGGGTGGTACTATCGAATGTGCCAGAAAAGACCAAACGACCAAAACCTGGTTTCTAGTAAACTCATGACTGAGTTAACAATAATAAAAATACTATAGAAATCTTCCAACAAGGGCCCTTCTCATTCTCATACCCCTCAAACCTATACACAATACGCAAATTCGCGCCTTTCCCTACGGAAAAAACGTCTGCCAATTTGAGTAGGCAGTATAGCTTTCTCACGTGAATCACATGAACGTATAGAATAGTTGGGTAGGTTCGTTTAGATACGGGACCATCTGCGAACCAAACCGAGAGTACCCTCCAAATGTCAGCTCTACGACTATTTTTCGCGTAGTTAGAAGCGTTACAAGGAAACTGTCAACATTTCATGTTCGCGCATGCGCAGACGAAAGTTGAAGTACGACTCCAGTGAAAATCATATGGAACTATCAAAGTATTATTCCTGATTGACCCTCCAAATCTGAACTCATTTCAACGATATTTAAGGCAGTTACGGGCGTTTCAATTATTTCACGTTTGCGTATGCGCAGACGGAACGATTTCCATAATTTTGAAATGGGATCATCTGCGATCCAACCCGCGGGTACCTTCTTCCAGTTGTCAGGTCTCTAAGACTATTTTGCACGTAGTTAGAAGCGTTACAAGGAAATGGTCAACATTTCATGTTCGCGCATGCGCAGACGAAAGTTACGTTACGAATAATATATGATGAAATTCATTCGGAACTATGAAAGTATTATTCCTGATCGACCCTCCAAGTTTGAACTCATTTCAACGATATAAGGTAGTTATGGGCGTTTCAATTATTTCACGTTTGCGCATGCGCAGACGAAAGTTACCGTACTTTTTCAATGATTTTGGTATGGAGCTATCTGTGACCCAACCCGCACCTACCCTCAAAATTTCAGCCCATTTCGACCATTATTTCGGGTAGTTATGGGCGTTACAAGGAATTACCACAGACACGGAACCATCAAAAATGTTCCTGGATGTTTAAAACGCAAAATGGTAGTGGAAATTTTAATTTTGGAGGCATCAATTTTTTTACTCAATCACGAATCCAAGGCTTCCCTACCTTCGGTAGTGAGGAAGCAATAATTCAATTGCTTCATTAGAACGTTTAAAATCGAATTGATTAGTGGTGGTTTGTGATTAATAGCGAAATAGTTTTCTGAAAGCTACCGCATAAAATTCTGCACTTCTGAGAAAATACCGACCACTACTACTCAAGTACCTACTTGGCATATAAAACTGAATTACAATAATTAGCCCTTTGTGCGACCAATTTTCGTTTCTGCCTGCTTGCAGTTTGTTAACCTTCGTTTAGCAGCTCTCTCCGGTTTTAAAGGGATAAAGGGCTCCGAGTTAAGTTTTCCAACCCTGTTTCCCCCCCCCCCCCCCCCCACCCCCCCACCGAAAACGGAAGACAAGTTGAAAAGTGGCGAAGTTGGCTCCTACTAGTGTGGAGTGGATGGTAAACGAATCTCACACTCCTTGTTTGAATTATGCCGGCACGGAAGCCTCCTTTCAGCTCAAAGGCTCCCTCGAACTTCGTCCTGTAATGTTGGGAAGTTGATTATACTTCAACCCGCTACTTTCATTATGATGAAACATGTAACATAATGATGAAAAATTAACTTTTCGAGTCTGTCTATTCATTCTAATGCTGATTGTGTGTCATCGTAAGTTTCAGTCGTAAACAGTTTTTGCTTCCTCACTACCGAAGGTAGGGAAGCCTTAGATTTGTGGTCGAGTAAAAAAAATTGTATGTTCTCCAAAATGAAAATTTCCACTATCATTTTGAGTTTTAAACATCCAGAAACATTTTTGGTTCCGTGTCTGTCTGTCTGTCTGTGGCCAATTCCTTGTAACGACCATAACTATCCGAAATAATGGTCGAAATGGGCTAAAATTCGGAGGATAGATGCGGGTTGGGTCACAGATGGTCCCATACCAAAATCATTGAAAAATTACGGTAGCTTTCGTGTGCGCATGCGCAAACGTGAAAAATTGAAACGCCCATCTACCTTAAATACCGTTGAAATGAGTTCAGATTTGGATGGTCGATCAGGAATAATACTCTGATAGTTCCGTATGAATTTCATTGGAATCGCACTGTAACTTTCGTCTGCGCATGCGCGAACATGAAATGCTGACAGTCTTCTTGTAGCACTTCTAACTACGCGAAAAATATTCGTAGATAGCTGACATTTTGAGGGTACAAGCGGGTTGGATCGCAGATGGTCCCGTATCAAAATGAACCTACCCAAGTATTCTATACGTTCATGCGATTCAAGCGAGGAAGCTACACTGCCTGCTCGAATTGGCTGACATTTTTTTATATGTTGAAACGGAGCTAAACGAATGGGAATAACATCATACCAATACCCATAGTTCTGGAATTGCTGATTTTTTTCAAAATGCGCTTTTTTTTTGTTTTGTTGATGAGAATATTCACAACTAGTTATTGTATGTTACTGCGAGTTATTGTGTGTTACTGACGATGGTTTGATCGCCGAAACCGGTATAACATTGTTTTTGGCGT
Organism: Leptopterna dolabrata; assembly: GCA_954871275.1. Lineage (NCBI taxonomy): Eukaryota > Metazoa > Arthropoda > Insecta > Hemiptera > Miridae > Leptopterna > Leptopterna dolabrata. Next base: position 7,143,010 of record OX940984.1, on the reverse strand, counting down.
TTTTCGTGTATTAGTGGAAATAGACTATTTTTTCAATAACTATGTTTTTCTTTGAAATGGGTTTCCACGATTTCTTAGTGAGTGATTTAGTTCGTAATATATACCTACCTAATATCTCATATCAGCGTCTACTTTCAAAAAAAATAGAAAAAATACGAGGGTATTCCCCATTACGGTTTATTACTTGTTTCAGTTGAATAATGAACTTACGGAATCGAACAAGAAAATGAAAATTAAATTGATTAGTTTACATTTCAAATCGATCGAAAATACAAAATAAAATTTACGCAAGGATGACCCTAGAAATATTTTATTACGCTTGGTCAGACTAAGGGAAAGTGCACCTGCTGGCACTGTTCGCCGCACAGTTGGTGGTCGTTCACCTTTGCTGCCAAGTCGGGCTCACCGTGAAAAGTAATTAAATTTACCTAAATACTAGGCAATGCTCCAGTAACCTATATAAATTTATTTAATTTTTATTAAATGAAAGTAGGTTGGTTTCGCAGAATTTCGAGACCAACCGCAATGTCCTACAATGAATACTTAGTTCTCAAAGGTTCCAGCGGCAGGGGGCTCCCGCCCTGGCGAGAGGGGGTGCAACGACTAGGAAGTGATGGAATCTTTGAAAAAATCATAGAAAAGTAACTATTAATCGTAGGAGAGTGCGGTTGGTCTCAAAAGTTTCAAAATTTAATTTAATTTCATTCAAAAATAATATAAACAGCTTTTGTCACCCACGCGTATACCCCATTGGAGTAATGTGCCGTTGTTTAGGTTGGAGATCTCAGCATTATAAAGCTAGTCACCCCAGTTGAACTAGAAGCAACTAACTGCGTTTCATGACGAGGGTGCATACCAACAATGGACCCGAAATCCTATAGAATCTGGTAGGTTCCGTGGAAATGGACGTGATAGCAATACCTACCGTTAGCATAGTCGTAGGGACCTCTGAGGGCTCCCAAGTACAATACCTACGTCGAGGGACTTGGAAACAGGTCGTAGTTAGCTGGGAGCTGTATTTAGCTAATTTCCTCCCTTTACAATTAACTCGGCCTTTGATTTGACCCATCGAACCCACGGAGTTGGCTCGCAATTAATCAACCTCCGGCCGGTCATCGGATGGACGGTTCTCTTATAAACTCGTCGTTATCGGGGTCCTAAAACTTGGCTTTAACTTGCCTTTGACTTTGACGCAGGGCTAGCGAATGGAGTGAGAAATTAAGCACCTGTTGGTTACAGAGTTTCTGCTCTACCACATCACTTATCAATGTTAGACGTAGAGCAATGACTGAACGTCATTGATCCCATTACATGGCATTTTCAAGTCGAACTGAACATTTTCCATATCAAGCTGGACATTTTCCAAACCAGAATGGACAATAAACAGTTTTGTATTCTGTTCAACTAAACACATTTCTTATTTAACCAATATAAGCATAACTGTGTAGAGAGAACAATAGAGTGTTAGGTGGATTTTTATTCTTTTTTCCCCTCTTTTTTCAACCCTGGATTTAAACGCACTGGGCATATCCCGGTGGGACTTTCAGGTACTTGAAAGCTATAAGACAATATAATTATAATTGTTGTTACATCCTTGAGTCCCTTTAGGCTCACATGATTCTAACGTACCTAGATATTATTATATACTATATTATACACAGACAATACAGGAAGAATGTCCGGTATATGGAGTTATATTATTTATATAATTTTGCAAAAGGCTGCAAACTGGTGTGAAAAATGTCCGATTTTATTTGGAAAATGTTGAAATTGGTTTGGAAAATGTCCAAATCGGTTTGGGAAATGTCCGAATTGATTTGGAAAAAATCCAAATTGGTTTGGAAAATATCCAATTTGGTTTGGAAAATGTCCGAGTCGACTTGGAAATTAATTCGATATACCTACCACTGGTTCCCAGTCTGTTAGCGAATTTTCGAAGAAATAGGGAAAAGCTACTTATTTGTCTTATTACTTATTACACTGGTTTAGTTTAAACAAAATTTGTGGTATTACCTATGGAAAATTCTCAACAAATACCTAGGTAACCCAAAATCATCAAATTTGTAATTAAAGAATGAAGGATGAGTTAAAAAATGTGTAGTTTAGCCCTATTTATTACTCAAAGTTAAGACCTAATTTTTATGGTACTATTCTCGTATTTCATGCTCCTATTATTTGATGAGCTGTAAAATGTATTGAACCGCACTCTTGATAGGAAGTTTTTTTTTTTGCCCTCAAGACCTACTCTATAAAAGCCGAATCATACCACAGATTCATCTATATTACTTAGTAGGTATTTAAATTATTCGGTACATTCCTAATGATATCGAGTTAAATATTCCTAAACATTTTGGAGATTTAGGTTAGATCTCTAAAATATGCCTTGAAATTTTGGGGATCGCTTCAACAAACCACCGAAATTCTTAAAATCACCGAGCTCAATGTCTTGAATTTGTTCAGTTCGACTCACCGTTGCAGTGAAGCGCGACGACATGCTTGATGTTGTCCTCAGAGCTGCTGAAGAGATGTTTCTCATACCGTCTCCGTCTCCCATAAGTGTTTATATAGGTAATTCATGGGTGGTGGAAGAGCTTCGTAAAAAGTCCTTGCGGGCTCATTAGGAATCCCTTTTGACCGTAATTAAGCTTGTTTTTTCGTTTTTGACAAATCGTTAATGATCGAGTGGAGGAGATGAGTTGTTTTGACACTTGACGGGTCTACATGCGTCGGAACCTGCCGATTTGCGTGCTATTGTAAACATCATTTTTAATGTGTACACTTTCCATAGATTCTCAAACTTCCACAAGCCGAGAGCGTTTAATTTACCTATCACAGTGCAACTCCTCAGAATATACAAGAAATCTATGTAGGGATACCAAGGGGTACATGATACTACTAAACTTCAAAATCGTGAGATTGAGAAATATTAACATGTATATATAATTTATCTTTTTATTGATATTAATTTTATTAATAAAACGTTATTAATGATATAGGCACCTATTAATAAAATTATTGATACTACTTCCATGTTCCTATTATATAGGAATGGAAATACGGTGATACCGTCAAAAATATGTGTTCGAGAAAACCATGGAACCTTGTTCGGAAGTGCTCAAAACGAGTTTCTAGACGGCTTTCGCTTGATGTCGCACCGTACCCTTATAAGTATGTTGGAATTTCAAATGGTTCCTCAAAATGTGGTATTTTTCTGATTTTCATTTTGGGTTTTGAGAGAGGAGCTTTCTCGGTAGAAAAATAAGGGAGTTATTTCTAATTTTTCCCGTTTCAACGCCAACTGCCGTAAAAATGGACCAAAATTGGTGCGGTTGGAGGCAAAATGTCCATCAGGATGTCTAGATTGTGCCTACTGATTTTGAGCTTGATCGCATTTGATTTGGCCAAATGACAGCAAAAAATCTGTCAATGGGTCCAAAATTGTTCAGGTTTACTTGCTAAATGACGTTGGTGTGGTGTCAGGAAGTGGTTGAAAGTGAGATTTCTATGCAAGTTTACGGATTTCGACCGAAATTGGCGGCCCCGGCCGCTAAACCTCTATCTGTACTATTATTAAGAGCATGCAAGTATTGTGTGGCAATCTCCACACCGACAGTTATTGATTCTTCAACTTCAGTAGGTATTTCTGCAGTGCTGTACGGTTGCTTCTGCGCGGTCGGTTCTGCCTTATGTGTCTTTTCTAGGGTTGACATTTTTGTCAAGAGAATTTATTCATAGCCATGTTTCATATCCTTCTAATTCATTGGTATATACCCCTTCATTACTGCTACCATTTTACCCTTTAAAATCCGGCAGGTACCTACCTACATTACAACCCTGACTATCACAAATAATTTTTATTTGCGAAAATAATTGAAGGCACGAGTGGAAGAGGGTGCTATGTTACAAAAAACTGATTTCGAGTAATTTGACTTTAAAGTTTTCAAGTCGTAATTTTTGTTGGTTTGAAAATTTTTGCGACTTTATGTATTTAGATTGTAGCTAATCGTACCCTATGTCCACCGAGTGATGATCATTTGCTTGATTTTAAAGCGTTGGATGGTTATTCTAGGAATTGTGTACATAGCACCTTCTTCCACTATGAGTGATGAATGGGATTCAACCTTATTTAATCAATGAGGGGTGTTGTAACGTTAAAAATAGAATAAAAAACACATTGAATATTAAATCTGATTATAAATACTGTGTAAATAGTATTGCATCCTTGGATGAACAGTAAAAAAAAAATTTCTTCCTCAAATTTTCATTGAAGATTATTATTGCAGATGAATTAAGCTGGGTTCACATTGACGCATAATCGACTTAAAGCAATGACGTAATGACGTAAAAAGCAAAGGCCGTAAAGGCTCGAGTAAAGCGCGTAAAAACGTCAAACCATTCACATGGACAACCCTAGTTACGGATGTCAAGCGCGTAATCGTCGAGATACAGCCTGTGCTCCAGCCTCCGCCTGCACAGAGCCCACGCGCAGATCCGTAAAGCGCGTAAATATCTGGATTTTAAAAATCTTGAACACTGGTTCAAAAGTCGTCAAGCGTAAAATCGCTTGCTCAGCATTACTTCGGAGTGGGTTCGGTCACTGAGCGATGTCACGCCCTCTTCCGATGTCTTCTTGAGGTCTCCAGTTTATTATTCACCTGAGGAACGGGACGTTCAGCTTTTTTGCCTTGAGGATTCGGACTATGTAGGACACAATCCTCTCCCTGGTTCCCTGGTTGGAGATCATCTTTCCGATCACATTAGTTGGTGTGATTTAACCCTCCTGTTCTTATAGAATCTCCCTTTCCCTGACGTGTCCATGGCTCGGCAGGAACATCATAAAGCTGCGGCGACACTGCCACCGGACTTGACTTGATTTGACCGGAGCCACCGGACTGGTGACCGGAGAGGGGTGCGACACTGCCACAGGACTTGACTTGACCGGCGTCACGGTACTCCAACCAGTCCAGTTTGTTCTTAGACGTCACAAGAGTATGTCCTCCGAAATGGAAGCCATTCTTTGTGATTTAGAACCAAAATCCGATTCTGATAAAGAAATAGAACTAGTGACAAGTTTTCGTTCTTTGAATAAGTCGTGGATGTCACCGTATGATTCCGAACGAGCACAGTACGGTGAATTTCACACCCTACTCGTCAAACTGAACGATGTTCAATTTCAAAACTATTTTAGGATGAGAAGAGAGCAATGAGGGCTGCTTTGGATGGCTCGAGGGGGTGCGAGGGGTTGAAAATCGCAGTAGAGGGGGGACCGGAGTCAGGTCTCAACCCATGCAGACCGGATCAGAACGGAGTCCGGTGGGTGGCTCAAGTCAAGTCAAGTCAGGTCTGGTCGCAGTCTCGCCACTCCCCTTTGAAATACAAAGGATGGGTTCAGACAAGCAAGCAAGTGAGGTCGTCAAGTCAATTCCGGTGACAGTGTTGCCGCACAATGTAGAAATCAACTTCTCTGTACTCCTGTCAAGCCATGGGCGCACCTGTGGGATATCGGATTTTGACTCTTCTGTGGATCACAGGAGGTAGATCCGCTTCCTCTCCTTTGCTAGGAGGTCGATTGGGATGACCCCAACGACAGGGAAAGAGATGGTACGATAGGCGTTTGCTATTTGCAAGGCTCCTCTCCTCTGCACTGATTAATGGTGGTCTCGATACTTTTTAACTTGTAGGGCCTCAACCCACACCTCCACTCCATATAAAAAGATTGCTTCGGCTGTGGTCATGAGAATCTTCCATTTCTTGGGTGATGGTCCACCAATGTTTGCCATTAGCCTGCTCAGGTTTGCTGTCACCGCCCCTGCCCTTTCTCCTTCTCACTTGATGTGCACCCAGAAGGTCTGCCTGCAGTTGAGGGTCACTCCCAGGTACCGTACCGAATGAGATGATTCAATGGTTTCGTCCTCCACCTGAAATTGGGTGACACGGTTAATGTGTCTCTTAGTCAGCAGCACCATTTCGGTTTTGTGAACTGCAAGCTGCAACCCATGTTCCTCCATTCAAGGCTTGACTCACCTCACTGATCGGTTGAGCTTCCACTGGAGTCCGTCCAAAGTACGGTATTTTATCACCACTGCTACATCATTGGCATAGCTCACCAGGAACATATCCTCCGGCATGTCCAGCAGAAGGATCCCATCTAACCTCGCATTCCACAGATCAGGCCCCAATATAGAACCATGGGCCGCCCCACTGGTGATGTTCTTCCTGCATACCTTCCCCTCGGACTCCTACACTAAGCTGCTGTTCTTTAAGTAGTCATAATGACGACCAGTAGATAAGAAAACGGCTATACATAGCACCTTCATTCATCAGAGATGTCCAATTTTGGCTTCCAAAATTGGACATCTCTGATGAATGAAGGTGCTATGTACCTCACATAGCACCTTCTTCCATGAAACAACGTTTTACAGGTAGATTATTTATATAACTGGAAGAAGGTGACATGGGCTCATAGCACCTTCTTCCATGAAGCAGCGATTTAGAGGTAACATTTGTATTATTGAAATAAGGTGACAAGGTCTTATAGCACCTTCTTCCATTGAAAAAATGAAGTAATCTAGTTACATGACACCTTCTTCCATTCTATATCTCTCCAGGGAGTTGTTATTGCGTATCCAGACTGCCACCATAGATAGATAGTGCTTCAAAACCATCATTTATGCAAAAACCCGAGTTTTTGTGAAAATGTCACTTAGCACCTTCTTCCACTCGTGCCTTCAATTAATAAATACCTGTCTATTGAAGGTGCTGTCATCACATTTTGTAGAACAAATAGTTTTTTGAAAAATATATCCTACACCTTCAGTTTGGTTCAATCACCACTTCATAAAAAACAACATTTCAGCGATATTAGCAAAGAACATCCAAGTAGGTGGTGTTCAACCTGCCAATTACTACCGGGATTTTTGAGAACTGACACAGTTCATTATGTTGCTCTTTCTCACTCCGACTAATCTCCAAAATACCCTACTGCCAAATTGACTATGGTACCAATCGCCTTTTTGAATGCCAGTTTGGGACAGATTCCCTTACACCGGCAGGATAACCCATAACTCTTTTTATAAACATTATAGTTACCTACGTATGCACTATGTTACTTACTTTTATGTAAATGTACGAACCTACTTCCCTTCCGAGATTTTAACCAATGATGAATCTTTATGAAGAAAGCTTTTTTCTCTTCATTTGATGCTTTCCTGATGAAGCACAGGCGTAGGTACGTACTGTAAAATCGAGTAAGTAGTGTCATTTTTCAACTAGGTACCATACCAACTTTAGAACTCATAGAGAAATTTACGGTCTTCCAAGTCTTGGTTTACGTATTATGTTTTCTTATAACTACCTTCAACTCGTCATGACAGCTCATCATGAACTGCTGTGCCTATCCTTTTCTTACCGTTTTATACGGTAGGTACCGCAACAATTGTGCATCTTTGGGTCACGTTGTTTTAGCCGATAACTCACAGACTTATTTTAGGCCTTATTTTATTTTTCCAAAAATAGAGGCCTGTGAGAACTTTTCATAAAGTTGCAATGTGAGGGGTACGATGCACAAAAATGGGTGATAAGAAATAATGTCACCGACCTGCCTATAATAGCGCTCGCATTTTCTGACGTCTTGTGCGCCAGTGTATTGAAATCTGGAAAGCACTTCCAAGTTTTCAAGGTTGCTGAATCCGATGTTGAGGTCCACCATGCAATGTACAACTACTATGTTGATCGGGGCTCGCCTCGAGTTGGCTAAAATGGAAGTTTTGACCTAATTATCTACCAAATGCATCACATTATTTTGCTGTTCCCTACATAACTTACACTACCTACCTACCTCAAGCAACATTTTTCTTCAAACGTTAGTATTATATAGGTATACTTCCAGTTCTGCTTTATTATTATAAAATTTTTTTTTACAGGCTTCAGTTAATTTAACTTGCTGTGTCTTTGGCGGTTAAATATTGTAATCGATTTTTCGCCCTAAAAATAATCGATTTTTCATATCTACATGATGTAAGTACCTACATAATTTCAACCCTCCTAAGTCCTACCGCTCTACACATTTTTAGTCATACAAAATTCCGGTGTTCCCGGGTAGCACGAAGACATTATTTTATTATTGGTTTATTATTTTCAATAATGAACCATTGGAATCGAGCATGAAAAAAAAATTCTTACCCCCCCTCAAAATTTGATGGTTTACGTTTCAAGGTATGTAGAATCCAAAACTGCAATAAAAATATTTCTGTCTGTCCGCGGGCCACTTTTCTTAGTTACCATGAAAAAAAATTGATGAAATTCGGGTTATAGGTTCCGTTCGGCGTCTAGTTGGTCCTCGAAGCTCGACGTTACTGTGAGTCATCTCTAAGGGGTTCAAAATAGGGGTTGAAATTTTCAAAACGCCTATACCATTTTTTTACGTAAATATTTTTACGGTTTTAAATAGTTCTTGAACTTGCGAGTTTTTTAAGACCATCCGGAGCATCGTAAGTCCAGCCGTTCGTTCACAGTAAGGCCCCGAAGTTTGCACCGACAGGCATTTTCGACTCCAGTGTGAATGAAATTGTATACAATTTGTCGTGAGTCCCTCCCGGGAACACTCCACTAGTAACTTTAAGCTCTCACCAACATTCTAATGCCAAACTTAGTTTCCGTCAATAAACAACTGAGTGGGGAGACAAGCCACAGAACCCAGGGACACAACCTGGGGCCCCACCACCAACTCCCAACAGGGAGTTGGAGGGAGAGGCCTCCAGTTCCTATAAAACCCTGGATCCTGGGGCTTTAGCCTCATTCGACACTTCTTCTAACTAGCTCTCTCTCTCTTCTCTCCTCTACCTTGCTCCTCCTCTCAGATGATCGGTGGATTACCGCCGCCTGGGCAAATTCCTTCACTCACCTCCATCTCCTCCTAAAAGTCGTAGATGATCGGTGGATATCCGCCGCCTGCGTCTTTTTCCTCACGCCACCGTGATGAACCAATTTCTAAATTCATCACACAATTCAAACCAAATCTCGTAACCAGAGACGCGCCCACAATAGGAATTTGTGAATACGGCCAATCATTGCTAGGGATCACCTGATTATATTGGCGGAGTATGAAGTCGAGTTGGTTGTTCTGTGATATTATTTAATTTGAAAAATGATGGCTCTTTTGGAGTTTGTTGGTAGGTAGTGAAACTTGAACAAACGTTGAAGTATTATAGATGGGTAAATTATTACTACGGTAAATCATTACTCAACGGTAAATTATTACACAACGGTTCATTATACCATCTACGTAGAAGGGGCTGGAGTTTGTTGGTAGGTACTTTCGCAACTTTTTTCACTCCTCATCGACAATTTCTTTTCAGAACTTCATTATGTGTGTTTCTTTTTGTTAGGTACTGTTTGTCATCGGCAGAATTATTTTAGCAACATTTAACTCGTGATTTAGGTAAGTACCTAGTAACGAGTACGGGGTTAGGTACTAACCTACGGAGGGTCTGCGATCTACATACCTAATATGTATATAATAGAATAGTACATATCATATTATATAGACGGGTTATCTATACATAGAGCTGTGATCTGTAACAGAAGGGTATTCTATACAAAATAATAAACCGTTGTGCAGGGATTTGCAGCGTTTTTTAGATCATTTCGAAATGAAACCGTGTTTTTAAAATTTGTTTATGTCCCCCCCCCCCCCCCCCCCTTGAAGTTACAGTTTGAAATCTCCATCTTTCTGAAAGAACTATGCTGCAGGTATTCCTACCTAGGGATGTATGATACTTCGAAATGTATCGATACATATCGTATCGATATTTCTAAAAAGTATCGAAAAGATCAGGCCGATACTTTCAAAAAGTATCGATACATTCAAGTATCGATACTTTTTACAGACTCAAAATTAGAAAAGTTCCGGCTTCATGGATTGTGTTGTTTTGCGCCTTCCCCTTCCAGTGTTCCAGTTCCACCATAGAATAATTCTATGCCTGACATAAGTGCACAGTATCAGTTGAGTTGTTTCACGTTTCCAGTCCTACTAGATGCCGGACAGTATCAGTTGAATGAGTGATCATCTCCATTTTTATGTCAAGGTTGTTGACAAATGGTGGGACTTCAGGCATTGCAGCGATCAGGCTTTGTAGTCTTCTGTGAAACTTGGAAGTAAGAAAAGATCCTTGAAAAAAACCAGTCATGCAGCATGACTTAATGAGCGAATTTTCAAAGAAATATTCGAATTAATGGCTATGGTTTTGAATAAAGGAAAACTTCGGTCTAAAATTTGGTTTTCTATGTATATTCTCTTCGTATTTATTTTAATTTGTACGTTTTGTCCATCCTGATTCTACCGTTTGTTTATTACGTAATTGTACTAAGTGCTTATTTATTTGATCGCTGTGGGTAAATTCAAGGAGTTGTACTAATCGTTTGCCTCCCCCTTTTTTGCTTCGAACTCTCGTCTTCAATTAATACTTCTCACATATTTCAATCTGACCACTCTAAGGGGGTGGGGGGGGGGGGTAAGAGTTTAAAGATTATCCTAGTTTTGGGTAATTTTTGCGCACTTTAAATGCTCTAATTTAAGAACGGATTTAGATATCTAAAATCCGATTTCACTATCGTGTTCAGCGTGCAAAAACCTTTAAAATGAGGGGTCACTTGTTAGAAAATAACATTTTGGGGATTTTTGGGTAATTTTTGCGCACTTTAAATGCTCTAATTTGAGAGCGGATCAAGATATCTAAAATCCGATTCCACCATCGTGTTCAGCGTGCAAAAACCTTTAAAATGAGGGGTCACTTGTTGGAAAATAACATTTTGGGGATTTTTGGGTAATTTTTGCGCACTTTAAATGCTCTAATTTGAGAACGGATCAAGATATCTAAAATCCGATTCCACCATCGTGTTCAGCGTGCAAAAACCTTTAAAATGAGGGGTCACTTGTTAGAAAATAACATTTTGGGGATTTTTGGGTAATTTTTGCGCACTTTAAATGCTCTAATTTGAGAACGGATCAAGATATCTAAAATCCGATTCCACCATCGTGTTCAGCGTGCAAAAACCTTTAAAATGAGGGGTCACTTGTTGGAAAATAACATTTTGGGGATTTTTGGGTAATTTTTGCGCACTTTAAATGCGCCAAAACCCTCCTTAGAGTAGGCCAATTTCGCCCATCTTCGAACTTAGCCTTTCGATTGCCAAGATAGATTTTTTGTGCAAATTTGAGCTGTTTATCTCAATTCTATCGAGAGTTATCGTCTGGAGTGACACATATATAAATAAATATATATATATATATATATATATATATACATATAAAAAAGTGTTAAATTTCAGGAATCGTTTTAGAATGGTCTGAAACGGATTTCTATGAAGAAAATTTCCAAAAATTTATATTATTTAAATTTCGAAGCCATTGCAATAGCTTCATTTTCTTTGAAAATTCGCTAAAAAGTAACGGTGTCGATACCGCGAAAAAAGAAAAAGTATCCCGATACATTGCAAAAAAAGTATCAAAAAGTATCGATACTTTTTCTTAAAAGTATCGATATTTTGAAGTATCGATACTTTTTATACATCCCTATTCCTACCCTGTGGTTTATAGGATGCAGCTTGGAGGTGTAGGTAGGTGCCCTGTTTTTCAACGAGTGTACCTACCTAAGGCAATTTCAAAGAAAAAATGAATCACTCTTGATTTGCATACAGTTTCTCTCTCGTAACTCGCAGCAAACGCTTCATTTCCTTCTAATAGTTCTCTGCTGTATGGAACATGGATTTTCTACTGTACCTGTCTCTTGAACGTGTGGTCCATCCGCATCTGCCGTAGGCAACCTTAGGATTAGGAACCCAGACAAGAAGTAATTGAGGCATTTCCCTATTTTAATATTAGATCATGGTCGAAGTATTTAGTACGTTTCCGTGAAGTACGTAATTAAGGTTAGTTGCAGTATGAGTAGGTATGTTGAGCTTCAAATTCGATAAGACTTAATGAGCTATCAATACCAAAACGTGTCCTCACGAAGAATCTGTGGAAGAGGTAATCTGAATTCTTGAATAAATAACGTAGGTCTAGGTAGAGTATCTATTTATAGGAGTTCTACCTAAATTCTGTCTATGCTCAATTGTTCATTGAATTTTCAACTGTGTTAAAAGGTTTGTCCCTCCCGGGATAAACCAATGAAGAAATCGGTATTTTTGTAATGTTTGATATTGGACTTAAGAAAATACGAATAAATTCATATCTTTGACTACAGACGTTTATGATAGAACACAATTTCTACTCGAACATCCGTGACGTAGATGAAACCCGATGCATTAGCACATAGCTACTCTCGTTAAAACCATTCTACGTTAGGATACATTATCCAAAAGCTCCACGATTCGCTTTACTTGGATTCTTACTTCTTCTTTATGTTATTATTATATATTACATACTCTTATGTAGCTACTTATCACTTTCTATGTTGATTACCAAAATAAGGTGTTTGGCACCTGCTACTCAGTAAAATCTTGATAATTTGTTCACCAACATAATATGGGTCGGTTATGATAAGACTAGTTCATAGTGTCTTTCTACTGTCTCTCCAAGTACCTATTGCCTCCTCTACCTATTCCCTTGTAGGTATAATTGGCGCGGTATTTTACTAACAGAAAGTTCTATACGTCGTGTTCACATACATCTTCAGTTACCTATAGCCATCAGCATAGCGACAGCCGAACCTTTCATGACCAATGCCGATTTCAATTCCTACACCATTTTGAACAATACTGCTTCCAGTGCTTCCGAGTCTACCAAGGTAGCGAAAGCTTTCTTTTCACTTTTGAGATGCTAATTTTGTTTTTGTTTTTGTCTCCAAAATCAGAATTTCCATTCGCGTTTTACGTTTTAAAGCTTTCTGAACAAATTTGGATCGGTCTGTCCGTTTGTCCGCAGATCTATGCCACACGCGTTAACTTCTTCAATTCAAATACGATTTTGCTGAAATCTTTCAGGGATAACGTGGGTTGTGCCGCAGATAGTCTATTTCAGAACGAATGAATTTCTGAATGATCATTTTGGTATGGCCACTGCGCACCCGCAAACGCGAAGTCCACGGTGCTCAATTTATTTCGAACCAATGGCCCGAATTTTCTGAGTAGTTGGGGCGTAGCTCATAGGTGGTCCGCTATGAACGCGATCGGGTCATTGGTATGGCCACTGCGCATGCGAAAACTAGTACAAATCCGAGTTTTTCAACTTTCACCGAGTTAAAAATTAATAAATATTAAATCAAATATACCGTAATGAAACCTCTAGATTTCTTGTTTATGAAAATAACTTGATCAAACTCAAAGTAGGTCACAAAAGTAGTTATTAACATGGATATGTTTTTGCCCTGGGGGGTCATTCTAAAATTTGCGACCGAAAAAAATGCAACGCTGCAACCGATAAACAATTTGGAGATGTGCGTGTGTAGTTACCGACAATACCCAGCGAAACAATAATGAAATGAGCACAAACCATTTTATTGAACGAATTGGAAGGTAGCGATTGGAAGGTAGCACCTAAAAATGTGCCTTCTAATAATGAAGAGTATTGCTGCTAATATAGAATTTATGAAACGATTTTTGTGAAAATCTGTTTGGCGTTGCTTGTATGGTGTGCGATCGTTTATGGTTCACGAGAGATATACAATCCGTGCCCAAGAAAAGTACAAATCTCCTCGCTGTTGAATTTCCAGACGAAGATGTGACAGCATTCAAAGTATGTCAAACCTGTTATAAATCCTTACTACAAAACAAAATACCCCGCCTCTCTCGTTCGAATGGATTTCTGTACAATAAATTTTACCAATTGCACTTTTTTCATTATCAATCAATTCAAAAATTTATATCATTTTTCCACTTCATGGAAAAACATTGAAAAGTGGATGTGAAAATACAGCGCCCAAAAACATATCCATGATTCAATGTTTTTCCATTAAGTGGAAAAATTTTTTAAATGAAATAATATCGCAGAACAACCAACTCTACCTCATACAGCCATCCTTGATAGTAATCAGGTGTTTCTTACAGAATCCCCTACACACGAGCAGGCGAGGGTTTCTGAATATTCACAAACACCCTCAATATAAATCAGTTCATTTTTATTTAAAGTGTAGGCACTCATTAGACCGTTTAAAGTGGGGCCAAATGATGACAGCCTCGTTTGAGCCCTTACGTTCATGTACTCAATTAAACCATCAGAACTTATAGCCAGGGAAATTCTGTAAAGAAAAATATGCAATGCAACTCAAAAAACTTGTATAATAAATTAATGTTTTTAAAAACCCCATTACAAAAGGTAGGCAAAACGCATTACATAGGGTAGAAACAAGCAGGGAAAACATGGGAGGTAAAACAAATTTTAAATGACGCCAATCAACAATACCTATACCAAATTACCAACTAAGGTTTCACGTCGATTTTATAAATAGGTATCCCTGGCTGATGAAACTTGCTTAGATATCTGTTATTTACGTTCCACTACTTGCCTCGTACATGATTTAATCAGAGGTGAACAGCATAACGCAGCAGCACAATCATGTAACATCAAAGCTTGTTATGATGCTCGCCCGAGGCGAGCTGGAAACACCGAACTTCTATCCTTAACATAGGTATACATAATATATAAGGATATAAGGATCGGTCCCCATGATATAGTAGAATTATCCATAACATGAAATTTCAGGATATTGTAGTCTTGAAATTTTATTAAATTGATGTAATTCTCCGTATAGGTACTTCAAACTTCATTTCAGAAACCGCACTCCATTCTACCCACCAATCTTCATTTTTTACAAATCTATGAATAAATTCCAACAAAGTCACTTTCCTTGATAACTCAAACTGTATCTTGCGGTCGAATAATTAGGTAACAAAGACAGTACCTACTTACTTGTCTAACAGTTCAAACACTAAAACCGATATGTTCGTAGATGTTACAAACTCGAGGCACGTTATTCATCCAGATTGTGAACTGTTCTTCTGATAACTTTATTTGATAGAAACGACCAGTGCTACCAACTTGTTAAAACTGTCCTCTTGACGACGGTAGTACGTTCTTTTGAGAACGAAGCCAAGAAATAGCTCTTGAAAAACGTGGTTTGTCATTTCAACACTCAGGACCATTTCACCCCATTTTACGGTAGGTAGTCGATTTCTCACTAACCTATTGTCCCATCTGGATGAGACATCCAGGGACTTCTTTTCGTACTACTTTTTTCAAACTACACATTACGCTTCATGCATAACGAGATCAAATTTATAGATAGAATTCTCGAATCCACCCTATGATGAATTTAAAATTGCGAGTTTCATCACGAGTGATGTGAGGATGTGCCCAGGCGGGTTATGAGCGAATCACCACCCTTATTCCTGGGATCTTTTTGGAGGTGACCGTTGGTTATGGGCGTACCACCACCATGCACGGAATCTTTTCGTGGATGCTGCCTGGTAAGGTTATGGGCGGACCACCACCATGACCAGGATCTTTTTGGAGGTGCCCAGGCGGGTTATGAGCGAATCACCACCCTTATTCCTGGGATCTTTTAGGTTGTTTGGCTGGGGGTTATGGGCGAACCACCACCACACACAGCATCTTTTAGGAGAGGAGAGAGAGATGAGGTAAGGATGAGAGAGTACTCAGCGACTAGAGGAGAGCGTAGAATGAGGTAAAAGAGGCAGGCGCCGGGGTTTTATAGACCCCAGTAGTCGTCTCCCTCCATCCCCTAGTTTGTAGGGGATGGTGGGGAACCAGGCTGGGCTTCCATCCCCTGCGTATTTCGTCCCCACTTCTGCGTGTTTATTTTCGAGATCTAAAGTTGGCCAATACAATGGTTGTGGGTCTGGGAGGAACCACGACACACCCTAATCTGTACTGAATTGATTATTTATCTTCACGTTAAATGATCTATACTATCATGGTGAACGAGTTAGAGAGCGAGAGCAGGTTGATAACATAAAATAAAACTCCAACTAATTCATTACCAACTAGTGTAATGGGAAAAATAATATCGAAATTTCGGTAAATAAAATTTTCTTCGGCCTAGCCGCCTAGAAGAGCTCTTCAAAACAAAGAAATAAAGGTTCTACCTTGATTTGCAGGTTTATACAAAGAAATATATATATAGTCCTGGCTGAGGTACAAGATGATGAAGGGGGGTGAAGGACGTCCTGGAGTCGAGGCGAGAACCGAGCACGTAGTTGTTGACAACAATGATGATGGCGGTGGAGATGGTCTGCCACTGGAATCCTGCAATGACAAAGGGGCAGATTCAAAAAACTCGTTCATGAGCCGTCTGCTTCCAGGCTGGCTAATTAGTGCGGGAAGTGGTGGATAAATTGGGCGGAAATTTCGTCGTCACTCACCAGAAAACGTCGTCAGTAGGTTGTGTGGAGAGAGCGATGGGATACTGCGACCCAAACGCGTCAATTTCACGAATTTCTCAGGATACTGCGAGCTGAGTCGAGAAATTAGAGATTGGCAGTGCGCACCTTTCTTCTACTAGCTTTGCGGCAATACTAAACCAAGTGTTGGATGAAAGGGAGCTGCAGCTGGACCCCCTACCACTTCCGTATTCTTGTACGAACGGGCTGAAGACAACGAGCAGACTCAGAACAACACACAGTCGAAGTGACGGAGGTCGGGAGATAACGGCGAGTCGCCGTCGGCAAACGAGCGATAATCCGGTTGCAGAGTCAAAGCCGAAATTATAAACAAGGGGGGTGAGTCGGCCACCAATAAAGAAAACATCACAAGAGAAAAAAAAGAAAATGAATAAAATGAAACTATTCTTCTAACTTGAACATGCCGCCCACCAAATTTGGGCAAAGACAAATTTAGGATCATTGAGATTGAGGGTATGAGGTAGTGGAAAGGTGTAGCAGGGGTACAAGGTTGGAAACATGGCGCCGCAGCAGCGAGTCTCCTCGTCGCACTGTCACTACTCTGACGACATCATCATCACCTGGGTGGACTGCTGTCACTCTGGCAAGCTTCCATTGGAGGGGAGGCGAGTTTTCCTTTAATAGGACTAGGTCACCGACTTCCAAATTCTTCTTCATTTGGTGCCACTTTGGGCGTCGTTGCAGAGTAGACAGGTATTCCGAGCTCCAACGCTGCCAGAACTGCTCACTCAATTTATTGACAAGTTGCCACCTGTTGAGTAGGTTCTCCTTGATGTCCAGCAGTGAGGGTTCAGGTGCTATTACGAGGGGACCGCCCACCAAGAAGTGTCCAGGTGAAAGGTACTCATTTTCATTGGGATCCGTGGACAGCGGGCAAAGTGGTCTCGAGTTCAGCATGGCCTCGATCCTGGCAAACCAAGTGGAGATTTCTTCATAAGTTAACTTAGCATCTGAAGCTATGAGGCGCATGTATCGCTTAACGGACCTTATACCTGCTTCCCATATGCCTCCCATATGAGGCGTGTGGGGAGGATTGAAGTGCCAGTTGATTCGGGTTTCCATGGCATATCGGAGAAGATCTTGCCCTGTCTCTTGAGAAGTAAACCAGCGATACAGCTCTCGTAGATAATTGGCAGCACCCAAGAAGTTGCTGCCGTTGTCGGAATATACATCAGAAGGGATTCCTCTGCGAGCTGTGAATCGTTGGAACGAAGCCAGGAAGGCCTCTGTGGTTAGTCTGGTGACCGCCTCCAAGTGGACCGCCTTGGTGGCCATGCAGACGTAGAGACAAAGGTACACTTTTCCTATGGATGCATTACGCCTGCTTGACTCCTTGAGGGAGAACGGACCTGCAAAATCGATACCGGTGTGAAGGAAACTCCGCCCACCATTCACTCTATAGCTTGGTAGATTGCCCATGAGTGGAGTGATCGTAGGAGCTCTTGATCTGTAGCATCGTGTGCACTGGAACCCACGCAGCCTGATGAGACGACGAAGTGAAGGTATCCAAAATCTAGTTTGGATGGCTGCCTGTAACGTGGTTGGGCCAGGATGCAAGTAAATATTATGGAAATAATCTACTATAAGAACAGACAAATGCGCCTCATATGGTAAAAGGATAGGGTGCTTCATTGATTCTGGTATAGAAGAGTGGGACAATCTTCCACCAACACGCCATATACCTTCAGGGTCAATGTAAGGTTTCAAGTCTGCATATTTCTTGCATGTTTGATCTTGATTATGGAAATAGTAATTCTGTATGCCCTTGACGCACATCAGTAGGCCCTCTTCGAACTCGGATCTTCTCAACTGTCCAGAGGGGCAGATGCAGCAGCAGCACTTCATGTGTTTGAGATTATGCAGCCATCGCCTCAACCAACCAGCTGACCTTATTAGGGTCAGATAGGAGGAGCTTCTTGCCATCCATCTGATGAGGTAACCCGGTGGGTTGGCATGGGCAAGAACATTTATCTCGGCTCCCTTGATCTCTGGTATCACTGATGGTAGCTCCTGCTGACTGGCTGGCCAAACTGAAGGGTGAAGAGATATCCAAGCAGGTCCCGACCACCACAGCTTGTGACCGGGTAGAAGAGCTGGGAGTATGCCTCGCGAAGCTACATCACAGGGGTTGTCCTCTGAGATGACATGCTTCCAATATTGAGTCGGGATTAATTCTTGAATCCTGACGACTCGGTTAGCGACAAAAACCTTTAATTTATGTGCCGGGGTATTAATCCATGCTAAAACAATGGTTGAATCTGTGAAGAAGGCGGGTGGTATCAAAACAAGATCCAATAATTGGATTTGAGGCAGAATTGCTGAGTAAAGTTCTGCTAAAAGTAAAGCACCTGACAATTCTAGTCGAGGAACCGATTGAGTTTTGGTTGGAGCAAGTTTTGATTTGGCTGTAAGCAGAGATACCTCGACTCCCTGGGGCGTGATAACTCTAAGGTAAATAACAGCTGCGTAGCCTTTACAGGACGCGTCTGAGAAGCCAACAATTTGGCAGGATGTCGCTTCCGTAATGGTTCCGATGAATCGTGGAATTCGTAGATCTGAAAGCAAAGGCAACTGTTGTATCACCATTTTCCATGCTTCACACAATTCAGGAGTCAACGGTTGATCCCAATCTAGCCTTTGTATCCAAAGATCTTGAATGAACCCTTTCATGAGGAAGGTTGTGGGTGTCAGAAAACCAAGCGGATCGTACAGGCGAGCCACAGTCGACAAGATACCCCTTTTGGTGTAGTTTTGGTTGGGTTCTCCGACCGAAAACGAGAAACAGTCTGACTGTGGATCCCACTGTAGGCCGAGGATTTTTACCCACTGATCATCTGAAGACGATAGGTCTACAGTTTCTTCTTTAGGTGTAGTAGCTGAAGTTCTATGTTCAAGGAGCTGAGGTGAGTTGCTATTCCACTTGCTTAAATGGAATCCACCATGCATCAGGAGTTGGACGAGCTGGTCTTGAAGTGTTATAGCTTCTGACAGTGATGAGGCACCTGTCAAGATGTCGTCCACGTATGAATCTCTTAACAACGCTTGAGCTGCTAAAGGGAATTCATCTCCGTGGTCTATGGCCAACTGCTGAAGGACTCGTTGAGCTTGGTAGGGCGCACAAACTAGTCCATAGATCACAGTATTTAGCTCATAGCGTCCGACCGGCTCGTTGGGATCAAATCTCCAAAAGATTTGCATGTATTTGCGGTCATCAGGAAACATCTCTATCATCCTGAACATTTTTATTATGTCAGTCGTGAATACTACCCTGTGGTATCGAAAGCGGAGTATCACGTCTCATGTCGTTTTGGAGCTTGCAGCCTGTGAGAAGGTGGTCATTAAGTGATCCGCTAGGGGTATCTGCGCTGGCATCAAAAACGACCTTCAACTTCTGACCCTCTGAACTCTCTCTGACGATGCAGTGATGTGGAATCATGAATTTGGCTGGTTCAGTTGTGCGAGACATGTGTCCAAGCTCCTCATACTCAACCAGAAAATTGTGGTATTTTTCCCTGACGGAAGGATTCCTCTTCAGTTTCCTTTCAAGGCTGTGGAACCGTCGAAGAGCGGTAGAGAATGAGCCTTCAAACGAGGGCTCTTCGTTGCAAAATGGTAGGCGTACTCCATATCGTCCACTCTCCAGACGATAATGAGTCTTGATGAAATGCTCTTCACAACGTTGATCTTCGGGGTCCACGATGTGTTTGATGGGAACTGGTTCTTCTTGATGCCAGAATCTCTCAAGCTGGAAATTGACTTCACTGCGACTGTTGACCATGAGAAGAGAAGATGTTGAAGGAGTTTCCGAAGAGCCAATCCTCCCCATCACAATGAGGCCAAATATGGATGACAAGAGCTTTGGGCCGTCTGCACTGGTCTCTTTTACAATTCCAGTCCATATCTCGCCAAACAGGTCAGCTCCGAGGAGAAAGTCTACTGATCCGGGCTTCCAGAAAGTAGGGTCTGCTAGCTTGAGTCCACGACATTTTTCAATAACAGATTGGGGCAGTAAGGTAGACGGCAACATCGACGTGATTGCAGAAACTACAATCGCTTGTGTAGTTATTTGAGGGGAGTCGGTGTGCTGAGGTCTGATAGAGCATGTAACCTTGCCCCTAGCTCCGTCAAATATGGTTTGTCCGATCCCTGAAATGACTCGGTCGGTTTTTGACATCGTCAAACCAAGCCGTGTCAGACAACGATGGGTAATGAATGAACTCTGACTCCCAGAGTCAATCACCATCCTGACGTTCTGATAGCGACCTCTTCCGTCGAGGATTCTAGCCATAGCCGTACCAAGTATCACATGATCACCGTTGATGTTTGCAGAACAGGAAAGGCTTGTGGACTGCGTAGCCTGAGAGGTATCCTTGGTAGGGCTGGGATGTAAACTAGCGTGGTGGCGCTCAGGACAAAAGCGACAATGCCACTTCGAGTGGCAGTCCTTCACTTGGTGCTTGTGAGAGAGACAGTTGACGCATCCTGACCAGTTACGAAGTAAAGCACGGCGCGCCGGACCTGCAGTGTTATTGAACACCTGACAATCCAACAGGTGATGAGGATCACCCTTGCAAGCTACACAGGTGGAGGTATTGGATGGCGTTGACTGAGGCTTCTGTGTAGGCGACTTGTTGGCAATCAGCGACGTTTTAGGGTTCTTCGGTTTAGGCGGACGGGATGACTTGGTGTTGGGCGAGGCAGTGGAAGTCGATGTGCTTGATCCTTCCATAAAGGGATTCGAACAACCAGCTAGCTGAAGCGCCATCGCCCGTTCCCTTACAAACTTCGTAAGGGCGGTAAACGTAGGGAAGG
The DNA here is from genome assembly GCA_954871275.1 of Leptopterna dolabrata. Classification (NCBI taxonomy): domain Eukaryota; kingdom Metazoa; phylum Arthropoda; class Insecta; order Hemiptera; family Miridae; genus Leptopterna; species Leptopterna dolabrata. The sequence goes on along the minus strand of OX940984.1, from coordinate 7,121,779 downwards.
TGTCTCTGTTTTGGCTCATCTCAAACAGCTCCCTAGTATGTTGGTCTAAGCATCGAACTGAAAGATGGAAAAGTATGAACTGCGATTCCTCCGCGATATTCAGTAAATGGAAGGCTGAAACATTATCAGAAACAGAGGATAAGAACTTATTGAGCGCCTCAGGTGTGGCTTTACTCTGAAGCGGTTTGAAATTCAAGAGCTGGTCTAAATAGGCTGAGGCTAACATTCTCTGGTTGTTGTACGTGTCAAGCATGGCTTGCCATGCAAGTGGATAATTAGCATCTTCAACTTTGAATGATGAAATTACGCTAAGGGCTGGACCTTTGAGGCTCGCTCTGAGATACTGGAACTTCTCTATTGCTGATAATTTCTCTAGATGAACCATTGAAATAAACGAGTCTCTAAATCTGGGCCACTGAAGTAACTGGCCGTCGAAGAAGGGAAGGTTCAGCTTAGGAAGATTCTTAGCAGGCCTCATTTCTGTCAGAGTTACGTTACTGGCGTCATTTGCTGATTTTTCCAAATTTTCAGATTTAACCAGTTCGATCCTGCCATTAGCCCCATAGTAGTCACTCCTCACCTTAGCCCTTTGCCCTTTATCTTCCTCTGTAGGGAATGCTGTAGACCTTTTGTTATGGTCGTGTAGACTACCTAGCTGTGCCCACAATTCTTCATATCTACGCAAGTGAGAGTCTAAATTATCCTTCATGCCTTTCAAATTCGATTTCACACTATTGGATGCTGTAGACAATTCAGTAATGTTCGTCTTAGCATAATTATAGACGAATGTTATTTCGCTCGCCGAATCACTCAGTTGACGTCGAATGGCTACAACTTGATCTTCAAAGGAAGGGCTGGAGGACATCTCAGATGATGGTAGGTTCTCAAACTTGGACATGTTTGAAATCGGAAATATTCAAGACGAACGGCACTTAGGGGTCGAAAGATGGGAATAATAGGAAAAATATGGTAGGATTGATCCAATGTACCCACACAGTTACCTTGGCATTCAAGTCTATGAATCCAAACGAAAACAACAATTGCAAAACAGAACACCTACATCAAGTAGGTACCCAAAGGTAAGTAAAAATATCGATCCAATGATAAACAAAGATTTACCTAAGGACAAACAAGCTACTTATCCACCTGTCTGATTACAATTTTATGTCAACAATTGCCAAAATAGTTGAAAATCAATGTTCAACGTTATTGTTACCAAACGGCAACCGTAGGTACTTGATGATAAGAAATTATTTGTACCAATGTAGCGATTGTTGTTCTTACTATAAGCTTCTCTGAAGCTCTAATAGGTCGAATAGGAGAATTATTTATCTTAATAGGTCGATAAAATAATTGCAGAAGCTTGTATGCAGTGGAAGACTTATTTACTATGGATTTTCATCAATCAAAATAGAAAAATAGGATTTAATAGGTAATTGTGATGTAAATAAAAACAACCATGCTCTGCTACCAAAAAATGAACGAGTTAGAGAGCGAGAGCAGGTTGATAACATAAAATAAAACTCCAACTAATTCATTACCAACTAGTGTAATGGGAAAAATAATATCGAAATTTCGGTAAATAAAATTTTCTTCGGCCTAGCCGCCTAGAAGAGCTCTTCAAAACAAAGAAATAAAGGTTCTACCTTGATTTGCAGGTTTATACAAAGAAATATATATATAGTCCTGGCTGAGGTACAAGATGATGAAGGGGGGTGAAGGACGTCCTGGAGTCGAGGCGAGAACCGAGCACGTAGTTGTTGACAACAATGATGATGGCGGTGGAGATGGTCTGCCACTGGAATCCTGCAATGACAAAGGGGCAGATTCAAAAAACTCGTTCATGAGCCGTCTGCTTCCAGGCTGGCTAATTAGTGCGGGAAGTGGTGGATAAATTGGGCGGAAATTTCGTCGTCACTCACCAGAAAACGTCGTCAGTAGGTTGTGTGGAGAGAGCGATGGGATACTGCGACCCAAACGCGTCAATTTCACGAATTTCTCAGGATACTGCGAGCTGAGTCGAGAAATTAGAGATTGGCAGTGCGCACCTTTCTTCTACTAGCTTTGCGGCAATACTAAACCAAGTGTTGGATGAAAGGGAGCTGCAGCTGGACCCCCTACCACTTCCGTATTCTTGTACGAACGGGCTGAAGACGACGAGCAGACTCAGAACAACACACAGTCGAAGTGACGGAGGTCGGGAGATAACGGCGAGTCGCCGTCGGCAAACGAGCGATAATCCGGTTGCAGAGTCAAAGCCGAAATTATAAACAAGGGGGGTGAGTCGGCCACCAATAAAGAAAACATCACAAGAGAAAAAAAAGAAAATGAATAAAATGAAACTATTCTTCTAACTTGAACACATGGTACCTATCGATACGAGGAAGCTATGTGTCATTAAACGACAGACTTTTTTATGGTATCACATTGTGATGCAGTCGTAGGCAATATTTTACCGGAGGGGCGCATAAGAAGACACATCTACTTTTAGAAAAAAAGAAAGAAAAATATGTTTATTTATAATAATCATGTAAACGTGACACTGACATTATGAACAATACTATTTTGGAATTTTTGGGGAACCGGTACTTCTGAAGGCTGATTGGATGTATCACAGTTTACCATGGACCTGAAACATGACAATCAAGTTAATCAATAATCATATGCCTGAATGTCGGAACATAAAACCTAACACGCAAAGAGATGGAGGTACATTTTAGGTAGGCATCTTATACTTGGTGTTCATTCCAGAGAAATCCTGTCCATTGCAATGCATGAATGGCCTGGTAGTTGGTTCGAAATTTCATAAACTAGTACCCGAAGAGCCTGTTCAACACTACTTGTACCTGTAGATATTGCGGCGTACAGAGCAGTGACCTAGACAGTACCTAGCGTAGTCTGTACAGAATGTAATAAACCACTGTAGGACAGACATCACTGGGGAAATGCCACACACCAGACCCCACCATCACTGGGTCCTAATTCACTCAGAACACTATGGAACACCACAAAAGAAACTATGGAAATCTGTTACTTTTGTGTAAAATGTGCCAAAAAGTGTCAACATCCTAGTTTTTCGTGTTCAGGGTCATGGACTGTGTTTTCAGGTAGGTTGGAACACCTAGTGAATAATAGTAATCAGAGTTAGAGGGAAGAGGGAAGTGATCAGAGGAAACAGGTGCTAATATCACGGTGTGATGGCAGCTATAAATAGCAGCCCTATCGCCCGGTAGATATTAAACCTTCCACCTTGCTCCCCAACGCCTTGATGGCAAATTAATTATGATATTCCCAAAGTTTAATCGAGCCGGTAGTACTCTAATTCCACACCGGTCGTGGGAATTAGAGGGAATAGGTATTGTACTACTGAAGGATGAAGAGCACGCACAAGATTATTCTTTTTTTCGTACCTGGGTAGTTAGGTACGGTAGGTACGCAGCTATGAAATACCTTATTGTAACAATTTGCTTGATTAATTTGTTTGAAGTGACTTGATTGATTGTATTAAGGGGGTACGATACCTAGGTAGGTACGGAACCTACTGAAAATGGCCAAAAAATTCAATTTTTTTTAATTGGCTCATTTAGCGTTATAGGATGTCAGAAATCAGAAAATAACCCTATAATAATTTTAATAATAATAATTTTTTGAAGTACCCCGTAGGTTTGTGGCTTAGAATTTAAGTTGAGAAATGAAAGGGTTTTGATTTGATCCGTATTCACAACTATTCCAACCAGCGAATGATTGGTTCGCTGTTTCAAGATTTTTACCTATTTAGTATTTTTATGGCCAATGCCCAATATACAATATATTGAAATGAGGACCCACTTAAACGAATCATCTTTAATAGCGATTGATGGCCGATGGTGTAGAGGGTGACTAACCCCCTGCTGATGATTAGTTATTTAAATTCTTTACAAGAGACTGGTTTCGGGCTACCTCACCCATCATCAGTCTATACCTAAGTCTTATGTATAAAACTCTAAGGTTTTTTTTCCGTGTGTTGAGTGGGCCCAACGAATGAACGTCGTGAATACGCAGTGAACGTACATTTGGGGGAGAAAATGGAGTGTGAATCTCAAAAAATGTGGAATGTTTACCGAAATCAAGGGTTTTTGCATGTAGAACACAGGGGGATCTAAAAATCAATTTTTACTCAGTATGGGAGGCTTGGGAGTGTCACCATTCGATTTTGTGGAGAAATTACGTGGAAGGCAACACCTCCTCAATTTTGAGGGAGGATGCAAAAACCCTGGATTTTGGCAAGAATTTCACGTTTTTTTATATTCACACTCCACTTTCTCCCCTAAACGTCACTATAGCCATACGACTGAGCACACCGTTGGAAAGCTGAGATCTGGGAGAAGTTTTGATGAGATTTTCAAAGTGCTAGAGGTATTTTCAGTACCTACGTCTAGAATAATGACAATAGGCAATTTCCAAGTGTAGGAATTTTTTATTTTTGATCTCATACTCGGATTTATCACCCTTGAAACCCCCCCAATGCCAATTTTCATCTCAAAACTCCGTGCAGCTTGGGTAAAAAACGGATAGAAAGAAAATTAAATGACGTCATAAGAGGATCCCCCCCTCCAGGCGGACGCGAGGGTGAGGGCCTTTACCCATGACGTCATTTCGCTTTCTTTTCACTGGTTTATCGCCCGCTTTCGATCATCCGATATCCTTCATAATCAACTTTTCGCAAAGCACTTGCCGAGATTTTTTACTTAAGAAAATACTAAAACAGGTGAAACTGCCCATTCCTGAATTGTCATTTTCTTGTTTTGTATAAGTTTAAGCCCCAAAAACCACTATTGTTTGTGAGCTCCAGGAAATGCTGATGGACGAATATAACGTGGAATTTAACGCAGTTTTCAAAAATGGAGTCAAAAATAGAAAAACGTAGGTAAATAGAGGAGAAAATCAAAAGTTTGTGTGAAACAACGTTTTCTGACGATAAAGCTTCAAAAATCGATTTCTTCGCTGATTTACAATGTTTGGAACACCGAGTTTTGGCATTAATTTCCGTTTGACGTTGAAACCCCGAAACAAGTCTCAAATAAATAATCTAAATCAGCAGAGGATTCGTTAAGGATAATTCCCGAATTATCCTTATTAAGTAATCTGAAAATGTAACATCCTAAAGTACCATCTCACAAAGTAGGTTCTGTCAACTTACCCCAAGGTCCTGGACCCCAAGGTGCTGGGGGGAACGTGGAATTTAACGTAGTTTTCAAAAATGGGGTCAAAAATAGAAAAACGTAAGTAAATAGAGGAGAAAATCAAATGTTTGTGTGAAACAACGTTTTCTGACGATAAAGCTTCAAAAATCGATTTCTTCGCTAATTTACGATGTTTGGAACACCGAGTTTTGGCATTAATTTCCGTTTGACGTTGAAACCCCGAAACAAGTCTCAAATAAATAATCTAAATCAGCAGAGGATTCGTTAAGGATAATTCCCGAATTATCCTTATTAAGTAATCTGAAAATGTAACATCCTAAAGTACCATCTCACAAAGTAGGTTCTGTCAATTTACCCCAAGGTCCTGGACCCCAAGGTGCTGGGGGGAACGTGGAATTTAACGTAGTTTTCAAAAATGGGGTCAAAAATAGAAAAACGTAAGTAAATAGAGGAGAAAATCAAATGTTTGTGTGAAACAACGTTTTCTGACGATAAAGCTTCAAAAATCGATTTCTTCGCTAATTTACGATGTTTGGAACACCGAGTGTTGGCATTCATTTCCGTTTGAAGTTGAAACCCCGAAACAAGTGTCAAATAAATAATCTAAATCAGCAGAGGATTCGTTATTCTCAATTCCTGAATTATCCTTATTAAGTAATCTGAAAATCACAAAGTAGGTTCTGTCAGCTTACCGAAAGGTCCTGGACCCCAAGGTCCTGGGGCCCAAGGTCCTGGGGGCCAAGGTCCTGGGGGCCACGGTCCTGGGGGCCAAGGTACTGGGACCCAAGGTCCTGGGGGCCAAGGTCCTGGGGGCCACGGTCCTGGGGCCCACGGTCCGGGGCCGCCCCAGAAGAACTCGGCTTTGTCGAGGTCCTCACCTTCTTCGTTGGGCTCAGTGACCGCAGCTTCGGCTTCAGGCGACTGCAGAGCTCGTCCCAACACCAAACCGATGAGTCCCAAGATGAACAACCACTGCAAAAGTAGGTAACAAACATTTTTAATGTGGCAAAAACGTTGAAAAATGTTTTCTAGAAACTTACCGAGCTCATCCTCCGCTGGATTCGCTAACGTAAACTTTGCACGGACACGACGAAAACGTAAATGTGGATATATGAGCCGGATTTGCGCACTCCTGACTTCATCAAAATCAGGTTCAGCATTCTCAAAACCTTTTTGCAGTGGAACTTCTTTAGGAGTGTTCCAGTCTGAGGAGTGAATCCAAACACGCCTCCGACATTTCCAATTTGGTCACTTGGCCGATGATTACATTGAACAAACCGGTTTACCTATCAAGAGAAGGGTCTCGGCATTAGTAAAGCTTAGCGGGCGCCAGTTCAAATCCCTACCTGGACCTGAATATTTTTTGGTCCCGTCACTCTCAGATCCTCCCTACTCTCCCTCGCTCCGTCCCTTTCACAGAAAGAAAGGGAGGGAAAGTGAAAGCGACAGAGTGAGGCGTTTAGTTGCCAAAGAAGTTTACAATTCGTCCTCCCAACCAATGACAGGCTCTTTTGGTTTTTAGCGAATTGTCAAAGAAAATGAAGCTATTGCAATGGGTCCAAAATTTTAAGAACATGAAGTTTTGAATTTTTTAATAGCAAATCCGTTTCAGAGCATCCTGAATTCATCCCGATTTTAACAAAAATTAATATGTACCTATACATATGTATTTATATACATTTATGAGTCACTCCAAACGATATCTGACCTTGAGTACATGATAGAAATTCCAAATTTCACCAAAACGTTCGTATTGCCAAACAAAAAGATGAATTCGAAGATGAGCAATTTTCAAAAATTCTAAGGGGGTCAAATTTGAGCTTTTACGTGGTCAAAAATCGGTAAAAACTGCTAAAATCGCGAACAAAATAACGCACTGAAAACGGTATGGAAGGGTGAGGCAATTGTAGGAGGCAATTTCTCTATGTAACAAAATCGAATTCTCATTGAATTCTTATAGGCACTCTCATTTTACTATTTTACCTAATCTCACTCTTAAATAAAATTGTAGAATATAAGAAATATACTCATAATTATCACACTGTAGCGGTAGGTACCTACTTATGTGGTACTAGGTACCTACTCATGTGGTACTAGGTACCTAATGTGGTAATCACGAAGCAGAGAAATGTAGAAATACAATTCGACGTTGACTTACAGATAGTATGACGGACTGGCGAGACATGATTATCTTGACAGTAACAGGTGAGAATGAGGCCCTTAAGACCCTTTGTTTCCCTTTTATACAGGAATCGGTGAGCCCATCAAGATGATGTCGAATTGCTCAAATCTTAATGAGATTAGGTAGGTAGGTAGCTGATTATGGAGAACCGCCTTCAAACTGAGTTATTTCAACGGCATTGCGCAAGCCTTACGGCTGTTTGCTGAAGTGCGATTTCACTTTTTCACTCTCCCGCCTTGTAGAGAATAATAGGCGACACAAGGGCTGTAGTGTTGGTGGGTACCTGTATATATACATACATGTAAGTAGTATCCAAATATTCATTCTGGCTCACCGACTTCAATCTCTGTTAAAAATGCTTCTGACTTCAATCTCTGTTACAACTGCTTTTGTGCTAAACCCTGTTAAAATGCTTTTCTGTTAAACCCCTGATAAAACTTTTCAACACAAAACATCAGAACACATTTTTTAACACAAAACATCAGAACCAGTGACTTTTTCATTTAGCGACTTAAATTCCTGGTAAAAATTTTCTAACACAAAACATCAAAACCAGTGACTTTTTCATTTGGGGAGGGTTAGTTAAAAGAATGTATTCTATAATAAAAATGAATAAGGAACAGCTATTGAAAAAATTTAATTTTGAAAGCTCCACAAATAAACTCTCAGAACTAGAAAAAGGAAAACCGTACAAGGTTCTAAGTTTTGAGTTCGTTAAAACGAAATACTCCCGGGAAAACTCTGAGAGTGTAATTGCCAACTTGGGAGAATTTAGAGTGTTCTTACCTGAAAGATATGCACTCACTTTTGAAAAATCCGAACTCAAAGATCTAGTTAAGCACGGTGTTTGTTTAGTGTACACTGGAATGATTAAATCGAAAAATGGAAAAGACATGCACGACATCAAGTTTGTTTAATTATTAAGTTTAATAAAAAAAAAAAAAAAAAAAAAAAAAACGTTTTAACGGAAAATTTCCGTTAAAAACAATAATATTATACTAAGTTGTTAAAATATTTTAATTTAAGGCGTTCATTATTTTTTTTTTTTTTTTTTCTAGTGAAAACATCAGAGGGAGCTAAATTTCGAAAATATCGGCCCCTAAATAGTCCTAAATTTCGAAAATATCGACCCCTAGTCTAGACTATTAAAGGTGGACCCCTACGGGGTCCACCTTTAATTTGGACCCACCCTCTTTAAGGAATTGTGTTTTAAAAGAAAGAAAATAATAATAAAATATAAGATGAATAACAAAATCGTATTACCAACTGAAATTTACATGGAAATCCGAGATAGAATAACCCATCCGGTTGATCATATCAACTTTTGTCAAGCAACGAACATTTCAGTAAATATAGATTTTCTTTCTGATAATATTTCGTGGTACCCAAAAGTAACTGAAGAGACATTAAGAGAGTATGAAAACATTATCGATTGGGATTTAATTTCTTATATCAGAGAACTCTCTGAAGATTTCATAAGAGATTTTCGAGACAAGGTAAATTGGAAAAGTGTGTCACTTAAACAAATCCTATCAGAAAATTTCATCAGAGAATTTAAAGATAAAGTATATTGGGAATGTATTTCATGTAGCCAAACACTATCTGAAGACTTCATCAGAGAATTTCAAAACGAAGTTGATTGGGGTATAATTTCTTATAACAGAGAACTCTCTGAAAATTTTATTGAAGAGTTTCAAGATAAAGTAGATTGGAGATTGATCTCCAGGTATCATAATCTTACTGAAAATTTCATTCGAGAGTTTAAAGATAAAGTAGATTGGAGATCAATCTCCATGTTTCAAAATCTTACTGAAAATTTCATTCGAGAGTTTAAAGATAAAGTAGATTGGAAATTTATTTCATATAACCAAAAACTATCTGAAGACTTCATCAGAGAATTTCAAAACGAAGTTGATTGGGGATGTATTTCATCTAAGCAAACACTATCTGAAGACTTCATCAGAGAATTTCAAAACGAAGTTGATTGGGGATGGATTTCACTTAGAAGATATTGGAATGAGATTTACAATTGGCAAAATTTAAGTGAAGAATTCATTCGAGAGTTTCAAGATAGAGTGGTTTTAGATCAGTAAAAAATAATAGTTTAGAATTGTTCGTTTTAATGGGGATTCCCCATTAAAACATATTTGAACAAGATGTAAGGACGTTCAGGAATGTGTACGGGACATGTTGCGCAATCTACCGTCTGTTCGGCGAACCAGTTGCATGGCTCATCACCGATATGACTCAAGGACAACAGGGAGAGGCGTCCCGAGGATTTTATCAGTTATCTTTTAGACGTGACCCGCTCTGCACACACAACGTTTCAACCTAAAGATTATTTGTGGTTAGCTATTGTTGAAGATTAAGGCTTTTATTTGGAACTTCAGAGTTACAAAACGTACCATAGTGAGTGTATAGTGAGTGTATTATGAGTGTATAGACTTTATTGAGGAAGTGGAAAGTTAGGAAGTTGCAAGAACTTTAATAACAGATGGAAACATTCAAGTGCTAGAATTTGTGTTGTTATAATCTTATTAAGGGTAGTATCATTTTAATACTACCCTTATTAAAGGTAGTATCATTTAGTGGCAAAAGTATCAATATTTGTACTTCCAATAACAGTTCTACGAGTGGAATCCATGTTAAAGATTACAGAATATAAAACATTTTTGGGAAACGAATTGAATCAGAAGGTCGTGTTCTCCCACCCCAAGCGCTCCTATAGGAGCGCCTGTTTATCTGAATGCAAAAGCGATCCTCGAGACGATGTGACGTGATTCTCCCCACCCAAAGCGCTCCTATAGGAGCGCCTCGATCTACTAGTTATTCTTTTATGAAACTACTCGATGTAAAATAAAATGTTTATTATTGTTTATTGTTATTTCCTTTTCCAAAACTTAGACTTACAATAATTATACATTGGATTTTTATAGGGATTCCCTATAAAAACTGACTTAAAACCTTTTTTTCTTACACATTTTTTATCTTGAATACTTTTAAACTCTGCTCTGAAGCTCCGATAATTCTGTGATTGATTCCAGTTTCATTTATAATGTAAATGAAAACTAGAGCTATTAAAAATATTATAATTACGAATATCTTATCGATACACAATGAAAGGTTCAAACAGAACATATTTATTGTAGGAAAATTTAAAATTTCGTGAGTTGTAATTCCTCGGGATAAAAAGTTCCTTGGATTTCCTCTCCACTTAAATCTTTAATTTTATAAGTAACTGGACTCGTTTCTAAAATCTCACTTATTTCAAAAATCTCTTTCGTCCAATTTGCTTTGTATTTGTTTGCAAAAGTTTTCTTTGATTTCGTAATTCTCACACGATTTCCAATTTTAAATTTCTTTTTTACATTTTTTCCACTCTTTTTAAATAAATATCTCAGAATTTCATTTTCGTTTCTCGCATCAACTTGAGCAGGTGTCATTCCAATGGATCGATGAACGTCTTGTTTGTTGTACTCATTAACTAATTCCTGTAAAATATCGACCCAATTTTGATTTCCATTCACCTCGAAACGAATTTTAATTTTCTGATTCAAAGTTCTGTTAAATCTTTCGATGATTGCAGATTTTTCTAAATTTTCCGTGTGATACATTTTAATTTTATACTCGTCTAAAAGTTCTTTGAAAAGTCTATTTTCAAATTCTAAACCTTTGTCCGTGTGAAGGAGTTTAGGAGTAGAATGATTATGAGATTTTACATTTTCCAAAACTCCTTTGAAAGCTTTTGAAACTACCATTCCGTTTTTCTTTTTCAATGGAACTGACCAAACGTACTTTGAAAAAGTATCAATGATATTCAACATGTAACCGAACCCCTTGTTTTCATTCTCGTATTGTTTCATTATAATCAAGTCCGCGGCCCAAAGATCATCTTTTCCATGAGTAACAATTTTCCTTTTCTGAAATTTCTTTCTAACGGGTTTATGTAATTCCTTCGCAAATTCCAACTTTTCGTTTTCAGATAAATTTATAACTTCAGTTTCAGGAACTACGTTAGTTTCCTCATTCGGATTTTTTATGAATTTACTTTTATTAGTTTTACATTTCACACATTTAGCAGCAATTCTCCACCTTCCGTTCACGGTTTGTACAATTTCCGCGTTTATATTTTTTGTTTGTTTTTTGCATTTATGGCAATAAATTTCATCCTCCATGTTTTATTTAAGGAAACTTTTTTTAATGGAGTAAACTCCATTAAAAATACAAATTCTTACTTTAGTTGTAAATACGGAGCCCGTCAGTTTACATTTCTATTAAAGGTGAGGACGAATCGTCCCCCCTCTTTAACGTTAAAGTCGAATACAAGTCGAGAACATTTAAAAGAGTTTTGAAACTCTTAAAGTGGGGTGGCCAAATTGGCCACCCTCTTTAACGTTAAAGTCGAATACAAGTCGAGAACATTTAAAAATTTCTTAAAGAGGGGGGGGGCGATTCGCCCCCCCTCTTTAACGTTAAAGGCAATACGGGGTTTTAAGCAAGTTCTTGTGTTATCGTATTTTTGACTGGATTGTAAACGAAGCTCGAACCACTGACTAAAACAACGTAGCACGTTGTTCCTTCTGAACCACCTGAAGGTGCTGCTACCGCTTTATTGAATTCTACGTGTAAAATGATGTTGCTTTTACCACCGGAAATACTTTTAGGTTGATCCGTTAAATCTATACTGAAAATCGGATAATCTCTGTTGAAAAATTCGGGTTCATGATACGGTAAATTGTCTTGAGAGTTTGTTAACTTTTTGTAATCTAAATACGCGGAATAAGCTAAACAAAAATCATTTTCATCGAAATCCAAATTGTAATTTTCCTCGGGATATCTTTTTCCACCGACTTCCAACCAGTAATTCCTAACATCTTTATGAACAAATTTAGCATTATCTTTCGTCTGATCATTGAGTACATCGGTTTGAAAAACTATGAAACACCAGAGAGGATTATAAACGTTTCTATAAATGTTAGTTACATCGAACATCAACGTTTTTCCGGAAACGTTTTTATGTTCTATGCATTGCCAACTTTTAAATTGAAGTTGATATGGAATGTTTTTCAAATCTGTAATCAAATTTACTTTAGATTCGTTATCGTATTCAATCACCGGAACTCTCAAAACGAAAGAAGTGATTTCTATTTTTCCATCATGTGGAAGCGGAGTTGCTGTGTCTTTTTTGTATCGAAATATCACGTTATCATCACTATTTCGAATAAAAGTAATTTCAAAACCTCCCTTGAATATTGGAACTGTTAAATCTTTGAAAAATCCTAATCCTAAATCTCCCAAACAACCAACAACACTGAAATTTCCACCTCCGATAGCTTTTGAATTGAACCCCGAATTGATTACGTTTCCATTATAATTTTTTGGACCTGAATGGCATACATAACCTTGAACCGTGCTTGCAATCCCCGGGTTTTCAATTTCATCGACTACGACATTATGTTTTTTCACTTCTATGTTGGAAAATAAGTTTGCAACGAAATTATCAACAAGTCTTACATCCTTGTTTTCACTTTTATATGGTTTCGTAGAATCGGTTGAAACACATTTACCAGAAATGTAATATTCTACATCTTTGCAAATAAATTCGTCATAGAGTTCTATTTTGAAAGTAGTCCTTTTGTTTTCGGCATTTAAATTCAAAGTCGATGAAGGATTGAAAGTTTGGAATTGTTTTCGTACAATACCATCTTGATATTTATCAAAAACCTTTTTAGATTGATGCATTCTTTTATTATAGTAAACATAATTTTTTTTTTATTTAGGTACTATGAAAAAAAAATTTTTTTTTATTTAGGTAGGTACTATGAAAAAATTTTTTATTTAGGTAAGGTAAGGTGGGGCAAGTGCGTACGCAAAAAACGCTAGTTTGACTTTACACGGCAACCAATGGTACAATTTGTTTGTATTTGCCGTTGTCTTGATTTCTAATGGCTTCAAAATCTTTCTGAGAATCGAGTCGCACCTTCATAATTTCGAATTGACACATTTGAAACATTAGTAAAAGTGCTTACAAGAAGAGCCCATGGGTGCGCACTTGCCTCACCATGGTGGGGCAAGTGCGCACCCAAGGTGGGGCAAGTGCGTATGCGGATAAATTCACCAACGACCCACTGCCTTTCACGATTCATACCTTATAAATGATGTTCAAGCACACAATTCTTAATATAAACACTTTTTTATTATTATTTTAAGATTAAACGTGCAGATAAATGTACCACTTATGATGACAAGAAAAGAGAAAAGAAGGAGGAGGAACCCCTCACTTGGGGAGTCCTTCCACACCACAATCCTTGAGGTATGTCAGAAAAGCCTCCACGTCGGTTTCTACGTCACTAGAGTCCCGATCTGGCGAGGTGGGGATGGGGCTCTTGTAGGGGGAGCCTTTGGGTAGGACCATTCGGACTCTAGAGGACGACGGCACTCCCTCGTCCATGGCCACCGTTAAACTGACACTCTCCTCCGGATGGCCATCACCTTCCATGGGCTCGAGAGCGATCACCTCCACTGCTGGCGGGTCCTCGTCCTCTTCGTCATCATCAGTGGTTGGCTGAGGATAACGTGTTTTCTTTGCTGCCCTACTTCTTGTTTTTCTCTTAGGAGCCATTATTTCTTCTTCATCCTCGCTTGTTTCTGGGGTCGCGTTCTTCTTTGCTGCTCTTTTTTTCTTCTTCTTTGGAGGATCTTTTTTCAATTTCTTCTCGTTTTCAATCCGAGTCAAAACATCCTCAGTAGTCAAAACTTCGGATCCTGTTCCAACACGCTTTCGTTTTTGAGTGTTTGACGTTTGCTGGCCACCTCTTAAGAAGCTGAGGATCTTTTCCTCAAAAGATGTATCTGCTCCAGATACGATAGCATCACCGTCTTCCGATGGCATCAAGGGTGGAGACCCGGTCGAAGATGATGGAGATGGTTCGGCAACAGGCCCTTCAGCTTGACTTTCTGATGAAGGATTCGTAGCTGGACTTTCAGTCGCGTGTGACGCTTCCATAACTTTCCACCTCTTCAGAGCTTCCGGGTCGTAGGAGCTTTCTCCAACCACTTCGTCGTTAAAAGGGTAGATCCCTGCCCTAGCAAAACCATGTTTTAAGATTTCAGGGTTCAAACTGCACCAGATCTTTCCAACTATGGAGGCCAACATTTTTTTGGGCAGGTGTTTTCCTAGATTTCGCCTCTGCCATGCAACTAGCTCCTTGTCCCAGAGTGTCTTGAGGGGCTTGAATACAGACAAGTCAAGGGGCTGTAGGATATGGCTTGTATGAGGGGGCAGTTTCAACAGCACAACCTGGTTCTCCATCGCGAGCTCTATTAATGGAATGGTGATATGGGTAGAGTGCCCATCAAATATTAAAAGAACTGGACGGTTCGGTCCGATGTTCTTCAAAAAACAGTTCCGAAACCAATTTAAAAATATTTCCCCTTCCATCCATCCATTGGTGGATGCGGCAAACGTAGAGCCGGGGAAAACGTCCCCCAACATCCACTGATCCCAAAGATTCTTACCCTTAAAGATGAACAGGGGTGGGAGTTTCTGGCCAGCAGCACTCCCGCAGAAACAAACGGTGACATTTGTCCTCCCTGGCCCACTCGTTATTCTAGTTGATGGAAGCCCTTTTTTCCCCAATATTTTGGACTTGCTAGGGTCAAGACAAAAGCTAGTCTCGTCGACGTTGAAAATGTATTGCGGTTTTCCGTCCAGACCCAACTCCGTCATGGTGCTTTTCAAGAGATTGAAAAACCCCTTTATAACGAAGGGATCAATTGCTTTTTTTCTAGCAAATTCTACACTTTGTGGCTTCTTCAAGGACAAGTCATGTCTCGCTCTGAAGTTCTGGATCCATGTCTTCCCTGGCATGTTGTCAGTGAACACCGTTTCTTTCATATTACAGTCCACCCACCCTTTTACGGCTATTCTTGTTTCTAAAACTGTGAGGCCCAACCCCCACTTCTCCATGGTTTTCAGGCAATTCGCCAACCGTTCTTCTTGATCAAATGGAATTGCAATGGGCCTACCTTGGGAAGTGCTCAATTGTCCCCGCCGTCCTTTGATATGGTCCCATAAAGTACTTTTTGGAATGCGATAGGTCGCCGACGCCACCGCCACAGTCATTTCGCCATTCCTGATGGAGACAAGAGCTCGCTTTAAATCATCAGGTGAATATGCGGTAGCACGGTCGCTTTTTCTCTTGTAATTTCGTACCATTTTCCTGAAAATGTTAAAAATAATTGCATGCAACGTGCAAAAGCCAAGCCCTCCTTAGGAAGTGCAAATAAAAAAGGAAGTAGGGTTGAATAAATTAGGAAATAAGGAAATCCAACACCCTTTAAAAACGAGACGTACCCATACACTAAGTTTGTAAAGCTCTAACAGGTATTAAGTAAGTATGATTAGCGATTCAGCCAGCAGAATTTAAGAAAAATTCAGGCATTGTTGAAATCCATTTTCCCGAAATCGTTAAAAATGATTGCATGCAACGTGCAAAAGCTAAGCTCTCTTAGGAAATGCAAACCAAAAAGGAAGAAAGTTTGAATATACTAGAAAATAATTAGTCCAACACCCTTTAAAAATGAGACGCACTTGCCCCCCCATAGCAGTACGCACTTGCCCTTCAGTTGATGAAACCGAGAGGCAAGTGCGTATCGCTCGTAGTGTCGTTCAATTGAATTATTTCGACAAAAATCAAGTAAATATAGCTTCCTTAACATCTTAGGAACAAATAGAGTGCAAAAACAAGGTATATTGATGTAAATCAAAGTTAGAATCGGGAAAAAACTAAACTCACCAAAAACTCGGATTTGCAGTTTTTCAAGGAGTCGTTTGGAAACATCTGGCATTTTAAAACTATGAAACATCTGAACGAAGAAATTATTGGCAGGTGAAGATAAACATCTGAGCTAACAAATCACGATCCATAATATATCACTAGAGGCATCAAACCAAAAAGAAATGCCTGGTACGCACTTGCCCCCAATAGGCACTTGCCCCACCTTACCTATGAAAAAATTTTTTATGAGATTTTCTCATAAAAAAACACAACTCACTGTATTGCCTTTAATGGGACCCGTCGATTCGACGGGTCCCGTATTTAAACAGACGGTTTTTGGTTTTCATCAATGTTGTTCATCTTATTTATTATACAAATTATTTACTTTTCAGCAACAAGTAAGCTTTAATATCGTCGAATCGAATCGGTTCGTTATTTCCCATGGTTGTTGACAATTTTATCATTTTTATTTCTTTCAGTCCTTTTCTTAGTGGAATGAAAACTACTTTCTTTGGTTTTTCCGTGTAAACAGTATTAGGTGGCATTAGTTTCTCTATGAAAGAAACGTGTAATAACTCGTGTTCAACGTGCAAATGGGGATGTTCATCATGATTTGTAAAGCTATATTCCGTAATGTTACAATGCCATTCGACTATGTTGTCAGAAAAAACGAGTTGTTTCGGATTATTCTCTGATACGTAGTTGGTATTCTTTTTAAACAAATTATCGGAACCTAAACAATTTTTCAACTGAAATATATCGCAAAAATTCCCCTCATCCACAATCCTCATGTCCATGGGAAAGTATGCAGCAATTCTGTAAGAATCGTCTTTTAAATGCTCGAGATCGAATTTCAAACTATTCGGATTAACTTTCTGTATATCTTTTTGTATTTCTTTCACTTGAGCTTCAGAATACTTTTTCATAGTGTCTTTTTTCACTAACAAACTACTTTGAAAACTGGATAAAATACTAATCAACTTGGCTTTGAATGAACTCACATTGAACGTTCCATCGATTTTATATATTAGATCGTAAATTCCATCAGGAAAAGCAAATCTGTAAGCGAACTCGAAGTTTTTTATCTCAAACGTTTTCCTAGTTGTAAACAACAAAGCCGACATGCCCAACTGATACTCTTTATTCGGATCGAGTGGAATTGGACTCTCAAACCTTAGTGTATCTCCTGAAATTTTTATAAACATTATTTATTATATAATAAATAAATAAAAAATGAATCCAAAATATAACAAAAGCTATATCATAAAACCTACACCGTTTGACCCGATTAGTATGAGAGATGGTTTACTACCACTTCCAATTAGGTGTTTAATAATTGGTACGAGTGGATGTGGAAAAACTACATTGTTGTACAACCTCATTACAGAACCATGGGGTATTCCCTTTGAAAACTTTTATGTTTTTTCTAAATCATTAGAACAAACAGTTTATAAAGGCTTGAGAAAAGCTTATGAAAAACTAACTGATAAAATTGGAAAGGAAATTGCTCATTTCTATAGTAGCTGTGATGAATTAATCGGTCTAGATGAATGCCAACCGAACAGTTTGATAGTTTTCGATGATTGTGTGAATGAACAACAACAGCAAATTATAAAGGATTACTATGTAAGAGGTAGGCATAAAAACATTTCGTGCATTTATTTGACTCAATCCTATACTAAAGTTGATAAACAGTTGATTAGAAATAACGTGAATTTTCTTTGTATTTTTAAACAGAGCAATGCTTACATTAAAACAATTTATGATGAGTATGTAGGATCGGATTTTACTTTTGAACGGTTCAAAGAAATTTGTGGTGAATGTTGGAAGGATACATTTGGTTTTCTAACGATAGACGCAACACTAAAAAAAGAGAGTGGACGATACGGAAAGAATTTCCAGCTAGAAATAACTAAATAAGCATTAACCAAATGTGTATATAATAGATCTTGATCTATTATATTTTTTAACGCTTAACGCTCAACGCTTAACGCTTAACGCTTAACGCTTAACGCTTAACGCTTAACGCCTAACGCCTAACGTTCAACGCTTAACGTTCAACGCTTACCGTTCAACGTACGTTTAACGTACGTTCGGTGAATCGTTAAAAAAAATATATTCTATAATAAATGATTGATGAAACATTAAAAAAATTAGATGCAAAATATAAAAATGCTTCAAAAGGCAAACCAAAAGACAAAAACCAAAAACTTCAAGAAACTGTTGAGAGTAAATCTGAAAAGATAGTTCGAAATACTTTTAGGAAACCTAAAGAAATGACTGTCAATGAAGCTAATAAAATTCGAGAAAAAGAACAAGAGTTGAGACGTGCTTTCCGAGAAGCAAGAGTAGATAAATTTAACGATAGAGAAACTCAGGAAAAGACGTTCGCACCCATCACTGAAAAATTAGTTGAATTGAAAAATGCAGTGAAACAAACTGATGAAGATATAAAGAAGTTGGAAATCGTACCATACACGCAACAGCCAATGACAAGTAGTTCTCCTAGAAAGAAAGTTGTAACTTTTGGACCAGCTAACACATTCGAAATAAATCCTACTGAAACCTACGATATTGCTGGCGAAACTATGGCTGAACCAGCTAGTAACGATCTCTCCTCAATAGTAGACATGGTAGATCTAAATGAGTATCCATCCAGTAGTGTAGGGCCAAAAGGAATTGGTTCAATTGCGAGACTTTACATCAGACAGGGTGATAAACAATTTGGCATCTGGGGAAAAGAGGACAAAATTTACATCGGAGACAAACAAATTCGGGTAAATGAAGACGATCTCATAATTCAAAATGTAAAATATAGAGGAACTCACGGATTATGGTGTTTGTTAACTGATCCTCTAGGACCTGATCCTGATAAATACACTCAAGAGGATTTGAAAACTTACAAGAAAATTCTCATTCAAACGAATTCTTTATACCAAAAGAATGACCCAACTACGGGATTACCAAAGTCAAGTAAGGGGAAAAAGTACAGAGAGTTGATTGCTCCTATTTGGAAGGAATTGAAGGCAGGTAAATCGGGATCTGGATTGATCGAGTATACGGAAAATCCTGTGGAATATAAATACATCGATAATTTACAACAGTTGCAACAGCGTTTGTACTATTTGTACGCACAAGAACGAGCCGGTAATAACAATTTTCACAATGAAAAATTAGGAATTGTAAAGTTTATAAACGATCAGTTGGAAAAAAACTTAGATAATCCCAAAGGAATAGAATATCTGTTGAAAGTTGTCAACAGTTTACCGAAAGGAATCATCAAGAACGGATCTGGAGTTTTAAATACATTGTTGAACAAACTTGATGGTTTCGCACCCGAAATGCATTTACCTGGATACAACTACTGCGGTCCATTTACAAAACTAGATAAACGATTGAAAAGAGGAGATCCGGGAATTAATAAATTGGACGAAGGCTGTAAGCAACACGATATATCTTACAGAGATCATACAGACACCAAAGAAAGACATGTGGCAGATAAAGCACTAGAGGAAGTAGCAAAAGAAAGAATGCACTCGAGTGATGCGAGTTGGAAAGAAAAAGCTGGTGCAACTGCAGTGAGAGTTGCAATGAGGAGTAAACGATTCTTTGGTATGGGAGTTCGTTATTAAAAAAAAATTTTTTACTATAATAAATAACTATGATCATGAAAAAGATAGATTTAACCGAAAATCAAATAGCCAAAATACAAGCCGCTTACAAAAAGCGTAGAAGTGTTACAATTCTTTTTACAGCGAAACAAATTTCGGGAAACGGAAAACATAAAATCAGTCTGTGGGAAACTCAATCGAAAGCATTTGAAAAAGCTAAAGAAAAAAAGAAAGGAATTACGTTAACTTTGGATTACGAACAACTACATTTGAATCACACGGGTGGATTCCTACCACTGATATTTGCAGGAATAGGAGCACTTGGAGCGTTATTAGGTGGAGGTGCAGCAGTAGCAAATTCAGTAATAGACTCGAAACATAAAGCCGCTGAAGAAGCCGAAATAAAACGTCATAATCTCGAGATGGAAAAACTAGCTAAAAATGCAAAAAGTCTAAGTATTGGGGCCGGTTTAAAAAAAAGAAAAAAACGGAAAACTACCAACCCTTGAGTAATTTAGATTTAACTCGTTTCGTGAAAATTTTTAAAATAAAACATTTCCGAGGTGTTTTCATGAAGGATGAACTCCCCGATCGATCCGAACACGTTGAATGTGGAATTATTAATTTGGAAAATTCTTATCAAAATGGTAGTCACTGGACTTGTTATTTTAAAAAATCTGAAAAAGAAAAGTATTATTTCGATTCCTATGGAAACGCATCACCCCCTAAGGAGTTGGTAAAATACTTGGGAAAAAAAAAAATTAAATACAATTCCGAACAAATTCAAAAGTATAACGATCCTCCAATTTGCGGTCATCTGTCTTTGATAGTGTTAAAAGAACTTTCAAACGGAAAAGATTATGAAACTGTTTTAAAAACATGCAAAGAGACATTGAATTCTGAAAAAACTTGGTCTTAGTATAATATTGTTGTTTTAATGGAAAATTTCCATTAAAACGTTTTTATGAGGGGTAAGTTAAAAGGATCTCTCCAATAATAGACAAAAGAAAAAGGTGGCGTCGATTCGACGCCACCTTTAAGAATTCAAAAAAATGAGGGGTTAGTTAAAAGAATCTCTTTTCTAATAAAAATGAATGATTCGAAAAATTATATATCCTATAATAAAATGTATGATACGAGAAGGCATTGTGAAAAGTGCAATGTTAGCACTACTTATAAAAATTGGGCTAGACACCTAAAGTCTAAGCGCCATGGAAAAAACGACCCGGACCGGACAATGACTATCAGAATTAGAAAAGCGAAACCTGTATTTGTAAATCCGAGGAAATTGCACAAAGTATTTAATTTTAATGAAAAAGTATTTGAAAAAATCAAAGAACCTAGAAAAACAAAACCTGTATTTGTAATACCGAGGAAATTGCACAAAGTATTTAATTTTAGTGAAAAAGTATTTGAAAAAAACAAAGAACCGAAAACGGAAGTTGTTGAAAAGGAAACTGCATTTGAATCTAGATTAGTGACTTACAACATTAAAAATACGAAAGGATTTAAAGATGCTTCCAAATTTCTGAACAGTATTGAAAGAACCGCAACAGGTTTAATCAAATGGAAACTTAGAGAAATGAAACTAAAAGTTAATGTAGTTTTAATCGCAGAATTTAAAAAAGGAACTAACAAAAATAACATGGAGTATCAGGAACTCAATTTCAAAACTAAAAACGTAATAATATTGCAGTCAGCAGAAGTTGCAAACTGTTACGATGAAATGAAACAGAAAATTCTAAATGAAATGGAAACGTTCGAAATTAAAGGATCTAATTGGCGACTTCATAAGATCAAACATTTGGAACTTAACGTTAACAAGTACATTCCTTTGAGAGGATCATCTTACATTGAACTCCCTAAGTTTCTACAAAGTAGGAAAGCAATTATAAATGTGAAAAATGACGATAATAAATGTTTCCTTTGGTCTGTTCTTTCAGCTTTACATCCAGCTGATAAAAATTCTAATAGAATAGGAAAGTACATAACATGGGAACATGAGTTTGACGAAGCGTTGAAAGATATCAGTTTTCCTATGAAACTTACAGACGTAAAAAAGTTTGAGAAAAGAACTGGGATTTCCATTAATGTTTACTGTCTGAATGAAAAAAATACTATAGTTCCCTTGGAAATAACGAAAGAGGAAAAGGAAAAACACGTTGACTTGTTGTACTTGAAAAACGAGAAAACTGAACATTACTGCTGGATCAAAGATCTATGGAAACTGGTTGGTCATAGTCAGCTAACAAAGGATCACAAGAGAAGGTATTTATGTAAAATGTGTTTAAATAGCTTTGGAACTCAGGTCAAATTAAACGACCATAAAGAATATTGTGGAGCTCATAAAGCTGTTAAAGTAGAATTACCAGAACCTTATGATAATGTTTTACAATTTGAAAATTATAAACGCTCCATGAAAGTTCCATTCGTTATCTACTCGGACTTTGAAAGTTTGCTTAGAAAACTTCAAACTGTTATAGCTGAAGAGAAATGCAAAACACCCGTTAAAAACTCTAGAAAATTTATCATAAAATCAATCAGAACTAGATTAAGAAGGGTTACTAATAAAATACACAAACACGAAGCTAGCAGTTTTTCATATTACATAAAGTATTCCAACGGATATTATAAGCCCCCAGTCGAATATTCTGGTTCGGATTCTCCAAAAGTATTTTATCAGAAACTGAAAGAGGAAGTTTTACACATTGCTAAGGAATATTACGATAAAAATGTACCCATGAAACCATTGACTGACCAACAGGAACAGGAATTCAAAAATGTAAAAACTTGTCACATTTGCGAGAGAGGTTTTAACGAATTGCCTCCAATGTTAGAAAAGGAACTCGAGGTGAAGGAAAAAGCTTTGGTCTACTTTCACATGCAAGGAGATGAAAGTAATGCAAAACAAATACAAACGGAATTGAAGGATCTGAAACAAAATATCGATATGAACAAAAGACGTGTGGCTGACCATGACCATTTGTCAGGAGAATTTAGAGGTGCTGCCCATTCTCTGTGTAATTTGGAGTACCAATGCCCGAGATTCGTACCAGTATTTTTCCACAACCTAGCTGGTTACGATGCCCACCTATTCGCGAAACAACTCGGAGAGGATGAAGGGGAAATACGGTTGATTCCAAACACCGAGGAAAAGTACATTTCATTTTCAAAGATTCTCAGGTACGACTCTGGAAATTTTGATAAGAAAGGAAACCCAGTAATGAATAAAATTGAAATAAGATTCTTAGATTCATACAAATTTCTAGCAAGCTCTTTGGAAAAACTAGTAGGAAATTTAACTAAAGATCAATTTAAGGAATTAGAGAAACATTTTGGAACAGAGAACTTGGAACTGATGACAAGGAAACTAGCTTACCCATATGAGTACATGGATAGGCCGGAAAGGTACGATGAAACCTGTTTACCACCTATAGAGAAATTTTACAGTAGCTTAAACAAACAAGGAGTAAAAAAGTCTGAGTACAGAAATGCGCAGGAGATTTGGGATAGATTTGGAATAAAAAACATGAGAGAATTCACTATGCATTACAACAAATGCGATGTCTTACAGCTTGCAGATGTAATGGAAAACTTTAGAGATATTTCCCTTAAAACTTACAAACTGGATCCAGCATTTTATTACACGACACCTGGATTTGCATGGGATTGTATGTTGAAAATGACAAAAGTGAAATTGGAATTGTTGACTGATTACAATAAAATTCTAATGACAGAAAAAGGAATTCGAGGAGGTATATCGCAATGTAGTAACAGACACGCGAAAGCAAACAACAAGTACATGGTTGATAAATATGACCCAACTAAACCTTCCAACTATATAATGTACCTTGACGCAAACAACTTGTACGGATGGGCTATGTCTCAGTACATGCCATACGGAGGTTTTAAATGGGTAGAGAACTTGGAAAATTTAGATGTTGAAAATATAAGTGATGAGTCTCCTAAAGGTTATTTTCTGGAAGTTGACTTGGAATATCCTAAGAAACTGCACGATTTACACTCAGATCTACCACTTGCACCGGAAAACAGGATTGGAAATACAAAATTACCTAAATTAATGACAACTTTGTACAACAAAGATAAATACGTTTTACACTACAGGAATTTGAAACAGTGTCTGAGCATGGGAATGAAACTAAAGAAAGTACACAGAGCACTGAAGTTTGATCAATCGGATTGGTTGAAAGTGTACATTGACTTCAACACGGAACTGAGAACGAAAGCGAAAAATGATTTTGAAAAGGACTTTTTTAAATTGATGAACAACAGTGTATTCGGAAAAACGATGGAAAATATCAGGGGAAGAGTCGATATTAAATTATGTTCAAATGGAAAGAAACTGGAATCGTTGATAGCAAAACCCACTTTTGATCGTAGAACGATATTCACGGAAAACTTAGCAGCAGTTCACATGAAAAAGACCAAAATTCTTTTCAACAAACCCATCTACATCGGCATGAGCATTCTGGAAATTTCTAAAACTCTAATGTACGACTTTTATTATAACACAATTAAAAAACAATACGGAGAAAATGTCAAATTAATGTACTGTGACACGGACAGTCTGATCATGGATATAAAGATTGAGGATGTTTACGCAGACATTAAAAACATCATTCTCGATCAATTTGATACATCCGATTATCCGAAAGAAAATGTGTATGGAATTCCACAGGTGAACAAGAAAGTACTTGGAAAATTCAAAGATGAAATGAGCGGAAAAGTAATGGAGGAATTTGTCGGACTAAGATCGAAACTTTACGCACACAAAACGTTCGAGAATCAAAAAGAAACAAAGAAAGCTAAAGGTGTTAAGAAAAATGTTGTTGAACAGGACATTAAATTCAATGATTTCAAGGAATGTCTGTTGACCAAGAAACCGATCTACAAAACGCAAATGATGTTCAGATCAAACAAGCATGATATTTATACTATTGAACAGAACAAGAAAGCGCTTAGTGCCTACGATGATAAAAGGTATATTCTAGAAAATGGTATGGATACTCTTGCTTGGGGACATCATACAATTGGAATAGAAAAAGAAAAGTTCGTAGATCATTTGAAGGAACTTACGAAAACACAAAACGAGAAAGAAATGAAAAAAGGATCTCTTCAATAAAAATGTCTCATCCATATTTACAATTTTCACTTAAGCATATCGAATTCATTGAATGTTTCGCATATATCGATAGAAATAAAGATATGAAAGTGTACAGGTTTATAGAACAACTGTTATACGGAGAAATCTCCGCTGATAAAATTTTAAATTTTAAAACACAGTTGAAAAATGTAGGGGTTGAAAAATTCGTAAATACCATTAAAAAAACAATGCCTGAAGAACCGGTAAAAGACGTGAAATGTAAAAGGAAAAGTAAAAGGAAAATCGACGAAACAATGTTGGAGAATTACGTTATTCGTAATAAACGAGATAAGAAATTTCTACAAGAGTTGAACGTAAAGATTTTTTTAAACATGATCCCTACTAAAAATATAATTGTGGACAATAGTAATATTGTCGATATAAAATTACCTTGATCTAATTGTTCGTTTTAATGAGGATTCCTCATTAAAACACATTGAAAATAAAATCTCCTTCATATTCCAAACATCCTGAGCTTTTAGCAACAGTATCGAAACTGAAACTCAAAATCCTTCTTCAGTTTGGCTTTACTCTCATTATAAAGCAATTTTCTAAGTTGATATTCAGAAGCATTTTTAGGAACCTTAATCTTTGTTTCTTTAAGCATTACCTTTACATCCTCCTTTGTACGGAGCGGTGGTTTACCATCGACACCCAATAAACGTTCTTTTAACAACCGTTTAGAAAATCTATACTCCCTCAATACACGTTGAATCTCGTCTAGTGCGTCACAGTTTCTATCATAAAATCGAAATTCAGGTGTCTTTACCAACTCCCATAAACCTCCATGTTCATCACATATATCTAATGCCTCGTCGCATAAAACCATATCCTTTATTTATTATAGAATACATTCTTTTAACTAACCCTCCCCAAATGAAAAAGTCACTGGTTTTGATGTTTTGTGTTAGAAAATTTTTACCAGGAATTTAAGTCGCTAAATGAAAAAGTCACTGGTTCTGATGTTTTGTGTTAAAAAATGTGTTCTGATGTTTTGTGTTGAAAAGTTTTATCAGGGGTTTAACAGAAAAGCATTTTAACAGGGTTTAGCACAAAAGCAGTTGTAACAGAGATTGAAGTCAGAAGCATTTTTAACAGAGATTGAAGTCGGTGAGCCAGAATGAATATTTGGATACTACTCATGTACATATATACAGGTAGGTATCGGGTGTTCTTCGTTACTCCCCCCCATTTTCAAACAACAACAAAAAATGAAATTCTAACAAAAATTTGATGTTGAGGTGATTTTTGGAATCTTCAGTTTGTCTAGTTTTATTTCTAATTAACCTCAATTTACCAGAATTAGATAGTAAAAGTGAATTATTCAATCGAAAAAAGTGGGGGGGAGTATCGAAGTATTTGCCATGTCAAATTCTTCGGTACTCCCCCCCACGGTGAAAACAGTATTTTCGACTACAGGATTTGTATAATTATTTTATTGTACATGAAGAGGGTGTTCGATTATGTTGAAAAAATATCTTTCTATACACCCCACTAATCTATATTTATGTTTACTGTTGGATTGATGTGGGATGTTATGTCTTTTTTGAGATGCGAGCGCAGCGAGCATCCAGACCACTAATCTATACACCCCACTAATCTATATGTTTACTGTTGGATTGATGTGGGATGTTATGTCGTTTTTGAGATGCGAGCGCAGCGAGCATCCAGACCACTAATCTATACACCCCACTAATTCTCGAACGTTGACCTACAGTCGTCTGATGCTGATGATAGATTAGTCGTCTGGATGCTCGCTGCGCTCGCATCTCAAAAACGACATAACATCCCACATCAATGCAACAGCTTACCTATCTCTAAACAACAACAATTCACAGGAACGGGGGTGTGAGGACGTGCAGGTATGAGATATAGAGCGATGAAATCCTTTGATCGAAAGTTAAGAGGTTGAGACGCGATATTGGTTGTCGAAAATACTGTTTTCACCGTGGGGGGGAGTACCAAAGGATTTGACATGGCAAATACTTCGATACTCCCCCCCACTTTTTTTCACGGCGAATTTCGCTTTTACAAAGTTGTTGCATCAAAATATGAACACACACATCAAAAACTAGACGAACTGAAGATTCCGAAAATCACCTCAACCTCAAATTTCTGTTAGAATTTCATGAAGCGACGAGCGTTTGAAAATGGGGGGGAGTAACGAAGAACACCCTAGGTATCCACCAACAACCCCCCCCCCCCTCCCGGCACCTTTTGGTTTATTATTTTGTGAATAATACACCTATGTATTCGGTCAGCAAATCATAACACCCCCTCAAAATTTTTTTCTTTCCCGTTTCAAGGTGCGTAGATTCCAAAACGCTGCAAATTCCTTGTCACATGGGTTTATTATTCTATTGGACATACGTACAGAAATGTTGGCTGTTCATTTATTGTTTCTTTCATGTGAAATAATATTGAAATAGCTATTTCTGATGGTTTCCACCAATTTTGGCCCCCAAAACACGAATTACTAGGTACGCTCTTTTTTCCATTTTTTTTTTTCAAATTATCTTTGATCATTGGTAGTGCCATTTAATCGTCTTAATCCACCTGTTGATACTACTTCCAGTGTTATTATACAAACTGATTGTGATTTCAGACGATTTCACTGGTTTTTGACCCACGAAAAATCAATTTTGGGAGCTTAACAATCAATTTTCCACTCTTTGGTCAAAATCGACTTCATGTTCGGTCTTCTCGTCCCAAAAACATAGAAAACGATACCTTTAAAGCTCATGTTACTAACATGTTGCTAAAACGCAAAAAGTACCTATTTTTACACACATTTTCGCTCATAACACCCCTGGGTATATTCCGATCGGGCTGAAAAGTTTCGGGACACAACTAGGGCCCAAATGGAGCATGTCTGCGAAAGAACGAATTTTTTAGACCGTAAAAGAAGCGGTACTCGTGATACGGCGGACGACGGACGGACATTGCATTTTTGGAATCTACGCAACTTGAAACGGAAAAGAAACAATTTTGAGGGGGTGTTATAAAAATGTGACAAGGACTTTTGCGGCGTTTTTGTGTTAAATAACATGTTAGTAACATGTGAGTAACATCAGCTTTTGTGGTATCGTTTTCCATGTTTTTGGGACGAGAAGACCGAATATGAAATCGATTTTGACCAAAGAGTGGAAAATCGAGGTTCTACAAAATGTTCAGCTCCCAAAATTGATTTTTTTATGAGTCAAAAACCTGGGAAATCGTCTGAAATCACCATCAGTTTGTATAATAACACTAGAAAAAGTTTCCAACACGTGGATCAAGACGATTAAATGGCACTACCAATGATCAAACATAATTTTGGAAAAAAAGGAGCATACCCAATTCTTGTTTTGGGGGCCAAAATTGGTGGAAACCATCAGAAATAGCTATTCGAATTATTTCACGTGAAAGAAACAATAAATGAACAGCCAAAATTTCTGTAGGTATGTCCAGTAGAATAATAACCCTAGGACTTTGCAGCGTTTTTTAGGTAGGTATACCTATATATATATATATATATATATATATATATATATATATATATATATTTGTTGTTGTTGACAGTGTAGTTATAATGAGGGGCGGTCGAGTGACAAAATAAATGCCGACGTTTCGAACGTTTATTTTTCATCTTCAGGGAGTCTACAATATAAAACATACAGAGTGCGTACTATAATTACAGGATACTATTGCAAATGAATTGCCTAAGATTAAACAGTGAGAATGATGGAAAATTAGCCCAGTACTTACGAGTTGCAATAGAAGAACAGTGGCATAATTTGCCTGTTAGCACGTTAAAAAATTTGTTTTAGTTAAGTTTCTAGCAAGTTAAAAATCCCTGCAAATCCCTGCACAACGGTTTATTATTTTGTACAGAATACCCTTCTGTTACAGATCACAGCTCTCTGTATAGATAACCCGTCTATATAATATAATATGTACTAGTCCATACATATATGTAGATCGCAGACCCTCCGTAGGTTAGTACCTAACCCCGTACTCGTTACTAGGTACCTAACTAAATCACGAGTTAAATGTTGCTAAAATAATTCTGTCGATGACAAACAGTAAATAAAATGGCAAAAATAAATGCAAATAATGAAGTTCTGAAGGAAAATTGTTGATGTGAAGTGGAATAGATGCCCCTTCAGAGTAGATCACTGTTTTCTGTGGTCAGTACCTACCCTCTGGTCAAGTATAATGAACCGTTGTGTAATAACTTCCCCATCAATAATACGTCAACGGTTGGTCAAGTTGCAAAAGTACCGATCAACAAAATCCAGCCCCTTCTTGGTAGATGAACCGTTGTGTAATAATTTACCATTCTGTAATAATTCACCGTTGTGTAATAATTTACCGTTATGTAATAATTTACCATTATGTAATAATTTACCCATCAATAATACTTCAAAGTTTCACAAGTACCTACCAACAAAATCCAATAGTCCATCACTTATCAAATGAAATACCTAATATTGTAGAACAACCAACTCGTCTTCATACAGCCATCCTTGATTATAATCAGATGCTCCGTAGTTATCATATCCAGGCCGGAGTCATACCGTTTGATTCACGATCGTGTTGATGAAGCTTTTTGGTGCACACGAACGGCTGGACGTACAATGCTCCGGGTGGTCTCAAAAAATTGTTTCGCTCAAGACAAATTTAATATCGTCAAAAAAAACAATACCCTTCTATCGAAAGTTTTCGAGCTACGGCGTTCTGAAAATTCCAACCCCTATTTTGAACCCCTTAGTGATGACTGACAGTAACGTCGAGCTTCGAGGACCAATCAGACCCCGAACGGAACCTATAACCGGAATTTCATCAATTTTTATTCATGGTAACTAAGAAAAGTGGCCCGTACGGCGTACGGCGGACAGACAGAAATATTTTTATTGCATTTTCGGATTCCACGTGACTTGAAACGTAAACCATCCAATTTTGAGGGGGTTAGAATTTTTTTTCATGCTCGATTCCAATGGTTCATTATTGAACATAATAAACCAAAAAACCACAGTCATGCAGCATGGCTATAAGAGCGAATTTTCGAAGAAATAACCACGTTCCTTAATCTTCGAAGTGCTCCAGTTTGAGAACGGAATGAGATATCGCAATTCTGATTTCACCATCGTGTTCAGCGTACAAAAACCTTTAAAATGAGGTGTCACTTGTCAGACTGTTTCATTTTGGGAATTTATGGGTAATTTCCCCCCCTAAAACTCCCCAAAACTCCCCCTTAGAGTGACCCGATTCTGCCCATCTACGAACTTAGCCTGTCGATTGCCAAGACAGATTTTTCGTGCAAATTTGAACTTTTTATCTCAATTCTTTCGAGAGTTATCGTCTGGAATGACACATACATATATAAATATATATATATATATATATATATATATATATATATATATATATATATATAATTTTTGGTGTCTTTCGGCAGTGAATTCAGGATGGTCTGAAACGGATTTTGGTATAAAAATCTTTCGGAAATTCGAGTTTTAAAAATTTTGGACCGAGAACAATAGCTTCCTTTTCTTCGAAAATTCGCTAAAACGTGCTAACAGGCAAATTATGCAACTGTTCTTCTACTACAACTCAAGTAATACTCTGCTAATTTTCCATCATTCTCACTGTTTAATTTTAGGCAATTCATCTGCAATAGTATGCTGTAATCTTAGTAATAGTACCCCAAGGCTAATGCACTCTGTCTGTATGTTTTATATTGTAGATTCCCTGAAGATGAACGAATAAACGTTCGAAACGTCGGAAATTTTTTTTCACTCGACCGCACCTCAATAACCCCCACAAAATCTTCGGAATCGTATTTTAAGAAATTATATATATATTACATATATATAGTTACAGTGACCCACCCTGTACCTGTATAGGTAAGGGTGACCCACCGAAATACCTCCCTTAAGAAGGGGGCTTTGAATATTTTTCAAATGGTAGCCCCCTAATTTTTTGCGTAGAATCTGAACGTGACACTTGCGCAGAACGTGCGCAATGCACACTAACTTCGTTTTTCTAATGAGAACCCCCAATTTTTATTGCAGATCCGGATTCTAAGTGAAATTTCATGAAAACGAGGTAAGGCGACACTTTCCATATTTATGGATAAACGCAATTAAAGTTTTCGAATCTCTATGCACCCCAGGAGGTCCATTTTGATCCGATTTTGATGAAATTTTGACACGTTGTCTCAGAGTGTATTATTTTGGATTCTTGACGACCGGTACGCCGGTTGTCGGCACACCTGGTTATTGCAGTTTAGGATGTGTAGCTTTGAAGCATTCTGCAATAACCAAGTAAGCGCCATTCTAACACGGTTGTTGTTTTTATTTGTTCCAAATGAATTATTTTGCAATAAGCAGTTAACCGCCAAATATTATGAAATACGGAACTTGGGAATGAAGTGGCGACGGGAAGTAGTGGGGGAATCCACCCACACAAAATATTTTGGGCCTGATTTTCATCTCATTTATATATAATATTTTCACACTTCATTATTGTCCCAACAATAATTTTTTTAACCCTTTTTATTGTGTAGGTTAAAAAGCTCTCTAGCGGTTTTATTGGGTTTTACTACTAGTTATTTTTGCTAGTAAATAAAAATACACTAATTTTCACGATCTTATTATGAATCACGTAAGACGGTAAGAAATATGAGGGGCAACCACGCGATTATTATGATGATGAAATCAAGACGAAATATACAATATATATACAAAAGAAACATTTTTGGTTCCATCTCTGTCTGTGGTCAATTTCTTGTAACGCCCATAACTACCCAAAATAATGGTCGAAATGGGCTGAAATTTGGAGGGTAAGTGCACGTTCTTACGGCGCTACTAGAAGTATTCTAGTATTTACAAGGATGCAAGTAAAACTCTTACTCAAATACACCAATGGTTCTGCATTAATAGCCTAACAATGAGCATTTCTAAGACCAACTATGTCACTTTCTCTGTAACCTCCGCAGGTCAACCTGATTCCACCAGTCTAAAAATCCACGAAGCATCTTGTTTAAATTATGAAACATGTAATTGTACTAAGCTTGAGCAAGTCAATTATAGCATTAAATATCTAGGACTCCAACTAGAGCAGCACCTAAAATGGAGGATGCACATAGAGACCCTAGCAATGAGTAAGGAAATCGTTTTTCTTTTTCCGTATACTACGAAAATGGCTCTCCAAAAGTAGGTAACTTAAAGATGGTGGACTACGCATATGTATACAGTATCCTAACAGGGTAAAACCCCCAATAGTCGGCACTCTTAAGGAACTTTTTGACGTTAAAAGTCCCATAAGAATACCAGTTTTGGGTTATTTTAAACCAAATTTGGAGGTTATGACAATCAATGTCTCTGTTTTCGTTATCTGAAACCGGAATTTACGTAGATATATTAGTATTTTTTTGAAAAACGCAAATGCTTGAAAAAGCTGTTGGCCCCGAAAGTATGCCGACTTTTCGCCAGTAGTTGGCACCAAAAAGTGCCAATAGTCAGCACTCCACTGGAACCCACGGAACTGCATAGAAAATTGATTTTAAAAACTCTAAACACTTTAACACAGCACGAAAAATTAGAAAATGAGTTTAAAAATGTTGGAATACGTTTATAGAATAATATGTTGTTCTATACACAGTGAACAATGCACGGTGAACAAACAAAAAAGTCTTCCGTTTCACTTTATTTTCATCCTTAGGGCGAGTGCACTTCTTGTGGAAGTTTTTCTTACGCAGTTCACATGGCTCTTATCTGTCTCGTTCGCGTTTCCACCGCATTTAAAACAAAGACTCAGTTTTGAGTTGGAATTTGTAGAGGTGCTATTATCTGTTGAACTGCCAAAATCGTCAACGATTTCTTGGGCAAGAGAAGCTTCATTCGTTCTCATTTCAACGCCAAATGTTCCTGGGATAATATGAACACTCACAGAGTTTGTTGGAACAATTTTGATACTTCGAAATTTTGCTTTGCTTGTTAGTTTTTTCAATTATTTTCTTTTGTTGTTTTATTTTAGTCTCGAGTTTTTTTCTCTCTTCTTTCGCAGCCTCTTCGATTTTCTTCTTCTCATCCTTTGCCTCAAATAATGTTTTTCCATTGTTTGCTAGATATGACATATAGAACTCTTTCACTTGTTCTTTTCCCCTTCCTTTTCAGCACCATCCAGTGCAGAATAGCTTCTGCTTTCCGCCAGTCTTATTTACCTCCTTCACCTTTGACTGCATCTTTGTTTTTGCCATCTCACCCATGTTGAAAAAAAAACACCTTAATGTCTATAAAATTTTATAACAGACCATAAATTATTGGTAAATTCACATAAACTAGTGTTCCATTTCCTAAATTCAATTAAATTCTGTTCAATTCTTATTTGGACAACCCACCTCAGTTCATTCGACTTTTCAGCACGAATTGAAACATCTTTGTTCATGTTATTTATATTTAATTGATTTATACGTCATGTGCTAAATTTGTGAGAATGGGTTTAATTATTAAATTTAAAAAAATCATCCCTTTTTAATGAGTAAACTAAAATCATCCCTTAATTTTCAGAACAGAAAAGAACGGTGCTGAGACAAAAACCATTAATGGGCATGCCGAATACACCAGTACCCGGCAGTGCTGAAAACTAAAATTAGGGGGTGCCCAAAACTGATATCACTGTCATCATTACTCGGCACCCCCCTGTGCCGACTATTGAAAAACTCACTGTTTTGGGAATCAATAGTCGGCACCCCTATTTTTTATTCACAAAACTATTATTTGAGGTAATATTGAAGGTCAAAACCAAGGGAAAGCTATGTAGAACAAGTTAAAAGCTTAAAATATTAAAAATTATAGGTTTACATATCAAATTCTTCTATAAATGAGGAGTCGGAAGCTTACCAAAATCACAGCGGACACCTTCTCCAAACAACACGTCGACGCCGACTGTACTTCATGGAGGCTTAATACAGCCTCATGAGGCCTCTAAATCAAAACACACTTTTCGAGCGCAGTTAGACTTCCCTCGTCCAATGAGATTATTCTAAGTCTTAAGCCGAACGGTTTGCTTGTTATCGTTGAAAATCCACGCAGCAGTGCCGGCTATTGGAGGGGGTGCCGACTATTGGGGGTTTTACCCTATATGGTATAGAATTCTGGGGTGGAGCATATACCCTTTAAAGGTCCGTTTACACGCTCAAGCCGATTGCACAAACTGGCTTGCACAAGAGATCCTAAAACGTTCAGTTGTGCTTGTGCAAACGTGGGCTTGGTCGTTCTCCAATTCGTTTTTTTATAAATCAAAATTACTATTTTCTAAATAATTTTTGATACGGATGAGGAGGAGCTCATGCTATGTGCGACGGCGGTTTTTTTAATCCGGAAAAAATTTGGATCAAAAAGTGCTGAAGGTCGGAAATGGAGCAAGGATTGGTTGCTCAAGAGGGACAGCCTTTCCCATACCAATTTAATCATGGAATTGAGAGGGGAACCCGAGATACGAGTGATAAAGGGGTTGAGGTAGGGTAAAAAGGTGGTACACACTCCAGAAGAGAACGGATGCGCCTGCGCGAGATCGTGGGTTTGTGCAAACTGCGTCTACACGCTCAAACTTCACTCAAGCCAAGCTCAAACCTCAAGCCGATTTTCTGTCCGAGACAGATTTCACACAAGCCAAATTTTTTGGCTTGTGCAAGCCGAATGGTTTGCGCAAAGTCCGTCTACACATTCAGTTCAGTTTGCACAAACTGGCTTGTGCAAGCCAGTTTGTGCAATCGGCTTGAGCGTGTAAACGGACCTTAACCTT
Organism: Leptopterna dolabrata; assembly: GCA_954871275.1. Lineage (NCBI taxonomy): Eukaryota > Metazoa > Arthropoda > Insecta > Hemiptera > Miridae > Leptopterna > Leptopterna dolabrata. The sequence continues at coordinate 7,087,067 of OX940984.1, read as the reverse complement.
CCGCTCGCTCAATGTTGTGTGCAACTCTCTCCTTCCGATCATCAATCGGTCGCATTCCCGAACGCGAATCAATGATCTTTTTAAAAAATTTGATATTCTTCCACCAAGACTGATATTTGTTTATCGCTCCCTGCTTCGTGTACACAAGATTAAAAAATGTCTACCCCACCGCATTGTCCTGCGAGTCACCCGAGCAACATGCGAGGGTAGCCAAATTCGAGTTCCCCGCCCTACCACTGATTTTTTTTTTACAAGACAATTTCCATGGCTGCATCCCACAATATACGCCTCACTGCCAAATACCTTACAATCGGATCAGTCGACTAAATCCTTCAAAAAAAGAATTGGCGCATACCTGCAGCAAATGCAAAAATCTGACCTGCACACTCACTTCTTGAATAGGTTTGATCTGTAATTGTAACTGTGTTATGTATTTAGGTAATTACTATCTTGGAATATGGATGGCATAGGTGCTACATACCCATACATAATACATTAATTTTTTTGGCATTTTATGTCTTTACTTTGGCACATGGACCCGAAAAGCGTTATACGATACCGGTAAACAAAAGCGTTACAGTTGATATTCTGATGATTTTCGCATACAACCGATTCGTTTCTGCGGAACTTCATGTTTGCAATTTTTCATCGTACAAAAATCGTTCACCACTCGTTGGAATCGTGTGATTTTATTGAACATTTTCTTGTTAACCATACCCCCGTATACCTGGCGAGGTAGCTGAGCTGAGCATGATGAAAAAAAGGCTGGTAAACAAGGTAGTCAGCAACAGACTAGTGAAGAAAGTCATTACTTACTAGAATCGAATGTGGTAACCTTGCACCACCATGTAACCCGGATCGTGGTAATCTTGCAACCCGTAAATGATACCGTCAATTATCCCTAAATTCCCATTGGGACATGAAAAATGTCCCAATGTGTTGCAGACTCGTATGCAAGCGTTTTGGCCAATTTTAGCGATTCGAGAGATTGGGATTTCGCATTTGTGCAAGCTTAGTTGAGCTGTAGAATTTAAAATGAGCAATAAAGCTATAAAATACCAATCGCAGTGAAATTTATAGAGGACAGTCAACCACCTGCCCATCAAATTTGAGTGGAATCGGACCATTTTCACTCAAGTTGAATATTGTCAGTAAATATATTGTTTCCAGCTAGAAGTACACGCTCAATCCAAACTAATAAGCTATAATAGTTCAGTGACAACCAGCCCCTGGACACGTATATTCTTCATTATGTACTAAATATGTGTTTTAATAAAGAATTGAATTGAATTGAATAGATTTAGTCTTCTAGTGTTTACTAGAAGAAGCACCAGTCCGTCCTTTTAAATGTTCTACCTCCATCCTTCAACATAATGATGATGCGCAATGGGAAAATTGATTACATAAATGCATAAATGTCGGTATTTTTATCGGTATATTTATAACTATTTACAAGGTTTCGTATCTAATTCTAATTACAGATCACAAAATAAATAATTTCCAACAAATTAAATTAAAATTTTGAAAACAACGATAACGTTTAAAAAAGTCTGTCTCGATAAAAAGCGATGATAATCGGAAAAGGGTTAGTAAAATTACACATCTATTTCTTCATTATTACGTAGTGAGGGAGAGGATGTTTGAAAAATTAACGTGGGTACTATCATACAAAAACTAAGTTCCCTTTTCATTGATCGAAAAAAATGGTGCCAGCAAAGCTTTGATTTGAAAAACTCAAGAGCGATGAGCAGTCAGTTCTGTACATCAGTCATTCCGTGGCATTCAGCCCAAGGCGGTTGGAATCGGGGGATGTTCTAGAACCAAAGAAGCGGAAATTCGAGGTTGTTCTAGAGCTAGACGAAGTTTTCTAAACGTCTTGGGTCCCTGCCTTCTTACGTACGAAATGTCACGCTGGAAAGACGCGGTTTTCCACCAATCAGTCGTCTCCGATCTTCTGAAAGTCTGTTCCGATCTGCAACTTCGTTTCGCGGTGTTTTAATTGGAAAAAGGGTTTCACAGCAGCGACACGGGGTCCTCCAGTCATCATCGTTTGCTTCTGCCTGTAAAATGAAATCTGTGTTAGTTGACGTCTTTGTAACCAACAGGACTTTGGTCCGGGGTCAAAAATCGGCACTTGTAGGGAATAACGAAAAGCTATAACAGGTAACATCCAAATTAGGGATGGGAATTAGTAGTATAACACATAACTGTTACGAATTACCGGTCACTGGAAAAAAAGCGTCACAGTCCTTGTCACATGGGTTTATTATTCTACTGGACATACCTACAGAAATGCTGGCTGTTCATTTATTGTTTCTTTCATGTGCTTTAATTGAAATAGCTATTTTTTATGGTTTCCACCAATTCCCCCCCCCCCCCCACCCCAACACTAATTAGGTTTTTTTTAGTGTCATTTAACTGTCTTGATTAACCTGTTGATACTAGTGTAATTAAATTTAACGTAAATTTAAGGCTGAAACTTCGTTAAAACCTAAATTTTTTCATTCTTTAGTCCACTTCATATTCAGTCTCTTCGTCCTAAAAAACCATGGCATGTTTTTTAGAACGATAAGACCGAATATGAAGTCGACGTTGACCAAGGAGTGGGAAATTGAGGTTCGAACTAAGTTTCAGCCTTAAATTTATCTTAAATTTTGGCCTAAATCGTTCTTGCGCACACATTTTGGGTCCCCATTTGGGAACATATTTGGGTCTTAGTTGTGCTCCGAAGCTCGGCAGCCCGATCGGCATACACCCAGGAGTGTTATGAGTGAAAGGTGGGTGTAAAAATTTGGTTTTTTGGTGTTTTTTTTGAGGTTTTAGTGTAAAGGTGCATGAGCTTGTGACGTTCCATATTTTTTAGGGCGAGAAGACCAAGTATGAAATTGATGATTGATGATGAAATTGATTTTGACCGAAGATTGAAGTATTGAGGTTGTAACGAAGGTTCAGCTCCCAAGATTCATTTTTTATGAGTCAAAAACCTGGGAAATTGTCTGAAATCACCATAAATTTGTATAATAATAGAAAAAAATAGAACCTAAAACAAAAACGCTGCTAAGTCACATGGGTTTATTATATTCTACTGGACATAGTGCAAAAAATGTTGGCTGTTCATTTATTGTTTCTTTCATGTTCAATTATTGAAATAGCTATTTTTGATGGTTTCCACCAATTTTGGCCACAAAAAACACGAATTAGGCTCGGCTTTTTTTTAACGGATTATCTTTGATCACTGATAGCGCCACTTAATTGTCTTGATCCACCTGTTGATACTACTTCTAGTGGTACTATACAAATTGATTGTGATTTCAGACAATTTCCCAGGTTTTAGACTCCCTTCATTACAACCTCAATTCTTCACTCTTTGGTATCAACTTCATATTCGGTCTTCTCGCCCTAAAAAACATGGAAAACGATACGATCATGTTCACTAAAACCAGGGGAAAACCCTTATTTTTACACCCATTTTTCACCCATAACACCCCTGGGTGTATTCCGATCGGGCTGCCGAGCTTTGAAGCACAATACGACCCAAATTGTGTGCGGAAGGACAACGATTTTACACCAAAATGTATGGTAAATTTAAGGCTGAAACTTCGTTAGAACCTCAATTTTCCACTCTGGTCAAAATCGACTTCATATTCGGTCTTCTCATCCCAAAAAAACACAAAAAAACATGAAAAAAATGCCTCACAAGCTCAGTTTAATAAAACACAAAAATCACTTTTTAAATCCATTTTCACTCATAACACCCCTGGGTATATTCCGATCAGGCTGCAAAGCTTTGAGACATAACTAGGGCCCAAATGGGACATTTGTGCGAAAGAACGAATTTTTTTGACCGAAAATGAAGCCGGTATGCATCATACGGCGTACGGCGGATGGACATTGCATTTTCTGAATCTACACACCTTGAAACGTAAAAGGAAAACTTTTGAGGGGGTGTTATAAACATTTTTTGCAGAACAAATACATAGGTGTATTATTCACAGAATAATAAACCAAAAATATACGTGATCTCCAAAATCAGACATCTTTTTTGGCTTACGACACACGAAACATTAACGCTGCTCTCTAGTGATCTGTCTTGTCATTTCCCAATAATTCTCCCTGTCTATGCACAGCACCGTCACTGGTGGACCGCAATGAGCAGAAACATTTCAACACTTAACGAGCCCCAGCAGCGAAAGGTTCCCGAGGCCGCTCACCTTGACTAGGTTGTTGCGTGTACATATCTTCATCCTCGTCATCGTCATCAACGCTATCACCCGACGAAGGGGGCAGGTGAGGCGACAGCGGAGGGTCTAGCGTGTCTGCTAAATGCCGCAGATTGTCCACCCCGGACAGCAGTTGCCTGGACAAATTTATGAGTGGAGAAATATTAATTAGTATTAAATTTTCTTACATACAAGGAAACATGTGCCCTTACAGTCTGCCCTTCCCAAGCACGTACCTACTTAGCTGAATGGTTCTACCAAGCTCATTCATTGAACGAAACCTCCTTAAAACTTCTATGACAACAGTCTACTACTCTCAAAGAACGAGAAGGAGCAAGTTTAAATTAGTGATGGGCTAAAGCATCATTTTTTGATAACATGTTATTCGGTAACAGTTATCGGTCAGTAACCGGTTCCGATACCAGTTATTTTTATAACCGGTTATCTTCACCCACTGAGAAAGCGTTATCAACGGCAGGTAGTTACTCAATACCATCACCACACCGAACGGTACAACAGTGAGACAGTTACCTATGTGGCGGTTTGTTCTTTATCCCACCTAAACACGCCTGCCAAGTTGGGTGGGCAGTATAGCTTCCTCACTTATTTTAACATGAACGTGTAGAATCAGTTGGTAAAAAAAGGAAGCGTCAAAACTATTGAATAGCAATAGAGTAGTAATAAATGACGTAACATGCGTAATAGGATCAAGCATTTCAACATTTTTTCAATATTTCATGTACGTGCATGCGCAGACCAAAGTATGATTTCAATTAAATTCATAGGGAACTATCAAAGTACTGATCCTGATCGACTCTCCAAGTCTGAACTCATTTCAACTATATTTTTTTAACGTAGTTATGGGCGTATCAAGTATAACGTTTGCGCATGTGCAGACGAATGTTACGGTAAGATTTCAATTATATTGATTGCGTTTACCCTCAAGCTCTCTACGACTATTTTTCGCGTAGTTAACAGCGTTACACGGTCAACATTTCACGTTCGCGTATGCGCAGACGAAAGTTACAGTACAATTCCAATGAAATTCGTAAGGAACTATCAACGCACTATTCCTCATCGACCCTCCAAATTTGAACTCATTTCAACGATATTTAAGATAGTTATAGGCGTTTCAAGTATTTCACGTTTGTGCATGCGCAGAAACTTACGGTACTTTTTAAATGGTTCTGGTATGGGACTATCTGTGACCCAACCCGCACCTACCCTCCAAATTTCAACCCATTTCGACCATTATTTCATTATGGGCGCTTCAAAGAATTACCACAGACCGAGAGACACGGAACCAAAAATGCTCCTCGATGTGAAACGCAAAATGCGAGTGGAAATTTTCATTCTGAAAGACATCAATTTTTTTTTTACTCTTGCAAGAATACAAAGCTTCCCTACCTTGGGTAGTGAGGAATTGAAATCAAGTAGGTACGCATTTCAGACTACTCCGAGGTACTATTTCAGAAAATGAAAGGTCTCATACTGCCCTAGCAGATAGGTACCATCTCATTAGTACTGCCCAAGCCCAATGCCCAGAAGAAGCGAAGTAGCCGGTTCTCGTAACTTGTTATCTCAGTAACCAGTTCTTGGTCGATAACCGGCTATTCTAAGCAGTTCCGTTATTCAACCCCCACCACTAGTTTAAATATCTAGCATTTCCAAGTCGAACTGGACATTTTCCAAACCAGAATGGACACTAAACAATTTTTTATTTTGTTCAATTAAATATTTTTAAATAAATATACATATATATATTTTTGCTTTCAACCGATATAGAAACAACTGCGTTGAGAGAACAATTTAACAGATATTAGGTTCAACAGATAATATTATTCACCTAAAATTACAAGAATAGATATATTATTACAGAAAATTTACAGAAACACTACATATCTACTACATATAACTGCATATAATTCTGCAAAAAAGCCTGCCACGGTTTAGAAAATGTCCAATTTGATTTGAAATATGTCCAAACTGGTTTGGAAAATGCCAGAATTTGTTTGGAAAATGTCCAATTTGATTTGGAATATGTCCAAATTGGTTTGGAAAATGCCCGAACTGGTTTGGAAAATCTCCAATTTGGTTAGGAAAATCCAGTTCGACTTGGATGTGACACATTTGTTGTTATTCATCACCTTAAGGACACTTCAGCATTGAAAGCGGCGTTCCGAAGTTGACTGGCCAACCGTTCGCTTTGAGTCTGCTGGGCAGACGTCGACGCCACACTGCCGCACCTCGGGTCGCGATTCTTAGATCGCATAATCTGAGCCTGTAATCGAGTAAACCAACTATCAAGCAACTTTCCATGGAGCAGTTCATTAAAGATGCTCATAAGACTGAACGGTAGTTAACCCAATCATACAGTGGGTGCCCCAGGACAACGTACATCAATTTCAGTGATTGGTTCTACAACTAATTTGCAACAAAAAGTGCACCTAAATTGTTTTTAAACTTTTTCTTAGTCCGATTTTACGACTTTTTTTTCAATTTCAACATTTTTCAATTTCAATGTTTTGTCCTTGTTTTACTGAAATGACCGTAACTCCCTCAATCTTCACTGTAAATTCAAGAATGAGGATTCCGTTGGAAAGCGCGTAACTAAATTTACCAATTTTTAGAATTTTCCAAATTATTCGACTCTTCTTCGACGCGTTTCCCGCTTCTAATGCCTATGCTCAGTTGCAAGAATGGTGAAAACATAATCAAATGTAATTTTGCTGAGGTAATTAGGGGAGAAAATTAAGTCTGAATGCAGAAAAACGGGGAATTTTTAAGGAAATTGGGTGTTTTTAATGTTTCATGACCCTGGCCGCCCGCACTCTTCAGACCGCCTCGATAGACAAATCCTCTTCAAATGGTTTAAAGGGCGCTACAGGTCGGTATGGCCAGCCGTAAGCCCCAATTTAACTTCCCTGTACTTCCATAATTATGTGGGGAAGACTAAAGTCCCTAGTTTATAGCGGCCCCCAGGACGATGGAGAAGAGTATTGCACCCACAGATCACAGTGTTCGCCCAGGATCTTGACCGTGACAATTTTCTATAAAATATTAATACCGAGGTAAGGAATTTATAAAAGGATTTTTGTTCTTAAATTTTACACGGTTTGTAAATTATTATTCACTGGAGAAGTACGATTCCCTTTTATTATTTTCTTCAAACTTTTTAGGAAACGTATTACTCTCCTAAATCTATGCATCCCAGTGCACTTCAGTTTTCCCTTATAGGCACCTCTACATAAACAAATTTCTCCCTTGAGAGGGAAAAACATTAAATCATGTTTAATGTTTTTCCCTCGCAAGGGAGAAATTAGATATAGTTTTTTAATGTCAAGAAAAAATGAAAGCCACAATTTCACTGAACTCTACAAGTATAATGTTGCATTTACTGTACTTATTATAGAACTCGCCATCAACATATGGTTGCTACAACAGAAGGTAGTAACTGTGTAGTAACCAATGAAAAACGTAGCTATTGACTCTTGTTTCTTTCGAGTGCGATATTCTTTATGGTTGCTGCAACAGAAGGTAGTAACTGTGTAGTAACCAATGAAAAACGTTGCATATTTGCGTGTCGGAATTCACAGAATGACCCCCAGCCCTAAAACATTAAACATGTTAAAATGAATTGTCAGTAATAAGCAGTACCTACTTAGATGTTTTCCTCGTACTATTTATCCTATTCCATATTTCGTTCACAAGACCCAGCTTTGCTGACGGTAACAAGGGCGATATCTGACCCCCCCGCAATAAGTACCTATTCAAGGGCTGCAGCAGAGCGCCCTTCGACTAATGAAAAGGATTTGGAAATCCCTCATTCCAGGTCTGAGTGAGACCTTTTGATTCAGCGCGAAAAAATAAGTAGACGACGAAACCCAAATGGAGGGGAGGGGGGGGGGGTCACCCAAACAACCAAAAACACTCCACAATTTCCACAAAAATTCCACCTTTTCCTGCATTCAAAATCGTACCTACGGCAAAATTAAATTTTATTGTACCTACTGATGGAAAGCTGATGAAAGGCAGATGGTGTTTTTGCAATTCTTGTAAACGACTGAGCATAATATGGTATTTGACGTGGGAAAACGGTTCAACGAAAGTCATGTTTTGTAAATTTCTAAAAATTTGTCGACTGACCTTATTTTTCACTTATTAAATCCGCTCTAGCGTTTGGTTTAGTACCAGGAGGGTGCCACCATCAAGGTCTAAAATAGTTGGTGGTAGCAGATATCAAGGTACATAGGTTCTAGGTATTCATACATTGAGATCTGATCAAATAAGGACCATTCTAGCAAGACAATTACCTAGGTATTAGCTACATCTTACCCTTAATGTGTTGTTTTCTATCACCAAACGAGAAAGCCGATTTTCCGCTGTTAACGCACGACTCTGAAAAAGATAATGAGTAATTACCATTCTACGACAGACTAATCATGAAGCTGACTGTCTGAGTTTATTGTCTGAAGGGGATACGGAAGGTGTCTAAAATAGTAGGGTACTTATGAAGTAGACAATATCACTACATACCGTGCAATGTATTAGTGGAAATAGACAACGTTTCAATATATCCGTTTTTTGTTTTGAAATGGGTTTCCACCATTTCATCGCGAGTGATTTAGTACGTAGTAATTACAGAAGTTGAATAATTATTTACAGAAACGTCTGTACCTAGAGGTAAGGAAGTTGTATATTATAGCACTGTAGTGTTTGATGAAGGAGCGTGTCTGTGTTGAATGGGTGTACTGGATGGTAACAATAGTTAGTTCGTTTGAGGGGACTCAAGTTCAGTTAGTTCGCTCCTTGAAATGAGTAGTTCTTTTGAGTTACTTCAGTAGTTCATTCCAGTTCCTTTCGTTTCCAGTCACACGAACTGAACTATAACGATATCGATACTTCCAGGGGTCCTATTCACTAAGCCAAAGAGACATCTCTTTTCGGTCCGACTCTCTCTTTTGGCAGAAGAGATTTTTACAGTATCCATGGCAGGTTATTCAGTAACTTCTAAAAGAGAGAGTTGGCGGCCATCTTGGCATTTTTGATCTCTTTCAGACAGACACCTAACTAGGTCTTTTCTCGAAAGAGGTCCTTTCCCATAAATTTCTCGTTTGCTTGATAGTGATCAGGGATCCTTCGTTCATTGGCTACCGTATCGGCCATTTTGATGTATGTTTTTTCATCTCTTGAAGGTAAGTCGATTGTTCATTAAAAATATATAAACATAATCGATTCATGAGTAAAAAAGGTCTAAGTAGGTACGGGTTGAGAGCTATTCAGTAAAATAGACTAACCTGGGAGACTATGGAAGAGAAATGTCTCCCGAGGGAGACTATCTCTCCCAAGAGATTTTCAAAATAGATAATCTATTTTCACTATCTCTTTTAGTGAACAGTCCCCCTGAACTATCAGACTGGCTTCTGGCATGGATACAGGAACGACCAGATGAAGGGACGGCTGAACGACTCCCTTATTCTTTTGAACCGTCGTTCTGTGACACTATAAACTCCTCACATAGTATCCACCCCATCTGAACAACTCCTAATGAACTAAAGGAACTACCCTTCAGTGGATACTATCAATTCCTCACGTAGTATCCAACGTTCTTACTTCCTATGAACTACAATAACTAAAGAACTTCACCTTGTTACTCTTACTAGTTCTTTAGTTCTTAGCTCACAATGCACAGAACGATAGTCCTTTAGTTCCTCTGGTTCCCTCTCCCTACATCCACCTCTAACCACTGGGTCCTTGATTCTTTGCCCTGTGGTCCTAATGAACGTCCGTTCACTGACGTGTACTACGTCAAGGAGTAGTTCAGTTGGTGGAGTTAGTTCTTCAGAGTAGGTCAGTCAGGAACTAACCACCTCTAAACGGGTGGGTGATAATATCCATGAAGAGATGGCTTCGTGCAGTTGAATAGTTGAGGCATTTCTAACAGGATGAAGTTATTGTTTCCATGTATCCAGGGCAATTTGGGCAGTCTGGAGAAGCGGCCAAGCCTAGAATTTGGCTTACATGTATTGGTATGCCCACTTCTTAAACGTGTAATTTATTGCAGAGGGAAAAAACTCTTAGGCTTCGGGTCTGTGAATGTTGCGAACTTATGAAATCATTGCTGCTTCAACTTAGGGAATAGTGATTTGCTCCAACATTGTAAGAGGTAAATTCTTCCTTCCACATGGTGCAGCCATTCATCGTGATTCTCCTCTTGAGATTAGTTGGTGGGTGCAGATCAAGAGTTGGTTCGGGTAGCTGTAAGGAATTTTTAGCTTCAGTATCATCCCTCTCGTTTCCAGGCAATCGATGGTGCCCCTTTGACCATCAAAGACTGCTGTTTTACCCTGATTTGCCAGGAGGTGTACTTCGTTGAGGGTCTCATATTCGAATAACGTTAAGACGTTTCGTAAGGTTGAAATGAAGCAATTTTTGTGTAACGCTCCTGGAATAGCTCAGAATCGCGATCTACTGGTGGTCGTTGCAGTGCTCCTTATTGTGTCTTAGTCCTAACACGACTGCTTGCGCCTCGTGAGGAATGAACTGAGCCATAATTCCAACCGAGCCATAATCTCAGCTTGAACTAGTAGAAAAAGAATCCCGTCCGTATGTTCGTATCCAGGTTTTTGAGAATCCAAAATAACCATAACTTACCGTCATACGATCCAATTCTTCCTGCGTCTTTTCTTGACTAGCTGGCACGCCATTCCCTCTAGAACGCATGATCGTTACTTCCATTTCTAAATCTTCGTTTCTGCAACAACAATGACGAAAATGTATTGATGAGGTAAAACCAAAACGGAAAACGAAATATTGGAACAAGCACCAACACATCTATGGATGTCTACAAGCTAGTGGAAGAACTCAACGACATTTTCAATCTTGTTTCAATTCTCAACAGACCAGTCGGTAGGATGTAAGTTGCAAAAGATGGTATAGAAGCTTTTATTTTTTCAATTATGTACATGGTACAAACTTGTAAAAAAACAAAAATGTTGACCTCGGGACAACTTCTGATAGCCAAAAAAACTTCGAAATGTTAGGATTTGTTTCAGGTTTTGGCTTATAACATCTAAACGGTGCACCTTACAGAAAATTTCACTCCTACCAAAATTAAGCAGCATTAAATTATGCGTCGAATGACTACCTTAAAAATTAAATTACGTTCAAGGGTTTGGTCGGAATCGGCAGTCAAAAATGGGCCCATTTTCCCGTTTTTATTGAAGTGTGTCATGCTCAGTTTCACATGTCTGCCTGCCACTAAAAGTTCCGGTGTGGAGATTGCCGCACAGTACTTCCACGTTCTTCATAATAGTACGGATACAAGTTGGCAGCAGGGGCCCCGACTGGCCACCCATTTCGGTCTGACTGGCTGCTCATGTTGGCCTGAAAGGCCGACCATCAATTATCCAAATCTAATGCGATCCAGATCAAAATCAATAGGCACGATAGACATCCTGACGGACATTTTGCTAGCAACCGCACCAACTTTGGTCCATTTTTACGACAGTTATCGTTGAAAAATCAGAAAATTAGAAACCCGTCACCACTCCCTTATTTTTCCACCTAGAAAGCTCTCGTTCTCATTTATAATTGAAGAGTTCAACGAGCTGAACAAAACCCAAAAAGAAAATCTGAAAAAGACCGTATTTTGAAGGAAGTTGTGACCATTTGAAATAACAACATATGTACAATATGTACAAAGCGACATCAAGCGAAAACCGTCTAGAAACTCGTTTTGAGCACTTCTGGACAAGAGTCCATGGTTTTCTCGAACACATATTTCCATTCCTATATAACGGGAACATGGAAATAAAAACGGTAACTACAAATGAAAAATGCCACATAAGTAAAGCTGTAACTAGATGTAACTGAAGTTGTAGTTGCGCTGAATTCAGAGCACCCCTATTCTTAAAAATTTGATTTAAAATTTTAATTAATTAAAAACTTAAAATTTTGAATTGAAATTGATAATTATGATGACGAATTTCTTGGTGGTTTAAAGCAACGCAACTTGAATAGCAACTTCAAAACAGGTAGGAAGGCCAAAACAACTACAAGACTGAATGTTACCCAACTTCCCTGAATCTTGTGAAAATAGTCCTGTTGCAATATGTTAGTTCTCAAATTTAACATTGATATGGTTAGGCCAGTAGCGGTGTGGGCTCTGAAAACGGTGGGGCACCAAACCAGAACAAAAAACCAACAGATTTGTCTACAACATACCCCAAGGCAACAACACCCTTCCCTTATTTATTGATAGAGTGATATTCAGCAAAGCTATCGTCGTACGAAAACGTCGACAATTTCTACTGTGAATTAGCTAAAGAATTCATGTGTTACAAAAATACACTAAACTAAAATACAACAAAACAATGACCCGTCAACCGGTACCTACTTGAATGGAGAACCCATTCAAGCCGTTGAATGGAGGACCCGTCAGCCAGTACCTACTTGGAGTCGACACTATTAACTAGAAGCTAGGTAGTTATCTGTGTGTTTCGACGCCGATCAACACACAAGACCACAAACAGCAAACAGGACAAATGCACGTAGGTAGGCACCACAAATACAAATTTGTCATTGGAACCGGACCGAACGGAAAACACAAAATTTAACGCAAAAAATTGAAAACTGACAACAGACTCAACAGAGAAAGGGAATGTGATTCATGAGGCAACAAAAACAAATCAGAAGACGAAGAAGCATCTCACATCGAGATGACAAATTGAATAGAAGGGATCGAATTGATTGTGAAAAAGAAAGATTTTTGGGTGGAAATCAGATTCTGGGAACAGCGCCCAAAGTGGTCGTGGCGAACAACATTTTTACTCGACTGAGCATGCTCGGATGGGCCACTTTTCTCAATTGCCATGGGAACACTAGGTCCCAGGACCTACCTGCTAGTTTCAGGAGCCCAGGTTTCGATTTCGATTGCAGGATATCGATTACTGTCGATAACATGCTTGGTCTATGGAGCTAACATGAAGAAACCACTATGGATGCTCTACTAGAATACTGAATAACCGTAGCCAGAATCTGGCGTACAGTGTACGGAGGGAAATTCAAATACCAACTGAACAATGGTTGGAGTTTTCTTTACTCTTAGTGTTTTTGGGTGCCGGGGAGTGGCCCAAGTGGCCTTATGGACGCAACGCCCCTGGGTTAGGATAGTTTTGGTTTTTCCTATCAGCGACGAAGGTTTAACCCCTCCAGTCCAGCGAGTCTTAGCCAATCTCCATCAGGCAAGGTGTGCACACAAAACCATTTCTCAACTAACAACAAAGTGTTGATTTCAAACCTATGAAATCACGTAAGTTTCAATAGAAGACCCCACTCCAGCTCGCATGTAATCCAAAACTGGTAACTAGGTGCATACTCAAACCTCAGTTTTAGGGTGAAACCAAATCTAACTGTTCATACCTCTGGACCTGTTGACTCAGCTGCTGACGAAGCATGCCCAGTTCCATTCGCATCCGTTCGTTGTCAGATTGCAGCCGCTCATTTTCAACTTGAATCTGGAAATGAAAAATTCGTGTGTACAAAAAGTTTAAACACGATTTCAATGCAGAATAACGAAACAGATCCGAATATTCGCTAAAATCCGAATAATATGCTGAGTCCCCATACACAGTCGAACAAGTTTGACAAACTTATCATCCGACTTCCACACCACTCACCAGTTTTAAAGGAAGAACTCTGAACCAAGTGAGTTTGTCTGCTCAATTTGCTTGCCAAGTTTGGGCACAAGTTTGAAGGCTTAAACGATCAACAAACCTTGCTTGTCAAACTTGGGTCATCACGCGAGTTTGACAAATTGCTGACTAGCTTTGGCTTGGTGAACTATATGTACCCACCTATATTCTGACAAACAGTTCAGAACCACATCGTAATCAAATAGCAATGAACCGAACTAAAACAGGACGGGATAAAAACAGTTTGTAAGTACCATTACTAACTCCATACCACATCCAAGCGCCAGAATATACAACCCAGGATCCTGAAACCCACAGCTGATGAGGTGATAGGTAACAGTGTGTCCACTGTACATCTAACTACCAACAAGTTCTGAAGAAAACCCAAAACTGCTAGGAATGGTTCTGAATGGGTTACAAACTACCTTGTCTGAACAATGAACTACTAGCTCGAGACCTTTCAGGACTGGTTCTGATCTTGTCATAACAACCAAAAATGGGTGTGGTCAGTTACAAGTGATTCGGGAGTTGCTACAAATGTAAACTGAGGTGTTTATGATTCCAAGCTCCAGGGCTTTTGATTTATAGCGACTTTTCAAAGAAAATGAAGTTACTGCAATGAGTCCAAAATTTTCAAGACATGAATTTTAACATTTTTTATAGGCAACTCCGTTTCTCAGCATCCTGAATTCATCCCTACATTTTAACAAACATTTATTATGTTTTATAAGTACATATATATTATACGCAAACTTGGAAACGGGAAAACACTCTTGGTGATATAATATATAAAATTTGGTAACAGAGGGTAGAAATTTAAAGATCGACAGACAAAAAACTTACAATTTCAGAAGGAATATTTCGCCTGCCGGCGTCTTCGGCCCAATCAGAATTGCCGAAATATTCCCTCTGAAATTGTAAGTTTTTTGTCTGTTGATCTTTAAATGTCTACCCTCTGTTAACAAATTTTATAGATCATATATATATATTTGTTTATGTGTCACCCCAGGCGATATCTGTCCTTGGATAGGTACATGATAGAAATTCAAAATTTCGCCAAAACGTTTGCGTTGCCAAACAAAAAGATGAGTTCGAAGATGAGCAATTTTCAAAAACTCTAAGGGGGTCAAATTTGAGTTTTTAGGGGTCGAAATCGGTAAAACGGCTAAAATCTCGGACAGATGGTATAAAACCATTGAAAGTGGTATGGAAGGGTGAGTAAACAGACTGTTTCAGTAGTTTTCATACAGAATAGGGGTCAAATTTGGACTTTTGGTAGTCGAAAATTGGTATTAATTGCTTAAATCAATATTAATTCATCTGACAATGTGTGGGATGTTGAGTCACGACGGAGGGACTATATCGATTGGAAAAATCTTTTTCTCAAAAAACAGTGGGTCAAATTTGACATTAAGGGTCAATAATCCGTCAAAACTGCTAAAACCATGAAAAAATTATATAATTTTACGAAAATTGTAATCATTTTAAGCAACAGCACGGTTATTTTTTGCAAATTCGCTCTTATAGCAATGCTGCATGATGGTTGACATATTTACCTACAGCCTGTTGAAATTCAAAGAAGTGCCAAGTCCACCCACTTTACGGTATATTAATTTTTACTACAAGTAGAATCACCGTGATTAGTAATACCTAATGAGAATATAAAGGAACAGAAGGCCGGGTCGCTGACCTTAGGCCCAGAACCGAGCAGGGATATTGTGCACCATGTAAGAATAGCTTTAATAAAAACTGTATCAACTACCGCAGTTGCATTTGTATAGTCACTACTGTAGCTACAGTTGTTAATTATTGTCATATACGTAACATATGAAAAACTGGTTTGGTCTCAACTAATCTATGTAGACCAGCGGTTCCCAACCTGGGCATGGAGAAAAAAAGTGCTATGGTGGACATTTTTGGGAAAAACTATTTATACCTTCCGAGTTTTAGGATAACCAACTACCAAAATTCCTTTCATAGCTCAGGGCACACGGCCTCACGGGGATACAGACACAGAAAAATTAATTTATACAACAAATTTGTCCGTCATAGCAACAAGCCCAGACAGCGAAATGCGAAATTCACACACACAGACAACGGCGCCCATTTTGAGCCTCTGAACAACAACAACATTTTGTGCCTCAGTTTTGGCATATGATTCAGGTTTTTTTTTTTTTTTAACAATTACTAGTGTGAAAAAGAGTAGTGAAAGTGAATATGGATCGTTCGTTGAAGACTGGGTCAGTGAGACAGGTCAAGGCATCAACAGACGAGTTGTCAAGTACATCATCCAACAAGAGTATTTATTGATGGGCAAGTTATTACACAACGGTTCATTGTACTTTACCAGAGGTAGGTACTGACCACAGAAAACAGTGATCTTCGCAGAAGGGGCATCTGTTTCACATCAGCAATTTTCTTTAGAACTTCATTATTTGCAATAGCAATACAACACCAGAACCAGTAAGAGCAGTGCAGGAGGGAGTAAGATTTAACCTTCTTCAAAATCCTCACAAAATAAAATAAAATAAAATACGACGAGGACTATTTGAAAGGATTTTGGTTTACAGGAAACAACGACTGTCCAGAGCCTCTGTGTGTTATTTGTGGGTCAACATTGACCATAAAAATTTACTTATGTTCATTGTTTTTATAACAAATTTTATTTCACAATCTCTTTTGTAAAGAAAACAAAAATATATGTGTATAATTTTTGTTTGTTCAAGTCTGTTGTTTATAATTCAACTTCGAACACAGCACCTATATCAGGTGAGCGTATTCGCGTAATTCGGGGGTGCGGTGCGCCAGCCGGAACTGAGGTGCTGGTGGGTGCGTGAGCAAAAAAAAAGGTTGGGATCCGCTGATGCAGACAATACACAGCCATTCATGAGACATGTTTAGTAGTTACCGAAGCGGGTTCCCTCTCGCGCTGCCTGATCGGGCCGTCGCTGAGAAAGTCTGGAAGACTCTTGGAAGAGCCAACTTCGGAGGTGGCAGAAGACGGACAAGGCTGGGAGGCCATAGCCCCGGCTGCTGCTGCGCTCCCACCGCTGGCCCCGTCCAAACGCTCGTCCCGGCTCTGCATGTGCTCCATTTCCGTGAGGTCAAACCGCATGTTGTCGTGAGGACGACTCTCCCTAGAAACGGAAGGATCAATAAATTAAAAACTCTGCACAGCCATTGTTGGGTTTATTATTCTATTGGACATACGTACAGAAATGCTGGCTATTTATTATGGTTTCTTTCATCTGCAACAACTGAAATAGCTATTTCTGATGGTGTCCACCAATTTGGGCCTCCAAAAACTCGGATTAGCTCCTATTTTTGATAGATCATCTTTGACCATTGAACGTGCCACTTAATTGTCTTGATTCACCTGTTAATGGTTATGTTCTCGCGTTATTATACAAATTTATGGCGATTCCAGACAATTTCCCAGGTTTTTGACTAAAAAAAAATGAATTTTTGGAGCTGAACCTTCTTTACAACCTCAATTCTTCACTCTTTGGTCAAAATCAACTTCATATTCGGTCTTCTCGCCCTAAAAAAACATGGAAAACAATACCTCACAAGCTCATGTTCACGAAAACCTCAAAAATCCCTCAAAAACCCCTATTTTTACACCCATTTTTCAACACCCTGGCTGTGTTCGTTCTGTATGCTTGTTCAGATGGTAGGTACCACATTAATTCCATTTAATTCCTACAGCAACCTTCTACTACGCACGCACGAATATTAGTCGTAACGGGAATGATATTATGTACATCTTGTAAACTCCGTTCTGTTCACTGATTCAGAAGACATTTTCAGGAATCTTCTGATGGTCCTGTAGATGTTACATTGCGACATTAGCGTCTGACAATGCGCATATGAAAACCTTGATAAGCACATGTTATATTTAATTATTATACTAATTAGTTTAATGCATTACCTGAATCTTTGAGAAAAACAAATTTTTCTTTGACCCTTAAAGAATAATAAAAAACTGAAGGACCACTTCATTGAATCATAATCCTTGCCTACTCTGTATTTTTGACCTTTTCTATTCTTTGTTTTTCATCCTTGCTTGATGCTTTAGCTTTCCTAGATGCTACACTCTGTCTTCCGTACTTATATATAATTTATGTAAAAATAGAAGTATCTACAGGCTTTTTTAATTGAAAAACATATAACATAAATTATTTGTCTAGCATAATATTATTATGTCGCACAAGACGATCAGAGAAGAGAATCATCTCCCTGCCACGGGCTATGGCCACAGAGGGCATTAGTTTCTGCACACATTACAAGTGTCATTATTTATATTTTTTGTTTTACTGTATTTGTAAAATATGAAATCCTTTTTTTGTTAAATTTGGTGAACATTTTAGGGAGCATGCAGGTAATGTCACTGAAGAGGACCCCTACTGATTTCCAGGTGATTTTGATGAAATTTCCAGGGGCATTAGAGACGCGTATTCCATCCAAAAGCGTAAATTTTAGACTTTTTGACAGAACCCTCCAAGATGTGTTTACAACTGGGGTATCAGTGATAGCTCACAAAAATATGATCATGTTCACCAAAAGTTCGAGCCATGCAGCATGGCTATAAGAGCGGATTTTCAAAGAAATATTCGTACTACTGTGTAAAAAGATGATATAAGAAACCAGAGTTTAAAACAGAGATGGGAAAAATATTTTCATCTTGGAAATAGTCCCTCTTTCTGTCGTGAATCGACTTCCCACACGTTTGGTGAATTAATTTTAGGCGATTTTAGCCTTTAATACAAGTTTTACAAAAAACAATTTCTGTCTTTACTCGCCCTTCCATATACCACTTTCAGTGATTTTATATCAACTGCTTACAATTTTAGCCGTTTTTACTGATTTTTGACCCCTAAAGACTCAAATTTGATGCACCTTAGAATTCTTGAAAATTTTTCATCTTCGAACTTATCTTTTTGTTTGGCAATACGAACACTGACAAAATTTGGAATTTAAAAAAATCATATACGAGATATCGTCTGGAGTGCAAATAAATATATAATATATATATATATATATATATATATATATATATATATATATATATATATATATATATATATATATATATATATATATATATATATATATATATATATATATAATTTTGGTTAAAATCTAGGGATGAATTCAGGATGCTCTGAAACGGATTTGCCTATAAACGACAAATTTCAAAATTCATGCTCTGACAATTTTGGGCCCATTGCAATAGCTCCGTTTTCTTTGCAAATTCGTTAAACTATTAAAAGTTCGTTAAAATAATTTAAAAAATCGTTAAAGTAATTAAGATCTCCCACTGAAATATTCAACTCTCCGTGAACATCTCGTCCAAATTCACGTCAAGATTAATAAGAGCGTAGGTAAACAGCACACATACATAGTATACACTAAATAGTGATAACCAACTAATGTATACCATGATGAGGATACACCAACTAATTTCGAGTATATATGAATCGAACTAACAATGTGGGTAATAACGCCCTTTTGGTAGGCGTTTTCTTTCGTAATCCCCATCATTATTACAAATAAAACAGTTCAGGCCATCAAAAGCCGTTCTCTGAATAATAATTTAGCTGCTCGAAAATTATCGTACAAATCCGTCGAGAGGATCACCATTATCCGGGAACGACACATGTCCCAAGTCGGGCCGGAGCAACAGATGTTAACCAACGTCATGCGGCCGATTCCCACCAAGGATTCTGTGAAACGGAACTTTTTTTGTCCGTCTTAAGTGAGTATTAGGGGTACTCAACTACGTCAATCGTACAACAAAGATTTGCGTTAGTAATACTGAATTCTTCCCTACGAGTTAACCTACAGAATACTCATAGGATTCCCGTGATCGTATGAGTATTCTGTAGGTTAACTACTAAAAGTAGTTCCGTCTCGAACTCGTTGCATTCTGAGAACTTGCCCTGTGATATTGTAAGTCAGATGCGCCACAGTGATTACTACGCAGGTTTGTTCGCAGTGACCATCTGACGGTTATCTGACCGCCAGAAAGGCGTTGGGCCGTTCTCAGTGATTCTCGGACTCTTTGCGGACTGCATAGCATCCATGACAGGGTGTTCGCAGTGTTTTCCTGAATATCCTAAGACCTAAGCCAATTTTCTGATCGTCATTCCAGTACACTGAAGATAGGGCGGACGAGAAACTGACCAGGCACTGCCTTCTCGATTCCCAAGCATTATCAACCAAACGCAAACCCTTATCAAGATGGTACTGGATCACGGATAGTTTCTTAAGGTTGTCTAGCAGTCAGCTAACCATCAGAACAGCTAACAGCAGTGCGAACAAAGCTTATATCGTGCCCCTGCATGAAGAAGGATGAATGTAGCAAAACCAAAATTGTGGGAAATTGCAATTTTCTCAAGCGAATTAGAAAGCACCACCCAACTTGGCACGGTTATTCCTAGATTCGTTCTAATTCACAGAATCGTTCCTTTTTTTGATTAGTTGGAATATCAAGTAATTAATACAAGTAAAGTTACGCTTGAAAAACTTGAATTTATTATAACCTTCGCCCTTTCGCAGTAACTGTGCTGACTTGCGATGCGACATCAGCTCTCATTTCGCTCACAGCAGAAAAATGATGGCAACAGACTACAACAGCAGAAAAATGAGGGCTACGAAATACAACTAGAACATCAGAATATTCAATAAACTGAGTGTTTATTGAATAACGCTCAATAAACTGTGGGGTTTTGATCTACTAAGTTTTCTTCTTCTTTTACCAATTGATCAGAATGTTGTGGCTTAGTTTTTGTCCATGGGGCCACTTCTTTGTCGGAATGAACATGTTTTTCAGGCTACGCCAAAGGGTTTGAAAACCCTGATTTCAGTTTCATTTGCCCTTCCTTGTGATCGGCCCTTCGCCCTTCCTTCCATTTGCTACATTCGCCCCAATCTTCGCGGTCTTCTTACATCCAAATAGAAGATAATAATACGCAAACACTGATGTGTCCATACCACCAAAACTGGCGTGTTCGCCCTTCTGCCTGGGAGGGCACGATATACGGTTTGCATGAGATTCATCTATGGTTGTTAATTAATGTAAAATAAACTTGGCTTTTAATTTATCAAGGAGATCCTGCGAAAATCGACGTTCTCACAAACTGCTGAAATTGAGTTTTTGATTGCATATTGATCTGCATGTTGAGGGCTACCTATCAGGCGTGACCAATCAAACCCGAATTAAAGGGGTAAAACCTACGTCTGAAAGTAGGGAGTCAGAGCAAAACTGACTTTAACTGGTAGGTTTGGGCCAAAACTGCCGATCAGCCAATCAAAGAGCAGCATCGCTGTTGCCGCTCCACAAGGTTACACAAGTTGGATGTTTTATAGAAGAAACGTTTGCCTCCACGGATTTTTTTCATTATTGGAGAAGGAGGTCAGAACAGTATTTGAGTTTAAAAGCAAAAACAAATTCATCGAAATTAGTCAAGTAGTTTCGAAATAATCGCTGGACAAACATTAGGGGGAAAAAACATAGAAACATTGAGAAACTCTTTCTTTTTGGAAGTCAGTTGAAAAAAGGCTTTCGATTTTGACTTCGAAAGTGATAGAAGCGACTGCAGGAGGTTATGTTCTTAATGGGTGGAACAAAACCGACTTTATCCGTACTGTATCCGACTTTGTGTTCGGAATACTGGTGCAGAACCGACTTTCTCCAGCCATTTCTGAACAAAACCGACTTTATCAATACTAAACTGTTCAGTATCTCAAAAAAGAGATATACTTCCACTATACAGGACAAACCTACTGAAAAATATACGAATTCAGAAAAAATAAAACTGTAGCTTTAAGGTAAGCGCACACTAGTGCCGGGGCGGGACGGGTCGCACCGCGGCGGAAAAATGCGCCTGGTTCGGTTTAGTGTTTTTCTTATGGAGACGCGCCCACCACAGCCGGGGCGGTGCGTGGCGGGGCGGAGCGCATGGAAACATCGCTCGCTAGGCGGATTTTTCCGTCAGCCCGCCGCGGATTGTTCATGAGCGAAGCTATTTGTTTTTCTCTCTACTGTTTTTATTGGTAAAAACGCTGCGAATTATTACACAAGGGATTATTATTTGCATTATAGATGCCCCTTCTGCGTAGATCACTGTTTTCTGTCATCAGTAGGTACCTAATAAAAATAATAATAACAACAATAAAGTTTATTTGCCATCTTCAAGTTGGTGCAAAATCATTTGTTGAAAATGAAATGCGTTTCTATACAAAAATGAGAACAGCAGTTTTATAGATTCATAAATCAAGAAGTCTACCTATCATTGTTATTATTTGTTGTTATGCATGAATGTTATTTTGTTCAAGTTACAAAAGTATAACTGCCCCTCAACAAAATCCAAAATAACAATCTTTTTTCATAAAATTAAATATCACGGTACAACCTACTATATTTCACGTGATTATAATGAGCTGTTACTTGCACACTTCATTCATTTTGGTTAATGGTAGGTAACTAAGAAAAAAAAGGCAGACGGACATAACGTTTTTTAATTCTATTATTTCGGATTCAACGTGGTAGGTACCTTAAAACGGAAATCATAAAATTTTGAGAGGAGGTTAAATTTTTTTCCTTTTCATGCACGATTTCAAAAGTTTGTTATTGGAAATAGTGAACCAAAAATAAAACATCTTCATGGGAAGAATCCATGACGAACGAAACAACGAACAATGAAACAACCAAATGACCGCTTTTTCCGATGAGCTGTGGCCCGGCACGTCGCCTATGAGCTTAGCGACATTTATCCGCTGCGATGCGACCCGACCCGCTGCGGCACTAGTGTGCGCTTACCTTTAAAACAACTCGAACACATTATCCGTACTGTATCCGACTTTGTGTTCAGAATACTGGTGCAGAACCGACTTTCTCACGCCATTTCTGTGCAAAACCGACTTTATCAATACTAAACTGTTCAGTATCTGGGGAAAAAAGAGATACTTCCACTATACAGGACAAACCTACTGAAAAATATACGAATTCAGAAAAAATATAACAGTAGCTTTAAAACAACTGAAACACATTATCCGTACTGTATCCGACTTTCGGATACAGTGTTCGGAATACTGGTGCAGAACCGACTTTCTCCCGCCATTTCTGTGCAAAACCGACTATCAATACTAAAGTGTTCAGTATCTGGGGAAAAAGAGATACTTCCACTATACAGGACAAACCTACTGAAAAATATACTAATTCAGAAAAAATAAAACTGTAGCTTTAAAACAATTCGAACACATTAGCCGTACTGTATCCGACTTCGTCGGAATACTGGTGCAGAACCGACTTTCTCACGCCATTTCTGTGCAAAACCGACTTTATCAATACTAAACTGTTCAGTATCTCAAAAAAAGAGAGATATTCCACTATACATGACAAACCTACTGAAAAATATACTAATTCAGAAAAAATAAAACTGTAGCTTTAAAACAACTCGAACACATTATCCGTACTGTATCAGACTTTGTGTTCGGAATACTGGTGCAGAACCGACTTTCTCCCGCCATTTCAGTGCAAAACCGACTTTATCAATATTGAACTGTTCAGTATCTCAAAAAATAGAGTTACTTCCACTATACAGAACAAATCTACTGAAAAATATGTGAATTTAGAAAATAAAATACAAATCGAAAAACTTTTTTTGTAAATACACAACATTCTGATTTGCGTGAGAAAGTCGATGTTCCGCGGACTTCCTTGATTATGTTAGTATTTATGGTGTGTGAGTGTGTGTGGCTGTGTGTGTGCGTTTTTTGGCTGTCTGGTCTGGTGGCCTTGGTCGGCCTGGGGGTGGCCTGGCAATGGAAATCAGTACCTATATCGCGTTAGGGCTACTTCTCCAGCATTGGGGAAGTGGCCTTGGGGGCCATGGTCGGTTGGGTCGTGGCCCCGCGAGTGGAAAAAAGAGACCTTGCAGAAATATACCGTATTCGATGTACTGAACGTTTTCTGGCAAGTCAACACTTTTCCTGGCTCAATCCGTGAATTACAAAATACAATCCTAAACTATAAAAATTACGTTAACTAGGTAGTCTTATGACTCGGGGTGTTGGGTCTAAGAATCGAATGTATATGTACTAATTTCGTTCTAATTACAATAATGTTGAAAGAACTCACTGATGACCTCCAAGATAAGCCTGCTCCACGATGAGGTGATCCTGGACAAAGTCTGGAAGACCCTGCCCCAAATCTTGAGGCCGTGGAGGCGAATGGTGCAGCCCACCACCGGCGCCTTCCATGTAACCGCCTCTCGCCCCGTCAGCGTTTTCCCTCAGGAAGTGACGGAGCGAAAAAGTGAAGGAGACCTGAGGGCTGGCCTCGTTACCTGAAAATCCCACGAACGATTTCACTACACAAGGAAACTCATTTTGGCAGAAAGAAGAGGAAAATCCAAGGGGAAAGTACGTGTATACTGGCGGCAAAGCAGAGATAGAAAGTTCATGCAGACTTCTGTATTCTGCAACAAATTCTTCCTGAAGAGCATTTCTGAAGCAGCAGAAGTGTCACAGAATAAGTTGGCCTGAATGAACGAGGTGCGATAGGGGACTCCTAAGTCCTTATGCACCTCGTTCACCTTTAAGGCGCTTTTACACCAAATATTAGTAGCAAACTTTAAAGTTTGTACGGGGGATTTCTTGTGGGGTCTTAGCAGCTCCCATCCACTGCTACCTACAAGATCTATTGTGCCCCCCCCCCCAAGATGCATTAGCCTTCTGGGAAAGGTTTATCAAAAACCTTCCCTCCCCACTTTCTAAAGAAGCGTAGGAGATCTTGGTGTAACACCCTAGGAAAGCTGTTTGGGTTGATTACATCATTTCCAAGAGTATTTAGTCTATAGCGATCAAGTGCATCACAATACCGCATTATGTGTTCTGCATCCTCGGTTTCCATTTCACAGAGCCGACCGGCGAAGTGGGCAATTGGCCTGTATTCTAACCTACTTCTAACACTTCCATCAGTACTCTAACCTACTTTTTGGGAAGGGAGATTAATTCGTCTGCTCATTTTTTCGAGATTGACACAAAAAGTCTGGCCTGTCTCAGGCCTGGGAGTTGTATCAAAAAAATGTATCAGACAAAAAGAGTCGCGTGGGAAATGGTATTAGCAAATTGCCATTAACATTGTTAGTAGCTATTTGCTAGTATGTACTACTTTCCCATTTTTAAATGAAAGTCGGTTCCATTTCAAGAATTTTGATATCAAAAGCACACTCCTACGACAAATGGTTGTTCTTTTATGAGCTCTCAAATTTTCGGCAGCAAGTGACGTCACTGCACCCCTCCCGCCCTGTGTGACGTCACTTGTTGCCGTAACATTAGGAGAGTGCGGTTGTCCCAAAATACTTAGAATGAAATCTAATTCCATTCAAAAATACGAACAGGGGTCATGAGTACTCATCATTATTCAGTAGCAAGCTCTCTTAGTAACATTTTTGTTTACAGTCAGACCACTTTTGGGAAGAAAAAAACATTATTCCTCCAAAATCAAATTTTTTTTTTCTTTCAAAATCAGAATTTCATGAACAATGGAAAATTTTCGGCAGAAATGTTTCAGAAAAAATATTCAGAACTCTTGGAGAAATTGTTGTTCGATGCTCGTTTTCAAAAATAATCAGGGTGATTAATAAAAGTAAAAATACGGCAAAAAAAGAACTATCAAGTTTATTGACATCTGATTGGCTGTTGGCCCAAGGATGTGGAGCTAAGCTTCGGAGGCGAAGGTTCTCAATGCTGCCTACAACCCAACATTAGAGATCGCAAACCTTCATAGCAACCTTCAGGAAAAAAAATAAAAAATTACACCAAATTTTTTCTTCTGCGTTTCAAGGTGCGTAGAATCCAAAAACGCTGCAAAGTCCAAGGACACATGGGTTTACTATTCTATTCGACTTACCTGCAGAAAAAATGTTGTCTGTTCATTTATTATTTCTTTCGTGTGCAACAACTGAATTTTTGATAGTTTCTACCAATTTTGGTCCCCAAAAACACGAATTAGGCTCGGAGTTTTTTTAAACAAATTATCTCTGATTATTGATAGTGCCATTTAATTGTCTTGATTCGCCTGTTGAAACTACTACCAGTGTTATTATACAAATTTATGGTGATTTCAGACAATTTCCCAAGTTTTTGACTCATAAAAAATGAATTTTGGGAGCTGAACCTTCGTTACAAGCTCAACTCTTCAATCGTCGGTCAAAACGAAATTCATATTCGGTCTTCTTGCCCTAAAAACATGGAAAACGATACTTCACAAGCTAATGCTCACTAAAACCTCAAAAAAACATCGAAAACAACCATTTCCACCCATAACACCCTTGGGTCTGTTTTGATCAGGCTGTCGAGCTTCGAAGCACAACTAGGATCCAAATTTTTCCAAATGGGGACCCCAAACTGTGTGCGGAAGAATGACGATTTTAGACCAAAACTTAACGTAAACTGAAGGGTGAAACTTTGTTAGAACCTCAATTCTTCGCTCGTTGGTCAAAATCGACTTCATATTCGGTCTCCTCGTCCTAACAAAACACGGAAAACTACACAAGCTCATGTTAATAAAACATCAATAAACCCTATTTTTACACTCGCTTTTCACCCATAACACCCTTGGGTCTGTTTTGATCAGGCTGTCGAGCTTCGAAGCACAACTAGGATCCAAATTTTTCCAAATGGGGACCCCAAACTGTGTGCGGAAGAATGACGATTTTAGACCAAAACTTAACGTAAACTGAAGGGTGAAACTTTGTTAGAACCTCAATTCTTCGCTCGTTGGTCAAAATCGACTTCATATTCGGTCTCCTCGTCCTAACAAAACACGGAAAACTACACAAGCTCATGTTAATAAAACATCAATAAACCCTATTTTTACACTCGCTTTTCACCCATAACACCCTTGGGTCTGTTTTGATCAGGCTGTCGAGCTTCGAAGCACAACTAGGATCCAAATTTTTCCAAATGGGGACCCCAAACTGTGTGCGGAAGAATGACGATTTTAGACCAAAACTTAACGTAAACTGAAGGGTGAAACTTTGTTAGAACCTCAATTCTTCGCTCGTTGGTCAAAATCGACTTCATATTCGGTCTCCTCGTCCTAACAAAACACGGAAAACTACACAAGCTCATGTTAATAAAACATCAATAAACCCTATTTTTACACTCGCTTTTCACCCATAATACCCTTGGGTATATTCCGATCGGGCTCCAAAGTTTCGGCACATAACTAGGGCCAAAATGGAGCCTGTGGGCGAAAGAACGAATTTTTAAGAGAGAAAATAAAGTATATATGGATGATAGGGTGGAGGGCGTACGGAGGACGGACGGATTTTGGTTTATTATTCTGTGAATAATACGCCTATATATTCGCTCAGGAAATTTTTTTTTTTGTAACACCCCCTCAAAAACTCCTAATTCATTTTACAGGTCACACACACTGTGTCATCGCGCAAGAATAAGAACCGCTCATTTCTGCGAGCGAATACTTCCGTATTTCTTAACATACCCAGGGTTTCTTCGTGCCTTGTGGGGGACTTCGGCATACTTCCTTTCCTCGCACGGTAGATAACCTAAAAATTTTATATTTTAATTTCAGTGATAAAATAGGTTTTTTGGAGTAATTTTTGGATTTTAATACAAGTGTAATATTAGCTGCAACGTAGTGTATAAGAACCTGTCGAAAATTATCAAGGTGTTTGAGTTTCAGAGCATCTGTCTTCCCCACCGATCGCCGAATGATTTTGTTGGGCCTCGCCGTCAAATCTTCCACGGCTTTTCGTTTGATATTACCACGGATCTCCAATAACTCAAGTTCTTCGTCCTTCAAACGTTCGTGGTTGTGCTCACTCGTCACTTTTCGAAGTTCTTTGCAATCGCCGTCAGTCGTAACGTACGTACCACACCCGGGATTGATGCATCGCCATACAACATCACCGGATTTCAACACTCTCCGACGGCAAAATCGAAATTTTTCAAAAATGAGGGATTGAGCCCCCCGCTTGGATAAAACCAGTCGAAGAGACATGTCGACTGGAAGGCTTGGAAGGCTGACTGCCTGAACTGACAGTGTGATGAAACCGGCGTTTATCGATTCGTCCCCCTCGGTTCGTCCCCTTATTGGTTCGGGGCGTCTATCGATTCGTCCCTCTTCTATTGTTGTGGAGGAGATTATTTATGAATCGTTTCGTCCCCCCGCCTTCTTGGATCAGAAGTCTTTCGTTTCGTCCCTCGCGCCGTCGATTTGCTTGCCTTTACTGTACCTCGTACTTCTGACTCCAATTTACCTCGTATATGCTAAATACAAAGAATACAAAGAAAAATTCTAAAGACAAAGAAAATACACTGCCAAGGACATGGCACAGAAGCTTCCTCGTGGCCTTCACAGTATGTCACCACTAGATTTTCAGAAAACTATAAATGACCGGTTCGCCATGCTCATGACGATAGAATCCTGGGCAACCAAAAATTAAAACGCTGCAAAGTCCTTGCCACATGGGTTTATTATTCTACTGGACATACCTACAGAAATATTGGCTGTTCATTTATTGTTTATTTCATGTGAAATAATTGGAATAGCTATTTCTGATGGTTTTCACCATTTCTGGCCCATAAAAATCGAATTAGGTAGGTACGCTCCTCTTTTTAACATGGATATGTTTTTGCCCTGGGGGGTCATTCTAAAATTTGCGACCGAAAAAAATGCAACGCTGCAACCGATAAACAATTTGGAGATGTGCGTGTGTAGTTACCGACAATACCCAGCGAAACAATAATGAAATGAGCACAAACCATTTTATTGAACGAATTGGAAGGTAGCGATCTCACATTGATCATCTCGAAACGAAACTATATATTTCTTACTTTAGTTATCATCGTCCGTTATTGTCTATTACTGACCCAATTTCTGTACAATAAATTTTACCAATTGCACTTTTTTCATTATCAATCAATTCAAAAATTTATATCATTTTTCCACTTTTTTCCTCGAAAATACAGCACCCAAAAACATATCCATGATTCAATGTTTTTCCATGAAGTGGAAAAATTTTCACATAAAGAACGTTCATATAATTTCTTTGAATCAGTTACTCCCTAGTACTGATATCTGGGCCGGATTTATACCGTTTGTAACTAAAATCACTTGCGGCGGAGTAGTGGAATTTTTCAATCTATCTTTGATCATTGGTAGTGCCATTTAATCGTCTTGATCCACGTGTTGATACTAATTCCAGTGTTATTCTACAAATTGATGGTGATTTCAGACGATTTCCCAGGTTTTTGACTAATAAAAAAATCAATTTTGGGAACTGAACATTTGGTAGAACCTCGATTTTCCACTCTTTGGTGAAAATCGACTTCATATTCGGTCTTCTCGTCCCCAAAAACATGGAAAACGATACCTCAAAAGCTCATTTTACTAACATATTACTAAAACACAAGAAGTGTTTTTATACACATTTTCACTCATAACTCCCCTGGGTAAGTATATTCCGATCGGGTTGAAAAGTTTCGGGGCACAACTAGGGCCCAAATGGAGCCTGTGTGCGAAAGAACGAATTTTTTAGACCGAAAATGAAGCCGGTACACGTGATACGGCGGACGGACATTGCATTTTGGTTTATTATTCTTGGTGAATAATACACCTATGTATTCGCTCAGCAAAAAAATTTTATAACACCCCCTCAAACTTTTTTCTTTTCCGTTTCAAGGTGCGTAGATTCCAAAAATGCAATGTCCGTCCGCCGTATCACGTGTACAGGCTTCATTTTCGGTCTAAAAAAAAGTCGTTCTTTCGCACACATGCTCCATTTGGGCCCTAGTTGTGTCCCGAAACTTTTCAGCCCGATCGGAATATACCCAGGGGTGTTATGAGTGAAAATGTGTGTAAAAATAGGTACTTTTTGAGTTTTAGCAACATGTCAGTAACATGAGCTTCTGAGATATCGTTTTCCATGTCCGACCGAATATGACCGAATATGAAGTCGATTTTGACCAAAGAGTGGAAAATTGAGTTGTACCAAATGTTCAGCTCCCAAAATTGATTTTTGTGAGTGAAAAACCTGGGAAATCGTCTGAAATCACCATCAGTTTGTGCGATAACAATAGAAAAACCACAGTCATGCAGCATGGCTATAAGAGCGAATTTTCGAAGAAATAACTGATTTTATGTAAAACTGTTTTATCTCAAGAAATAACCACGTTCCTTCATCTTCAAAGTGCTCCAGTTTGAGAACGGAATGAGATATCGCAATTCTGATTTCACCATCGTGTTCAGCGTAGAAAAACCTTTAAAATGAGGTGTCACTTGGCAGACTGTTTCATTTTGGGAATTTATGGGTAATTTCCCCCCCCTAAAACTCCCCAAAACTCCCCCTTAGAATGACCCGATTCTGCCCATCTACGAACTTAGCCTGTGGATTGCCAAGACAGATTTTTCGTGCAAATTTGAACTTTTTATCTCAATTCTGTCGAGAGTTATCGTCTGGAATGACACATACATATATAAATATATAAATATATAAATATATATATATATAAATATATACTCGGCCCTTCGGGTCTCGCCAGGGGGCAAGCCCCCTGGACCCCCAAAGGGGGCTCCGCCCCCACGGAACGGCTTCGCCGTTCCTCACCCCCGAAGGATGTGTTCTTATACTTCGTATAACAAAGGAGAATTTGCTATGCAATTTACCCCCCCCCCCCCACACCACCAACACACAAAAAAATAAAACGATTCTGTTTAAACGTTATTTATTTACATTTATTTCTGAATGTAGGTAACTAGTTATTCATAGGTAACAAAGATAACGTTGGTAATTCTTTATCACATTCCTCTTTGTGCTCATCTTTATCACATTCCTCTTTGTGCTCATCTTTATCACGTTCCTCTTTGTGCTCATCTTTATCACATTCCTCTTTGTGCTCATCTTTATCACATTCCTCTTTGTGCTCATCTTCATCACATTCCTCTTTGCGTGACGCGTTTTTGTGACAGGATATTGTGACAGGACATTTTTTTCACATGACCCCCGGCGTTAAAATTGCATAGCAATTAATATACTCGGCCCTTCGGGCCTCGCCAGGGGGCAAGCCCCCTGGACCCCCAAAGGGGGCTCCGCCCCCTCGGAACGGCTTCGCCGTTCCTCACCCCCGAAGGATGTGTTCTTATACTTCGTATAACAAAGGAGAATTTGCTATGCAATTTACCCCCCCCCCACACCACCAACACACAAAAAAATAAAACGATTCTGTTTAAACGTTACCATGAAATGTAGGTAACTAGTTATTCATAGGTAACAAAGATAACGTTGGTAATTCTTTATCACATTCCTCTTTGTGCTCATCTTTATCACATTCCTCTTTGTGCTCATCTTCATCACGTTCCTCTTTGTGCTCATCTTTATCACATTCCTCTTTGTGCTCATCTTTATCACATTCCTCTTTGTGCTCATCTTCATCACATTCCTCTTTGCGTGACGCGTTTTTGTGACAGGATATTGTGACAGGACATTTTTTTCACATGACCCCCGGCGTTAAAATTGCATAGCAATTAATATATACATATAATTTTTGGTGTCTTTCGGCAGAGAATTCAGGATGGTCTGAAACGGATTTTGGTATAAAAATCTTTCGGAAATTCGAGTTTTAAAAATTTTGGACCGAGAACAATAGCTTCCTTTTCTTCGAAAATTCGCTAAAACGCTGCAAAGTCCTTGTCACATGGGTTCATTATTCCATTGGACATACCTACAGAGATGTTGGCTGTTCATTTATTGTAGCTTTCATGTAAAATAATTGAAATAAGTAGCTGTTTCTGGTGGTTTCCACCAATTTTGGCCACCAAAACACGAATAAAGTACGCTTTTTTTTCTTTTTTTTTTAAATAAATAAATAATCTCTGATCATTGATAGTACGTTTAATCGTCTTGATCCACGTGTTGATACTAATTCCAGTGTTATTCTACAAATTGATGGTGATTTCAGACGATTTCCCAGGTTTTTGACTAATAAAAAAATCAATTTTGGGAACTGAACATTTGGTAGAACCTCGATTTTCCACTCTTTGGTGAAAATCGACTTCATATTCGGTCTTCTCGTCCCCAAAAACATGGAAAACGATACCTCAAAAGCTCATTTTACTAACATGTTGCTAAAACGCAAAAAGTACCTATTTTTACACACATTTTCACTCATAACACCCCTGGATATATTCCGATCGGGCTGAAAAGTTTGGGGACACAACTAGGGCCCAAATGGAGCATGTGTGCGAAAGAACGATTTTTTTAGACCGAAAATGAAGCCTGTACACGTGATACGGCGGACGGCGGACGGTGGACGGCGGACGGTGGACGGCGGGCGGTTTTTTTACGCACCTTGAAACGGAAAAGAAAAAATTTTGAGGGGGTGTTATAAAAATTTTTTGCTGAGCGAATACATAGGTGTATTATTCACAGAATAATAAACCAAAAGTGTCAACACTTGGATCAAGACGATTAAGTGGCACTACCAATGATCAAAGATAGATTGAAAAAAAAGAAAAGAAAAGAGGAGCGTACCTACCTAATTCGATTTTTATGGGCCAAAATTAATGGAAACCATCAGAAATAGCTATTTCGATCATTACGCATGAAAGAAACTATAAATGACAGCCAAAATTTTCGTAGGTATGTCCAATAGAATGATAAACCCATGTGACAAGGACTTTGCAGCGGTTTTGGAATCTACGCACCTTGAAACGTAAAAGAAAAAAATTTGAGGGGGTGTTATACACATTTTTTGCTGAGCGATCACATATGTGTATTATTCACAGAATAATAAACCAAAAATCGTCATTTTTGGGCAATACAAAGCACGGAGGCAAAAAAAGATTTAAACGTTATTATGGAATTCCGAAGCCATAGAGAGCAATAGAGATGGTGGACAGGAATCCTGGACGTTCCACTGCCACCGCTGATTGATGATGAATGTCATATGGGACCTCAAGCGACCTTATCCGCATCATCCCTGAAAACCTGGCCAAAATCCGTTCAAAATTTATGGAGTTATGACCGTAACAAGAAAATCTCGTTAGCGCCTGCGCAGAGGCTACCGTTGATTCGATCATGATGAAAACTGATGGAAGACCATCTACAGCTAAACTCACACAATTCCTGAAAAACTGATTGAAATCGGATCAAAATTGTGGAAGTTATGGCTGTGGCAAGGAAATGTGGACTGACAGACACGAAACGCAAAAAGCAAGTAGAAATTTTGATTTTTGAGTACAAAAAATTTTTCATTTCGAAAGTGAAAACAAAGCTTCCGCTGCCTTGCAGACTCGGAAGCAAAATACAAAGAAAAATAACAAGTTTACAAAGAATAACAAGTTTACAAGGAACAGTAGTTCCTTAAGAAATTGGTTCCGAGCAGTACAGCACAGTCTCAGCCAAAAATTTGGGACCTGTGCGGAAAGAAGGGACGAACCAATCGGCGTTTATCGATTCGTCCCACATGAGGACGCATTCGGCGAAACTGCTTCAAAATCAATGAAATGGGGATATTATTTTATGTAATCAATAGCATTATCAATCAGAGAGATTGGTACGGAAAGTGAACGAATCGATCGACGCCCCGTGTCATCCATATCTCCTTTATTTTCAGTCTAAAAATTTCGTTCTTTCGCACACATGGCTCTATTTGTGCCCTAGTTGTGTCCCGAAACTTCTGCAGCCCGATCGTAATATACCCAGGTGTGTTATGGGTGAAAAATGGGTGTAAATACGTCTATTCCATGATAATCAACCAATGAAACGCTTACGTAATGGCGTAATGGTTTATGGGTCATCCTCAACTGTGTGCATGGTAGAATCGCACTCGTAAACCATTTACCTACTAAAAGAAAAAGGCTCCAAAGTCCTGGTCACATGGGTTTATTATTCTATTGGACGTACCTAAGAAATCCTGGAAATACATTTACCGTTTAATTCATGTGCAATTATTGAAATAGCTATAATTGTTGATGGTTTCCACCAATTTGCGACCACAAAAACACGAAATAAGCTCCTATTTTTGACAAATTATCTTTGATCATTGATATTGCCATTTGTCTTGATTCACCTGTCGATACTACTTCTAGTGTTATTATAAAAGTTTACGGTGATTTCAGACAATTTCCCAGGTTTTTGACTCATAAAAAATTAATTTTACGAGCTGCACCTTCGTTACAACCTCAATTCTTCACTCTTTGGTCAAAATCAACTTCATATTCGGTCTTCTCGAAACATGAAAAACGATACCTCGCAAGCTCATGTTCACTAAAACCTCGAAAACCCCTATTTTTACATCGATTTTTCACCCGTAACACCCCTGGGTGTATTTTGATCGGGCTCCCGGGCTTCGGAGCACAACTAGGAGCCAATATTGTTCCCAAATGGAGACCCAAACTGTGTGCGGAAGAACGACGATTTTAGACCAAATTTTAACGTAAATTTAAGGCTGAAACTTCTGTAAAACCTCAATTTTCCACTCTGGTCAATTGGACCAGAGTCTGGACGGCGTACGGCGGATGAACGAAATTTTATTATTGGATATTCGTATTCTACCTCCCTTGAAACGTTGGCCATAAACGATTGAGGGGCGAGGGGGGGGGGGGGGGGGGGGGTAAAAATATTTTTCGTGGTCGAGTGCAAAGGTTTATTACCGAAAATAATAAACGTTTCTACCTCGAGTTGAATTTCTGACGTTTTTCCTTAAATACGAAATTTTCAATCCATACGATGTCGTTAGGTGGTTTGTTTATTGATATCGCGTTACACTTTTGTTGAAAATAATGGGACACACATTTTTGGTTGCCCCCCTCCACCAGTAAAAACATCCATGTTGAAATAGGATTTTTTGGTGTTTATGTAACAAGAGGTTGTGAGGTATCGTTTTCCATGTACTTTAGAGCGAGAAGACCGAATATGAAGCCGATTTTGAGAAACAGTGAAGAACTGAGGTTGTAACGAATGTTCAGCTCCAAAAATTCATTTTTTATGAGTCAAAACCTGCGAAATTTGTCTAAAATCACCATAATTTGTACAATAACACGAAGCAGTATAAACAGTCAATCGAAAAAATTAAATTGCACTATCAATGATCAAAGATAATTTTTAAAAATAGAAGCCTAATTCGTGTTGAGGGGGAGGGGCGAAAAATTTGAATGGGCGAAACCATCCAAGCTATTTCAATTGTTGCACAAGAAACAAACAATAAATGAACAGCCAACATTTCTGTGGGTAATTCCAGTAGAATAATAAACCCATGTGACAAGGACTTTGCAGCGTTTTGGAATCGACGCGCCAAGAGACGTCAAAGAAAAAATTTTGAGGGGATGTTATAAAAATTTTTTTGCTGAGCCAATACATTATTCACAGAATTATAAACCAAAATGCAATGTCCGTCCGCCGGATAATCCACATATCTACTCTATTTTCGATCTAAAAAAATTAGTTCTTTCGTACGCATTTGGGTCCCAAGATATACCCCGATCGGAATTTACCCAAGGGTGTTATATGGATGAAAATGGGTGCAAAAATAGGGGTTTTGGTGTTCTAGTAAAATGCACTTGTCATGTATCTTTTTCCATGTTTTTTAGGGCAAGGAAACCGAATATGAAGTCTATTTTTACCAGAGAGCGAAGAATTGGGGTTATAACGAAGGTTCAGCTCCCAAAATTCATTTTTTGTGAGTCAAAAACTTGGGAAACCGTCGGAAATCACCATAAATTTGTATAATAACACTAGAAGTAGTATCAACAGGAGAATCAAGACAATTAAAAGGCAATATCAATTATCAAAGATGATCTGTCAAAAATAGAAGCCTAATTCTTGTTTTTCAGGGCCAAAATTGGTGGAAACGATCAAAAATAGACATTTCAATTGTTGCACACGAAAGAAACAGTAAATGAACAGCCAACATTTCTGTAGGTATGTCCAGTAGAATAATAAACCCTTGTGGCAAGGACTTGCGGCGTTTTCAATATTTTATCGATCCGGTCGTTTCGCCACTTGATCATTTGGTCAGCTTGTCGTATGTGGAAGTGTAGATGTGATGCCACGCTCTGCAAAAGCATTCCTGGTAACCACATTTGATCGCAGTAAACAACTATCTACAGATCGGTTGTAACTGAAAAATCATTAAAAATGTAACCGTAGCTAGGGAAACGTAACGTTATAGTCGGTTTTTGATGATGTACAGAAACCGTTCTCCACTCGTTGGAAAGTTTAATAAATGTTATGCCGACTAAACTGCCATAAATACAAAGAAACTATGTCGAAACCAGTAACACTCTGTGTCGTCCGCAAGGAATTTCCAAGCGAACTCCAGCCAGAGGACATCTCCATGTCAAAACTAGAAGACTTTTGGGCAACACCAAGCAGGCTTCAAGGGTAATCGATTGATTCAGAATTCAGCGGAAAGGAAGTTTTTCCAGAAGTTTTACCGCCGAACTTCGTTCAAATCTATGTCCTGTTGGCGAGTCGACATTCAGTGACATCCCAAGTAACTAAGCTTTCGTTTTGTAACACAAAACGAATTTGTCAAAATTGTGAAAATAATTGATAAACAAGACGTAAGGATAACCTGGCGTGCTGGAACCTTCGCACTCCGGCCTGGGCATGTTTCTGTTGAACTGCGGCGGATTGTTGGCGTTTCCTAGGCCGATGTCTGGTCCGACGATGCCCCCGGGTCCGAGGAGTTCCTGGTCGCCGTTTCCGGGCCGCCCACGACCTCCTGGACAGGGATCTTCGCGAGCCTCTCCGTCCGCCATCTTCCTTCCCGTATCAGCGTAAATCACTTCGAGCTTCGAGGACGAGACTAATCTGGCTAATGGCAAACCCCGCAAGCCTTCGTCTTCTTCTTCCTTCTTCTTCTTTCATTTTTCCCTTTCGTTGGCTACACTGCTTAACCTGTCACATCTCACTTTGGTCATGGAAGAAGAAGAGGTAAAACTGTAAAACCAAACTATCTTTGACCACCAGAATCATCGTTGATCGTTCGAAACTCTATTTTGTCTGATTTCAACTAGTTTTTCATTATAAGGAAGGCGTTTCACCCCTTCCAACCTTTAATTCCATGACAGGTAACAAGTTCGTTTAGAATTGAGATATCAATCTGTAAGGCCCCTTTCACACGGGGAGCCCTACAGCTCGCGCTCGCGAGCAGGAGGAAGGTGCGTGAGACTGAAAGCATTGAGTGCAATGGAGCTTTCACATGGGGAGCGAGAGCTTTTAGGGCTCGCGAGCAGCGGGTGATCACGGCTCTGCACGTCGAGCCACGCGCCTCCGGCTCTTCCATGAAATGCAAAGGGGAGGATGCGGGTATTCACACAAAGAGCGAAAACGGCTCTCGCCCCTCAGTTTATTGTTATCCATCGAAAGATTCTCGTCATGTCAAAATTCTTTCTTGCTTTCTTTTTGATTTCAAATATATGGATGTAGACGCGGAAATGTTAATTAATTCTGTGTGTAATCGAAATTTGTTGCCATCCTGTCGAAGTTGTTGATAAAGCGTGGCGAAAACTCCTGCTTCATCCCGCCGTTGGTTGATAGGATGGACCCAACACCATCTGGTACTTGGGCGTTTTTGGCGTCAAAGACTGCGTCGACAATGAAGAAGGTAAATGGCCAAAGTACGCATGCGATCCATGCTTCTTCAACTGGGCGGAACTAGCGACTGAGCGCTCGAGAGCCAAAAGGCTCTCAAATGTGAAAGGTCGGAGTCAAGAGCGGAAAACGCTCCAGACTGCGAGCCACCAGCCGTGCGGCTCCCCGTGTGAAAGAGGGTTTATTCTCCTTTGTGACTGCTCAGAGACACGAAAATAATGTACAAATGTCAGCGTATTTGGCCTCTGTAGATTTCGGACTTGAATGGTCTTCTTTGGTAGACGGTTGTGGGTGATGAGTAATGCTGCTGGTGTTGCGACGCATTTTTATCGATGTTAAGGTTAAAGGAATGAGTGTTGACGGATGACAGGGATTGTGGGGGAGCGAATTAAATTTGGAACTGATGGTTGGGGAGATATTTATGAATGAGCTAGGCTTAAAAGGTAATGTTATTGTCACTAATAAATGTAAAAAGTTCTTGGAGGAATGAATGTATGGTTTTGTATCAGGTGGTTTTGGATGGAGCCAGTGATATTTGTCCATATCTAGGGTATGGGCAAGGAAGAATTTGGAGCAGTTATTAAGTATGTGGACAAGATCAGCAGGTTCGTTAGTGTTTAAGCAGTACGTGCAGTATGGGTACGTGCAGTATGGGGAATCCAAAAGGCGCATTGAGAATTAAGAAGAAGAAGGGGGTATTGCCATGAACCAGCAGTATGCGATTGATAGTGGAGTAAAATAAGGGCCAGCCTGTACCTGAGAACCATAACTCTGAACTGAGGGGGTTTGGCGCAATGCTTTTGGACCATGACCTCGATGAGCAGTTCCTCAAAAAACGCTGCAAATCCCTGCACAACGGTTCATTATTTTGTACAGAATACCCTTCTGTTACAGATCACAGCTCTCTGTATAGATAACCCGTCTATATAATATGTACTAGTCTATACATAATATGTAGATCGCAGACCCTCCGTAGGTTAGTACCTGGAGGAAAATTGTTGGTGTGGAGTGAAATTAATAGATGCCTCTTCTGCGTAGATCACTGTTTTACGTGGTCAATACCTACCCTCGTGGTCGAGTAATAACTTGCCCATCAATAATACTCGTACTTCAATGGTTGATCAAGTTGCAAAAGTACCGATCAACAAAATTCAGCCCCTTCTTGGTAGATGAAGCGTTGTGTAATAATTTACCATTGTGTAATAATTTTCCCAGCAATAATACCTAAAGGTTTGTTCAAGTTTCAGAAGTACCTACCAACAAAATCCAATAGTCCATCACTTATCAAATGAAATAATATCGCAGAACAACCAACTCGACTTCATACAGCCATCCTTGATTATAATCAGGTGCTCCCTAGTGATGATATCCGGGCCGGATTTATACCGTTTGATTCACGATCGTGTTGACGAAGCTTTTTGGTGCACTCGAACAGCTGGATGTTCAATGCTACGGGTGGTCTCAAAAAATTGTTTAGCTCGAGACAAATGTAATAACATAATAAAAACCCTTCTATACATACCCTTCTATCAAAAGTTTTCGAGCTACGGCATTCTGAAAATTTCAACCAGCTTCGAGGACCAACTAGACCCCGAACGGGACCTATAACCGGAATTTCATCAATTTTTATTCATGGTAACTAAGAAAAGTGGCCAGTACGGCGTACGGCGGACAGACAGAAATTTGTTTATTGCATTTTCGGATTCTACATACCTTGACACGTAATCCATCAAAATTTGAGGGGGGGGGGTTGGAATTGGTTTTTCATGCTCGATTCCAATGGTTCATTATTGAAAATAATAAACCAAAAGAAAGGACCACCAAATTAATTGCTGAACACCATTCACAAAATGTCTACCACAGAAAACCCTACTATACTACGTATGTAGGGACATGGAAGAAGGAGAGTCTCTACTTCTTCCATGGTAGGGCTAGGGATGTCTACCAGTCTACCACTGAGGCAAAGATTACTTCTCAGCTAAACGGAGAAGAAGAAGAAGAAGAAGATGAACGATTATGGCAGGATACCCAACCTTTCGGTAAAGTTTGTATTTTAGGGTAAACTTGATTAGGGGGACCTCAAATTTATATTCAATTTGATTAGGATCTAGAATGAAATAAATCAGGATACCTAATGTTCGTTTTGATTGAACTTACTGGAAACTGGAATCAAACCAATAGTCTTATGTAGTACTCGTAAGTTTACTTCATTCCAACACCCTTCCAGGACGTCTAGGGTATTCCCTCGATAAAAATATGTTAGACGATAAGCGACTGCGGCGACAAAGCAGAAAGCACAAGAATAGATGAAGACCTGAAGATCAT
Organism: Leptopterna dolabrata; assembly: GCA_954871275.1. Taxonomy (NCBI): domain Eukaryota; kingdom Metazoa; phylum Arthropoda; class Insecta; order Hemiptera; family Miridae; genus Leptopterna; species Leptopterna dolabrata. The sequence continues at coordinate 7,047,191 of OX940984.1, read as the reverse complement.
GAAGTGTTTTTGCTTGTTATTGATGAGTTCAGTAGTTATTTTCACAGCTACGTAATACCTAGTCAAGTTAAGTATAAGCTCTGCTTGATAGCATTTTTATATTAATTTAATAATAAATGTAGGTAGGTAGTGTGAGAAAAACTCGGGTTTTTGTTGAGCTTTTCTCAGACGTCAGTAGGTAAGTACCACAAACAGTACAGTTCTACAGTAGGTAGGTACCTACATGCCAATGTACCTAACTGCGTTCTTCAATACTTACCTAAGGTCTGTCTATGCTACGTTCCTACTTTTTATTTTTTATTTATTTATTTAGAGACGATGTACACAGGAACTTTTGTTCCCTCATTGCGTACATGGATACATAGAATAACTATAAATCTTCCTACTTCTTGGGTCATTTCTATCTTGGAGACGAGTTACAGGTACTTCCCCACCCTCTTTTCGTCCAGAGGTGCCGGTATGCTACTAAGGAGCACACCCACCTACAGTTGTTCCATCATATTTAATTTATTTGGTTATCTTGAAGTATAGGCTTATACAGTATACACGCCTGCCCTAAGTACTTTCCAACGCTTATCTTTTACAGGGTATGCCGTCAAACAAAATTAACATCGTATACAATTCAGTAATTGGAGGAGGACTGAATGCCATGGGCAGCACGCTTGGGAAACTCCCTCCACTCTTGGCACGATACGAATGCCTCGTAAGTTTCAAGTATGGCTCTGAAAAATAAATATGTACGTCTCTTCCATTATCCCGACATTCTCACACATATATCTAGATGTTCAGATTGTACAGTCGTACATTTAGGTATATCTGTGATAACGTCTAACACGTCCCTCTCTGGTTTCCTCGTAGAATAGTAGGAGGTAAGTACCTACCGGCCCTCCTACTTTTTACGCCCTGTCCTCCCTCCTTGAAGAAGGGTAATGTTGGTTTATTATTCTGAGAATAATGCACCTATGCATTCGCTCAGCAAAAATTTGTATAACGTCTCCTCAGAATTTTTTCTTTTACGTTTCAGTGAACGTATATTCAAAAACGCTGCAAAGTCCTTGTCACATGGGTTTATTATTCTATTGGACGTACCTACAGAAATTCTGGAAATACATTTATCGTTTCTTTCATGTGCAATTATTCAAATAGCTATTGTTGATGGTTTCCACCAATTTTGGCCCCCAAAAAAACACGAAATAAGCTCCTACTTTTGACATTCACCTGTTGAAACTACTGCCAGTGTTATCAGACAATTTATCAAATTTTTTACTCTTAGAAAATTAATTTTTGGAGCTGAACCTTCGTTACAACCTCAATTCTTCACTCTGGTCAAAATCAACTTCATATTCGGTCTTCTCGCCTTAAAAAAACGTGGAAAATGATACCTCACAAGCTCATGTTCACTAAAACCTCAAAAATCCCTCGAAAACCCCTATTTTTACACCGATTTTTCACCATACCACCCCTCGGTGTATTTTGATCGGGGTGCCGAGTTTCGGAGCACAACTAGGAGCCAAATGTGTTCCCAATTAGGGACCTAAACTGTGTGCTGAAGAACGACGATTTTAGACCAAATCTTAATGTAAATTTAAGGCTGAAACTTCGTTAGAACCTCAGTTTTCCACTCTGGTCAAAATCGACTTCATATTCAGATCTTCTCATCCCAACAAACGTGGAAAACGATACCTCACAAGCTCATGTTACTAAAACACAAAAAACCCCTATTTTTACACCCATTTTTCACCCATAACACCCCTGAGTGTATTCCTATCGAGCTGCAAAGTTTCGGGACACAACTAGGGCCCAAATGGAGCATGTGTGTGAAAGAACGAATTTTTTAGACACGAAATTAAAGTAGATGTTGATGATACGGCGGATTTTCTGAATCTACGCACCTTGAAACGTAAAAGAAAAAATTTTGAGAGGTTGTTATAAAAATTTTTGGCTGTGCGAATACATAGGTGTATTTATTATTCGCAGAATAATAAACCAAAGGTGGTTGCAAAAATGGGCTTTTTTGGTGTTTTAGTAACATGAGCTTGTGAGGTATCGTTTTCCATGTTTTTTAGGACAAGAAGACCGAATATGAAGTCGATTTTGACCAGAGTGGAAAATTGAGGTTCTAACGAAGTTTTATCCTTAAATTTACGTTAATTTGGTCTAAAATCGTCGTTCTTCCGTATACAGTTTGAGTCCTCATTTGGAAACTTTTGAATCCTAGTTGTGCTCCGAAACTCGGCACCCTGATCGGAATACACCCAGGGGTGATATGTGGAGAAAATAGGGGTTTTCGAGGTTTTATGTAAAGGTTTTAGTGAACATGAGCTGGTGAGGTATCGTTTTTCACGTTTTTTAGGGCGAAAAGACCGAATATGAAGTCGATTTTGACCAAAGAGTGGAAAATCGAGGTTGTAACGAAGGTTCAGCTCCCAAAATTTATTTTTTACGAGTCGAAAAACTGGGAAATCGTCTGAAATCACCGTAAATATGTGTAATAACACGAAGTAGTATCAACAGGTGAATCAAGACAATAAATGGCACTATCAGTGATCAAAGATAATTCGTAACAAAAGAAGCTAATTCGTGTTTTTGGGGGCCAAAATTGGTGGAAACCATCAAAAATAGCTATTTAAATGATTGCACGTGAAAGAAACAATAAATGAGCAGCCAACATTTCTGTAGGTATGTCCAATAGAATAATAAACCCATGTGACAAGGACTTTGCAGCGTTTTTGATCTAAACTTCTAGTCAAAATACAATAAATAAGTAAAATTAAAATCGGGGGTTTTAGGCAAATTCTGCAATCTGTAGAATAAATTTTCAATTTTACCTACTGAATTGTTGTTGTGTTCAACACTCGTATGAGGTCGCTTTAGTAAAATGATATAGCAGTATGTTACCTGAATTTTTGTTATAAATTATTCATCAAACAAGAATACCTAGTAGTAGGTACCTGGTTCCTATTGCCTAGTCTTTGATTGCTTTGTTATGGCGTTTCAAACCTGAGGAGTAAATTGAACAAGGAGTGAATTGACAGAAACATTCTGTAGGAGTTAATTGTTAGTTTGTTACCCACCCAAGTCAACCAAAATAGTTTATTTATTTATTTTTCGAACAGTAAATAATATTCTTTTTTTTTTAATAAAACACTTGATGACTTGTTAGTAATATAAATTTAAAATTCGATTGAATCTATTACCTATTAAAGTATCTTTCCGAATTTTTTTCACATCCGGTAGATATCTTGAAGCCTTGTCTCTGCTTACGTAGGTACCTAGACTGGACCTTTACATTACGTAGGCATGTCTGGACCTGCACACCTTTAGGTAGTAGTGACTACGATACCAGAAAATGTTCGATACCAGTATACTCGATACTGGTATCGAAAGAAAATGTTCGATACTGATCAGTACTCAAATGAGTAGTTTTTTCACGTGCTGAACTCGAGAATGAATTTAGCTACCCTAATGTTATTTTTTATGTACTTATACGTTAATTTTAATAGTACCTATACCTATGAACTTACACGTTTCAACTCTATGACAATTTATTGTAACAGTAATAATTTATTGTACTAGGTTGGGTATTGAAATTGAATTGAACAAATATCGAATACCTACTCACTCGATGATGATAGACACCCAACGAAATATTCGATGATACTCAACACTGTGGTACCTACCTACCTATGTTTGGTTTTAGCTCAGTTTCATTGAAGTACCTTATTTTTCAAAAGTGGCAGTAAGTACTCGATACCTGTATTATGTATCGAGGGACGAAATTTGATACAAAAAACGCTTGGTATGGAAAGAAAATATTCATTTTGCTCCTACCTACTGCCAAATAAATTCTTGCTACAAGAACTCTTACATACATAGTAGGTAACTGGTCAGTTCTCATGATGGAAGATATCTAACGATTAATAACTAAATAATACTAAAAGTAACTACCCAGTAAAAATCTATTTGAGTATTTTTTCCGATACTACGAGAAGTACTCAATACCGAAAATTCTCCCGAACCGATTCTACCGAATTTTCTTTCGATACCTAAAATACTTGGTATCGAAAGAAAATGTTCGATAACTGAAGTACTTGGTATCGAAAGAAAATGTTCGATAACTGAAGTACTTGGTATCAAAAGAAAATGTTCGATAACTGAAGTACTTGGTATCGAAAGAAAATGTTCGATAACTGAAGTACTTGGTATCGAAAGAAAATGTTCGATAACTGAAGTACTTGGTATCGAAAGAAAATTTTCGTTAACTAAAGTACTTGGTATTAGAAGAAAATATTATTAGACACCAAGTATTTGGTATCAAAAGAAAATGTTCGATAACTTACGTACTTGGTATCGAAAGAAAATGTTCGATAACTGAAGTACTTGGTATCGAAAGAAAATGTTCGATAACTGAAGTACTTGGTATCGAAAGAAAATGTTCGATAACTGAAGTACTTGATATCGAAAGGAAATGTTCGATAACTGAAGTACTTGGTATCGAAAGAAAATGTTCGATAACTGAAGTACTTGGAATCGAAAGAAAATGTTCGATAACTGAAGTACTTGGTATCGAAAGAAAATGTTCGATAACTGAAGTACTTGTTATCAAAAGAAAATGTTCGATAACTGAAGTACTTGGTATCGAAAGAAAATGTTCGATAACTGAAGTAGGTACTTGGTATCGAAAGAAAATGTTCGATTACTGAAGTACTTGTTATCGAAAGAAAATGTTCGATAACTGAAGTACTTGGTATCCAAAGAAAATGTTCGATAACTGAAGTACTTGGTATCCAAAGAAAATGTTCGATAACTGAAGTACTTGGTATCGAAAGAAAATGTTCGATAACTAAAGTACTTGGTATTAGAAGAAAATATTAGACACCAAGTATTTGGTATCAAAAGAAAATATTCTATACCTGAAGTACTTGGTATCGAAAGAAAATATTCGATGCCTCAAGTACTTGGTGTCGAAAGAAAATATTCGATACCTGAAGTACTGTACTTAGCATCGAAAGAAAATATTCGACACCTCAAGTACTTGGTATCGAAAGATACTTTTCGTTAACTAAAGTACTTGGTAAGTATTAGAAGAAAATATTAGACACCTCAAGTATTTGGTATCAAAAGAAAATATTCGATACCTGAAGTACCTACTTGGTATCCAAAGAAAATATTCGATACTTCACTCGTATCGATTCAAGTATCGCACGCCACTGTACATACCTACCTACCTCTCGTATGTAGATGTACCAAGTGCCTATCTACCTGCTTTTCAACCATCATTTCTTACTGTTCGATTTTCCAGGATTCCTGGTTTGTGAGTGGACTCTGTTGGTTGCTGATGATTTGCGTCAACTCAATGGGCATGATGATGTTCTCGAAAAGTTTGAACGAATCGAGTTCATCTTTCGTTCCAACCCTCCTCACAACCGCCTCCGTGTATTGCGCATCGGTGACTAACAAACTGAGGAATCTCCTCAGTTACCTATTTCTCGCTCTTAATTATTGTTATCTACGTCCCAATTAACGTATAAGCGAGGTCTGTTACCTACGTGATTGCCTCATTTCAGGCGCTGTTCGGTGTCATCGTATTTTCCGAAACCACCTCCCCAGTTTGGTGGCTCGGCACGTCCCTCATCCTCGCCGGCATCCTGGTGATTTCAGGAGGGAACAGAAAAGAGAAAGGAGAATAAGGAATTTAAAGCTTCAGTTTCTATTGGTAAATTCATTCGATGTGATAAATTACCCTTAAATACCTAACGTAATTACGTTGGTGCTAGATACTCGGCCCACAGTCTAAGTCGGCTGTATTTTAAATAATAATTGCCTTCAATAAAAATATATGGTTCCTGATAAGCGTGTGTCCACGTAATCTTTCTTCAGATGATACTGGACTACCTACCTACTAACAAAATGAATTTAATGTAATAAAAACCATAAGAACTGTAAGAGCGAATTTTCAAAGAATTCGTGCTACTGTGGAAAAAGACTGTGTAAAAGAGAGGGTTGAAATAGGGAAAATCTGAAATAAAATTGGGATTTAGCAAGCAGATATGGTAGGTTGTTAAGTCAATAAAACTACCTTTTATCGGAAATCTACGGTGGTGTGCAACGGATCGATAATTTGATCAAATCCCTCATCACAGCTTTCAGTATCATCACCATTCCATGCCGCATTCCGTAGAGTTACATAATTTTTTCGTGATTTTGGCCATTTTTACTGATTTTTGATCCACTCTGTTTTGAGAAAAATATTTTTCTCGAAAAGTCTCTGTCGTGAATCATTTTGCCCCCCCCCCCCCCCCCCCTGTCCTAATTTTAACCCTATTCTATTATGAAAAACAACTGAAATGGTATTTTTTTGTCTATACTCGCCCTTCCAAACCACTTTCAGTGATTTCACAGCAATTGCCCGCTATTTCAGCCGTTTTAACCGATTTCTGACCCATAAAAACTCAAATTTGACCCTATTCGAATTTTGGAAAACTGCTCATCTTCGAACTCGTCCTTTTTGTTTGGCAGTACCAACATTTTGGCAAAATTTAGAATTTTTATCATGTACACAAGGTCAGACATCGTCTAGAGTGACATATAAACAAATATATATACACACCTATAAATTTTGGTTAAAATCTAAAGATGAATTCCAGGATGCTCTGAAACGGATTTGCCTATTAAAACAAATTCATGTTGTGAAAATTTTCGACCCATTGCAATACCTTCATTTTCTTTGAAAATTCGGTAAACGAATATGAGTTATTAACAAAAAGGCATCATTCTACTAGAAAGCTACTTTCGGGAACATCTGTGTTTATTTAAAATTTAACAATTAAATACACTCCATTGGGCTACAGAAGTAATGCCAGCATGACACACACCTTCAATTCAATTTTATAATGAATTATTTACACAACATAAATAGTGATAAATCAATATACACGAAGGGCTGCTCACCGGTATAAGCATCAACAATAAAAATACACTATACAACAAGGGTACCAGGATGTAATTTATTTGTTTAATTTTAAACAAACACGGACAATCACCCAATCAACTTAACGGAACAGAAATGCGGACATCGGCCGGTAAGCGAACTAGTTGAAATGATTTTTAACAAGAGTTCCTTTGAGGGGGGGTTTATTTACAAAATAAAAACTTAAAAATGAGTTTGACTTCTTTTGTATAAACCGATTTCTTGATACTACTAAGGTGTCAGCGCCTACACGGGTGTGTTGTGTTCTGATGATTTCATTATTTCTTGGGAGGTTGGAAAACTATCTTCCTAGACTTCATTGTGCTCCACTTGTGTCTCTTCCAGTAGATGGCGATAGAGCAGAAGAGCGTCATGATGGCGATGACCTGGAAAACAAACATGCGATCTGTCGAATTAACCTTATACGCCAACTTGATATACCACTCCTGTACAACTTGTAAGAGTTTTACCAATAAAGACGGAGAAGCCGAGCTATGCATTACAAGGGACACACCCCAGGTAACTCTTCCTCCAACAGTTTCCAACGGTCATTCCGATGGGACCTGAGGAGGGTAGATAGGCGTATAAATACGCCCAAATGCCAAGCTCTATTTCTCTCCAACGATCACCTTCTCTCTCAAAACCTTGCTTTCTCACTCATCCAACCTTTTCCCTCCTTAAGAGCTTTCAACGAGGTGAAAACCAGGCGAGAGCATCCCTTCAAAATACTCCTCGAGGTGCAAACCGGACGATATTTTCCCAGATATTCAACGAGGTGAAAACCGGGTGACAGCATCCCCTCGAAATACTCCTCGAGGTGCAAACCGGACGAGTATTTTCCCAGATGTTCAACGAGGTGGAAACCGGGCGACGGCATCCCTTCAAAATACTCTTCGAGATGCAAACCGGACAAGTATTTTCCCAGATATTCAACGAGGTGAAAACCGGGCGGATATCTTCCTCATCTTTCAAATATTGAACGAGGTGAGAACCGGGCGGATATCTTCCTCATCTTTCAAATATTGAACGAGGTGAGAACCGGGCGGATATCTTCTTCATCTTTCAAATATTGAACGAGGTGAAAACCGGGCGGATATCTTCCTCATGTTCCAAATATTGAACGAGGTGAAAACCCGGAGGATATTTTACCTAAATTCCTGAGGGCATATCAAAGGAGGTGAAAACCGCGTGGATACAATTCCACTCATATTCCTCCCTTACTCTTCACCTTATTCAAAACTCCTATCCAGTCAACATCACTCAAATTCAAAATTCTCACATCAAATTTTACTACCCATAAAATTGTATATTTTAAACCGAGCCATCACACAATCAAAAACAGTTAAAAAATTGATTGCCCTTATCCTATGATTTTCAATGCACTGGGATAAGTGCATAGCCATCAAGCGGGGTAGGGGCGTTCCTCATTATTGACGCTTTCTTCTTACTTTACTTCAGAATTTTTAAGCGTTTTCCCGCAGTTTTTCGTAGTTTCGTTTATTTTAGCGAATTTTAAATAGCATGTATACTTGTAATGGCTCTACAGCAGCACTGTTTCTGTGTGTGTGTGAAGGACGTTGCAGGGCTTGTATTTATTAAATGTTCAAGTTTTTACTAACTAGGTTACTAACTAGTTGTTTAATGTTTACAGTTAGCCAAAGCTTGTTACAATTTGCCAAAAAATACCGAATTTTGCCAACATTTTAATCCTTTTCTAAGAAAGGCGACGTCAAAACCTATTTTGAAGAGCAAAAGTGTTGTTTATCATTTAGAAAATTAGCTTTGCGCGTGGAAGGCCTTCTTACATATCACTTGTTTTAAATTACATTTTATAGGTTTTTTTTTTAAATTTATAATTACCTATTGTGTTTAAAGTCATATGAAATCAATTTAGACATGAAAAATTGGCTGATAAGATTGGAGATGAAGGCTAAGCATCTACTCTGCAAGTAGTAGACGCTATTCCCCAAGATCAAATTTTTTCATTGGCTGGAATATGACTTTGCGGTATCCAACTGAAGGAATCCAAATTTGGAAGCGAGGCCTGAAATCCTACTCCGCCCGATATGATACAATAACAGATAGTGGATAGTGTATTATATCAATATTTACTTTAACAGCCATCTGCTTTCGGGTATCATGCTCGGGCTCTGAAGTCCACTTGAGGAAAGTAGCTACATCTTTGGCAAGTTGAGAGGCTGTCGCGGGAGTACCATCGCTGTACTCTATAACCTGCGAATTGCCAACAATAAAATCACCAATTCATAGCTCAGCATCGTTAGTAATAAAAATTCATGACGTAATAAAAATACACTGAATTCAAGCGATTGCCATCATTCGTTATCAGGCCATAAAAACACTTGAGGCATACAGTATTGTTGTCGTGAACTTACCTCGTTATACAAGGCTTGTGCCATTGAGATAGCACCACCAGTGAAGTAGGGGTTGAAATATTGACCGTCACGCAGCACCACACCGGCAGGCGGATCACAGTAGCCGGTAAGCAACGAGAAGATGTAGTCCTGGAAAAAGACGGATGAAGAACAGTCGTCGACAACATACTCATTTCATTCTTTATCCCACAGTGGATTTCCACCACCATCAAGCACCACCTCCATTTCGCACAATATGCACTGTACGAAAGCTTATTTTCCTTGGTAAATGACACCACGTGCACAGGAAACAAGTCTATCAGCGAATATCAAACCCGGAAAATTTACCAGGGTGGCTGCCAAATCAAGATTTCAAAATTCCCTTTCGGAGATTTCCCCGAGAAAAACCATGGGTTTTAATGTGAATATAAAAAAACCTCCAAATAGCGCTATGCTTGAAACTTCAACTTTTTTAACCTATTTAAATTTGATTCCTCATCAGGTTGTCTTATTAATTCTTCCAAGTTCATTATTCATTATTCTAAAACTTTTTTATTATTGAAGTATATCAGAATATTGCTAATTATTTAATAGTAAAATAATTAAATACTTGATACAATTCTCTGACTATCCCCGACGCATAGAATGGAGAATTTTCGTCAACTTTTTTTAATTCAGAGTAATTGGAAAAATGGCAGTTTGAAGCCAGTTTACAAAAATAATCGTTGTTTTACATGAGAGTGATTAAAAGTAAAAATGCAACAAAAAATACTTATCAGGTCTATTGACATCTGACAAGCTGCTGTCTGAAGGAGGCGGAGCAAAGCTTCGGAGGCAAAGGTTCTCAGTGCTGCCAAGAACCCAACTTAGAAATGGCTAACTTTACTGGCAAACCTTCAAGAAACTTTGGTGTAACTTCCCTAAGTTTAATTTTGAGGAATTTTTTAATCTAAATTTGTGGTTCAATCCATCCATCCACTGCGGTTCTGTACATGGTTTAAGGTGACGCACTAGCGCTCTAAGTGGAATTTGAGTTGAACTACTCGGCAATTTACCTCATACGTCGTTGCTAGCTGGAACTCAGAAATTCAAATTACTCGTTTTCTGCCCAGACTTCCCGACATAAACACCTCATTATGTAACCAGTAAGTGTTAATTTCTGTGAACAGATTTTCCCTGTTTTCAAGTTTTCCTTAAGGGGGTTGGGTACCCAAAAAAAAAAAAAAATCAGATTTTTTTTTTTAATTTTTTATTTAAGTAGAATTGTCAACGAACATTTTAAAACCACCCCCATGTCTGTACGACGATTACTCTGGTCAATATAAATTTATGAAGCTGTATCAATCTAGTATCCGCCAGGATCGTAGCTTGGCTCGCTGCCCTCCTCTCTCGAAAACTGTTCTTCTAATCTCTTCTTAGCTCTGCTCCTTTTCAGTCTGGCATCTCTCGTGTTGAACTCTACCTTTTTATTGGCCATTTTTATTCTATTTGCATCAATATTTTTCAGTGCTGTGACACAATTCAACCCTGGGTCAATCCCTAATTTATCTAAAACTTTGCACCGGATGACATTACCTTTGTTGAAAGTGGCCACAGCATCATAAATTCCAGCTTTCAACACATCCAAATGTACGAAGGTAGTTTTAGGGATCCTCGACCACAAAACGGAATTCAGTGACTCATTCGGGTTTTGGGTCTTTCCATGGACACATTTCTGCAAAAGGACTGGGTTTGAGAGATCCTGGAAAATAGGTTTTAGCTCCTGCATGATGGCTTTTGGTAGGTGAAAATGATTGGTATGATGGTATACTTCATTCTTGAATCTGGCCTTTTGATATCGACACCAGGAGTCGGGTCCTGTAGGGCAAAAATTGTGGCAAGGGTCGTTATCTGTGGACAAAAGGTGGCAGTAGAGAGCCCAAATTGCACGTCGCATCTTTTCAGCACTATCAACATTTCTTCTTATAGCAAGGCCATAGTAGGTTTGTATTTTCAGGATACATTCATCTGTGAGTCTCCCCTTTCCACCAATAGTTTTTCCATCAGACAGTTTGTCCCCACCCTTTTTCGCCTTCAACGTTCGCAGCCGTTTACCCATACGCTTTTGAACATGCCCGATGCACTCAAGCTTTTCAATTGTATGATCTGAGCCATAAATATTCGCTGCTGCTACTGAGTCGAACCCTTTCGAATCTCCATCACCGAGATAATACTTGTAGCGAACATTTTTACCCAAGGACCTCACATAAATGTCTTTCACTCCTGCCACCTCCATCCCTCCACTTGTGCCAATATAATTGGACTTACAGTTTATTTCATGCTTGTTTTTCCACTTATTTTTACAAGTACAATGTTTGGAAAAAATTGCTACATCCACTACTTGTCCATTATCCACACTTGTAGCAGAAACACAACCATTCAGGGAAGTGTGACCCCTCTTCTGCCAAGATCCATCAAATGCAATGGGCAAATCTATAGAATTGTCATTCTTGGCAACAGCATCAGCTAAGGCTTCGTCCATTGTCTCGTTTGCTACAGCCTCTATAGCTGGAGCCAATGCGCTGACAATTTTTCCAAATTTAGTAGGGGGTGGAGGGAGATTCATCACTGCGCAAAATGTTTTGCCTCCACTCAAACCCATGCCAATGGTGCGGAGTGCATACACTATCCTGAGGTTCATTTCGAACACTCCTTTCCCATCAGCACTGACTCTCTTACCGTTACTGTAATCATCCTGATGTTCACAATTATCACAAGACAGAGATACAGTTATGTTCAAACCTGTACGATTGGTCACTTCCATCTTCAGCTCACCAAAACAAACGTTGCACACTGCATTATTTGTCACTATTGAGCACAACTTGCTAACATCCACTATGTCAAATACAGTATTGGAATCGAAATTATCGTACTCCTCCATATTATTCAGCTTAGTAGTTGATCCACTACTACTACTACTTCTTACCGAAGAAGAACCCCTCGAACTTGAAGGAGTCACATCGGCCGAACTGCTAGGAATATCATCCTGATGTGCATCAGTTTCTGCAGCAGTTTCATCAGTAGTCTTGCGACATACCCACCTATTAGGAGCCCTACGCTTTTTGAATACACCCTTGGGACGAGTCATTGAAACAATATCAAAAAAGTGTAGAAAAAAGTAAAAACGACAAAGAAATGAGCAGTTGAGGAACGGAACGGAGAAACAAAAAGGTTTGTTGTTATGGTTTTGATAACCTTCCTCTATTCTTCTTCTTCTTTGAATCCTACCGAATCACAGAAAATTATTCGGTAGATAATATGGAGGAAGGAAAAAGTGTGTAAACGAGTACCTAACTCATGGATCGAGAGAGTTGAAAGAATCAGGACCAAAGCGGGCAGAAATGTTTTCACGTCGCGTCGGGCGCACGAGTGAAAACCTTCAAACGCTTCTTCTGAACATTTACTTTTTCAACTATGTTTGACCCGTTTTCTCTGGTTCTATCTGACGGAATCTAACTTTTTTTGTTGTGTTATGTTGGTAATAAGTTTCTCTTTCGATTGACGGAGTGGTTTTGGCCGATTGTTTTTTGTATCCACGTAGTACTCCTACAAAGTCAATTTTTCATGGATACTTTTAGGGTATCACTTCTTATCACTACCAAAAATCGGATTTTGCACATAGATCAAATCCAATCCGTCCAGTTGCTCTAAATATAGTTGTGAATCGTTAGAAAAAACCAGGAAGACGCCAGATAGTTCAATAAGGGAGAAAAAGGGACAAATGTGAAAAAAAGTGAAATTTTTTTCATTAAAAAAGATCAACTTTATCGAACCTCTACGAGGTTTGTTACTAGGCCAATTGACAAAATTCGACACTTTTTGGAAACTAGAGTTCCTGGCGGTTCTAATGGTATGTAATAAAGTTATTTTATGACTACATTGACCGACGTAATTGTGGGTTATGTAAAACCATATCGTTCTGAGAAGCGCGGAGAGGCTGTGGGTACCCAACCCCCTTAACTGGCAGCCAGGCATCAGGGGTTCTGATTTTCGTCCCGATATTTTTAATCTGTAGGTAAATTACCCTGATTAACAAGGTTACTTAGGGGTGACAGATACGTTTATGAGGAAGTTGCTCATACCTCTTTACCGTGTCGTCCAGGAACAATGTAAGTAAGGTCAGGTGGGTAAGCGCCGTTGTTGGCAGCTCTGGCGGCCTCTTCGTTGGGGTAAGGGCTGGGAAGCCGATCGGACAGCTTGCCTGGCCTTTTGAACATCTCACCCAATTCGTTGGGCCCATCCAGGATCTGTAGGAAACCCGGAAATGCATCATTTGGAGAAAGAATGGCAAGCGAAAAAAGTAATCCAATTCGGTGATGTAGTAGTCGTCGATATGTGCCAGTTCAACAGATGAACATTCCTCACCACTTGCTCCTCTGCTTCAGCTTTCGCCTCAGCCTCCGTGTGGGATACGCCAACCAGCTCTCTGTACGAGACAAACTTCAGACTGTGGCAGGCGGCACACACTTGCTTGTAGACCTCATAACCACGTCGAATGCTGCAATCAGAATTGAACAAGACAACGATAAAACGACCCATAGTGAGAAATTCGGCAGAAGCACATAATCTCACTTCAGTATTACCTAGCGTGATCCAGAGCCTGGAAGTATCCTCGGTGGCTCCATGGCTGCTTGGGCGGGTGAAGCTCGAGGTCACCAGCATTAATGCTCTTCTCAAGAGCATAGATCAGCATGCCAGCACCACCAGCGCACACTCCCATAGCGGTGAACAACTGGACGGACAAAACATATTGTAAATAAACACGTACAAATGAAGAAGAGGCTCACTAAACTCGAGCTGCCCCTTGAAGCAGCTGAGCAGCCAAATAATAAGTCGAAAGTCAATATGTTTTCCCCAATATTGGATTCAGAGCTCTTGAAAACCTAAAAAGTATCAATCTGCACAACTCAATTTGGTTCAAATGTATCTAGGTCTGCTGTGGTAATCCGTAGCCGCACCTAGGCAATATTTTTTCCACACAGTGCGGTGAATAGGGACAAAACCAAGTGTCGCTCCATGCTTACAGCCAATTTTTCATTGATACTGCATAAGCCCCATGTTCCTATAGGTACTTTGAGCTGCTACTCACAATGGCCCTTCTTGGGGTAGCCACTATGGTATTGCAGCACTGCAACTCCACACACTAAGAGTATTCACCATTTTCTCGACTCTGTTAAATCAAAAATGTCGTAAGTGGTGAGAATCATGAGGCCCTTGTACTAAACTTCTTCACAGCACCAGCTGATAACACGTGTGAAGAAGAAGGCAGGTACCTGATATGCAGATAAAGGGGGTACAACAACAGGGCAGGCAGCGGGCCGGCCTCAACTAACAGTATAGCCAGCGAACGGTTAGGTATTTATCTACCTACCTACATCTGTGTTGTTGTCTGAATACAAAAATGCCAAAAAGCGCACAAATGAACGAATCACGGCATCATGGAATCAGCTGTTGACTGTTTAGGGTAGTTTTGGTGATATTCCACTATAATGGTACCTGCTAGATAGTATTGCAGGTCAGCAAAATATCTTTCGTAGAAAAGGTTTTCTGTTAATTAGACTGTTCCGTGTGAAGGGCGATCCGATCTATGGATTTGGAACTATCAGTACGTAAGATCTTCGATGTTTTATAGGACTCTATTTTCAGTTAAATCTAAAATAAACTTGACAGAAGGTGAAAGTAAATTAAATGAGTGCGACAACTTACCAAGATATACGTGTATATTAATAAATCATGGCAAAGACTGAAAAGAATTTCCATGAAGAAAAATGTCGATATTTTGGACCAATTGCAATAGGATGAGATGGGGCAAGAGCGTTTCCAGGGAAACGGCGTTTGAAGACCGGCAATTTTTGTTCATTCTCGAAAGTCAAATTTTAAGAGGAAAACCCCAGTTGAAATTGCACCAAAAAAGCCAGAAAGCGGTTGTTTCTTTGGAAATTCGCTCATAACTGTAAATTTACTGGAATTGGTTGCTACCGGTTATTCAACAACAGCTGATGATAACCTAGTATTATACAGTAACAGTAAATGTTGCTACTTAATACCAGTTTAGCCCACCCCTACAAGGAAGAAGAGGTTACGTCAAAAATTAGTTTACTCGTCTCTGAGGAGAAGGTCGTGTCACTAACCTTCCTTCCCACTTCATAAAGCAGTACTCGCCGAACGTCCATCTATGGCATTACCCGAGGTACGGTATTCCCCCATTCTCCCCTAGTGAAATGCCTAGTGGAATAACACTTGAATTACCTAATAAAATGAATGAAGTACAATGACGTTTGCACAGTGACCATTTGACGTTATCTGACTGTTGAAAAGGCACTTGGCAGCTTGCAGTGATTCTCGGACTCCTTTTCTGACTGTATAGTATCCATGACCGGCTGATCACAGTGTCTTCCTGACAAGCCAGTTTCTGATAGTCATTCCAATACACAGAAAATAGGGTGGAAGAGAAAATGATGCACTGCCGTCTAATCCCTACCATCATCAAACTCAACCCCTTTTCCAACGCTTACGTATCAAGACAGTATTGGATCACTGATGGTTTCTTACCATTTTCTACAGGTAAGCTAACCGTCAGAAAAAGCCAGCAGGAACGAACCTATCGTAAACGCCATTTCAGGCAGACATGTGACTTCCATGCCATCATCGCAGACTTGATCAGCAGGATCAAAATACCTAATAAAATTAACTGCAACAAAAGTATGAGTCCAAAAAAAATCAGTCATGCAGCATGACTTAATGAGCGAATTTTCAAAGAAATATTCGAATTAATGGCTATGGTTTTGAATAAAGGAAAACTTTGGTTTTCTATGTATATTCTCTTCGTATTTATTTTAATTTGTACGTTTTGTCCATCCTGATTCTACCGTTTGTTTATTACGTAATTGTACTAAGTGCTTATTTATTTGATCGCTGTGGGTAAATTCAAGGAGTTGTACTAATCGTTTGCCTCCCCCTTTTTTGCTTCGAACTCTCGTCTTCAATTAATACTTCTCACATTTTTCAATCTGACCACTCTAAGGGGGTGGGGGTAAGAGTTTAAAGATTATCCTAGTTTTGGGTAATTTTTGCGCACTTTAAATGCTCTAATTTAAGAACGGATTTAGATATCTAAAATCCGATTTCACTATCGTGTTCAGCGTGCAAAAACCTTTAAAATGAGGGGTCACTTGTTAGAAAATAACATTTTGGGGATTTTTGGGTAATTTTTGCGCACTTTAAATGCTCTAATTTGAGAACGGATCAAGATATCTAAAATCCGATTCCACCATCGTGTTCAGCGTGCAAAAACCTTTAAAATGAGGGGTCACTTGTTGGAAAATAACATTTTGGGGATTTTTGGGTAATTTTTGCGCACTTTAAATGCTCTAATTTGAGAACGGATCAAGATATCTAAAATCCGATTCCACCATCGTGTTCAGCGTGCAAAAACCTTTAAAATGAGGGGTCACTTGTTAGAAAATAACATTTTGGGGATTTTTAGGTAATTTTTGCGCACTTTAAATGCTCTAATTTGAGAACGGATCAAGATATCTAAAATCCGATTCCACCATCGTGTTCAGCGTGCAAAAACCTTTAAAATGAGGGGTCACTTGTTGGAAAATAACATTTTGGGGATTTTTGGGTAATTTTTGCGCACTTTAAATGCGCCAAAACCCTCCTTAGAGTAGGCCAATTTCGCCCATCTTCGAACTTAGCCTTTCGATTGCCAAGATAGATTTTTTGTGCAAATTTGAGCTGTTTATCTCAATTCTATCGAGAGTTATCGTCTGGAGTGACACATATATAAATAAATATATATATAAATATATATATATATATACATATAAAAAAGTGTTAAATTTCAGGAATCGTTTTAGAATGGTCTGAAACGGATTTCTATGAAGAAAATTTCCAAAAATTTATATTATTTAAATTTCGAAGCCATTGCAATAGCTTCATTTTCTTTGAAAATTCGCTAAAACATTCAAACAGTGTTCATTTAAACAAACAGCAACGGTTTTGCATTGGGAAGGAGTCGGTTTTGTCCAAAAAGTTATGTTTTCTCAACACCGTGTACCGTACCAATGGGACCTCTCAGTTGTAAAAGGGATTCAAGTCTAGAGGTGGGTAGTTCCTAAGTCAACTACTCTTGAAGAACTAACCCCATCAACTGAACTACTCCTCGACTTGGTTCACTTTACTGAACATTCGTTCACCAGGACCGCAGAGTAAAAGAATCAAGGACCCTGTGTCTAGTGATTGATATTGGACGTAGGAAGGGGTAACTAAAGAACCATCGTTCTATGAGTTACGTAGAACTAAAGAACTAGTAACACTCACAAGGTGACTAAGTTAAGTTTTTAGTTCTCAGGAATGGTGGATACTACATGAGGAGTTGATAGTATCCACTGAACGATAGTTCCTTTAGTTCATTAGGAGATTCAGATGGGGTGAAGTTTATTGTGAAGGTTATAGGGTTTACTGAAGTATATAGTATCCACAGAACGAGTTCCTTTGCCACATGAGGAGTTGATAGTATCCACTGAAAGATAGTTCATTAGGAGTTCGATAGGAGTTGGTTCTAACGAACTTAACTCTCCTAACGGAGGTGTTTCAAATTGGATGGATACTACATAAGAAGTTTATAGTGTCATGGAGCAACAGTTCAAAGGAATAAGGAACTTAGTTGGTATCGTTCAGGAACTAAGTTGGTACCAGATCTTGTTGTATTTCTGTGTTTGTGTCGTGTGATTGGAAACGAAAAGGAAACTGGAATGAACTACTGAACTAACTCAAAAGAACTACTCCTTTCAAGAGTGAACTGGAGTCCCCCAAATGAACTACTCTTACCCACCACTACTCAAGTCCCATTAACACGTTCAGTGCGGCTGTCCCGGATCCGGGACGCCAGTGTATTCGCCAGCCATGCGGCCGTCCTGGATCCGAGCCACCTTCTATTGTGAAGTATTCGGGCTGTGCAAGGTTCCCGCACTGCTCCTATCGTCGGGTTTTTCATATGAAGGGGGCTGGAAGGTCTCTGAAGGGTAAACATAACCTCAGTTTCAATGTTTACTATATAAAAGTTTCGAGATATTCGGGTTCAAAGTTTACCCTCACGTTTTCTGTCGTCCTGTGCCATGTTGTGTACGTTTTTAGTTTGTTCCTGAATCTTCACAAGTGCAGGTGGTTCTTCACGTCTTCCTCCAGTGAATGCGAGACTCCAAAAAAGGAGTTTACTTACAGAAAATTCCACCGCGATAGAGGTTGGTGGATCAGGGAGCCCCATTTGAACAACACTTGAACTCTCCAGCCGTGCGACCGTCCCAGATCCGGGACGGAGGTAAATTGCGCTCTAATTACGAAACTATGATATTTTGACATCTAAGAACGCATTTTCCTACGTCTACAATCCCAGGTGATGTGATTAACCGCAAGAACTCAAATCAGGTTGGTTGGACGATTTCTCATCATTGTTCCACACTGAATGTGTTCAACTCAACTTCCCGAACTATGGACGAATAACTACAATGTAAAATGACGCGGATATGAACAACATGAAAAGATTCTAATTCTACAGTTCATACCAAGCAAAAAGAAAATAAATAAAAACAGATGGCCATGACCGACTTTAGGACAATGCCTAATATAGGTACTTGATTCCTGCTTAATCAAGCAGGAATTGAATACACGATGTCACAGATTTTTTTAAATATAGCCTGCAGGTATTTTTGTTAATAGCCATGCATGTGATGCAAAGGTATATTAGGTATAAATATTACTTTTAATAACATTTTTGATGTTGTTGCATTAGGCAACCCGTTTTGAGACTGTCAATAAACTATACGTTGTAAATAATAAATAAAGATTTGACTGACGAATAAATGAGTACTTAGAGCAATGGACCCAACAAATAATAATATTATGGTCACCGTTGATTTAACGCTCATGCGGCGGGGTGAATCTGCCTTCCAATCTGACATTTTCACTTAGTGTAATGGCCCTTTAACCACATCTTTCTCTGGAAGTTGACGAGGGAGACTTCACCCAAGTAGCATCTGCCACAATGACGTATGTACGTGCACCCCATAGTGCCTAATGACGAAAGGGGAAAAACTACAGAAAGTAGTAGGTACCTATCGAAGTGAGACTCAAGTACCTGACCTAAGGGAACAAAATAACTATAATATACCCATACATATTCTACACAGAGTCGACAAAATAGTAATGACTGGATTTGGGGCAACACCCCATTATCTAATGATCGGTTAGGTAGGTACGTTATGATCATGGATTAGGTAGGTACTTCTACCAGGCCATACATTGTAATAGCCTAGGCTCTTGTTATGTACAATACACATAAATAAACGAGTTTTCATAGTTTTTTAAACGTGACTTACTGCTTTTTTCCCCTTGGACCATTCTTGGGTGGCAGTTGAGAACTTGCTGATCTGCAAGAGAACACCTTCAGAAATGAGCAGAAATTGTGCTAACGCCCACACAGAGTACTAAAGGAATAATTTAGCGTATAAACTACAGAAATATATCATTTTTTCAACCAGTATCTCTAAATTTAAATGCCGAAGACCTATGAGCACCTTGCCAACAAGTTCGTCAGGAAGGTTACAAAAGAATTTCCTCATGCAGCACTTTTTCCAATCTATTACCGAAGAATTCGACTATCATTTAACACGAAAATAAACGATGAAATTTACCTGGAGAGGCGAGGATAAAGAATTCGTTCGCAAAAGGCGAGAGCCGTAAAATCTCCCCACGGTGGCCGCCATGATGGATGGTGGAAGAAAATTCAGAAAATCTCCACCTGACTCTTGTCAAAATTCACCTCAGATCAAGTCACCCCTATTCCAAGGTCTTTACGTTTCGCATCCAAATATTATAAATATAATCGATATAAATTTCACGGGTCTTGAATTAGATACCTAACGATAGCAAAACCATTTGTAATGGAATCAAATAAGGCGAACAAACGGACACACTTTCAGCATTAGACATTGGCACTTTCCTTGTGACGTCACGTCACGAAGCAGTTCATTAATCTACAGAAATTCATCAATATTTCTTGGCCAGGTATGTGATGGTTTTAACGGAATACCAATAAATAGGAATTATACGTAAATTCAATAATTTTCTTTACTTTTTATTGAGAAATGTCGAATTTGTCTTATCCCACAGATATAAGGATATGAAATTCACGAACGTAGTCGTTGAACCGACACAAACATTCACAGGTTGGATAGGAGAAATTTTTCAAGATGATTTCATCAATTATTAATCCTTAATTTAATTCGATTAATCTTATAGTTGATGAATGATTTATTACGAAACCTTACGGCTAAAATAAATGGAAAAAAATTTGCTTCACTAACTGAACAAGGTGGTTGGTTTGTTAGCAACACTGAACGGGCTGCCTTGCCTGAAATTTTCTCCGTAGTCCCTGTCCCTGTCGAATCGCCATTTTCGTTCTGTGTTCGACGGTGTTAGATCCTCCATACAGTTCTTGATTTATAGAATGTGATATTGGCTGTTTATTGCGTTTTATTGTTAATTTAGAACTTTAGTATTTTTATTAAATCGTTTATTTTCACTATTCTCAACAATGTCTTCGAGTGATATGCCCGAGCTTGGCTCTAAAATCAGCTTGATTTCCAAAGCTGATATACGCTACGAAGGCAAACTTTACACGGTTGACCCCCAGGATTGTACGATAGCTTTAGCTAATGGTGAGCCCTTTTTCGCACTTCTTCAGTTTTCTTTTATATTTTTACGATTTACTGTTACACCTTGTGGATGTTCAAGATTTACTTATTTGATTGTGTGCTCTTCAAGTTTCCTGTTTTTCCAGCCATTCATGTTGTTGATCCTTGTACACCGTTAGGCAACATTTTTGATTCAATCAGATGCACGCTTTTTTTTAACTTCTGTCTCAATACCCACCATACGTTTCCGTCTCAGTTTGTTTGGATTATTCGTCCTAGTCCCGTTTCACGTATGCCCATTCATTTCCAAGCCAAATACCTACTTCTGGCTGCCTTTTTTCATTGGAAAGTCAATATGGATGGAGTCGTGGCGATGTACAGTATTCTAACCTAGATTTCATTTCCCCTTTCCCTTTCTCATTTCAATGGTTCCAGATGCAACGGTGCTGTGTCACACGAATCTCTTTCAAAAAAACATATTTCAGGGAAAATTGCTCGTAATCCAAGTCTTCAGTTTCACCACGAGGTCGGTTTCCATCCCCGAATTGCTCATTCCTGTTCCCAATTGTCGCGACATGATTCCCTTTAATGGGTTGTTTTCTTGTTCTTTGTTCAGTCTAATCCAACGTTTTTGAGCTATCTTGAATATCGTATCTCTTATCTACAATATCCTGCGTTTGTCGAACGAGTGCAGCTGTCGAAGGATTATTATATCGATCTGTGCAGGCCCATACCTATACGTTTTTGTTACTATAACTGATTCGAACCTCTCCCGTTTCAAGTTGCGTTAATAAATTGTGACCTGTTGGAAAAGTACCTAATCTTTACACTTCCGTTGTTTTATACTTCGGATTTTTTCATCGACGTGAAGGTGGCTGTAACGCAGTCAATTTAATTTTTGCTAGCAATTTTAGGAAAATGCTCGTTCCCTACCTCAGGCCTGGAGAGGCAGACTGAGAAGCATAATAAATAATTATGTCTTAATTTTCCTTGAACCTCCCTGTACGGCGTTAAGTCATACAGTTAGATAAGTAAATATAGTGCGACTTCAAGGAATTTCATTCCACGTACAGGTAGCTATTTTAAATCCGAAGATCACACAGATCACACAGTCGTCATTATTGAAAATTCAAAGAGTTTTTGAGACGGGCAAAAACGTCGAAAAATCCACTGCCGTCAAAACACTTTCTCCTGGCGTTACACACAGGTAGTGGCGAGACTGTAAAAACTTAACAATCAACATTTAAACATTTAAAAAATCAATATTTAACTGTAGAAACAAAGCCAAGAAATATATAAGTACTTGAGTAGTTGTTATACGGTATGCTTAGAAGCGATGGCTAGAGATTAATTGATTAGGTACTTATTGGTTCAATTTACCCAGAACTTGACAAGGATGTGTAGAATAGAATAGATCGACCCTCCAAATCTGAACTCATTTCAACGGCATTCAAGGTAGTTATGGGCGTTTCAAGTATTTCACGTTTGCGCATGCGCAGACGGAACGATTTCTATGATTTTGAAACGGGACCATCTGCGATCAAACCCGCGTGCACCCTTAAAATTTCAGCTTGTACGACTATTTGTAGCGTAGGGTAGTTAATTTATTTTCTTCGCGGGGAGAATTTTTCGTTGATGTTTCTCAAAATCTCTCCTACGTTTTTTGATTTTTTAATCGCCCCACAACGAAAAATTCGCTCAAAAACGCACGGTTTTTGTCATAATTTGCTCCAACCCTGTATGTTTTCTTTCTGAATCGAAAATACGTTGTTTTTTTTGTTTTTTGTTTTTTTTTTTAATATAAAAATTCGCTCCAAAAACGCATGTTTTTTTTTTTATCGTAAGCCACACTCAGCTAAAAATTCGCTCAGAAACTCTAATCATTTCTATAAATTTGCTCCAAAACGCTAATCATGTTCTTTTTTCATTCTTGTTTTTTCCTGTAGAAAAATTACGATTTAGAAAGTGGGGGCACGTATGAACTAAACCCGTAGTTCTTCCCGGTATTTTATGAAGTTTCTCCATTTAACTTTTGCTTGTTCTCGGTATTGGCGGTTGTTGTCGGAAGGTACTCGGTATTCTATTATAGATTCAACGTATTCTTCAGAATCGTAGATTCTAACGACTGAAGGTGTAGGTACCTACCTCCAATTCGACTCTACTCCTGGCTGAAAATAATCACCTTCTTTTTTCCCTGCTCATATTTTTGATATTGTTAATGGTTGGGGCTTCTGTTAACATTAATATTTGGAGGTTTGAGGCATCAAGTTGGAGTTTATTTATGTATTACGAGTAACTGTGGTTTTAGTTTATTATTCTGTGAATAATACACCTATGTATTCGCTCAGAAAAAATGTGTATAGCACCCCCTGAAAATTTGTCCTTTTACGTTTCAAGGTGCGTAGATTCCAAAAATCCGTGTCCGTACGCCGTGTCACGTATACCGGCTTCATTTTCGGTCTAAAATATTCGTTCCTTCGTACACAGGCTCTATTTGGGCCCTAGTTGTGTCCCGAAACTTTGCAGCCAGATTGGAATATACCCAGGGGTGTTACGAGTGAAAATGTGTATAAAAATACGTACTTTCTGTGTTTTAGTGACATGTTGGTAACATGAGCTTTTGAGGTATCATTTTCTATGTTTTTCTGAACGGGAAGACCGAATGTGAAGTCGTTTTCGACCAAAGAGTGGAAAGTTGAGGTCTCAGCCTTAAATTTACGTTAGAATTTTTTGTCTAAAATCGTCGTTCTTCCGTACATAGTTTGGGAACACATTTGGGTCCTTTTTGTGCTCCGAAACACGACAGCCCGATCGGCACACACCCAGTGGTGATATGGGAGAAAAATGGGTGTAAAAATAGGGGTTTTCGATGGATTTTTGAGGTTTTAGTGAACATGACCCTGTGAGGTATCGTTTTCCATGTTTTTAGGGCGAGAAGACCGAATATGAAGTTGATTTTGACTAAAGAGTGAAGAATTGAGGTTGTAACGATGGTTAAGCTCCCGAATTAGTCAAAAACATGGGAAATTGTCTGAAATCACCATACATTTGTATAATAACACTAGAAGTAGTATCAACAGGTGAATCAAGATTATTAAATGGTACTATCAATTATCAAAAATAACCTGTTTAAAAAAAACCGAGCCTAATTCGTGTTTTCGGGGGCCAAAATTGGTGGAAACCATCAAAAATAGCCATTTCAATTGTTGCACATGAAAGAAACAGTAAACGAACAGCCAAAATTTCTGTTGGTATGTCTAGTAGAATAATAAACCCATGTGACAAGGACTTTGCAGCGGTTTTGTCAGAGGAATCTCTAGCTTGGGAAATGTTGAAATCTTGATTCGAACGCCGCTTTACATGTAAACCTTTTCTTGAAAAGCTCTTTGGTATCAACAGTTTGATGCATGTTCATCGTGCAGGAACGAAGACAATACACGTCCGTTCCCCTTCTTCTCTCTCACTGGTTTCGTTTTTTCCCATCTTGTTTTCGTTTTCATCATGATTGACTGGTTACTAGAAATGCAACGTGTCATATCACTTGATAGAGTGTTGTGTTGGTGTGCTGACTCGGTAAAATAGGTCGTAACTAATCCTTTCACCACTCAGATTACAACGCGGATTAATGTTGATCGTTGTATATTCGTACAGTACCAAAAATATCATTGCAGACGGGAGGTGAGATGTAATACGTGAAAGGTAATGTAATACGTGAAAGGTGGGTTGTCGATGTGTGTTCCAACATGAGACGGGGGAGGCCAAAATAAAGTGCAGCCGGATGAAAATGGATTGCTCGAGGTGATGCGATCCGCAGAAAGGAACCGGCTGTGATCGAAGGAGCTGAAATCTGAAAGGGCACGGGTCAATCCACAACTTCACTCTGCCACTACCTTCCACAACTTTCTCCTCGTGGTGTAATTTTCTGACTCATTTACTTGTCAACTTGAGATTCCTGTTCGGATCCGATGAATATGATCCCCTGTCCTCGCTGAAAATTTTAAAATATAAATTTCATGATCGTACCGACGGGTAACCCGATGTGCGCTGTATGTAATGCGATTTGCCACAAACTCATCAGTTTGACAAACTCATTGTCGTTGATCTTCTTTCGTCAGCGTCCTGTTATTTTCGAATGAGCTGCCTTGTGATAGCGAAACGCTATACTGGAACAGAGTAGGTGTTCTGGGGTGAAACTTCTCGAAATTGCATTAAAATCTGACCGAATTTGTTTATGAGGCTGTGATTTCCAAAACTTTCTGCATTAGTTTTTAGGGAAAATTAAGTGGCATTAGATTCTGAAGCTTCTACCCGCGCTGCATCGAAAAAATTGCATCAGAATCGAGCTAAACTGTTCCCATTGTATAGATTTTGTAAATTTTGCGTTTGTTCCAAAACTTCTCCTTTCACGGGTCACTGTATTCCAAAACTCCTGTTGAAGTGACCACCAAATGGTTCAAAGCATAACACTCACCAGTTTGTGCCGAAACTGTCTACATTCATTTTTAGCGAATTTTCAAAAGAAAATGTAGGTATTTGGCTCGTTTCAAAATTTCAGAGATGCTCCCAGTGAACCAGAAACATGCATCGGAGATCCAGGTTATATAGATTTTTCGTGTGTTTGTGTGTGTGTGTATGTATGTGTGATCCTGCACGATAAGTTCCTCAATTTCCATGGTAACAAATCCGTTCTTGCGCAGAAAAATCCGTCTCCGCAAGAGTAATGATGAGTTGTTAACCAGCCCGATCGCACCGTGCGCAGCGGTCGAAATTACAAATTTTTGGTCCAAAAAATCGAAACAAAAAGGGTTTTAGCAACATAGTCATGTGGGGTGTTGTCAGTCATGTTTTTTGAGGCGCTGAATCGATTGCAGCTAGTCCCAGTCCGATTCGACACGCCCAGCGTACCAAATTTACAGAGTTGTAGTCCAAAATCCAAAAAAAATTGAATATTTTTTCTGTAGGCAAGTGAGGTGTCGTTTACCATGTTTTTTGGTCGCTGAATCGATTGTCTCAACAAGTGCCCAGTCAGGCCGTTATGGCAGACTACTAATTTAGATCCTCAATTTCCCAAACTGTGTTTGTTTAAAATTCGCTCCTTAAGCCATGCTGCGTTTCTGGAATTTTTCAGTCTTAAATTTACTGGATTCCCCATTAATTAATTTATTTTGAATTTCTCGCACTTATTCCACATGTGTCCATGTGTTGTCAAATGCCAAAGGAATTGCATCATCGTTGCGGAGTTGTGGCACGTTTTTCGCTTTTCTTGAAAAGATGCAAAATCGGACAGACATTTTTGGAATCCACTGCCTCATATGTGGGTGGCATCGTTTGATAAATGTTGGAAATGTTGCATTTTGCGGATTGCAGTTTTCCGAAAATAATAATTTTGCTTGAACGGTTGTCAATTTCAAGTTGTTTGAACTTTGACATCACCAACCTTGAAATAGTTTATTAGTTTTAATGGGTATTTGACGCTGGTTTGAACGGTTCTTAAGTTACGCCCTTTGTTCGAATATATTGTTTTAAAAAACCTCTATTTGATAGAACGTCGTTTCCTCCTTGTGTGTTTTTGTTATCGTCATAGCTGACGATAACTAAACGAAATAATAATAGTGAACGTTACTAAGAACACGAGATCTATCAGTAGCTTACATATAAATAAAATCACCACCCAGAACTACAGGCTCCTGGCTTATACAGAGTAAGATACATTGCCGGAATGGTGTATTTCGTTGCATCACGTACGGTTACGCTCGTTTACAAAAAAAAAAAAAAACGCTGCAAAGTCCTTGTCACATGGGTTTATTATTCTATTGGACATACCTACAGAAACGTTGGCTGTTTATTTATTGTTTCTTTCATACAAAATAATTGAAATAGCTATTTCTGGTGGTTTCCACCAATTTTGGCCCCCAAAACACGAATTAGGTAGTACGCTCATTTTTTATTTTTTTATTTTTTTTTTCAAATTATCTTTGATCATTGATAGTACCATTTATTCGTCTTGATCCACCTGTTGATACTTTTTCCAGCGTTATTCTACAAATTGATGGTGATTTCAGATGGTTTCCCAGGATTTTGACTCATAAAAAATCAATTTTGGGAGCTGAACATCTGATACAACCTCAATTTTCCACTCTTTGGTCAAAATCGACTTCATATTCGATCTTCTCGTCCCCAAAAACATGAAAAACGATACCTCAAGAGCTCATTTTACTAACATGTTACTAAAACACAAGAAGTACCTATTTTTATACACATTTTCACTCATAACACCCCTGGGTATATTCCGATCGGGCTGAAAAGTTTCGGGACACAACTAGGGCCCAAATGGAGCATGTGTGCGAAAGAACGATTTTTTTCGACCGAAAATGAAGCCTGTACACGTGGTACGGCGGACGGAAATTGCATTTTTGGAATCTACGCACCTTGAAACGGAAAAGAAAAAATTTTGAGGGGTGTTATAAAATTTTTTTGCTGAGCGAATACATAGGTGTATTATTCACAGAATAATAAACCAAAAAAATTGCAATTAATATAAATTTGCGTCACACATTTTTATTTTCACGTATTCCGTTTCAGTTCGTTCATTCGGGACTGAAGACCGGAAAGCTTCCAACCCTGTGCCGCCGCAGAACCAGATCTATGACTACATCCTCTTCAGGGCTACTGATATCAAAGATATCAGCGTCGTCCCTCCGACTCAGCTTCTGTATGATCCTGCAATCGTTCAGGTGATTGAATACGTTAGCTACTTGTTCCTGTACTGTTGCATTTTCCTTCACTGTCATGTTAATTTACTGGAGCTCGTAAACTTTGACTCCTATTCTGCTAGAAAAACAGCTTGTTCATTTCTTGCAACTTGTTAGAGCAGTAGTAGTTCGAGAACAAATGTTTTGTTCAGGCAGGCAGTCCAGGATGGAACTGCGTTCTGAAAATGAGCGGATAGAACTGTCCAGGATTGAGTCCAGCAGTGCGAATCTGCAACTCGTTATGGCATCATAACGACGATGAAATATCGTTATCGTAACGAAAAATAGCGATGTAACTAAATAATACCGTATTCCGTAAGTGCTCAATAGCGTCAGTTGTCGTTAAATCGTCGATAACTTGTGGTTACAGGCTCTTTATCATTTTGACGGCTCTAGACCCCCTCCCGCCTTTGTTCATACCGAAAGCTCTTTACACCCAACAAAACTTGGCGTGGCAATGCTTTTCGGTGATAGGAAGAAAACAAGTCATTCAGTGTTAACTTTTGTACAAAATATATTTCTCTGCTTTTATTTTACACACAATCTATGTGCCACACTTCAGCAGAATCCAACCTGAGAAACGATAAATTTCCCCCAAAATCATGTCTGTCTAATGGGGACAAGCTTATTTTTTCGTGTAATGGAAATTTGTGAAGGATTTTGGGTTTCCTGTATATTGTTTGATGTTGGATTGTGTATGTTGGAACTGGTACTTGTGATTCCATTCCGGCTATCTGCAGCCACCATTTCATCGTCGAGGGGCCTTAAATTTTCGATTCACGTTGCTGTAGGTTCTCAGAATATAGTTCGCAGAGTACCGCCCCGTTTCCATCCGAAAAAGTTGTAACTCGAGCCTCTAGCCCCAGAACCAGGTCACGATTTTATTGTTTACCATCGTATTTATCAATTTTCCAGCTGTCCGCACCGTCTACGATGAACAACACGCGCTCTTTCCCGGGCTCTTCCTCATCCGGGACGACCTCCAACGACTACCACCCGATGTCTATGGGTAGCGGTGGTGGGGGTTTCGGCAGCTTCAACCCCATGCAATCCAACATCCTCACGCGCCCGTCGCCAAGTGAGTTCCTCCATCACCAGACCAACAGCGGTATGTGTCATTTTCTCAATATTTTTCTCTCTCGCCTGTTTGCATACCAACGCTTCAACGCTAACACTGCCCCGAAATGTGGCAGCAGTATTGTGGATGTCTGCTTGCGTTTCCCAGCATGGTGAGCTTTTCAATGCACTGCTTTTCCCTGTAGTTACTCTATTATAGAAAATGTACATAGTTATATATCACCCAGTGGGTTTGGTGGTCTTACGTAGACTAAGGACACTAGTAACAGATTGACTGTACTTCGGTTAGTGTGGGCATGGATGTATCCTGACTTCTGTAGGTCTTCCCATTAGTACATGCACTTGATCAACTGGAATGCTCTTAGGCTTCTCCATTCCGAATGGGCAGTTATCGTGAATTCTGTTTGCATTTTTTCTCAATAGCTCATGATGTGATATAGACAGTAATAGAGCTGAATCGGGAAAATATGCCTCCTTCATATTTTGGGAGACTTTCAAACTTTAAGAATTCAAAAATAGGGGGGAAATAGGGCCTTGCTGTTGCCTGTGACGTTGTACTGAGATGTTTTCTGATTAGCTGGACAGTGGCAGCAGATAGGAAATGGCCTGTTGGCGCGTTATACCTGTCCGTGTGACGTAAGCAAGCGGCTTTTTTGGATCTCCTTTTTTTAACGTGTTTGTCTTCATCCACAAAGCAACTTCTCGACTTTTTTAAATACGTAGAGGAAGGTGATTATAAATTGCACCCCCCTACCTAGTGTTCTTTATGGAAACACATGATAATTGCCCGTTACTGGAGTAATAGTTGTACATTTCCTACATTTTAGGCCACACCCAGGAGTTCGGAGAACATCATGTAGGCATAAAACGTCAAATATGGGGAACCAGGTCAGGCATAAAACACTGTTCTCATTATACGATGCAAATAGTTCATCTCTTAGTTTCGAATCCTTTTATGCGTGTTCCGGTAGCACCGTTATACAGTTATTTTTATCGTGTTCTGACTTGATAACCAGCTTCTCCGTGTTGGATCTTCATGGAATGTATAAATAACTTGAAATCGGACTCTGTAGTTTGTCAGCGTTTGTATACCACAAAATT
Organism: Leptopterna dolabrata; assembly: GCA_954871275.1. NCBI lineage: Eukaryota > Metazoa > Arthropoda > Insecta > Hemiptera > Miridae > Leptopterna > Leptopterna dolabrata. The sequence continues at coordinate 7,017,181 of OX940984.1, read as the reverse complement.
TAATTGTTCGACATTCATTCAGTCATTGAAGAAAAATGTCGATTTCTTCTGTATTTTGGCAACAGCAACGATTTACATTCTTGCAATGCTTGATCTCATCTACCCTAGGAAATTCTTACTATCCACGTTTTATGAAATCCAGATATACTGCTGGATGAAATTGGCGGTACTGCTGTTTATATCAGTATTGGGATTCCGAGGGTTAACTTTCTTGAAATTTCACTCAATTCTTCTCACCACTGTGAATGCCATGTGGATTACTTGACTGGCTGCAGGCTTCGGTCTAATCCTAACTTTATTTATATTACTAAACCGATTGTAATGCCTATGTTGTATTAAGCCTCGTTTACACTGACGATAGTTGCAGCCATGGCAAGAACTGCCACAGCCACTGCCATGGTGTAAACTGTATGACAGTTGCCGTTTTACTGTTGTGGCAGTGCTGTCTCACTCCCAGGTTTGCCGTGATAGTTGACAGTAGCTGTCGTGACAGTGACAGATTCTGTCACGTTTACTGCCACTTGTATACATCTTGACAGTAAACTGTCGCACCTTATCAATTGCGCGGGGAAAAATTGTTGATTGTTCCAAATGACTGTCACCAGAGAACCAGACCACCTAACTGTCACGTTTGGACAAGGATGCTGCGGCACTGCCTGCCGCACTGTCTCACTTTCGTGACATTACTACCACAACAGAAAACTGTCACTGTGTGAACGAGGCTTTATGCTTTCATTAATAATGTTGCTTCTACTCATTTATTATTATTACCTGTGCCTACAGATTTCTTGACATTGTATTGATATTTATAATGGCTGCTCATTATTCTACTATCGAAACAATAAAAATTGCGCTAGTTTAGCAGCTGCCAGTGCAATTTTTATTGTCTCGATAGTAGAATTCTGCAGTGCAATTTTTATTGATTTGATAGTAGAATGCTAAATTTGAACAATTTCAGTGTTACTGTGCCCCCCTCCCCTCCAAACTCGTTGTTACACCTACTCCCTGATATTCTATCAATCAGTCGTTATCTGAGTTCATCAAGACTGATATTCTATCAGTCTTAGTTTTAACCAGTCTTAATTGAACAGAATTGGGGCCTTCTTTATTCTCCTCATTTCAATGTGCTTAATATGGATTTTTGGTCCAGTGGATGGATCACTTTGAGTGATGCAAGCAGAATCTGTTCTAGAGCTTCTTTCCGGGTCAAGAAGCAGCACCCCAGGGTTGAGGCGGAGCTCTCCCACTATAGATCAGGGTACTCAGTCCAGTGCGAGGAAGTCCCCCCAGAAAGACGATGGTGGTCGCCTGAGGAACAGGTAGCTGATACGTACATCTGTTTATTTCTTTCCAATGCTGCTTGCAGATTTATGTATTTGTTGGACACTTCATTTCCCTACTAACTTGTATTTCAATCATTCAGGTCTGGCAGTCGTAACCAAGAGAGGTCGGGTAACCGAACTAGAAACGATAGCCATAACAATCAGCAGCAGCCGCAGCACCAACAACAGCAGCAGCAGCAGCAGAACTACCAAAACCGTGGCCGGTCCAACTACAACCAGCAGGGAATGGTGAGATACAAAACAACCGTGTTATTGAGACCATCAGTACCAAGTTGACACCGTTTTCACTTTCTTGTATCGCACTTTGTTTCAAGCAGCAGCTGCAGCATCAAGGCGGCAACCGCGGTCCGCACCAACAGCAGCATCAGCAGCACCAAGGTAGGAACCAGATGAGGAGCCAGCAGGGTGGGCACATGCAGGGCGATCGCTGGATGAAGTGGAATAACAGGAACAACGGGCAGCCGCAACAGGGCAATCGGCAGAATTTCCAGAGAGCGCCCGGGGCGAGGGCCAAACCAACGCCGCTCAAATTCGAGTCTGACTACGACTTTGACAAGGCGAATACCGAGTTCGAAGAACTGAGGAACGAGCTCTCCAAGATTAAGTTGGGTGAGTGGACCATTGAAACAGATCTGAGGTTCTATTTTATTTTATAATTTTTAATCCCCCCCCCCCCCCCCTCTCTTCTTCTTCTTCTTCTCGAAATGACTCAGGAGTATCACCGTTCGATTCAGCGTGAAAGATAAGTGATAAACGGTACCAAACTCCTCGTGTTATTGTGAGGTCGAATGAAGTACTACTACACGCTAAAAACCCTCTATTGCCTTGAAAAAACCATTTATTTATTTTAATTAAGTTTCAAACAACAATAACAAAAATTAACTAAACGTCTGCAAACGATCAGGGCGCATCTTTTATGCTTATAGACAAAAATTACGTGGAAAATTATTTGGGTTTGAAAGAAGAAAAAAAAAACTAGCGATTTACTAGGTGACACGTTTCAACTTTTCCTAAATTTTGTTTTTACACTGTAAATATTAAGGAAGTTATGACGATTTGAATGTCATAAAGTCAAAAATATTAAGTCGTAAATACTCGGGAAATGAGGGTCTTAATGAGACACTCATTAAGACCCTTCATTGCCAAGGGACACTTACTGCTCCTCTTGAGTCTTAGAGTGTACCCGTAAAACCGGTGTCACTAACGTAATGCTAACACCAGAGATGTAAAATATCCGGGTATTTATTTCTCGGGATAAATACCCGATTTGGGTATTTATTTCTCGGGATAAATACCCGATTTGGGTATTTAGTCGGGTATTTATTCCTCAAAGTTACAGGTTAGAAATATAAACCCCATTTGGATTTTATGTTCCAAATGCTAAAATACAAAACGCTATTCCTTTTCTTTTATTCCTTCATTTTATGTTTACGACCTATTCCACCATATTTCTTACCATATTATATCACTGGAATGTGATAATAATACCATTCCAGTGATTCATTCATGTTTGAGTTGTAAACGGTAAATTCAATACAGAAGAGATGGGATGTTTTTATGATAATGATTTATATACAGCTTAAAAGTTCAAACAGCCGAAAATGTTCAAACGTTCCAATATTTATTTATTTTTCTTTTTAAATTGGAAATGTTCAAACAGTATCCAGGTCCACGCTGTCCTCATCGGTTAAAATTCAGTATCTCAGTGACAGTATCTTCCTTGTCGTCGTTGCTGTTTTTTTTTTTGTTATTATTATTTTTATTTTTTAATTTTTTAAAGTTATGTGAGTAATACACCTGTGTATTCGGTTCGGCAAATCTTTTTTTGGGACACCCCCTAAGCATTTTTTCTTTTACGTTTCAGGGTGCGTAGATCCCAAAAACACTGCTAAGTCCTTGTCACTTGGGTTTATTACTATCGGCTGAATACGGCTCGTTGGGACCTCAGCGAAGAGACCCATGAAGCTAATTTGACGGTTTTGAACTCGAATATTATTCGAATATTGTCGCTATTTCTTACAAATTATTTGCCATCAGTGAAATTTCCACTGAATTGTCTTGATTCACCTGTTAATACTACCTCCTGTGTTATTATACAAATTTCTTGTGATTACAGCCATTTTCACAGGTTTTTGACCCATAAATATTGAATTTTGAGAGTTAAAACTTCGTTAGAACCTCAGTCCTTCACTCAGTTGTGTATAATAACACTAGAAGTAGTATCAACAGGTGAATCAAGACAATTAAATGGCATTATCAGTGATCAAAGATAATGTCAAAAATAGGAGAGCCTAATTCTTGTTTTGGGGGGCAAAAATTGGCGGAAACCATCAAAAATAGCTATGAACTGCCAATATTTCTAGATATGAAAGAAACAAAATGAACAGCCAACATTTCTAAGTATGAAAGAAACAATGAGTGGACAGCCAACATTTCTGTAGGTATGACCAGTAGAATAATAAACCCATGTGACTTTGCAGCGTTTAGTGAACTTGGGCTTGTGAGGTATCGTTGTCCATGATTTTTAGGGTGAGGAGACCGAATATGAAGTTCATTTTGACCACTGAGTGAAGGCTTAAGGTTCTAACGAAATTTTAACTCTCAAAATTCAATATTTATTGGTCAGAAACCTGTGAAAATGGCTGTAATTGCAAGAAATTCGTATAATAACACGAGGTAGTACTAACAGGTAAATCAAGACAATTCATTGACAGTTTCATTGTTCGAAAATAATTTGTCAGAAATAGCAACCTAATATTCGAGATCAAAACCGTCAAACTAGTTTTGTGGGTCTCTTCACTGAGGTCCCAGACGTGCCCCGTATTCGGTCGAGAATAATAAACCCATGTGACTGCAGCGTTTTTTCCCTTCTTTCTTTAAATAACGGAAAAATAAATGTCAGTTTTTTTGGTATTTATTGCTTAGTTATGTACTCGAGGCCATATCTAGCAATACCCAGTTTTTAGCATACCCCTTACCCTTTGTAAACTGTATGCGTGTCAATATTATTCGTCTGAACCTTTTTCGATTTGTGTTGTTAGATGCCCCAGCACCTCTGCCAGTAGTCAACGGCGAAGAGAAGAAAGACGATTCAGGTAACGAGACCTGCGCGGACGCGTTGGAACCAAGCGACAGCGACGCGTACTTCTACAATAAGAACAAATCGTTCTTCGATAACATCTCGTGCGAGGCCATCGAGCGCAGCAAGGGGTAAACAATTATCTATCCGGCTTATTAATTGATTACCTTTACGTAGAGTCAGGACCAAAGTGTTATCGAATGCTAGTGGTTAGAGGTGTGCCGATACTACCGGACTGGGAATGTGGAACCTAGTCTCACGATGGAACTGTTCCAGGCCGCTCCTCTTACCTGTCCTACCGATCCGTAGACTGGCTGGTGAAGGGTGGGTGGTGGAAGACAGAGCCGCTAGAGTTTTGCTTCCTGATCCAGCTCCAGTGCTCCATCTTCTCGATCCAGTTCCACCTTTCCCATCCAGCTCCACCTTCCCAATCCGGACTCGTTCAAAGTGTTCTCGATCCTCTAAGGCCCGGTTAAAAAAAAAGAGTGTAACCCTGGGGTTGAAGTTTACCTTAAGGTTCCCCAACCATGGTAACGAAAGTGGCGTTCAAAAAAATTCAGTAATCGATCATTAGTGCGATAAATCAAAAACTTTACCATGGGTACGTAACCCCAGCTATTCGAGGGGTTACAAGGAGTTTACCATGGTTACTCTCAAAACGAAGATGGCTGCTCATTGTTTTTGGTTTTCCTATTTGCGCTGCACTATTCAGATCCCGTCCTATTTTGCATTATTTTGGTAATAATGAACCGTTGTAACTATTATGCGAGCGATGAGGATGATGACGTCTTCGTCGAACTAGGGCTAGTCGTAGAACCGAGAAGATATCGGATCAGAGCGAGACATCCCAACTTCGACGCCTGGAGTGAGAAGGAATTTTTCGATCGCTTCAGGTTGTTGAAGGAAGGAGTCGCGTTTGTTCTCGAAGAAATACGCCCTCAAATATCTACGGCAGAATGCAGGCAGTTCTCCACAACATCGCAATCATGTTAAAGGAATAACTACCTGATGTTGACGACGGTACTCAGCATCTCTTTGATGAAACTATGTTTAATAACCCTGGGGAACGTGGCAGGGTTGAAGGGCATGAAGACTTTCGTTCAAGATTCATCGCATATTCGCATAGAAATATAGGTATCCTTGTTCCTAACACGTCTGTGTGATTTACCCCACATTATCCTTGTTTACCCCCGTTTAAATTTCCATCAAACAGGTGCAACGCCGAATAAACGTACACCTAGGAGTTGCTACAAATCACTCAATTAAAAAACATAGAAAGTATTTTTAGTAAAGGCAATATTTGTTGCTAGGATCGATTACTACAGCACTTGAAGAGTACGGATTTATTAAATATCATGCTAGGATGAAGTCACGGGATCTAGGTTAGAATGGGCAACAGTGAAACAGTGTTGCCTAAAAGTTGCTTTATACGCCGATTTTCCATGGAATTATATTATCCATGAATCGAACTTCATGGATTTATAGCGTCCATGAGCGGTTTGATGTGGATTTCTCGTGAAGTATCCATGGCTAAATTTGAAGTTACCAGGGTAACCCAAATAATCGATTCTATCAAGGTAACCTTACCTTAGAAAACTTTTTTGAACGCTCCTGCTGCGAACCCCAGGGTTACCGAAAAATCGAAAGTAGCCCCAGGGTTGGGTAACTATCATGGTTAGAGATTTTTTTTGAACCGGGCCTAACTAAGTCCTCGGAACTGGATCCCTTACCGATCTGCGAATCGACGACTGCCTTGTTGATCCTTTAGGTCCGAATTTGAGGGGCATCTTTTCCAGGAATATTCCTAAATACCCAATGAAAAAAGTCCAAAGTCGAATGAACCCTAGGCAGGAGGAGAGCGTTAGCAAGAAGGAATTGATGGTGCGTGGAGAGGGGTGGAATAGTCCTCGGAACTGGATCCCTTACCGATCTGCGAATCGACGACTGCCTTGTTGATCCTTTAGGTCCGAATTTGAGGGGCATCTTTTCCAGGAATATTCCTAAATACCCAATGAAAAAAGTCCAAAGTCGAATGAACCCTAGGCAGGAGGAGAGCGTTAGCAAGAAGGAATTGATGGGGCGTGGAGAGGGGTGGAATACGTTGGCGGGGCGGGCTGGTGTTCTAGTCAACACCCCCCTCCCCCTTGCGGATCGGTAAGCAGAACAGGACCGGTAATTTGGAGCTGTTCCAGTCGTGGAGCTGGAACTGGGGGAACGGTTCCGACAGATCGGTATCGTCACACCTCCACTAGCGGTTTTATATCCTTTTTTCATGAAGTCTCAGGGTTTCGGAAGTCTGTGTGTGCTTGATGGGTTTCTTGGGTTCATCTGTTTGGCCTCTCATTTGTTTCAAACAAGTTACCTACCTATTAGCCCAGGCAAATAGGACCAAAAAAAGGCGTTGCCCATAAAAAAAATCACGTGAAGCCGGAAATAATTTCAAACCACTTTGGGCGTCCCAAGTTAGAGTTAGCGGCGGTTTCTGAAGTAGATTTTTGGGAGACAGAAATGTTAGACCTTTTTTTTCAGTTTTTGACTTTTAACATCTGAATTCCTCCATCCAACAGAAAATTTCACTCAGAAATAAAAGAGCATTGAATTCTGCTTCGAATGAATTCCCCGAACATTAAATTTGGTTCAGCGGTTTGGTCGGAATCGTCTGTCAAAATCAGGCACATTTTCCCATTTTAACTGTAAAGTGTGTTTTGCTCAGTTTCACAAGCCTGTAAGTAAACGGTTATTCCAAATGGACAGTGTCATAATTATATCTAAAGTTGTAGACCATACAATTGTGCGTTCAGAGCACCCCATTTTTATTAAAACATACAATTGACAATTCAAGTTGTATATAAAATTTCAAATTGAATATTTTAATAACAATAGGGGTGCTCTGAACGCAGGATTAATGGTCTGTAACCTCGGTTACATGACGTTTTTCATTCGGAATAACCGTTTTCTAGCCAAGGCGTGTGAAACTGAGCATAACGCACTTCAGTAAAAATGGAAGTTTTCTTATTTTTGGCTGCAGATTCCGAACCAAACCTGAACCAAATTTAATTAATGTTTAAGGGAATCATTCGACGCAGAATTTAATGCCCTTTAATTCTGATACTGTGGAATGTTCTGTGAGATGCAACATTTAGATGTTACACGCCGTAAACTGGAGGAAAAAATGCCAAAATTTCCCGGTTTTTTTCTATTTTTATTTTATTTTATTTATTTATTTCCCAAAAGTTTACTTTGCCTCAGAAACCTCGCACTCATTTTTAGGACGTCCTTATGTTTCTGATCTGGTCAGAAGAGGACAACACTCAGCCGAGAAAGAACAGAACCAAATTCGAATCCGTTTCAGACCATCCTGAGTCCAAATAAATGTGTGAAGAAAAAACCACACGGGTGTGTGTGAGTGACAGAATCTTGTGTGCGCTGCCCAGTTCTCAACCGATTTGCGTGGTTCTTTTTTTTTTCGGTGCAGAAAACTGTCCGGTTGTGCCTTACACTTTCGCATTTTACTTCTAAAAGGATGGACGGGAGGGTTAATGCTGAAAAAATGTGGTTTCTTTTGGGTAAATTCTATGTGCGCTGCCCAGGCAGCAGTAATTCTCAACCGATTTGCGTGGTTTTTTTTCGGCGCAGAAAACTGTCCGGTTGTGCCTAACTTCGCCTTTCGCATTTTACTTCTAAAAGGATGGACGGGAGGGTTAATGCTGAAAAAATGGGGGATTTTTTTGGGTAAATTCTGTGTGCGATGCCCAGGCCGCAATAATTCTCAACCGATTTGCGTGATTTTTTTTGTTCGATGCAGAAAACTGTCTGGTTGTGCACTGCGTCGCCGGAATTTACTTCTAGAAGGGGGGAAGGGAGGGTTAGTGCTGAAAAAACTTTTATCATTTAATAAAGTCCGGAACAGGACGTTTCCCTTTGTTTTCCGAACGTCACGAGCGTCACTTCATGGCACAAGAAATTGCACCATCGAAATTACATCACGTTACTATGTTGGTTGCGAGCGTCACGTGACTATGGTGGTTACGAGCGTCACAAAACGATATAAAAAATAGATATAAATTTCATTCGGTCCATAACAACATTAGGAAATTGACGGGAGGTGAAACAAAAACGTTTTCAACTTTTGATGCCTTTGATACTTTCAACATTGACGGAAATTTTGGCGAAACAAAGGTTAAGCTAGGTTCACATGGAGACGCAATTCCGGACGGCAATCCGGCACGGCAACGCATTTGCGGGAATTTTTGCCGCAGAGGCGTTCACATGGAACGCCTCTGAATTGTCATAACAAAATGCAATCGCGAAAAACAAACAATTGCTCGAACTCGAAACCGCAAAATCAACCACATAATGTCGAATTTCAATATGGATGAACAACCAAACAAGAAAGGTGTGCGCAGTAACCTCCGCGCAGATCCGGCAACTGATCCGACAGCGGAAAATATCTGGAGATTTTGATATAGTATCCAAGACACTGCGTTGCAATAATCCATTTTGCGTTGGCCAATAGAATTGTAGAACGCATAGCCTTGCCGGACTGCCGTCCGGAATTGCGTCTCCATGTGAACCTAGCTTGAATCTTTATTAAATGATCTGACTGTAGAACCGTAGGTCTACCGTCCGGTTTTTTTTTTTTTTTTTTTTTTTTTTTTTTTTTTCAAATTTTGTGTGCGCTGCCCAGGCCACAAAAATGTTCAACCGATTTGCGTAATTCTATTTTTGTTCGATGCAGTTAACTGTCATGTGCCTTACGTCGCCGGATTTTCGAAATTTATTTTTAGAAGGGAGAAACAGAGGGTTAGTGCTTGAAAAAAATGTGTTATGGTTTTTAAAAAAAATTTTGTGTGTGCGCGCTGCCCAGGCCGCAGTGTCTCAACCGATTTGCGTGGTTCTTTTTTTTTGTTCGAACTATCTGGTTGTGCCTCTGTTATTATGTACCTATTCGAAAAACATGTTCCATGTTTCCTTGCTTTGATCCTTGATCTAATAAACTCTTATAATCTGGGGGTCTGGGGGACACCCCCAGATTTCATTCGACAATAAATGTACCATCATGAACACAAAACACTGGTGGCTAGACACCCCAGCTACGGCAGCGCTTTTTTTTAAATTTTATTCTTTTGTGCTTGAAAGTCTAATTTGGTGAGGCTATACGTAATTACTTATAACGAGTTTATAATGGCGCAATTTCTGTAATATGTTTGAATGAAACTTGGGTGTCATCGACGAGTGGAAGCTCGAAAGTCTGAACTATAATATAAGATTGAAAAAGCTTTTGAAACAAATATCGCTTTGGTGTTGGACATCAAAAAGTAGTTAGTAGAAATGTATGCGTCTGTGAGACTGGGACGAAAGTGCTTGAAATTGACGAGTTCCAGCTCGTACTTAGTTATTGGCCTGAGCTTTGAATGTGCGTTCTGGAGGCTCAGCCCTTTGCGGAACAGCCCCTGTACCGTGGTTTCCCTCGTTTGAATGAGATACTACCCGTTACAGCAGGATCCAGAGAACGGACTGGCGGAAGGAGAGGAAGCTCAACTCGGAGACGTTCGGCGTCTCGTCCGCTCGGCGGGGGATGTACTACGGACGGGGAGGGATGAGAGGCGGCTACCACTACAACCGCGGTGGCTACGGGTACATGAACCGCGGCGGGTTCAGACAGCCCATGATGATGTACAGGCAGCGCTCACAGAACCGACCCCAAACCCACAATCAGGCACAAGTAAGTTGACATCAAAGTTGAATGGAAAAAAAAATGCTGTGCGCGCGCATACCACAAGCGAACGTGTGAGAGGACAAGCGGCGGGTTTTTAGTCAAATAAAATAACTCTTATTTAAACAACATTTTCCTCTGAACTTCCTCACGGCTCTGTTTCGTGAAAATGGCCAGAGGTAGCCCCCACAGTGACCTAAACCATGGCCGGCTTTAGCCTTCTAGGCAATTCAATTTCGGGCAAAATTTTTACTTTTGGAAAGATATTGTAGTGAAATATAGAAAGTAACAGCCCAGTTCAGCCGTCCTGGCAATTCAGTTTTGGCCCAAAATGCTTAATTTTGAAGATACTGTATTCGTTGTGAAATAAAGCTAGTAAATCCAAATTCAGTTTCGGACAAAAAGTGTTATTTTTGGAAAGGTATTGGATTTTTAGTGAAGAGAAATTAACATGCGACAGTCGTCTAGGCAATTCAATTTTGGTCAAAACTCTTAATTTTGGGCGGTATTGGATTTGTAGTGAAATATAGAAAGTAAGCCAAGAAAGTAAGTTCAGCCATCTAGGTAAACAATTTCGATCGAAAATACTTAATTTTGGATGGTATTGGAATTTTTGTGAAATGAAGAAAGTAACATGTAAATTCATCTAGGCAGTTAATTTCTCTAAGGTAACTTAGAGAAATTAACATGCGACTTCAGTCGTCCAGGCAATTCAATTTTGGTCAAAATTCTTAATTTTGGAAAAGTATTGGATTTGTAGTGAGATAGAGAAAGTAACAGCCCAGTTCAGCCATCTAGGTAAAGTAAACAATGTCTGACGAAGAAGTTTTGGATGGTATTGGAATTTTTGTGAGATTTAGAAAGTAACATGCTAATTCAGTCGTCTAGGCAATACAAATTCGGCCAAAAAATTTTGCTTTTGGAAAGATATTGTAGTGAAATATAGAAAGTAACAGCCCAGTTCAGCCGTCCTGGCAATTCAGTTTTGGCCCAAAATGCTTAATTTTGAAGATACTGTATTCGTTGTGAAATAAAGCTAGTAAATCCAAATTCAGTTTCGAACAAAAAGTGTTACTTTTGGAAAGGTATTGGATTTTTAGTGAAGAGAAATTGACATGCGACTAGGCAATTCAATTTTGGTCAAAACTCTTTATTTTGGGCGGTATTGGATTTGTAGTGAAATATTATAGGAAGTAAAAGCCCAGTTCAGCCATCTAGGTAAACAATTTCGATCGAAAATACTTAATTTTGGATGGTATTGGAATTTTTGTGAAATGAAGAAAGTAACATGTAAATTCATCTAGGCAGTTAATTTCTCTAAGGTAACATAGAGAAATTAACATGCGACTTCAGTCGTCCAGGCAATTCAATTTTGGTCAAAATTCTTAATTTTGGAAAAGTATTGGATTTGTAGTGAGATAGAGAAAGTAACAGCCCAGTTCAGCCATCTAGGTAAAGTAAACAATGTCTGACGAAGAAGTTTTGGATGGTATTGGAATTTGTAGTGAAATAGAGAAATTAGCAGCCCAGTTCAGCCGTCTAGGTAAAGTAAACAATGTCTGTCGAAGTTTTGGATGGTATTGGAATTTTTGTGAGATTTAGAAAGTAACTTGCGACTTCAGTCGTCTAGGCAATTCAATTGTGGTCAGAATTCTTAATTTTGGACGATATTGGTTTGTATTTAAATAGATAAAGTAGCATGCAAAGTCGTGTAGGCAATTCACTTATACTTAATTTTAACGATATTATATTTGTTGTGAAATAATGGAATTAACAAGCAACTTTCATCCACCCAGGCAATGCAGTTTCGGTCTAGTTAATATTATCCTAACGAATATTGCATCAGATTTTGTGTACCGTTCGTTGGAACAGTACCATTTTCACGAGATTAGGCGCCTATTTCTCGTTCTAGAGCTCAAACTGATATCAAATGCGCCTGAGCGGATGCGTAGTGAGTTCAGAGTGTTGGCATGAAACGATTTTGATGCTGCTTTTTTGTGCATTGATCGCGAAACTTGTTTTCATTTTGTGCAAATCACTTGGAATTCGCTGTGATTCGACTTTTTTTTTAAATTTAACCAACACAATAATATTAATAAAATGTCGTCTATCGTTACAGGTGGCCAACGCTTAACCCGTATCGTAAAAAACAGGTACTCAGCGTTCAACATCAACTGACATCAGATTGGCCTTGAACCAGAAACATCGTGCATACTCAAAGGAATTTATTTATTTTCACTATTCACTTCTTTTCTCTGTAATTCAGAAAACCATTTCTAGGTCGTAGCAACTCTTCATTTGATTTTAACTATCCAGTTTCGGCAGATTTATATGCGTACAAGTGACTGTTGATTTACCTAGAGAGAGAAAAAAAATGTACACTATTTATTTTTCTCATATCTGCCGTTCATTAGATCTTTTTTTTTTTCTTTTTTTTTTAACAAAGATTAAAATTTTATGATCTTGTAATAGATTATTACATTTATTTCTACTATTAATTGGACTTGTGTTTAGAAGATGCATGTGGGTTTATTAATTTAATTTTTTTATTTTAACGCAATTTGTGAAAACTTCAATTGTTGATTTTTTTAAATTATTTTTTAAATTAATGCCGTCCGTATCGAACGGGGCTGGAACACTTGGAATGATGTATTTAGAATGGATTTACCGTAGGGCTTTTTTCGTGTTAACACTTATTTTTAGATTTAAGGTATGAGATTTTGGATTGTATCCTTCGATGTTAGGAAGAAGATGGACTAAAGACCCCTATTAGAACGACGGTATTGATGGTATTTACTTGTAATTATAAATATTTTTAAAAAAAAACCAACTAAATTTTAGAAACGAAACAAAAACTGCAACTCCGTTCTGTGACTAAAAACCCACTTGAAACAAACGCTGTTGGAGTGATAAACGTTTAGATAGTACTGAGATATATGTGGTTTTACTCGAGTACAAAGTTTCGTGTTGAAATGTAAAGGAGTCGATGTTTCGTAGCTATTTTATTAAATTTTTTTTAGCGTAATTTTTTCGTTGGACAAAATTACGTATTGTGCATGAGTCAAGAAGTCTAGCAATGAATGAACTGTTTCCGTCACGAAAAGAAAAAAAATGTTTCAGAACGCTTACCGTCACTTTGTCATTTTTCTATAGAATGGTAATTAGTACTCACCTTGTGTTGAAGTAACGGCAATTACTTTTTTTTGTTTCTTCTATTCGTTAAAGAAGACAAAAAGTTTCATTTATTTGTAAAACTTGACGAATTCTTCGTATTTCCGACTTGACACATTTCTCGCTGAGCGACTTTCCTTGCATCTTGCTCCCTGGGCGCATACGAAATACTTTTTTATTTTTTTTTAACTCGATGCGGAATGAAAAGTATGAAATTCTCGAAACAACAAGAAAAAGAGGTGTGCAATTTATTTATTCTCCATCCCTGCGATTTGAGGGGATTATAGTTCGTTGTGTAATTTTTTATTATTTTATTTATTTCATTTTTTTAAACTTACATTTCAAAACATTGTGATTTCTACTTTGAGGTATTGATTGGATGTAGCTTTAATACGGTTTACTATTGAAATAAAAGTCAATGCCTTGGAGGTATTTTAAATTACTTTGCGATTTGCTGTACCACCTCTTTTTTCCAAGTATTTTCTTTTTTTTTTTTTTTTTTAATCGTTCTGCAGTTCATCAGTGGACGAAACTTGGGTTTTCAAAACTTGACGTTGACGTAAATCTCTTCCCATTTTTACTTTCTAGTTTGCATGTAACAATGTTTTTCGTTGTTCTCTTGCAAAGTGTTGTTTTTTTTCGGGAACCCAAAACGACAAAAACGAATTTAGATTGATCGACTCACGAGGTTCATTTCGTTGCGTATCGTAATAAGGTGACCAAAATTAAATTTGAAAATCGAAAGAGCACAAAAAAAACCATATTTATTTTGAAAAACGTGAAAATTTCTTAAGATGAAATAAAACCTGATTATTTTATTAGTGTCATTCACTTTTTACCCCGTTTTGGTACAATGATGTAAACATTTCCCGATTTTTGTGTTCAATAAAAGTCAATTCCTCTTCCTTTCTGAAGGAGTTTTTCATTATTTCATCCCATCATCCTAGAATTTATGCATTTTCAGGGGGTTTTTCTGTGAAAGTTCGCTGCCTGTTTTAAAAAAATGTCAACTCATTCAAATTTCCTTGATGATCCCACCTGTATTCTGTGCACATTAGGTAGGTAGTAGACTATGGACTTGAGGTAAAAGATTATACTTGTATACATACATTTCATGGAAACGTTGGTGCTTGGTTCGTTCGGACAGTCCATGGCCCTTCCGTCCTGGATTTTCGAGGATCCTGCACATGCGCACCGCTTCTACCTAGTCATGTGGAAGGTTACAATGCTGCTGGTTATCTGTTTCCAGGCTTTGAGCTGACTCAATCATGCCCCCCCCTCATTTAAATAACGCATTTCCATCTAGGACTGTGTCTTAACAAACCAACGAACTATTAAAAAAAATTAGTAGCTTATGGTAGTAGCTTTGTTCGTGCTGTCCCCTCGGGGCTATTCCAAGCAATTTCAGTTTTTTTCTTGAACCGAACTGGCCCGGTGTAGGGTGAGCTCTGAACACGCTCGCTCGGAGCAGGAGAGCCTGGAGGTTGTTCGGAGCAGGGCTGAGCTGCCCCTGGACTCCTGGTGGCCAGCACGAACACCGAATCATCTGCTCTGGGACTGCACGAACAACGGACCACTTGGCTCGGCGCTCGCCCTGGGTCTGCACGAACGGCGAATCTGCCCCGCCTTTACTGTGTATGCCCGGGTTGCTCTGAGGGACTGCACGAACAGAGCTAGTGGGTGATGATCGTTTGTCCTCCCTCGGCAGTCCTTTAGGGCAACTTGAACCATTGCTTAGGTACCTACCTACCTACATACAGAGAACTAAAGCCAGCTTATCCGGGCTGAATCAGTGGTCAACTGCGGAAGAGGCGCCCATCAGTTGAAGAGTGGTTGGTTTTAGTCTTCGTTGCGTGCTGACTGTTTCAGGCTTATATTCATTTTGCTTTGCAGATCTAAGGTAAGCACACTAGCGTTGCATCACAGCCGATAAATTTCGCTAAGCACATTAGCAGTGTGTCTGTGAAGGTCGTGGAATGATACGAAGAATCATGGTATAAAACTAATATAATTTATTATAAAAGACAACAGTCAAACGGAAACGTTTTAAGGCGAAACACAGATGAGCATCGAGCTATAGAAACGAAACCAATTTAAAGTGATCAATGGTGCCAACACAACAGCAACTATTCAAATGATTTTCTATCAGTCTGGCCGCAGCTCATCAGAAGTGATTCGGTCTTCAAATTTTTCACGCAATAAACCAACTGACGCCCTTGAAGTGCGGCAAGTTGCGCCGTCTTGCTGGAACCAAATGCTGTCACTGTCGATGTCAGATTGTATCAATTCAGGGATTAAAAGATCTGTTAGCATTTGTCTGTACTGTTTCCCATTGACGGTGACAGCATTTCAACTGTTATCTTCAAAGAAGTACGGCCCAATAACTCCGTCGCTCCAAAGTCCACACCACAATGTCACTCTTTGTGGATGCAGTTGGTGTTCCTGAGGGTTCTCCAATCCCCAGAACCTACAGTTTTGCTTGTTTACAAAACCACTTGATGAAAGTGAGCTTAGATCGCCCATGTCGACCAGCTGCTCTGTGGGCGAGTTGCAAAATTTCTTGGAGCGAGTAGACACCTGTCATCGGGCTAGGGGTTGCCATATGCCGGATATTATCTTCCATACGTAAATCGGAGATGTTTACCTACATAATGATGAAACTATTATGTGAATATAGGTACCTACCCGTTTTTAATAAAGTTATGGGAAAATCAAAAAGATACCGCTTCACGCTGTATTTTGGAACTGAGTTGTTCTTCGAACTAAACCTTTACCTTACTTAGTTTAGGACAATGAAACACCGGTCGTGTTTCCAAAGTTACTGAACAGAAAATGCGGGATACCTACCTACTTCTCACTTCCAGTCCCAAAATTGGTTTTCCTTCCCATCAGGTTGGCACCTGACTGCTAATAATGAATAATGGCTGACACCAAGTCCTAAGTCTGCTTGTTTCAAAATTCCACCTTTTCGGATTACACTGAAATATGGCGAATTCCACAAAAATCCACACCCGTCATTTAGGGTTTTACATGTTTCTGGGCTGGGGACAGTTCGAAATTTCTGACTCCAAAAAGTGTAACGCAATACCGATTCACAAAATTAGCTAGGTAGTACGTAAGTAGGTTACAAAAACAATAAGTTGCTAGGTCCAAACAACATCCGAAATTTCCTACACCAAAAATAATGAAACCAAAGACACGTCTTGGTGTAGCAAAAAATGTAAAGCTATAAGTAGCTATAGCTAAGTGTAGCCACAGAAAACACTACTATACTACGTAGTGTAACCTACTATACTAGGTAAGTAGGTTACAAAAAAAAAAAAAGTTGCTAGGTCCAAAGTCCAAACATCATCCAAAATTCCCGACATAAAAAATGTAAGCTACCTAAGGCCGCACCTACATTGGATCCGTATTTCTCCCGATCCGATCAGATCCGACGACTCCCGACCATCGGACGTCGTCGGAAGAAAAACAAACACCTAGAGTGTAATGCAGGTGCCTACATTGGAAGCGGAACTCCCGATCCGACGTCTCCCGACGACTCCCGATCCGTCGTCCGATCAAACATGTTTGTTTCCAGTCCGTAATCGGAGCCCGACGCGCCGTAAAATGAGTACAACTTGTCAGGGTGATTCCGCATAGGTATACACGTAGTATAAAATTCTCCTCCCGATCGGTCCACATTGAATTGATGCACCCATGACCTTGTTGCACGTCTCTTTAGGAGAAGGTTGTTTTCCAGCAAAAACCAACACAAAACGTCATCGTCAGAATCACTCATGCCGAACTCACCACCACAGAACAGAGAACTATAATATATTTATGTAGGTACCTACAACGTGCGCTCTCCCTGTGCTCACTACAACGAGCCTTGATTCCCCAAAAGTTTGGATCGGATCGGAACCAGTGTAGGCACTCAGTCGGACGTCATCGGGCTCCGATGGTCGGGAGTCGTCGGATCTGATCGGATCGGGAGAAATACGGATCCAATGTAGGTGCGGCCTAAAGCGAAAGCCCCTGGTCTTCTCATTCCCCAGAAGCTTAATTTTTCCCCTAATTCCCCAGAATGTAATTCATCGATTAAGGTACCACACCACAGATTGTTTATGTCTGCCGAGAGTTAGGACTGGCCAAGTAAACAAGTGAGACCAAACTCGCATGGATCAGGCTAGATAACAGGATAACGTTTTTGAAGTATCCATGGAGAGAGCATGTGGTCCCTCCATAGTATAGTAGGGTTTTCTGTGATGTGGTCCGTGCGTGCGTCAGTGGTTTGGAGCTGTTGACACAAATTTCGAACAATTTTCTAGCCTTTTGAAATGTCGAGTTGCATCTAATTTATTATAATAAGTAGTTTTGCTCAAGAAATTTAGTTATGTCTGGTTATTACTGCAAAATACAGCTATCTTCCAATCGGTGAATACTCAGACAATTCAACGAAATGGCCGATAGATGGACTTAACATCGTGTTACTAATTTTTCAGTTTTATTTTTGTAAAACGTCGGTGTATATCTTTGAAAATGTCAGTCAAAACTTTCGAAGATCTGAAATTGAGCCCGTGGATCGTCAGACAGCTCAAGGCCGTTGGAATAACAAAACCGACTCCTATCCAGGAGCACTGTGTTCCCCAAGTCATGGAAGGTCGGTGTTTAAGTAGTTCTTTATTTCCGTAATGATATACCTATGTATTTGAGTGTTATACCTGCCTGTTTACTACTGACTTATCACTAACCTGATACTCAGGTTTTGACGGGTGTTCTATTATTTATGGTTAGCGATTTCACACATAGGTTCCCCACACACATAATTAGCCCAGGCAAATTGGACGAGTAAAAGGCCGTGCCTACAAAATGAATTATGTAAAGCTGGAAATGATTTTTAAACCACTTTGGGCATCTCAAATAAGAGTTGTACCTATAATGAGTGCGACGGCTTCTGAGGTGAGCTAAAAAGTACCTACTTTCCAGATTGGCGTACCTAGTCACAGAGATGGGCATATTCATATTCGTAAATACGAATATGAATATATTCGCACGGCGTATTTTCTATGAATACGAATACGAATATATTCGTATTTACACGTGTAAATATGAATATATTCATATTTACACGTGTAAATATGAATATCTCATATTCACACAAGTTCCATGTGAATACGAATATATTCATATTCACACGAATTTCGTGTGAATATGGTAGATATATATGATGGTATTTGCCCGAATTTCATGTGAATATAGTCGATGTATGATGGTATTCAGTCGAATTTCAAGTGGATATGATAGGAATATGTTCATATTCATACAAATCTCGTGTAAATATGGTAGAAATATCTCCCTTTCAACCCGGCTGAGAATCAAGCTTCACTGCACTGCCCAACCGGGAATAATTATTTTCGTCAGCACGTCCCCCCCCGTTTTTCAGCGCGTTTGAGGTGGGACTCAACTGTTCCACAGTCATTTCCTACCTACCTTGTTGGAAGAAGCATGATGAATTCATACCTAATCATTGTAGTGTTCCTTAATAAGGATTGTAGTGTTCAACAGGCCCTAAAACGAGTGGAAAATTGAAGCAAAAACATGGTGGGACATACACGTCCCACCAGGGTTGAAAGGGGTATTTGGACTGAAAACCGTAGCTACTACCTATTCATTTTTCTTGAGTCTAGTAAAGCAGCGGAAGCTTTGTGATCAAATTTTTTGTGTTTTCCTCCAAAACATGAACACACTATTTCTACTAAATTTATTGTATTGTATTTACTCGAAATTTGCGTGAACATGAACATGTTTCTACCATATTCACATGAAATTCGAGGGAATACGATTATATCACTTCCATATTTCTATCAAATTCACATGAAATTCGAGTAAATACCATTTATATTTCCACCATATTTACACAAAATTCCTGTGAATATGAACATATTCCTACAATATTTACATGAAATTCGAAGGAATACCATTATATTTCTTCCATATTTACACGAAATTCGTGTGAATATGAACACGTTATTACCACATTTACATGAAATTCGAGGGAACGCGATTATATTTCTACCATATTTACACGAAATTCGTGTGAATATGAACATATTCCTGCAATATTTACATGAAATTCGAGGGAATACCATTATATTTCTTCCATATTTCCGCGAAACTCTTGTGAATATGAACATATTCCTATCATATTCACATGAACTTTGAGAGAATACCACTAGATATCTACCATATTTACACGAAATTTGTGTGAATATGAACATATTCCTATCATATCCACTTGAAATTCGACCGAATACCATCATACATCTACTATATTCACATGAAATTCGGGTAAATACCATCATATATATCTACCATATTCACACGAAATTCGTGTGAATATGAACATATTCCTACAATATTTACATGAAATTCGAGGGAATACCATTATATTTCTTCCATATTTCCGCGAAACTCTTGTGAATATGAACATATTCCTATCATATTCACATGAACTTTGAGTGAATACCACTAGATATCTACCATATTTACACGAAATTTGTGTGAATATGAACATATTCCTATCATATCCACTTGAAATTCGACTGAATACCATCATACATCTACTATATTCACATGAAATTCGGGTAAATACCATCATATATATCTACCATATTCACACGAAATTCTTGTGAATATGAATATATTCGTATTCACATGGAACTTGTGTGAATATGAGATATTCATATTTACACGTGTAAATATGAATATATTCATATTTACACGTGTAAATACGAATATATTCGTATTCGTATTCATAGAAAATACGCCGTGCGAATATATTCATATTCGTATTTACGAATATGAATATGCCCATCTCTGCCATCTCTCAAATTTCAAATTTAAAGAATACGTTATTTTCAGACAGGTACAAGTTAAGTTTCCCACGGATATATCGTCGGGTTAGAGGTAAAAGTGAACAAGTGCATTTTGAAGATTTTACAGGGCAGCTGACCAAAGTTTCAGAATTTTTGGAACGTCAGCTGTGGCCATGTACTTGATTTATCTTGAAATATGTTTTTATAAAACTGTTCTGTGTCAATTCAGGTTCAGTTATTCAAAGGGTTGGGATTCAAAAACTAAGCTGAACATGCAATTTTATTGAATTAAGTACAAAAAGAGCACTTGTTCATTTTTACCTCAACAAATCTCCCCTAGAGCATGTACTTGTTCACCCTTTTAAATTCTATAAATCGATGAATATTGAATCATAATCGATCTGTTTTCCCCGTTAGATATTACTCCCATTCTGATGTTACAGAACTGGGAGATCATGGCAAATCATTGTTTTTTATCCTCCCATCGCTCCAATTGTGACTTATTCATTTTTACCTGAACGATGAAGGCAAGCCGTTGTAGTTGTTCATTATTGTATTTTAAAATAATTGAATAATTATAAAATATGGTGGGTTTCCACCAATTTTGGCCCCCAAAATACGAATTAGGTAGGCACCTTTTTTTTTAATTTTTTTCAATTTATCTTTGATCATTGGAAGTGCCATTTAATCGTCTTGATCCACGCGTTGATACTACTTCTAGTGTTATTATACAAACTGATGGTGGCGAACTGATTTCAGACGGTTTCCCAGGTTTTTGACTTATAAAAAACCAATTTTGGGAGCTGAACATTTGGTAGAACCTCGGTTTTCCACTCTTTGGTCAAAATCGACTTCATATTCGGTCTTCTCGTCCCCAAAAACATGGAAAACGATACCTCAAAAGCTCATGTTACTAACACGTTACTAAAACACAAAAAGTACCAATTTTTGTGCACACTTCCACTCATAACATCCCTGGGTATATTCCGATCGGGCTGAAAAGTTTCGGGACACAACTAGGGCCCAAATGGAGCATGTGTGCGAAAGAACGACTTTTTTAGACCACAAATGAAGCCGGTACACGTGATACGGCGGACGGACATTGCATTTTTGGAATCTATGCATCTTGAAACGTAAAGGAAAAAATTTTGAGGGGGTGTTATAAAAAATTTTTGCCGACATACATATGTGTATTATTCACGGAATAATAAACCAAAAGTCAGTGTAATTTAACTCTTGTACGTGATACGGCTTCAATGAGGAGTTTTTTCTGTTGGAACGCGCGACTCTCATTATGGTCAGGCAATCTTGCATTGTGTACACAGGAACGTACTTCCTGGCTGACTCAATCGCGCTGTGCATGGAGTCCGCCTCCATGTGCGAATGACCACTCTCTAGAAATTTGTGCTCGATCACGTTTATGTGCTCGAAAGTGCTGACAGTGAACAGGAGGAGACTACCTATAAATTTGTTCCTGTTTTGCCCCCCACAAGTGTCTGAAAACAGGAAGACCTCGTGTACACTTTTGGGGAGCGTTCGAAACCATTGGAATAGGGCTGAGCCAATCTCGCAGCTACCTCTCGCACCATTTACCTCGGTCCAACAATAGCAGAAACCTCGGTTGTGCTTGGCTCCTTCATAAATCGTGAAATTATACGCATTTAACTTCCTACTGTAGTATAATTGTCTGTAGTATAATCAGACTGAACGAATCATTTTTGTCGCGTTAAACTGAACAAGTGCCACTTGTTCACTTTTTCCTGAACAGGAGTCCCTCAAATATTCGATGACTCGTTCAGGTAAAAATGCTTAAATACACTTGTTGATTTTTACCTCTACTGTATTGCATCTCCTCCACTATTGGATTTTGAGGTAAAAACGTTCATTGGTCACTTGTACATGTTTACCTGAACCATAATAAACTGATTTCCTAGTAAATCTTCCGTAGCAAATGTGAACAAATGGCAGTTGTTCACAAAAACTTACCAACCTCGTTCAGGTAAAAATTATTTCACCAAATAACTACGTAATTATTTATAACTCCACTATTTCGCAGTTTTTGAAGCAAATAGCGATTGGGACCACTTGGGAAGCAAAAAACCTCATAATCACAAAAACGTCACTTGTTCACTTTTACCTCTAACCCGACGATATCATGTCTCACAGTCACTCAAGTGAAGTGTCTGTAAAATGTTTTCCTAACAATGAAAAGTTTAATCTACCGAAATTAAAGAGCACTAAATTCTGCTTTGAATTTAACTTATACCTTAATCATTAAATCAGGTCTAGCGGTTCGGTCCGAATCGGCAGTCAAAAATACACCAATTTTGGTTTATTATTCTGTGAATAATACACCTATGTATTCGCTCAGCAAAAAATTTTTATAACACCCCCTCAAACTTTTTTCTTTTCCGTTTCAAGGTGCGTAGATTCCAAAAATGCAATGTCCGTCCGCCGTACGCCGTCCGTCGTATCACGTATACAGGCTTCATTTTCGGTCTAAAAAAGTCGTTCTTTCGCACACATGCTCCATTTGGGCCCTAGTTGTGTCCCGAAACTTTTCAGCCCGATCGGAATATATCCAGGGGAGTTATGAGTGAAAATGTGTATAAAAATAGGTACTTTTTGCGTTTTAACAACATGTTAGTAACATGAGCTTTTGAGGTATCTTTTTCCATGTTTTTGAGGACGAGAAGACCGAATATGAAGTCGATTTTGACCAAAGACGCGGAAATTGAGGTTTTACCAAAGGTTCAGCTCCCAAAATTGGTTTTTTATGAGTCAAAAACCTGGAAAACTGTCTGAAATCACCATAAATGTGTACAATAACATTGGAAAAAGTGTAAACAGGTGAATCAAGACCATTAAATGCCACTACCAATGATCAAAGATGATCTTAAAAAAAAAGCGTAGGTACCTACCTATTTCATGTTTTGGGGGCCAAAATTGGTGGAAATCATCAGAAATAGCTATTTCAATCATTCCACATGAAAGAAACAATACATTTAACAGCCAACAAAAATCTCTAGAACTCCAATAGAATAATAAACCCATGTGACAAGGACTTTGCAGCGTTTTTCTATTTTGACAGAAAAGTGGTTGAGTATGCTGAGTTTCACGCGTCTGTTACTAAAAAGCATTTATTCCAAATGAAGAGTGTCATAGAGTTAAAGTTGTAGAGCATCAAATTCTGCGTTCAGAGCACCCCCGTTTTCAGTAAAATATTCAATTTAAAATTTCAAGTTTTTAATTAGGTAGGTAGGTACTCAGTTAAAATTTCGAATTCATCATTTAAAAATCGTTCGACGCAGAATTTGGTACTCTTTAATTTTCTCTGCACTATTTAGGTGTGTTATACGCCGAAATCTGAAAAAAGTACCAAAATTTCGCGGTTAACCGTCGCAAACTCATGTTTCTTTCGTTTGGGATACCCAAAGTGGTTTGATATCATATTTCCAGCTTTACGCGATTGTTTTGCTGTCAGAAGTATCCTTGAGATCATTCTGAAAATCTGGGGCAAGACTCTGGAACACACAGTCGCTTGCTATTCGATCATTCACTCTGGGGCGATTTTTGCGGCCATTGAAGCACCTTAGAGACGGTGACTCTTATTTCTTGTATTTTACTGATTTATCTTCATTTTTAAACTCTGAACTATTCTTCCTTTTGTTTCATACCTGCATATTAAATATTTTGATAATTACTCATTTCCTCAATTTTTTGGTTTATTATTTTCGGTAATGAACCTTTGGAATCGAGCAAGGAGGGGGAAAAAAATTAAAAATTAACCCCCCCCCCCCCCCCATTAAAATTTGATGGTTTCCATTTCAAGGTAAGTAGAATCCGAAAATGGGATTAAAAAAAAGCCTGTCCGTGAATTAAATTTAATGAAATTCGGTTTGTAGGTTCCATTCGGAGTCAAGTTGGTCCGCAAAGCTCAGTGTTACTGCCTGTCGTATCTAAGGGATGAAAAATAAGGGTTGAAAATTTCAGAACGCCGTAGCTATAGGCTAACAATTCTCTAGCATAATAAAAGTTGAAATAAATAATAAACCGTTGTGTAATAATTTGCAGCGGGTTTTTTTTTACAGATGTTTGCAAAAGGTGTGATTTACTTACGTAGGCCGTTTTTGTACTGATATTTTACATGTTTCGCGTTTGTTCTTGTATGCGCTATAGAATAACAAGTCTCAAGCATAATAAAAGTTGAAATAAATAATAAACCGTTGTGTAATAATTTGAAGCTTCTTTTTGGCTTCCTCACTACGGGTAGTGAAGCCTTGGATTCGTGATTGAATTTAAAAAAAAAATGTATGCCCTCCAAAATGAAAATTTCCACAACCATTTTTGGTTTTAAACATCCAGGAACATTTTTGGTTCCGTGTCTGTCTGTCTGTGGTAATTCCTTGTAACGTCCATAACTACCCGAAATAATGGTCGAAATGGGCTGAAATTTGGAGGGTAGGTGCGGGATGGGTCACAGATGGTCCCATACCAAAATCATTGAAAAATTACTGTAACTTTCGTCTGCGCATGCGCAAACGTGAAATACTTGAAACGCCCATAACAACTCCAAATATCGTTGAAATGAGTTCAAACTTGGAAGTCGATCAGGAATAATACTTTGATAGTTCCAAATGGATTTCATTGAAAAAGTACTGTAACTTTCGTCTGCGCATGTGTGAACATGAAATGTTGACCGTTTCCTTTCAACGCTTCCAACTGCGCGAACAATAGTCGTAGAGAGCTGAATTTTTAAGGGTAGGTAGACGCGGGTTTGATCGCAGATAGTCCCATTTCAGAATCATGGAAATCGTCCCGTCTGCGCATGCGCAAACGTGAAATACCTGAAACGCCCATAACTACCTTAAATATCGTTGAAATGAGTTCAGATTTGGAGGGTCGATCAGGAATAACACTTTGATAATTGCATATGACTTTCATTCGTCTGCGCATGCGCGAACATGAAATGATGACCGTTTCCCTGTAACGCTTCTAACTACGTGAAAAATAGTCGTAGAGCTGACATCATGGAATAAACGGAGAAGGAAGGCTCACTGGGGAGGCAGATGAGTGACAACTTTGACGAGCGCTCCGTGCAGTGGGGTTGAGGTGAACTATGGTAGTACGAGCACTTGCCACGAGAGTGGGCATGGGCGACTTGGGGACGACCTAGGCACTTGGCCTCCGCCATTATTTGTCTTTTATCTTACCAACCGGATCTTTGTTTCCAGCGTTAGTGTTCGCCTTCTTTTCCTTCTCCTTCCCCTTTCTTTTTGGTAGTTATGTATGCAATACAAATTATACGCTGAGTGCTTGCCCTCAGCAACAACAATAACACAAAGAAACAACAACAACCCAACAAAAACAAAGAAATTTAGGTCAGGAACAAATAATAATAGAAGAGGATAATACGCCAATAAGATAGCCTGCTAACAGATAGCGATCTAACGTCATTTCATGGAACTATGTTAGTTCGGCTTAACCGCAACAGATGAAGTTGGTGGGATGAAGGTAAATTTCGAGCACAGGTTATAACACTGACTGAGCTTTCCTTCTCCCTTTATTCCATGGCTGACATTTTGAGGGTACACGCGGTTTGGATCGCAGATGGTCCCGTATCACAACGAACCTACCCAACTACTCCATACGTCCATGTGATTCAAGTGAGGAAGCTATAGTGCCTACTCGAATTGGCAGACATTGTTTAAAGATATTTGTAAAAGTCATGATTTACTTACGTAAGCTGTTTTTGTACTGATATTTTACATGCTTCGCGTTTGTTCTTGTATGCACTATAGAATAACAAGTCTCAAGCATAATTGAAGTTGAAATAAATAAATAAAGTCTAATTTGCTGCTTGGCCTGTATCTCGGACTTGAGAAGTTACCTGCTCTGTTCAGGTAAAGATGTCATCGGAGTCGCCAAGACCGGTAGCGGTAAAACGCTGGCGTTCGCCCTGCCGATCCTCCACGATCTGTCTCAGGAGCCCTACGGAATATTCACAGTCGTCATCACACCAACCCGTGAGCTGGCGTATCAAATCAAAGAATCCTTCGCCGTCATAGGGAAGTCCATGAACCTGAGGCAGTGCGTTGTTGTTGGAGGTAATGCTAGTTTTGTAACTCTGTGGGATATAAACTGATAAAATTATCCTCTTTTGGAAAGGAAAAAGCAAAAATCTGTACTTATTTGAGCATTACGTGGTACACAATTACATCACAAGACAACATTTTTCCCACAAGGCTGCATCTCGAAACCGAAGTAGGTTACCATATAAACAGTGGGCAATTTTCGTGGGTTACACTTTCCCATTTTTTTGGCAAAATTCTGTTCAGTAACGGAAATTGACACTAATTTAATACATAAAGAGGTGTTTGTCGGAAAGTGTAGGCAGAAAGCGAGTGTTAAATTTCAATTTCTGAGTTCCTGCTAGAAATGACGTATTTGGTAAATAGCCGAGTAGTTTAACTCAAATCCCGCTTAGAGCGCTAGTGCATCACTTCAAACGATGTACTGAACTGCAGTGGATGGATGGATGGAACCACAAATGTATGAATAAATTTTAAAAACTCGTCCTCAAAATCACAGTCACAGCAAAGGTTCTTGAAGGTTGCCAAGAAGGTTTGCCATTTCTGATGTTGGATTGTTGGCAACATTGAGAACCTTTGCCTCCGTGATTTTGCTCCGCCTCCTTGGGGCCAACAGCCAGTCAGATGTCAATTTCTTGCCGCATTGTTACTTTCAAGCATCCTCATTTTTAAAAAATTCTTGAAAACTGGCTTCAAACTACCACTTTTTCAAGCGTTCTGAATTTTTTTTTTTTCCCAAAGAAAAATTTTTGACGACAATTCCCCATTATGATAATGCCTCAGAGTCAGCCAACATAAGCATATAAATCCCAAGGTACATACGAGTGCATAGGAACGTCCTCATTACGTTAGTGTTACCATTCTTCCTGTTTTCCCAAGACATGTCTGGGTTTAAGGGTGTTTGGTTTGGTTGTCCCGCTTTTTGACATGTCCTCGTTTCTTAAACGTCCAGGTTTTCTCAAATTCTTAAGTTTAGGTTTTAGCTGTTACACCCTTCATACTTATCATAATACTGTTACTAATGATTAGAGTTACAATTTTCACGTAATAACATATTTTTTTCCTGAAGGAATTCCTGAGAGATCCAAAGGTGTTTATCCATTTCACGGCGAGCTAGTTCCAAAAAAATGCATTGTTTATTTAGCGTATAAATGAATATTCTGGGGTTAGCTGTACATCCGGGTAGTTAATGCAGTTTGTGTGCCGAGGCGTGGCCTAAGCGAAAACTACGGAACTCGACCGGTTTGATGATTAATTGATTGACCGAATATTGACATATATTTCATTTCAAAGGGAGCGAGGGGGGGGGGGGGGGGGTTAAAATTCAGGGACCTTTCCTGTTATAGTTCCGCCACTCCGACTCTGGCCGTGCTCAACCAGGTACGGTTCCGCCACCACTAATTATTCCAATATTATATTAAACCACAAATATTATATTTAACACCAGTATTGAACCAAAACCAAATTTTATGTTAAATGAAATGTCTTACATGTTAGAAGTGGGTCTCAGGAGGCCAATATCGCACAATTTCAGAAAGAATTTCTTCAAAAAATGGATCTACGTTGCGTGATAAGCAGGGGGCCTATTCACTAAGCCAAAGAGACATCTCTTTCAGGTCCGACTCTCTATTTCGGCAAAATAGATTTTTATAGTATCCATGACTGGGTTATTCAGTAACTTTTAAAAGAGAGAATTGGCGGCCATCTTGGCATTCTCGATCTCTTTCAGAGAGACAGCTAATTAGGTGTCTTTCCTCGAAAGAGAGAGTCTATTTCTCGTTTGTTTCACAGTGATCGTGTAATATCCTCGTTCATCCGCAGCCTCATCAGTAATTTTGATCGTGTATTTTTTTTCATTTCATAAAGATTAAATTTTTCATTTCAATTTTAATTAAAAATATATACATAATTATTGATTCATGAGTAAAAACGTCCAAGTCCGGGTTGAGGTAGGTAACCTACCTACCTAAGAGTGGCCGTTCATTAGGTGTAGATATAATACAAGCATTAAGCCCCCTAATTCGACTTTTTCTGTTTATAATTGAGACTTTTTTCAATTTCATTTAAACGTTTATCCGATTCGTGAGTAAAAACGCCCAAGTATGGATTGAGGTAGGTAGGTACCCATTGAATAGGTATTACTAAGAAATGCGTTCATTATTAAGGAATTGAACTCCCGGGGGCTCAAACATATCGCACTTCATGGATACTATGGCATTTTCGTGTATTAGGATCCATATCTCTTTCTCAAGGTCTCTGGAGCTATTCAGTAAAATAGACGAACCCGGGAGAGACATTGGAATTTGGAAGAGACTGTCTCCCAGGGGAGACTATCTCTCGCCGGGAGATTTTCAAAATAGATAATCTCTTTCCACTATCTATTTTAGTGAATAGGCCCCCAGAACTGTCGCCAAATGAATTCATTTAGGTAACTATCGAAGAGGGAACGATTTGTACCCCACTGCCTCTTATTCCTTGCTTTTGCTTTTCCCCACAAACTCTCGATTGTCTGCGTGTGAGCACCACTGTGTGGGTTGACAAAATTTAAGGAATGATTGACCGTGAAATGATGAAAGGTCGGATCAGCAGCTAAGGATGCGTAACTGCGCCACCCATCCGATATTATTGTAGAGCCTGGGGCGATCCTTTCCCTAATAATAGGAATTAGCGTAGCTGCAGACCTGTCGGGCACAGCAACGAGAAAACATTGTTTCGTTTTGCGGCAAATACCACCAAAAACCAATTGCTGTGGTAGAATCCTCCCGCTGTTATTTTTGCGACGAGTGAACAACGATTCGTCAATCTCCACAGTGCAGTTGGGCCCACCAATGCGCGTGTTTAAGCGCAAAACAGCGTTTGCACAAATTTCGTGCATATAATTGGCCCAATCCACGAGTGTTTTTGTTCATGCCCAGTTCACGCTCGCAAAACTTAATTGTAACAATTTCTCTGGCCCACGCATAAATAAATGAAACTATTGTTGTAAAATGCAGTTTTGAACCAGTTAAGTAGGTACTTGTCCTCAAGGCTCTTTCCGCTCTGCACCCTCGTATGTGACACCTCCACTTGTCCCTCGTCCCTGTTAGAGATAGTGTGGCATTGTGTCCTCCACTGCATAACATACTAGTAGGCAAAATCCCTTTTTCCTGCAAAAACTGCACAGCACCTTCTTTAGTTTTGACTTTATCGTAAAGAGAGAAAATGTTCATTTTGTAGGCTCACTTCATGCACTTCACCGTACTGGACTGAACCGAACTGGCAACTGAACACACTGTTGTTACAGCGGTTAAATGAGATAAGATTTGGTTAAATGAGTTTTGCTGTAGTCAGGTTACTGACCTTTAACACGAGATTTGAGAGGTGGCGGAACAATAACAGGAATGAGTTCGTTAGGCGACAGCACTTATCGCCGTGGCGGAACGATAACAGGAAAGGTCCAAATTCAGTTTCGTGGGTTTTCAAAATTATTTTTTCGGTAGCTTTGAAGTTTTAAAGTTCATGTGTTGGTGGAGGGTCTTTACTAAAGTTTGTACGAGTACTTCATGTTTAATAGGGAATTTTCGTCAAATGTTTTTGTTGAAAAAAAATTCAGAACTCGTGGAAAAAATGGTAGTTTGATGTCCTTTCTCAAAAATAAGTGGAAGTTTTTAAATGAGGGTGATTAAAAGTAAGCAAAAAATGACGCTGTTGGCCCAAGGAGGCAGAGCGAAGCTTCAGAGGCGAAGGCTCTCAGTGCTGCCTACAACCCAACATTAGAAATGACAGTCTTCAAGAACCTTTGCCATGACCTTCCCCTCGGTTTGATTTTGAGGACTTGTTTTTATAATTCAGTTATAAATTTGCGGTTCTGTACATCTTTTAAAGTGATGCACTAGCGCTGTAAGGGGGATTTGAGTTGCACTACTCGGCAGTTTACCATGGTACATCATCTATAGCTCGGAAGTTCAAATTTCACACTCGTTCTGTGCCAAGACTTTCAGACAAACACCTCATTATGTGATCAGTAATTGTTAATTTCCGTTATTGAACAGAATTGGCTTTTTTTTGTTAACTATAGGTTTGTTCGGACAGACAGTGGTGGACCGTTCCGGTCAGTTCTGTCCAAGCCACTTCCCTTTTTGTGTGTTCAGATAGCGCCAGAACTGGTCCTGGATCGAGAGATCGGCTGTTTGGACAGACAGTCCAGGATGGTTTGGGACTAGTTCTAGAAGTCCTGGATTTTTTCTTGGGGCTGTTGCTCTTGTAACGAATTTAAGAACGAAATACCTCAAGAAAGGCTTTATTGAACGGAATTCATGTTGATAATGGAACGAATTACAGAAATGGATGGATTTGGAAATTGGTAACTAACGACGCCGAAAACAGTTGGAGAGTTCATAATAATATATAGCATTCACCCCTTCTTCAGTAATGAACATACTATCCCAGATATGCGGGAGCGCGACGGTTTCTCGAACTCCTTCGGAGTTGTGGAGTCCTGGTCCCATCATCTGTGCCAGTTGTTGAAGCAGGCGAACTCACAGAGGGTCCAGGGGAAGCTGTGAGACGTTGTGTAGAGCTCGGGAGATGGTGGCGAAACATAATTTACTAAAAGTTGTAGTTTACCTTCTTCATTTGCTTGAGCAGCGCGTACGAAATTCGAGAATTTTTGAAGCCAGTGATTCCAGTGAGTAGCCGTCGAGCTCGCATCAGGATCGAGGTCGAGGGTAGTTGGTCTCAAGAGTCTTTCCATTCCATTCAATAAATTGCAACGAATGTAAGAACGAAATACCTCAAGAAAGGCTTTATTGAACGGAATTCATATTGATAATGGAACGAATTACAGAAATGGATGGATTTGGAAATTGGTAACTAAACGCCAAAAACACTTGGAGAGTTCGTAATAATATATAACAGTTCCTGGGCATGCGCATTTGATGCTTCTACCTAAGCTTATCTGGAAGGTTACAATGCTGGTGGTTGTCCGTTTGAAATCATCAGCATGCGTTTTGATAGACACAGTTCTGGACTCAATCCTGGACAGTTCTATCCCTTCATTTTCAGAATGCAGTTCCATCCTGGACTGGTCCAGGGCTGTCTGTCCGAACAAACCGAATGTCCCACAGTGAATCAGCTAAGTATACCTACTTAATGATATGTCATCAGCAAACACTGCAGTGATCCGTTTATAACCTTCTGAAACTTCCAGATCTATTACTGACCAACTACTTACCACTTAACACCATAAATAAACTCATGGACACTATGAAAATCATCTGCTCGGATCATTTGGACGAGAAAATGTACTGTTTTCAGGGCTGGAGATGATCGAGCAGGGACAAGAGCTTGCGAGGCGGCCCCACATAGTCATCGCCACACCCGGCAGACTCTATGACCATCTCAACAGTTGCAATACTTTCCACTTCCGTCGGATGAAGTATCTCGTCCTCGATGAAGCCGATAAACTCCTTGGGGGTCCGTATGACGATGAAATGAAGGGGATATTCGCCGCTGTCCCCCAAAACAAACAGACCCTACTGTTCAGCGCAACCATGACTGACGTCCTCGATCAGGTACGTTCAGCTAGGTCGTTCAGGTCGACCGGTTACTCAAGAATGTTCTGGGTCAGGGCCACGAGGGTTATAGTCGGGAAGCATTCCCCTAAAAACACCAGGGGGGGGGGGGGGTGACGTTGTTGTAGCAACTTCCCCGCAGGCCTCATAAAGATGAAGGGAATGGGATTGTAGAACAAGGAGGGGCACCTGGAAACATTAGGTTTGTTCCAGCGCAGTGAATAGAAGATGCACTAGTTCAGTGCAAGCACTGAAGTGGTGGTGATGAGTTCATAAATATTTTGGTTTATGAACTGAACCGCTGGAACGACTGGACTAGAAACCTTCCTAATAAAAGACAAAGTGGAAGCAACAATAATTTTTATTTTTGTAAGAAGGCAGATACATGAAAATTTTGGGGAGGTTATACACATCAGCGAGGTTATCTTCGAGCTTTCAGTTCACAACCCTGCCCGTGGATCAAGATGTTCATGTGCCAGTTCAAGAACTCTGGGCGGGTAAAACAGTATGTGAACTGAACCTTCCTGGAACGCTTCACAGCCCGCTAAGGCCTGCGCAGAGCGATTGCACTGAATTAGTTTATGAACTCAAGCGCACTGGTACGAACCTACTCTCTCCTGAGGACAAACACGATCGTGCCCCCGCCCAGAACATTCATGAGTAAACCGCTCGACCTGTACATTTTTCATTTTCATGCTTTGATGCTTCGATAGCACAAATAATTGGCAACCTCTCGTTTCTTGTCCAACTTCTACCGAACCTGACCCCTCTCATATGTATTTAAAGGCTCGTTGTTATCAGTTTAGTATCATTTGTGTAAAACTTATTTCGTAATGGGCGATTCTGGTGAACTTTTGTACCACCTTTCGACAGGCCTTTTTACCTCCTATCCTTCCATGGGCCTTGTTGTGGTCAGAATTGATTGTTTTTTTGTTTTTCGTGGTTTTTCAAGGGTTTTTTGCGTCCCTTCTAAATAATAACCAATCAAGACGTTTGAGGGGGGACCTATTTTACGTGGTGGTAGATTACTACAAAAACATTTTCAGTCCGCTCAGTCTTTCCTTTTGTCCAAAATATGGTATTTTTAACTTAACTTTTGGCCAAATGAATAAATAAATTTAATAGAAGTAAATTTTTTTTCTTAAACTTTTAACTGAAGATTTGAATTCAGCGTCTCAAACTACATAAGATTAAGGCTTCCTATATTGTTTGTTCTCACTCAAATCCTGTTGACAAAATCGTGTAAATTTCCCTCGAGAAACTTGATGGCTTATTAACTTGCTGGAACTGATTTTTGATCCCCCCCCCCCTCCCCTTACCTCATCGACTCACTGTCAGCAATAAAAGGGCTTTAGAATTGATGTCATGTTATGAGATTTTTAAAGCATACTTTTAGTTTTGAGAAACTTTCAATTCCTTACAACATAGCATATAAAAAATACAAATCCTATATTATTGCTCTCAAGAAACTAATGAATCAATCTAATCCGTATCATGTAGTATAGTTTTACTCTTATTGATTGTGTGATAAGAGAATAAAAGAAGACAAAAAAAAGAAAGAAAACTACACATTTTGAAGCCAATTTGGCTGTGATTGATAAGCCATACCCATCGAGTTTCGAGGGAAAGTTACTAGATTTTTTTGAGTAGGATTTGAGCGGGAATTAGAAGTCGTACACAGAAAGCAGGATGCCGTAATCTTATGTATTTTGAAATGCTGAATGCAACTGTTTTGTCAAAAATGTCAGAAAACAGGTTTTTCGCCTTAAAAGGGGCAATTTTTACCAGCAAATGTTGTTTTTAGGACATAAGGAAAGGCTTGTGCGGATTGAAAATATTTGTATCGTTATCTATGTCGGAAAACAGAAATAAGGGGCCCTCATCAAGACGTTTGAGGGACCCTTATTTCGTGTCTTGATCTGATGTAATTTAGAAGGGATGTTTAAAATCCGTAAAAAAAACTCAGAAATATCCGTTCTGACAAGACCTATTGGACTGAAAGAAAAAATAACGAGTCCACTTTTTTCGATGTAGAAATTGATAGAAAATACTAAATGCCCAGAGGAGTCACTGTAGAGTATAACTTAAATCACTTGCGGCTGAGTAGTGGAAATCCATAGCAAAAAACTACAGGATAAAAATAGAATAGGCGCTTTTACACGGACGGATATTTCAACGGATTTGGACCGGACGGTACACCGCGAGCGACCTTCGGTCCAGATCCGTGCGTTTAAATATGCTTCAGATGTGAGGGATCAGATTCGCCCTCCAGCTGCCACATCTGATCCGCGGTCCAGCTGTGAAAACAGACGCGGCGGGAAAACGGTCCAGATCCGAGATCAAAACAGCTAAGCGTTTCGCGCGTGCTTTTTACTGTGTTTTCGGTCTTCGGTCTTTTTACGGTGTTTTCGGTCTTCCCCTTAAAACGGAATGGAACCGGGAAGCGATAGGAAAATTTATATAATTATACTGCGAGCAACCATGCTTATGGAAGACTAAATCAAATCATTATAAAAACAAAAATTTGAAAAACGAGGCTTACGACAAATTGGTCGCGTTTTGCATCGAAAATGTGACACCCACAGCGGACAAGGATTTTGTGATTAAAAAAATGCAAGGACTGCGGAGTGCCTTCCGAAAAGAACTGAGAAAAGTGTTGGGAAGTATGAAGAGCGGAAGTATTACGCTTAGTTCTTTCAACAGGGCCATGTGGCTGAAACTTGGATTTTGTCTCCACTTTTTAATCCATTTCTTTCCCGAACGGGTTTTACGTGATGTTTTGCATATCATCACGTATGCAGCCACGCTAGCAATCGCGTGAATTCTTGCTTTTCCAGTGTTCGACATAGGTATCAAGGAACCCCACACAAAACAAATACACTCGCGGCACACAGATGAAAAAAAAAAAAACACAAGATCCGGCAGATCAGGGCGGGAAAGTCTGACGGAGTTGGATATCCGAGAGACGGATCGTTGCCATGGAGTTTCAGGATGCACGCGCCAGATCCGTCGGATCTGATCCGAGGTCAATTCCAATCGAAATTTTACCCTCGGACCCTCAGTCCAGGACCGACGGATCAGATCCCACGAATCTGGACCGGCATCAGGCTCGTCCGTGTAAAAGCGCCTATTGGTCTATTTCCACGTAAACTAACAAACTGTAGACCGGTTTTGGTTGTTAAACCGTAACCTAGAAACCATAGAACACCATAAACCATAGAATAGATTCTATTATGTACTGATGATGGTTTAACAACCGAAACCGGTCTACAGTTCGTTAGTTTACGTGGAAATAGACTATTCTATTTTTATCCTGTAGTTTTTTTACTGTAAAGTACCCTTACTATCCAATACAGTAACGAAAACGAAGTCTATCTGTTGTAAAAAAAAATGCTGGATTTGTCTCTGGCCCGGGTCGTGGTTGGTTTAACTGCGGCTGTTGTCAGGCCTGACGGGTTGACATCAGCAGTATTTTCCCACCCGATTAAACACCTTTCTTATGTTGCATTTTTCAATAGCACTATTCATCAATCCGACCGACCCAATTTCTCATAGTCCACACGTCTCTTACGAAAAATCTGCCATCCACATTCCATATTTCAAACCCAATGGAAGGGATGTCCTAATATAATAATAGTTGTGCAATAATTGTGACGTCAGGTTAAAATGGTTGCGAGGAAAGAGGTCTTCCTGTGGATTGAGCCGTCCGCCGTGAAGACTGTCGAGCAGCTGCGGCAGTTTTACGTCCTGTGCCCCCAGTACGTTAGAGACGGATACCTCGTCGAGGCCATGAGGAGGTTCATGGAGAAACGTCCTGACACCTCCATTATCATATTCACCGATACTTGCAAGAACTGTCAAGTTATCTCTATGATGCTTAATTTAGTCGGGTGAGTACTATTGATGTCTGTTTTCTTAGATTAGACCTTGAGAATGACCATCCGAAGAAACTGCACCATTGTAAATTGTTTGCCAGCAGGGGCATCCATAAGGCCACATGGGCCACTCCCCGGCACCCAAAAACACTGGGAGTAAAAACAAATTCCAATCATTGTTCAATTGGCATTTGAATTTCCCTCCATACACTGTACCTAGCATTTTTCACAACTTTCAACTGTGACTCACCAGATTTCTCTGGCTATGGATAGTCAGTATTCTAGTAGAGCATCCATAGTGGTTCCTCCATGTTTACTCCACAGACCAAGCATGTTATCGGAATAAAGCGACAGTAATCGATGTCCTGCAATCGCAATCGAACCCTGGGCCCCTGAATCTGGCAGGTAGGTCCTGGGACCTAGTGTTCCCATGGCAACTGAGAGAAGGCCCGTTCGCGCATGCTCAGTAGAGTAAAAATGTTGTTTGCCACGCCCACTTTGGGCTCTGTCCCCAGAATCTGATTTCCAATCCAAAATCGTTCCTTTTCACAGTCGGTTCGATCCCTTCGATTCAATTTGTCTTCCCGATACGAGGTGCGTGCTCGTCTTCCGCTTTGTTTTTGTTGTCTCGTGAATCACATTCCTTTTCTCTGTTGAGCCTTTTGTCAGTTTTCAATTTTTTTCATCAAATTTTGTGCGTTTTGCGATGACCAACTGTATTTGTGGTACCAACATGCGTTTTGTCCTACTTGCTGGATTGGTCGGCGTCATAGCACAGATAACTACCTAGCTGCTAGTTAATAGCTTCTCCATTCAAGTAGGTACGGACCGAAGAGTCATTGTTTTGTTGTATTTTAGTTTACTATATTTTTGTAGCACATGGATTCGGTGGCTAATTTGCAGTAGAAATTGTCGACGTTTTCAAACGGCGATAGAAAGTTGATCTAGATGAGCATTTCTGAATATCACTCAGTCACTAAATAAAGGGAATGGTGTTGCTGCCTTGCGATATTTTGTAGACAAATCTGTTGGTTTTGTGTTCTGGTTTGGTGCTCCACTGTTTTCAGAGCCCACGCATCGCTACTGTTTACCAGGTTTCTGTCAGTTAACAAGATTGTTTCTTTTCTTAGATTTGAGAATGTGGCAATGCATAAAATGATGCATCAGAAGGAGCGGCTGCGGTCCCTGGCCAAATTCAAGTCCAACCAGGTGAATCTGCTAGTCGCAACTGACCTGGCTTCACGTGGTCTCGACATCCCTCTTGTTGAACTTGTAATAAACTACAACGTTCCCAATGCCGCCAAAGTAAGTACAGTAACAGAGAAAACTATGTAGAATTGAATCCACCCCAAGTAAAAACAGCAGTTTCCCGAAGTTTGGGGGCATCAAGTACAGTAATCCCTCGTTTATCGCGGTTTTTACGTTCTGGGACCAACCGCGATGACTGGAAATCCGCTAAGTAGCAGCACCATAGAGTTTTTGCATCACCCTCACGCCGAAACGAAAGCAGTGCTGCGCATGCGCACTTAAGACACCGAAAAGTTTGACCAACCGTGACGACGAAAAATAACGGGATCTCAAGGTGTCAGCTTTCGTCATGTTGAGATGATGAAACGTAATTTAACCTTACATCTGTGTAACACTACCTCCCTTTGTCTGTTTTCCTTGGAAAATATAGTTGAGCATCGTATTCACAGCTGCTTCCTCGCGTCTTTCTATGTTAATGCATATCTTATGCCATGTGTAGACATAGATTTGTATTCACCACAGAGTAAAATGGATGAAAGAGGTTAACATAACGTTAGCGTGACTTCACCAGCCGGTAGATGAACCGAAAAAGGTTCGCATCTGACTTCGGTCGCCTTATCCGCCATTTCCGTTTCGGTGTCGTTTTCCTTTTAGTTTCGGCGTGAGGGTGCTGCAAAAACTCTATTAATTTATTATTTTACGTGTACTTTTACCTTTATAAACTCTCCCGGCACTGTTAATAAACCCACCCTTTGCATTATTAATAACAGCACGCAAATGTAAAGCTATATTAGTGAGACAGATAAGTTTAGCATAAATAACAGTGCGCAGTTTTAAACCTTTATGAGCGAGGTAGGTAAGGTTACTGTGAACAGCCAATAATATTGGCCAACATATTATGTTCTGTACAAAAATAATATCTGTAACAATTATACATTATATTTATAATAACAGCAATCTTGCTACCACCACCCCACTAGTACGAGATCCCGACAGCTTTATAAAATACTTAGGCTTGCCATAAAAACCGAACTGAATGAGGTACTCCATATGTTTTTCTCAATTTTTGCCGAAGTATATTGCGTGGGGTTAACAAAAATCGGGTCTGTTCATCGTGAAAATTTTAAAATAAAATTAGAGAAGCGATTGGAAATTGGGAGTTTGAAAAAAAGGCGGGCTTGTAAAGATAATGCACTGCCTCCTCAAGCTTCACAAAAATGCAAAGAGTATCGAGGAAATTAAAACGGAATAAACAAGATAGTATGGAAATAATATAATAGCTGGTTTCCTGTAACGTAACGACCACTTTTTAATGATAAATAACGTTAGATTGAATGAGAGAAGACCGTGATCGCTGTGCTCACTATGGATACTATAATACCTTACCACTTTTACACATGAAAAGACACCCTTAGATAGCCCAGCCGTGACGTAGGACCCGCGCTTTTTCAACATACGATATATTTATTTCGCATTTCCTTCCTTATGTTACACAATGGGCTATTTGCATGGGTCACAAAAGCGGTTTATTTTTTTATTTTTTTGAATGAAAGTAGATTCCATCCTGGTAATTTTGAGGTCAACCACACTCGTATGATACGTAATTCTTTTTCTATGATTTTTCAAAGTTTCCAGAGTTCTTTATCTATAATTTTTCAAAGTTTCCAGAGGTCATTGCACTCCTGTCTCCATTTAAAAAAATTAAATAAATACGTGCAAATAGCCCATTTTTACCCTCTCCCACACTCTACGCTCCGATTAGATGCTCCCGTTTGTAGTGGATGTTTCACTTTACCTGTGGTAGTATTGGTATTGGATGGATCTGTCCCAGTACATTCAAGAATTTGGAGTGCTGGGTATCAACAGCTAAATCATCGATCAGTAGCCAAAACATTTGATAGAAAAAACATAGATTTTTCTTCTTTTTCTCAATTGAAACCCACTAGAAAGTAGGGTTTGGTACTGATAGCCTAAACATCTTGCTTTCTATCTTCTAAAAAATCACTTGAGAGTGTCAATGATTTTGCTTATAGGATAATTTAGATATTGTCGGTCCTACTCATTGATGTTCCTTGATGTTATGAGTGCGTTGTATGTAGGTGTTGATTAAATAATGATTAGTCTTGGTTGTTGACATGATATAAAACATTCTGTTTTTCGTAAAAATTAATAGTTCATCAAAAACGCTGCAAAGTCACATGGGTTTATTATTCTATTGGACATACCTACAGAAAGGTTGGCTGTTCATTAATTGTTTCTTTCATGCGTAATAATCGAAATAGCTACTTCTGATGGTTTCCATTAATTTTGGCCCCCAAAACACAAATTAGGTACGCTCTTTTTTTTCTTTTTTTTAAACTATCTTTGATCATTGGTAGTGCCATTTAATCGTCCTGAACCACGTCTTGACACTTTTTCCAGTGTTATTATACAAACTGATGGTGATTTCAGACGATTTCCCAGGTTTTTCACTCATAAAAAATCAATTCTGGGTGCTGAACATTTGGTAGAACTCAATTTTCCACTCTTTGGTCAAAATCGACTTCATATTCGGTCTTCTCGTCCCCAAAAACATAGAAAACGATATCTCAGAAGCTCATGTTACCAATATGTTGCTAAAACGTAAAAAGTACCTATTTTTACACACATTTTCACTCATAACACCCCTGGGTATATTCCGATCGGGCTGAAAAGTTTCGGGACACAACTAGGGCCCAAATGGAGCATGTGTGCGATAGAACGATTTTTTTAGACCGAAAATGAAGCCTGTACACGTGATACGGCGGACGGCGTACGGCGGACGGACATTGCATTTTTGGAATCTATGCACCTTGAAACGTAAAAGAAAAAAGTTTGAGGGGGTGTTATAAAAATTTTTTGCTGAGCGAATACATAGGTGTATTATTCACAGAATAATAAACCAAAATGTGAAAGAACTGAAAAAAAAACGAAAAATGGAAAACATTTCGGGGATAAAAAAAAATCAAGCACCACCTGTAAAAACTTGGATGGCTGAAAAAACATAGATTTTTGAAACATCGATACCGATCCCTCGAATTTGTTTCAGTTTGAACCCCCATGTGAAGGGTGTTTTGTTCTTCTGGAAATTACAAAAACTGCTTGTTCTAATATCTTGTCTTATGTCTATACCAGGTGTACATTCATCGTGTTGGCCGGACTGCCAGAGCTGGGAGAGTTGGCTACTCAATGACTCTTGTCACACCAGTCGACGTTAAACTAGTTCAGGTTTGTCTCGAGCGTCTTATGGTTTTGATTTTATTTTACCGTACCTGCTAATTTTGACGAACATTTTAATTGAGACTGTCTTCTATTTGCCTTGCTGTGTATATTCAAATCTTCTCATTTCTTCATGGCCCAAAATCAGCAAAAAACTATTGTTGACTAGTAAACAATTTTTTACTGGGGACATCAGTCGGAACGATGTTGACTAAGCAAAACCACGAGCTACATCACTCACGATGGAACGCAAAACTAGTTTATACTAAGATCATCACTCAAATCCAGTTTTGACCATCAAAAATTTTATTATGGTTGTTTTACTTACAGTCAAAATCCGAAGCCATTCAAAAGTTAAAACTAAGGTCATCATGATCTTAGGTGAGAGAGCTAAGGGCGGTATCGTGATTTTCAGCAAAACTTGTTGAAATTTACACCAAGATGAAGTTTTAACTCTGTAAGTTAACTTTAAAGACCGGGAAGCTAGAGAAAGTTGATTAAAAACTAATAGTCGCAAATAATGTACAGTCGCATCTCGCTAACTCGAACGCCTTGAGACTGGGTAAAACTCTTAGAGTTCTCGTTAATTCGAGGTATCGGCACTCCGAATTATCGAGCTGAGAGTTCGAGATACCGGTAGGTGGGCACTGGAAACAGGAAAATATGGGAGATGATTGTTCAAATACAAATCAAAATAATGTACCTATGTATGCATTCCATGTAGGTACATTCAAATCACTATGATTCTATTTACATTCTACATTTGCATGTACATATTCTATGCACATTCAAATCATTATAATTTCTATACCATACCATCCATACTATTCTATACCATACCATCCATACTATTCTATACCATACCATTATAATTTCTATACCATCATTACAATATTCTGGTTTAAAATATGTTTGTTTTTTGAGACATGGAAGTTATTTTTAAATTTTGTTTGATCATCTTTATAAAAACATTGGGTTGTATGCCCTCACAACTTTCCAAGAACCCTCTTAAATAATATATTTAGGCCATTTCTTGATTCTCTGACTGTAGCATGCCCCCACTCTCCACCCACTCCTTATTGGCCTTCCATTTCTTCGACATATCGTTAATTTGTTCGAGTGACTGAAAAACAGTTCTTGATTCTTGATATCGGTGTTTGATTAGTGGAGTTGCGACTGTTAGTATTAAATCTAAAGGGTTATTTCCACTAGCATCAGAAGTAAAATTGCCACACCTTCCGGAGGAGTCCGTCGTCACCAGCTGGTCGAGTACTGGAGGTGAGAACTTTCGATGTAAGAACACGATCTTCAGGCCGCAAGAGGATACAATAGTCTGGCAGATTTTTCTTTGTGCATGGGTGAAAGTGGGCTTCAGCCCTCAACCCTCCCTGCCCTTACCTGTGGGGACCCACGGCCGCCAAGTGTAGGGAAACTTCCCTACCGCATTATCCTGAAAAAAAGTGTAATATGAGGATTCACCTCCAACTTTGACAAATTATGAACGGCTACTCTCATTCGTTAAAAATTTGTCTCAAAACCACAAATATTTTTCAAGTTATTATGTTTCATGTGCTATTTTAAATTTTAAATACGAGAGTTTAAATACGAATCTATGCTAATCTGTGCATAAATTGATTGTTCTCATTATAATAATTGGTCAGGTGAACAAGTCATGCAAATTTTCAACAAAATTTCACAATTTCCGATTCTTTCTAAATTTAATGCACGCTATATTTGACTCTAAAAATCGTCTAAATCTAATGTGTTCAAAAGTTTATGAAATGTTGGACAAACTTCGAATTCAAAAAAGTAGGGTCTAACTCAATTGAAAGTTGATAACATTATTTTGAACATTTTTACTATAAACTATTTACTCTTATAAAACAGCATTTGACGAATT
Organism: Leptopterna dolabrata; assembly: GCA_954871275.1. Taxonomy (NCBI): domain Eukaryota; kingdom Metazoa; phylum Arthropoda; class Insecta; order Hemiptera; family Miridae; genus Leptopterna; species Leptopterna dolabrata. Next base: position 6,975,111 of record OX940984.1, on the reverse strand, counting down.
TTATAGGTACACTAACATTACTACAATATAAATAATAGAAACCATCAATCACTCTGGGGTGAAAATGAAATGAAAGGCACACGTAGACGACAGAGACGGTCACTGTAACCTTGATGGGGTTCAGAGCAAAAGTGAGAAAGGTGGCCGTAGGGTAGTTTGGCACCGTTAGGTTGGGGTAACTGACCTCCCTCCAACGACTCAAATGGTGGTGTGGAGAGGGTGATCCCATACACACTAAGATTATGATGACCTTATTTTTAAGATTTCTAGTTTTGACTACAACAGTCATAATGTATGATGGACAAAACTAATACCTATTGTCTAGTCAAAATTAGTTTTGACTGATGGCTATAGAGGCAATGGTACTGATGGCCTTAGGCAAAACTAGTTTTACTGGTGGCTTTAGGCAATACTAGTTTTGACTGGTGACTTCGAGGTGTGGTTCCGGTGGGGCTGCTGGTGACTGCGATGAGCCACTGTGGAGGGTTAGTTTCGATGGTGCGATAAACTGCACTGCGATGCGACTCTGACAGCTCATTTTGCCTCGAGACAGATCAAGAGATGGTCTTAGCGCGTGACATCGCCTTATTTTGAAGTGAGTAGAAGGACGTGCCGCAGCTTGTGACAGTGGCTGTTCTCGAGTCGTTTATTGTTCCGGTGAAGATGGGGTCGTTTTGGTGGAAGCTTGTTCCTTCTTAACCGGTGATAATCTCACTGGTCTACGAGGGGGACTCTCGAGGGTCCACTCTCGTCACATGGTAGCAGAGCGTGGTTTGGTAGTATGTGCTGAGTAATTCACCATACTCCATCCACATTTTCTGGGCTTTCCAGAAGGATAAGCCCAAAGGTTTCCAGAAGGATTCCTTTACAGCCGTCCTGTCCCTTTGATAATGCGTAAGTCCCCACTCCCTTTCCCCCCTTAAGGTGTCAATATAATTAAAATATATTGAGCTCATTTGAAGGCGATTAATGCCATGTCCCAGTTTACAAGTCCCAGTAGTTGTTCTACCCTAACGATGGAGGTTAATCACCTAGAGGCTGCCCAGATGAGTACAGTTAACTGTGATACAATCTGTGACAACATTTTTTCTCCACCATTACTCGTATGCAGGAGCTTTGTTCTCCACCAGTAAAATATTAATGAGCTAGTACCATTACGATGGAGGTTAGTCACCTTGAAGTTGTTCAGATGTCGTTTCCTGAACCAGAACTTCATACTACAATTCATTCCCCCCTTTTCCCTCTCATACTTCTGCTACCCAGAAGTATGTCATGTGGGAAGGAGTGTGACAGTGGCTTTTCTCGAGTCGTTTGTTGTTCCGATGAAGATGGGGTCGTTTTGGTGGAAGCCTAATCGATGTTCCTTCTTAACTGGTGATAATCTCACTGGCCTAGGAGGAGGACTCTCGAGGGCGACTGTCACAAGCTGTTGTCGGAAATACAAAGACAACAGGTCCACAGACTCTTCGAACTGCGGCATGAGAAGGGGTTTATTAATGCTTTGATTCATTCACATTTGAATGAAGTTAAAACAAAGTTTCGCGAATTTTTACGGCTAAATCACCAACAGTTTCAGTTTGTTCTCTCTCTGATTGAAGCCAATACAAACAAGGATGGTTTAATCTTGTTCAACAGTCCATTTCGTTGGATTATGTAGGTTCTTAAATTTGTTTTTGAAATATCGGCGTATCGATAGTTGATTTAAAAAATAAATTAATGTCCGTCCCTACTTGGGAAACACTGTGAGACACTAAAATATTCGATTTCCATTGTAGAGGGAACAGTGCGATCTGTCACTCAGCCACTCCACCGGAACCACGTACATTTGAAATAAATTGAAGCATTCACGAGTGGCCTGTCACAGTCACAAATCGCAATCGCCAGTGGCTCCACCAGAACCATACCTTTAGCCAGCACTAGTTTTGACTGATGGCTTTAAGCAACACTAGTAAAGCCAACACTAGTTTTGACCATTGGCTTCTGAGGCAACGCTACTGGTGGCCTTATGCAACACCGGTATTGACTGAAGCTCTTAAGCAACACCAGTTTTGACTGATGGCTTCAGACGATTCTGATTTCGGGCTCTGACTGCAACATCCGTATCCATTCCAGCAAAATCTGAAAACCTGTATTCTGACTTTGCAGAACATTGAGCGGGAGATTAATACCAAACTGGAAGAGTACAAAGTAGACGCAAAAGAAGTCGCCAAGATTTTCACTCACATCTCGGTAACTCGGAGAGAATGCGAGATTCAGGTCGACCAGTCGGAGTTCTACGAACGGAAGGAGATCAACAAAAAGAAGCAGCAGATTCTCGATGGGATAAACCCTGAAGCGCTGCAAGACAAGATCATAAAGAAACTCAAAGAAGAGAAGATGAAAAGGAAATTCAAAAAGAAGAAGACCAAGAACAGAGAAGTCAGTGGATCCAGCGACCCGCCAACCTCTGATCAGACTATGAGAGCTACCAGCTAGGCGGTTCATGATCAGCAGTTCATGATAATTCCATTGTACATAAGTATCTGAAGCAGAAGTTTAATTTTATTTCGAGAATGTAAAAAGCCGACTACGTTGATAAAATCGTTTTGTTGAATAAATTTATATGCTCTTACAATCTGGCTTTACTTTGACAAATGACCCCCAAGAAGTGTGCCAGACATGGGCAAACTTTTTAAGGGGAGGGCCAGATAAAATAAAAAATTATCTAGGCAGGCCGGAAAAAAAATTGAACAAAACACAATTTTTCATTTTTACACCGCACACAACTTATATTTATGCTGCAATAGTAAAAAAAAACTTTATGTGACTGGTGAAACTGTGACTGAGCTTCTAAAATCTGTTAGAAATGGGGATGAGCTGATTCCCAGTAGTGAAGCTAAATGGTGGTCAGTCAATCGGTTTCTAACGCTGTTTTTGCAAAGCTTTATTCAGCACTGTGAAGACACCAGTGTGAACACTGCCACACGCATTGTACTCCACATCGCCATGCTACCGATTTACAGACATCTACTACGGCAGTGAGTATATACGTGAGGTTGCGTACGAACTCAGTTAATAGAGAGTTGTCGCAACCATTTTCCGAAAAACGTAACTCTGTTCTAGGGTGACAAACTCGGATACTAACTATCCAACGTAAGTTCCATGAGAAAGTTACGTGTTCATGTCACTTCAACATGTTATGTTGAAGTGACGTTAAAGTAATAACTTGTCAATGATATATAATTTGTCAAGTTAACCTCTTCATTCTCATACTATAGTCCGTGAGATGTGAGAATAGGACCACAAGTTCTTCCTAAAGACCTGCTGACCCTGTTGGGGGTAACCCCCTTCAGTGGTTTTCAGGCGTGCCACCTGAAAGGGAAAATATTACCTAAGGTACTAGCTCCCTCATTACCCAATTGTTTTCTCGCTTTTTCAATCGTTTGTATAAACGCAGTTTGTCTCATTGGATTCGATCTTCGCTTATCAATGGACTTACACATTTTGGTTTCTGGTTTCGTAGCGTCAGTTCTCGGAATTCATTTGGTTTTTATTTAGACAAGCTTGTGTGTAATGGAATCACCGGCTGTTTGAACAATCGAAATTCCTCCCGGTCTTCGGACGGTGATCAAGAGTGGAAAACCCCTCAAACCGAAAGCACGCTGCTTGGCTTTTCGAGTGTGGAAGTTCTTCCAAAAAGAAAAAGAACACCAAGGTCCTTTGAAAAACTTCAACTAAATGACGGAAAGAGTCTACGACGCAACTGGCCTCAACAAGAACACAGTAACCCTTGAAGGGAAATCTGGAGGTGAAGAAGCTTTCGAGACGCCTGGTAAAACGAAGCCCAAGAAATGTTTAAAAACGGGCATCGATTCGTTCGATCTGATGGCTATCCGAAATCACATTTTCGGCCATTTCAAGGCGAAGCAAAAAAATACATCTTCACCAGTTAGGGATTTCGAGGTCTTAAAACGTAAGGCAGATGCGGTGAGATAGTGGAAATCCATTTTCAAAACAAAACGTATCAAATGAAATAGGTAGTCTTTATTCCACAAAATATTATAAACAGAACTGTAGACCGGTACCATTATCAATACAGCATACTGACACAACTGTACAAGGATAGAGACAAGATCGTCGAGAGATGGTTAGGGATGGTTATTCGCTCTGTTGGGGCTCTGTTTCGCAGGGAATGAAAAGGACAGACATGATGCATGGAAAACACCTTTGAATCGATTGCTTGGAACTGAATTGAGCCCCAGAAAATGTTTGAAAATCTATTTTTGACTCATCTCGATTGTGAGCACTTGAGGGAGGCGTAAAACTCCCGGACCAGTAGGGAATATTCCCTCCCAAATGGCAACAGTGGTCCGCTCTGGGTGAAAGGGCGGTGCTTAAGGCTCTCTGATGGTGGGGGGCCATTTTTTTGGTCAGTCCTATTCTCATATCTCACTGACTATAGCTCGTAACATAATTATTCAGTAATAGTAATTATTCCATTTTGATGGTTTTCTATGAGTTATGAACAATTTATAGAAGAGCAATCGTGCCCTTTTACTGTACAACCACACGCACGGCACGGTGAGACCTTGGGTTCTTTGTATATTTTATATACCCACAATAATTGCGAATTATAAGGCACTCACTTACCGTGCTCATGGTTTTCGGATGGCAATGCTCAAGATGAATAGGTGCACGAACCACATGAAGTTCAAGATTCCAAATATACCTAAAGAGAATGCAAATGGCGGAAAACCTTCCGGAGGCCGACTCCTCCCGTCTTTCTACAAAATTCGCAGTGACGCGATGGCGCAGCCATGGAGATCAAATTTGGTTATCTGCGAAGAAGTTTACTTACGAGTTACGTAGAACGTAGCTTTGAGATGCGTGACACACATCTTTCCAATAGTTACGTGGCGTTGGACAACGCAAGTCTTGAAAACGCTAAAACTTACGTCTCGAACGTTACACTTGCGTTTATGTTCTCTCTCCCGATCGTCAATTTTTGGTTGCGACAACTCTATTATTATATGCTTAAAACGCAATGAGATGGAAACCGTTATGCTATTCTAGCTACGGAGAAAATAAATTTTGTCCTATGTGTAATTGTAGGGGTTATTCAAAACCATGCCGGGGCCGGATTGACTAGCCCGAAGGGCCGCACTTGGCCCGCGAGCCATACTTTGCCCATGTCTGAACTAGACGTATCACTTTTTGTTGTTCGTGATAAATCACATTTCCATTAAATTTTTATTCCAACAATAGTTTAACTGCTACGAGGGACAGAATTCAGACGTATATGATCCGTTGCCTAATTTTCTTCACTTCCGGAATGTCCGTTTTGTAGAGACCTCCTTTCTCGACGACCCAAAGGGAGCCAGGCGGTGCGTATTGGATCATATAAACCAGAGATCTCGATACTTGCTCAGGCCTGAAACTCGTAAAACAGCGTTAAGATCGGCGTAGATTTGTCTAGTTATTTACTTACTACTTCCTAGAAGAGGGCCGATTGTAAAACATATTAAAATGTTGAATGGGCTATTCGCACGGGTCAAAAAAGCGGTTTAGATATTATTTTTTTTAAAATGAAAGTAGATTCCATCCAGAGAATTTTGACACCAACCGCACTGTGATGAAAAGTTATTTTTCTATGATTTTTCAGTTTTCAGAACTTCTGACGTCAGCAGTGGGGCAGGGGGGTCCCGCCTAGGCGAGAGGGGTGCAATGGTGTCAGAAGTTTTGGAAACTTAGAAAAATAATATAAAGCAAACTAATTATCGTAGGACAGTGCGGTTGGTGTCAAAATCCACTTGCACACTACTTGAATGTCGCTGGGTGGATTTCCTGACCCTTCTCTGACTGTATAATATCCATGTTCTGTTTGCAGTGTTCTTCTGACCACTTGCGGACGGTTTTTCGGCTTCCCGCTTTCTGACGAGATGCCCTCACTAGGGCTGCCAACCCCTCGCGGGATTTGAGTCAAATTGAGAGGAGTCAGGAAGTTTTTCCTGTTACACGTACACAATATAAACTTTTTGTATTTATTGTGTGAAATTGGATTTTTTTAAAAACGTGAAAAATTTCAAAAATTGAACTTTGAGCCAAATAATTTTTCCGGGAATGGTGATGATTGGATTTGATTTTTTTCAACCTGTTTCCAACGATTTTTTCCTAGGCTGACAAAGTAAGGGATCTACAAGAGTTGAGTTATAATGCCAAAAACGTGGTAGAAAAAACTCAAATCCACGAAAATTCGAAAAGTGGGGGGTTTGGAGAAAAATGTCAAGTGAAATTTTTTGTTGACAATTAATCGTAGACACACTGGAGGTATAACGGTTTTTCCTCACTGCTGAAAATTCTTCATGAACTGAGCGTTAGCGTGTGTTGACCATTCAGGTACAAGAGCTTTGTCGTCCTGGCAGAGCATCAGATTGGTTGAGGTCGGTCCTGGACAGATCCCGATAACACGGACTCCCGATGCTTTAAAATGTACGTTGTCCTGCAGAGCGATAAAAGAGTTTATTGTTCTTCATGGGACCGCAAAAATAGCGAACCTAATGATTGGATAATCTCCGATAGCGAAAAGATCAAACGGAAGGCAACAACCGTGCGTTGGTGTTTCAGTGCGTGTCGGCGCATGGTGGGAAATGAGCTCCGATAGTGAAGTTAAGTGTTATGGTTAAATTCCCACACTTGTCAAAAGAAAACCAGATATCTAAGTATTTAGGCGCCTCCACCATTCAATTCTGTATAGCCCCACCAGACTCCAGTAACTCACAGTGAAAGTCTTTACTTTTATTCAAAATACCACGTAAAACGGCATGAATTATGACGAACTTTGTTGCTGTTATATTAAAACGCTGCAAATTATTACACAACAGCTTTTATTTACCTGTAGATGCCCCTTTCTACGTAGGTCGTGCCCCCCCCCCCCCCCCCCCAGGGAATCCCTAAATCGAGTACTGGGGACGGTCGGGGAATTATGGATTCAAAAAATCCATCATTAATTATATTTGTTGTTTAGTCATGAGGCAACGTTTGTTAAGTTTAAAAAGTACCTATCAACAGAATCCAAAATAAAGTCATTCTTCAAATGAAATAATATCACGGAGCAAATAAATCGATTTCATACAGCCAGGGTTTGTTCCTCAATCCTCCAAAAACGTCCACAAATGATAGGCACCAGTGTGCGGTGCAATTTTTTTTTAAATTCAGTTATTTCCATTTTTAAATTTACAATAATACTACATGGATAAAACAATCAATAATAAATAAACTTTCATTCTTCTGCATGAGTATAACATACTTAGGTATTAAGCGTGGGGAAATTCTCCCCAATATGGGCCAAATACCCGTGATAGGGGAAGAGTTCTGTTCGCACTGTAGGACGTGTACAACCTAAGCATTAATAAATAAAGTTATAATAAATTCTTTTCCGTTTAGTAAAAGTATAGAAAATAATAATATTGATAAATTAATTCTTCATTTCGATGATCCTATAGTTGTAATCTTAAGTGTACGATCAGTATTCTATTTACATCTTTCCCTTCTTTTATTCCCTCTATAACTTTTAGGCTCATATTTATAGGTATACAGTTACTAAAATAATTTATTCCTGTATACAAATAATGCTTTTGTGCAAATGCTGTTTTACAAAGTGGCATTTTTAAGTTGAAATTATCTTTGAATCTGGTGCTTTTATCGCGATGTGGCTGTATGCTTGTGCTTTCTTTAAATATTTGCTTTAAACTAGCGTTTTTCTTTAATGCATTTATATTCAATAATTCTAGTTGGTCGAACAGCTCTCTTCTAGTTTTATTCTGCATTGCTGTCACAATGCTTTGTTTGGTAAGCACTAACTTGGGTGCTATCTAATATATAAAATTCTCGTGTCACAGTTTTCGTTGCCATACTCCTCCGAAACGGCTTGACCGATTTTGATGAAATTTTTTGTGCTTATCCGGTATCTATGAGAATCGGCCAACATCTATTTTTCATCCCCCTAAATGTTAGGGGTAGTCCACCCCTAAATATTTTTTTTAATTTTTTAGACAAAATTTTTTGTTTTCATTTTTTCACGACACAGCATACAAAAATACATGCAACCCTAAATTTTCACCCCTCTACGATCAACCCTTATTTTTTAATTGTTAACTAAAAACTTTAATTTTTTTGCAAGAATTTTTTTTATATTTTGTCATGACTTGGAATAAAAACTTTCATATGACCGTGAATTTTTCACCCCTCTACGATCAACCCCTATTTTTTATTTGTGAATTATAAACTTTAATTTTTTGGCAACATTTTTTTTTATTCTGTTGACTTAAAAAAATAAATTGTACTTGATAAATTACTTATTAACTGTTCATAAATATTTATTAAATCCTATGATGTTAAAAAATCATTTATTAACAGTTGATAAAGCTTACAACACCAGCTGGAGAGCATGTACGTAGATTCAACGCACCTGTTGTTGAAGACGTTGCTGGAATCATGGTTGGCGACCGTACAGCTACGCGACAAATCGTGATTCGAAGAAGAAATAATGATCTTCAGTTCATCAGTGATACCCATCGTTCATATGACGCTCTCCAATATCATTTATTAACAGTTGATAAAGCTTATCAAATATAAACAAATTTTTCTATCCGTTTCAGTTTTTTAACTTCATTTATTTATATGTTGCTGTACAGTCAGCAATGCCAAAAAAGCGCAAAGGGGCCAATTTGAGTTGTCGAACGAGCCGTTCCAGAGCCAAGCAAGATTTAAGAGCACGAAGATCAAGCGAACAAATTCAAGAAGACAATGCAAATTTGCGTGCGAGAATGTCGCATTTACGTGAACAACGATCACAAGAGGCACGAGATGAACGAAATCATCAAAGACAACTAGAACGAAGACAAAGTCGCAGATTCATAGTCGACAGACATAGAGGAATTGACCAACAACGCCAACAAGTTCATCGAGCATTTCTGTCAGATTCATTTCTTCGACTAGCATTCCAGTACGAGCCTGATGTTGAATATTATGCTCATTCCAAAGTGGTTATTGGTACTTTGGAGAAGGAATGCCCGCATTGTCATGCACTTAAATTTAAAAATGAGCCAGCTGGGATGTGTTGCTCATCAGGAAAAGTACAACTAACCGAAATTGAAACACCACCTGAGCCATTGCACGGTTTACTTATTGGTACTGATCCAGATTCTAGCGTGTTCCTGAAGTCAATTCGCACTTTCAATTCATGTTTCCAAATGACATCGTTTGGAGCAACAGAAATAGTTAGCAATGTTGCAGCAAACCAGTTTGTTTCTGTTGGCTAAAGACGGACTAACCAAGAATAATGTACACTCTATTGCGCTGAGAGATTAATTTTTTTTTAAATTTCAACTGCCATAATTGATAGTAAAAATATGAATAATTATTTTTGATGTTTAGATAGCTATCAAGGATTGTAATTTAAAATATATTCGTTAATTTAATAAAGATTAATTTATTAACCTGAATAAAACATACTTTTATTGTTTATACCGCTTTTGATTATAAATATATCCCCGCACACTTACAGAAGATAGTTATTTTTATTGAATTAAAAAAAGTTTCCTAGGAAAGAATGTTTCCTAATGTTTCCTAGAGGTACATGGCAAAACAACGTTTGAATGCTTAGTAGTTGGATGCTTTAGCCCATCGTTGAATAGTTTATACGACAATTTGTTTTTTCCGGCTGCAACGCGCCGGGTAACCGGCTAGTATATATGATTGTCCTCACACTAATGTAATGGCTCGGGTACTACCAAACACTGTATTTAACGAAGAACTAAAACATGAAAACCTATTTGAAAAGTATATGTAATTCTACCGCAGAGTCATTTGGGACTCTGAAAAATGTTGTAAAATCTTCGTTTGCAACGCAGACTCTTCACTTTGCATTTTGCGAAAGATAACCTTTAGGAACAGAACTGTTCAAAACAGGGTAAAACTCTGCAGTTCTGCACTTTGCATTTCACTCTTCTTCTTTATATCAAGAGCGTTCTTTAGGAACGAAATTCATTCGCAAAGTGCAGAGTGTGGATTTGAAGAGTGCAGAGTAAAGAGTGAAAGTCTTTAGGAATGAGCCCCTGGTCTGACAATAGGTACCTAACCTCCTACCTGATTAACTAATTGGTTACACCAGCTTTGAAATTATTGTTCACCTGTTGTATATACAGGTGAACAATAATTGAACATATATATAGGTGAACATATATATATATTGAATTGAACATATATATATAGGTGAACGTAATTGAACATAATACACTACAGGCAATACGTACCCCCAAGCTCTTGGTCAGTCCGGCTATGGCGTGCTGTGTCGCGGAAAATATAGGAAGGTAAGGAGGATCGGCGTCTATTCCGAGAGTCGAGGCCACGTTGACGATCACCGAGTTTCCCGGAGTCTTTTTCTGCGAGAGGTATTTCATACCCAAAAGAGAACCTCGTATCACGGATTTCTACAACCATGTCGAATGACATATTTCAATTCGCTAGATTGGTAAACATGGTGAATTCAACAGCGCCCCCATAACTCGTTGAAAATGCGAAACGAAATCACAGAAGCCGGTAGGTAGGTACATTACCACGTTAATGTCGATCTCGTCTTTCCAGTAGTTATCATCCAAAAAGCCTGCGTTGTTGACTAAGATGTCAATACCCCCGAATTTCTTCGTTATTTCTTCCAGAGTCTCTGGAAAACGTGGGTTTTGTGAATGATAGACTAAATTAATACTTCCCAGTTCAGCGGGTCAAGTAGGGAACTTTAACTTTGAACCCCTATGGAATAGTGAGCAAGGAGATTCCTAGTTTTTAACCGACTTCAGAAAAACGAGAAGGTTCGCAATTCGAACTGTTTCCATGTTCTTTTTTGATGTTCGTCCGGCGATTATTCCGAAACTACTGGATACATTTCGATGAATCTTTCTTCATATGAAAGAGGATCGATCATCCCCCGGTGGTCTCACGCTAGTTTTGTAAATAAAAAATTAGTACTGGGTCTGTACTAGGCCAGTTGTTATACTAATCGATTTCTAGCGCTCTAACAGATATTGCACAATTTGCCGACACGAAACAGCCTGCAAAAGACTGTGGATGCCCCAGCATTTAAATAGTATAAGCACTTGATAGATAGCGTGAAGTATATTACTGAGCTAGTAATGGGTCACTACTGGCGTTTGGCAAGGTATCCTTCGGTAATAAAACAAAATTATTAGGAAAAATAAAGACCTTCGAAAAACGCACCAAAAAATATCAAATATGTAATTCATAAACATCTTTAGGCAAATCTAGTGATCTCACTAAAAAGCAAAAAATTAAAAAAAGGTAGGTTTAGTGAATGCATTGGTGACGCGCATCCACTACGAGAGGCGTTTAAGGTAGGCTGTACCCGGTTTGGTTATAGTGCAGAGCTACCACCATGCCCAGGATCTTTTGGGATGTTTGCCTGGTTTGGTTATAGAACAGAGCTACCACCATGCCCAGGATCTTTTCGGGAGCGTTGCCTGGTTTGGTTATAGAACAGAGCTACCACCATGCCCAGGATCTTTTCGGGAGCGTTGCCTGGTTTGGTTATAGAACAGAGCTACCACCATGCCCAGGATCTTTTCGGGAGCGTTGCCTGGTTTGGTTATAGAACAGAGCTACCACCATGCCCAGGATCTTTTCGGGAGCGTTGCCTGGTTTGGTTATAGAACAGAGCTACCACCATGCCCAAGATCTTTTAGGAGGCGTTGCCTGGTTTGGTTATCGTGCTAGACGACCACCATGCCCAGGATCTTTTAGGTTGAGGACAGAGATGAGGAGTGAGGAGAGAGAGAGAGTAGTATTCGACAGGAGGAGAGCGTAGAATGGTTGGAAAGGCGAAGGAGGTGAGTATTTATAGCCCTTAGGGCTATCTCCCACTGGGATCCCCTGCGTCTTCCATCCCCACTTCTGTTTATTTGGCGAGATCTTAATTTCACACGAGGTGGTTCTGGGAGGATACCACGACACTAGGTATACAAAACTAAAATGTAAAGAATAATTTTTATGCTGAACAAACGTAGGTAATTTATTCGAAGCCGGTTCAACAAAATTTTTGAATTCTGCGCCAACTTTTACCGAAACACCCCACACACACCCTTCATATCCCTTTGTTTTTATACATTTTAGTTGAAATTTGGCGCCGACTTCAACAATTATGTTGTATCGGCTTTGAATGCATTACATTTGTTCAGCATAAAAATTATTCTTTACTTTTTAGTTTTATCCTAGCTTTTCATGTCTTTCTTGCAATTTTTTATTAAATTAGCGCAAACTGTGGTAATTACAGCAATAATGGAGGTAATTATATCAGTAGGGTGGTGTAACACCACCCTACCTAAGAAGGTACCTACTTCATTTACGCTTGATTTTACACTTAGGTATGTTATACTTCTTAGTACAGTGTGCCAGTGACTGTAGGTAGGTTACCTATTATAGTTCTGGAGTTAATTTGCTTACGACCGAATTTATTCCCAAATATTGGGAAACTCAATGAAAACCTCGGATTACCTTCGAAATCTTGATGTTTTCGCACGTCCATGTTGATGAAGCAAGCCTTATGTTTCCCGTGCTCGTTGTTGAGACTTTCTGCCGCCTTCCGCCCCTCCTCGCAGTGACAGTCGGCAAGGATCACTCTCTTTGATGGAATAATGGAGAGGTACTTAGTATATTGTAGTTCTTAAAAAACTACCCTACTTCGGACGAATACTGAATTAAATATGCAGATTAACAGCGATAGGTCAACAGCGATATGTATTACAATGGGGTGCCATGTAAAGATAAATCAAGTTGACGCCTGTTATTCATCATTCTTTTTCATCCCTACGAGTGGAGGACATATCCTAATTTTTACGCCTAGTTGTCCCTCCTTTTGATTTATTATTCAGCGAATAATACACCAATGTATTTATTCACTCATCAAAAAAATTTATAATACCCTGGATGGATTTTTTTGCTGTAATTAGCCAAATCAAACGCGATTGAGCTCAAAATCAATAGGCAAGATCTACACATACCCTAACGGAAAGTTTGGTACCAACCGCACAAATTTTGGTCCAATTTTACGGCAGATGTGGTTGAAAATTGAACAGTTAGAAATTCCGTCGCTTATTTTTTCACCTAGAAAGCTCGATCTTATCTCAAACCCTAAAATAAAATCTGAAAAAGGTCGTATTTTGAGGAAGGTATGACCATTTGAAATTCCTACATACTACGTACGGAGTGACATTCAGCGGACAACCGTCTAGAAACTCGTTTTGAGCACTTCTGGACAAGATTCCATTGTTTTCTCCAACACCAATTTTTGAAGTTATCTCCATACTATTCCTATAAAACGGGAACATGGAACGCTGCGAATTCCTTGTCACATGGATTTATTATTCTCGACTGAATACGACACGATTGGGACCTCAGTGAAGAGCTAATTTGAGGTTTTAAGGTTTATTAGGTTGCTATTTCTGATAAATTATTTTCGCTCAGTGAAAATGTCACTGAACTGCCTTCATTCACCTGCTAATTCTACCTCCTGTGTTGTCATACAGATTTCTGTTGGTTACAGCCATTTTCACAGTTTTTTGACCCATAAATATTCCATTTTGAGAGTTAGAACTTCGTTAACACCTCAATCCTTCACTCAGTGGTCGAAATCAACTTCATATTTTGTCTCCTCACCCTAAAAAAACATGGAAAACGATACGTAACAAGCCCAAGTTCACAACAACCTTAAAAATACCTAATTTGTACCCATTTTTCTCCCGAAACCCACGGTATATTCCGATCGGCTGCAAAGTTTCGAGACACAACTAGGGCCCAAATGGAGCCTTGTGCGAAAGAAAATTTTTTTTAGATCGAAAATTAAGGTAGATATTGATGAATGATGATAAGGCGGAAAGACATTGCATTTTTGGGACCTACGAACCTTGAAACGCAAAAAAAATTTTGAGGGGGGGTTCGAAAAAAATTCCGAACCAAATACATAGGTAAGATTCAAAAATAATAAACCAAAATGGTATGGTAACCCGGCAGGTACCTACGTACGTTAGTCTACCCCTCCCTTGGGTGACAAGTAACCAAGTATTCATTTCAAGCAAGTTGTATGTACCTAAGGACGAAACGAACATCATTTGGACATGAAATTGCAAATTAAATAATTAAAGCTGTGGAAGGAACTTTAAAGAACAACTGCACGTGTGTTCCAGCGTTATCTGGTCGATTAGCTGTAGAAAATCTACGCCACGTTTTTACTAATTTCTTTTCTTTGACACTCGAATGAAGGCTTAACTCACGTAGACCTGGTTACAGAGTAGTTCTTTAGCGGTGGCTAAGCCAATACCCGTCGCTCCGCCGGTTATAACCGCCAGCTTGCAATGCAGATCCATGTATTTGTACGTCGCACACTGTCCGCTAGACCGAAAGGTTATTCACATAAGATTACTCGTATGGCGGAAACAAATTAAAAATTGGAACAGATTACAAAAATAATATTGTCCGGGCAATGTTTACCAAAGACTGCCATGAAAGAAACATAATTTTAAGACATTAGGGGTGGGTTTTACCATCTAGAATTAAAATGCGAGTTGCATACGTTAACTTGGAGTTATAGACAAATTTAGGGATGCAAAACGCATTCATTTTGGTTTATTATTTTCAATAATGAACCATTGGAATCGAGCATGAAAAAAAAATTCTAACCCCCCCTCAAAATTTGATGGTTTACGATTCAAGGTGTATAGAATCCGAAAATGCAATACAAATATTTCTGTCTGTCCGCCGTACGCCGTACGCCGTACGGGCCACTTTTCTTAGTTACCATGAAAAAAAATTGATGAAATTCGGGTTATAGGTTCCGTTCGGGGTCTAGTTGGTCCTCGAAGCTCGACGTTACTGTCAGTCATCTCTAAGGGGTTCAAAATAGGGGTTGAAATTTTCAGAACGCCGTAGCTCGAAAACTTTCGATAGACGGGTATGGTTTTTTTTACGTTACTAAATTTGAACTGAGCTAAACAATTTTTGGAGACCACCCGGAGCATCGTACGACCAGCCGTTCGTGTGCACCAAAAAGCATCGTCAACACGATCGTGAATCAAACGGTATTAATCCGGCCTGGATATCATCGCTAGGGAGCACATGATTATAATCAAGGATGGCTGTATGAAGTTGAGTTGGTTGTTCTGCGATATTATTTCATTTGATAAGTGATGGACTATTGGATTTTGTAGGTAGGTACTTGTGAAACTTGAACAAACTTTGAAGTATTATTGATGGGTAAATTATTACACAATGGCAAATTATTACACAACGGCAAATTATTACACAATGGCAAATTATTACACCACGGTAAATTATTACACAACGGTAAATTATTACACAACGGCTCATCTACCAAGAAGGGGCTGGATTTTGTTCATAGGTACTTTTGGAACTTGAACAACCGTTGAAGTATTATTGATGGGTAAATTATTACACAATGGCAAATTATTACACAACGGTAAATTATTACGCAACGGCTCATCTACCAAGAAGGGGCTGGATTTTGTTGATAGGTACTTTTGGAACTTGAACAACCGTTGAAGTATTATTGATGGGTAAATTAATACACAATGGCAAATTATTACACAACGGTAAATTATTACACAACGGCGCATCTACCCAGTAGGGGCTGGGTTTTGATGATAGGTACTTGAACAACCGCTGAAGTATTATTGATGGGTAAATTATTTCACAATGGCAAATTATTACACAATGGTAAATTATTACACAACGGTACATTATTACATAACGGCTTATCTACCAAGAAGGGGCTCGATTTTGCTGATAGGCACTTTTGCAACTTGAGCAACCGTTGATTGATGGGCAAATTATTACACAACGGTTCATTATTCTATCTCCGTCGAAGGGGAACCTATACAGGTAAATTAATACACAACGGTTTAGGTAGGTACCTAGTAACGTGTGCGGGGTTAAGTATACTAACCAACGGAGGGTCTGCGATATACATAATATGTATAGAATTGTACATATATAAGTAGAAGGGTTATCTATGCGGAGAGCTGTGATCTGTAACAGAAGGGTATTCTGTACAAAATAATAAACCGTTGTGCAGGGATTTGCAGCGTTTTTCTTTTACGTTTCAAGGTACGTAGATTCCTAAAATGCCAGTGTCCGTCCACCGTTTCATCCATATATCTACTTCATTTTCTGTCTAAAAAAATCGTTCTTTCGCACACAGGCTCCATTTGGGCCCTAGTTGTGCTCCGAAGCTCGGCCGCCCGTACGGAACACACCCAGGGGTGTTATGGGGGAAAAATGTGTGTAAAAATAGTTATCGTTATACATGTTCTTTAGGGTGAGAAGACCGAATATGAAGTTGATTTTGACCATGAAGAATTGAGGATGTAACGAAGGTTTAGCACCCAATATTAATTTTTTATGGGTCAAAATCCTATGTAATTGTCTGAAATCACCATAAGCTTGTATAATAAAACTAAACGCTGCAAAGTCCTTGTCACATGGGTTTATTATTCTATTATTTTATTGGTCTACAGAAATGCTGGCTGTTCATTTATTGTTTCTTTTATGCGTAATAATCGAAATAGCTATTTCTGATGGTTTCCATTAATTTTGGCCCCTAAAACACAAATTAGGTACGCTTTTTTTTTTTCAACTATCTTTGATCATTGGTAGTGCCATTATTTAATCGTCTTGATCCACGTGTTGACACTTTTTCTAGTGTTATTATACATACTGCTTGTGATTTCAGACGATTTTCCAGGTTTTTGACTCACGAAAAATCAATTTTGGGAGCTGAACATCTGGTACAACCTCAATTTTCCAGGCCTTGGTCAAAATCGACTTAATATTCGGTCTTCTCGTCCCCAAAAACATGGAATACGATACCTCAAAATCTCATTTTACTACTATGTTACTAAAACACAAAAAGTACCTATTTTTATACACATTTTCACTCATAACTCCGCTGGATATATTCCGATCGGGCTGAAAAGTTTCGGGACACAACTAGGGCCCAAATGGAGCATGTGTGCGAAAGAACGATTTTTTTAGACCGAAAATGAAGCCTGTACACGTGATAGGGCGGACGGCGTACGGCGGACGGCGGACGGACATTGCATTTTTGGAATCTACGCACCTTGAAACGGAAAAGAAAAAATTTTGAGGGGGTGTTATAAAAATTTTTTGCTGAGCGAATACATAGGTGTATTATTCACAGAATAATAAACCAAAACTCGCAAGTTCAAGAACTATTTAAAACCGTAAAAATATTTATGTAAAAAAATGGTATAGGCGTTTTGAAAATTTCAACCCCTATTTTGAACCCCTTAGAGATGACTCACAGTAACGTCGAGCTTCGAGGACCAACTAGACGCCGAACGGAACCTATAACCCGAATTTCATCAATTTTTTTTCATGGTAACTAAGAAAAGTGGTAGGTATTTTTATTGCAGTTTTGGATTCTACATACCTTGAAGCGTAAACCATCAAATTTTGAGGGGGGGTAAGAATTTTTTTTTTTTTCACGCTCGATTCCAATGGTTCATTATAGAAAATAATAAACCAAAATGATGGCTGTTTTGGAGTTTGTTGAAAGGTAGGTACTTTTGCAACTTTTTTCACTCCACATCAACAACCTCCCTTCAGAACTTCATTATTTGCGTTTCTTTTTGCCATTTTAGGTACTGTTTGTCATCGACAGAATTATTTTAGCAACATTTAACTCGCGATTTAGGTAGGTACCTAGTAACGAGTACGGGGTTAGGTACTAACCTACGGAGGGTCTGCGATCTACATAATATGTATAGAATAGTGCATATTATGTAATATAGACGGGTTATCTATGCAGAGAGCTGTGATCTGTAACAGAAGGGTATTCTGTACAAAATAATAAACCGTTGTGCAGGGATTTGCAGCATTTTTCAGTAACCCCACTTTACTCCAAGTTAGCGTAACTCTATGTGGTGAAACGCGCCATAGGTATACTGTTAACAAAGTATCAGCTAAAAACAATAATCGTTACAGAACAAATAATTATCGCATGCAGCAAATTGTCAGGTGTCGTGTAGTGCGCCCTAAATAGCGTAGAAAATACCTATCAGGTAGATAGTGACAGGGAGAGTCTACGCAGCAGACATGCAGTTGGGGACAGGGACTTAGACGGATAATTCGCTCTTTTGTGCGTGTGGATGTCTCTATTTTTAGCGATGTGTTGCCATTTTCTGTTTGGAAAGTGGACAGAATAGGTACGTAAGCAGGTACGTCGAAAGTTACACAGCAACGTCAACTGTGGATTGACATACGATGACTCAATCCTTCAAAGGTTCTGGATTGGTTGTTGTTCAAATAGCTGTGAAGTGGAATAAAAAGAAAAACTTTATCGTTTTCATACGAGCTGGAAATTCAAAAGAACGTTGAAGCGTTGAGGTGCAGATAGGAAACTCCTACGGTTACAGCTGGCTTGCATCTCTTACTTATTGCGAAAAGTACTCTCCTCTTTGAAAAACGTTGCGAAGTCCTTGTCACATGGTTTTTTTATTCTATTGGACATACCTACAGAAATTATGGCTGTTCATTTATTGTGCCTTTCAAATGAAAAAATAGAAATAGCTATTTCTGATGGTTTCCACCAATTTTAATCCCCCAAAAAACGAATTACGCTACGGTTTTTTTTTTCAAATTATCTTTGATCATTGATAGTGCAATTTAACTGTCTTGATTCACCTGTTGACATTGTTTCTAATGTTGTTATACAAATTGATGGTGATTTCAGACAATTTTCCAGGTTTTTGACTCGTGAATAATGAATTTTGGGAGCTGATCCTTCGTTACAACTTCAATTCTTGATCTTTGGTCAAAATCTACTTCATATTCGGTCTTCCCGCCCTAAAATACGCAGAAAAAGATACTTCAAAAGCTCATTTCACTAAAACACCAAAAACCCCTATTTTTACACCTATTTTCCACCCACAACACCCCTGGGTGTATTCCGATCGGGCTGCAAAGTTTCGGGACGCAACTAGGGCCCAAATGGAGCCTGTGTGCGAAAGAACGAATTTTTTAGACCGAAAATAAAGTAGTTAGATGCGAGATACGGTGGACGGACATTGCAGTTTGGTTTATTATTCTGTGAATAATACACCTATGTAGGTATTTAAGCTCAGCAAACAATTTTATAACACCCCCTCAAAATTGTTTCTTTTGCGTTTCAAGGTGCGTAGATTCAGAAAATGCAATGCCCGTCCGCCGTATGATGCATACCGGCTTCAATTTCTGTCTAAAAAAATTCGTTCTTTCGCACACATGCTCCATTTGGGCCCTAGTTGTGTCCCGAAAATTTTCAGCCCGATCGGAATATACCCAGGGGTGTTATGAGTGAAAATGTGTGTAAAAGTAGGCACTTTTGTGTTTTAGTAACATGAGCTTTTGAGGAATCGTTTTCCATATTTCTGGGACGAGAAGACCGAATATGAAGTCGATTTTGACCGAGTGGAAAATTGAGGTTCTACGTAGTTTCAGCCTTAAACTTACGTTAAATTTTGGTCTAAAATCGTCGTTCTTCCGCAAACAGTTTGGATCCCCATTTGGGAACAATATTGGGTCCTAGTTGTGCTCCAAAGCTCGGCAGCCCGATCGGAATACACCCATGGATGTTATGGGAGAAAAATGGGCGTAAAAATAGGGGGTTTCGAGAGATTTTTGAGGTTTTAGTGAACATGAGATTGTGAAGTATCGTTTTCCATGTTTTTTTAGGGCGAGAAGACCGAATATTTAGGTTGATTTTGACCGAAGGGTGAAGAATTGAGGTTGTAACGAGGGTTAAGCTCCCGAAATTCATTTTTTATTAGTGAAAAACATGGGAAATTGTCTGAAATCACCATACATTTGTATAATAACACTAGAAGTAGTATCAACAGGTGAATCAAGACAGTTAAATGACACTACCAATGAACAAAAATAATCTGTTTAAAAAAAAAAGCCGGACCAAATTCGTGTTTTGGGGGCCAAAATTGGTGGAAACCATCAAAAATGAACAGCCAAAATTTCTGTACGTATGTCCAGTAGAATAATAAACCCATGTGACAAGGAATTTGCAGCGTTTTTTATACAATAAACTCGATTTTTCATGCACGGGAGGTGTTATCTCAATTTCCCACATAAGGCGCTTCCCCTCAGATGCTCTTTTGAGCTGATCCCTTGCATAAAGAGCGCGAGTGTTTTACTGCAGGGTACTTTGCAGTTATGAAGTTTCAATAATTGAATCTGTACAAGAAATTATGAAATAAACAAAAATCTAATAATAATATTGGCCTAATACAATGCCGGTTTAGATTTGCAGTGAATGGACAACCATAAATTTACTGGCTCACATCGCCCGGACTGGAAACGAGCGGAAAGTGTGTAGGTAGGCAGGTAGGTTAGGGTATTAATTATTAGAATTTTTACCATTTTGGTTTCAACGGGTCACAACCGCTGTCAGTCTTGAATCTCAATCCTGTGAAAGCACTGCGGAGCCCCTTGTTATTCGTGCGCATCAACGCGCTACCTACCCATGTGGTCTTCAACAGTAACGATCTCGACATTTTTGAATTTTTGAACGCTGGCACCTACCTCCAAAGTTCCAAATGTTATTCATATTCATTAGAAGAAACTAGGAATACAACTAATACTAGTAACGACTCCTGTTTCTAGGATTCATATTCGGTTTGAACTCAATGGAGGGTCGTAAAATGAAATGCTTACGACGTTTTCCCTGGATTAGGAAATTCGTTTGAGTCGCCATGTGTTATTATATTACAGTTACAGAATAGTTGGGAGTGAATCGTGCTACGAGTACCTTCCTATTGCATGATACGATTTCTGCACGAATGGTAATTAGCCAGCAGCGAACTACTTAATGATTTGCTGGAGATACGAGTCCACTTAGACGATTAGATACATGTTTAAGTTCAACTTCGCTTCCACAGTCCCTCAGTCCTACAAGAAATACACTGTGGAGTGTCATAACTGGAGTCCGGAGTTTACTGGAAGGTAAGAAAGAGTTCTGGGTCAGAGTGGCTCGCTTGTTCTGTATGTAACCCAGGTTCGTGCACTGCAAATTATGAAACATAGATTAAAACGGTACAAATCCCTACATCACGGTTTATTATTTTGTACAGAACACCCTTCTGTTACAGATCACAGCTCTCTGCATAGATAACCCTTCTATATATGTACTATTCTATACATATTATGTAGATAGCAGACCCTCCGCGGCTTTACTCAGGTAGGTACTAGGTACCTACCTAAATCACGTGTTAAATGTTGCTGAAATAATTCTGTCGATGACAAAACAGCAGCTAAAACGGCAACAAGAAACACAAATAATGAAGTTCTGAAGGGAAACTGAAGGGAAATGTGGAATGAAAAAATATTAAGTCTCGCTAGGGTTTCGATCTCCGGAACTTTAGTGCATCACTTCGTTAGGTAGACCACTACGCTATATCGCCCAGCTAGTCGGGAGACCAGTGATGTGCGCTCTCAACTTGATGCCTCTATACACCCTGCTCTTTACATCAAATTGTATGGCAACATCATGGAATGCTCCGCATGGTCTCAAAAATTCAGAAAAAAATCAAACTATTTAAAAATGCGAGAAAACCCACACCTCAAAATACAATTTTCTGAGATACGGATAATCAGGACATTCAACCCCTATTTTTCACCCCTTCAGAGTTGAGTGACAGTAACGCCGAGCTACGAGGAACTAGATCCCAAACGGGACCCATATAGTAATACCAATTTCGTGAATTTTGGTTCATGGGAACTATGGAAAAAGCCGCGGACGGACGGAAATTTTTTATTCAATATTCGTATTCTACGTCCCTTGAAACGTAAACCATCAAATATTGAGAGGGGGTTGAAAACTTATTTTCATGGTCGA
This sequence comes from Leptopterna dolabrata, assembly GCA_954871275.1. Classification (NCBI taxonomy): domain Eukaryota; kingdom Metazoa; phylum Arthropoda; class Insecta; order Hemiptera; family Miridae; genus Leptopterna; species Leptopterna dolabrata. Next base: position 6,953,147 of record OX940984.1, on the reverse strand, counting down.
TTCCAAAGGTTTATTATTGAAAATAATACACACAAAAAAGTAAATAGATGAAAAAATGTTTTAAAATACATAATACATACATATACATAATCAACTTCAAAAGAAAGCCCCTACCTAATAAGAACTTTTTCTACGGATAATGGAAAAGGCTCTACAGATTATTTGTACCTACCCACTAGAGAGCTGTGTAGCTCCGGAACAACTAGATCCAAACAGCCGGTTGCTATCAGTTATCAGATCCAGCTCGGAGCTGCACTGTACACTTTATATGCATTTATTAATATAGATTTCTTAGTTACTCGCGGTCTGAAATTTAAACTTGGTAAATCCGCGGTGGCAGACATGTTTGACTAACTTCTTAATATAACAAGCGCGTTTATTGTGTTCCTTGTTCAGTATTCTCGTGAATTAATAGTTGTAAATATGTTTTAATTTCATGCAGCTTTATTCTGAGCTTATGGAGGATAAAATTATAAATAAATGAATAAGTAGAGGTGCGTATCTTTTGCAACTAAATAATTTAGATGTAATCAATTCATCAAGTTTATAACTGACCTGTGCGGTAAGCCATCATAAGATGCCCAATGGGTACAGAGACACCCTAATACCCCAAAAAAACTGATTTTGCACCCATTTTTCATCTATAACACCCCTGGATGTTTTCCGATCGGACTGCCGGGTTAGGGGACACAACTAGGGCCCAAATGGAGCCTGTGTGCAAAAGAACGGTTTTTTTAAGACCGAAAATTAAGGTAGATATCGATGACACGGCGGACGGACATTGCATTTTTGTAATCTACACACATTGAAACGTAAAAGAAAAATTTTGAATAAAAAAAATGTTGAGGGTGTTCCAAAAAAATTTTTCGAACCGAATATTATTCAAAGAATAATTAACCAAAATGACAGTCGCAAGTTGAAGAAGTTCCAGAAGTAGAAGACTACCTATAAGCAAGGTATAATTAATTCATGTTCCATTTCCTTTTCTCCAAGTCATCTTGTTCGTTCCTTTCTGTTGTTCTAGATTCAGTACCTTTCTTTTAAATAAAGCATTATTCAGAAGACGGTTGTTTTCATTACTTATACGTACGCGTAATATATAATAATAAAATAAGTGAAGGATTCATTCATAGAGCTAAAAGAACGCAGTGGTTATGAGAGCGGCCTGAACCAAGCAGCTAATACAGCGTTGCCATTCTTGCGCCGCGGCCTTCTCTAAAAGCAGGCCACGGTAGAGAACAAACCATTAAACCTTTACTTTACCACAATGCATACTGTAAGAAGCACTTCCCTCGGATTCTGAGCATCTTCAGGTACTAATCTGTGTTTGTGTTAGTTGTATGTACCTGAGGGTGCCCATAATGTGAGTGAAAAGCTTCGTGCTTACAATAGATATAAACTGAAGGTTTACTGGTTTATTCTCTAAATCCATCGTACATCTTTTTATAGGCAGATTTTTATTTATTTTTTTATTTTTTTAAAATTCTATATCCGAATAACCAACAAGAAATGAATTACATCTTCTACAAAGATTATTCGTGTTGCGAAAAATCACAGAGTTTGTAAGTACATATTATCTTCTGGAAATCACAGAGAGAGTGGGACTCCCAATATACCTATGCGTGTGTGTGACTTCCAAGTTCGATTATGCGCAATGCCTATGCTGTCAATTATCTGTCAATTATTCTAGAACGCAGACTGATTTCAGGGGGTACAAAATTGATTGACCACACGAAAATTAAATTTGAATCGTTCCAGTCGTCAATCAAACCCGCGGAAAGATGAGTGGGTTTTCAACATTCGCCGCAGCCTACCTTGCGTTTCTGATGACGAGGGACCCCAACGGATTCAGAGATTTCGTTAAAACGCGAAATCCGTCCGATTTGCATTCGAGCTACGACTTTATCATAGTTGGAGCTGGTTCAGCAGGTAAATATCCAGTACCTAATCTAAAACATCGACGAACTGCCGCAACTGTCCACCAAAATATCACTTTGAACACAGTTTAAATACTCTCAGGCTGTTCGTTTTCCAGGAAGTGCTCTGGCGAACAGATTGAGTGAGAATTCAAAATGGAAAATCCTTCTGTTGGAGGCTGGTGGTCAAGAAAATTACTTCTCTAGAACCCCTGCGATGTTAAGCGCATTAGTGGGATCACTGCAGCCCGATCTCGATTGGAACTACACAACAACCAAGCAAACACGAACTTGTTTGCGTGAGTAATACAATCCTTGCCGAAACTTTTGCATAAAACCGACCAGTTTGACGAGGAAATGGAAGGCAAATTTAGGAGCAGTTAGAAGAAGAAGCACTTTATACCTACGTATTTTTACAAATAGGCCTCTTGGGCCCTCATAGTTAATTACATTGAAACGGCACCGTGCACAATTATAAAAGATTTTTTAAAAAATAAAAAATAAAATAAAATAAAACGTGAAGAAAAGCAAATAAACAAATCTAAAAAAAAGGACTTGAAAAAGTTGCATAAAAGTAAAGAATAATTTTTATACTGAACGAACGTAAGTTATTCAAAGCCGATACAACAAAATGTTTGAAGTGTTCGTCAAATTTCAACTAAGCTGTATAAAACAAAGGGATAAAATATGAAGGCTTTGTGTAGGTTTTTTCGTTGAAATTTGGCGCCGACTTCAAAAATGTTGTCGTATCAGCTTTGAATAAATTATGTTTGCTCAGCGCAAAAAGTATTCTTTACTTTTTAGTTTTATGCAGATTTTTTTAAGCCGGTAATTTTTTATTCATTTTTTAGCGCGATCAAGATTTATTTTTTAAAAATTAGTATCGAAAAGGTGTTTATGAGTTATTTTATTATTTTTTGCGTGTTTTGAAGGTTTTTTCCCAATAATTTTGTTTTAATTAATGATTAATTGGTTGCGTTTTATTACCTACACAATGCCAACGCCAATAGTGGCCTATTACTAGCTCAGTAATATACCTCACTCTATCAAATACTGATACTATTTAAATTCAGGGGCATCCACAGTCTTTTGCAGGATTGTGCAATATCTGTTAGAGCGCTAGAAATCGATTAGTATAACAACTGGCCTAGTACACAGGCCCAGTACTACTTTTTTCATCTGAAAAAAATATTCAACAAAATCGGTCCGGCAGATCAGTATAATCGCTGGACGAACATAAAAAAAGGACAAAGAAAAAGGTCAAATTGAGAACCTCCTCCTTTTTCGGAATTCGGTTAAAAAATAAATATTAAAACTAACAAACAACCACAACAAAGATATTTTAAAAACAAACAAATTATATTAGAAATTGTATGGTTATGCTATGGCAGGTAGTCAGATTAATTGTATTACTATTAGGTAGGGCGATGTCTATTTAATGCATGTAGCTTCCGGAGCGCCCAAAAAAGAGGATGTGAATTATCAAAATGAAAAATAAAAACTGAACTATATCGGAGCAATTACCTACCTTACTTAAAAAAATTATTATAGCACAAAAAAAATAAACTCAACTTCTAAATGAGATTAAAATAATGAATTACACTGAAACTAGATGAAATAAATAGGATTTAAAGATCAACATTTTTAAAAACTGGATTAAAAAATTGATTGTTGAGAATGGACTGATAAGCACAATCTATAGGCTGAACTACCGAGTTCGCGATCGATGGCAAACTCGACATTCACCTACGACCTTACCCCTAATTATAACTCCACTCGTTGTGAGGGGTGAACTAACGAGTTTAAATTAGGTAGGTACTGAAATATGATCAAACTCAATGACTCATAATAAATTATGTATTCCAGGGAGCAATGGGATGTGTCCTTATCCACGAGGGAGAGCTCTGGGAGGCTCAAGTTCAATTAACGGTATGATTTTCGTGAGAGGCTACAGAAGCGACTACGACCGCTGGGGTGAGGAGAATCCAGGGTGGAACTTCAAAGACGTACTTCCTTACTTCATCAGATCCGAAGGTAACAGGATTCCCGGCCTGGTGTGTCACGGTAGGACGGGTCCGGTGACGGTCGACTCGGCTTCCGACAACGACAAAATCAAGGCGGCGCTGCTGAAAGGCGGTGGCGAGATGGGTTGGAAAAACGGAGACTGCCAGCAGAACGAGGAAAGTTGCATTGAGAACACACAAAACAGCATAAGAGATGGGCGCCGATGCAGTGCCTCCACAGCTTATCTAGAACCGATTTCACGTGACAGGGAGAACCTCCACATACTAACCGGTGCTGCGGTTGACAAGATTCTCATAGAAAACAAAACAGCCACAGGTGTCCAGTTTACAGTAAACAACCACTCCTACCGAGCTGGAGTCAGCAAGGAAGTCATACTGTCCGCTGGTGCTATCAATTCCCCAAAAATATTGATGCTGTCAGGGATCGGACTGAGAGATCATCTGCAGGCCGTTGGGATCCCTATTGTAGCTGATCTACCGGTAGGGAATAACTTGCAGGACCACGTCGGTGTTACTATGAGGTTTCAAGTGAAAAACGCTTCTACAACGACTCTTGACGAAATTGTTGACGGCCAAGAGACTTACGCGGGGAACCAGACTGGGCCTTTAGCAACAAACGGTGTCGCACTGCTCGCATGGAACAAACTTCGTGAAGGTCCACCCATCGTGCAATATCACGTGAAGACGAACTCTTTGGATAACAATGACAGCGTTTTTATAATAACAAATGTGGCTCGCCCTCGGACCAGAGGAACGCTGCGGCTGGACTTGAAAAATCCCAATGGACAACCTCTTATAGACGTAAACTATCTCGATCACCCAGTAGACCGCAAGTTGACTAGTGAAGGTCTCATTGATGCCATGAAGTTCATGGAAACGTCAGCTTTGAGAGCGTACGATCCCAAACTGTTACCACCGCCGCAATGCAACGACACGTTCTCGTCGAGAGAACAACTTGTCGACTGCTTGATCAAGTATAACAGCCTGCCCATCTGCCACGCGGTCGGCACGGTGAAAATGGGCCCGACGAGCGGCGGTGGCGTCGTGAGCAACGAGTTGAAAGTGCACGGCGTGCAACAGCTTCGCGTGGTGGACGCGTCCATAGCTCCGAGTTTAGTCAGCATGAACACCAACCCAATGGCCATCATGATAGGGGAAAAAGGTTCTGACATCATTAAGAAAGAATATTTAGCGACAAATGCGAAGCAATGAGTACGGACATCCTTTGAAAGACTGGACAAGGTTTGAACCAAGCACTGTAAAGACTCGACCATAGCGACAGGAACCGGGCCGAGTTCGTCAGACCTCCGCTAGGGGTAAAACAGCGCTGTTCACTAGGGGCCGAACCTGCTCAAATTTAATTCAAACCACGCCAGTTTGCTACCAACCTATTATTGCAGTACTAAAAGGTGCAAACAGAAAATATTAATTTGACATCTTAAGAAAATCTCCCGCCAGATCATCTCATTGATCTCTCCGGTACCTAATTTTGTCTGGGTAGTCAATTTTGTGGCTACAGTTTTCTGTCGCTAAGGTCGAGTCTGTAAAGTTATGTAGGGAGAGTAATAATAACAATATACAGGTTCCCGTACACTGCAATCGACCAAATGTGCCCACGTTTCTATGCGTCTCCACCCACTTCCCTAGTTTTCGCCAGTCATAGATCTAAAATCATTGTAAAATTGACTTAAAATCAATTTATTGTATCTATTCAGTAGGTACATAGTACATTTTCAAAATTTTCAAAATAACAACAATAATATATCAAGATATGCCTTAAGCCTAGTACGCACTGGGATTCTTTGTTCGGACTCTGTCGCGCAAGCTGCGTCTGGGATTCATTTCTAGCATCCGGGACGCTCCGCAACAATGAATCTTGCATCTCGTGTGATTCGTTTTAGTATTTTTTTGAATCCCACCCGAAGTGGTATTTTTTAGACAATGTCGCGCAACACTGAGTCAGTGCGTACGTGAATCTCAAACGGAGTGAACCTCACTACCATTTTCGCACTTTCCTGGTTGCCCCCCCCCCCCCCCCCCGCAAATTGAGCAGTAAATAAACATGTACCTACTCCATACAAGAAAAAAACTTACCTTTATACACGTTCTCAACGCAATGTGGTGGCTGTGCAGACTCGGATATTATCTGTTTAGAAATTTTGAAAGTATACATATGAGGCTTGCATATGAGTCTCCACTTGCGAGGAAACGGAGAGTGACTGCAAGCCTGTTGGTAGCAGAAACTGGCACCTAAAATTCGTCTCCTTTTTCGAAATACGTGGTCCGACCATTTCCAGAAGACATTCAAAATTGAGTGGACTCATACGAACAAAATTTCTAAATCCCATTTCATCATCCAATCTAAAGCGGCGGTTACACTTGCGGTGTTGGGCCCAACACCGAATATTCGTCGGCCTCTTCCCGCAAGTGTAACCTTGGGACAAATGCCCGAATGCGCGCAGAAGTTGGTGCTCGGGGATGCTCGGTCAAACGGCGGTTTTTTGTCCCGAGTCAAAGGCAGCAAATATTGGCCAACTAGTGTATTCGTGCGGCGCATACACATGTGGCTGAGTGTTTGGCGGGTTTGCTTCCCGAGGCAAGTTGAAGGCGCAGAGCTCACGGTTTTTTCAACTTTTAACACCTTGCAGAGAGCAGGTTACTCAGTGATAAAATGGAATAGGTGCCTACTGTATTCGGAGAATATTATTCTTTATGTCGGTATTACCGTGCCCTGCTCAGTTTGTGCGACAACATCCACCATCTTCTTATTCTTTTTTTTTCTTCAATCTTCTTCGCTGCAGCAGTAAAGTACCACTTAGTACAACAAACGCGGCTGCCGCCACCACGAGTTCGTCCACTTCCATGTTGTTCCAAGTTGACAGCGAAACTGCGTTCATCGTCGCTTTCACGAATATGCGTCGATGCTCGGGGTTGAGAGCCAACACCGCATATGTGTGCGGGGTGCACGTCAAGATCCGGCAGACTCCGAGCATAGGGCGAGTATGGGCGAATATTCGCTGTTGGGCCCAACACCGCAAGTGTAGCCGCGGCTTAAGAGTGTCAAGAAGATTGGGCCCATGCTTATTCCGATCCATGAATAAACCACGCGTCCACCAACGAGGTGACTTTTTATTGGCCTTTTTTTACTCAGTAAAGTGATGTACAGTGCTACTGCAATCCCTGAAAGCGCGACCTCGTTTGACATGGCTCAGATTCAAACTAGATGCGTACGTACACAATATCTAGAGTGACAATGTTGCAGGGCAAACAGTCTGTGACATGAATCCCAGCACCTGCGACAAAAAATCCGAACAAAGAATCCCAGTGCGTACTTACCTTTACACTAGGTTGTTAGGTTAGGTCTTATTGCTCTCAAAATTAAACACGTATTGCCGGGGGAAAAGGCCCAGGCCCGTACAGCACCCAGTAAGAATCATCGAAAGACCGAACCAAAATGAACAAACTACCCTCTCTGTACTAAAACTAAAACTATTTCGAAATAATGAACAAAACGTTAATTTTACTATTTCATTGTACACAGAAAATGCGAATTACATAATTTCAAATTTACGTGTAGGTAAATACTATTTATAGCACTTTCACACTATCTTCATCCTAATTTTAGCAGCTGAGTTTCTTGTTTCTTGTTGGGGCGAGAGTATAAATTTGGAAACCTCAGGTTTCCGTCAACAGCTCGGTGCAATATGTGAAGAACGTAGATACTTAAATATAGGTCTTCTAGTAGTCAGGGTGAGGGAAGACTTTAGTGTTAAAACAACATTACCCTCAAAAATGAACCGAGTCTGATAATGATGGTATACAGTATTTTTCATTTTACTTAAATTAATTTATAAATGAATACGGCAAACGCCAATTTACATGAAGAATACAAAAATCAGTTACTTACAATTTGGTTAGGATAAGGTATAATTAATAGGTCGACAAAATTACAAGAAAATACAAGATCTTACGTAGTTATCTACTATAAGAAAATAGAATACAGGAAGTCTACGTATATATCACGATCAATCAGGATAACCATTACCAGGCATCATGTAACATGTTTGGTAGATGATAACTCAGGTTCAGGTTTAAGTGTCTATGCACATTTCGTAGAAAACTTACTCCATTTGTTTCTAATTTAATTTGCGTACGTTAGGATTCTCGACAATTTATTATTGTTAGAAAATATTTCATGTCTTCAACGACAGGCATCGTTATCCATATCACTAGTGCACGGATATTAAAAGGTTATTATTTATCGCTTTGCCTATTCAAGATCACCTGCCCACTGCAATATATACGTACGCACGTATATATACGTGCTAATAATTAGTCATAATTATTATGAATCGACAATCTGTTTCTCGACTAATGACCTTTTAACTTGGGTAGTGAAGTTATTACGATCATTTTGCATCAAGTTCCTACTGAATGCATCAACTTAGAGTTGGTACCATCTGGTACGTTTCTACCTACCTATCCCCTACTAAATGTAGTTACTTATTAGTACCTACCTAGCAAAATTTCACAAAAACAAAGTCACTGAATTATTATCGTAAGACATTGAATTAGTGGGGTCGTTTTTTGCGGTGGATACCCACCTACCCACGCCCACAGACAGAGCCGACAAAAATGCCATCAGATTCGACGTATGAGTTCTCTAAACGTCCGGCAATTACAGTTACCGCCTTGGGGGCAAAAAGCTGCCTGCCAAACAGCGTTGAAAGAAATTTCAAGGTTTGGGGGAAAGGAACAGGTTTCTATACACAAATGCAACAGAGGAGGAAGGAACAGGTTTCTACAACATGCACATCCAAGAGCGAGGTACAAAGCAGCGAGCATGGTATTTTGGCGGGCAAAATGGATATCAACACTTTTTGCGGCTGTTCTCAAGTCGTTTTTTGGTCCGGTGGGGACGGGATCGGTGAGCGGAAGCCTAATCGATATCCCTTCCTAACCGGCGATAATCTCGCTGGTCTAGGAGGCGGACTCTCGAGGGTTTACCCCGTCACACTCTGTCACACGGCTGAGGAGGTTTTTTCCCAGTAGGTAACTACTTACCTAAACATTTTCAAAATGGAGGGAGGGGGACAAAATGCCCAAAAGGCACTTTCTTGGAGCATAAGGAATGTGCGTGCAACATTTCAGCTCATTCCGATGTCTGTGAGGCTGTTGGTAGCCCTGTCAAAGAAGAACAACGACAACAAGAACCAGTAGAAAAACTTGAAAAATATCGATTTTCAAAATAAAAGTTAAGGAAGAATTAATGAGAATGTGTACAATAAATATATGATTGTAATTAAGTCCATAATCAATCAGCATTTTTTTCTACTGCTCCCCTGTTGTACCAGTGATCAGTCCCAGGTAGAAGGTGCGCAACTTTAAGGTAATCTTTTGCACTCTCACAGAGCAAATAGTTAACGGGAAGACAGATTTAGGGTCACCCAAAAGTGCAAATCGAACATCTTGCACAAACCCTGCTTTCCACCCCTTAGAGATGACTGCATAGAGAGGGTCATTATTAGCTGTTGGAGTCACTACAGGTACCTATTTGTTTACTTAAAAATTTATTAGAAACATATTTCATGTTACGTTGGATAGCGATGTAGTGGTGCCTACCTAATCAACATGTATCCATGACGTTCACAACTCTCAAGTTCCGACAGATTAGAAATTTAGAAAATCAAATTTACAAATTCATAGTTTGGATCAGAAATCATCAAATTTTTCAAGTTTTACGTTATTGGTTGACATCCATTAAAGTTATCAAATAATAGTACAACAGAGAGAATGTGTGACCCTTGGAAGCTCTTGGCGTCAATGGGTGTGATAGCCGGGTCAGCTTATCATTTCTGGGACAAATACATCAACGTCGAGAGGAAAGAGGAAGAGAAGGCGATTGTGATCGCCAAGAAGATCTGCACGAAAGAGACTTGCCCCTGCGTGAAAGACGACTGCAAGAAGACAATTGCGGTAAAAGAAGAAATCACTGAAAGTGACGAAGAGTTGCGGAGGAGGTGCGTGGATTCGAAGGAGAATGCGAAGAAGAAAAGGGTGGAGAAAAGGGAAGAGATGAAGAGGAAAATCAAAGAGGGGCAAGAGAAGAAGGAAGAAGAGAAAATGAAAAAGCTAGGATTCAGACCCAAGAAGAAGGAAGAGGCGACGGAGATGAGCCATGGCCAAGGCACTGACAAAAAGGAGGACAAGGACAAAGGGCCTGGAAAGAGCAAAAACGAGGACACAAAGACTAAAGCACCCGCGAAAAAGGAGGACGCTAAGGTTCAGGCTGCGCCGAAGGATAAAAAAACCAAAGAAGCCTCCAAAGGTTAAGGAAGAATCACGTGGATGACGGGATGCGCAGACCCGAAGAATAATGAAAAATATACCGACACAACAAATTGTATGCCTTTGCTAGCTGAAGTAGGTACCTACCCGGCATTGCCCGGGAACAGGTACCGCATTTAACACATTCGCGCGAACGGGAAGGCGAATGTTCAGATGGGTACACGCCTATACGAGGAAGCCCCACGAACAGGCCGAGGCGAGGCGATTATACTGGTGTGGAGGTGTTGCCGAGGCGATTATACTGGTGTGGAGGTGTTGCCGAGGCGATTATACTGGTGTGGAGGTGTTGCCGAGGCGATTATACTGGTGTGGAGGTGTTGCCGAGGCGATTATACTGGTGTGGAGGTGTTGCCGAGGCAAGGCAAAGCACATTCGGGATGCCTCGTTGGGTGCCTCGTGCAGTGTATACATGTATGTAAAAGTCGACAAGTGTACTCACGAGGCATGCGTTCAGCCTCGCCTCGCCTGTGGTGTGGAAGCTTTTATTTTTTTAACTTGAATAATATTATTAAGGGTACAAACATGTTTTTAAAAAATGCTAACTCGGGCGACTTCGAGAAAATTTTTGACAGCAAAAAATGAAAACCTTCGAAATTTTAGGGTTTTTTTTTTAGTTTTTGGTATGAAATAACATCTAAACGGTGCACCTTACAGCACATTTCACGAACCGCCTATATCCATTCTGCCGCGTGCGCAAAAACTCGAGAGCTCGAGGAGAGGTCAATCTGGCCCATTATGGACGGGATTCTCATAAGTACACCGCCTCAAGTATTAGGCGATCAAAACTTCTTTAGGCGAAACTAACTTAGGCGATCAAAACTTCTCCCTAACAGACTGTATATGGACTAAAAACTCCGAAGTTGGCAGTTTTATATTTTCGAATTTGGATCGCAAATGTATACAAAGTGACCAGAAATGAAGTTTATTAGGTCGTGGGATACTGCCTTAAAAATAGGCATTTGTAAATCCAGTGACCAGAAATGAGGTTTAGTAGGCCGTAGGATACTGCCCTAAAAATAGGCATCTGTAAATCCAGTGTCATTAGTCTTTCAAAATTAGATGGTTTCTATTTTTATAATAGGTAGCTAAACAGAGGTTGTTGTTCACGGTGCCATTAAACTTTTCTGAGAACGTTTGTGAGGAAGAACTTTAGCTTGAAGTTCAAAAGAAGACTAGGTACGTGGTGATATATAAATGTAGGAAGGTACCTACCTACCTGTCTTGTCCAATAGATGGAAAACGAGAAAACTTTATTTCATGATTTGTAAATTACAATTATAATTATTCTGTACAAATTGGAATGAATACCCATCCTTCTACACTTACTTGGCAATAATGGGGTATGCGCATGGGTGATAAAAGCGGTTTATAATTATTTTCCAGTGAAACTACATTCCATTCTGAGAACTTTGACACCCCCATTATCCCACCCCCATAATTACCCACTGCCCCATAATTAGCAGTTCTTTTTCTCATCATAGAAAAAGAGCTACTTATTATCGTTTGACAGTGCGGTTGGTCTCAAAATTCGTAACGGAACCTAATTTCTTTTTTTTTAAATAAAATAAATACGTGCGCGCACCCCATTACAAAAATATTGGAACAGGACAAAACCTGCATAAAATGATGGAAATGATGATCAGTTTTTTAAATTTTAGAAAAAAAACCTGCAGGCCACATACGTGTTGGTATTTGAAAACACTATTTAATATGTGTACCAAATTCGACCCATACGCAGAGCACGAGCATTAATAAATTACTCATCGTTAGGCACTCGACATTTCCGACCAGCACCTGAGAGCATTCTGAACGGGTATGTACTCCCGCGTTTTTTATCTAATCAAGCGAGTGGCGAAGGCTCCAGTGATATTCTACGACCAAAACTCATGACAACAACTCACCACCTGGTAGGCGTTCACCTTCAATAAACTTTCAAGTAAGATCGAATTACTACGAATACTTATAGAATACTTCGGGTGCATTCGTAATGTACAGTTAGTCCCAAAAGTGCTCGTAAACTGGGGTGAAGTTACAGCTGGTTCTTCTGAAATAGTAGCAGCTTTTTAAAATATGCCTTACTGAATAATGAATGGGCCACGATTGGTTTCCTTCCCAAAACGAGATGTGGGCGCCCCCAGACGAAATCAGATGTGAGCGAACTCACCCACCTGAGCAGTGATTTACCTGCGAATGGAGGGTTTGAATCGAGTTTACTAAATTCACATTCATGTTGACGAGTTATTTTTGAGAAGAATGAGACGTACTTTCCGCAGTTGGACCCTCCTGCTGGAACTATACCAGGTCAACATTAGGGTGACGACGATGATCGGAACTCACAATGTTACCACCTGATTAATTTTTATGACTATTATACGAGTACAATCTAGGTAATTTACAAAAAATAAAAGGTCAGAAGCGGTTGACATGGGATATGGAACATATCCCGTGACCTACGAGTATTTATCATCTACGCAGCAAGGTCCTTACACCAATTCAATTCCTACAGAAGAGATTTTCGATTTTAAATTAACCGTTGTACAACCTATAATAGTATTAAGTAAGTACGCCTATTATATCTATACCTATAAAATGGAGCAGTTTAGTCAAAATAAATAATCTTGTAGGCATCTATTATGTATTTAGGTAAACTGATCTTATTCCGTATGATATTGGGAGAAATAATACTATATTGGAATTCGCGTAAGAGGAAAATTCCTCGACACAATCATCTGAAGTTTATTTCGAACAGCCACTTGACTTGGATTATTTTATCTGAATGGTGAAATGGGTTGCATCTGTTTTTGTTTTTTTCTTTTCAGTTTTTGTGATTATTCCAAACGTCCATGAATTGAGAATTGTTTAAAATATCATGATGTATGAACTGTAGCGATTTATTATTCCAACTTTCCTCATAATTATGCAATTTAGCTGGAATAACGAAGACATAAGCCGCGTTTTCAGGTTTTATAAATTCAACTGCAGGGTTCTTTTGAATCCAAATTTGAGGTTCACAACCAAGATGACGCGTGAAACGATTACCTACGTATACTTGTTTGCACCACCTGTAAATTTCACTAAACGATTTTTCACGAACATTTTGGCATCACTGGATGTGCGACAAGGGGAGTATCTGTGGAACATCTGCTTAATAAGTGAATGACAAGGAAGGGAGCAACACAAGAGTCGGATATGATCCCGTCTCTACTATGTAACAAAGATAAATTCAGAGTTACAAAATTATATTTACTATTATTGTCTTTGGTTCAATAAATGATTTATAATTATTATTGGCTATTTCAAACAGCTCTTTTTGGAACTGCTGGGTGAGAATGACTAAGTAGGGAGTCAGAGCTCTGAGCTCAGTTTCTTTCCAATTCAACCTTCCTTTATATTATGACAGTGGAAGCCTTTTGTGTGGGTACTAAAAAATAATGAAACCAGATCCCAGTAAGCTGAGTGCCTCAAGTGCGTTATCAACGAATCAACAAGCTCAGAAATCTAAAACTCGCCGACGTAAGCAAAACCCTTCCGAGGTCTTCTAATCCAAGCATTGTCCACGATTCAAAGTTCGAAGCGAAGACTTTTTTTAAATACCAACGAGAGCCAGCAATGCCCGTGATATATACTCGGGGCCTGTAACAGCAGAAGGGGCCTGCACCGTCTGACTAAAAAACCCCTCTTTGGACATATTTTACCTACCAGAGGTATTATAAGAGACAAATGTAAACAAACAAATTAAATGTAAACAAACTGTAGCTGTGGATATAAATAAAGTAGGTACTTGAACCGTGACTTGAACAAAACTGTTGGCGGATATTAGAGAAGTAGAAGTGTTGCTGAATCAACATAGAATAGCAACAACATAGACCCAGTGGCGAATAGCGAATTTTTGTCGAGAAATGTTTCTTGGAAAAAATATTCAGAACTCTTGGAAAAATGGAAAAATGGAAGCTGGTTTTCAAAAATAAGGGATATTTTTTAAATAAGGGTGATTGAAAGTAAAAATGCGGCAAGAAATTACGTATCAGGTCTATTGCCACCTGATTGGCTATTAGCCTCAAGGAGGCGGAGCAAAGCTTCGGAGGCGAACGTTCTCAATGCTGCCAACACCCCAACATTAGAAATGGCAAACCTCCTTGAACCCCCTTGGTTTGATTATGAGGACTTTTTTTAGATTTATTTATAAATTTGTGGTTTCATCCATCCATCCATTGGGCTTCTATACATATCTTTTAAAGTGATACACTAGCGCTCCAAGCGGGACTTCAGATGAGCTACTCGGGGATTTACCTCATAGGTCATTTCTACCGGGAACTCAGAAATTAAAACTACAGTTAGAACACCTTTTTATGGGGTAAATAAGGGTTAATTTCCTTTACTGAACAGAATTTTTAACCCACAAAAATTGCCTATTCGTGGCCAATCAGCTTCTGAAATGTGTGCTCCCGCAACGAAATGTTCCTGAAGGGTGATGAGTTTGTTATGAGGTTTGAAATTCGCCAAAATTGAACTGTGGAGCAAGACCACACCTGGGCTGGAAGAGAAAATAAGCCGGGTGTTATATTTTTCAGCGAACACGCTGCTGCGCTGTACTTCAACTGTTGCGTCGAAAAATGTTAATCCGGTATAGATTTACTTATAGGGTGTAGATATATACTTTTGTTTATGATTAGGTACCTACTAAAACACTGATACTAATGCAGGCCACGATGAAGTATTGAGAAAATTCTTCACTGCTAAGTGACAGAGGCAAATCAATCGTGTTCGAGGATTTAAATACTAGATACCTAAGTACGTACATCATCGCGTGGAGGCCCCTCAAGAACACCAAAGGATTTCCCATATCTTTACAAATTTAGAAGTGGCAACAAGAAACAAACGGGAACAACGAGGTAATTGGAAAGCCAATATTGCCCTTTTGAGTTGCAGAGTTCCGAATACCACAAGGCTGTGGGTGCTTCACTAGTAGGTACTTTGCCTCTACAGTGGACAGCAGGGTCATGCCTGATTTGAGAGGCTGTGAGCCTTCGTGGGAAGGCTTGCAAAGTCAACCTCTTGGAGGCGTTGCATCATTAATCAGAAACACCATAACAGTTCATTTAAATACCTTCAACACGCATTCAGGGGTGACACGGCCTTCTCTCGAAAGGTCAATGGTAAAGCCTCAATTACACCTGCCAAGTACTGGGCCGAGACAGTGCATTCGGTAGAGTAATCCGCAGTACGATGAAATATAAAGCAAATGAAGATCGAGTGAGAGGTTCCCCCTTCCAAAACATGTATGCATTGTAAACTCAAAATTCAGGCTGGTTTACACCTGCCGAGTGGCTGAGCCGGGCGCTCTTGACTGAACAACTTTTGAGGCGAGTAGGGTGGTGGTTACAGCACTTGTCCAGGACTGTCTGTCCAAACAAACCTTCAAAGAACTCAACTCCAGGACCTGACTTGGTTTATAGTTTCAAAACCATTTTCTTTTGGTGTGGTTGGAATACATTTTTTGTGCGCAGTGGGTTGTGTGCAGAACTCATTACAAAACTCGCACTGGCTGGAACTCACTAGGCCGAACACTGTCCCGGCCAACTACTCGGTAGGTGCAAACCGGCCTTACACCAGTGTTTACACGGCACGAGTTTGACGCGGGAGGCTGACTGTAGACTAGACTAGACTCGCTCATTGTAGACTAGACTGTGATGAACTTCGATTCGCGAGGCTGATGCGCAGCGAGGCATCAGTCTGTCGGTTATGACGCGAGTCAAAGGTGATTCAGTCCGTTGATTCGCTCAGTGTGAGCTGGTTGCTGATGACTCGCGAGTGAAGAGGGACCAAGAACGTTGCACCCGTTCAATTCAGAAGTAAAAATTAATGTTACCCTGCGTTGTGGAATTATTGTAAACACAAATTATACAACAACATATAAAAGAGAAGATTTGCGGAGGGAGATAGCACGTGATCTTCAATTCCCCCTTTTAACTTTGAAATTGAGGATGAAGACGTTGACGGGTACGTTTCGCAATGATAAGTTCGACTTGCATATCTCATCAGCCTGTATCCATATTGCATTCGTGACGAAATAGTTCCCTCATACCAACGGCGTTGACGTTTCCCCTGGCGTTCTCGCTGTCTTTTCAAAATGCACGCTGATACAAAACGCGAATGACGCAGCTGCACGGGGAGGTAGTGGCGCCATGGCAGCCTGAAAGATGGATACTGAAAGGTCACCCTTTTCCCTGGAGACTTGGGGTGATTCGGTGTTGCCTCGCGAGTTTGACTTGCGAGTCACATTCACGCCGTTTGAACGCCCCTTTACATATTATGCAAAGATATTCCCACGTTTCTTGTCATCTTGAAAATGAACCTTGAATTTGGGATGGTGCCTTGAATAACTGTGAATTATTAGAAAAGTTGAAGAAACTCAACACCTCCTGGTTCTAACACTGGATTGTATTATTTCAAGATGGCTGCCTCAGCCCCATCCGAAGACGCCCTGCCTCCGGAGAGTCCCCATAGCCTCAGCTTCCACACGGTACAACCACACCCTGTGCCGCCTCCGCAGTTCTATGAGCCGATGGTCCGTGGGAGTCTTTTGAGCCTCAACGTATCCCCGCCGCAGACGACACTCGGATGGGCTCCGCCTCCGTACTCGTCCTGGCCGCCTCCTCCCGAGACGCCTCTGTACCCTCAGTTTCCCAATCGAAATTCATCCCAATCGCCTCCTCATCGATACCCTTTCGTCGCCACTGCTCTTCCCCATGGTCCAGTGCGCCGACGCCATAATATTTGTCTCAAGATAGTGGCAACGATAATTATTATTACTGTCATCGCAGTTTCTATTTTAATGATTCGAAAATTGTTCAAATGAAATGAAAACTTGTTTGATTTCCGTTAAACTTGTTCTTGAAATGATCTCTCCGCCTCTCGGTCCTAAGTTGAACAGCACTTACTACCATATATACCTACCTACTACCTAAATTAATCTGACCACCTACCATACCATAACATAACTGAATGTATTTTTATTTTTCCTCAAGTTTTATGTTTGTTTTGAATTTTAATATTTCATACGTTGCCATTTCAATATAGTTATGAATCTAGTACAAGCCTACTACGAAGGCCCAAGAGGCCTATTTGTAAAAATAACTAATAAAGTGCTTCTTCTACTTATCCATAGTACACATCCCATTCAATACTACCTACCTAACTAATACCAGTCTCAGTGTTTGCCTAGGTACCTAAATGTTGAAATGAAATTTCAAGATTTTACAATAATTCACATTTATGAACTAAATTCAAGACTCTTATTGTAGATCAATTAATCCAGGATTTATATATTTATCGTACGCAAATAATGCCAGAAATGGCTTTCGTTAGAGTTAAGAGCAACTACGACTGTACTCTCCACTTGTGGAACATTTTACTGGATCAAAGCTTGGATTATTAAGAGACAATATTAATTCTTACTTTAAACTTTAACAAAACCTTACACGAATTTCATCAGGTTATAATATATACTAAGGACCACAATAGGGAGGGGCTCAGTTTTTATTGATGGTTTTTATTTCATTCACCTACATGAAGGAAATGACAAAGTGAAGTTGGCTAACAACGGTGGTTAGGCGGGGTTGTCGTGGTATCCTCCCAGAACCACTCCCTGCAAACTTAAGATATCGCAAATAAACTCGCAGAAGTGGGGACGAAAATCGCAGGCAAGTCGAAGCACAACCTGGGTCCCCACCATCCCCTACTAACTAGGGGATGGAGGGAGACGGCTTCCAGGCCTATAAATACTCGCCGCCTCCGTCTTTCTAACCATTCTATGCTCTCCTCTAGTCACTGACTACTCTCTCTCCTCCTTACCTCATCTCTCTCCTTTACCTAAAGGATCTTGGGCATGGTGGTGATTCGCTCATAACCAAACCAAGCAAACTACCCTAAAAGATCTCGGGCATGGTGGTGGTCCGCCCATAACCAAACCAGGCAACGCTCCTAAAAGATTCCGTGCATGGTGGTGGTCCGCCCATAACCAAACCAGGCAACGCTCCTAAAAGATTCCGTGCATGGTGGTGCTACGCCCATAACCAAAGTGGACACACTCCGAAAAGATCCCGGGCATGGTGGTGGTCCGCCCATAACCAAACCGGGCACATCCTCCCTCACACCGCTCGTGGTGAATGCGCCAATTTCAAATTCATCACAAATATGAAACCAAACGAACAATGATTATTACGCTCACTGAGGAATACATAGGCAGAGATTTGGGGAGGAGGGTCAGACGACTTTCTTTCATAGTACCTACCATATGACACAGTAATACAGGGCAACATTTTTATTTGGAAGGTGCCTCTGAAGGCCTGCCTGGCCTTGCGTCGGGTTGTTGCGGGTGAGTCTAGACAGCCCCGGAATCTGTGACTGGAATTTCTGTGGCCCATTTCACACTGGTATCACATTCCCAGGAAAGCGAAGAGACCGAATTTACAAAGACCAAATTATGATGGGCAGGTAGGATAGGGTCGTGCGTAATTGGCCACAACAATCAAAAAGCCGTGTTGCGTCGGATTTTGCACCACTCTGTTTTAAGCTGGTGGTGTATTATTTGGCGCAACATGGCAGGAAATACTCAAACCCCCCCTTTAGATGATTTTTTTTCAAGTTGACTCTGTTTCCACCAAATTAACCTTTGATAACTTGGAATTCGAAATATGTTTGCCCAAGTTATATGTTGTATGTTGCCCAAATATGTTAGTAAGTACGTATGTGGGGAAGGAAGCCAACAGCGATTCGTTAGTCGGTGAGTTGGAAGAAAATCGACAGACGTAGCTATCGTAATTAAATAAACAACACTAGAATTAACATAAAAGAAGTTTATTTGAATGCCGTTCGTTGCAGAAGGTTAATCTGGCAGAAACAGATTGATTCGACGCAACACGGCTTTTTGGCCGTTGCGGCCAATTATACACCACCCTGTATACATATTATATTGGTACGTAATACCTACTGATAGAATATACCTACTCTATAGTATTAGGTAGGTATATAGTTTTACAGTGAGTAATATAAATAAGTGAAGTGTGTAGTTTTTTGTTTTTTGTTAGTAGTTTCTATCAAAATCAGGCATGCAGAAAAGCCCTCAAATTCTGATTTTATTGAGTTTTAGTATTTTAATGTAGGTGGAAAATGAAGGAAGGGAATTTGTTTATTGACTTTTTTCATCACCACGACGTTATTTATTTCAGGATGGAAGAACATAAAGATGCTGACACTGGGACTGCAAACCAACAAATCCTGGATCCCACGGCTTTTCCCCAAGTTCACTCTGGCAATAACATTGGCGTCCCCAAGTCGATGGTACCACCGACCTACGACGAAGCTCTGGCTTCCTCCAGGTATTCAGGGATACCCGATATTGTTCGAGGTCGGGTACGGAAATCAGAATGTGGTCTCAACTAGGGAGAGAAGAGGAAGCACAGCTCAGCTACATGAAAAGTTTAGCATAAGATAGGAGTAGGTAGGTTCCTGTTAGGAAGATAACCTGGATTTCTTCTCATAATAATACCTTTTCACTGCCAGAGCCTGAAATGGAAAATTACCGATCTGTGCCAAACGCACTTTTCACTTGTGCGGCCATATTATTGACATAATCTCATACCAGGGTGTTTGTTATGAGTCTTGCACCTAGGATACACACGTTACGCCCTGAGGCGTCCGGCGACCCTCATGGCACATGAGGGTAACGGTCACCTTGTGTGCCAATGAGGTCGCTGGCAAACTCAAAAATTGTCACATTACGTGCCATGAGGTCGCCGGTGAACTCACTCTGAACATTATTATTTCAATTATTTGTCTTGTAATATTGTTTATAAATAATATAAATATGTATACAAAGTAGGTAAAGTGAATTAGTTGAGTTTTGTAGTAAATAGTTGAGTAGGTAGCTACCCATATTTTTATTGAAAGTGAAGCAGCCGGCGGACTCATGGCACAGCGGGTAAAGCTAGGTTCACATGGAGACGCAATTCCGGACGGCAATCCGGCACGGCAACGCATTTGCCGGAATTTTTGCCGCAGAGGCGTTCACATGGCAGCGCAGTCATAACAAAATGCAATCGCAAAAAACAAACAATTGCTCGAACTCGAAACCGCAATATCAACCACATAAATGTCGAATTTCAATATGGCTGAACAACCAAACAAGAGAGGTGTGCGCAGCAACCTCCGCGCAGATCCGGCAACGCATCCGACAGCGGAAAATATCTGGAGATTTTGATATAGTATCCAAGGCACTGCGTTGAAATAATCCATTTTGCGTTGGCCAATAGCATTGCAGAACGCATAGCCGTGCCGGGCTACCGTCCGGAATTGCGTCTCATGTGAACCTAGCTTAAATCATCACATGAGGCACTGTAAAATCGCTTGTGATGCTCAAACCCGGAAACCATTCCATGCCTGGCTACCTTGGTAACGCATAAACATAATAATAACTGGAGGAGATCCAAAAAGTAACTTTTCATAATGTTTCTGTGTGAAAACCTGTGAGTATTCCTGCGGACCCATGGCAATATTAAAGCACGGTCTTTGAGTCGGCCGGCAGCCTCAAGGCAGTGAAAAGGTTAAAAGGTACCTCCCTACTCCCAGTGGCAGAAGGAATAGGTACCATGTAGCTCTACTGAGGAAGGAACTAAGAGGAATGCAAAACTATAACATGCTGCAATATCTGAATGCTGAGTACGCTCCTCTACCATAGACAACGGATTTCCTAAAAATCATTACCTCCCTTCCCAAGCCCGAACAGACGACAGTCAGTTGACCAACTTGAGTTCATTTGGCAACGATCTTTTCAGTTAACAAATTTAAATTCGTTGAAAAATTGACTCAATGCGATATTTCAGTTCAGTGCAAATCCTTGTTCAACTGACAAATCGAAGACAGTTGGCAAATTCGAGACGGAATCCGTAAGGTGGATAATTTGAGTTCAGAGTAAAATTGTTAGATAACATGGGACCAAATTCCTAAGAGTTGGAATATCTTCGGCACCACGCCAAACCCACCAAACTGCCATTTCTCGTGATGCCACTTGAAGGCAGACTTTGTATGGTTACCTAGCTACCTACTAAAAGCAAAACCAAATATTTCACACCCAAAAATTTGACGCAGTACTGTTATATTTAGCCCAAGTGGAAATACTTGTAAATTTCACTTTGCGAGTCGACATGGTGATTTTTTTCACATTCGCCAATTCGGTACTTTCTTCCCTATTAAATGTCCCCAAATTCAGTTGGTGCTTTTTTATTGGAATAATTTGAGTAACCACTGTTAATAGGTAGTGTAGGCCGCCGCCTTCCCGCGGCAGCGCCACCGTCCGGCCTCGGGCTTTTGAGGGACTATTTCCTATCACCCGGTCGTCCCCACTCGCAAACGAGGGTGTGTAGTCCTCCGCGCTGGCCCGGAGTGGAGGGGAGGCACCCCAGCTCAGGGCGTCCGTCCCCCTACTCCTGGCCAGTCGTCTTTCTGCCAGCGAAGTGTTCAGTTGTTCTCAGACCGAAGTATTTTTGTCACGAGTGAGAGTTGTAGGC
Organism: Leptopterna dolabrata; assembly: GCA_954871275.1. NCBI lineage: Eukaryota > Metazoa > Arthropoda > Insecta > Hemiptera > Miridae > Leptopterna > Leptopterna dolabrata. Next base: position 6,931,292 of record OX940984.1, on the reverse strand, counting down.
TTCTATGCCCTGTGCGAACGATAGTAGTAACGCGTTTCCGAATTGTTGGAGTAACGGAGTGTGTGTTTATCCCGAAACTGCAGTTATACCAGTTTCCCATTCCCCCCGAGACAGAGACTCATTATTAAATCTTAGCAAGTCTTACCTTCGGGCGACCTCTGCGAAAACCCCCCTGGTGAACTACGTAGTGACGCGCAGTAACGCCATTCAAGACGCCATCGACGCCAACAGGTCACAATCCTTTGTTTAGTAACGCATTTTCACTTATGTATGTTTTCGATCCGTACTCAGCAAATTCTTTCCTTTTATTATTCTTTTTGTATCATACTTGTACATATCACCTCGTAACGAGTCTATAACTATACCGTAACACTAAGTGAATTACGTCAATATCTCTTACCTTGCATTTCCTATTTCATTAGTATTATTATCTATTTCTCATTGTATATATGTGTATGAAGTAACGTCCCTCCCAGGCCTTCAGCACCCTTATCTTTTGAAGTAACGAATAACGTAACGTAACGTAACGTCTTTGCCATCAGCCTTTGTTTATCCTCGAATAGTAACTAGTAACGTCGCTTGGCCTTCAGCATTCGAAAACGAGCACCTTCAGTGAACCCCACTTCAAGTTGTATTGATGGTAACGTTTCCATTCTGCTTCCTTTTAATTATACTTAATTACGTAACTCAACTGTACCTACGTGTTCTCTGTTATCCCGATTCCCTTCAACATAAGGTGGTCTCTGTGTATTTTGATAAACCCCCGAAACGATCGTACTGGTGCCTCCGTAATTTCAGGCCATCAGCCCTACCAAAAAGCCAGTAACGTTTCGTATCAACAGAGGGGGCTTACAAAATTGGTGGCAGCAAGTGGGATTATTGTGCGGTTCGCCCCACACGTATCCACACGTAAATAATAACGCACGGAACCACAGTTGGGTCATTTCAAAATTTCGGTCACATTTGGACATCAAAGTTTAATGGGAAAAAAAATCAAAAAATGGGTAGTTTTTTCGTTGGTAATACATCTCTATGGCTCTCCCAGCATGTTACTAAAGTAAGCACACATAAATCTCAACCTAATCATAGATACGCCATTTTGAAAAAATTCACTTTTGTAGGGAGTGAAGTAAATGAGTAGGAAGTGACAAAATAATGAAGTTTTGGTGTATAAAATTATAATTGTCAACACATCTTCATAGAGTAAACAAAAAATATATTCCTGAACGAGATCGAGATTAATCTTAAAGAAAAATCACGGGTAAGTAGGAGCATTTTCAGTCTTTGCAATAAAAAACAATATCAATACTGGTAAATTTCAACATGGACAACTCTCAATTTAACTCACGTTTGAAAACGTTCAAGTTACAGAAATCCAAACATTTGGCAATAGACAAACGAAAATATCAAGTCTCGAAAGGCAGATTTCAATCTGTTGACGTAGAAAACTGAACGACTTTTCAAAGGCAGAGGTAACTTGAATAGGTAGAGTACTTCGACATCACAAAACTACCTACTACTTAAAATATTTTAAACTAGAAAACTTTAAAATACTTGAAACTAGAAAAAGAGAAACTAGATTACAAGGTAAGTGAACAATCACAGGTAAGTAGGAGCATTTTCAGTCTTTGCAATAAAAAACAATATAAATTTCCGCCTCTTTTTCAGACACGTACTGACGAACCATCGTTGGTCAGTGGCGCATTTTCACTTTTCATGAATGTCGATATCTTCATCAAAACAGTAGACCATTTTTCTTTTTGTCATGATAATACGAGGGAGAGGAAGCACGCTGACTATATCATCGAGTTTTACCATACATTCATCATTGTCCTTCACTATAAATTGTTTACGTGATTTTTCGAAGCTTTTAAGACCGCTCACCCATAGGGAATCATTTGGCTGGTCAAGCTTGTCCACGATGCAAACGTATCGAAATTCCTTCTTTCTAGAACTTTGAAATTTTACCAAAGCAAAGCTTCCTGGGGCTGCCGCCTCTTTTTCAGACTGCGAGTTTGTTGATGCAGTTGATTGCACTTCATTTTGACGATGGCTGGAATTTCCTGGAAGAATTTCGAACTGATCATCCTGCCGTTGGTCTGGCTGGCTTTGTTCTGCCGGATCGTCACATGAAACATCACACTCCACCTCTGGGTATAGCGAATGAAGGTCCTCATAGATGACTCCAGAAAGATCGTGCGTCCCCATAAGATGCTTTGTGCAGTCAAAACAATGGAAGCAGCTGAGTTTCCTCATTTTTAGTTCTCCGGGGTGGAATTTCTGAAAAACAGCTTGGTATGTCTTCATCGTCCCTTGGAAGGAGGGAAGAGTTTGTGGAATCATTTGCTTGATAGCTAAGATATCGTCTTCGTCGACAACACGGAGCAACACATTGCGCGTGTTTTCCTGCAGGACCTCAACCAATCGTGGCAGGCTGTCGATATCTTGCCCACGGGCGACGACAGTATCAGCTGTCCTCTTCAGACACCCACCGATTCCGTCGGGAGCTCCCTTCCCGTGCCCGGGAGCGGAATAGTTCCATGTAGCCACAGTAATGTCGTTGAATGTCGCAGGTAAGGCGAGACCCAGCAAGAAAAATATAGTGCGATTTCGGTATTGCGTTGCTGGGCCATCGGAGAGAATGTGGACTGTCGTGATCTTAGGCACAGTGTTCTTAATGAATTGGAAAACCGGTTGCAGGTGAGCCCAGACTGCATGAGGACCATGTTCCAAACTTTGTGATAAAGTACACGTGGATTTAGAAGTAACTTGGCTGTAAGCATCTTTTTTGAAGTAAATTTCACACGTATGTAGAGTAATTTGTTTTCGGCTTCCACCGAAGTGGAAGGACTGAACCTCTGCGGCGTACTTGAATGAATAATTCTCACTAAAGTCCATGTGAATCAGGATTTCATCTTCACTCAGTCTGTTCTTTAAGAATCTCAGAGCTCTGAATTGGTGTGAAATGATACCTTCGTGGAATAAGAACTTGGGAAATTCTTTTTCAAACCAGTCAATGGCTTCCATAGCCGTCATGGTAACGCTTTCTTTCACTGTGTGTTTTACTTGCTTTTCCACACCTTTCTTATCCTTGTATGGTTCACTTTTGTTCACCCATCTGCGGAAAGTGACTTCAGATGATTCATCAAACAATAAGTACGGAACCATTAGATTTTTACAGGACATGCAGGTTCTTTGCAAACAAGATGGGTTCTGGCTGTCGCAGCACACATGGTTGACGAGATCGCGAGGTTGAGAATGGGCAATTATTTTGGCTTTGAATAAGCTCAACGTCAGCAACTCCATGTTGGCGTGAACGGTGCACATGCAGGTATCTCGTTCACTTTGCTTTCTAGAAACAACCCAAAATGGTCTGAGCTTTGTGAATGTCGTGTAACTAATTGTGTAGTCGACCTGCTTGCTAAAGAGGAGGTGAAGCTCTTTGAGGGATCTCGTTAGAATACGTTTTTGTTTCTTTATTTTTTTTTTCGTCACGCAATCCTTTTTTCCAGGACATAATTTTGAGTGTTCATCGTCCTCAAAGAAAGTTTGTACGTCTTGCCTGACCCGAGCATTGATTTTCATCATTCTTTCGCGCTTCGGTGAATTATTGGTCAGTAGAACGCTTTTTCTCTGGAACACCTTTTCGGAAATACTTCTGAAACTTGAGAGTAGACGATACTTTTTCAAAATTTTGCAGTTGCCCTTCACAATTTGTCCAAATTTGTTTTTGTCTCCTTTCAAAAGCAGACCATTGAAATTTTCATGGAGCTGGCGTTTGCAGACTTCACCAAAAATTAGGCGTTTTTTAATATCTTTCTTAGTTGCGGATTCCATTACCCGCGCCACGATTTTACCCGGCGAATTTTCGTTGCAGCTTTTTTCAAATTGATGCTTCAATCTGAAATACTTTTGTCGCCACTTATTGGATAATCTCTGCAAATCATGACTCTTTTTGTGAAGTCTCGCATTGTCTCTTGAAACTTTAGCCCTGTCTCTCTTCACTTTCTTTCTCCCTGATCTACGTCGAGACTGCAGAAGGGTGTCAACGATAGGAGCTTGAACCTCATCGTCACTTGCTGGAGGGGAGTTTATGGCCACGAAGTTGTCAATGTTTCCACTAATTTTCTTCATCTGTCTTGATCTTTTGGACCTCTCTCTCCACGCTTTTCTTTGGGCCCTCAGATCCCTGGTGCTCTTGATGTCCTTGACTAGTCTTACCTGACCTTTGGTCTTCTTCATAGCGTATTTTTTTCTCTCCTTTTCTCGTTCAAGTTCCAGTAGAATCGGATCATTCTTTATCTTCTCCCTTCTCCTTTTTGCTGCCTCTTTCCAGTACGCCTTCATCTCTTCCTGGCTCCGTTTTTTCTTTGGAGCCATGTTTCACCTGGAAGCAATGATTTTGTTAGTCTGGTTGATGAATTAGCGAAACCAGTGGTGTTGATGGATTTTCCCAACACGGTAATCCTAGGAACCTTACAGCTTAAGTTGTGCTCGGAGTGGTCTCAAAATGACTGGTGAGAACCCGTGGCGGTCCCATAATAAGAAAACATCCGAGAGACAAATATTGATCCAGCGAGTTAAAAAGCAAAAAAACTTGATTTCCTAGATTCGAATTCAGATTAATCTTGTTTTCTGGAAGGACCTTCCATCACACCCACCCTCTGAACCACTGTTCCACTACTTTGTAACAGGTGAATGGATAAGCACAAGTTAATTTCATTCTATGAGCAAATTAACCTAATTTCCCATGCCAAAATTTTGAAATCCTCACACCCTACAAGCAACCGTCACTCCCTACAATGTGGAAAAAGGGGGATATTGTAGGGAGTGTCAGAGTAGGGAGTGACGATTTGTCCTTCCAGAGCCATTACAGGGTAGTAAACAAAAGGAACAGGCTATTCCAAAAGATTATCAATGAATTCGCTACAACTCCACTTAGTATAACTTAGTGAGATTAAATTCCACTTACTGCAACCAAAATGAAGTTGGAGTAGGGAGTGAAGGTCAACAAAGCCACGCTTCGTCCTAGCTCATGGCACTCTCCAGTTGAACTGATCTGGACACGTCTAGAAAATTCGCACCGACATCGCCGGAGCCATCTTGGATCAGAGTTGCCAACAGCGTTGAAGCAATCCCGAAATACCGTCTTCCCGCCAGTTGGGATCTTTTTTAAACTGGTTGTAGGGAGTGACGGTAAACAGTGTGACACTCTTGAAATTGAATGTATGGAGGCTTGTATTGATCCAATTTTTTTTTCAACAACGGATACTATGTCTTGACATATATCTCTATCTTAATATAACTGGAATTCGAGCCACGAAGTAATATTTTACAATGTATAGGTAATGAAAGTTGCTAACCTCTACCCAGTGACAGCAGTAGGGAGTGACAAATCAGCATTTTAAAATTTTCCCCTGGGTCCCCTCATAGCAATTTTCACCCTTTTACCCACAGTAAGTATACATTTTCATGTATAGATCACGGTAAAAATTTAGGAGACCACATTCAGGTGTGATTTAACCCCACTTTTACCCAGTGACATAAATGTGACCGAAATTTTGAAATGACCCAGTTGAAGAGGGTCGGTAACGAAAGAGTAACGTTACGATAAGCCCACAACACAAAAACCTCAGGTGCACGTACATAGTAAGGGTCTTCAACCCAGATTTTGAAACGCATTTTCGTAACCCGTAACGGTCATAATGGCGGAAAAAACGGAGGGCGTTTGTGGGATGATGGAGCAATTGGAGGTGTTGTTGAGATCATTCAACGATCTCAGCATGGAACGGGACCGAAACAGGGGCACGGAACCGGACGTTCCGCGTTCTATGTTTTTGGAAGTAGAGTCGTGGGATCCCGATGAACCAGGTGCCATAACGGTGTCGGCATTCTTCCATTTTTTCGAGGACGTCGCTCGAACGTTATCTCAACAGAAACGAATGAGGCTTTTGCGCGCCAAAGTGAGAGGAACAGCAAAACAATTCCTCATAGATAACGCGCAACTAAACGAAAGCGAAACGCCTTACGATGACGTCAAAAAAGCCATGTTGACATGGTTTGAACGTGAAAACCCGTCGAAGGCCGCTGCACTCCTGTGGTCGGTCAGGAAAAACGCGAACGAAACGCTTCGCCAGTTTGCGGAACGGATTCACCGTTTAGCGCAATCTGCCGCACACGAGGAGGGTACAGAACTAACACAAGAACAGAAGCGTAATTGGGTGAAACGAAGAGTACTGAAAGCCTTCGTAGGTGGCATACCTAAAGAACTACGATCACACCTGATCAATAACGCACCCGACACGATTGAGGACGCTCTAAAGCGAGCTGAAGAACTCGAGGAAACGCTCGAAACGTCCGAAGAACCTGAAGCGAAATGGGACCTTGCCGCCGTAACAGCAACAGAGGGACGATGTTACGAGTGCGGGGTGACCGGACACTATGCAGCCAGATGTCCACGGAGGAACGGTCGTAACACCCCCGTAACGACTAAGGTGTTTTCACGCCCAAGCCCCCGTTACCCTTGCATGTTCTGCGCGGCAGCGACACATTTCCCAGTCGACTGTCCCCAGAACCCTCAGAAAACAATATTCTGCGACTACTGCGGAGTAAGAGAGCACCTCGAAACGGACTGCCACAAGAAAAAGCTGTTGACTCCGGTTTCCCACCCAAACCAAAACAAGATGATAACGCAGTCCACTGAGATCGAGTTGCGATCTCCAATGGGGCACTTGCCGATAGTGGATTACCGCCTACAGAGACCGATGCGAATCCCAGCGAAACTAAACGGCGTAACGCGTGATCTAATACTAGACACAGGAGCAGCTGTGTCGGTATTGACAACGCCTATCCCTGGCACGCCCCTACGTACAACCAATGCTGAAGCATGGGGCGCGGACGGCTATCCGTTGCGATTTCGTGGTGAACAAGAGGTGTTGTTGGAGATACCAGGAGCTGCGGTACGACACACCTTCTTGGTATTTGAACGGGAAGGGACTGGACTCGATTTGTTTGGTCTCGACCTTATGAAAAAAATACCCCTTATCATACGCACGGATAAACGCGAAGCCGTACTGCAACTCGAAGGGACAAAGCAATGCATCGTAGTCAACCGAATCACTACGGAACCACACGAGAACGCCAACGAAGCTCACGAGCAACAACCTCCGACCTCTGCAGTAACGCAAACGGAAAAAGGAAGTGAAGTGTTTTATCCCTCTTTCTTGAAAAGTGATCGCGGTAACACAGACGTAACAGACAGTAACGGTTCAGTAACGCTCCCCCGTAACGAAGTTGAATTTTCCCCCAGTAATAATAGAGTCATACCCCCCAGTAACGGTTCAGTAACGCTCCCCCGTAACGAAGTTGAATTTTCCCCCAGTAATAATAGAGTCATACCCCCCAGTAACGGTTCAGTAACGCTCCCCCGTAACGAAGTTGAATTTTCCCCCAGTAATAATAGAGTCATACCCCCCAGTAACGGTTCAGTAACGCTCCCCCGTAACGAAGTTGAATTTTCTCCCAGTAATAATAGAGTCATACCCCCCAGTAACGGTTCAGTAACGCTCCACCGTAATGAATTCGAAATTTTCCCAAATGACAGTACAGTGACTAACCCTGACTTAACGAACACGCATGATCGCGTCGCCGCAACCATCGACCTCGCCGTACCCAGGAGCACCACCGAAGAAGAGTCCCCATCAGATGAAACCGTTCCACTACCGGGCGCGTTGCCCGTGTGGACGGATGACGGCCTGGACGACAGAGAGCTCACTCCTTCTGAGGGATGGCCGCGGGTACCTCCCGATATCTGCGACGCCCTGGAGGAAAAGACGGTCCACCTCCCTCACCCGGAGCGCCGCCGCCTTATGGAGCTCCTGGCAACGTATCCGGATGTGTTTAACCCACCGGATAAACGAGGATGCGACCTGGAAGTGACACACGAGATCGAGACCGGTGATGCAGACCCTATAAGCCAAAGACCCTATCCGATTCCACATGCACTGAGAGAAGAAGTAGAGAAACAGCTACTCAACATGTTGGAGGACGGAATTATTGAACCCTCGGAGAGCCCGTGGAGTGCTCCGGTTGTGCTGGTAAAAAAGAAGACCCCCGAAGGCGAACCCCAGAAATGGAGGTTTTGCACGGACTTTCGTGGACTCAATAAAATCAGCAAGTCGGATGCATATCCTTTACCCAATCTGACCGATACCCTAGCCATGCTGGGTCAGTGTCGTTATTTTACAAAGATCGACCTGGTAGCCGGATACCATCAAATACCCATACATCCGCAGTCAGCCGAAAAAACAGCATTTTCCGTGCTGGGAAGGCATTTCCAGTATGCGCGAATGGCATTCGGGCTCAAAAACGCCCCGGCTACTTTTCAGCGAACAATGAATAATGCCCTGGATGGCTTAATCAACCGACACTGTCTCGTCTATCTAGACGATATAATAATTTTTTCCCCGACAATGGAGCAGCACCTCGACAGCCTAAAAAGGGTCCTTGACCGATTGAGGGATGTGAGGCTGCGAGCCAATTTAGACAAGTGTGATTTCGTTCACACCGAAACTCGATATTTGGGACATCGCATCTCGCCACAAGGGATTAGCACAGAACCGGAAAAAACCCAGGCGGTACGAGATTTCCCGCAACCAACGACCGTAAAACAAGTGCAGTCGTTTATTGGGTTAGCAGGGTGTTATAGACGGTTCGTGCCCAAATTCTCCGAGATCGCCGCCCCCCTAACCTCTTTATTGCGGAAAGGGGTGGAATTCACCTGGACCGACGCACAGGAGGAGGCCTTTAACACGCTCAAACAGGCCCTCCTGACTGAACCAGTACTCGCGTACCCGAACATGTCAAAAACCTTTGTGCTCGCCACTGACGCCTCACAACTGGCACTAGGCGCAGTACTCTCACAGGAGGTGGATGGAGAACAGCGACCCATCGCCTACGCCAGCAGGAAGTTGAACCCTGCCGAAACAAGATACTCGACCACAGGAAAGGAGCTCCTCGCCGTGGTATGGGCGACCAAACATTTCCAAGAATACCTGCTGGGTAGACAGTTTGTATTGGAAACCGACCACATGGCACTTACAGCTGCCCTTAGGCTCCGCGATCCAACCTCCCGGATAGGGAGATGGGTATTAAAGTTGGGAGAGTACGACTTCGTCCCTCAGTATCGTCCCGGCACCAAAATGGGGCACGCTGACGGACTTAGTCGCATGAATATCGCTTCAGTCACCTTGGAGATACCCCGGAAACTCCTAGTCGTAGCCCAGGAACTAGACGAATGGGTTAGAACTTTTACCCAACGAAGGGCCGAGGATTGTAAAATGGAGGAGGGCTTATGGACAACCAGAGTCGTTCGGGACGGAAGGATCACCTTCGTCCCCCTGATACCATCCACCATGCGCAGTTGGGTACTCGCCAATTGCCATGGCAGTGTATGGGCCGGCCACCCTGGCGCCGAAACGACAGAAAATATGGTGCGGCGACTGGGATTCTGGCCCCGGATCGAACGCGATGTACGCGAGTTCATTGCCCAATGCGAACCTTGTCAACGGCGCAATGATCCGATCCGACAGACTGCCCCCCTTCAGAAACCTCTGCTCCCAACAGGCCCAGGGGAAATAGTAGGAATGGATTTCGTGGGCCCATTAACCACCCGGACCGGCACGAAGCACCTCCTCACCATCGTCGACCACTTCACAAAGTTCGCTGAGGCCTATGTAGTACCAGATACTACCGCCGACACAGTGGTGCGCCAATTGGTTCGACATTACATCCCGACACACGGAGTCCCCCAGCGTATCGTTACCGATAGGGGAACAGCCTTTACGTCAGCCCTGGTACGTGCCCTATGTGACAATTGGGGAATTAAGAAGGTGCAGACGACGGCCTACCATCCACAAAGTAATGGTGTTTGCGAGAGATTCCACCGTACCTTCGCAAACATAATGTCAAAAATAATTACGAAGACTAAAGAATGGGAGAAGGCGGTCCCAATAGTGCTGGCCGCTTATCGAGCAACTCCTCACAAAAGCACTGGTTATTCCCCTAATTTTTTGACATTCGGTAGAGAGCTTCGACTGCCCAACCACATTGAATGGACCCCAAATGAACGACCCGACATGGACCATCATTTAGCTCTGCTGGAGAGGGCCCGGCGACTCGCCGCCCGTCAGCTGGAGAAACGATGGAAGCAACAGCACGACCGCATCAACAAGCGACGGACACCCCGAAGCTTTGAGGTGGGGGAACGTGTCTACCTCAGGGTCATGCAACTCCCTGAGGGAGTCTGCAAAAAGTTTTGGAGCCCCTGGACTGGGCCATGGACGATAGTCCAACGATTGACCGATGTAACGTATCGCATTCACGATGCCCTACAGCGACGACCCCAGGTGGTTCATATCAATAGGTTGAAACCCGCTTCCGTTAACGGAATACCGGACGACGCCTTCGCAGAACCTCAAAAACAGGATCCACCACCAACACGACTCGTGCCGCCCGCTCCCTCAGTGCCAAACGACGACGACGGCTGGAGTACGGACGAGGATGAGGCGCCACCCGTAACGCAACCCATGTCAACACCTGCACCACCCGAACCCGAAACCCCGGGTGAAACAGAAACAATAGCGCCTCCGACGGCTCCGTACAGCCTACGCCCACGTCCTCCGCGCGATTACCGCAAGTTGCATCGCAAGGGTTTTGTAGCTAGGATCGGTGCGTGCACCAGGGTTGGGTCCAAAAGGAAACTGTAAAAAAAAAAAAAAAAAAAAAAAAAAAAAAAAAAAAAAAAAAAAAAAAAAAAAAAAAAAAAAAAAATCTATATATAATGTTAATGTTTTCATGTATGTAAATAAAGTACTTTAGTTAAATTGTTCATTTGTTCAAATGTAGACCAGAAATACTAAGACTGAGTACGGACGATAGGTAGGTAGAACCCAATGTACACTTTTACCTGTTGTGACCAAATTCGACATGTTGGCTAACAGCATTATACTTCAACCAACAGGCCATGGCGATGCGTCGGTCACCTGTCAACGAGAGCCCCGTTATGGAGGAGGAGGTCGAATGCCCGTACGTGACGAGAATTCGCAAGCGATACGCAGAGGCAACCGGCGTACTCCTGGAGCAGGCAGCTATTCCCGGGAACGTTGGCCCCAAGCACCCCGAACGCAAGGCACTTTTTTTTATTGGAGGGTGTGGCAGAGATGCTCCACAACGCCGAAAGAGCATCCACCCTGCCTTGCCGAAGATTGATATGTAACGGCGCTGTAACATTGGCGGAGCAGCTGGCGGACCTCCTGCCGGAAATGTTACGCCTCCGTCTGGAATGCGAAAAACTTGCCCAGGAGCGTGACCAGGCACAACAAATCATTGCCCAAACCGAAGCGGAGTGCGAGCGATTTAAGTACCTCGCCAGAGAACTACAGAAAGCCCGCATGGACGAGCAGTTGAAGTCCCGAGTGCGAGTGCGCCTTAGCGAATCTGTCAGTCCGGAGAAGATTCGCCGCAAAGTCCCGACTCCGGCTCGCTCTCCGACGCAGCCTATCTCCGTCAACGCCTCAAGTGACTCCGATTCAGAGCTGGAGATGGAGGAAGACGCGCCTACTCCTCCTCGACCACGTCCTCCTCCCCATGTGGCCCCGTTGAAAATAGTAGCAAACCACTCGACCACCCGGACACGCCAGGTGATGCATACACAATCCACCTTGGAGTTACAAACCGTGGGAACTCCTACAACTCAAGACGACCAACCCACACCGCCGAAGCCGCAGCAAGTCTGTCCGGTCTGCCAACGCCCCGCCCAGCGACTCCAGCACTTTCGCTGTTCCTCGTGCAAGGAGTTTTGGGCTCGGCTGATCAAGAAGTACAAGAATGGAAAGTTGAGAACCTCCTGCAACGGACCTCACCTGGACGACGACCCCGCCTGCATTCATTGCCGAAGAAGACAGTACGAGTTGCATCTAACAGTGGCATACCCGACGAAGCCACTCCCCATCCCCAGTCTCTTCGGGTGGAGTCCCGCCGCCGAGGACGACGGCTTTCAGGAGGGGGAAGGGTGTAGGCCGCCGCCTTCCCGCGGCAGCGCCACCGTCCGGCCTCGGGCTTTTGAGGGACTATTTCCTATCACCCGGTCGTCCCCACTCGCAAACGAGGGTGTGTAGTCCTCCGCGCTGGCCCGGAGTGGAGGGGAGGCACCCCAGCTCAGGGCGTCCGTCCCCCTACTCCTGGCCAGTCGTCTTTCTGCCAGCGAAGTGTTCAGTTGTTCTCAGACCGAAGTATTTTTGTCACGAGTGAGAGTTGTAGGCTTCTATGCCCTGTGCGAACGATAGTAGTAACGCGTTTCCGAATTGTTGGAGTAACGGAGTGTGTGTTTATCCCGAAACTGCAGTTATACCAGTTTCCCATTCCCCCCGAGACAGAGACTCATTATTAAATCTTAGCAAGTCTTACCTTCGGGCGACCTCTGCGAAAACCCCCCTGGTGAACTACGTAGTGACGCGCAGTAACGCCATTCAAGACGCCATCGACGCCAACAGGTCACAATCCTTTGTTTAGTAACGCATTTTCACTTATGTATGTTTTCGATCCGTACTCAGCAAATTCTTTCCTTTTATTATTCTTTTTGTATCATACTTGTACATATCACCTCGTAACGAGTCTATAACTATACCGTAACACTAAGTGAATTACGTCAATATCTCTTACCTTGCATTTCCTATTTCATTAGTATTATTATCTATTTCTCATTGTATATATGTGTATGAAGTAACGTCCCTCCCAGGCCTTCAGCACCCTTATCTTTTGAAGTAACGAATAACGTAACGTAACGTAACGTCTTTGCCATCAGCCTTTGTTTATCCTCGAATAGTAACTAGTAACGTCGCTTGGCCTTCAGCATTCGAAAACGAGCACCTTCAGTGAACCCCACTTCAAGTTGTATTGATGGTAACGTTTCCATTCTGCTTCCTTTTAATTATACTTAATTACGTAACTCAACTGTACCTACGTGTTCTCTGTTATCCCGATTCCCTTCAACATAAGGTGGTCTCTGTGTATTTTGATAAACCCCCGAAACGATCGTACTGGTGCCTCCGTAATTTCAGGCCATCAGCCCTACCAAAAAGCCAGTAACGTTTCGTATCAACAGAGGGGGCTTACAGTAGGTACCTGGTACTTCGCAACTTGAACAATTTTGGTTCGATGTCTGTCCGCCTGAGTGTCCGAAAATCCTTGCCACACGCACAATTTGCTCAACTTGGATCCGAATTTGCTGAAATTTTCAACGGTCATGCGGGTAGGACGCGGAATGGTCCATAATTGCATCTGAAATACGACATTTGGAATAATACATTTGGGCCTACAGTGACTGCCGCAGTATAGATTTCCTCAATTTTCCACCACAGAGTAATATCATTTTGCTTCCCTTACGAGAAAGTTATGTTCGTTCAAAAATGTTTTCTCGAAATCTCCACACTGATTACTACCGGCTGTAGTTCCAAAATCTCGTTCTGTCCGCGCGCCTTTGAGCTTTGCTGGACAATTTACCAAAATATTGTCGAAAACCACTTGCGCAAATTTTTGTGTTGAGCAAAGTCATTCGTCACAATTAAAGTTTTAAGATGTGAAAAAATCCCCTATCAACAAAATTGTGGTTTTTGCTCCTCCCTCCTCCGGCTAACCCTCCTGTCAGTCTTACCTCATGACCGTACCTAGATTTGTCTGGTGTGAATGGTTGTATATACTGTTGTATAAACAATGCTATATTATAGTTTCACGTACACGGTATACCTACCTACACGTAGTTTTACTCACAACTGTACCTATCGATACAGCAGTTCGGTGTCCATGTGATGAGTAGGATGATATTTAACTTGGTATCCAAAATTACCCTACACATGTCCAAGTCGCAAGTCATGATTATAGCGAAATGTATGAACGCGGATGGATAGGAAGAAATCAAGAGCGAAAAACGCTGCAGTCCTTGTCACATGGGTTTATTATTCTCGACTGAATACGGCACAATCAGGACCTCAGTGAAGAGACCCATAAATATATTTAATTCAACGCTTTTAACAGGTTTAATCTCGAATATTATGTTGCAATTTCTGAAAAATTATTTTCGATCAGTAGGTACCTACTCGGATCAGTTTTCGATCAGTAGGTACTGAATTGTCTCGATTTACCTATTCATACTACCTCCGGTGTTATACAAATTTTTGGCGATTAAATCCATTTTCACAAGTTGTTGACCCATAAATACTGAATTTTGAGAGTTAAAACTTCATTAGAACCTCAATCCTTCCCTCAATGGTCAAAATTAACTTCATATTCGGCCTCCTCATCCTTAAAAACATGGACCCTCACAAGCCCAAGTTCACGAAAACCCCAAAAATACCTAATTTTGCATCCAATTTTCTCCCATAATGCTGTTTTCCAATGGGGCCACAACTGCCGAGATGGGGGACACAACTATGTCCCAAATTGAAGCAGGGTTCACATCCATCCGGAGCCGTCTGGAAATACGGATAGGGGAAGCTAGTGAAAAGCAGTGGAAGGGATGGAGGGGAATCGCGGAAGTTGGGAAGGCGTTCATAACCATCCGGAATTTTGGCTGACAACTCGTTTCCCGCGCTTCCTCCCACAGCTGTTTCGGTTGCTGACGCCATTCTGTATGCGCAGTAGTGAACTGCGCAGATGCGGAGCGGAAAATATCTGAAAAATCAGATGCGTACAGTTCGCTTCAAAAGTGCTTCTCCGGAAAGAATATTCCCCCCTCCCCAGCTGATGTCCAACCAATCAGCTGCTCGTACGCACTTTCCGGATAGCTTTCCGGATGGATGTGAACCCTGCTTGAGCCTGTGTACGAAAGAACGATTTTTTTAGACAGAAAATTAAGGTAGCTATATTGATGACATGGCAGACGGACATTGCACTTCTGGAATCTGCACACCGAAACGTAAAACAAAAAATGTTGAGGGGTGTTAAAAAAAAATTCCGAACCTCAAAATGCTTCCTCAACTGAATAACCATCGACTGTTCCGACTCCAACCCTTGCGGAGAGCGAAGGGTTGGTCTTGGTAGAATCCTACCAATTGGAACCTATTTAAATCATACTTTTTCAATACCCTCGATTAAAAAAGAAATATTACTTATAATAAACGCAAATAACAAAGTAGAAAGTACCTCTAGTTGTGGAAGATCTGGGGATGAAGGTGGTAGTGGTAGAACCCACACAAAAAAACCGCAACACTAAACAATCACAGATCGACCCGGGCCGACCAAATGCACTCCCGTAGGTTTCGATTGCCCATATCACTTAACGCGGTTAAATCGGCATTCATACCGAGGCGATTCAAGGAGAAAACACACGAGAACACTAAAAATGTAACAAGGAATTTGTTTCATGATGAATTTCGAAAGAAAACCGCCACAGACGACAGACAGACCTACCACCACCGTCACGGGATACGGAGCCAGACTGTGTGTGTGTAAGCGATTCGTCTTTTCTGCCTTAGAAGATTGTCACAGTAGGCATTGGTAGTCTCTGTAGTCTCCTGTTCTGTGTTGGTAGTTGTCCTTCTTCCTGTTGTCTTCCGTCGTCTTTTTATTTTGTGCAGATTTCATTGATTTTGATTTCTCACATTCAGGGTGGTCTTACATTAGTTGAGAGGGGGTATGTAGAGTTGCTGGTGGCTGAGGGGTAAGAAAGGTATGGCGGCTGGATAGGAATTTTCGAGGAGTTAGGGAAAAGAATTTGTTGAACGTTTGCTGGGTGTCCACTAGGTCGGTGAGGCAGAGCGGCGCCGAACGCTTGAGGTCCTTCCACTGTAGGGCGAGACTGTGGGGCGGATCAGGTCCATCCCTACTTTTCACCGGTACCGCCCCAGCACTGAGCCTTGTGCCTACCTTTTCTTCGAGCTGTGCACATCTTGAACAAAATGTTTTCTGAAGATGAAGAAATATTTGTATTTGCAGCAGCACTTCAATCTAAAGAGGGAGAAGATAGGGGCATAAAGAGGAATGGAAATGGTTCCATGATATCAACACAACGTCAAAAATGCAGAGAATTTCACCATATTTTTGAAGACCAATTGAAAGACGGGAATAGCTTCATGAAATATTTCAAAATATCACAGGAAACATTTTTTGAACTCAATTTAATCTAGTCGCGA
Organism: Leptopterna dolabrata; assembly: GCA_954871275.1. Taxonomy (NCBI): domain Eukaryota; kingdom Metazoa; phylum Arthropoda; class Insecta; order Hemiptera; family Miridae; genus Leptopterna; species Leptopterna dolabrata. The sequence continues at coordinate 6,915,105 of OX940984.1, read as the reverse complement.
GTTCCGAGCATTATTAGACTGTTTTTGTTCTTCCCGTGGTCTTTACACGTTCAACCCTGTGACTGATAATACGGGAAGACGGACCAATGAGCTTCAAGAATTGTCTACGTGTATACCCGTAGTTCTTCCCGTGCACGCGAAGAAGTAGCTTTTCCCGTGTGTGCGAAGAACTACACGTTACGGGAAAAGAATGCTTCAAGCTCATTGGTCTGTCTTCCCGTATCAGCGTTTCCACGGTTTAACGTGTAAAGATGACGGGAAGTACAAAAACTGTCTATTATCATTATGGCCGATGTCGGACCTCCGTTCATCAGGTAGGTGGGGCGGCACTGTGCAAGTTGGTGTCACGCCGCGCCGTGCTCAAGCAGTTCAAAGGGCGATCGAGCGCGGACAATTTTCAACCGCCCTGCTGCGCTCTGCCCCACCGACCTAGTGGACACCCAGCTTTATAGGGAAATTTTGGAGGGCTGTATTAAATTATTATATATTTTCGAGTGTATCATGTTATAAGTTGAGTTTAATGAATTGTTGTATAGATTGATCTTCGGGGATTTGGTAGTCAATTTTGAAGCGCGTAGGTATGGTTCTATCAATATTTAATGCAGTGGTGTAGTATGTGATCGACATCTCCCAACTGTTTACAATGGCTAAAGTTGAGTTCCGTGAAGTTCTGTGGGTTGGGTCCATCATTCCTCGAAACAGCTGTGTTTTGCCATTTTGAAATTTGAATTTCTGAGTTCCTGCAAGAAATGACGTACCAGATAAATCGCAGAGTAGGTCAACTCAAATCCCGCTTAGAGCACTAGTGCATCACTTTAAAAGTTGTACAGAACCACAGTGGATGGATGATGGTACCAAAAATGTATAACTAAACTTAAAAAACACGACCTCAAAATCAAATCAAGGGAAAGGTCATAGCAAAGGTTCTTGAAGGTTGCCAGGAAAGTTCGCCATTTCTAATGTTGGGTTGCTGGCAGCACTGAGAACCTTCGGCTCCTTGGGCTAACAGCCAATCAGATGTAAATAGAACTGTTACGTCATTTTTTGCCACATTTTTACTTTTCTTTCACCCTCATTTAAAAAATATCCCTTATTTTTGAAACTACCATTTTTCCAAGTGTTCTAAATATTTTTTGAACAAACCATTTTTTTTTAAACGAAAATTCTTCATTATGGTAGAACTCACTGACAGACCAACACAGAAGTGATGGTGCTCAGAGCAAAAGTGAGGAGGAGTGACCATAGGGTATTTTGGCACTGTTCCCCGTCCACACATTCAAACTGAACCGTTCGCGTGTGGACAGTGCAGCAAACACGTTCGCGTACGGTTCGCTTACCGTGGTTCTCGATCCACATTTTGTTGGTTTTTTCAACCACGAACACAAAGGGGTTCAGTTCGCACACGTGGACAGGTAGTAGACGTCAGGACAATGGCTTGAATGGTCCCCACGCCCTAGCTATTGAAAGACTGGTTTGTGAGCGGTTCACCAAAATTTCTGGATCACTGTGGTTCACAAACCGTATGCCGAAACAAAAAATTACAATGTACGGTTCACATACCATATGCGAACGGTTCGGTTCGAACGTTTAGACAAGGCTTTAGATTGGAGTCACTGATGACCCTGAAACGACTCGAATGGCAGTGTGGAGAGGGTGGACCCACAGAAAGCGTAAATGTATGCCAGACCCGCCTGCCCACTCTGGAGTCCCATCAGCAGAGTGAACCCTGATGCTTATTTCTTAATATGGTGTTGAAACCTGACACTGCCTCACTGAGATGTGAGAACTAGGCCATGCAACGATTATAAAACCTACCATGTTTTATACATTCCGGAAGGAGTTGTTTGGGGGGGGGGGGGGGGGGAGTTTTAGTAAGAAATCGATTAGGTACAAAAAAGTAAACTACCTTCGTATTCTCTACCCCCAGGCACATCACCATGCAAGACTCCTACATTTCCGCAGTCTACGCACCGCCGTACCCGCCCCCATACGCCTGCGACCATCTCCCGTCCCGGCAGTGTCCCTTCTGCTCGACCTCAGGCAACAGCCCGCAGAACTCACGAAGAGCGTGCCGACCAAGGAGACAACCACCAGGAGGACTTCACTGTGCTTCATGCCCCAGGATATTACTGTTTTCTTTCGTATTCATGTTCTTCCTCATCATGACGTCTGTCTTATACAATGTCATATTGGTAGAACCTTTTTTCAATTCTAACTGGTGCGTTCCCCCATCATGCATGACTACCACACCCAGACCAAAATGAAAAATACAAATAAAATACAATTAAGTACAAATAAATACAAATAAAATCAGGATATTCATATAACTAATAAAAATTAATAGGTTTGTTCGCAGTGACCATCTGACAGTTGGATCTGACCGTCAGAAAGGCGTTTGGCCGTTTGCAGTGACTCTCGGACTCTTTTTGGATTGAATAGTATCCATGACACGTCATTCCATTACACAGAAGATAGGGTGGACGAGAGAAACTAGCCATGCACTGCCTTCTCGATTCCCAACGACTTCCAAACAAACCCTTCTCAGATGCTTATCAAGACTATTGGATCATGGACGGTTTCTTACAGTTTTCTAGGAGTCAGCTAACGGTAAAGCTGCGGTTACACTTGTGGTGTTGGGCCCAACGTCGAGTATTCACCCATACTCACCCGAATACTTACCTACTCTCGGCGTTTGCCGAACCTTGACGTGCACCCCGCACACATATGCGGTGTTGGCTCTCAACCCCGAGCATCGACGCATATTCAGGCAAGCAAATATGAACGGAGTTTCGCTGTCAATTTGGAACAACATGGAAGTGGACGAACTCGTGGTGGCGGCAGAAATCGATTCCTTTTGGATAATCAGACACCCCTACAACAACAACAACAACACAGCAATAACTCGGAGTGTGAATCACAGGAAAATGTTTCCTGTCATTCACCCTCCGGGTTCACTTATTAATGAACGCGAGCTCTGCACCTTCAACTTGCCTCGGGAAACAAACCCGCCAAACACTCGGCCGCATGTGTATGCGCTGCACGAATACACTAGTTGGCCAATATTCGCCGCCTTTGACACGGGACAAAAAACCACCTTTTGACCGAGCATCCCCGAGCACCAATATTTCCGCGCATTCGGGCAGTTGTCCCGTGATTACACTTGCGGGAAGAAGCCGACGAATATTCGGTGTTAGGCCCAACACCACAAGTGTAACCGCCGCTTAAGAAAAAGGCCATTGCAAGCAAGGTCCTGGATTGAGTTCTTATATATCAGGGTATACTCATGTATAGCTCCTTGATATTGTTGCATTGTTGTTGTTGTGTTGTACGATAAAAAATGTGAATGAACGAAATTTGTTATTATGTTGGTGGAAGTAATAAATCTATTCATACCTAATCAGCTGAGAGTTACCTATATGTTTTCATTCTCCTTTTGCCCATTATGGACATTCATGTAGAAAAACTTTAGCAGTGTAGAAAATCGGAGGACAAGCTCTGTCTCTGATGATAAGCGTACCCACCCATGTAGGCACTGCAGTTTCGTGTAAATCGTTGCCCAAATCTATCAACATGGAGATGAATAATACTCACTGATTATTATTAGTTATTTGTGGAATTTAAATATTTGATTTATGGAAGATGGACACGGCTCACGTCAATCAGGCTCTCCAGGTTTGTTGATCGGAGCACGGCGCGGTGGTTATACTCTTCTCGCACAACTGACAGGTCGTGAATGTTATTGCCTATCAGCCCCTGCGGTGTTCTATGAGGATGGGCCTAATAATAACGTTATTTCCAAAATAGGAACAATGTTCCCGCGTAGCTTCGGAAAGCTCAGAGTAACGTATATATTTTTTTTTATAATAAAATAAAACACAAGTTGGTATCAGGAGTTTCAATTCAATTGTCATTATGCTTTAATACAGTAAACTTTCGATTAACCATCATGGTCGGGGCTCAAGGTATGTTGGATAATCGAAAAAGTTGGATAATCGATTGGTTAGTTTATGTATGTATTTAAAAAAGATACCAAAAAATATGTACATAACCGAAGTCTGGGTCAAAGTCAGGGGTCAGGGATTTTCGTTTGTGAAAAAATTAGTGATTTTTTTCTGGGTTTGAGAGGAAAGTCTTCCCACCGCAGCGACATCCCTCCATGTCGGCCAATGTAGCTGTGTCTTGCTGCTCCACAAAAGAAAGGGGGTGGATATCACGCGAAAGTGTTTTCAGTTTTCATAATTGTTTACATATCGAGCCCAAAGAGTAAGGTGCATAACGGTTGGTTAATCGATCGGAAGGAACGATTTCCTACGAAAATGTGTGGTTATTCGAATGCCGGTTTTGTGATGGATAATCGAATTGTTGGATAATCGCACGTTGGTTAATCGAAAGTTTACTGTAATTCAGTTCGACTCCTCTTTTACATTATTTAGCTTTTAAAAACCACAAACTAAGGAGACAAGTGGATGGAGTTTTAAAATGCGTAGCAAGTTAGGCGAATTTCACCACCTCCATCGGAAGTTGACAAAAAGCGAAGAGCATTATTTCACGTCAAATACTAGAATGACCTTAGCAACGTTTGATTGTATTGTGGCAATATAAAAAGTGAATTCAGTCACTTTAGTCCCCATCAATCGCTGTAGGAGAGTTCGATGTTTACACTGAGGTGTGGCCCATTTTGGTTTATTATTTTTACATTTTAATTGGTATTTATTTCCCTCTCGACCCAACTTCTTCTTTGTAATATAAACACTTCTACAGCAATATTTACGTACCTAATACTATTATAATACTTCAACAGTGGGAGATATTCAAGGGATAGCATTTCATGTTTGCGTTATTTTCATTTACATTAGGTCATTTTAAAATTACAGCTATTTTCAAATAATATATGTGCTACCTAATTAAAACAAAATTCGAGTTTTCTTTTCAAAAATGAATCAGCTACAATGGGCCCGTTTTCTATTTCTCCTATTATCCCCTTAAAGAGTTAAACTCGTTGCGAATCTAGATATTACTCGTAATTAAATTTAGACGTTCAAACACTTGGGCATCCACTTTACTACAGTAATATGCAGTAACATGGAACTTCTTCCATGATGCAGTAATATGCCACGTATAGTCAATGCCTTCCTCCACAATTCGTCACATTCAACTTCTTTGCCGATTCGTCGTCTTCCCTCAGGCGCCAGTTTTCAACTCACCAACGCCATTGAAGTTTGGCCGATTTTATTTTACAAAATTAATTATTCATTTATTTTTTCCTGAGTTTACAACTCCTTTGTTTAACTATTAAAACTATTTAAATTGGCTTAGCCGTACCAAAAAATAAGTAAAAAATAAGCCCCTCACACATGATTCGCATTCAGTCCAAATTGTACGACATATTTCAAGTAATTTCGGTATTCACCAGACATAGACAGTCTAGGGATGGGATATCGAGGGCTCGATATCGATATCGGTATCGATATTGACATCGGAAGAGTGGTATCGATACCAGACAGATATCGGCTTCATAATATCGATATCAGCCGATATATATCGATATCGGTTATAAAAACTCCTACTTCGTTCATTTTTTTTACCTACTTATTTTAATTTTATTTCCTTTTCTCCGAATATTTTTGCACTTGCAGTTCCTACCTAGATACCTACTGGTCAATAATTTACCGTGGACAAAGTAGGTGTAGGTGATTCCATGGTAGAATAAATACGAAGGACTTGGAAATACGAAGTGGTTCAAAGTAGTGACCTCTAGTGTTGATACCTACCTAAAGCCTTTTTGTTCAAAATTCCTTTCTAAAAAAAAAATTCTTCTGATTATTTTTCAGTCAGATCTTTATTTTTATTTATTTATTCATTTATTTTTTGTTCCCGCCTTGATGGGAAAGATTTAGTGTCAATTTCAACAGGGGCTCAACACAACAAAAAAACGCGGATACTTTTCAGCCAACAACAGCACGGAAACGGATGATGGCCACAAGAAGAACTTCGCGGTTCGATCGGCTGTCAGAATATCGATATATCGATATTATCGCCAGTGCTGATACCGATATCAGAATATCGGATATCGGACGTTAGATATCGATATTTCGATACTATCGGATATCGATATCCCATCCCTAAGTCATTTGGATGATTCGCGTTGCCGTGATGTGCGAACAAATCTGCACGTTTAGGTACACAAATTCAAAGAACGTTGCCATGGTGGATCGTGCTCGTCGAAGAATGTGCGGATTTTTGACATAATAACCAACTTTGTCACCTACACAGAATAACTAGGAAGACTGTATCAGAGGTAAGTGCGTAAGGTGGGTAGGTAAGGTGAATTAAAGGTAGATAATTATTTTCTTATGCAAGTGCCACTGTATAATAATTTGTTCCAGTACGTACCATGAGGGCCCACGAGGCCTATTTGTACACGATTTAATAAAAGTGGTTCTTCTACATTTTTACTTATTGTTTCTTCTTTTAACGAGTAGGCAGGTATTATTTCCCAGACGCATACATACCTAAGTACCTACTATTGTGCCGCGTTTGGATGGCCGGACATACCAAAAGTGGGGGAAGCGGTCTGTGCGGGAAGAATGTGCAGATTATGGACAGAATAACCACCTGTGTCACCTACAAAGAGTAATTAGGAAGACAGTATTAGAGGTACAGGTTCATTGTAGGAAGGTGGAAACATAAACTGTTGAACAAAACGCTACAAAGTCATTATCACGTGGGTTTATTACTCTATTGGACATACCTACAGAAACGCTGGCTGTCCATTTATTGTTTCTTTAATGTGCAATAATCGAAATAGCTATTTCTGACGGTTTCCACCAAATTTGCCCCCCAAAACACGTACCTACGCTCCTTTTTTTTTGCAAATTATCTTTGATCGTTGGTAGTGCCATTTAATCGTCTTGATTTATCTGTTGAAACTTTTTCTAGCGTTATTATGCAAATTGATTGTGATTTCAGAAAATTTCCCAGGTTATTGAATAGTAAAAAATGAATTTTGGCAGGTGAACCTTCGTTACAACCACAAAAAACATGGGAAAAGATACTTCAAAAGCTCATTTTACTGAAACACCAAAAAAACCCCTATTTTTACACCTTTTTTCACTCATAACACCCCTGGGTATATTCCGATCGGACTGCAAAGTTTCGGGACACAACTAGGGCCCAAATGGAGCCTGTGTGCGAAAGAACGAATTTTTTAGACAGAAAATGAAGTAGTTATGCAAGAGACGGCGGACGGATATTGCATTTTTGGAATCCAAGCACACTGAAACGTAAAAGAAAAAAATTTTGCAGTGGTGTGGGAGGGGGGGGGGGGGCTATAAATTTTTTTTGCTGATCGAATACATAGTTGTATTATTCACGGAATAATAAACCAAAAATTAAATATATAACTACCTATGTTCTTCCTATGGCAGAATACAGTCATTTTGCAACGTGTGGAGCGGAGTTGTGAGATTCAGTTCATAGCCTGTTGATCCAGACTATAAATATGTACCAACAACCTACATACATCACCAAAGTCGACGAATAGGGTCGTAGGCAAAAGATTGAGGATACGAAAAATACATAGAGTTACACTGATTTACGTATTATTATTTTATGATAAATCGTCCGTATCTTTTAAATATTCGTGATGCATTCAAATAACGTGTCCTCTTCGATGACCAGCCATTCCAACAGCACCCCCCACCAGTCAGAGCCATCAATCGGTATTTTCCCCCTGAAACCTCCATACCCTAAAGTTACAGGGTCTTACGGCTGCCACCCCAAGAAGTCTGTAGTTTAGGGTACATAAAGCCCGCCGATCTCCTCCGTAAGGATATTTTCCTAGGATGAAAGAAGTACGATAATAATAGTCATTTTGAGACCACCCTTATTCAATGGTAATCAGCATTATACCTAACAATAAAATCACTCACTACCTAACATTATAACTGAACGGAGGTATTTATTGATATTTGGGTAATATTTAAATTACATCTAAATTGTTTTATTTAATAGATGTAGATATGTGGGTACCTACCTAATTGTAGTAGACACCTAAAGTACCTCTCCATTTTATCATAATAAATAAATTATGGATATTGTTGTCTCTTCCACCTATTTTCTCTGCCGAGGTTCAGTATTTGTCGGTCTGTCAGCCATCAGCAAATATGTATCATTAGGTATGTATTTATTTATTTATTTAATAGATGTAGTTATTTATTATATAATATTAGAGTTATGATATTTATTTATTTATTATATATTATTTATTAGATGTAATACATATTATTTATTTATTAGATGTATTTATTTATTAGATTTATTAGCGTTATTTAGTAGACTTTCATATTCATTTATTTAATAGATTTATTGATTTATTAGATTTATTAGCGTTATTTAGTAGACTTTTATATTCATTTATTTAATCGATTTATTTATTTATTTAATAGATACATTGATTTATTTAATAGATGTAAGGATATTTTCCTAAGATGAAAGACGTACGATAATAATAGTCATTTTGAGACCACCCTTATTCACTGTTAATCAGCATTATACCTAACAATAAAATCACTACCTAACATTATAACTTTGTAATTTAACGGAGGTATTTATTGATATTTGGGTAATATTTAAATTACATCTAAATTGTTTTATTTAATAGATGTATTTATTTATTTAATAGATGTAGTTATTTATTATATTTATCATTATATTTATTAGAGTTATGAGATTTATTTATTTATTCGATATTATTTATTATTTATTATTTATTAGATTTTATATATTATTTATTAGATGTATTTATTTATTAGATTTATTAGCGTTATTTAGTAGACGTTCATATTTATTTATTTAATAGATGTATTTATTTATTTAATAGCTATATTGATTTATTTAATAGATGTAAGGATATTTTCCTAAGATGAAAGAAGTATGATAATAATATTCGTCTGAGACCACCCTTATTCACTGGTAATCAGCATTATACCGAACAATAAAATCACTACCTAACATTATAACTTTGTAATTAAACGGAGGTATTTATTGATAATTGGGTAATATTTAAATTACATCTAAATTGTTTTATTTAAAGATGTAGTTATTTATTATATTTACTAGTGTTATGAGATTTACTTATAGATTTATTAGATATTATTTATTAGATTTACAATACATATTATTTATTTATTTATTAGATGTATTTATTTATTGATTTATTAGCGTTATTTAATAGATGTTCATATTTATTTATTTAATAGATTGATATATTTATTTAATAGATATATTGATTTGTTTAATAGATGTAAGGATATTTTCCTAAGATGAAAGAAGTACGATAGTAATATTCGTTTGAGACCACCCTTATTCACTGGTAATCAGCATTATACCTAACAATAAAATCACTCACTACCTAACATTATAACTGAACGGAGGTATTTATTGATATTTGGGTAATATTTAAATTTCATCTAAATTGATTTATTTAATAGATGTAGATATGTGGGTACCCATTTGTAGTAGGCACCTAAAGTACCTCTCCATTTTATCATAATAAATAAATTATGGATATTGATGTCTCTTCCACCTATTTTCTCTGCCGAGGTTCAGTATTTTTGTCGGTTTGTCAGCCATCAGCAAATATGCATCATTAGGTAGGTATAGTGTACGCACGAAAGGATAGGATTTTATGGGATAAAATCTGGAGGATTTGGAGGACTAGGCCCTGTATGTTCCGGCGTGGATTTTATTTAAGCTCAAAACCGGATTGTGACTTCGATCCTTTGAAGTGCGCATCCGCAAACACGAGACCCTTGCCATCCACCGGATTATAAGGGTACCTATATAGTCGTAATGAGAAATTAATGAAAAACTGAAAAAAATGAACCGTATATGTCCCTGCATGGGGTCCACTTTTATTTTCATTGAACACTCAAACGTGAAATCAATGTAACCATATCCAGTTCTAGTCATCCAAATTTGTTGAACTTTAGGGGTTATTAATATCAAATCAATATTCTTTACCGACAAGTTTTGGGTACACTGAATAGGATAGATTCTAGAGACATTAAAAATTAATACTAGGTTTCACCTACATGAATGCCTCTAGTAGGTACCTACCTTCCTGCTTATTGAAGACCCCTGTTAAAACCTGCTAAACTACAATTTTAATTTTAATTACCAGAAGAAATCAATTATTCATGATGAAATTATCAATCAATAATCAGTTACTGATTAATGTTTACAAGGTAGGTAGCTTTGTGTATTCAATTATGCATGTTTTGATTTCGATTTATAAGATAGATTGATGATTAGAAAGAAGCAAAGCTCTTCAACCCTTTGCCACCATTAGAATAATAGTTTATAACTTATTTTTAACTATGTTCATTATTTAAGCTTTTAAATGCTATGCTAATTTAAGATTTACTGTCTTCCAGGCCTTTACAAATAAAACTTATTGAACAAAAAAAAAACAAAAAATCGTCTGCCAAGTTGGGTGGGCAGTATAGCTTCCTCACAATCATATTAGCTTTGCTGTCCCCTTGGGGCTAGCTCCGAGCATGTTCAGTTTTCGCTTGAACCGAACTGGTTTGGTGTAGGGTGAGCTCTGAACACGCTCGCTCGGAGTAGGGTGAGCCTGGAGCTTGTTCGGAGCATGGGCAGCTGGAACGGGTCGAGGATGCATGCGCGGAAGAGCAGCGCTCAGCTTCCCCTGGTCTTCTAGTAGCTTTGTCGTGCAGTCCCTCAGAGCTTGTTCAGAGCAACCTGGGCATGCGCAGTAAGGATGAGGCAAAGATTCGCTGTTCGTGCAGACCCAGGGCGGGCTCCGAGCCAAATGGTCCGGTGTTCGTGCTGTCCCGGGGCAGATAATTCGGTGTTCGTGCTGGCCACGGGGATTCCTCCGAGCTGCTCTGAGCAAGCCCCCGGTGCCCCACGAGAAGACAAGGGGCAGCTGAGCACTGCTCTTCCGCGCATGCAACCTTGACCCATTCGAGCTGCCCGTGCTCCGAACAAGCTCCAGGCTCGCCGTGCTCCGAGCAAGCATGTTCACAGCTCACCCTACACCAAGCCAGTTTGGTTCGAGCAAAAACTGAACTTGCTCAGAGCTAGCCCCAAGGGGACAGCAAGAACAAAGCTCGTGGGGCACGGGAGGGCTTGCTCAGAGCAGCTCGGAGGAAGCCCCGTGGCCAGCACAAACACAGAATCATCTGCCCCCGGACAGCACAAACACCAGACCACTTGGCTCAGAGCTCGCCCTGGGTCTGCACGAACAGCGAATCTTTGCCTCGCCCTTACTGCGCATGCCCGGGTTGCTCTGAACAAGCTTTGAGGGACTGCACGAACAAAGCTACTATAAGGCCTGGGGAACACCCCAGTAGCTCCGGGTGTAGCTTGTAGCTTGTAGCTTGTAGTAGTTTTTACAAGATGGCCACACCCGAGTAGCTTGTTGTTCCTCTGTAGTGCCGATTTTCCCAGTTATTTAGCCGTAGTCTGCACGTTTACGTGATTTATTTTAGTATTTCTGAGTCAGAGTAGTGTTCCTGTTTGTTGCGAGACTTGGTTTTTGGAGTAGTATGCCTCGTGTAAACTCAAATCCGCGCAACACGCGCGCTCGTCGGGAGGGCTTACTTGACCTTGCTCTGCCTGATACCACCCTCACAGGCGCCGAGATTTCGAAGGCCCTTCGTGAGTCCATCGCTTCTGCTGTTTCCAACTCGCTCTCATCTGGGGCGGTAATTACTCAAACCACAATTGAAGAAACAATAAATAATGTGTTCCAAGCGGTCGAAGATTCTGTTGATTTGATAGTGAAGAAGGTTATGGACATGACGAGGAAGGAGGTAGTGGAGGTGAACAGAAAGGTAGACAATGTGGATCAGTCCCAGAGACATTTAAATTTGCTGTTTCATGGCATTCCTGAACTCCCAAATGAGAAACCAGAAGAGATTATTGGTGATATCATAAAAGAAACGCTGAATATTGACATGCATGGTTCACCAATTGTCCGAGTGAGGCGTGTAGGTCGCCTCTCCATTCGTAAGCCTGATGAGAAAAATACACCATCATCTACAGATACTAGCATGCTGGGTTCCCAGACCTGGGTGAAACAGCGTCCTATTGTTGTGACGTTTTCTCGATACGCTGATAAGGCTCAAGTTTATGCAGCTAAGCGTCTCCTGCGCGGGAAAAAAACTCTCATCACTGAGGATTTGACAGCTTCGCGTCGGGCTCTCTACAGAGGTTCAGTTGAAAGATTCGGCATGAGGAGTGTCTGGACGACAAATGGGATAATTAAGGCTAAGGTGGACGATCGCATTGTGACCATCTCTTCTCAGGATGTTCTGAACTCATTTGCTCCCAAGAGTGTTACTGGCGGATCAAGCTCAGTTCAACTTTAATATTGATTGTTCAATGGCGTTTTCACTTGGTAGGTACCTACTACTACAATGTTGAGGAGTATTTGTTTTAATATTGGACTGCATTCTCATTCCATTGGGATCTGATGTAGGTACTACACTCTAGTTTTGTCTATATATTTTGCTTGCCTATCTAGTGAGATAATTTTATGTGGCATGTAAGCCTGAATCTTGTGCCTTCTTGAATGCTGATCTTTTGGTTTTATGGAGCCTACCTACTTTTGGAGTCAGAAATATTGTTTTCAATCTTTCAACGTTTTATTTCTTTTAATATGTTCATAATTTGCTTATGGATAATTTTTGGGCTGCATAGGTTCGACGTGTAGGTACTACTAACCCGTTTTGGTTTAAAATGTACTTAATTAATTTGTTTTCCCTTCTTTCCTTAACTTCAACTTCTTGCGCTATCTTCTTTTTCCCCCTTTCTTCTCTCTCGTCTTCATTTTTCTCTTTGAATTTCTTTGGGTTGCTTGTTTTTGTCTGGCCGGTGTGCGCTTCTGAGGGACCCCTTGTTTGGCTGCGGATTGGGTGGGGTGGTGGATGACACTACTGTCTCCCCTCTGGACCTCACGAGTGATTCTTCGTTTTACACAGCAAGTGAATCTAGTCTCTGTGATGTGGAACTTACTACCAATAGTGAAATAGTAGATCTGGTTAATGGACTTTCAAAATTTTCCTTGGCTATTGGCTACTTTAATGCAAATAGTTTGGTGGCAAATGTTGAGGAGATAAAGTCATACATAAATGGTGCTAATTATGCTGCAATTTGCGTTGTTGAGACTTGGCTTAACCATAGAATCCCTAATAGGTTGGTAGCTGTTCCTGGTTATAAATTAGTCCGTCATGATCGATCCAAAGCTCTTGGTAAAAAGGGTGGAGGGGGCGTGGCTATCTTTGTTAGGGAGGGTTTGAGGTACAAAATAGTAACGCGATCTGATGATTCTCCTGTTGAATTCTTGTTCATCGAGTTGAAGTGCAAAGGTGGGCTGTGTCTTTTGGGATCTGTGTATCGACCTCCTGAAAGGGGGATCGACGTTTCAATTATTGAGAATGCTCTTGCTTCTCTTATTACAGAATATGATAAAATCTTGATAGTTGGCGATTTCAACTGTAATGCTGTTAACGACCAAACCAATTTCAGAAGAATACATGCCTTGCTCCCTCCCATGCAATTAGAAATAATTCCATCTGGGCCTACACACTTTACCGAACACTCCTCCAGTACAATTGATTTGGCAATAGTTAAGAACCTTGATCATGTATCTAAATTTGCTCAATTTTCAACACCAGGTGTCTCAGCTCACCATCATTTAGTAATAGGCTTAAGAGTACCTCCACCGAAATTTGAACCTAGGCTTATATCTGCTAGGAACTTCAAGAATGTGGATGGGGAGTCGTTGAGGTTGTATGCGGGGACTCTGGATTGGTGCAGTCTCTTCACATTCACTGACACCTCTGACATGGTCGAGCTCTTCAATAAAAACATCAACGATTGCATGGAGAGGTTTGCACCCGTCAGGGCTTTCAGCATTGATCACTCCCCGGCTCCTTGGCTCTCCCCAACTATTAAATCCAATATGAATCAAAGAGATGCAATTTATAAACTTAAATTACTAACGAAAAATCAGACTTACAAAGATCTATATGTTCAGCAGCGAAATAAGACCAAATCCTTGGTTCGTCATGCTAAAAGGCTACATCACCTTGGTGAACTCAATCCCTCCCAAAGTAGTAAATCTTTATGGCGTAATATTGAAAAGTTGGGTCTCAAGGGTGATAAATGTAACGCTACCTCTAACTTTGATGCTGATGACTTCAACAGACACTTCACCAAGAATAAGTGCTCAAATTTGTTGCCTATTTCCCCTGCTATCCCGTTTCGGGACGGGTTCTTGTTCCGGTGTGTGGATGAGGAGGAGGTTGCTACTGCTTTCTTTTCAATTACTTCCCAGGCTGCTGGATTTGATGGGTTTCCTCTTCTGTTTTTAACATTATTAGCTCCTGTCATCTTGAAGTTTCTAACCTATATAATAAATAGCTGCATTACGTTTTCCCAGTTCCCAGATCAGTGGAAACAGGCAATAGTGATTCCCCTAGGCAAAACCTCCAATCCTGCCTCTATCGACGAATTCAGACCCATCTCTTTACTTTGTATTCCCTCTAAAGTTCTCGAATCAGTTCTTTCTACGCAGATAACAGTCTATATCAATAACAATTCTTTGCTAAGTCAATTCCAGTCTGGATTCAGGGTAGGACACAGCTGCATGACTGCTTTGGCACATGTGACTCAACATATATTGGATGGATTTGAGAGGAATCAGGTAACTATTGGTGTCCTGTTGGACTTTCATGATGCCTTCGGATCTATAAATCACAGCCTATTCATCGACAAACTTTTCAACTCCTTTAATTTCTCTTCAGCTGCATGCAAGCTGGTAACTTCATTTTTAACCAATAGAACCCAGTGTGTTCGTATCAATGGATCTCTATCCACCTCTATTCCAATATGTCAGGGAGTTCCACAAGGCTCCATACTTGGCCCGCTCTTTTTTTCGATGTATGCAAATGATGTTGCCTCTAGCTTTCACGGGATTCTCTATCAGCAATATGCCGATGATATTCAATTTTTTTTACAGTCGTCCATAGAAAATCTCTCCCCCGCCATAGAATCTGTCAATCGTGTTTTAGAAAGAGTCTCTGATTGGTCTAAAGCTAACTTTCTGCAGTTGAATCCCCACAAAACTCAAACTATAATCTTCTCCCCTTCTACCTTGGACACATCAGTACTACCCAAAATTACCCTCAACAATTGCCCATTGCCTTACAGTAATGCAGTTAAAAACCTAGGCATAATTTTCGATTCCGGCATGACCTGGACAAACCAAGTTAATGCCACATGTCGAAAGGTTTATGGTGCACTTTTCTCCCTAAAACGCCTCTCTATTTATACCCCTCAAGAATTGAAGGTTTACCTTGTTAAGGCCTTGGTAATTCCTCTTTTCAATTATGGTTCTCTCCTCTTTATTAACTCAATAAATGCTGCTAATAAACGAAAATTAGAGCTTGCCTTTAATTGTTGTACGCGATATGCGTTTAACCTTAGGCCTAGAGGGCATGTTTCGGGGTTTTCTGATCGGATCCTTGGTTGTGGGCTATTGATTCATCTTAAAGTACAATACCTAAAGTTTATCTTCAAGTTAATTCACAAGGATAAATATACTGTTCCCACATATCTCTCCACCTTCTTCCAGAAAGGCTTAAGCACTCGATCTTTAACTTTAAAACAATATTTCAAAACTAACAGATTCTGCATTAACTCTATGAAGGTCCTAGGGGCCAGAATGTGGAATTCCCTTCCTGCGTCCATCCGTGGCCTACGCTCGGTGTATTCCTTTGGTGAGGCTGTGCTCCGTTTCTTCAAGAACAAGTAACCTTCTTCCTCTTCTCTTCTCCTTTTCATTTCTTTTCTTTTTTATTCTCTTTTCTGCCTTCTTTGGCGGGTGTCACCCCCAATTTCCTAGGTTTTACTTACCATTATTATTATTATTATTTTTATTTTTTTTTTTAAATGCCATGTAATTGTAAGTTTTGATATAAGTGTCATCGCATTTAATTTGTAATTTTAATGTACTGTTGTATTATGGGGCCCTGCCCTAAAGCAGTGTGAATAAAGAAAGTTTAAAGTTTAAAGTTTAAAGTTAAAAAACACGGATGTGTGGAATCGGTAAAAAATGATGAGCCAAAATGATTGAATAGCAATAAATTGAGCAGTAATAAATTACCTAACATGTCCTACATTTCAACATTTTTCAACATTTCATGTTCGCGCATGCGCAGACAAAATTTACAGTACGATTCCAATGAAGTTCATTTGGCACTACCTATTATTCCTGATTGACCCTCCAAGTTTGAACTCATTTCAATTACATTTAAGGTAGTTATGGGCGTTTAAAGTATTTCACGTTTGCGCATGCGCAGTCAAAAGTTGCAGCAGTTTTTCATTTTTTTGGCACGGGTTCATCTGTGACCCAACCCGCACCTACCCTCCAAATTTCAGCCCGTTTCGACCATTATTTCGCGTAGTTATGGTCGTTACAAGGACCTGACCAGAGACAGCGGATGGACAGACAGACACGGAACCAAAAATGTTCTTTGATGTCTGAAACGCGGAAAGGTGGTGGAAATTTTCATTTTGGGGATTTTTCATTTTTTTTCTACTACCTACCTACCTACTAGCTTTGGTTAGCGAGGAAGCAAAAACGCTAGATTTTAATGACTGGTTGCCGTAGCGTTGGTAGCCCTGTAAAGCCCTGCAGGTTCCCCCACTCCCTCGACCGCATTGCTTCAAAAATGGGGGGGTCGCGCCTGCGCAGTACGTCCCCAGACCGAGGCTACTTCGATTCATTTTCCAACCCTCCCGAATCAGTCCCTCTCTGCCATTTGTCCTCTGTCAGGCCGGTTCAAGAAAGGTGAGTTTCAATTCTGTTTCCAACTTGCTACCCAAAGCTTTAAATTCAATTTTGAAACGATATCCCGTTGCGTAGACCACCGTTCTTCACATTGCCTTAAGTTTGAGTTTCTCTTGAACCTTAACTAATTCAGTATTCTGCCTTGTAAAATCGACCATTCGTTCTGTCCATCCCTTTCCCAGATCCATCGGAACTGGTTGAAACAACTTTGGTCCGAAGCCTATTTTTCACAAACTCACGGCTCTATAACGGCAGAGACTTCTAAAAGGGACTAAAATGTTCGGCAACGTGTATAACGGAGGACACAATGTGTAAGTAAAGCTTTACTTTTTTACCTTCCAAGCTAAAACTCCCATCTATTGATCGCCCGTCCCGACCAGCCATCTTTGTTTCCCCCCCAGTGGTCCTCGCCATTATATCTCTCTTATTTCGCCAAGTTTTTTTCGAGTTTTTACCGTTGTATTACTACCAATTATGATTGAAATCAGCACCAGGGACGTCTTCAGGTTGAGCTACAGCTTATATTCGGTGTCCCTCCTCGTACGTTGACTTCCAGTGAGTTTTGTTGGTTAAAAAAGAAACGTGTTCGACCAAACGGAATGTCCTCATTTTTTCTGCTGGCCTGGTTCCCCCGCTTGCCTCCCCCCTAGTTCCACGTCTACCTTTCTCGTCGAGGTCAATCTTTTGTGAAAAATCAAATTATGCAATAGATTGCTTGGTGGCTACTTGATTGTTATGCATGGAGCTTGAGCCATCATAGTTGTTGTTGGTAGTTTTACCATCAACTCCCCATAAAGTGTACCAGGCAGGGCGAGCTATCGTACAGTGTGCATGTGTATGACCATTGCACTCATCAGGTGGTTAATAGATACGTTGAATTAATTATGTGCTCCGATGACCTGCAGTATACTTTACCAAATCTGTATAAATATCGAATCTCTGAACTGTATTCCAAGTAGGTAGTTCACCATCCTGAAGTCCTGCACCTATCCATGATCGGTAATTCTGATCGAAAAGCAAAACATTATTAATTTCATCCCTACTAAAAACTTACATTGCAAATAAGCTTTGAGGGTGGGAGGGGGATTCATCTTCATTATTTCTTCTGTTGTCCCACAGTTCTGCACCAATCCATGATCAGTAATTCTGATCGAAAAGCAAAACATTATTAATTTCATCCCTACTAAAAACTTACATTGCAAATAAGCTATGAGGGTGGGAGGGGATTTATCGTCATTATTTCTTCTCTTGTCCCACAGTTCTGCGTTCTGCGCCAATCCATGATCAATAATTCCGATCGAAACATTACTTCCTTAAGTACTACCTACCCTACTAAGAATTTATATTGCAAATCAGCGATGATTTGGAGGGGGGGGGGGGGGGGCTGGTTCGATTTATCTTCATTATTTCGTTTTTTGTCCACCTAGTCTGCCGCAATCCTGATCAATAACCAATTCTGATCGAAACATCATTTCCCTACTTGAAACTTACCTTCATTGCAAATCAGCGATTATTGTGTGTGTGTGTGGGGGGGGGGGGGCCTATTGATTCGTCTTCATTTCACTTCTCGCTCCTCTGTTCTCCACCATTCGACCTCTACTTCTGTCGACTATGTTGTCATTCTCGTCTAAACAACAGCCCTACGGAAGAGCTAGGCATAAAATTCGCAATTATTGAGACTTTTGGTGAGGAGTTCCCATGACCCATGATGTGTTTTCATTTATAATTTTAAATGAAAGTTTGATTCCATACAGAGAATTTCAGGACGAACCGCACTGTCCTGCGATCGGTGGTTTTTGTTCTGTGGTTTTTCAAAAATTGGGCAAAAAGTATCACTGCACCCCTTCTACCTGGGCGGAACCCCCCTTACCAGCGTGACGTCACTATTTCCCCAGTTTTTGAAAATCCATATAATAAAAACTACGGGTTGCAGGAGAGCGCGGTTGGTCTTGAAATATCTCAAAATGGAATCAACTTCCATTTAAAAATAGTTCCAAAAAATTTTAAAGTTCGTCATGCAGCATGGCTGTACGACTGAATTTTCAAAGGACTACTAGTTCTATTGGGTAAAAAGATGGTACAGCGAGAAACCTTACCACTTTTCGTGAAACTAAGCGCTTTTTTTAAACAAAAATCTCCGTCTGAACACCGAGTTGAAGCTCCCAATTAATTTAATGATTTTAATTGAGTTTTAATTCGATGGTCGTGAACCACCATCCCACACAATGTCAGATGAATTAATATTGGATTTGGCCCTACCAATGTTTGACCGCCCCCCCCCCCCCCCCCCCAAATCCAGA
The DNA here is from genome assembly GCA_954871275.1 of Leptopterna dolabrata. Taxonomy (NCBI): domain Eukaryota; kingdom Metazoa; phylum Arthropoda; class Insecta; order Hemiptera; family Miridae; genus Leptopterna; species Leptopterna dolabrata. Next base: position 6,895,920 of record OX940984.1, on the reverse strand, counting down.
TTTGACCCCTATTCCGTATGAAAAACAATTGAGATAGTATTTCCTGTCCTTAATCACTCTTCCATACCACTTCAGTGATTTTATATCAGTTGTTCGCGATTTTAGCAGTTTTCACCGATTTTTGACCCTTAAAAATTCTAAATTTGTGACCATACTTCGTTTCTGAAAATTGCTCGTCTGCCAAACTTCTTGTTGGCAAAATTTGGAATTTTCATCATGTATCCAAGGACAGATATTGTCTGAAGTGACACAAGTAAATATGTAATATACAGTATATTTATTGTATACAGCTATATTGCAATAGCTTCTTCATTTTCTTTCAAAATTCGCTGTCATGGAAACTTCACGCTCCTCCTTGAATCATCGACAGGCAGCCTCAGCCTTGCCAAATCTTCCCTGCATTCAGCTGATAACATTGGTTCGTTGGACTATCTTGAGAAACCGTCGGCTCCCTTGTTCTTATTTCCGTGCCTACCTGTAATTTATTCACGGTATTCCATGCACCATGCATGGTTTTCCCCCCCCTTTTGTACATTCCTGACAGGGGTTCATGAAAACTAGAAACAAACGTGGATTAGAAATGGGTTCGTTCCTCCATGCATTCAAACCGCTTCGGAATATATTTGGGAAAACCCTTAGATTGGGCTGGTAATTAGGGTGACCAGACGGCCTTTCTTTTGGAAGGACTACTATTTTCGACACGCGATCCTTCCGTCCTTCAAACCCCTTGGAAGGACCTTTAGTACGGTAGGTACTTCCAAAGGACCATTCTGACATGACAGTAAAAACGAAATTCAGCTTAAGGGCAACTTACCCTTTTTTTCTTCTTTTTTCTCCCTAAATAAACGTGTAAAATTTCAGGAGACGTTAGATGGGGAATAGAAAGCTAACTTCCAACCACCAGTAGCTAACAATATTGGTACTATGAAGTTAGGCTTCCCGAAATATAGGTAGCTAGATAGGTACTATTAAAAATTATTATGGTGAACAGGTGATACTGACTGGTCAAAGTTTTGTCTTCAGATTTTCTTGAATTTACCTGTTATTATTAAATTACAATTTGTTAACAATTTTTATTTTTTCCCCTTAAGTTGCGTTCCTTAATATTACTTAGATATTAATCCTCAAATCGAGGTCCTTGATTATGATCTATTTTTTCAATCTTCCAAAATACCCATTTGGTTTTGTGCAATAATATCTTATTCTTGGTACCTAACATCCAGTAGGCTAAGAAACATTGTGAACACAACGTTACAGCAACGTTACAACGTTCTCATCAAGTTACAGTTCCAGTGGTCCTTCATGTCGGAAAACATGTGACCAGTAATGCATATAAAGTCGTAGTCGGTCTCTGTAAATGTTTGTGCCCAAGCTCAGGTTGATACCTGATGAATCGTCGTAGGAAGGGTCTCGCAGTCCTTGACTGGTTATTGGAGGTTTTCCCCCCTCATCCGTTACGTGAAAGCGTTCCACAACAAATACTTGCAGTTCTTGGTTTTTTGTTCGTGATTTGTAAGATTTCGTCGGTTGAAAGCCCCCCCCCCCCCTGGTCACGCTTTTCCTTTTGCCAAAATGGAGGGGCCTTTTTCTGGACGCCCCTCCCCACAATCTTCTCTGTTTGCCGACAATTGAACGTTCCGTTGCATAACGGGGCACTGGGGCATGTACCCAAGAAGCTGACTGGTCTTCCCTTCACTTCCATTAACTATCTTCAGGTTTTTATAGCATTATGAATGTATTGTTATATATATATATATATATATATAATATATATATATATATATATATAGATCACCTATGTTTAATATCTTAGACCTCTTTGAAGGTTGGTTTTTCAGGTGTAAAAATAGGGGTATTTTTGGGTGTCTTAGTAACATGAGCTTGTGAGGTATCGTTTTCCATGTTTTTTAGGACGAGGAGACCGAATATAAAGTCGATTTTGAACAAAGAGCGGAAAATTGAGGTTCTAAACAAGTTTCAGCCTTGAATTTACGTTAAATTTTGGATTAAAATCGTCGTTTTCCGGCACACAGTTTGGGTCCTAGTTGTGCTCCGAAGCTCGATCGGATTACACCCAGGGATGTTATGTTGGGAAAATGGGTGTGTAAAAATAGGGGGGTTTGAAGTTTTAGTGAACATGAGCTTGTGAGGAATAGTTTTCCATTTTTTTAGGGCGAGAATACCGAATATGAAGTTGATTTTGACCAAAGAGTGAAGAATTGAAGTTGTAGCGAAGGTTCAGTTCCCAAAATTGATATTTTTAGGGGTCGAAAACCTGGGAAATTGTCTGAATTCACCATAAATGAAGATAATTTTAGAAAAAATAGGAGCCTAATTCGTATTTTTGGGGTCCAAAATTGGTGGAAACCACTAAAATAGCTATTAGCACATGGAAGAAACAGTAAATGAACGACAGCATTTCTGTAGGTATGTCCAATAGAATAATAAACCCACGTGTCAAGGACTGCAGCGTTTTTAGTAGGGGGTAAACAGGCGTTTGAAACTGAGCATAATTATACTTAGCATAATATAATAATATTATATTATGCCAAGTAGAGTTTGAAACTGAGCATAATTATACTTAGCATAATATAATAATATTATATTATGCCAAGTATAATTATGCTCAGTTTCAAACGCCTGTTACCCCTACTAAAAAACGCTGCAGTCCTTGACACGAGCGAATTTTTCCATTTTGTCCTGAAAGCGTATATTATACGCTTTCAGACAAAATGGAAAAATTTGCTCAATTTTGACATCAATTCTGACAAACCGCTAAACCGAATTTAATGTCCGAGGAGGTCATTCGATGCAGAATTTAATGCTCTTTAATTCTGGTAGAGTAACTTTTCGGTACGGTGCACCCATCAGATGTTACAAGTCAAAAACTGAAGAAATGCAGCAACTTTACCAGATTTTGCAATGCTCTAGAATTGGAAAAGTTGGGTATTGGACAACGTTAGGGTTAGATTATACATATCAGTCTTTTTGACGTCGAGTTGTGATTTCTTGAAATATCTCCAGACATCGGTTTCGTTCGGCCTAAAGGTTGTTAAGCCTCATTTTTGAACTATCATGTTATACGTCACCGAACGGACTTGGATACATGTTTGTACCAACACGCGTCGAACTCGAAGGTTATTTATTCCTGTGCTTGTTCAAGAGCGCTTGCGATTGAGGTATCTGGTCGGGTTGGAAGTGAGAGTGAGGGCCTCAGACGAGGTGAGAGCTCGCATCTGGGTCACTCACCTCGTGAGAGGGAGACCTCGCTCTGAAACGTGGGAAGTTCGCGAGGCGCCTGTCTGCGGGCGGTGTTGATCGATGGCAGTAATTTCAGTTGTTTAGAGAGTGGAAGTTACCAATAGTCTCGTTGATTTCTATTATAATCAATGTCAATTACAATCAGCCAGGGTCGTTGCGTCCGTAAGGCCACTAGGGCCACTGCCCTGGCACCAAAAAACACTGAGTAAAAAATAAATCCAACCATGTGTTCAGGTGGCATTTGAATTTCCCTCTTTACACCTAGCTTTTTCACAAAGTTTACCAGCGATCTGCTAGATTTCTCTGTCTATGGATATTCATTATTCTAATAGAGCATCCATGGTGGTTCGTTCCTTCATGTTCGCTTCCTCCGTAGACCAAGCATGTCATCAGAATATAGTGACTGCAATAGATTTCCTGCAGTCGAAATCGAAACTTGGTCTCCTGAAACTGGAAGGCCCTAGGACCTAGTGTTCCCATGGCAACTGAGAAAAGTGGCCCGTCCGCGCATGCTCAGTCGAGTAAAAGTGTAGTTCGCCACGCCCACTTTGGGCCTGTTCCCACAATCTAGGTTCCTTCCGCCAGAAGGAAGGTTCCGGTCCATCCAAGCCACGCCCCTTTTTGTGCGTTTGGACAGCGCCGCAACTGGTCCAGGATCGAGAGTTGGCTGTTCGGACAGACAGCCCAGGACCGTTCGGGACAAGTTCTATCAGTCCTGGATTTTTTCGGGGACTTTTGATCCTGCGCATACGCACTTGATGCTTCTACCTTCTGCTTGTGTGGAAGGTGACAGTGCTTCAGGTTATCCGTTCGGAATCATCAGCCCGCATTCGGACAGATACAGTTCTGGACAGTTCTCTCCCCTCTTTTTCAGAACGCAGTTCCATCCTGGACTGGTCCAGAACTGTCTGTCCGAACAAACCATCTGATTTCCACCCAGAGATCGTTCTTTTTCACAGTCGATTCAGTTTGTCATCTCGATACTAGATGCTTCCTCTTCCGGTTGGTTTTTTGTTTTCTCGTGATTCATGAATCACATTCGCTTTCTCTGTTGAGTCTGTTGTCAGTTTTCCGATTTTTGCGTCGAATTTTCTGTGTTTAGTTTTGGTCCGGTTCCATTGACTGATTTGTATTTGTGGTACCTACTTGCGTTTTTTCCCGTTTGCTGTTTGTAGTTGTATGGGATTAATCGGCGTCTTATCACAGATGAGTTGGCTACCTTCTAGTCAATAGCTTTTCAATTCAAATAGGTACGAGTCATTGTTCGTTGTATTTTAGTTTACTATATTTTTGACCTACCATGTGAATTCGGTGGCTGATTTGCAGTCGAAATTCGCGTCGTTTTCGAACGACTATGGAGTGTTGATTAAAAGCTTAGAAAGAGATAAACCTTTGCAGAACTCTGTAAGTAAATAAAGGAAGGGTGTTGTTGCCTCGGGGTATTTTGTAGGAAAATCTATTGGTTTTGTGTTCTGAGTTGGTGCCCCGCCGTTTTCAGAGCCCACGCACCGCTGCTGGTTGGAGCTCTGTTAGTTGTCAGCAGCGTAGGCGATTCAAACATTACGATTTTCTTTTTATTACAGGCCTTTATTTAACTCGCTCGGTCTTGTAAATATTGTAATAATTTTTGGACTTTTTCGCCCACTTCCCGATGTCCGAGCTGAAATTTTGCTGTCATCTATCTTCGATGACAATAGATGAATCAGTCTTTAAAAAAAGAAGAAAAAAAGTTAATCAAATAATTAATTACTGTGCCCCACGCTTTTATTTCTAGTCATAAAAAGTCCTATATTCCCGGGTAGCATAAAAAATATTTATTACACGATTTTCTAAGAACTAAACAGATTAGGTAGATACCTAAAATGAAAACTTTGAAATAACGCTTTTATTTCGAAATTATCTATTTAAAAAAAAATTCTTTCTGCTAAGCAGGAACATACGAATTTTTTTTATCACCAAAAGTGTTGGACGTTAGATGTTTTACTTATAGAGATGGCTTTTACTATGTTTTTCCTTTTGTTACATCATAAAATATTCCACTGTTCCCGAGTAGGCAGAACGAAAATTATTTTATTATTTTCATTTCATTTCTCTATATCAGCTTGTTTTTAAACAGTTTTTAGCGATTTTCAACGAAAATCTATTGCAATACCTATCCAAAATTTTAAGAACAGTAATTTCTGAAGTTTTTTTTGGGCAAATCCGTTTCAGAGCATCCTGAATTCATCCCTGGATTATAACTATATTTGTATTTTGTTTGTGTCACTCCTGACAATATCCGTCCTTGTGTACCTACGTGTTAAAAATCCCAAATTTCGCCAAAACGTTCATATTGCCGCCAAACAAAAGGATGAGTTCGAATATGAGCAATTTTCAAAAATTCTAAGTGGGTCAAATTTGAGTTTTTAGGTGTAAAAAAAAGGCTAAAATCGCGAAAAATTGATATAAAATCACTGAAAGTAAAGACAGAAAATACCATTTCAGTTGTTCTTCTTACAGAATAGGGTCAAATTTAGAAGGGGGGGGGGGGGGTAAATTTGCATTAGGGGCCAAAGTCAATATTAATTAACCTGACGTTGTGTGGGATGGTGATTCCCGACAGAAAGAGGGACTATTTCGATGATGAAAATACTTTTCTCAAGAAAGAGTGGGTCTAAGTTTGATGGGATGAAATTTGATATAATTTCATTCTATATAAGTAATTTTATGAAAATATTTCTCTCAAAAAAGAGTGTGTATAAATTTGGTGGGATTAAATTGTATATAATTTAATTCGATATAATTTTACGAAAAGTGGTATGGTTTTTTCGCTGCATGACTGCTTTGTTTAAATTTATTTTAATTTTCTATTTCTTTTTGCGATAAGTTTTACCTAAAACATACTCTAATATATGCGAGAATACTGTAGTATTACAGTATTCTCGGGGTCTACTGAAACAGTGGCGTGCCTCTCGAATCGCTAGTCTCTCTCGCTGATGATTTGTCGTTCGATCCATCAACGCTGAATCACGATGTTGATTGTTACGATTATTCCTGAGATTGATGACTAGTGCGCACCTCGTATTAAACCAACTGTGCGATTAGAAACGTGTGTGCGCTTAAATTTTATTCACATTCTGCACTGCTGGAGAACCTTGTGCAATTTATTGATTTGTAATGAGGTTTTATTTATAAAGAGTGCTAAAACAGTTGATCCATATTACCAAGGTTGTTCGTCTTCTTGTATGGCTTTCATCTTTGAATTGGATCAAACAGGAATATGCGTTTTTCCTCTAATGAACACTACGCAATAATTATGGTATCTTATAAAGCGTACATGCATTCAGACTGTCTCAAGCCTTGAATTTTCCCTTGCAGTACAAAGCCCAATTATCTGGATTGGAAAACAGTTTGGGGGGGGGGGGGGGGGGGATCCCACTGCTGGGATACTTGACTGAATCTCTGTTTATGGATACGTACGAATCGATTATAGTAAATAATACCGATGAATAATACTTATCATTGATAGTACTACTTGTGGTTAGAAATAAGTAAGTTTGGAGGTTCCTGAGGTTCGGTCAGTGAAAAACGATTTTCTTTATGCCATCGTTTCGTTGAATTTATTCAACATCTTCAGGACTTGGAGATTATTATCATGATGATGATTATGATTAACAGAAGTTGATGATGATGAAATTTAAGCATTTTGCTGACAATAATCATCATCATAATCTCTAATCCCTGAAGATGTTGAATAAACTCAGCGAAACGTTGGCATAAGGAAAATCGTTTTTTACTGACCGAACCTCAGGAACCTCCAAACTGTACTTATTCCAGCGGTCAAGAATCTCATCATAGTTTGAAATAAGGGTTGACTTGAGAGATGAAATGCTCGATCTGGAAATTTGCCTTGTTCAGATCGGTGCGTTAGATCAAATGTTATCCAAATCGTCTCAGTCGGAGGTACCTGAAGCGCAGTCGCTCCCAGCTGATGGGGGTCAAAGACGGTAATATGACCGCAAATCAAAGTTATTCATCCTTAACATAGTTTATTGCATTATTAGACTAGACAGTTATCAGCTACTAGGATTCTGGAGGACAATGGAAAGTATTGGTCATTTTAGTTAAGGAAATTCTTCGTCCATGCTATTTTTTGTACGTAATAAATCATATAGAGTTAATGTATTTTTATGATTATTGTTATTTTCTATTAAATCGTTTTTAGGATGAATGAATAGCCTTATAGAAAATAATTTATGCTTTGCGGGTATGTAACCGTCTTTGACAGCTGATGGGCATGTGCACACATGATCCAAGTCATCTCTTAGTTGTGTTGTTACTAACCTGTGACTTCTAATAATCTGGATTCCTTTGTCCTAAAGGTACAGAAATAACGGAGATCACAACGCGCCCAAACGCTATCTGAACCCGAACGGCTTCAACAACGGTTTCCCAAAGCCCTTTCAACGGCCCCAGCAGCCAGGCGGCATCCCAACAGGAATCCAGCACAAGAAGAAACCAGAGCAGACTCAGCAAGCACAGATCCAATCAGCCAAAGCCAAATCTCCCGGTGAAGGACTGAGGAAGCCTATGTGGGACGTATCGACTTTGTTACCATTCAAAAAGAACTTCTACGTACCTCACCAAGACGTCATGAATAGGTAATCGATTTTTCGTACAAAAGCTCTGCCGTCTTCGGCGGACTTTTTAACTTGGTGGTGGGAGCATGAAGGACTTCCGGGGAAAATGTGTTGGAAAGGGGTTCGATCGAAACCCGAGTTGATTACTTTTGGGACTCGGTGCAGGTATAATTTGACTTTCAGAGTCTTCTTTCACTATTCAAACTGAGTTTTCCGAAATATTAATGGCATCAACTCTCCCGAGCGCACTTGTCGTAACCCCCAAAACTAAAAACCTCTTCAGCTGGTGGACCTCTTGTCGTAACCCAAACAATACCCTTTTTTGCGGGATATTTTGAAACAAATAAGTGAATAAAAACTCAAAACTTTTTTGGTCGAAACACAGATTGACACTAGGAAAAGAGACGTTTCAAGTCAGCAGTCAAATACATTCCCTTAGATAAAGTTTGAATGAATCATTCCATTGTTCTGGAACGTCATCACTGAACTGAACATAGAGAAAAAGGAACACGAAAACTTCTGTGTATTCATTTATTAATACAGAATATTATTTTATATCAATGTGTTCAATTCCAGTACTTCGATCTATGTGATTCTCAATCAACTCATGAACTCATCCCATCTTCATTGGCGCGAATCGTACCGAGTTGTGGAAAAAATGTAGTGAAATCAAGGAAATCAGCCTGTGTTAGTGTCGAAGGGCCGAGGGTTTTTCCGGGCGTTTCTTATTGTTGTATTCCATTCAGATGGTGCCCATACGGTTTTCCCACATGATGCCCTGGCACGGACCGAATCGGCTGGCATGTAGTGAAATGTAGGAAATTTGCGTACTAAAACGCGCGTATTGTACAGGTACCTACAAGAACGAGCATTTTGTCGTAATCCATAATTCCCATAACTTTCCGCGGAGGTCATTTAGGAGATCCGTTATATTTGTCGGAAGCCTCTCAAGAGGTGAAGTTACGAAAAATGCACCTAAGAAAAACACAGTTATTCAAGTAGTAGGTAACCAACAGTTCAAGCACATTTTCTTCGCTGGTTGCGTCAGATGTCATGACTTCATTTGTTTTTTTCGGAAATCCGTGGTTTAAGGGAAATGGGGGGGGGGGGGGGGGGGGATTTGTAAGGTACTTGACGTAGTCAGGTGAGGCTGAAATTCAAATGTGGTGTGCCCAAAAATCTTTTGTACACGTTATTGCAAAAAAGTCATTTCCCACCTTTCTTTGGGCTACAAATGCTCTCGGGAGAATCGACATGACCTGATAGTAGGTGAACTAACAGCTATAGCAACTTTCCGTGTCCCTCAATTGCAGATTCACATAAATTTGCGTAGTTACCTATTTCATGTGAACGTTATAAATATATAGGCACTCAGAAAATGTGTTTAAATTTGAACTTCAAGTTAAAAATCGGTTAAAAAATTTAAAATCATGGTTTCATACAAAAATTTGTTCATAAGGTCATGGTGCAGGACTGGGACTCCTTCTGGTACTGACCTGACCAGGGATTGATGTCATTACCCGTGGTGGCTTAGCGCATTCAAATAACAAACTTGCTTTGAAGATTTTTGTCCCTTTAGAAACGATCGGCTTACCGCTAATTAGATGGCGGCTACTATAGTTGAAACTACTGGTTAAAATGTTTGCATTTCGATTGAGGGTTTCAAATGTATCCAATCTTGATTTCGTTTTTGTTAAAAATCGATCTTTTCATCATTCTTAATGAAAAGAGACAAGGTGCTTCGCATACTTGAGTAAGGCTATGCCAACTTACGTACCCTAATATATTCGATCACTTATCAATTCTTGCATGTTTAGGTGTTGTTCTTGCATCCAAGTTCATCATCGCACGCTTTATCTTATATATTATTATAATTTGATGATAATGGTATCATCACGCTCAAAACGGCTGGACCACAGGATTTTTTATTTTGCCAAGTGCTCAGTATCGCCCGGAATAGGTTTATTGCTATTCGTTTCACCTGAGTACGTCCTTATTCATCAAACTGGCCATCCGTAGCGACGTCTTGGTTAATTTGTTTTGTGTTGTGAAGTTTTTATGTTTTTACCACGCTGTTAATATTGTTAGCAACGTTCAGAATTTGTTTTGCTGTTTTGTAAACTGAAGGTTTTCTTTTTCTTTTGCGTTGTGAGGTTTTGATTACTGGCGCGCTGCTAATGTTGGTAGAATTGCGACATGGGCAACAATAATTTGATTGCTGTTATGAGATTAGTTGTATACCTGCCTGCTACTTAGTTTCTGCGCCTTCATTAACTTAAATACAGTTCTGTTGCCAGTAAGAATAACTCCCTAGTGTTGAAAATTGATTCAAATCAGTTATGGAGTATGGGATTTAACTTGATCTCAAATTCTATATTTTCATTGAAGCCCAAAAACAATAGTGATGGAAAAATTGCTTAGTGCACATTGAATTTCGTCTAGAACGATGCTTCCGTTGTTTGATCCCAGAAGTCGCATTCTAATCATTTGATCGGTGTTTCTGTTATAAAAATAAGTAGGAAGGAAGACGACATCCAGATGTTCCGCATGACGAAGGAGATCACCGTTAAGGGAAATGGGGTACCACCGCCGTCCCAATATTTCGAAGAGGGCAACTTCCCTGAGTACCTCATGAACGAAATTCTGAGGCAAGGGTTCGCCGAGCCAACCGCCATCCAGGCCCAGGGCTGGCCCATCGCTCTCTCCGGACGCGATCTCGTTGGGATTGCTCAGACCGGCTCCGGCAAAACTCTTGCTGTATGTACCTCCCTGTACACGAGATGTGGTAATGCCTTAGGGAATCGGCCGGTCTGTTGTACTGAATACTCACTTGCTCTCTCGGGATTTGCAGTACATTCTCCCGGCTGCCGTACATATCAACAACCAGCAGCGGCTGAATCGCGGTGATGGACCGATCGCTCTCATTCTGGCCCCCACCCGTGAGCTGGCGCAGCAGATCCAGACTGTAGCCCAGGACTTCGGATCTCCCTCGAGGATCAGGAACACTTGCATTTTTGGAGGTGCCCCCAAAGGACCCCAGGCTAGGGATCTTGAGCGAGGTATAAAAAGCGTTTCCGCCATTTCCTAATTCTGTCGATGTTTTTGCATTGCTTTTTTCTCACATTTATACAGTGAATCGATCAATGAACTGTATTGTGTGCAGGTGTTGAAATCGTAATTGCTACCCCTGGTCGTCTTATTGATTTCTTGGCGAAGGGAACTACCAACCTCCGCCGATGCACTTATCTAGTCCTTGATGAGGCCGACAGGATGTTGGATATGGGATTTGAGCCCCAAATCCGAACAATCATCGAGCAAATCAGGGTAATGAACCAATATCGTACCATTGTACATTTAAATATTTAAAAAAACCTGGTGATATCTCTTCACATTTAAAATACTTAACGTTTTTTTTCTTCTTCTCAATATTCCCCAGCCCGACCGTCAGGTCCTGATGTGGTCGGCAACTTGGCCGAAAGAGGTTCAGGCCCTTGCAGAGGACTTCCTCACTGACTACATCCAAGTGAATATCGGTTCCCTCGAGCTCGCTGCTAACCACAACATCCGTCAAATCGTCGAAATTGTCGAAGAGCACGAAAAAGAAGCCAAGCTTTCGAGCCTCCTGAACGAGATTGGCCACGAAGTCGGTTTCAAATCCATTATTTTTGTCGAGACGAAGAAGAAAGTCGACGACATCACCAAGCAGATCCGAAGCGAAGGGTAAGTTGTGTGCTTTGTTTGTAGCTGCTGTCTCCAGATATTATGAATATTGTTCTAATATTGAAACGATACTGAACGATATTCAAACCTGAAACCAATTTCTTGTCCTTCATACGTCCGTTTCCTGTATTTGCAGATGGCAAGCGATTTGCATCCACGGTGACAAGTCTCAGCAGGAACGCGACTATGTGCTCACTGAGTTCAGGAATGGAAAGAGTCCCATCCTCGTTGCCACCGATGTTGCTGCTCGAGGATTAGGTAAGATGCGGTCAATTTCCAATTCATCGCTGATCCTGATTATGTGCGTCAGTCTGTTTTAATACCTATGATGTTGTATGTAGATGTGGAAGATGTGAAATACGTTATCAACTACGACTACCCAAATACGTCAGAGGATTATATTCATCGAATTGGACGAACGGGCAGGTGCTCTCAGTCTGGGACGGCGTACACTTTTTTCACTCCTAACAACCAACGTCAGGCGAGAGATCTCTTGGCCGTGCTCAACGAGGCCGAGCAGCTTGTTAACCCTATGCTCGTCGAGCTCGCCAACTTCGCCAAGAACCAGTACAACGGTAATTTAAATGGCCTGTTATTGAATTGTTCCTCATTTACTTCCTGTTGTATGCTTGTATCGGGCGAGCGAACTCTTTTGATGAACCCTTCGGTCGTTTTTGTAGGGCGAAGCCGCTGGAACAACAACCGCAATGGAATGAACAAGGATAACGGAATGGGACAACGCGCCATCACCAACGGTCCCAATGGTAACATCATGAAAGGCAGCCCCACGGGAAGCAGCAACAACACCTGGAACAGCCAACAGTGTGGAGAATACCGTCAAAAGTGAGTTCGACCCCTTCAGCGTTATCTCGGGAATTCTGTCAGTGTTATTCGGATACATGAAGTAGTATTATTGTTGGTTGTTGCCAAATCGAATGTGACGTTATGTGTTGCAGCAACGGAATGAGGTACAATCAGGGACAGCAGTATGGGAACATGGGTGGAAATGGGTATCAGCCGAGGAACACCATGTTCAGGCAGAACAACGGCCCTCAAAACAGAACCGGTGGCTACCAGCCAAGGCAGAACAATGGTGGATACCAGAACAGAAACGGCGGCTACCGGTCCAACGACCTTTACGTACCCCCTTACATGGATCACCAGGTAAGAGCCGTTATGGTATTTGAAATGTTCAACACTAACTTCATAAATACAGGGTGGGTCGCGGGAAACAGATGGATTGAAACCGTGTCGTTTTCAGTTTTGAAGGCACGGGGTTTAAATCGAGCACGATATGTAGAGCAGATCGGTAAATTTTATTAGCACAAGGAAAAAATTAAATTGTGGAAAAAGATGTCAGACAAATGACGATTTTCGGTGGTTGATGAAGTTCGTTTGTTGGCGGTTGGTTGGTTACTCGACACTGTCTGTGCATAGAGTACAGAGAGAAACAGCAATTCCAGGCTGGAGCTTTTCGTCTGACTGCCCTGCCAGCATCCTGGACGTGGTCAGCTGTCCTCTAATGTGACGATCAGGATTCGACCTGATCATTTCGCTATTTACTTGGCTACCCCCTTGAGTGGAGAGGGTTTCGCCCAACAGCTACGTGGGTCATACTTGGACTTGTCAAGGCGGTCACCCATCCGAATGCTGTGAAACCTCCCAGTATGACCATCTCCCGATAAGGGATACTTCCGAATAAGGTACAAATGGTCGGAGCATTCGTGGGTTACATACAGATTCTCCTTTTTTGTTGCCAAATTTGTTCAATAACGGAAACTTGCACTAATTGACCACTTTATGAGGTGTTTATTTCGGAAAAACTAGGCTGAAAACGAGTGTGAAATTTGAATTTCTGAGTTCCGGCTAGAAATGACGTATTGGGTAAATCGCCGAGTAGTTCAACTCATATCCCACTTGGAGCGCTAATGGAGTTTAGATGTACAGTGGATCGATGGTGGAACGGAAAATTTATTAATTTAAAAAACGCGTCCTCAAAATCAAACTGAGGGAAAGGTTCTTGAAGGTTGGCAGGAAACCATCAAATGAGGGGGGGGGGGGGGGGGGTAAAAATGCTCGATCCTAAAGGTTCATTATTGTGAACCTTTGAATATAATGAAAATTGAAAAGAATTAAATAAAAAATTGAAAATGATAGTAAAAAACCAGTAACGCTTATTTTTGAAAACTGGCTTCAAACTACCATTTTTCCGAGTTGGGATTTTTTCTTTTTTTTTTCAAGATTAATTGAATTCCACTTCTAGCTTCACTGATTTGCGCTGCACGTTGCTCATTTTTAACCTGTACCTTCAAAATCGGAAATTCGACAAGGTTTTTTAAAATGCATCCGTTTCACGTGGCCCACCCTGTATGTGATACACAAACCATACGGGTCACACCTTTCTCCATGTTTCTCATTAGGCAAGTAGAAATGCATTGAACATAAATCCAATTTAAGGTATGGAATTACTTACACACTTCGACAGTTAAGGTTGCGTGTAATGAAATTGTCCACGAAACTCCGTAAAGCAGTTCATTCTGCCCATCGAAGTTGTGTTATTGTCGTGAGTAGTTCGGCAGCTATGTAAGTAGGCCCAAGTAGATATGCGACGGCGTTTGGAGTTTACTTACAAAATAATGCTGATTTTTTTGTATTGCTGAATTCCATGCAAAACTGTGATGTGCTTCTTTGTATAGGGCCACGTGGCGCGGGATGGAGCTTGGCAAAATCAGAATCCAAATATCGACACTTGAGGGAAATCGGCCGGTCCCGTGCGGATTTCAGTGTAGGAATCCCCTCCCGTAGATATTGTTGAAATAAAAGTTTATTAATTGGTTATTAGCAGCTTTTTTCGTAATTTTATTTGAAATGCGTAGTTAGTGGTTATTTATTTCATTAGTTCATTGATTTTCTTCAAATCTTGTTCACTGGTCGAATCGGAACGGCGACGAATACAGGTTACTCGTCGTACGAAAGAGAATAATAATATGCCGCACTCTTAATACAAAGGGCACCCTATGTCAGAAATACGAAGTCAGTCACATTCACTAAATTGAGTCGTCAATTTGAGCGGCTTGTAATAGGAGGAAACCGGTGCGGCGATTGGTGGATCGCGTCTTAACGGCTGTGACTGACTGGACACATGGGTCATATTTTCGCTTCTGTGACCTCAAATCGAATTTCAGCAACGTTGGCAATTCCTCTGTGCGAATTTTCAGTATACAGCTCGGGTGTTGAAAATAAGCTTACAGGGCTGTGAATAAGCGGAAAATGGCTGTGTGCGAATTTTCAACACCCGAGTTGTATGTGAAAACCATCAGAAATCTGCGTCAGACGTTTTCAGGAGAAAAAATGAAATCCATGTTGAAACGGTGTTGTAAGAAATATATTGGACCGTCGTATGATTTCTGGACATAGTGAGTGAAGTAAACGTTAGAATTGATCTGACCGATTAGGTAGCCATACACAGACGTTCTTTCATCTCCAAAATCGCGGCACTTGGAAACGTGAGATGAAACATGGCAGGAAAGAACGGGAAGGGAAAGCGCGGCGAAAAAAAGTTTTTCCCTTGCTAAATCGTGTCACGCGGAAACGGGAGAGGATTCGCGAGGGGAAAGAACGGGAAGGGAAAAATGGTTCTCAAATTGTGGCCATACACACACGTTCTTTATTTTGCGAGTGATTTGCGCGGTAGGTTATTTTATAAGGGAAAAAACGTTCGTGTGTGGGTTAAAACGCCCGAAAATCGTGTCGTGTGGAATTGCGCGCTGTCACTTTAGAAATTTCAAAGTGATAAGGGGAAAATCCAGATGATTCAGTGTGTCAGTGAGCGAGTTTCTGTCGGTGTTGCCTTAGGTTTTTTCTCATGATGGCTGATAGGCCTGAGGTCCTACTTGCTTGTGTTCTGCTAACTGTGCCTACAGCCTGCAGAGTAGATAGAGTAAGAAAAAAAAAAGTTTGGCAGAAAAATTGGCTGGCTGACCGAGCCAAATATGGTCATATGAAGTTATTGCGGGAACTTAGGGATAATAATCCCGACGATTTTAAAAACTATTTGAGATACGATTCGTCATCTTTCGACGAACTGCTGAGTATTCTTCGTCCTCACTTGACGAAGAAAGATACGCCAATGAGAGAGAGCATATCTGCTATGGAAAGATTCCTTGCTACAGGCCGTTCCTACGAGGACCTCAAATGCACGAACACCTACTGAAGCCATTTGCCCAACGGGAACTGAATCATGATCGCAGAATTTACAACTACAGGCTATCAAAAGGGCGTAATGTGGTAGAAACCGCCTTTGGCTTAATAGCAGCCAGGTTTCGGATCTTACAAACTCCCATCAACGTCGCAGTGGAAAACATTCTTTTGATTGTTATGGCAGTTTGCGTTTTGCACAATTTTTTGGTGAGGAAGGCGGCCGCATATCGTTCATTTGATTCTGAAGATCCGAAAACTTGTCAAATGAACAATAGCGGTGAGTGGAGGGATGTCGGAGTTGCACTTGTTGGATTGCAGGCAGGGGGACGGAATCCACAGATGATCGCCAAACAAAACCGTGATGCTTATGTATCGTGGAACACTGAGCGGGGCGAACCAGAGAGTGGCGCGTGGTGATGTACGCCACCACAGACGTAGATGATTTCTCAGAAGGATCCCTCCGCGAATCGTCTCTTCAATCTTTCCCCGTATTATCATGGCGTGTCCTGAAGCCCACTGACACACGTGCTATTCGAAAAGATTCTTGAGACGCCGCGATTTTGGAAATGAAAGAACGTCCGTGTATGGCCAGCTAATGCCTGCGTCACCCGATTTGGACAGGGAGGCCGCCAAGTCAAGATCTCAAAATTCCCGGACTTTTCCCGAGAAGTTTCCTGTCCAAAAACCGTGTATTTTAACGGAAATGTTCAAAACCTTCAGGTAACAAGGCTTGACACTTCAACAATATGTTATTCATCACTGCGCCGTCTGAACTTATTAATTTCTATAAGCACTAGGCCCCTCCTTCCCTTCCTTTGCCGGTTTTTACGGAATTCCCTAACTGGTGGCTACAGTGGGCAGTTATCATGAATTCTGTTTGCATTTTTTTCTCAATATTTACACTTGATGTTAACCGATAATAGGGCTGAATCAGGATTGCATCCTCGAATGAGGAATGGACGTGCATTTTTCGAATCCTTTTCAAATTGTAGTTCTAACAGAGCGCTTTCCGAAAAGGTGGTGTATGATAATGTGTCGGAAATGACCTGAAGTGTCACATGGTTTTTTTAAAATTATGTTGGACATACCTACAGAATGTTGGATGTTCATTTATTGTTTCATTCATGTGCAGTAATTGAAATAGCTAATTTTTCAATAGTTTTGGCCCCCAAAAACACGAATTAAGTCCCTACTTTTGACAAATTATTTGATCAATAGTTCCATTAATTGTCTTGATTCACCAGTTGATACTACTTCTTGTGTTATAATATACATTTATGGTGATTTCAGACAGTTCCCCAGGTTTTTGTTTGACTTGGGGAAAAAAAGAATATTGGGAGCTGAACCTTCGTTACAACCTCAATTCTTCACTCTTTGGTCACAATAGACTTCATATTCGGCCTTCTCGCCCTAAAAAACATATAAAACGATACCTCACAAGGTCATGTTCAGTAAAACCTCGAGAACCCCTATTTGTATACCCATTTTTCCACCTTAACAACTAGGACACAGAAGCGTTCCAAAATTTGGATTCAAACTGTGTGAGGAATACCGACGATTTTAGACAAAAATTCTACGTAAATTTAAGGCTGAAACTTTGTTAGAACCTTAGTTTTCCACTCTGGTCGAAATGGACTTCATATTCTGTCTCCTCGTCCTAAAAAAAAACATGGAAAATGATGCGTCACAGGCTCATGTTACTAAAACACTAAAAAAATAACATATCACCTCTGGGTATATTCCGATCGGGCTGCAAAGTTTTGGGACACAGCTAGGGCACAAATGGAGCCTGTGTGCAAAAGAATAATTTAGGCGAATTTTTAGACCGAAAAAAGATGGATATGATACGGCGGACGGAAGCATTTTTTTGAATCTACGTGAAAGAAAAAAATGTTAGGGGATGTTAGAAACTTTTTGCTGAGCAAGATTGCTGACAGATGTATTATTCGCAGAATAATAAACAATAACCCTCTCGCTCCCGTTGCTGGGAACCGAGTGAGAGGGGAGATAACGTTGTTACCAGATGACCTCACACGTTTTTTCTTCAGCTTATTTCCGCCAAACTACTTACTCGGATTTCTGAGCTGAAAATCGGGGTACAGGGGTTTTTGGGGGACACAGAATCCGATCCCGAGGTCAAAAGCAGTAAATACCGACCCACGACCGTTCCTCATCTAGAACCACCTCGTAGAGCAATATGAATTATTACGCGTGAAAAAGATGGAAACCCCTCCCGTCGTACTTCCGAATGTAAGCGTGGCCTTTTGAAGAGCTGCAGGAACTGGAAACAGCCCTCCCTTCGACTGAAATATTCCAGTTTATACGTACAAACCACACTTCATACAGTCGTGCTTCGACGAACCGGGAATCCTCGTACCTTCTGGGGCCTGTTTTGTAAAGTCTACAAGTACAGGTACCTACTTGTAATGCAGTGTACAAATTTTTCACCAATAAGGTACAAGTTAAAATGAGTTAAAGTTGTAGAGCGAAATATACTTGTGTGTGTGTGTTCGTGCACTTTCAGTTATTGTCTACAGAGACATATTTTAGCAGTCAATTTGTGTTATAAGACGGTTGAGTTTCTTGTCGCTGCCGGCTGCCGTTCGCAGTTGCATTCAACTTTGACTCTTCACTTGTTGTGTATCGATCGTAACTAATTATTAATAATTCTGCATATTATTTGGTAGTAATATGTACTATTCTATACATATTATGTAGATCGCATACCCTCCGTAGTTTAGTACCTAACCCCGTACTCGTCACTAGGTACCTACCTAAATCACGAGTTAAATGTTGCTAAAATAATTCTGTCGATGACAAACAGTAACTGAAATGACAAAATGAAACGCAGATAATGAAGTTCTGAAGGAAAATTGTTGATTTGGAGTGAAATAGATGCCTACCCTCCTACCTACCCAGTCAGTACCTACCATCGTGGTCAAGTATAATGAACCGTTGTGTAATAACTTGCCCATCAATAATACTTCAAAGTTTGTTCAAGTTTCACAAGTACCTACCAACAAAATAGAGGTGTTATGGGTGAAAAATGGGTGTAAAAATAGAGGTTTTTTGTGTTTTAGTAGCACGCTCTTTTAGTTTTCCGTGATTTTTAGGACGAGGAGACCGAATATGAAGTCGACTTCGACCAGAGTGGAAAAATTGAGGTTCTAACGAAGTTTCAGCCTTGAATTTTCGTTAAATTTTGGACTAAAATCGTCGTTCTTCCGCGCACTGTTTTGGTACAAATTTTGGAACACGTGTGCCCCAGTTGTGCTCCGAAGCTCGGCCGCCCGGTCGGAGTACACCCAGGGGTGTTATGGGGGGAAAATGGGTGTAAAAACGGGGGTTTTCGAGGTTTTAGTGAACATGAGCTTGTGAGGTATCGTTTTCCATGTTTTTTTAGGGCGAGAAGACGGAATGTGAAGTGGATTTTGACCAGCGAAGGTTCAGCTCCCAATATTCATTTTTTTATGGGTCAAAAACCTGGGCAATTGTTTGAAATCACCATAAATGTGTGTAATAACACCAGAAGTCGTATCAACTGGTGAATAAAAAAAAAAGAAAAAAAAGAGCCTAGTTCGTGTTTTTGAGAAACAATAAATGAACAGCCAACATTTCCGTAGGCATGTCCAGCAGAATAATAAACCCTTGTGACAAGTACTTTGCAGCGTTTTGGCATCCTCGCACCTTGAAACGTAAAGAAAAATTTTGAGGGGTGTTCCAAAAATTTTTTGCTAAGCTAATAATAAACCAAAATAACTTTATTTTTGAAAACGGGCATCAAAACAACCATTTTTCGACAAGTTCTGAATATTTTGTTTTTGAAAAATCCCCATTGTAAGAATTTACTGCCACAAGTCTGGACTTGTGGCTTTGTTGAACACGATTCATCACGTTCTCTACAACTTGTACAATAATCAATTTGTAACTTGTATGTTTTGTAACGTGTTGTTCTTATTGTTGAATTCCAGGTCCAGTCGTTGGTCAACCACAAGTTCTTCCAGCCCGGAGGCGGCCGCGGCGGAGCCCCCCACTGCTACTCGGCGCCTCCGCCCCCGGCGTACTTCCCCGCCCACCACCACGCCCCCCACATCCCCCCTTACGCCTACTCCGCCTACACCCAGCCCCAAGCCGTTCAACAATAATAATCCACCTACACACATTCCTCGTAACAACAAAAATACATAATAATTAAAATTTAAAAAAGTGCACATTTTTTTTTGCTTACATAATAAGTTTAATTTTTTTAATTGAGAAACGAAAAAGTTTTTTTTTCTTTTTTAAATAATTAATTTTCCTTTCTAATACTTGGAATGCAAAAAAAATATAATCGTCTTACTCGACGAACAGAATATTGTACTAAGCTTATAAAATGAAAATCGTTCAGGTGTTCTTCGTGAAATGCACTAAACTTATTCAGAAGGGGGTTAAGCGTGAATGTTTTTTGTGTTTTGTTTCAAATGAATGAAACCCTCCTCTAAAGTTCCTCAGTAAAATAGAGAAAAAAAACATTTGTATTGTATCTATCAACCGTTTCAAGGGTCGTTGTATATAAAAAACGTAGAAAGAAGTTTTAAAAAACAGTGAATTTTTTTGTAACTGCAAAAAGAAAATATTGAAGAGAAAAAAAATGTCCCCAATGATGAAAACACGATAACTTTTTGTATATTTGTAAGAGCTGCTTTGAGGGTAGTTTGATTACACTTCTACGTACTGTGATATTACTTAGCTAATTTATAATTTTTAATCCATTTTTACAGATTTGTGTGAAGATGATGCATAAAAATGATAAATAATGATTAAGAACATTACGCTTGCGTGAGTGTGTCCAAAAGAGAAAGGTGGGTAAACCAAGACCGTTATGTGACTGTAGTGTTTTGTGGTATTAAAAATAGAATGACGCGTCAATTTTTATGAAAAAACGTTAGAAAAAATAGTTGAAAAGCTATAAAAAAATTAATTCTCTCATGTAGCGCGGAATTAAACATTTAAGAATGTTCTCGACAACGGTACGTTTCATTTACACGTGCGATAAATGATTCTTGAAAGCGGTCTTGAATAGCGTTCTGGTGAATAACTTAACTGATGCTGTAGGATTATGTGGGGTTTTTCCATTTTTGTTGTATACCATATTATATTTACGAAATAGAGAAAACGGTTTTACGGTTCCAGCAAAACACCCGTGTTTTTGTATACTTGAAAAGAAAACCTGTGATCTAATTAAAGTCTTCGCATTAGGATGAGCTCTTTGATTTGAACAGACTTTATTTGATGCAGTTCTGTGTAGGTATTTTTGCATTCCAACGGGTCATTAATGCAAGTCCATGGTTTTTCTCCCCTCAAGTCTGTAGATTTTTTGTCCTTAAATATAATTGAGAAATGCTGGCTAACGCCTTTTTCCCCCCGGGAGTTGACATTGTACTTTTTTTTCGAGTTTTGAGATTTTTGTTCTGTAGCGAAATGAATATAGTTTGAGCTCGGAAATCCGTAACGTTGCGCCTCTTCCTAATTTCGTTCAAATTTCGTTTTCAAACACGATTTTTCTCCCGTAAGAATCTTATTGTTTTCACGCATAATGAAGAAAAAAATATATAATAGGAAAATTTGAAAGATAACGGATCTTTTTTCCGTCTTACGGATGACTAGTCATTTCAAGTTCAAGCTGTTCCTATTTTTTTGTATTATCTCGTATTTTAAATAACTATTGCGTGTGAACTTGGTGTTTAAATGAACCCCACATGCAAACTGAAACAGCATTCTCTTTATATTTTTTTGTAGTGTGAAAACGAGAATTTAAAAAGTGGAAATAGATTTTTTAAAAACCAAATGAAGAAAACATTTGATCGGAAACGCTTTACAGCCCGGAAATGTTCCTTGTCTTCAATTATTTCGTTTTTTATCGTAAGCTGTCGGTTTTTTTTCTCTTATTAAAGTAAGAATAAACCCCTCAACTGTATGTGATATTTTATCAAAGACTGATTCCTCTCGCTCAAGACTACTGGGAAAAAAACAAATCGGGGAAAAACAAAATTCGCGAATAGGGAAAAAAGAGAAATATTTTGTAAAAAGAATCATTAAATCTTAAAGTTTAATGAACTGATAGGTGCCGATAGAGCTAAAGGTACCCGATTTTTCAACACCTTTGCGAGGAGGGCAGTGTTTTTGAGTAGATATTTTTTTTCTGACGAACGAATAATCCTTATCGATATCGCTATCGATGCCGGCGGTTGTTTTCGATGTTTTCGCGCGTTTCAAACTGTAACCACGAGAACTCGTTGTTATCCTTTTATTCTTCTGAAATACTGCAATTTTTTAGTGGAGTTTAATGTTTGTTAAAACGGATTCGTTCAATGCAAAATGAACCTTTGTATTCCTGCGTAGCCATTTTGTTTTTCTCAATAGTGTAAGGGGAAAAAAAATTCATCATAATTTTGTTTTCGAAAATAGATGGAAAATATTAATCTTAAAAAGTGGGATTTTTTGGATCGCGATCACTATAGTAGTCCCGCCAACCTTTCTCATTGGGTATATCGAGTCAAGTGTAAGAAAAACAAGTTATTAACAAAAGAATCGAAATTCTTTTAAAATTTCAATTCGATGAATGAGTTTTGAGATCTGCAAATACCTTTTTCACGCAAATTTCGTGATTTTTTTAAAGTTTGTTCCGGAACAGGTTTTCAAGTCAACACCGAATCATCTTCCCGGCTTCCTACTGTGATCTGTGCTTGATTATAAATTTAAGCGCGCGTTTCGATACGCGCTCTTTACTAGGAGGATGATGTTGAACGCTTGAAAAGCCTGTTACCGTCGATATCCCTTGTGTACGCTGTTTTGCACTCCTCTGTCAAATTACCTATATACGGGGAAAACATTACTACAGGTATTAGTGTAATTTATAGCATTCAAACTCCCAAAATTCTGGATTTTTTTTCTTGTTTTTATCTGAAACCAATGTAAGTTTGTCGATGTTATTTATCCGGAATTCATCGTCACAAATATGTACTGATAAGTAATTTAGCTGAGGTTTACTGTGGCTCTTCTCTTTTTTTTTATGTTGACATGATAAACTATTTTATGAAGGTACCATCAGACTGACAGACAAAACCAATATTGTAAGTGAGGTGAAAACTCGAGGATTTGTTGAAATTTCTCTAAATTTTGATCTTAATTTAGTCGTTTTAATTTCATTTTAAAATGCTGTGAATATTAAATGGATACATTTCTATTGCTAAGCTGTGACATAGTTGAACTGCTTTCACCCAACGGGAAATACGGTCTCTTGAATAAATAAAAAGTCCATCGCCTTTCTAATTTAATTTTTCTATAGCTAAGTAAGGGTAATAATGAAATCGTTAGTATCCTCGATGAAAATGGGAAAGATCTTGTATTTTTTGTGACTGTGAAAATATTAATAATGATAATTGAACTAAAAAAGAAGTGTCTTATTCATTACAAGAAAAATAGATTATATAGTTTTGTACCTGAATTGCCAATACGGTTCATTGGTGACTGGTTTTCTAAGTTCGATCGCAGTCACTTCGCAGTTTATTAATTTCTTTCGTTTAATAGTCGATAATTTTATGAATAGTAAAATCCGTTTTCCTTCGGTTTTGTACCTCATAATTTTGTTTGTCGGTGAACATTTCTATTTGAAATGTATCTTAAGGAAGATAGATTTATGTTGAAAATGTGATTTCATAAATACAAATTTCCTTCGATCTGATTGGAAGGAAAGTCAAGTTTATTTATCGTGGTGACCTGTGTAATGTTCGCTGTATGTTTTTTTTGTTTGTTCGTGTTCGCCATGACACGTTTATTAATTTTTCTCATTTGGAAAAAAAACAGGTGGAAAAGAATACAAAAATTGTAGTTCACATTGTACGACCCTTGTGTAAGTGGATGGATGTAATTTGTAAGTTTTACTTATGTTTATCGTGATTCTGAACAGTTAACTCGCTGATCAAGAAATTGAAAGTCATTTTCTTTTTTGTACTGTGTTAGTGAGAATTAAATTTCTCTTCGATGAAACCAAAAAAACAAAAATGTAAAAGTTGTTAAAAACGTGCGTTTCTGTGGTTGATAATGACATCTGCCGCTGAAGATTTGATCTCTTCTGAGTCTACTTCAAGTGCATTTCTTGTATCTAATACAGTATTATATTCAATCATATAATCTCACTTTGTGTTGGTTTTTTCGTTCATCCTTGAGGATTTCTGGTAATTGTCATTTGGTATGGAAAAATACCCTTAATTTTATGGTAGTGCCTTGCCTGGTGTACCAGCTCAACAACATCCTGTGGAATTGAACTAATCCAGCGTTCGATTTCTTTCAAGGTAGGAATTGATTAGTGAACGAAAGTGTTCATATACATAATAAACACAAAACATTTATAAATCACATTACAACACAACAAATCAAAACACTTTTTCTTGAGTGTGTTGGCTGTAGCTGTTCAGTGAATGAGGATGAGGACAGTGTACACTGGCTTGTTCCTAATGTACCTGTGTATAACATATGTAAGGTGAGGAACAAGCTGGTGTACCCTGTCCTCACTCAACCCCTGAGCAAAAGACTTATGAATCCCATGGTGAAGAAGCCACTGGTGTTCCTTATGGATCTCCTGACTGTATAGTATCCATGTCGTCCCGTGTTCTCTCATGACCACTAGGGCAAGTCGTTTAGCAGTGCTATTGGCCAACGCAAAATGGATTATTGCAACAGTGTCATGGATACTATATAGAAATCTCCAGAATCTGTGGGATCGATGCCCACACCTCTCCTGTTTGGTTGTTCAGCCATATTGGAATTCGACATTCCTGGTTGGTTTATGACCTTGTTGCCCCTCCATGTGAACCTAGCTTCACAGAAGGTTTTTAGCCACCAGATTGGCCTTTTTGGCTTACTGCTTCCTGAAAAGTATAGCTAGGTTCACATGGAGACGCAATTCCGGATGGCAATCCGGCACGGCAACGCATTTGCTGGAATTTTTGCTGCAGAGGCGTTCACATGGCAGTGGAATCATAAAACGCAATCACAAAAAACAAACAATTACTCAAACCGCAAAATCAACCACATTTGTCGAATTTCAATATGGCTGAACAAACAACAGAGGTGTGCGCAGTAACCTCTGCACAGATACGGCAATGGATCCGACAGCGGAAAATATCTGGAGATTTTGATATAGTATCCAAGGCACTGCGTTGCTGCAATAATCCATTTTGCGTTGGCCAATAGAATTGCAGAACGCATAGCTGTCCGGAATTGCGTCTCATGTGAACGTAGCTTATCCCAAACCATCTCCAGTCTGTGATAACCAATCAAATCATTTCCTATTCCTCCACCAGTAAAATATTACTGAGGTAGTACAATTACGATGGAGTTTAGTCACCTTGAAGTTGTTCGGATGTATTTTCCTGAACCAGAACTTCATACTACTTTTCATTCCCCCTTTTCCCTCTCATACTTCTGCTACCCAGAAGTATGTCATGTGGGGAGGAGTGTAACAGTGTGGGCTGTTCTCGATACATTTTTTCTTCTGGTGGAGACGGGGTCGCTTGGGGAAGCCTAATCGATATCCCTTCCTAACCGGTGATAATCTCGCTGGTCTAGGAGGGGGACTCTCGAGGGTCTACCCCCACTGTTACACTCTGTCACATGTTTGAGGTCACGAACCCCTGTTGTTCTTGTTTTCTGCTCTTCCTCGTACTGTAGCACTTACCCAATCATTCGAAAGAACTGAAGGGAAGAAGAAAACGGAGAAGAAGAAAAAAAGAAGGAAAGAAAGGGAAGGAGAAAACCCCCTGCCTTTCTCTCTTTCCTCCTCTCTGATTATTTTCAACTTGCACGAACAGTGAAACACCACCATGGTCAACTCCTGCTCTGCACATAACTGTACGAATCAACGTCTGAAAGGAAATTAATCTCGTTTTTCACACGTAAGTTATTCATTACTTTTATTAAGAATATTATTTCATTTAGCAGTCAAATACCTACACTAGATACTTCCATATGAATAATGATTACATATCCTCCGACCGGACCAGTTCCCTTGTAGATCCAAAAATGGACCTCCTACTAGTTTTTCAAAGATGTCCACTTTAAAATTATATTCTATTATTATTTATTACATTTTAGCTGATATTACATCAGCTTTATTCTTAAAAAATTCAAATGTCTTTCACAGCGGAACAACAGATCTCATTTAATTCCGGCTGACTTTAAAGTTCGATGTCTGGCAGATATCTGGTAATTATGCTGTGAAAATTCAGTTTGCAATTCGCTTGCCAGGTGTAGCTGAACCAGAAGATCCTGTAGCTGTATAAGCTGGGTTCACAATGACGCGTAATCGTCGTAAAGCGCGTATAATCGTCAAAACGTTCACATGGACAACACTAGTTACGGACTTAAAGCGCGTGGTCGTCGAGATATAGTGTGTGCTCCGGCCTGCGCAGAACCCAGATCCATAAAGCGCGTAAATATAGGGATTTTTTGATCTTGGACACTGGCTCAAACGTTGTTGCGCGTAAAGAGCGTACCTACCTAAACCTGATCAGCCAATGAAATTCAATTACGCGTTCGAGTTTTGCGCGTTTTACGTCGATTAGGCGTCAATGTGAACCCAGCTTAACTCGTAATAAGTGGATATTTTAGGGGGGGGGGGGGGGGGGGGGATAATGAAAGACGATTTCTGTGTATTATTTATAATCCAGTTCATTACTCAGATCGGATGTAAACAAAAATTCGAGTCTTGGACGTCAGTAGTAGAGTTGAAATGAGCATCCAACAGGATCCGGAAGTTAGAGATTTGGATTCTCACGTTGTCAATTGTTGCCCACCTTCCGCACATGTTCGTGTGTATCAGTCAAACAGGGTACGACATGACTGGGTCCCAACATCAAAGACGGTCTAAGGTGATGGAATGGAAAATTTTAATAGCGTTAACACAAGGAGCCTTTCGGAACGTCACGTCGTGAATTTCCAAAGGACCAAGTGTTTGGTTTTCTCGTATTCGAATCTCTGCCGGAAGTCGAGGTCCAGTTGTTGAACTGTCCACGTGCTCATCGGCGGCGAGGACCACGAGGACTTCAGACAACTGAAGAAATGGTCGTAACACGGAGCCACCACGTCGAGATCTTCCACAGTAAATACAAACCTGAAAAACAGTTTTCTATACAGGTGCATCGATGTACTTACTGTAGGTTTTGAACTAAAGCTGGGTTTACACTGACGTGTAATCGATGTAAAAAGCAAAGGTTCGCGTAAAGCACGGAAAAACGTCAAACCGTTCACATGGACAACGCTAGTTACGGATGTAAAGCACGTAACCGTCGAGATATAGCCCGGAACCCCACGAGCAGATCCGTAAAGCGCGTAAATATCTAGATTTTTTGATCTGGACACGAGTCGTAACGCGTAAAGAGCGTACCTGATGAGCCAAATTCAAGTATTACGCGTTCGAGTTTTGCACGTTTTACATCGATTACGCGTCAATGTGATCCCAGCTTAACAGCCTTCGATAGCTAGGTACCAGGATTTGAACTTCGAATTATGCACTAAAACACTGATTTGATGTATAAACAAGCTGCAAATGCCATTCGCGTTACACGAACCTCTTTTCAAGGGCAAGAAGAAAGGTTTTCTTTGGAGGTACCTTGAGGATCTTAGTGAGACACTTCACAAATGCTTCGGTTAATTCATTGTCGTATATCACTGAAACCAACAGAGTATGCATTATTTCGTAGAGTATGAATGGATGAAAATGTATTTCTACAGCCATACAATGGTATTACACGGGTGGATTGTGGTAATAGGTAAAATAAATAAATCATCCAGTGTAACTGCACAATGATTAATAATCTATAATGTTCCCACCTTCGTCCTTCTTGTTTTGGATCTACTGTGAGGAAGGCTCTCGGACCAAGTAGGGTTTGAGACATCGCCTGGAAGACTTGGACTATGCTGATGATGTGTGCTTACTACCTCAGCGGTTGACGGGACATGAGTAAAGGTTCTCACTCACTATACGGGAACAGGACAGGAAATGCCATGGATAGGACACAGGATGCCGGTAGGACGCCGGCCAGTAGGCGCTGTCCCATCCTGTGCCTATACCCACACATGGTAGGACGCTCCTCAACTCTCCCACCCCCCCTCCTACTGCTCACCATGCTCCACTCGTTTCAAGCAAGGGTGTGAGAAGGAACGTGGGGAAGGTGTGCGTGAACGTGGGGACTGTAAACATTGGAAGGTGGAGGGGGAACGTCCCGTGCCAGGCACCACCGTTTTTCGCTTCGAGAGCTATCGCGGCGTAACCCGTCCTGTGCCTACCCCATGCCGTGGCCACCGCCTCCCACCTAATGTGCTTATCTCCATTCAAATACACAGAAGCGAAAAAATACAACCTGCGTCTCGCGGCTGTTTCCTGTCCTGTTTTCGCATATTGTGTGAGAACCTTAACGCCCCTCCTTCAAAGACACAGCGCTCATAACTCAACCAAATAAGTGATCACCTTGGTGTAATGGAGAAGGTGTCTGACTTTCTTGCACGCTTCCCATGTTTGAGTCCAAGCGGCTGCAACAATTTTTCTTCACCTTCTTCTACATTTTATCTTCCAATACTACCAACTAATTTCCTCACCAGACTTTCCCCCCAAACAACCTCACAATAACAGCTGGTAAGTTGTTGCACGGTGTCAGACACAAATGGAATCTCCATCCCCAGGGTGCATATTCCACACGCTACTCGCATTGTTCAGTGCAGTATCATATCGCTCACTAGGCTAGCACACTTGCTTTTTTCGTCTACCTCACGATACAGAGTAAACACCGACAAAGATTCTGAACTCTCGCGAAAATACTTGAAGATGATTCAGACCTATTTCTCTCTCAAAGAATACAGGAGCGTTTTAAAACATCGGATTTGAACCTTCGCTAGACTGCATGCAAAAACCCCATAACTTGGTAGAGAGCTGTAGCCACTATTAAGGACTTGAGCATTTTCTTTCATGCCTCCATAGAGCCACAGTCAGCTCTCTACAAAAGTCAGTTTTTGAAGAGTAACTGCGTATACAAATACATTTATATCGCACAGAAATATTGGTAATTGCAAATTCGAATGAGCAGTGTTACACTATATTACTACTGGGACATTATAAAACTAAACTTTCCACCCACAGCTGGTTCCTAGTAGGAGCCTTACTTATTGTAAAATCCACGCAGTCTGCTAGAACAGCTGCTTATTCCATACCCAAGCCCACTCTCTACTACTCATATTACACCTACAGTCGTGGAGCACAAACTGAAATCCAACAATACTATAGTGTTTGGTGTAACTTCTAGGTTATCATACTATTTAACCAGAATGTACAAACCATCTGCTGCAATCACAATCTCTGTTTCCTTCAGCTTGAGTTCCAGCACTGGACTCAATTCTTCTTGGTAAAAGTCGAGTGGCAAAACACAAGTAGACGCTTTCATCAGGTGGTTGTTCCGTGTGAAATTGCGCTGTATCATTTCCAGTATCCCTCCTTTATCGATATCTAAGAGAGAAATTGTTGACGGCTCGTTTGATACACATAGTTGCTGAGAGGATGTAGGTGTCACAGTCTACTAGACCTAGCCGTAGGCCGATTTGAATCCCAGTCACAGCGAACCTAGTGGAACTCGGAACTATCGAAGTAGTGATGCTGATTGTATCGAATTGATATGACAATCGAATCTATCGATTTACCATTAAAGCCACCACAATCCAAGTGACCATTCACAATTTTTTGTAAAATCAACCTCGTTTTTCTCTTTCTGTTCCTCCAATGGATCTAGACCTAATTTATTAATTAATTTCGAGTTAACTGATTTAGTTTTGTAGCTCTACTACGGAAATCAAAATAATGGTTCACTACACTGTTGCAAGCGTTCAGAAATCAGGTACTTAATAAGCACCTACAAATAGTGGATCCGCTGACCAGGTGCCTCACACAATTATTCTGCCCATGTACCACGCTCAATAATAGCTGTTTTTCGTATCGTTTTATCTAAATACGCAAATCGCTGTAAGGACGATTGATAGACCTTTGAAAGTTATTCCATTCGATTCAGCATACTGGAAAACACGAAAAACATTTTTCTGACATATCCAGCGTGGCACCATTCACTGGCACTATGGTGGCACCAGTAGCTATACAGCAAATTCGGAAGGCCCAACGAGTCCACCCGCAAAATTTCAAGTCAAAATACCTACCCAAAATTGTGGCTTGTAGCGCAGTACAGACAGTCTCACCCGCAAATGTCACTCGAGTCTTGTTTTCTCATTTTTTCCCTAAAGCAACTGCCTAGATTAGTTTGGTTCTTTAAACAGACTACGTGTCTGAAGTGTCCAACTGATAACTGATGAATAAACGAACTTGTGAAGTTCTTTTGTAATAATTATATCTAGTGGGACACTTGAGAACGTTTAGGCCCCCCCAAAGCCTACCCCACTGTCTTGGGCATGGCTGGCAGTTGCTGGGCTCCGTCTTTCAATGATTGAAGATGCTGCGGGGGACGCCAATGCTGCCAACGGCGCGGGCCGAGGCAATAGTGGAGCACTGTAAGAGAGTGCAGGCCTGCAGCGAAGTTTTTGTATTTGGTGGGAGATTAGAATTTTTTCTGATTCTAATTTCTCTAAAAACAGGCTGTCGAAGGGAAATCCAAGGAAGTAGTACCTACATCTAAACATTCTGAAGTGTCCCACTAGATATAATTACAAATGAACTTCACAAGTTCGTTTATTCACCAAGTAAGAAGCCTCAATGATGTTCAGCAATCGACTGGGGATCATGAAATGTTCATAAAGAGAGCAAAACGGGGAGATGGGAGAGACCTGGGAAACAGAATGATAAGGTTTGTTTACAAGCGAGTACCACCGATTTCTTCCCCAGGATCGACTGCATTGTTTGATTCGTCTGCCATAGCGATTTGACACAATCAACATCACTAGTTTGATGCTTCCGAGATACAGTTAGCTGTGATCGGGATTCAGTTAGGCCTATGACTAAGGTCTACTTCAGAGTCATCCTTACTTGAGAACAAAATGTTGTAATACGTATAATGGCAACCTACAATTGAAATGAGTACACAGAATGGAGCATTTCAGAGGGGGCCAATTTCAAATTGGTGCAATTGGCTGTACTAAATCTGACTCTGGCACGTACAGGTATGTAAGTTACGTCAACATAATCTTATTGATTTACCTGTGCAAACCACTTCTTTGGCCACCATGCCTGCAATGACGCTGGTGAACCCAACCCCTGCAGCGAGCTCCAACACGACTTTGTCCTGGAATAGAAGTGTTTGCTCTGATAGAATATAATCCGCCAGGACGAACGCACCGCGCCAGATCTGGAGACCAACGAGGGGTATTACGGTGGACTTGCTGAATTCTGTAAGCAGAATCCACCAACCAGACTCATTAATTTTCTCAAATTAGAATAGTATTATTATCTACATTTTGATTTGGTTCAAATCCAAGAGCTTCCCAACATTCAATAGTTTGTACAACAGACGCTCCATTGGACGATTAGGCTGTCTACAATATTCACTGGTAATCTTCCGAGTGAAGGAAGAACGCCTCAACTCCAAAATCAAAACATGGCAGTAGGTTCCGATGGAACCCCCACTGTGGGTTCCCTGCTGTAGGGATGGGATAAGACATCGATATTATCGGAATGTCGATATTTTACCACTGATATCCGACATTTCAATATCGATATTCAGTTTCTGATAATATCGGAATATCGATATTTTCTCCAAAACACTGATTTATTGATTTTGGGAGAAAGAATATCGATAAAACAATAATTTATTCCTTCAGGGTAAAAAATTTCCATTACATTTTTTAGTTACACAAAACAGCTGAAGGCCATTCCGTAACTAATGATGATAACCTAATAACATAGGTACCGTACACAATCACTAGAAGTCAACCATGGAAGTAGGGCTTAACTTCCATTGTTCCATGGGAGTAATAGAACTATAAAATCGGTGGAATATCGATATTATTCACTGATATCAATACTGATACTGGTATCGATATTTTGCTTCAGACATCCCATCACTGCCTGAAGTGGGTTCCTATACTCTAGCGACCCCATTCTTTGGAGAAAGGTAGGATCTAAATTCACTCAATTACTTTTTAAAAACGTAAAAAAATCGATTAATTCACAATAACATTTTTTGAATATATTTTTGAAGTTGAAATGCCTCAACTCGCCTGTCAGGAGTTTTTTTTCCCATTAAGGAACCAATAAGGAGAAATGTCTCAATTCTATACTTCTACAAATCTAGTACTTCATTATTATTTTTAAAGGTAAAACGCCTCAACACCTAGAAATTCGATCGCAAAAGAAGATGATTTTGATGTCCCAATATGCTTCTTTTTTTGTTTAAAAAATGCCCTCACACTCGATCAGCTGTGTGGAGACAAACTAAAGGTTCGTTCCAGCCGCACCGAGTTCATGAACTCGGGTTTGGATGAGTTCACTGACCGAGTTCGAACGGGGACAAAGTGGATCCTGAGTTCATGAAACCGGCCAGCGGCTGAAACGCCCGAAAATGTGCTTCTCTGGAACCATCTCTAGAGGGCGTTTTCTCCGGAAATTGTGACCTTCACAGCCGTGGCCAGGACAACACAAGAATGAAGAAGAAAGAAATTGGAGACTGCCACGCCTTAACTTTTCTATTTTTTTGTCGTGTTTATGATGTAAAAAATGGAGTAGGTTATGGTTTCGGGAGGGTTACAGTGAGGTTACCTGGAGGTGAACTCACTTCTCGTTGGGTAGGTAGTTGGGTTTATGAACTCGCCGAGCTCGAGTTCATGAACTCACGCGGTTGGAACACAGTTCATCGAACTGAGTTCATGAATTGGTTGGAATGCGTCATCTCAATCATCTGCCCCGTGCGTGGTTTCTGCGCCGAATCTTCAAGAACTCGGTGTGACTGGAACGAACCTTAAGTGCTGTGAATGAATGCCTCAGCTTGAATCCATGGAAGAAGGGAAAACCCTTCTTCCATGGCTTGAATCATAAGACACTATTCGCCAATTTCGCTAAGTTAAATCGCCTCAAATCAATTTTTGATGAGGTGAGGCGGTTTTCTGTCAAATTATGCACAAATATACAATGGGTTGAGTCGCTTTAATCCAAAAGTTGAGGCGATTCACCCACTGAGGCGGTTTGTGGTTCTCCCATCGACCGATTTTCATATGTTTATGGTTGGTTATTTTGAAATTTTGACTCCACCACCGAAAAGAGCAGGTCAAAAATCCTATGTGAAAATTCCATTTTCATAAACATTGACGTTGAGGCGTTTATACTCACACGGCAGTAATAGTTGTCTAATTAGGTAAGTATAAATCAGAGCAGACATTTCTCACCAATTTCTACAGACGTTCGGTTGTTTCTTGGGACTACAAGGTCGCCATCCTCGTCCACATCCACTTTGTCTGTGGTCTTGTCGTTAAGGATAACGTTAAGGGTGACCACGGAATCTGGAAGTCAATAGTATGTACATAACGGTGATTGAAGGCGGTGATGTAATAGTGATGGGAGGTACGGACGAAAAATCGAATACGGTATTCGATAACTGAATTCATTTGTCGTGTTCGAATACAAGATTTTAGGTATTCGAATGAATCATTCGTTTTGAAGAGACATCTGCGGTATGTTTGTCTAGCTGAATATTTCGAATAGATGCATTCGAATAACACTTTTTTCTCATTTTCTGGACGGAATAAATATTATAGCCCATATGACTAGGACTTTGCGGCGTTTTTATCAAGAAAATAATTTGGCTCACTTGAATTTTCCAAAATGGCCACCCTCTGAAACGTGCGCTCGTCGTATAATTCTGATTTGACTTCCATATCGAATTGATCACCAACGCACTCCACCACCGGATGACTGTCCCGCGTCGGTCCATCGCTCATGGGAGCCCCGGGTGGGTGGAAGAGGCTGGCGATCCACTGGGGGTCAACTCCTGAAAATAGAGTTGGACGACAGGTGTGCTCTAATTGATACACGAACTGATGCCCTTTGGCAACTAGACAGAAACAACGGCAAGGTTAACAAGTGATGGACTATTGTCAAGGTTAAGAGGGCGGGGAACCCCATAGGCTGCTAAAGGAAACAGAAAGTAGGCTAACACAATATTGCTGGAAAACTAAGCATTTACAGGAGCAGCTGCTTAAATGCTTGGCCAACAGGGGAATAAACCCCGAGCCCATTCATAACCAGTAATAAAATGATCTGATAATAAATCGCTCGGCATTCAACAAACGTTTCTCGCGAATTTTTGAAGAAAACTTAATAGCTATTTCAGCTAAGTACAACGCATTTCGTCCAGTCAGTTATCAATAAAATAGCAATAAATTATAAATTTAATCTTAATCCTTCGCAAAAATCTGAAATTAAATGTTCCAAACATAAGAATTTTCTGACACCTACTGGCTTCACGTTCATTAGGTAGGTACGTGCATTACGACTGAACTCCATGCATTATAGAATGATTTCTGCTTTGTTTTGACTTTCGAACAACTGCTTATCAAAATCGAGTGATCCAAGGGAACTGTTTGACCATCGAAAGAAAAAAAATGGTGAGATAGAAGAAAGAAAAGTTTCCAGATCTCTCGTCTCTTCTAACCTTAATACGTACCATTCAGGTATACCCTCCAGATCACAGCATCAGCCAGAGTGATATCAGGTGAATACTTCATACGATTTGTTATTAATAATAGATAGGTACCTAAATGATATAAATAAGTGGTAATAATGAAAGTACTTACCTATATACGTAACTGCTCTAGAAAATAGGATAGGCCCTATCATGAAAGTTGTGTCCCGAAACTTTACAACCTGATCGGAATGTATACAAGGGCGTTATGGGTGAAAAATGGGGGTAAAAACGGGGTTCTTTGGTGTTTTAGTAACAAGAGCTTGTAAGGTATCGTTTTCCATGTTTTTTAGGATGAGGAGACCGAATATGAAGCCGATTTTGACCAAAGAGTGGACAATTCTAATGAAGTTTCAACCTTAAATTTATATTAAAATTTGGTCTAAAATCGTCGTTCTTCAACACACAGTTTGGGTCCACATTTGGTTCGACAGCCCGATCAAAATACACCCATGGGTGTTACGGGTGAAAAATGGTGGTAAAAATAGGGGTTTTCGAGGTTTTTTGAGATTTGAATGAACATGAGCTTGTGAGGTATCGTTTTCCATGTTTTTTAGGGCTAGAAGACCGAACGACGATTTTGACCAAAGAGTGGTGAAATGAGGTTGTAACGAAGGCTAAGCTCCCGAAATTTTAGACTGAAAGTTGTCTAAAAGACTGCTTTGTGAGAGGTAATCTCGTATCTGGTCATTCATGATTATTTCGATGGAATGCCCAAACAGAAAAACTCGCTCACAAACTTCGTTTTCTAAGTTATCAATTTTCCAGACTCAGAAGAATTTTCTCGACTGTTGAACTCATTATATTTTATAATACAATGGTAAAACGTATACTCTGTTACTGTATCACACCTTAGAGGAAAATTAATATAACTCTGCTCACAAACAAAAATTTTTACACAAATAGACCTTGAAAATTATGCTGTTCAAACCACGTAGATTGGAGAATCTACGTATAGTGGAGGACTAACGAACTCTTTGAATTGTCTGGCCTACTAACCTACATCAAATCTATGTTCAACAAATAATTATATATTAAAAAATTTTTAAATCTTTGACAATAACAAAATAATATCTTAGAACATGATATGCAAAATCTTAAGAAATTCCCAGAAAAGGGTTCATCTTATTCAAACACACACAACTTACATGGGTCCAAAATTATAAAATGACCACAAAATATTAGGCCTGTTTCCTTGATAGCCACTCCCACCCCTACAAGAAAATTAAAAACGATAATATTAAAAATTTGTTTTCGGAACGGAAAGCACATTTTTATTCACCATATTTCTGTTCTTTGCCATAAAATTTCCTCAAACTGAGATTTTTCATTACTGTATTACACTATATTTATTACTGTGTACACTCAAAAATGTATAATACAATTAACACCCAAATATCCTATAATAGTATTTCCTTAACAAATAGGTATACCCTATTCTTATTTTATATTAATTTTTCTGTATCGTACAAGCATGCACGTACAAGTGTATATGATAATGTTGTATATAATAGGTTTGTTCCATCCGAGCGAGTTCAGTAGAACGTATTATGCGCAGATCGATCCGCGCATAAAACTGTGTTCCTACTGTGTCGGTTCCATGAACCCAAACTTCTACTTTCTACATCGACTGTACCGAACCGTGTTCCTTCCGCGTCAAGTGCAGAACAGTCCCGTACCGAGTGCGACACTTTTCCGCACTCACGGCGATCGAGTTATTTGAAGTGAACCCAAGAGGTAACAGTCTGTAACCTCCCCAAAATTCATTTGTTCTGTTGGTGCCGTGTCGTGACCGCCGTTACCGTGACTTGTGCTCCAATTCAATTCTGAGAGCCAAAGAAGACTGAGAACCAAATTTGCGTTCCTACCGTCATATTTTCGAACTCGCACTCACTCGCACTCGTATCTGCACCTACCCCCACCCCATTCGGTTCCGTACTGGCGGGTGTCGCACTGATGAACTCGCACTGACGCGGATGGAACAAACCTAATAATTTTATTTAAATACACTGTTTTGAAAATGTCACTAAGGCAAGAACATACACCCAATCCAACAATTTTCAGCGGACAGGCATTGCCTTTGCGGATCAATGTGGCAGACTCCAATATTTAAATAATATTGCACTTTTTTTAGAACATGTTGTTTATTTTATATGTATGTTGCTGTATTTATTAGTATAATTACGTTGACCTCTTTGCTAATATTGTACCTGCCTACACTGAATAAACGCTGCAAAGTCCTTGTCACATGGGTTTATTACTCGAATGGACTTACCTAAAGAAATGTTGGTCGTTCATTTTTGTTTGTTTCATGTGCAATAATTGAAATAGCTATTTCTGATGGTTTCCACCAATTTTGGCCCTCGAAAACTCGAATTTAGGCTCCTATTTTTGACAAATTATCTTTGATCATTGATAGTGCCATGTCTTGATTTACCTGTTGATACTACATCTAGTGTTTATCATACAAATGTATGGTGATTTCAGACAACTTCCCAGGATTTTGACTCCTGAAACTTCGTTAGAACCTCAATTTTCCACTCTTTGGTTAAAATCTACTTCATATTCGGTCTCCTCGCCCTAAAAAACATGGAAAACGAAACCTCACAAGATCATGTTACTAAAACACCAAAAAAGCCTATTTATACACCAAATTTTCGCCCATAACTCCATTGGGTATATCCCGATCAGGCTGCAAAGTTTCGGGACACAACTAGGGCCCAAATGGAGCCTGTGTGCTAAAGAACGATACGGCACCTTGAAACGTAAAAGAACAAATTTTGAGGGGGTGTTATAAGAAGTTTTTGCAGAGCGGTGTATAACTAACAGATTAACAAACCAAAATCAACCATTCTCTAGCTCTCTCTCATAATAAATGGTCGGTAAGTAGTCGCTCGAGCGTTTAGGGTTCGAAATTTTGGCAAGAGTTATAACTTCGGCGGTCTTCCACAATTTTGGAAAAGTTGAGAATAAGCATGAGTTGACAGAGTTATGAAAGACAAAATCGCCGGCAGGAGGGGTAAAATAAATGTTAATGCGTTAATGGGATATACCATCCTCACCTGCGGCTTTAGTCGATCTTGAACAGCACCTTTGAAACTTCTGTATGTACGTGGCCCTACCTGTTCCCGCACAACAGCAATCGAGAGACCCGGATCCCGGATGTAGAACCGGTACCCGGTTCCGGAGTTGTCATCCATGGAATTAGTAACTGATTATTCAACAGTGTTATCTTATAACATCCATGCCATCCCGGTCTCGTGTGGATGTTTTAAGATAATACCAGTTTATAGCATCCATTAAACTACCCCACTCGATTTTCACCCAATCGGAGGCCTCCACGCTCTTGTGCCACGTAAAACCCAGCGCAGCCCGACTGCTCAACATCAAAATCGACAATCCTGTCCACCGCTATTCCTTGTGATCCACGACTCTCGTTTCGGTAACTTCTGGCCGGGAAACTCACTTTTTTCCAACCCCGTTTAGGACTTTTATTCGTTTTAGGTTCGGGATTTTTCATATCGTAATCCGTATTTTGTAATTTTCAAGGTAAAAACCCGGTGTATTTTCAAGAGAATCATGTTCCGTTTTGCGGCGGTTCTCCTGTTGCCAGCTTTGGTGGTCTGTTCGGACATCAAGGAGGACGAAGGTGTCTTAGTTCTCACCAAAGGGAACTTCGAAAATGCCATCAACACCCACAAGAACATTCTCGTGGAATTCTGTAAGTAAAACACTTTGTTCATCTCCATTCATTCACACTCGTTGTTTCAACTCGCTAAACGTAAACAAGTTTGTGGATCCATTGTCTTGATCCTGGGTTGATGAAATCCGACGATGGGTTTGTTGACCCTCTGACATTGACCTTTCCGCCGGCCGAATCACCAAAACCGCCTGCTCCTTGTAAGTATATAAATTGAAAGTCTTGCCGTTTCATTTTGGCATCATCTGTTGCGCAGCAGACGTAACAATAAAGTAAAATAGATTTTATTACCTACCCAGTAGGTGTTTATTGCACACGATTACTATTTACGGGTGTACACCATAAATTCCCACGTCCTTCAGGCTATCTGTTGCGTCTTCCCTGTCTGTTAGAACAAGTAGAGGTGGATCATGAGCATAGCTTTCTATGGGACTAGCGGTATTCAAGGTCAAATAGATCCTGCTGTGAGTTTCACTGAGCATCATTAAACGATTTTCCATCTACACGTAGTGTTAACGTTACCAAACTATTCTTGCATCGAATTCTATACCTCTTCCCGATCCATGCGAGGGAGACATGGTAAAGGTTATCTACCTACCTGTACCTGTGATCACTTTCCGGTGAGATTGTATCGAGGATACAAAACATTCACCCAAAAACCGAGCTGTTTATTCGTGGAACAATACCGCCTGTTGTTGTCAACCGGAACTTACCACTTAAAAGCGTCGTAGTTCTGCACTTCACAAGTTGGAGCAATCACAGTCATACAGCTGATGAGGATCGGTAGAAAAAGAATACAGTCGTGTACCTACCTTCGTTATGTAATAATAGGACCCACCTACTTATTTTCATCATTTTGAGAGGGGGGGAAAGCGGATTTCTCCATTTTCACCACGCTGAACGGAAATCCATCGAAAAATGGACATTTCATCTCTTTCAGGTAGTTGTGTGTGCGTAAGTGCACGCATTCCTGCGAACCGCCGTAACTCACGGCCAGTGGTCAAAATTGGCTCACATTTTAATGGTAGTTTGTGATTAGGTCCTAGTTGGTCCCATATGAATTTCGTCGCATTCGGATCAGTCTTAGGCACTGCGCGAACTTGAAAAGCGTCGAACCCACACAACTCCTGGACTACCACCGAAATTTGAGCCAATTTTGACCATAGGTTTGTGAGTTATGTGGGTTCTACGTTTTTCAAGTTCGCGCAGTGCCTACAACCGATCCGAATGCGACGAAATTCATATGGGAACAACTAGGACCTAACCCCGAACTACCGTCAAATGGTCCTAGTTGATCCTCTATGAATTTCGTCGCATTCGTATCAGTGGTAGCCCACAACCCAATGGTCAAAATAAACCATCATTCTTTAATATGTTCCAATAGCCTCCATAGTGTTCCATATATTTAAATCATCGTTACATCTTGTTAATGCGGGGAATGTCGCTTCTTAATTTCCCCAATGGCCCGGATTGTTAGTTGAAAAAAATCCTCCTCTCTTTCGAACTATCCCAGAAAATATCCTGCAAAATGCTCCCTATTAAGAACAACGAAATTCCACCCATAGTAACAAGGCCGAGCCGTGTAATCCACGGATTACTCTTGGCCATAATGTTTCATTACGTTACAGCTTATAGACGAAATGCGCACTGAACGATACTACCTTAGCTTTACTGATACGGTTCAGAATCACTTGTCCCGTACAAAGAAGACCCTGAGCTCCTTCGTAAAATAGTTTTGTCGAAATTCTGATAGTTGATTTCCTTCCGAGTTATCTCATTGAAGAGGCCGCTCCTGCCACGTCGTGCCGGCCGGGCCCGCAAGGAAAGTTGACACGCTATCTTCCATCCTGTTATTCCAGTTCGTCTTTGAAACAAAAGTGAAAGAAAAATTATACTCAGGACTCCAGGCAGAAGTTGAACGGAGAAATAAACATTTTGTCGTCTCAAAAGAAGTAAAAACATATTAGAAAAGTAAAAGTAGAGATAGTGCAAAATCATAGAAATTGAATTATAAAACTTGTGATTTATTGTTCAACAACCTTCTTAAGGATGCGCTGGTTTCTCTAAAATATATTACCATGGTTTCACTTACTGATACTAATGTGTCGTTACTAGGTTTTATGAAGAATAAAGAGATCTAAGATTTCTAAGCTTTCACTACTCGTGTTGTAAACTTAATTTAATGATAGGATTTTTAGCACTCAGTAATTTCTGCTTCCTCACTATCGAAGGTTAGGGAAACTTGTATGCGTGCAAGAGTGTAAAAAATTCATGACCTACAGAATGAAAATTTCCACTAGCATTTTACGTTTCAAACATCAAGGAACATATAGGTATTTGGCTCCATGTCTGTCTGTCCGTCTGTCTGTGGTCAGTTCCTTGTCCTGGGCAAAATTATACGAAATAGTGGTCGTAGTAAGTTCAAATTCGGAGGTTCGGTGCGGGGTTGGATTCGTAGAGAGATTAGTTCGTGTAGACGTACGAGTTTGGCCACAGATGGTCCCATATCAGATTCATTTAAAAAATACTGTAACTTCAGTGTGCGCATGCGCAAACGTGAACCCCTTGGGAAGCTCATAATTACCATAGAAATTGTCGAAAAGAGCTGAAAGTTGGAGGGTAGATGCAGAATGGTACCATTGATGGTTCCACGTCGATTTCATCAAATTCGGACCATAAAATTCGGATGGCATGCGCAAACACGAAATGTTTGCCATTTCCTTGCAACGCCCATATAACTGCACGAAAAAGTAGTCGTAGTGATTTGAAATTCGGAGGGTAGGCGCAGGTTGGAGCACAGATGGTTCCACATCAAGTTCATTGAAAAAGTACTGTAACTTCCGTCTGTACATGGTTTTGACAACCTGACCATCATGATGGTATGAGCAAGGTTTTGACAACCTGGCAGATGACACTGAATTTGAAATTTCGCATTTTTCGGTGCTGTGTTCTCTGTTCTTTTTTATGGAGTCCAAACGTGTGGTTTGTTCGGACAAACAGTGTTGGACCAGTCCAGGATGGAACTGCTTTGTGAAAATGAGGGGATAGAACTGTCCAGGGTTGAGGCCAGAACTGTGTCTGTCCGAACGCGCACTGATGATTGCGAACGTATAACCTGAATCCTTGTAACCTTCCACGTAAGCTGAAGGTAGAAGCATCGAGTGCGCATGTGCATGATTAACAGTCCTCGAAAAAATCCAGGACTGTTAAGCAGGGTTCACATCCATCCGGAAAGCTATCCGGAAAGTGCGTACGAGCAGCTGATTGGTTGGACATCAGCTGTGGAGGGGGGGAATATTCTTTCTGGAGAAGCACTTTTGAAGCGAACTGTACGCATCAGATTTTTCAGATATTTTCCGCTCCACATCTGCGCAGTTCACTACTGTGCATACGGAATGGCGTCAGGAACCGAAACAGCTGTGGGAGGAAGCGCGGGAAACGAGTTGTTAGCTTGTGCTCGGTTGTTCACTTGTGTTTTTACTCGAAATTGTTGTGCTAATTATTATGAACAACGAGATTTTAATAGAGTTGGTGGGGGGGGGGGGGGTGAGAACAAAATTCAGGAAAGAATAGTTGTGGGAGAAAGCGCGGGAAACAGCTGTTCCGGATAGCCCAAATTCCGGATGGTTATGAACGCCTTCCCAACTTCCGCGATTCCCCTCCACTGCTTTTCACTAGCTTCCCCTATCCGTATTTCCAGACGGCTCCGGATGGATGTGAACCCTGCTTTAGAACTGGTCACGAAACGTCCTGGACTGTCTGCTCAAACAGCCAACTCTGGATCCAGGACCTGTTCTGGCACTGTGCAGTCCAGGACTTGTACCATTTTAAACCGTAGGGTAGAAGCAGTCGAGTTGTTAGGCATATCGAAGGATGTTGAGGATGCCATGAGTCGATCGAGTGACTGTTGGTGGAAATCCTGCAGAGAATGGACAAGTAGTGTGAGCTGATGAATACGAGGAAAAGAAGAAAGCTCCCGTACTTCGGCCGTCGCGTCAGGAGTGACACGTACCTTCTGCTTCAGAACACATTGCAAGGCCTTGTTAATGGGAGACGAGAGCCTGGTCGCAGACGGATATCGTGGTTGAATAACCTCCGTCAGCGGTTCGGGGCCGCCATCAGATCGTTGTTCCGGAAGGCCGCTGATAGGATCATGATTGCGGGTGGTGTTCGTCGCGGACAAAGCACCTAAAGAAGAAGATATGGGGATACGGTGGGACTTGGGAACCTCGCATGTACAGTGCACATATTTCGATAAACGCGGTCACAGGTGTTTCTCGACGCAACAGGATCTTGGTTATGGCGTGGGTGCCCAACGAACCGTGCAGATATCATTTTCTGCTTCGCTCGTATTATCACCCGACTCGTCTCTTTTTGCGCAGGTAAAATTATGCTGACGCGTCTTTCACGAGAGGCCAGAAGTTATCCAGAAACTTGAACCATCTTGTCAGGCCTCTTCTCGAGTCTGTCGATGTTCCCTGGTCGTGAAGTTTTCTTGAAATCCATCTTCGTTTTTTATGCCTCATTATTCTTGGCAGTATTTTTGAATGTGCGAACCTCAGCACTGCATAAAAGTGGTTTCAAAGTTTTTCATGTTCATAAATCTTGAATAGTTTTTATGGTGGGTAGGTAATTCCACTACCCACAATCTTGAATAGTTTTTATGGTGGGTAGGTAATTCCACTACCCACCACCTGTATCGTTATGTAATTACCGAACGTCAGTGAGGCTTTTACATAGACTATTGCGACATTTGCGGGTGAATATAATTACAGTATGTACCTGTTACGTAATGTCATATGTCTGTACCGCGAAAAGTGACCCTTGAAACCATCGTAAAAATCTGAAATTTTGACAGTATACTCCTTGGGCCCCCAGAATTTGCTGTTTAGTAGACGACGCCAAGGAGAGGCGCCGCGGCGTCAGACGTGGCGCCGCAAGAGCCAAAAACCAGTAATAGCGGGGTCGCACGACTTCAGATTT
The DNA here is from genome assembly GCA_954871275.1 of Leptopterna dolabrata. Classification (NCBI taxonomy): domain Eukaryota; kingdom Metazoa; phylum Arthropoda; class Insecta; order Hemiptera; family Miridae; genus Leptopterna; species Leptopterna dolabrata. The sequence continues at coordinate 6,852,736 of OX940984.1, read as the reverse complement.
TCAGGATATACTGTCAGGTATCGCTATATAGGTTTTGGCACCAAGACAAAGCGACAGAAAATCCAAAAAGTCTCATTTTGGTATGCGTTGTAATCGTGTTATTTTACATACCAAGGACCACTTGGCTGATGTTGGAACAATGGTATTTGATGGTTGACGTTTAAAATGAACCCATTGTTAATACCTACTAGGGCCTGGGATCATATGCGAATAAAACGCCCAAAAACTGCTACGAAAAGTGCAGATATGTACAGAATGGCCCAAAATTTCGCTTGTGAATCCCCCCTATTTCAAGCAAACCCCCCCCCCCCCCCCCCCCGTACTGTTTTTTTCTTTTTTTGCCAGTTTTGGATAGTTTGTTTTCATTTTTTTGTAACTTCTAGAAAGTATGCTCCTGTGAGCAACTTCTCGTAGAATTTTCAAATTTGCCCAAAAATGTATCAGATAAAATGCCAATTTAGATTTAAAACGACTCAAATAGGGTGGAAACTCTTTAGAACGTCAAAGTAAGAAGATATATCAACTAAGGAGGACATCTACGCAAATATATGCCAAATTTCAGGCCCTAATTATTGCACACAAATCACAGCCATATCTTGTCACAATCAAGTGGTTGTTTGCGGTTAATGTTATTTCTCTGTGTGCATATCGTACTGCTTGTACTAACCCTAATCGTGTGAACTATCAAGAACTCGTTAACCGTTTGGGTAATTACTTCCTTGAAAGTCTGCGGAGTCGGGGTTGACCCGTCACTTGGACGCTATCTGTTCGCACGATCAGTGTCCGATAGAACTTGTAGGTAAGCTATTTGGCGTTCAAATGGCCTTCCAATGCTATTTGTCCGAGTAGGTAATATCATCGAGTTGTGAGCCACACGATTTTCTTTATTTCGCGTTTCTGTAAACAACATTTTATAAGTTCGGTTGGTAGAAAATTGAGAGACGATTTTGTGATTTTGAGTGGTTATATCCAACCCTCTGATTATTGGAAACAATCATCAACCGATAAGTTTGGTCGAACTAGCTAAATTCTTAAACAACTATAAAATTTATTTAAAAAAAACCAAGGGACATAATATGGAGGCGGCTGTGTGTGGGGTTTTCCGTTAAAATTTGGCGCAGACTTCAAACATTTTGTATAATATCGGCTCTAGATAAATTAGTTCGTTCAGCATAAAACTTATTTTTTACTTTTTAGTTTTATACAGCTTTGTTTGAGTAGGTAGAGGTTTTTTAAAAATCCTTATTGTTTTCCTTTTTAATGCAATCAGCAGATTATTATTATTAGCGAATTTTCGAAGAAAAGGAAGCTATTGTTCTCGGTCCAAAATTTTTAAAACTCGAATTTCCGAAAGATTTTTATACCAAAATCCGTTTCAGACCATCCTGAATTCACTGCCGAAAGACACCAAAAATTATATGTATATATATATATTTATATATATATTTATATATATATTTATATATTTATATATGTATGTGTCATTCCAGACGATAACTCTCGAAAGAATTGAGATAAAAAGTTCAAATTTACACGAAAAATCTGTCTTGGCAATCGACAGGCTAAGTTCGAAGATGGGCAGAATCGGGTCACTCTAAGGGGGAGTTTTGGGGAATTTTAGGGGGGGGAAATTACCCATAAATTCCCAAAATGAAAAAGTCTGACAAGTGACACCTCATTTTAAAGGTGTTTGTACGCTGAACACGATGGTGAAATCAGAATTGCGATATCTCATTCCATTCTCAAACTGGAGCACTTTGAAGATGAAGGAACGTGGTTATTTCTTGAGATGTTCTTCCTGGTTCGTCTGCTCTAATCTGATAACGGAATGGGATATCGCAATTCTGACTTCACCATCGTGTTCAGCGTTGGAGAATCTACAAACCGAGGTGTTACTCGGCAAAAAATGGAACAAAAAATTTGTTACGTACCCAATACCTACTCTTCTGGTATTCAAAACATTTTTGATTTCCCCCTCCCCCTCCTTCCACCCCAAATTTTACTTTGCGTAAAACTACTCCTGTTTTAATTTTGTATGGTATCAAGTTGGGAAAACATTGGCCGAAAATTAATTTTCAGAAAATTTTAGGCGGAGGAGGAAGATGCCGAAAACTTCGAAAATTCGCTCTTATAGCCATGCTGCATGACTGTGGTTTTTTTTTTAAATCCGTTTTGAAAAGGTTTTGTTGATCCTGGTATCGAAGTGCACCAGGTCTCTAAACGAACCAGGTATGGGTAGAATACCTAGTCCGATAATTGGTCGGTACTGGGCTAATCCATACACTTGGAGTGGGACCACCAGTGGGATGATCCTCTCCCGATTGGAAAAAATATTAATCGAAATCGGTCCAGTAGTTTTGGAATAACCTCTGGACAAACACTTCAACAAAAAAAAACTTTAAAAAAACTGTATAAAACTACGAAGTAGTGAATAATTTTTATGCTGAACAAACGTAATTTATTCAAAACCGACACAAAAAATTTTTTTTGAAGTCTGCGCCAAGTTTCAACTAAAATGAATAAAACCATGGGATGCATGCAGTATGAAGGGCTGTGTGTGGTGGGGTTTTTTAGTTGAAATGCCGCGCATAATTCATCAGTTATTTTGTTGTTTCGGGTTTGAATAAATTACTGCTGTTCAGCAAAAAATTATTCTTTACTTTTTATTAGTTCTATACAGCTTTTTTGGAGTGGTTTAAAAAAAATGTTTTTCTTAGTGCGATCAGTAGATTTTTTTTAAATTTAGTTTTAATTTAAAAGATGTTTTATGAATCATTATTTGATACCTTTTAATACAGTTTTCGAAGGTTCTTTCAAATAAATTTTTATTACCTGGACTTTTCTATGCCAGCGACAATAGTGACCCATCAGTAGCTCAGTAATATAAGTACCTCAAGCTTTCAGAATACTGATACCATAATTACTGGGGCAACCACAGTCTTTTGCAGGCTGTTTTCTGTCGTCAAATCGTGCAATGTCTGTGTCAGAGCACAAGAAATCGAAGAGTATAACTGGCCTGGTACAGGCTTGAAAAAAACTTGAAAAACTAGTATGGGACCACCGGGGGACGATCCTCTTTCATTTGAAAAGATTCATCAAATTGGTCCAATGGTTTCGGAATAAATAAAACAACTAATGTCTAACTTGTTAAAAAATGCTGCAAATCCCTACGCAACGGTTTGTTGTTTTGTATAGAACAGCCTTCTGGTACAGATCACAGCTCTCTGTATAGATCACAGCCCCTCCGTAGTTTAGTACCTGTTTTCCACTGCAAATCAATGTCATGCGTTGGATGTTCAGGCAATAGCTAAAATGGCAAAAAGAAACACAAGTGTAGTTCAGAAGGGAAATTGTTGATGTGAAATGAAAAATATTCGGTCCCAGAACTGGGATTCGAACCTTTGATTTTAAGCGTAAGAGTGTAAGAGCCCGAAGCCTAGGCCACTCCGCTACGGCGGCCACCTGGCCGAGAGACCAATGATGTGCGCTCTCAACCCAGCTTCATGTCTGCATACACCCTGCTCTTTACGGCAGATTTTATAGCAAATGGGGCGGCAACATGGCAGAATGCTCCAGATGGTCTCAAAAATTCAGAAAAAAAAACTATTTAAAAATGCGACAAAACCCACATCTCAAAATAAAATTTTCCAAGATATGGATACTCCGGATATTTCATCCTCTATTTTTCACCCCTTAGAGTTGATCTGGGCCAGTGGGTATCGGAGACATGGTCGTTGGAGGGGGAGCTGCGTTGTCGGATCGAGGTAGCAAGGACAGCGTTTAACAACATGCGTAGCATTTTATGTCGCCGGGATGTAAGTTTTTTGCTGCGATGGCGCGTGGTTAAGTGTTACATCTGGTCCGTACTTTTGTACGGAGTGGAGACCTGGACATTAAAAGCCAAGGACATCAACCGGCTGGAGGCTTTCGAAATGTGGCTGATCCGACGTATGCTGAGAATCCCCTGGACTGCTAGGCTCCGGAATGATTACATCCTTCAGCAGAACTCCCTGACCCGTGAACTTCTAGTGACTGTGAAGAGGCGTAAAGTCGCTTACTTGGGGCATGTTATGCGTGGCTCCAAGTACGGTCTGTTGTAGACTATAATGATCGGCAAGATCAGTGGGCGTAGGGGAGTTGGAAGGAAGCGTGCGTCCTGGTTGTCGAACATACGCAGTTGGACAGGAATCGACCGAGCGGCCGATCTATTTCACCTAGCACAGGACCTCGTGGGGTATGCAGAAATGATCGCCAACCTTCAGTGATGGAGAAGGCACTTGAAGAAGAAGAAGAGTTGAGTAACAGTAACGCCGAGCTTCGAGGACCAACTAGACGCCAAACGGGACCTATATACCAAATTTCGTGAATTTTGGTAAATGGTAACTAAGAAAAAAACTGTGGACGGCGGATGGACGGGAATATTTTTATTTGATACTAGCTGTTGTGCCCGTCGCTGACGGGTAGAACTCGGGGTGGGTCCATCTGACTTTGTTACCTCTCGCTTTACAGATTATATCTCTTACATGTCCCTTTAGAAACTGTTATAATGTTAAAGACAAAAAGGTAATTATCATAGGTAGGAACCAGCCATCTGAATACGGGAGATGGCTTTGATCCATTCAGCCGTTTTTGCGTGATGGATCATAAACCCCCACCCCTATCCATCGGATCGGGAAGTAAACCTCCTTATGTCCTTCCCTGGTCATAGAAACATCTAAATACGCGAGATGGGTTCGATCCATTGAGCCGTTTTCGAGAATTTAATTTTTTTATGTTTCGGTTTCCCTATAAACCCCCACCCCTATTCATCAGATCCGGAGTGAATCCCCCTATGTCCTTCCCCGGTCACTGTAACATCTAAATACGCGAGATGGGTTCGATCCATTGAGCCGTTTTGGCGTGATAGAAAGACAAACAGACAGACACCACGAAAATCACCTGTAAATTTAGTTATATAGATTCGTATTCTAACTCCCTTTAAACGTTAGCTATGAAATTCTGGGAGGGGGGGGGGTAAATTTTTATGGTCGATTCCAAAGGTTCATTATTGAAAATAATAAACCAGTAGGGCATATAAGTAACCAATAGGACATAATATATATGCAATATATACGTTTCTATAATCTCGTGTGTAGCATGAAACATTACGATTTATCGTAACGACGAGAAACGAGTTGTTTGAGTTGACGTGTAATGCATAAAAGTGTTGTTGCTACCCAGTCAACCACTGCTGTGGTAGTCACTATTACACGTGTCTTCGCGGATCCAGGATGACTCCTACCTAACCTGTAGTCGCCCTTTTCCCCTGTTTTTACGGTCAGGTTTCCGTTGGAACATGTTGAAAGTGTTGAGTCAGTCTTAGCAGTTGGCCCCCGTCCTGGGAGGACTTCCTCTGATAGGGAAGGAAGACGTGGAAGGCAGTGGGACGGGACGTTGACCTCGGCATTCTACGGTACCATCCCCCTCTTCGCTCCCTCGTACTTGGTTACCGCTATTCGTGATTTCACCTTATGGAAATATTCATGAACACCTACTATTAACGTTTCTGCATTTCTCCAAACCTGAGCTGAACCTCCTCAAAAATTATACGCAAATTCAAGTTTTTATTTATAATTTTACATAGAAATAGGGTTACTTCACCCCTCTTAGTTTCTGTACAGAATAAATCACAGTAAAAATGTGCAAGATGGCCCGCGGACAGTAAAAGTGCGATACAGAAAATTAAGAATGTAGAATTGAAACCAATGACGAATCACCTTATCCATGGTGAATGATGGTAAGAACGTAAAATTACCACACCTTCCACAGGAATCCTTCGTCAGTAGCTGGTCGAGTACTGGAGGCGATTGCTTTCTATTTAATAATTTAATGTTCGATTTAATAACATCGACATCAGGCGGTCAAGAGAATACCTTCTCAGTATTAGTAGTAGGCCTGATGATGATGTCTTTACGTCGAAAGCGCTCACTTCGTACTCAACCGGCTAGTGACGACGGATGCATCCGTGGTTTTACTTCTAATACTAGTGGAAATAACCCTTTAGATTTGAGGCGGTGGATACCAGAACTGTCAACAACTGATTATAATCACGCATGGCTGTATGAAATCGAGTTGTTTGTCTTGTATTATTATTTCATTGGAAGAATGATGGTTATTTTGAATTTTGTTGATAGTTACTTTTATAACTTGAGCAAACGTTATGCTTCATGAATAACAGCAAATAGGTAATCAATGTTTGAATTATTGAATCCTGCGCATTTTTATGAAACTGTAATTCCCGGTACGGGCACCAGTGCTCGATTTAGGGCTTTCCTGGGGGGGGGGGCACGAGGGTTGGTTATTGACCACAGAAAACAGTGATCTAAGCCAGGGGTTCCCAACCGGTGGTACTCGTACCACTGGTGGTACGCGGGAACGTTTCAGGTGGTACGCGTGGGTGATGTGGATTTTCTGAACTCTTGTACATAAAAAATAAACAGAAGCAGAATAAGTGTTGAATATGACTTAAGAGTGAAGATAAGTTCCATTACTCCTAATGTTGATATTTTAATCACAGGCAAACAACAACAAGTTTCGCAATAAAGACTAAAAGTTGTATGATGATTAATTTTTTGCTGAGTTTGTACTAATTTTATATTTGTATGTTTTTAGACCCAAATAGGGTAATTACCATTTTAATCTTTTTATTTCTCCTTTATTATAAAAGCATGTTATTATAAATAAATAAATATCTAACCATTAAATATGAAGTTTTTTCAGGAATTTAATTCAAAAAGCCTTTGAACACTTTTAGAAGAGTAGATATTACACGTTTATTAAAATATTTAGGTCTGGTGGTACGCCAAAATTTCTCAAAAAGTCAAGTGGTACGCAGGTGCAAAAAGGTTGGGAACCCCTGATCTAAGCAGAAGGGGCATCTATTAAGAAAAAATAATAAACTTGTGTAATAATTTGCAGCGTTTTGGTAATTAAGCAGCCATTTTTGTCGATATTTATTTAACCCAAAAATTTGACCCACTTCACCTGAACAACATTTTTACTATTGAAACAGTCTTTGCCTGTCTTGCTTCACCATTCTGTAGTGCTCCACTTTTGGTTGCATTCCATTGTGCGGTTATTTCATTGCATTTTGACTCGAAAAGAATAAAAACCAATTTTTCCCACTTTGTTTTTTTTTTTGTGAAAATTACTCATTTTCGTCGTCATCTAACATTTTGGTGAAATCTGGATTTTTTTTTAAAATCTCGTAGCGATGGTCAGACATTGTCTAGAAGGACCTACTCGTTGTACGTAACATACATTTTTGTTGATATCCATCGAGGGATTCAAACGGATTTTCATTGAAAAGTTTTCGATACTTCATTTGCTTACTACGTAAACATTTTGGACTCGTTCCAATAACATCTTCGAAAATTCGCTATAATGCAGGCATGAGGAAGGGGGTGCTTAGTAGTGTGCCCTTGGTGCTGTTACTGGTAGATAAGTAGTCAAGAAGGCAATGTTCAACGGGATAGAGACTGAGACTGAATTTCTTCCCATCTTCCTGCTGTAATCAGCCTGTTTGTTGTGCGATACATTGTTTTACTCGTGTAAACTCAAGGACTGATTCATCGTCTTTCGAACTTCATTTTGTTTGGTTTACGTTACGATTTTTTGTTTACTATCAAGTGGAACCTGGTTGAACGAGACCTCGACCTCTTATTACTATTGACTTTCATTTCTAAGAAGTCTGGTGGATTTTGCTGTTTCTCGCTCCGCTGCAATGTAATTTTCATTTTTGAAGTTTAATTAATGGCTACTCAGAAATGCTTCTAATAAAGGTTTTGGAATCTAGAAAACACGTACTTCCACTAATTTGTGTTGAAAAACTTGGGGGCTAGTAACAAAGATGTGACCGGTGTAGTTCTTCGGCAGTTCAAGTCCTTCCAATACTACAGCTTGTTATAAATGTTTGAATCCAATGCATCATTGTGAAGGAACCGTGTGAGGGAATTTTATTCTTTGATTTATTTCTCAAACACCTCCTGAAGGAAATTTGGAGTCTGAGAAAATGAAAATCTGGGAATTCCATGTGGGGTTCCACGTAGACACTCTGAATCAAACTGTTACGGTTGGAACGCATTATTCAAACAAGTTGTAAGTAGTTTCACAGTATGGTTCCAGTTGAAACGACCCATTCCTACGTCATTTGGTTGAAAAGTTCTTAATAGAAGGTTGGTATGGTACTCGTTAATCGAAATGGGGCAAATGGGTCTGGTCCCGACGTGCCCACATTAAGCAGATTCGGCTGTAGTGTGTTTCCAATGACTGTTATTGTGGGGTGTTATAATGTTTTTATCATGGGATATTATTAGAGAGTTTTCGCAAAGGTTTGGCTACTAGCCCGTCGACGGGCTAAGGCCTACGTACAAAGGAAAGTGCGAACTGCGCATGCGCACGTTTGGTTGGGAACGACCTAACTTAGCTCGTCAACGCGTGGTGCCACCTGTCTACGTAAACGACCTAGCACTAGGTCGTATGGGCCGTTTCCCGTACTAACCTTCCACCAAGGAAACCTCATTGCATGGATTGCCTTCTTCCATGGCATTTGTGATTATTTGTTTGTGTTGTTTACGTGTACCTGATAGTGTCTCTCGATTTTCGGTTTTTCTGCTGTATAAAAACCCTACATACCTATATTTTTTTTAAACAGTATTAGGAAATATTTCTGTGATCCTTGAAGACTGGAAAATGTCAATAAATTGTACCTGGCTAATTTTTCTATGTCTACAGACAACCTTACAGTTTTTTGGCTAGTAATGTCTACCTATTAGCCACTAATTTTGGCCAAATAACTTTAATTAGCCAAACCTTTAGTTTTTTGGCTAATTTGTCTCGTGTCTGGGCAACCCCACATTATTTTCCATTTGAAAATAGTTATAGAAAATGTTTCTGTGATCCTTTAAGACTGGAAAATCTTAATTATTTGTACCTGGCTAGTCTATGAACAACTGTATAATTGTACTAGCGAAGAAAAAAACTAAAAACGGCTTTTTAAACTGAAATCTTCAAGTGATTGAACAGTTCAACGTTAATGTTAGCGTCACCCATCGAATCAGCTTAGATCGTTCAACGACCTAACATTCACGACCTTAGATCGTGTCACGATCTAAGAGGTTAGAATCCGGTTTTTTCCCCTTAGATCTTAGCCCGGAGATCCTTAGTCCGTCAACGACCTAGTGGCCAAACTTTTGCGAAAACTCTATTATGTGTTTCCAATTACTTACTATGGCTGTCATTATGGGGTATTATAATGTGTTTATTGTGGGATATCATAATGTGTTTATTGGGATATTATAATGTGTTTCCAGTGACCATGGGTATTATATATGGGTTATAATAATGTGTTTATTATGGGATATTATAAAATGTTTCCAATGACTCTGGCTATTATTATGGGGATAATGTATTTTAATCGATTGATGAATCTACTTCACCTCCCGTTTACTTGTCAACAGATGCACCGTGGTGTGGACACTGCAAGAACCTCGCTCCCGAGTATGCCAAGGCTGCTGGACAGCTCGCTGACATGAAGTCGGAAATCAAGTTGGCCAAAGTGGATGCCACTCAGGAATCCGAGCTTGCCGAAAAGTTCGGAGTCAGGGGCTACCCCACTCTCAAGTTCTTCAGGAACTCCAACCCCATCGAGTATAACGGTGAGTTGACTGTTGTCGCATCCGGCTTTGTACCTTTCCTATCCCAATATTTGCGTATGCATTGAAACGTCTGTGTTCCTATGTCAGGCGGCCGCACGGCTGACGGCATCGTCAACTGGGTTGTGAAGAAGACCGGACCACCCGCCAAAGCTCTGGCTTCCCTGACCGATCTCGAAGCCTTCATCAAGGACAACAACGTGGCTATCGTAGGATACTTCACTGACCCGGAGTCGTCTGCTGCCAAAAACTTCCTGGAAGTCGCCTCCGCCGTTGAAGACCATCCTTTCGGTATCGTCAACGACGCTTCTCTCATCACCGAAAACAAGGCTGAGGATGGAAAGATTTGGCTGTACAAGAAGGTGAGACATCCGTTGTTTCTGTTAGCTACGTTTTAAATCCTGTAAGTATTGGTGATACCATAGATTGAGCAGGTCTTGGTTGGGCTTCGTTTGTGTATGGTTTGTTCTAAAGGGGCCCGTAAGCGAGCAAATTTTTCCCAGCAATTGCTGTCATCACATTAGTTCTACACGATGGATCGGCAGTGTGAGCCAGGGACAATTTCTTTTACATTTTCTCTGTTTGACACCGATTGTCTAAACTTGAATAGTAATTTCGCAGAATTGATAGGTTGTAGGGTGTCTCACATCGCTGTGTTTTGTTTTCCAATCGATGGTCCGATCGCATTACACAAGCTCGATCCGTCTTGGATATTCACGCATAATCCACAAACAGCTGTCCATCTGAGGACCTAGGTTGCTGCCACTTCCTCGATCATCTCTGCTCAAAGCCTCAACTAGATGTATTTTGTAAACGCTAAACTGTCAGCAACATGTGGCCGGCATGATGCCAGAAAGTTGCCCGGCAATGGGCTGTAGGTACGCATGGGTAATATAAAATGAAAAAAAAACTATATAAATCATTTTATTTTAGCAGCTGTAAATTAATACCTACGTAATCACATGTACGGGTTAAAAATTAACATTTGAAAGCGGGTTGGATTGAAGCCTGGTGCGTGTTTGGCCGGGGCCTGGCATTGCAGTCCATACGTCATCGCACAAGAAAGTAATGTGACGTCCTTCCTGAAACTGAGCTAATGGACACTGTAACACCGTCAGCTGATCGAGCATCTGGCAAAATCTAGCGTTAATTACTTGTGAGTTCAGTAAAATTGCCGTTTCCCTTCACAAAGTTCATTAGTGAGCTCAACTAATGAGTGTGATGATGTGTTTGATCAGAAGTAATCGCTGTATGGATACTGTAAACCCAGTAGAATATTGAGGGTTTACAAGTTCGCCGTGTGGTGCGCTCCGACCAGTCAGAAGTTTCAGACGCGTTTTTTCCAAACCAATAAATTCTATTTAATTCTTTAAAAAATCATGGAATGCTAATTTTGTCGGAGGAGCCCCCTTTTTTTACAAGTTTGAAGTTGTTCTCTGTCAATAAAAAATACCAGTAAAAATCATAGACATAGCCCATACGGGGTCGGGAAGTTGCTCAGCAGTAGATGCCATATTCATGGCAATACGGCAATGTTGTTGCTCGTTTTCGAGCCCCTTAGCAATACAGTATAAACTTTCAATTACAGCTTTGACAAAAGTGCACTTAATTTTTTTGTACCTTCTCACATTAGTAGGTGTGTACTGAAATAGAATGTTGATTCTGTTATTCACAAGGTCCTCTTCGTTCTTTCGAATAAATACTCGACGACAGAATGGGGAATGCCCATGGTTCTGGAATTGCGGTGTTTTCCCAAAGTTTGCTTTTTGTGTTGTTTGTTTTAAGAAAAATCGAATCGGATTCCAATGTTACGTAAAAAGCAGCAATGACATCATTGCCCATGCTGCAGCATAGTAGAATGGACATCGTGACTTCTCAGGTGGTAGTATCGATGTCACAGCTCACCTCAACGTTGTGGATCATATAAAATAAGCTGTGTCCATACAAAGGCGGCAATGACGTCATCAAAACTTCCACATTTAATTAAAAATTATCTACTCATGTCTCATCCTGATAATAAACATGTACGACCTCATCTCAGTATCTACTTTCAAATAAAGAAATAGAAGACATAAGTGGGTATTCCCATTGTTTGTTAGTATTGTTGGTGTACATTCTGAGCTTTACCTGGGTGTTGTTTAGTCACATTATTGGTAGTTTTTTTGAGGATTTTAGCTCCAAGCCAGAGATTAGCCTCCCTTAATTCTAACAGATGATCTGCTTGTTTGATATTGCCTATTCCTGCAATAGATGTTGTAGTTATTACCTACCAAGTACATCAGCTGCTAATCGTCGGAATTCATTTTTGCAGTTCGGCGCCGAGGTACAGTCTATCTCGAATTGAAAATAGTTCAAGACGGGGAAATTCTTGAAAATTCCGTCTCATGTAAAAATTCCGACTTCAAGCCTGTGATTCCCTATTACCCTCACTCCTTTCCATTTTAATTAACAAACGTAAATAAAGAATCAGTATTGTGCACTTTTGTCTGCTTCATTGTAATCATTATGTATGTTGGAACGATGTGCATAAATGTTATCTTGCAGATTTATCAGTTGATGATAGGTTTGTTCGCAGTGACCATCTGACGGTTATCTGACTTTCAAAAAGGCATTGGGCTCTTGGCACTGATTCTCGGACTCTTGTCTGACTGTATAGTATCCATGACTGGCTGTTGAATTTTGCAACTATCTAACTGTTGTGTTTTGCGACTATCTAAAGTCAGTTTTCTGATCTTTGTTCGAGTACGCAGGAAACAGAGCGGACACTGCCTTCTCGATTCCCAACCATTATCAATCCCAAACGATTACGTGTCAAGATCGTATTGGATCATGGAAGGTTTCTTACGGTTTTGTAGGAGTCAGCTAACAGTCAGAAAAATCCAGTCGAACAAACCTAATAAGAACCTAACTTACCATCTCACATTGCAATACAGCACTCCAAACAAGATCTGTTGAGCCATTTGAAAAAAAAACTCTTGAATTAATTGCTGTTTTTAAATTATTTTTTGTAAATCTATTTATTGAGCATTTGATTAAATAAGACGGTTTTCGTGTTAGCGATCATCCCTTCCTTCAGTACTGAAATTCTAATACCGTGTGTACCTACCTCATGTCCTTAATCAGGGTAGGATCCTGACGTATTTAGTCAGTTTTGACTGTTCGTTTCCACTTCTGTAGCTTGTAGGCCACCTGGAGATCAGAGCGAATTTTGCCTGATGGATTTGACTGTAAAAATGTTTCTAACTTGAGCCTTCACAATGTGTGTTGAAATACAGTGTTTGCCTTGCACCTCTAATGTTGGTCCTTTTTGGTTTTTACAGTTCGACGAAGGCGAGTCCGTCTACTCTGGAGCTGAAGACCCCAACGAGCTCCGCAAGTTCATCGCTGCCGAGTCCCTCCCTCTTATCGTCGAATTCAACCACGAGACTGCTCAGAAAATCTTCGGCGGAGACATCAAGTCCCACCTCCTCTTCTTCTTGTCCAAGGAAAAAGGAGACTTCGAGAACATCCTTGAACCCATCAAGCCCATCGCCAAGGAGTCCAGGTCTAAAGTAAGTTTAAACTTTCATTTGCCAGTATTTGGATTTGAATCTACCCGAGTAAGGCCGGTCCTCCACTGGAAGCGATACCGAGTGACCAAGCCAACGGATCCCGTTCGGATGGGATTGGTCGCCTGTTTTCAAGCGACCTCAGCTCCCCATCCTTCTCATCCCTTTTCCACCACCACAGCCCCATACTTCTGGGAACACCCAATAGTGAATTGTATTGTTTTTATTTTTGTAAATTGATTCTTCTTGTAAATTTGTATTAATTTGTAAATTAACTCTGTCTTTTGAACTTGTGTTTTCTCGAAAGGGGCCACTAATGTCCACCGCCCACTCCATAGACTTTGTAGAGCCAAGGATGACAAGGTTCTACGCCAAGAACCTTGCCCCCCCTCCCCCCGATAGGCCCTAGCCCCGAAATGTACCATTCTCTTTGCCCTCACTGTAAGGATGGGCGTTTCATTTACTAATGCATAACGCTAATAACTCTTACTTTCCAAAAAAGTAACAGTTTAAAATAACGGTTGCTCGGAGAAGCATTTTAATAGCACGGAGGAAAGCGAGAGTTAGGTTAGGTTATTCGGTTCCATGGTTACCTCGTTAACAGATAGAAGCATTACCATTACGATTAAAGAATTAGTGGATATCTGTTGCAAAGAGTTTCAAAGGTTAAAAAAATCCTCTAGCTGTTAGGCTGTTACCATGGTGAAGGTTTCTTCTGTCTTTGTTGATACCGTCTATATTTCCTTTGTGGCTCAGCTTTAGCTGTGACTTGAAGTAGCAACTACGTTACAATTTGTTTTCAGTAAATGTTAATTCGTAACATTTTGCGTTATTCTACCCATCCCTATCTTGCTGTATTTTGTCTTTCTGTCCTTCCGTTGGGCATCCACAGATAATCTTTTTGAGAGCATTAGGTTCTCCCAGTACATATTCACGTCTTTTCAATAAACATGTGTTTTCCAAAAATGTAGTTTGTCCGTATCCATGGAACTGCTCTGCTAGTCTACGCTTGTTTAGTCGCCTCATGTCGCTTCTTCAAAGTCGCCTCTCATCGCCTGATCGCTCGGTATCGCTTACAGCTCAACTATGGACCTCCGTCTTTGACAGCTGTACAGTACAAATATTGTCAATCCCCGTTTCTTTTTCTGATATTTTCCGTTTCTGGTGCAGCTTTTGTTCGTGGTGATCAACGTCGACGAGCCCGACCACCAGAGGATCCTCGAGTTCTTCGGCCTGTCGACCAAGGAAGTCCCAACCATGAGGATCATCCGCCTGGAAGATGAAATGTCCAAGTACAAGCCCCCTACCAGCGACCTCGGCCCAGACAGTGTCAAGTCCTTCCTTAACGATTTTGTCGAAGGAAAACTCAAGGTGACTATTTTGTTCCATCTTCTATGTTGAGACAGTATTTTGAATTTTTTGTTTACAGGGTGGCTCACGAGAATAGGGACAAAAATATGTATAGCTTTTTCCCGCCTAGTTAGACTTCTTTCTATTTAATTTAGACTTCCCATTCAATTTAGACTTTTTTCCTTTTTATTTAAACCTTTTCTTGTTTAATTTAGATTTTTCCCTTTTAATTTAAACTTTTTTCTTTTTAATCTAAATGTTAAAAAAATAAAATCCTTATGCTGCATATAATTCTTTATGCTCTTTATAAACAGTAGACGACAAAGTTTATTTGAACAAGAAATATAAAAACAAAGATAACAGACAAGCTATAATATATGAAACTATTTTTATACTAGAGAACAGAAAGTGTCTGAGAAAATGCAAAAAAATATAATAATTGAAGATTCAATGAAACGGCAGTCCCGCCGAGGCTGTTGGAGGTTTCATCATTACATCCGTCACATAGTTCGTACAATTGACCGTTGTAATTGTCGAGACGCTACGGCTAATAACTTCAGTTGGATCAGTGATCGTCCCAGCAGCATCTGTCATTCCTCTGGCGTTAAGTTGTATTTTCGAAAACGCGTATTCTGCTGGGTTTAGGAATGGGGAGTACGGAGGAAGATATTTTATTGTACGCTACAAAGAATCTGTAATTTCTCTTACAGAACGGGCTTTATATATAGATGGCCGGCATTATCCATGGTAAGTGATGATTGGAGCAGGGATTCTTCGTTGAGTATTTCAAAAAGAAGTTCAAATTAAAAAGAAACAAAGTTTAAATTAAAAGGAAAAAAGTTTATATTAAACGGGAAAAGGTTTAAGTAAATTGGAAAAAAGTATAACTGAAAGGGAGAACGTCTAAATTGTACAGAAAAAAGTCTAAACTAGGCGGGAAAAAGCTGTAGACATAACTCAGAATATTTTAGACGTAAAGTTTTAAAAATAACATCGAGTGTGTGGCGTTCATCTTGTTTGTAGTGCGAAGTTAGTTTGTCTGGAAAGTTTGCGTGAAAGCGCTGCAAGAAGGATTCTTCGTCTATTTGATGCAATTTCCGCTGCTTTTGTATTAAGTTCGTCCAAAGTGCGGGGTTTTTGTCGTATTAGCACGCGATTTAAGGTCTCCCCAAAGGAAAATGTCGCACACCGTCAAGTCAGGTGACCTAGGAGGCCAGTGCACATCCCCAGAACGTGATATAAGGCGATCGGTAAACATCTCGCGTATGTCGTTCATTGTGGCAAAACCAAACCAAAGTTTTGAACTCAGGTCTGGAGATGTTCTTTAGGATTACGACAGCCCGTTATATCGACATGCTACATAACATGTTGAGACCTGATTTCAAACCTTCGGATCTTGGTTGCGATGCAATGAATGGCGTACGCAAGATGTTTCCCGATCGCCTTATATCACGTTCTGGGGATGTCCACTGGCCGCCTAGGTCACCTGACTTGCTGGTGTGCGACTTTTTCCTCTGGGGAGACCTCACATCGCCTGTTAATACGGCAAAACCCCCCAGCACTTTGGACGAACTCGAGTATGCAGTAAGAGCGGAAATTGCATCAAATTGACAAACCCTTCCTCCAGCAGGTTCATGCAAACTTTATGGACCGCGCTGTGAACTAGACGGATGCCACATGCTCGATGTTTTAAAACTTGAAATTTCACTCATTTCCCTATCAAAAAATTTCAATAAAATCGTTGTACGTCTAATATATCCTGAGCTATGTCCATCTGTTTTTGGCCCTATTCCCATGATGCACCTTATATAAAAATGAAGACCAACAAAGCAGTCATCAGTGCCCCTCTACAACGCCTCGACAAAATCTGTTGACAGCTTAAATGCTGAATAGCAACCTACATCACCCATAAAGAAAAGTTAGCACTTCCCTCGACAACTCATATGCATCATGGTGGTACGATGTATAAAAATTAACCGAGAGTTGCACATCGGATTTTAGGAGCACCTCCTCTCGCAAGAGTTGCCTGAAGACTGGGACAAGGAGCCTGTCAAGACTCTGGTCGCCACAAACTTTGACGAAGTCGTGTTCGACAAATCGAAGGACGTCCTCGTTGAGTTCTACGCCCCCTGGTGCGGACACTGCAAGCAGCTCGTTCCCATCTATGACAAAGTAAGTTCACTTATTTATTGCAGCGGATCCTTACAAATCCACGTTCGAATTGATCTTGTATCGTTGCTTTTTTTCCCACATCTATGAATGATAAACAGACGGCAAGAGATATTAGGTGTTTTAGAATCCCAGAATTTTAGTACTAAAGTAGTTAACCGCGTTAGTTCTGAAATATCATGGATGACATTAATAGAGTCGAACTGATAATTATTATATTTGTGAACACTTTTTCTGAAAATTACTTAAACAACTTGGTTGCCCCCCAGGTAGTGGTTGGCAACCCGGGTCAGGGGCCAACATTTCTCCCCCTCCACCTGGAAGTGGCGCGTTTCTCATCTGATCTGCGTGCACACGCAACTTTTGGCCATCCCGCGT
The DNA here is from genome assembly GCA_954871275.1 of Leptopterna dolabrata. NCBI lineage: Eukaryota > Metazoa > Arthropoda > Insecta > Hemiptera > Miridae > Leptopterna > Leptopterna dolabrata. The sequence goes on along the minus strand of OX940984.1, from coordinate 6,835,599 downwards.
AGTAACATCGTAGGATAGTGGCCCTGTGCTTTCTTCTACAGTAGCCTTAATGAAGCCCTTGTCATCCTTCTTCCTTGAAACAGTACCTGTGGCGTTGTTGGTTCTGTAAAGTTTCCTCCATTTGTGCACCGAGGTTAGGCTTCAGCAGTTACAAACGCGTTCGGGGTTCACGCCCAAACATCAGCATTGCTGGCGACCGGTTTGTGGAGCTATGGATTGACGCCCGATACGAGGGAAGATACTTCACCAACCGTGCTTGCCAGGACCCTTCGTTCCTCGATGACGCCATTCTCTGTTTGAATGTTCTCACTGCCTGTTAGGCTAGTCCGTTCGTCCACAGATGGATGGGGTTGCGGCTGGCACAAAATTCACTGAACCTTCGGCTCGAATTGAGGCCCGTTGTTAGAAACAATGACTCAAGGTAGGCCAAATTGCCAATTTGCTTATCCAACCCTGGGCCACCACAGATGCAACCTGGCGACCGACCTCATAGCTGACGAACCTAGATGGCCGTCATGCTAAATTTCCATTACTCCTTCCCGTAAGGAGACAGCGATAACCAACCTTCTGGTCCATAATAAAATCCCCTCTTCAAATTACAGCTCGTCTTTCTTTTCAAAGTACGTACATAGTTCGCCAACAAGTTCCTTGCTAAGGAATAGCAAGGGGGGGGGGTCTGATGTGCTGAACTGTGTTAAAGGACAGCTCTGGAAGGGCTGCTAGCAAAGGAACTCCACAACGTTCTGACCTGTCGGCCCTTTTCTCCAGCCTGCACATAAATTGTCTGTCTGAAGCTCTAATTCATCGTCTTTATCGTTAGTATGCTGACGATATTCAGTTGTATGAGGGCACATCAGTAAATGATTTTCAAAATACAACCTCGTAACAAACTGATGAATTGTTGTGTAACGATAGCCGTAAACGAGTTGTACTAAAAGGGTTTTCCCGTTGAGGATTGAAGGTACAACTGCTGCCTTTGGCCCCTAGATGACTTAAGGGGGCGCGGACCCTGTTTTTTGTCAGTTTCTTCACGTTTTCTCTGGCTGTGGTTAACTTACAGTTCTGGGGAAGGTCTTAATACGCATTATATTAATCCGTGAATAGAGTTAGGGTCATAGCTCTAAATGATTCCTGAAATTTCCGAAAATTCAAATTCAAAAATGTAGTTTAAAAAACTTTTTCTTGAATGTTTGTGTTTTACGACATTTTCGGAGAGATAATAAAGTTGATAATCCAAGAATCAAAATTTTGTTATGTAAAATAAGAAAGAAAACGTGAAGAAAAATTTTACGTATTTTGAAAAAAGGCTCGAGAAAGGGGGCGCCGCCTGTAGGCGCTCTCTGCGGGCAATGTGCCGAGTCTCTCCCCCTTCACACGCAGCCACCCTGCCCTGTCGCTTCGCTCGTCGTGTAGTCTAGTATAGTATCCATGGCATTATCAGTTCCAGAGGCTCTTTGCCTGGGAAGGAGGTAATTTTCAACGTTCTTGGTCGGAGGGGCAAGGGAGGAGGCGGTGTTGCCATATTCACCGAACGAATGGCATCGCTGTAACCCGCACAGTCTGCATCCCAGCTAAGCTTCAGAATATTAGTTCCCTGTTGAGCTGGCCTACCCTTCCATCCTTCCTTCCACATGCTCACCTACCTCAGCCTAATTACCGTCATAGTTTTCACATGATTGGATAAGTAATTTTTACAGTATTTTCCCAATTATGTTGGTTACCTACTTTCCTAATTAAAGCTACAATCCAATCAGCCATAATTTTATTATTCATAGTAGGTAGCTACCTACCTATTTACGGTACGTATTAATTACGTATATCAATTAAATGTTTCATAAACTGGATTAAATTTAGCAAAATCAATTTAAAAAAATAGGGGATGATTGTTTTAAGTGGGTAAACAATTATTTGAGAAATAATCCGCTAGGTAGATCGAAAGTTGACGCCACAATCGCTAGGTGCATACCTGAATTCATTTGAGGAAGTATAGGCATGTACCTACTTAATTTTCTTATTGCTTCCGAGTCTGCGAAGCAGCGGAAGCCTTGTGTTCACTTTCGTGAGCCAAAAAATTTTTGTCTTCAGAAATCAAAATTTCCACTTGCATTTTGCGTTTCAAAGCCTACTGAACAAATTTGGTTCCGTGTCTGTCGGTCTGTGAGTCTGTGAATCTGTGAGTCTGTGAGTCTGTCCGCATTTCCTTGTTACAGCCATAACTTCCACGATTTTGAATTGATTCAGCTCAAATTTTGAGGGATGGTGCGGATAAGGCCCCTTGAGGTCCCATACAAATTTCAACATGATTGATCCAGCGGTACGCCCTGCGCATGCGCTAACGTTAAATTCAACAAACACGCATAACTTTCACAATTTTGATTCAATTTCGCTCAAATTTTCAAGGGTTGTTTGGACAAGGCCTAGTGAGTTCCAGTATGAATTTCAGCATGATCGGACCCTCGGTGCGCTCTGCGCATGCGCTGGCGTGAAATAGATTCAATTTCCTTTTTACAGCCGTAGTAACCAAAGATTTCACCCAATTTCAATGTAATTCTCAGGGATTAAGCGGGTAGGGCCCATTGAGGTCCCATATAAATTTCAACATGATAGAGCCAGCGGTTCGCCCTGCGCATGCGCTCTGTCTGTCTGTCTGTCCTTCTATGCACGGCCAAACGGCTCGACGGATATCGACCAAATTTGGCACGAATATCCAGTAGGCTCCCAAGTTGTGCAACGTCGCATTTTCAATTCCCTGACCATAGCGGAACTATGGTCGACCATGGTCAACTCCTGAATGGCTTGATGGATATCGACCAAATTTGGCACGAGTATCCAGTAGGCTCCCAAGTTGTGCAACGTCGCATTTTTAATTCCCTGACCATAGCGGAACTATGGTCGACCATGGTCAACTTCGTTAATTGAAATGGTAACCCCTATTTTTTATCGCGTATTCGTAATCTACGTGAAATTCTATCTACGATCGACCCTTCGGACTACCCCCGCGGTCGACCTTAGCGCATCCATGGGCCCCTCCATGGTCGAATCCCGAATTGCTCAACGGATATCGACCAAATTTGGCACCAATATCCAGTAGGCTCCCAAGTTGTGCAACGCCGCATTTTTAATTCCCTGACCATAGCGGAAATATGGTCGACCATGGTCAACTCCTGAATGGCTTGACGGATTTTGATAAAATTGGGCACAAATACCCGGTAGGGTAAGGGATTTTTCCGTCGTTTGTTGGTTCCACGATACTGCGTACAGCGAATCTCGGATAGCGAGCGAAGCGAGCGGTCAGGCTAGTTATGTATAATGGACGTAATGTATTATGGAAGTCATGTTATGTATAATATGTATATTTCATGTAATGTTATGTAATGTTATGTTATGTAATGTAATGTTATGTAATATGTATATTTAACGTTATGTAATGTTATGTAATGTAATGTAATGTAATGTTATGTTATTTTGCTTCCGAGTCTGTTCTATTTTATAATGGGTCTCTGATTGTGACGAGGAAGCTCCTGTGCCATCACCTTGGCAGTGTATTTTTTAACTATTCTGCTCGAACTTCTTGTTCGTCACATAATATTATCTGAAAGCCTCGAAACTTACCTTGCCGGCTGAGTGGCGCAAGGTCAATCTCTGACCCATCCGGATTGTTGTAGGTACTATTATTTTTCTGTCTGGGGTACTTTTATGTTACGTAATAATTTAATTTTGAGAGGAGTTTTACTGGGCATTTATATATGTATGTAAATTTGACTGTTTATTTTTTATTTATGTAAATCAATGTGTGGCCAATGAATGTATCGACTGGACACATATACCTACCTGTGTGAGACAAATAACTTAGGTACTCCCACACAGTGTGAGATTTGTAATTTCATTTCATTTTTATTAATACTTATGTGTACTTCACTCAAAATTAGACATGACTTTTTTAAAGATTGATTACACACTGTCTAAAGTGTTCTACCTGTCATACTAATACAGAATCAATTCAAAGACAAATTATCCTACATGATTTCAAGTACCTACTTTTGATCATCATACCTTTCACTACCTACTTGAATTGAACGACAATAGGAAGAGGATTAGATAGTAACAAATAACTTTTCAGGTGTTTGTTTTATTCAATGACTGAAATGTAAACAAATAGAAAAGTAAATTGGAAAGCTCATGAATAATATTATACAGTTACACTGCTCACATTAGCTTTTATTTTATTTTATTGGGCACTGAGTTAGTCTGGATCTAGGTAGGTATTCGGAAATCCATTTAGGTTCATGTTCATTTAAATCGGAGTTCAAACTCGCTTCTTGCTGTATATACGACTGGAGTTGTCAACTTCGGATATCTCGTCAATTCTGATCGTCTTCCTGAACAAAAATACACAGTAGCAAATTACAACAGGCATTTCTATAATATTAAATGTAAATGTAAATAAAGTGAATGTAATGTAAATAAAGTTTTCCTACATACACTTATTTCATGTATAGGTGCTATCTTCTATAATGTTAATAAATAATGTCAATGACCCCCAAAAATCCTAATTAGACCCCTGTTCTGTGTGAAAAGCAACTGAAATGGTATTTTTCTGCCTTCACTCACCCTTCCATGCCACTTTCAGTGATTTTATATAACAATTTTAGCAGTTTTTACCAATTTTTGACCCATTAAAAACTCAAATTTGACCCCCTTCAAATTTTATAAAATTGCTTATCCTTTTGTTTGGCGACAAGAACATTTCGGCGAAATTTGGAATTTTTATCACGTAACCAAGGTCAGGTATCGTCTGGAGTGACACATAAATAAATGTATATAAATATAGGTATACATTTTTGTTAAAATCTAAGGATGAAATCAGGATGATCTGAAACGGATTCGTCTATAAAATAATTTCAAAAACTTATGTTCTGAAAATTTTGGACCCATTGCAATACCTTCATTTTCCTTAAAAATTCGCGAACATTGTTGTGTGTATTTCATCAGTTTATCTTCCCTAATGTTATCTGTAACATTTAGTGCTTCGTTAAATTTAATTTAAATTCAGCTTTCTTTGTAATTTCAAACCTTATTACCGAATTTTCAAAGAAAATAAAGCTATTGCTATGGGTAACATTTTCAGAACATGAATTTTTGAAATATTTTTATAGGCAAATCCGGTTCAGAGCATCCTAAGTTCATCCCTAGATTTTAGCAAAAATTTATTACGTAGATTTATGTGCCACTACAGATGATTTCTGTCCTTGGGTAGGCACATGGTAAAAATTCCAGATTTCTCCAAACCGTTTGTATTGCCAAACGAAAGGATGAGTTCGAAGATGAGCAATTTTCAAATTCCAAGGGAGTCAAATTGAGTTTTTAGGGGCTAAATGTCGGCTAAAATTGCTATAAAAATCATTGGAAGTTGTACGGAAGGTTGAGTGAAGACAGAAAAATACCATTTCAGTTGTTTTTCACACAGAATAGGGGTCAGATTTTGATTTTTTGGAGTAAAAAATTGGTATTAATGGTAAAATCAATATTAATTCACCTGACGTTGTGTGGGGTGGATAATGACGACGGAGGTACTACCTCGATGATAAAACTATTTTTCTCAAAAGCAAGTGGGTCAAATTTGACGTTATTAGGGTCAAACATCGGTAAAAATGGGTAAAATCACGAAAAGTTATAATTTTAAGAAAAGTGGTATGGATTCTCGCTATATCATCTTTTTACACAATATCAGGAATATTTCTTTGAAAATTCGCTCTTATAGCCATGCTACGTGAAAGGATGTTTTTTCTATTTCCGATAACCCCCCCCCCCCCCCCTTTTCAACACTACGCCACTGCGTATTATAAATCTGTGCTGATCTGGCAAAACGTGGTAGGTAAGTCCAATACAGTTGATTTTACAGGAGAGCGTGTCAAAGTTTTGCAGGTTCAGAGAAGCGCATGAAGAATCTGGGGAATGTGATATTACAGCGAAATATTTGATCTGCTTCTAATAATAAGAAGTATTACCTGATTTTTACTCAAAGAAAGACCATTTGGTGGGAGACATCACTGTCTGCCAGACTCTGGATCGGATGTTGTTTGGACATGAACTGAGAACAGAAAATAACATAAAATCAGTAAATTTGGGTATACTGATTGCAATGAATTAGAAATATCAATGAAAACCTTAGAAATACATTTTAATCTATCGAGTATCTGCTTGGTGTTTTGACTGATAGATGTGAAGAGTTGGGAATTTACAGTATTTCTTAGGTTTTTATTGAGGTTTCCTAATCTACAAAACCAAAAAACCTTGGAAACACATCCATCTATATTAAACATGGAAACATTCTTTTTTTTTTTTTTAAACTTATTGCAATTCAATTTTGACGTTCAGAGTAGGGTAGGTAGCTACCTAAAGATTTTTTTATTCATTGCTCATCGCAGATTGTATCTGCTTGATATTTTGACTGATTGAATTGAAAGAAACAGTAAAGGAACAGCCAAAATTTCTGTAGATGTCCAACGGAATCATAACTACGGAGATTTAGCCGCAGGATATTTTACAATAACTTTCCAACGAAGGTTAAAGATTTTCGTGGAATGATGGGTTGAGTTTTACTCCCAAACTACGGAGCGTAGGTACTAATTACGTGACAATCATTAGACTAACAAAAAATCTGTATACTACTACTACTACATCTGAAAACTATTTCAATTTGTTGCTCTACACAGAAAACACTAAGGATTAATTAGGTACCTAATTATGTAAATCTGCGGTATCAACTTACTGTTCTGCGCCTCTTTTTTTCGCCTTTGTTACCGATGTTTCTCCTGGTCCACTTCTTCGGCGGTGGAGGCATACACTTTGATACACTCGACGGATATCACTACGAATGAACAATAGTATATACTGATACTAACGTGAATGAACCGCGTGAGAGAAGAAGGAGAACAAAGGAATGAACTAAAAACAACAGAGTATAACCTGTCGAGCGGAAAACTTGCAGAGGGAGAGGAGAAGCTCACGTACCTAATCACGAATGTTATAGTGTCCATAAGGCAATGGAATTGATAACTAAAAACGAACTGCGCACTTACAACAACCATCGAAATTCGGCAGGCGCCCCTACCGGTGGGCGCCAAATCTCCAAATCTCGCTGGGAATCTTCCCGCGGAAGCGATGTGGAAGTGATGTTCAGCGCACTCTCGTGGTTGGGGGTGCTACTGGCCTTCCCGTCCCGCGCCCCCTTAAGAAGGTTTTTCAGTGAAAATAAGAATGGTTCAAGAATAAATTGTTCGATCATCTTTTCAAAGATATCCTCGTATTATTGATTCATCTGCTGTACAAGTAGATTTCCCAAGTTGATATATTGATATTATATTTGCTGTACAAGTGGATTCATCAAAGAATCGTCCAAGAATAAATGGTTCGGTCATCTGTTCCAAAGATATTCTTGTATTAGTGGTTCATCTGCTGTACAAGTGGATTTCTCAAGTTGATATATCGATATTATATTTTTTATGTATTTTGTGTTATCCGTTAGAGGATCGCAATTTACATTTGTGAGTCGTTTGGAATCAAAACGCCCTTCTTTTACGGCGAATTTCATGGGGAATCTAATGGTATGGATCTGTTGCACTTTGATTTTTAGAAGCTTTGATTTTTTGAAGCTTTAAGAGATGGCAACACTGGTTTGGGGCAACACTGGTTGTTTACATCCGCATTTGTTTTCCGTGTTTTACTGTGCTCTTGGCGTCTGGTTAGACCTTACGTTTTTCCAATTTTTAAATAATTTTAGTGAACCGTGCGAGTTGTTGACTGTGGAGCAACCTTTACTATGAGGCAACTTTATTACCAGCCTTCCCATTTTTTAATTATTCCAGTACATTGCGGAAGAGACGACAAAAGACCGTCAGATTTGTACCGATTGATTAATAAATGGAATCAATTAATGGGAGCAACAGGTAGCGTTTCAACTCGATTTATCATCGACTGACAATTTTTGTCGTAGCTTGCGGAGTCTTTCTTGAAGAAGGAAGACGTTGTCATCGCCAAGATTGACGCCACTGCCAACGAGCTCGAGCACACCAAGATCGCCAGCTTCCCCACCATCAAACTGTACAAAAAGGAAACCAACGAGGTGAATAGAAAATTTTGTACTCTATTGTTTGGGCTCTGTTTATTTTAGAGTACCTACCGTGCAGTTATTTATACCACACTGCTAGATACCACATCCGATCCGTAAGTTTTAGTTTTTTTTTTGTGACGGTGATCCAAAAGTTCAAAAACCCAAAAATACTGGTCCACGGGAAAAATTAATTAATTTAACCCCGCTTGTAATAACTTGCTCTGTTTGTATGTCTGCGTCAAAACTTGTAATCGATTTTTGAACCGCTTCCCTTAATCTATTTTGATAGTCATCTATCTGTGATGACAATACATTAATCTATCATAAACACATTAATTAACTAATACTGCCCCACGCTTTTATTTTTAGTCATAAAAAATTCCAGTGTTCCCAGGTAGCCTAAAAAAGACTTGTGATTACAAGACTTTCTGAAAATTAAAAAAGTTTATAAAAAATAGATTAAAAAACTTTTTTTAAACCTCCTTTATATTTTAAATGCCCTGAAAAGGAGAGAATAATCTTTTCCTGGTTCTGACAGAGCTCTAATTCGCTATAAATTAAAATTCTCGTGAGCTCCACGCTTCTATTCATAGTCAGTAATATCATAATTTGATTAAATTTCATATCAACTTGTATTTTGTCCTGGTATTTATTTGTTGTATTTCTTGTAGCATCAGTGAAAAAAATTATTTTCTCCTTTTTTAATGCATTTAGATATAAGCGTGGTTTTTGAAACATTTTATTTGTTTACATTATTTAACCTAAATTTAACTCTTGCAACTGGATGAAACAATCTTTATTAGACCCCCTCCCCACCACTGTCCTTGGAGTGAGGACTGGACATGGGTCGGGATTTGCTGCTTTTGACCCCAGCGTCGGATTCAGCACCATCGAAAACCACCCTATCCCAATTTTCAGTTCCGTAATCCAAGTGGTTTGGCGGGAATAAACCAAAGAAAAAACGTGACGTTATCTGGTACGCGTCTCGCTCTCACTGGGTTCCCACGTGCGGGAGTGGGAGGGCAATACATACCAGATGACGTGTTGCACGCTTTTTCCTTCCCCTTTTTCACCATCTTCCGACCCCCATCGTACAGCACCTTTTTGGAAAGCTCTCCGTTATACCTGAGTTTTAGTTTGGAAGAATACAAAAAAATACACTTCCATTCCTCGTTGCAGACTAGTATAATTTTTGAACAAAACTATTTGTGAATTTCAGGTCGTGGATTACAACGGAGAAAGAACGTTGGAGGGTATGACGAAATTCCTGGAGTCTGGCGGCGAATTCGGAAAAGGAGCACCAGAGGAGGTAATTAAATACCATGGATATCAGATAAATACATTATTTTACAGGGGACCGGTGGTGTACGAGCGGGCTCGAGCGTTCGATCTTTATATCCATGCTAGGAATAAGAGTTCGCGGCGTCTCTGGTTCTCGTCTGGAGCTGGTACCAGTACAAGCTTTGAAAAGCTTGCACGTGCTTAACCCGACCAGCGATTAGCTGTTCACCTCTGATAGTAATCATGTGAAGCCTACAGGGACTGACGGTTGAATGAAATAGCGTTAGAGTAAAAAGTCCCCTCGGGATATACCCAGTGAGGTCAAATCCAGGGTTATGAAAGGAATATTTACATTATTTTACATTATAATACTATTCAAGATTGAGGAATGACCAGTCTAGTCTTGTTTCTGATGGTTTTTTTAATTCCCACAATGTTTCTACCCAGGATCTGGGTCCGATTCATGTGGATTTGTGGTCCAAAGGTAAGTATGACAGGTGGATATGTGTTAATTTCCAATTTGATTCACCGACCAGAGGTAAAAACACCTAACTAGAGGTAACTTTTTACCTCTGGTCAGTGCATCAAATTGGAAATTAACACCTACCCACCTATCATACTTACCTTTGGACGACAAATCCACATGAATAGGACCCAGATCCTGGGTAGAAACGTTGTGGGAATTGAAAAAACCATCAGAAACAAGACTAGACTGGTCATTCCTCAATCATGACTTGTGTTCATCAAAGTAGTCATCAGAATCAACTTGTTATAATATTATTGTGCCATTTCTCGGTTGGATATTGTATGAAAATCTATGCTACTTCTACAATAATAATGGCGGTTAACGAGTTTAGCAAAAAGTCCATATTTTCAAATTTGCTTTGTGTTGATGAAAAAATTGAATCAATTTGTCGGAATAGCATGTTTGATTGGTCTCCTAAATTAATGACGTGGAAAGTGGTAATGACGTCATAGCTGCTACTTCTTCCTCCTAGTGCAGCACAGCGGAACATACTTCTTGGGCAGAAGTACTCGTATCCACGCAGTATAAATCGGTTGCTAAAACCTAAATACCTACCTGTCTGTCAGAACTTGGTTATTTTTTATAAATATTAAACTTGGTTATATTGATGAATCAGTTGTTTGGGAAGAGAAGTAGAATCGGGTTTGAGAAAAAATGTCGAGTCTGCCGACTTGAGCAGGAGCAAGGGGCTTGATTGTTGAAAATGACGAAGGAAAACAGGCTGAGTGAGTTATGAAACCAAGTGTCAGTTCCTCTCAACGAATTACTTTTAGATTTTCCAATTATTATGCTCAAATGTGTGCCATGTGTGTTATTTATGTGAATGTGTGTGTTTTTGCTCAAGTGTTTCTGAAGGGTGGGGATGAGTTTTAGAACGGTTTCGAGAACTCATCGGCTGGAACACCTTGGAAACGCGTCAAACAAATGTAATTTCCTGAGGGCCGAAAAATAGCTGAGTAGATACCACAGAGGCGAACGATCCGTTTAGATTGAAGGTTGGAGGGAAATGAGATTTTGGGAAGGTTCCAGCAGGGTTGTCTTTGGTTCTGGTTCTGAAACCCCATTCCCAGTCGGGTGCGAAACGCAGTTCCGGCACCTGACGCGGTTGGAATAGTTTATGCACATCACCCAACACTAGTGCACTCATGGATAACGGAGATTAGCGACTTCTTGCCAGATTTCGGGCGTTTAAACTTGAGCCCCCTCGGTGGAAGTTTAAGCTCGCACAGAGCTCTGGTGAAAGACAGTGAGCGGTTAACTCCGTTAATTTGCAACCTCTTCCGGGTTAAACTCGTTTCAAATTTTTTGTGAAAGTGGGCCTTAGTTCACTTCACTGAACGTTCGTTCAATAGGACGGTAGAGTAAAATAAGGACCCAGTGTCTAGAGATGGATGTAGGAAGAGGGAACTAAAGAACTACTATCGCTCTGTGCATTATGATTATGAACTAATGAACTAGTAACTCACTCACGCACAAGGTGACTTAGTTCTTCAGTTCTTGCAGTTCATAGGAACAGTGGATACAAATTGAGGAGTTGGTAGTATCCACTGAACGATAGTTACTTTAGTTCATTAGGGGATTCAGGTGGGGTGAATTAATACTGAGGAGTTTATAGTATCCACAGAATGATAGTTCCTTTAGTTCATTAGGAGTCATTCAGATGGTGAATTAATACTGCTCGAGGAGTTGGTAGTATCCACAGATCGCTAGTTCCTTTACCACATGAGGAGTTGATAGTATCAACCGAACGATAGTTCCTTTAGTTCATTGGGAGTTAGTTAGATCGGAGTTAGTTCAGATGGAGTGGATGCTACATAAGGAGTTTATAGTATCATGGAACGGCCGACACAAATAAGGAACTAAGTTGGTATCGTATAGTTCGTTCTAGTTCAGGGTTTGTGTCCTGTGATTGGAAGAAAAAGGAACTACTGAACTTGAGTTGAACTAATCTTAAGCCGGGTATCCACTTGTATCAAACTTCCGTACCGTAACTCCGTCGTGTAACAAAAATCAATTAAAATTATGTTACGCCCCGATCATTTTCGGGGTTGATCGCTCCGTTGCGAGGTTCGGATAGTGGGGACGGGGTCGGGCGCCCTCCCGTATCGTAACATCTGTGCGGCTTGTGAAGTGGTCACCGCTCGCCAAAAAAGTTCGGTTAACGCCAGCCTTTCCTGGGCAGGGATGGCTCTTCGAAAGGTGGTGTCACGTTTTGCAATTCTGGGACCCAACAGTTGCAGTAAAAACTCGAAATCGCTCGGATGCATTCGGTTAAAAATTTTTATAGAGCCCACTGACTTTGAAATTTCATGTCAGCCATGAGACCGCTCCCACCGTACAATTCGCAGCTCCGCCAAACATTCAGCATCCACACGAGGTGGTTTGCGGGTCTTTTGTTCTTCTTTCGTTAAGCAATGAATAAAAATGTAAGCAGCAGCCACTTGTTGCAATGAGGACATTTTCACGGTTTATGACGGATCGGTCAGAATTGTTACGGAACGCAGTGATGATACAGGCGTTTTTTCCCCATTTGATACGATGTGGTGTTACGCTACGGAGTTACGGTACGGAAGTATGATACAAGTGGATACGTAGCTTTACCCACCACTACCTTTGGCTGGAACATACCTAGTTAATAGAGAGTTTTCGCAAAAGTTTGCCCACTATGTCGTTGACGTACTAAGGATCTCCGGGCTAACGATCTAAGGGGAAAAAAACCGGATGCTAACCTGTCTGGCTGTCTCCTGTTTTCTGCTGTCTTGGGTTGTAATTAGAGAAAACCTGTGGGAACACCTGTTCCCGTTTCGCTGTGACTGCTTATGACTGCAAGATGTAACAAAAATGCGGCCAAAATGCTAATTAAGCTGTTATTTGTTGTCCTTGTTACTGTTTTCCTTCACGTCCTGATTTTTCTGTTTCAGGAGGAGGAGGACGAAGACGACGACCTCCCAAGAAAAGACGAACTGTAAACATCGACTTTTTCTCCTTAAAAAAAGTAACCAAGAAAAAAAAATTCCATCATCTTAATTTATGAAACATGAAAAAATTCTTCAAAACCTTTCTGAACACGCCAGTGGCCGTTATGATGACACCGCAGAGGAAGATCTGCTCACATGTAACGCCTTCCAACGAAAAACGTACTGAGATCATTCCGTTACGACAAACGACTTCTGTGAACGATGGAGTGAACGGATTATTTGTTTTTCTGCGAGAGACTGATATCTTTTTTCTTATTTAGTACTATTTTGTTTATTTTGTATAGTTTATTTGTTCATCACTTGGGAATCATCAGGTTTGTGTGAAATATGCTTGTTTTCTCGTTCGCTTTGTGATTTTAGATGATTAAAAAAAATATATAAGATTGTCTAGAGAACTCGGTCGGAACAGTGAATTTCTCTTCAAGCTGTGTTTGTAATTAATTCAACATTCTTGTTCATAGATGGATCTAATTCCTGTTGTTTTTAGATGATAAAAATAAATATTTTGTCAACAAAAAATCGTATAGATCAATTTTTAAACGCCCGCGGATTTCGTGTTGGTGCGTTGGAGCCGGGGTGCTCAGGTTTGAAGTTGTACGTTTATTAGTGAGTTTCATAGCTTGTAGGAACTCGTGTCTTCCCGTCGCCTAAATCCTTGCGAAATGAACAGTAGAAACTTCAACCTCTGGTCCCCCCCCACTCTTGTGAAATGGTGCGTTAAGCGGTTTCGACTTATTTTTTAAAATGTAAGTTTAATTCTGTAAAAAGAGATCCCATTTACAGTTGAGGCGATTTGTTCGTCTTATGGTTTACATCAGCCTTCTCTTCTGATCATCACATGTGAAACATCGTTCGGGAAATTTTGTTAATTTTTTTATAAAATTGAAGATGTCCTTGATATTGTAATAAAAGTTCTTTTTCCAGATTTGTGCGTCTTCTGTTACCTGGTCATTAGCAGTGATTGCGTTGGCTGCTGGTCTCGCCTGCTAGTTGGTTGTAAGGCGCCTAAGGGGCCCGTTGATAGCCCCATCCATTCCGCGCCCCTCCACCCGCCATTTCCCCTCCCTTGACATATTCACCCGTTCCGTCCCCCCCCCCCCCCTTCCCCTTCCCCCCATCAGTAGTCCCAGAGTCACGTTGATTTATGTTGATAATATTAGGCGCCTTTGTGCTATGCTATTCTGTTAATCAGGGTTGTGATGAATTTAAATTTGGCGTATTTCATCACTAGTGATGTGAGGATATGCCCAGGCGGGTTATGAGCGAATCACCACCCTTTCCTGGGATCTTTTTGAGGGATGCTGCCGGGTAAGGTTATGGGCGGACCACCACCAACACCCGGATCTTTTTGGATATGCCCAGGCGGGTTATGAGCGAATCACCACCCTTTCCTGGGATCTTTTAGGTTGTTTGGCTGTTGGTTATGGGCGGACCACCACCATGCACAGCATCTTTTAGGAGAGGAGAGAGAGTAGTCAGTGACTAGAGGAGAGTGTAGAATGAGGTAAAAGAGGCAGGCGCTGGGTATTTATAGACCCTGTAGTCGTCTCCCTCCATCCCCTAGTTTGTAGGGGATGGTGGGGAATCAGGCTGGGCTTTCATCCCCTGCGTCTTTCGTCCCCACTGCTGCGTGTTTATTTGCGAGATCTAATGTTTGCGAATATAGTGGTTGTGGGTCTGGGAGGATCCACGACAAGGGTACATATATTGTTCTTCACGACGTCTTGAGTAGGTTGGATATCAAGAACTTGGTGTTCTCGAGGTCTCCCTTTCTAGGCCGACGTTTCGAATTACGTATCCTTCTTCAGGGCTGTAATGGAGCAATATTACATGGTTGTCATAATGGTGTGAGCTAGCCAGATTGACCTGTTGATGGTAGGTACATGTTACCTTAGACTGATAGGATAAGGTTTTGTTTCACACTGAGAGATGACTGGGGTCTTGATTATTAACATTTGACAATATTTATTAGCAACTAAGTAGGTACTTATTAAAGATGGTATAATCGATTCAGAATTGGATTTGGAAGATCCTTTTAGAAAAAATTGGTCACGTAAAGTAGAAATTTTATGAAAAATCGATAGGTACTCCCTCAATTTAAAAAAAAACTGAATGCTCGAAATTACCTTCCAATAGGTGGATAGCAAGTGAAACAAAAATAACATTGCTGAAGTACAAAACATATTCCTACCTATTTTTTGTTCTAGATAATTAGCGATTATTCAAACTATACCTTGTGAGTGGGAAACCTTATTGAAACCAACAATTTACAAAGACTTGAGGAAGGCTTCACTGTCGACCCACAAATCTTCGTCAAAACCAAAAACAAAGACATTTTGTGTAGGGCTCGAATGGACAAGTCGTTGAATTAAATTAGAAGCTGAAATGTTTGAACGAGAACGATGGTAAACAGTAACACATTGGAAGTATGGAACATGGAAGAAGAGACGAGACGTTCATGGTAAGTACCAGTTGAAACTTTCTGCTCCAGTGCTATGATGTACAGTAACACTTCTAGCTCCGTAGGATGGAATATACTAATATGGAGGTTTGGATATTCATTTTCACGTTTAAAAACTATTTGAGATTCGCATTTGAATTTTTTTTTTTATGATGAATTTTTTATTAACAAACAAATCTCAGCCATCTTCCATCAAGTAGCAACGCCTGGAAGCCAGAGTAACAGTGGGAAGAATCAATGGAAGGAAGGAACCTGCTAGCTTACCCTAGGTAGGGCAGCTCCATCCTCCATCCCCAACCGGTTCACCCCACCAGGGGGCAAGCCCTTGACAGGCCGCCTAGTCCCTCTGAGACGCAATGACTCCGCTCGAATGATGGAGAACTGCGTCTTCACTCGGACCCAACCCAGGATGTGAGATAGTGGTCTTGACCACCTGTCTGGAAGTCTTGTAGTCAGTCTTTCCACGAACATCTCATATTCCCTGTGCAGGACACCCTCGCACGACACAATGAGTGGAGTGAAGGAGCCCCGAAGGTCTTCTGCAGCTCGGTCATATTTTCCATGCTTCTCTCTCTCTCTCGAGGCTCTGTGGGAGACTGCACTCCAATCCAGGGAGCGATAGGACGGGGCGTCAGCGTTTAAAACGCGGTCCGTTCACTACCCCAAACCCCCTGAATCTTTATGTCAGCCACCAACGCTGACGAGTCATCCGAAGCTTCTCGCAGTACAGGCTCAACGGATACCCCATTCCAAGCAAGCGAGGCAAGACGAGCGCAGTCATCACGGATGTGGTCATGCCCATGCTTGACTAAGCCGCCCTTTTTGCAATTCAGCACGTGGTTGGTGTCCATTGGGCCATTGCAGCCGTCGCAAGTAGCTGGTAAGCCATCTAGGCCGTGACCATGTCGGAGAGCCAAGGCATCTCTGAACTGGCTTGCTGAGAGATCAAAGAAATCCGAGGCCAGAGGAACTACAGCAAGCCATTGTGACGCCCTCCCCTCGACTACCCTTTCAACTGTGCGTCTTTGGGCTGGTGGCAGTCTAGTCAAGCATTCCTTGCTTGACCTTGAGTCCCTTTCTTGATTTTTCTTGCGAGCCTCCAGCTGAACCTTTTGCGCATGTGTCCTGTGTCCCTGCAGATCGAGGCTGGTTCCTTCACATATAGCTGATGTCAGTTTTTCTGTTGCCGCAACTGATGTGTCCCAGGCCCCCTCAGCAGTCAAGACTGGGTTCCTTATCCCTAATCCCCCAACCCGTGCTGGCAGCTCAAGCAATGGTGCTTCCCCTAATGGCACCTCGCGCCCCATGATAGCAGGAGTCAGTTCTCCCCGGATGATTTCCAAAAGTGGCTGGAACTCTTCACAGCATCCTTCAACCACCCTCTGCACGAACCCCCACTCATGTTGCAGTGACTTTGTGAAGGTTATTCGAAAACTGGAAGGAAAATATCGATTAACGATTTAAATCTGAACTTGAAAACATAATTTTTGGAGAAAGTGGTTTGTATGGACGGAAGTTTCGGACAGTTCTACTCAAGCCCTTTTAGTGTGTTTGGACAGCACCAGAACTGGTCCTGGATCGAGAGTTGGCCGTTTGGACAGACAGTCCTCACCGTTCCGTTCTCGTTGTAACAGACCAGGACTGTTCGGGACTAGTTCTAACAGTCCCGGATTTTTTTGAGGACTTGATACTGCACTTGCCCACTCGATGCTTCTAAATTCAGCTTATGTGGGAGGTAACAAGGATTCAGTTTATCTGTTCAGAATCATCAAGAGTTCTGGATGGCAAACCAGCAAGGGAACGGGTTTGCCGGAACTGCAAAATCAACCACAAATGACGAATTTCAATATGGCTGAACAACCAAACAGGAGAGGTGCGTGCAGTAACCTCTGCGCAAATACGGCAATGGATCCGACAGCGGAAAATATCTGGAGATTTTGATATAGTATCCAAGACAATGTGTTGGCCAATAGCATTGCAGAACACGTAGCTGTGCCGGACTGCCGTCCGAATCGCGTCTCCATGTGAACCTAGCTTCACAGTTCGGGGACTCAATTCTGGACAGTTCCATCCAGAGATGGGCATATTCCTATTCGTAAATACGAATATGAATATATTCACACGGCGTATTTTCTATGAATACGAATACGAATATATTCGCATTGACGCGTGTAAATATTTACACAAGCCATGTGAATACGAATATATTCATATTCACACGAATTTCGTGTGAATATGGTAGATATATATATGATGGTATTCACTAGAATTTCATGTAAATATGGTAGATATATAATGGTATTCCCTCGAATTTCATGTGAATATTGTAGGAAAATGTTCATATTCCTATCATATTCACATGAAATTCGGGTGAATACCATTTTATATCTACCATAACATTTACACGAAATTTGTATGAATGTGAACATATTCCTATCAAATTTACCTACACGAAATTTCTATGAATATGAGCATATTCCTATAAAATTCACATGAAATTTGAATGAATACCATTTATTTCTACCATATTTACACAACATTCATGTGAATGTGGACATATTCCTACAATATTTACATGAAATTCGAGGGAATACCATTATAATATGTACCATATATTATATACGAAATTTGTGTGAATATGAACATATTTCTATCAAATTCACATGAAATTTGATTGAATACCATTTATTTCTACCATATTTACACAAAATTCGTGTGAATATGAACATATTCCTACAATATTTACTTGAAATTCGAGGGAATACCATTATATATCTACCATATTTCCACGATATTTGTGTGAATACTAACGTATTCCTTTCATATCCACTTGAAATTCGACTGAATACCATAATATATCTACCATATTCACACGAAATTCGTGTGAATATGAATATATTCGTATTCACATGGCTTGTGTAAATATGAATATATTCATATTTACATGTGTAAATGTGAATATATTCATATTTTCACGCGTAAATACGAATATATTCGTATTCGTATTCATAGAAAATACGCCTTGTGAATATATTCATATTCGTATTTACGAATATGAATATGCCCATCTCTGGTTCCATCCCCTCTTTTTCAGAATGCAGTTCCATGCTGGACTGGTCCAGCACTATTTGTTGGAACAAACCTGAAATCGATTCCCATCCCCATCAAAGACAGGTGCATCTCGCAACAACAACTGTCACCACCCCCCATAAGCTAGGTTCACATGAGACGCAATTCCGGACGGTAGCCCGGCACGGCTATGCGTTCTGCAATGCTATCGGCCAACGCAAAATGGATTATTTCAACGCAGTGCCTTGGATACTATATCAAAATCTCCAGATATTTTCCGCTGTCGGATGCGTTGCCGGATCTGCGCGGAGGTTACTGCGCACACCCCTCTTGTTTGGTTGTTCAGCCATATTGAAATTCGACATTTATGTGGTTGATATTGCGGTTTCGAGTTCGAGCAATTGTTTGTTTTTTGCGATTGCATTTTGTTATGACTCCGCTGCCATGTGAACGCCTCTGCGGCAAAAATTCCGGCAAATGCGTTGCCGTGCCGGATTGCCGTCCGGAATTGCGTCTCCATGTGAACCTAGCTTGAGATGTCGGAGTAAAAACATGGATGGCTGAAAAACATCTATACCCATCCGTCAGAGGAATTTTCACCACACTCAGCACAACTCCCCACTAATTCCGATTCTTTAATGGTTCTAAAGTACATACGTCAATTCTGAATGGAAAAGGAAAGTGTAAATGTATCAAATTCAGAACCTAGAAGAAAGAAAACGTGAGACTGACAGGAGGAAAATCGTCCAAGTAGCGCCAATCGCCTAAATCATGTGCTGCATACTGAATAAAATAAGGGATGGGAAAAAAAACGTGAAAATGTTTCGAAGAAACGGTGAAAAAGTTTCTCAAAACCTGAAACGGCTGTTTCAAAAGAACGGCCACAGACGAAACGAACTGGTAAGCTAGGTTCACATGGATACGCAATTCCTGATGGCATTCACATGGCAGCGGAATCATAACAAAACGCAATCGCAAAAAACGAAAGCTAGGTTCACATGGAGACGCAATTCGGGACGGCAATGCGTTTGCCGCAGAGGCGTTCACATGGCAGCGGAATCATATCAAAACGCAATCGCAAAAAACAAACAATTGCTCGAACTCGAAACTGCAAAATCAACCACATATAATAGAGAGTTTTTGCAACACACTCACGACGAAACGAACGAAACGAAAGCAGTGCTGCGCATGCGCACTTGAGACACCGAAAAGTTTGACGAATCGTGACGACGAAAAATACCGGGATCTCGCGGTGTCAGCTTTCGTCGTGTTGATATGACGAAACGTAATTTAACCTTACATCTGTATAACGCTACCTACCTTCTTCTGTTTTCCTTGGAAAATAAAAATGTTGAGCGTCGTATTCACAGCTGCTTCTTGGCGTCTTGGCAGACTTGACGCCATGTGTGGACATAGATTTGTATTAATCATGGAGTAAAATGGATGAAAGAGAGGTTGACATAACGTTAGCGTGACTCCACGAGCCGGTAGACGCCAAAGCTGAACGAAAACTGAACCGAAAAAGGTTAGCATCTGACTTCGGTCGCCCTATCCGCCATTTCCGTTTCGGTGTCGTTTTCCGTTTCGTTTCGTCACGAGTGTGTTGCAAAAACTCTCTAATAAGAAAACTTGAACCTTGGATTACCAGTGGCAAAGTGACTTCTATCAATAAGCGCGATAAACTGGCAAAGCTTAGCAAAAATAACCCTAATGATGAATCACTGCGAAAAAGCTATATTAGATATAGGAACAAACTCAAAATCATTATAGAAAGAACGAAAAATTCCTATTTTAAAACGGAAATTGAAAAAGCAGGGAATCCTGCCAAGTTCTGGAAAACTATCAACACGGCACGGCACTAGGAAAGGAAGTAGAATCTATCAAAATAGAAAAACTTTGTATCAATGGATCCGAAACCACAAATCCCAGTCAAATAGCTGATGGACTCAATGAATTTTTCATATCAGTTGGCCAGCAACTGAACGAAAGATTTCCCAATTACAATCCTATGCATAACCTCCCCACTAGAACTACTGGCAAGATGAGCCTACGATTAACCAGCACTGAAGAAGTTTTCAGAACTATTCAGTCAATCAGAGGTGGCTCCAGCCCTGGCTGGGATGGTATATCATCTAACTTGATCAAAACATTAGGAGTACATATTAGTGCTCCATTGACCCATATAATTAACCTCAGCATACTTAATGGTTGTTTTCCAGATTCACTAAAAATCGCAGTAGTTCGACCTCTTTACAAAAAAGGATGTAGGTCTTCGCCGTCAAATTACCGACCAATCTCATTGCTCTCAAACTTTGCCAAAATCTTTGAGAAGATAATCAAATCGCAACTTGTGAATTACCTGGAAACTAACAATTTACTATCACCTGCACAGTATGGTTTTCGACCGAATCGGAGTACTCAAGACGCTCTTGCTGAAGTAGTTAACGAAATTTCAAATGCACTAAATGATGGGGATAAGGTGCTTAGTGTTTTCATTGATCTAACGAAAGCATTCGACTCCATTGAGACAAGCAGGTTGATAAATAAACTAGATAGGCTTGGATTAGATGGAGTAGCAGTTCAGTGGTTCTCGTCATATCTTTCCAAAAGAAGTCAGTGTGTGGAATTTAACGAAGTACGCAGTAATTCCTTGCCTATTAGATTTGGAGTACCCCAAGGATCTGTTCTAGGTCCTATACTGTTTTTACTGTACATAAATGACCTCTTCAATTTAGAAACATGTGGCAAGTTCGTCGCCTTTGCTGATGACGTAGCAGTAATACTGACAAATAAATCATGGGAGGACGTCCACAAGGATGCAAGTAAAACTCTTACTCAAATGCACCAATGGTTCTGTATTAATAGCCTAACAATGAACATTTCTAAGACCAACTACGTTACTTTCTCTATAACCTCCGCAGGTCAACCTGATTCCACCAATTTAAAAATCCACAAAGCATCATGCTTAAATTATGGAACATGTAATTGTACTAAGCTTGAGCAAGTCAATAGCATTAAATATCTAGGACTCCAACTAGACCAGCACCTAAAATGGAGGATGCACATAGAGACCCTAGTAATGAGAATAAGGAAATCGTTTTTCTTTTTCTGTATACTACGAAAATGGCTCTCCAAAAGTAACTTAAAGATGGTGGATTACGCATATGTATACAGTATCCTAATATATGGTATAGAATTCTGGGGCGGAGCATATGCCCAAACCTTCCGCTCGCTCAATATTGTGTGCAACTCCCTCATTCGGATCATCACTCGGTCGCATTCCCGAACGCGAATCAATGATCTTTTTAAAAAATTTTATATTCTTCCACCAAGACTGATATTTGTCTATCGCTCCCTGCTTCATGTCCACAAGATTAAAAAATGTCTACCCCACCGCATTGTCTTGCGAGTCACCCGAGCAACATGCGAGGGTAGTCAAATTCTAGTTCCCCGCCCTACCACTGATTTTTTCACAAGACAATTTCCATGGCTGCCGGGAACAATATACGCCTCACTTCCGACTACCTTACAATCAGATCAGTCGACTAATTCCTTCAAAAAAAGAATTGGCGCATACCTGCTTCAAATGCACAAATCTGAACTGCACACTGACTTCTTGAATAGGTTTGATTTGTAATTGTAACTGTGTTATGTGTTAGGTAATTACTATCTTGGAATATGGATGGCATAGGTGCTACATACCCATTCATATATACTTTTTTTTTCTTTCCACTCAAGTTGAATATTGTCTGTAAATATATTGTTTCCAGCTAAAAGTATCGATCCAAACTAATAAGCTAGTTCAGTGACAACCAGCCCCTGGACAGGTCGTCAAGACCTTAGGGGCCCATTCATGAACTTGGTTTTCGCATGATTCTGTACAACTTATATTCTTCATTATGTACTTAATATGTTTTTGAATAAAGAATTGAATTGAATTGAATTGAATATATGTCGAATTTCAATATGGCTGAACAAACAAGAGAGGTGTGCGCAGTAACCTCTGTGCAGATACGGCAACGGATTCACAGCGGAAATTATCTGGAGATTTTGATATAGTATCCAAGGCACTGCGTTGCAATAATCCATTTTGCGTTGGCCAATAGAATTTCAGAACGCATAGCCCTGCCGGACTGCCGTCCGGAATTGCGTCTCCATGTGAACCTAGCTTAACAATTGCTCGAACTCGAAACCACAAAATCAACCATATAATTATATTTCACATTTCAATATGGCTGAACAAACGAGAGGTGTGCGCAGTAACCTCTGTGCAGATACGGCAACGGATTGACAGCGGAAATTATCTGGAGATTTTGATATAGTATCCAAGGCACTGCGTTGCAATAATCCATTTTGCGTTGGCCAATAGAATTTCAGAACGCATAGCCCTGCCGGACTGCCGTCCGGAATTGCGTCTCCATGTGAACCTAGCTTAACAATTGCTCGAACTCGAAACCACAAAATCAACCATAATTATAATTATATGTCACATTTCAATATGGCTGAACAAACAAGAGAGGTGTGCGCAGTAACCTCTGCGCAGATACGGCAACGGATCCGACAGCGGAAAATATCTGGAGATTTTGATATAGTATCCAAGGCACTGCGTTGCAATAATCCATTTTGTGTTGGCCAATAGCATTGCAGAACGCATAGCCGTGCCGGACTTGCGTCTCCATGTGAACCTAGCTTTAAGGTCTTGATTTGATTTCAGATCCCAAGGTTGCCAAGCAGCAGATTATTATACGATTACGATTACGATTTATTATTTACCTGTGGCCCTTCTGCGTTCTGTGGTCAATACCCTTGAACTCCCCCCCAGGAAAGCCCTAAATGGAGTACCTAGTGGAGCCGGCCCAGGAATTCAAGTTTCATACAAATGCGCGGTATTCAATCATTAATATTAGTTATTTGTAGTTATTCATGAAGCATGAGGTAAATAGTAAACTGTTGTGTAATAATTTACCTGTATAGATGCCCCCTCTGCGTAGATAGTATAATAAACCGTTGTGTAATAATTTACCCAATAATACGTCAACGTCTGTTCAAGTTGCAAATGTACCTATCAACAGCCGACTCGACTTCATACAGCCATCCTTGATTATAATCAGGTGCTCCCTAGTGATGATATCTGGGCCGGATTTATACCGTTTCATTCACAATCATGTTGACAAAACTTTTCGGTGCAAACGAACGGCTGGACGTACAATGCTCCGGATGGTCTCAAAAAGTTCTTTAGTTCGAGATCAATTTAAAAACGTTAAAAAAAATCCCCTTCTATTGAAAGTTTTCGAGCTACGGCGTTCTGAAAATTTCAACCCCTGTTTTTCACCCCTTAGAGATGACTGACAGTAACGCCGAGCTTCATGGACCAACTAGAGCCCAAACGGGACCTAAAAATCAAATTTCATTAATTTTGTTTCATGGTAACCAGAAAAGTACGATGTATGGCGGACGGACAGATATTTTTTTATTCGATTTTCGGATTCTACATACCTTGAAAGGTAAACCATCAAATTTGGAGGGGGGGGGGGGGGGGTTAGAATTTTTGTTTCATGCTCGATTCCTAAGGTTTATTATTGAAAATAATAAACCAAATAACGGGTGGTACGAACCCGTTTCTTTTGCGAAAGCTTCGCAGCACAGGAAAAACGAAGCGTTTCTGTTGTTTTGACAGAGCCAAAATTTCTTGAAGCGTTATTTTTGCTGGAGCTGTTATTTTGAAACAGTTTTTCCTAAACTGTTTCATACAATAAAAGAACTGTTTCGTTTCTCAAAAAGAACAGAAACGCCCACCCCTACATTGAAGATGAGCATTGTGTAAAGATAGGCCCATTTTCGATTACAACCTATGTATAAACAAGGCGCTCAAGACAGAAATGCATGAAGTATTATGGCAGCTTTCACACAGGAGGCGCGAGCGCTCACAGCTCTTCACTGAGATGCACAGATGGAAGTTTGCCCTACAAGGAGCCAAAATCACTCGTCGCTCTAGTTTTAGTACCAATTTAAAAGACACAAAAAAAACCCTGGTTAGAGTTGATTTAGCAAGCCACCCCCCTTTTATAGCCTGATTTTATTAGACTTTTTTATTATCTGACAACAGTTAAACACTATAACCAGCTCACAGAGACAATGTGCCGATCGGTGGCCAACGATTACCCAATCCCCGAGCACCACATTCCCTCTTCCTGAAACACGACGCCCGACATCTGAATCGGAACGGCCCACGCTCCCCGTAGATGTCGGAAACGGTCAGAGTTGCAATTCTTGTAGCAGAACCGTTCAAGATGTTTCATTTAGCAGCAGCTGTCTTACTGTCAGCAGTAACGGCAGTGGCAGCTGATATAGAAGAAGAGGCAGGAGTGCTGGTTTTGACCAAATCCAATTTCGACGAAGGGATCAAGAAGCACGAGAACATCCTAGTAGAATTCTGTAAGTATTGCTACACTGTAAATACAGTTACAAAGCGCTGTTCAGGTATCTCTACAGGTTACCAACCAACAACATCAGGCAGCATTAGGCTAGATAATTGATTATCAATCTTTGTAGGTTGCTCTTACAGAACTAAAATTTACTTTAAACGTTTAAATTTACTTTTAAATTTAATTCAGCTAGATACATATCTAAAACGACTGATATGCTTCCTCGTGATATAAACCGTAAAGTCGTAGGGTGGAATTCAGTGAAGAAACCAAAATACGAAGGTACTTACACGAAAACTGACCTAAGCCTGAGCTGTCATAAAACTTAAATAATGTTGGTTCAAGTGGGAAAATACCTCAATGATAATATTATTATGTTACACTGTGGGAAATGACAACAAGCTGAAGATGAAGGCCTTAGTTCCAAAATGGTTTGAGAAGATTGGGAAAGTGTAAACATATTTTCAAGTGGTAGAGATACTGGGATCCTAAAGGTACAAATTGATTTGGAAAATATTAAAAAATGCTGTTCATTGTTATGTAGTTATAATATTCGTAGTAATAATATTATGTAGGTACATAACTTACCAACGTAGTGGCAGATCATGCAGCCATATCTTTTGAAATGCTTCATAACAGCAAATCTTAGATTGTGGCTTATTGATGCCTTTCAAAACTAGCAAGTTACTGCAGCCAAAACCTTTTGTAGGTAAGCGTTAACTAGTTCCCTCCTAATGGGTTAAATAATACTGCATGCATGTCATACATTCCACCTACAGATACACTTTGATCTTTGACAATTCACAGATGCACCATGGTGCGGCCATTGTCACGCTCTGACTCCAGAGTACATCAAAGCCGCTGTGCTCCTCAACAATCTCAATTTTCCCATCAAGTTGGCGAAGGTGGACGCCACATCGGAGGAACAGCTGGCCGAAAAATACAGGGTGAAGGGTTACCCAACACTGAAATTTTTTAGGAACTCCGTACTTTCTGATTACACAGGTAAGAAACAAGGTGGAGCAGGTACTGGGTACCTAACTGATCGCTTGTAAGCAAGTTTGTTCACAGTGACAATCAAATGGTTATCTGACTGTCAGAAAGGCGCTGGATCGTTCGCAGTGGTCCTGACTCTTTTCTGACTGTATAGTATCCATGACCAGCTGTTCACTGTGTTTTCCGACTATCCAAAGCCGGTTTTCCAATTGCCATTCAAGTCCAAAGGAAATAGGGTGGATGAGAAACTCACTATTCACTGCCTTCTCAATTCCCAAATTCAAACTTCTCAAACGCTTATCATGATGGTATTGGATCACGGATGGTTTCTCACGGTTTTCTATAAGTCAGCTAAAAGTCAGAAAAATCCACGAACAAACCTAATTCAATCCAAAGCAGTTCGACCTGTGTAAACTAAACAATACCCTATGTTTCCTACATCAATGTTTTATTAACGCCACATCAATTACCTAGCATTGTGAGTTGGAGTAGGTTGAGAAGAACTTAAAGAGTGGGTAACTCCTGAAGCATAATATGATTTCAAGCTTTGCAACTTTTTAGGAGAGCGAACAAGTGAGGGGATAGTCCGTTGGCTTCTGGAGAGAACCTCACTTAATGAATCGACTGGACCAGTACACATTCTGACAAGTGCAGCAAGCGTGGACGCCTTCAAAGCTGCCTATGACAGGACACTTATTGCTTATTGTACGGACAAAACGTCACAACTCGTCAAGATGTTTAAAGAAGTGGCGCCAACAGTAAAAGGCCACACTTTTGGCTTGGTGCACGATGCTGGAGTCATCAACTCTTCACAAGCTGAAGACAACAGAATCTTCATGTACAAGCAGAAACAAATAGGAATGGTAAAAGTTCACTATTTAAATGTAGGTAATAGAAAACTTATCTCCTCAAGATTTCGAGTCAAATTAGATAATAGATAGGAGGCGTTGACTACACCAGAAGTCATAACAAAAAAAAGCATAAAGATATTATGTACTTGCATTTAGGTTTTGGGATGGAATATCACCTCTGCTACTTGTACCAATAGTACAGCCATGAACAGGGTCAGCAGGTGGCTAAGGGGGGTTACAGCTGTCACTGGCCGTTGGGATGCGACAGCAGACGACATCAGTTCGAATCTCACGCCCTCTAAGCCCGGAGTGGTGAGGCGATGAGAATCCTTGAGCAAACTGATTACAACAAATTCCGATCCTCGTGACAGGAGAGTAATCCGTACTATGCGGCTGGCAAGGCAGACGGACGTTACCCAAGTCTAGTAATGGCCACACCTTATTGGAAGCAGCCATAAGTCGACTGTGTATCACTAACTACCTTTCTTCTTGCACGAAGGTCAGGGTAATGCTAAGTGACAGGAAGTCCACAACAGGATCTGTTATTAACCTCACTGTTGTCTTTTCTCATGGATACTAGATACTACTGGACAGAAGCTTGATAATATATATATATACTTATATATTTTTTTCAACAATCTACAGTATGATCTTTACCAAGACCAGTACCAAGGCAACGAAGATCCTGAAGAGTTCCGGAAATACATCGCATCGCAATCCTTCCCCTCCATCCTCGAGCTCAAACCCAACACAGCTCACTATGTCTTTGACTCTGAAGTCAAGACTCACGTCTTACTGTTCCTCTCCAAGGGAAACGGGGACTATGAAACTTCAGGGGAGGATTTGTTGGGATTGGCGAAAGAGATCAGAGAAAGGGTAAGCACCTCAAGACAAACTTCAAAACAACAAAACAAAAATCTATGTTTACTACTAAAGAAATTAGGTTTTGTCAATTAAATGATAACAAACTGCATATTACACCGGAAAGGATCGCTTGAAAGTAATAGTAATTTTCTATTGCGTTGCAGAACGGAGCAATCATAGATAAGTCCGTGAGTACCAACCAATTTTGACGTTCACCTTATGACTCACAACCTAAAAATTGGTTCATCCGTCACATTTTTTATAATGGTTCTCACATGTAAAACCAATCGGTATGCAGGCAGATCTTACGCCTTAGGTAAGTTTTTATATGACGAAAATCGTTAACCATTCGTTGGACCTAAGTAAATCCGAGTTGGAAGTAAATTGAAAAATCCCTCATTTTGGGCTGGGAGCACGAATGGGGAAACCAACGACAGAGGCTCGTGGAGAGAGGCGACACGGCTGGGGAAAGAAACAACAGCACGACTGGGGTCAAGTTCTAACATAGGGATGGTATCGACACAAGTGCTTACCGAAAGCGCTCCGAAAATGGAAATTGGTTGAGGAAGCCCCCCCCCCCCCCCCCCGGAGGTAGTCTACAATGTCTTCACCAATAGACTACGAATAGCTCCTGACGCTGGAATCCCTTTCACCTTACTACTTCTTATCCACTTATTTTGAAGGAGACGACTATCCTCCACAAATTTGGGCGTCCCCACTGCTTTTTGATTTGACGTGGACTACCAGTGAAGCAGAGGCTTTCCACGCCTATTTCAATCAGCAGTTTTACTCCCCTCACCCAAACATACATTCCAATGTCGAAGTTTTACGACAAGGACAGGCTGAGACCGTCTTGAAATTGCGGAGTATACCAAACAAACTGTGAGGGAAGGTGCTGAGGACCCCACGCAATGCCTATTAAAAGCTTGGGAATAATACCATCTAGACCGAGATGTGATGAAGTCTATTGACAGTGCTTGCGAGAGAAATTGCGTTCAATAATGTTACATTGAAGGTACCAATCCAATTATATTTCTGACGAGTTGCTTTATTTTAATAATGAAAGACCTGTGAACCCAGTCGTTGCTCTGTTCCTCGTGCCCATCTGTGCACATATTGAGCAGCAAGTGTCTCACATTTCTCCCCACACCCCATGATCCTTGACCGGGGACCATCGTGACACATGGTGACATGACCCGTGTAGCTATTGGGCGAACCAGTCTCCACTCAAGGAGGCCATGCGATGAGTAGCAAAGAGTGAAATGATCAGGTCGAATTTTGATCCTCTGACAGGAGGACAGCTGATCACTTCCACAAGGCTGGCAGGGCAGTCGGACGAAAAGCCCCAGCCTGGAATGGCTGTTACTTTACTTTTTTTTTTTACTACTTGGAAGTAAAGTAAAGTAAACAGCCATTCCAGGCTGGGGCTTTTCGTCCGACTGCTCTGCCAGCATCCCGGACATGATCAGCTGTCCTCCAACGAGAGGATCAGAATTCGGTCTGATCATTTCGCTCTTTACTTGGCTACTCATTGCCTCACCCCCTTGAGTGGACAGGGGGTTCGCCCAACAGCTACATGGGTCATACTTGGACACGTCACCACGTGTCACGGTGGTCACCCATCTAAGAACTAACGACTCTTGAGGTATCTTACTACTTGAATTTCAGCTACGTGACAGAGTGAGAGGAGAGTGACGGTGGACCCTCGAGAGTCCTCCTCCTACACCAGCGAGATTATCACTGGTTAAGAAGGGATATCGATTAGGCTTCCCCAAGCGAAACCGTCTTCACCGGACCAAAAAACTACTCGAGAACAGCCACACAGTCACAGCTATGAAAATTGGCCAAATGTGTCGAAAGGACCCGAATTAAATGCTGACGCTAAACATTAAGAATTCTGATCCATAACTGCTCCTTGATGGTGTGCCTGGTTTTCATCGTCATTATTAATTTCTCTAACAACAAAATCTTCAACTCAACAATAGGTTTTGTTCGTCGCGGTCGACGTGGATGTCGCGGACCATGATAAACTTGTTCAAATATTTGGAATAAAGAGGGGTTTTGGACGCATTCCTGCCGTCAGAATTGCCAAGCTGGATGCGAACGGAGGTTTTGTCAAGTACCAACCCAAGGAAGACACTGGCCTGTATCTCAGTCCTGAGAAGGTGAAGTCGTTCGTCAATGATTACCTTGATGGCAAGCTTGAGGTAAGTCAGACATCTAGTAGGTACCTAACTGTTTTTACTCTAGCCATTGACGTTTTAATTAAAACGTAGAACACTCAATAAGGTTCAACTGTACATTCCTAATCAGTGCATATTAAAACATGCGACAAATTATTATTTTAATTAAGAACGATTATTCTTGTAAACTTATTACGAATGGCTGTATCTTATATGTTTTTAGTGCCAATACAAGTTTTAAAAAAGAATGGGGGAGGGCGTACTCCATTCTTTTTTCAAATTAATGTTTTCTATGGACACAAAGACCTCTTATAGCGTCCATGCTACTGGTGAGCTCCAGTGAGAGTAGATCTTTGCAGATTTCTATAATTTCATGATGTGAGTTTGATGACGCCTTCACCAGGAAATACGAAATAACCTTTTCACTCACTTCACATAGGTACTTTTTTTTTTTTTTTTTTGAAATGGGACGGGTACCGAGCCCCTTGTCATCAAGACCAGAAATATCTACTTTGACATCTGTCCTTATTTTCATCGAAGAAACCAATTGATGGCTTGCAAAGTGAAGGAGGCTTACGGGTGATTCTCCGGCAACATCGGTGGTATTTATAAACCCCTTCCCGAAGTGCCGGAATCGTGTTGATGCTACAGCAGGAATTCACATAGGGCTCTGTTCCCACTGCCTCGGTGCAGAGGCGGCAGACATCAGTCCTGGCTTTGCCAATGTTTTTAAGTTGGTACTTTAGGAGGCAATGGCCAGTGAGGAGACCTCAAAGACCCACGATGGTTCGGAGGTCTTTGCCCCTGCTTTTTGGAAAAGCTTATCACCCGCTTTGTCGCAACCCGGAAGTGTTGCCCCAATAAGCGGCCCTTTGTTTGTCTTCCCATTTTTTTACTTGTAGAGCGACAAAGCTCCTGGTGATCCCAAGCTGTGGTTCGGGACCGTATGGGATAGACTCCGATGCCTCTTCTGCAAGGCGATCGGCGGTCTCGTTACCCTCGATTCCCTCATGACCAGGCACCCATAGCAACGTAGGTACTTTTTACGTTCCATTGAACTGAGAACCCCCAACCAACATCTATTCGCAGACCTACTTGAATACCCCCACAGCAGATCAAGGGACGTATCCGATGTGAATACCCCATAGCAGACGAATCCGAAATGATTTTAAGGAGAGCGGCACTCCTGGATCTTCCGCATAGGGAAGGAATTCGCCTAGGGGCCAGCCACAGCACATCCGAGTCTCACGACTGAGTCAGGGAGTCTCACTCCATCCTCTATCTAGCGGAACCACAGGGAAATGAATCTGTGACGACAGGTTATTACCATATTCACCAGATACCGGCATTGTGGAATAAAACTACTGTGGCCCTTAAAAAGCGAGGCTGGGCACCTGGGGACTTGCGAACAATTTCTTCTTTCTTGCTTTATCGTTGGGCTCTGAAGGCCACAGATGATCTGGTCACTAAACCTCTCTCCCAGAGAAGAACCAAAACATGGAATTGCACTTTTATGCAACTTGAGCAATGCATTCCCAATCGATACAAATCAGGAGCTTTCAGTTAAATTGTGGGCACTAGTCTGTTTGACATTTTGAAAAATGCTTCAATATCGCTGTAGGTACTTGATTACGATCACAGAAGTAGGATGGAAATGGAATACCTGTTGCTGAACGGTTTTCAGGACCTCAACATTTCAAAAGCAGGCTTCTTCTGATCATTTCCACCTAAGCCTAGGAGCAACAACTCTCATTCAAAACGGTGAATGCCATACCTTTAACTGGATCAAATTTCGTAAATATAAACTGTGATATGAGTTTGTTACCTGCATAACGGTTTCTCACTGGTAGCAACGGCACCGTTCTCTTTTCCTCTGACCCACCCAGAAAATCGTGCAGATCGCCAAATAACATAACTAGTCAATGAACTGATTTGAGAGGCTGGTTTATCAATTGCAAATATCCTAATGTCAAGCTAGGTTCACATGGGGCGGAAATCAGCAACGGGTTTGCTGGAACTTTTTCCACATAAACGTTCACATGGCAGTCAGCTGGAATCCGTGAGTGGAATCATAACCAATCAAATGTCGAATTCCAATATGACACAAACAACCGAACAGGAAAGGTGTGCGCAGTAACCTCTGTGCAGATCCGGCAAGGTTCGGGCAGTGGAAAATATCTGGAGATTTTGATACAGTATCCATGTGTTGCGTTGCCCAAATCCATTTTGTGTTGGCCAGTAGCACTGCAGACGATTTGCCATTCTGGATTGCCGTACCGAATTGCCGCCCCATGTGAACCTAGCTTTAGGGAAGATCTAACCAGCTGGAGCAGCTGTCAGGAAGTCAACTTTAATGTAGGTGTTGTTTATCCGATCCTCAGTTAAGGCCTTACATGAGTTCAAATGTACCTAACCCCAGGGTGCACAGTTATAAATTTTAACAGTGTGAGTTTATCCAAGGCTTCCGAACCTCAAAAACCTGCGTCAATTCTGTTCTATGATTTTGTTCTTGTTTGTGATGTTCACTCATTCGTTGCCACATTTCAAATTCGTATAAATAGTATGGATATCGTCAATTTGGGTTCTACAACCAGCAGCAACGGTAAAGAATCACTGATAAACTGCTCAATCCGATACAGTTAATAATAACTGTTGGATATGTAACTGGCCGTTTAGGGATGCACTTAAACCGGCCCTGAAACAGGAAATATGTGTAGCTAGGTTCACATGGCGATGCCATTCCGGATGACAATCCGGTATGGTAAGTCGTTCTGCAATGCTAATGGTCAACACAATATTATTGCAAGATTATTGCAACGCAATGTCATGAATACTATATCAAAATCTCCAGATATTTTCCGCTGCCGGATCAGTTGCCATATCTGCGCAGAGGTTACTGCTCACATCTCTCCGGTTTGGTTGTTCAGCCTATTGGAATTCGACATTCCTGGTTGATTTTGCCTGTTAGATTGGTTATGATTCTGCTGCCATGTGAACGCCTCTGCGGCAAAAATGATTGCGAACATGTTGCCGTACCGGATTGCTGTCCGGAAAATTGGATCTCCATGTGAACCTGGCTTTAGGCATGA
The DNA here is from genome assembly GCA_954871275.1 of Leptopterna dolabrata. Classification (NCBI taxonomy): domain Eukaryota; kingdom Metazoa; phylum Arthropoda; class Insecta; order Hemiptera; family Miridae; genus Leptopterna; species Leptopterna dolabrata. The sequence continues at coordinate 6,802,763 of OX940984.1, read as the reverse complement.
TTGACAAAGACAAGATGAGTTAACCCAATTCCAGACTGGCTACAACCAGTTCCACGCTTAGCAACATGACCACAATCAAGATCGATGCTATTTCGAAACAGTTGGCACATTCAAGACTGCCCAACACATAACGACCTAACAGCAGCAAAATGACTGTTTCAGGGGTACCTCCTGGGCGAAAATTTGCCCAGGGACTGGGACGCTAAGCCGGTTAAAGTTCTTGTTGCGAGTAACTTTGACGATGTTACGCTCGACAAGACGAAGGATGTTCTAGTGCAATTCTACTCCCCTTGGTGCGGCTACTGCCACAGACTGGCACCCATATACGAAAAGGCACGTGGACGGGAGTAACGGTACTTAGCAGCACTACAGACATAAGAATTGAGGAAGAATCAATCAATATGAACATTCTCATTTCGCAGGTTGCACAGGTTTTTGCGGGCAGATTTGACGGAGGAGAGGACGTTGTTATCGCTAAAATTGATGCGGTAGCCAACGAATTGGATCACACTAAAATAACTCAATATCCCACCATCAAGCTGTACAAAAAAGGCACAAACACGGTAAGTCTCATCAGACGCAGGTGCACCAATATTTTTTCTTTGAACAGAGGACATGAATACACGCGCATTTGGCAACAAGAACAACCAATCACAAAGTATAATCTGTTTGTCCCTTGCAGATCGTTGATTTCGTGGGGGAGAGGTCGCTCGAAGCCCTGGTTAAATTCATAGAAACAGGTGGAAAGTCAATTAAAAAGGTAAGATTATGTAGCCAGTATACGATTTCTTCAATAAATTATAGCGTTACAGCTATCAACCGACACTAATTCTCAACGCCGACCTCAGACTGATGTAAATTGGCCCAGTAAATTAGTTTGGAAAAAAAAAATCGCGAACAGCTATTTAGGATTTTAAATCACTTTCTGATCTCAGGGGTTTCTGAGGTGAGCTAGGATTTTGGGAGCCAAAAAACCGCGCGATTTTGGCACTTGTTTCAGTTTTTGGCTTATAACACCCAAATGGTGCATCTTGCACAAAAGTACAATCTCACTAAAATTGCAGAGCACTAAATTCTTCGCCGAATGACTTCCTTAAACCATCAATTTGGTTAAGCGGTTTGGACGGAATCCGCAGTCGAAAATAGGCAAATTTTTCCCATTTTGACTAGAAAGTGGTAATATAATATATTACAGCATATTAAACTGTTTCATAATAGAACAATGGAAATTCCAAATGTAAAATAAGTTGTAGAGCATCAAATTCTGCGTACAGAGCACCCCTATTTTTATTAAAATATTCAATTTACACATTTTTTTACTGACTAAAATGATTGAAATTTGGCTGTTTCGACTGCCGATTCCGACCAAACCGCTGAAACAAATTTAATGTTCAATCGCTGGACAGTGGATAATGACTCCATGTACATATTATCATCTGTAGCTATGCAGGTGTAGTTAGAACGCAGTTACAAAACTAATTACAAAATATATTGGAGTTCTATTCAAGCAACCAACGCGAATACTTTCTACTTAATACCAAGTTTTTACACTAATCATTCGACGCAGAATTTAATGCTCTTTAACATTTATAAGAGTGAAATGTTCTGTAATGTAAGTAAGCATCGTTTAGATCTTTAGATGTTATAAGACAGAATCCGATAAAAGTGCCAATATTTCGCTTCTTTTTTTTTTTTTTTGTTCCCTAAGTTTAGCCCACCTCAGAAACCGTCGCAAACTCAAATTACTCTTATCTTGGTGGCCCAAAGTGGTTAAAAATCATTTCCAACTTTACACGACTTTCTCGTTCTAATTTGCCTGGGCTAAATGAAACAATGGGGTTAGAAAAGGTACCTAACCCTTAAACAAAACCCCTCTTTTCCGTTAAACTGAAGGAAAAGGCTAATCATCAGAGCTTAATCATTATTCGCGGAACTGCTGGACTTCAACGAAATTACTAAACAGTACTAATAAACCGATTTGGGTCAATTACTTGAAATAGTACCTAACTGAATAAGTCAATTGAAATTTTTGGCTTCCCGACAATGTTAAATGGTACCAACATAGGTATTACGAGAGAAAGCCCTTACAAATAAGATGATCGACACCTGTATAAAAATAGAGGTATAGAGAAGGTATCAACCAAAACATCGATATTTAATTTCAGATCGAGAATCCCAAAAGCAAAGATGAACTTTGAAAAACAAGAAAGAAGAAACGCTACGCACAAAAGCACGTTTTGCGGACATCGTCACGGTGTAAATCCAATAGGAAATCAATATAGTAATTATAGTAATTTAATTAATCAAATTACTACCACTACAGGTTTATGAGTGCAATTAAGATGACTTCCTGATGTTGCGAGCTGACTATTGCTAAGGTTAGTGGTCACAAAGCAACCATGAAGTCCCGACAAAAGCTAGTAAAACATACGAATACGAGGAAAAGCCGTGTACATATTGTGAGGATTTAGTTTTTTCAAGTATTTTATTTGCGTCTGCATTAAATTTAGAAACGGTAAACGAAAAATGATGACTGCCTATGTCATTGTTGTTGGAGGCAATCATTATGTGAATCCTTAAATTTAACAGTTTTTTTTGGCTTTAGTTCAACATTTTGTTGTGCCTAATGTGAAATATTGCCGTAACGTTGTAGAACTGAAGTCATTCACCAAAAATACCATTACTCAATGGGAAATACAAACTATTGGGCTTTATTTTGCGTGCCTTATCAACGATAACGTTCCTACAATTAGATACAAATATAATATAATACAATGCATTTATTTGATTATGTTATGACTTTATTATTCGTCCCTGTCGACCTGTATGATCTCGAAACTCGGAACCCCCAGGAGCCAGAACCTGCTTTGGAAACCATGAACATTTTTGGAAGATCCGCTACTTGTAAGAAGGATCCAGATGACTACGAAATGGTGTTGACAGAATAATCAAAATTGGCAACCAGAAATTCATTCTTCTTTTCCTACTTGTTATTATATCCATATTTTTCTTACTTGTGTCATTATATCCATATTTTTTTTAATCTATCATTTTTTCTATCTTCTTCTATCTTTTTCCTTGCTGTGTTATTATATCCATCTTTTTCCTACTTGTGTTATTATACACATCTTTTTCCCTTGTGTTATTATATCCATACTATTGTGATATTTTCCATATTTTTCCTTATATCCATATTTTTTCCTGTGTGTTATTATATTAATTGTGTTATCCATCTTTTTCCTACTTGTGTTATTATATCCATATTTTTTCCTGTGTGTTATTATATTACTTGTGTTATTATCTATACTTTTCCTTGCTGTGTTATTATATCCATCTTATTCCTACTTGTGTTATTATACCCATCTTTTTTTCCTTTTGTTATTATATCCATACTATTGTGTGTTATTATCCGTCCATTTCCTACTTGTTATTATATCCATATTTTCCCTAATATCCATCTTTTTTCCTACTTGTTATTATATCCGTAATATTGTGTCATTATATTAATTGTGTTATTATCCATGCTTTTCCTACTTGTGTTATTATATCCATCTTTTTTCCTTGTGTATTATATTACCTGTGTTATTACTAATCTTTTTCCTTGCTGTGTTATTATATCCATCTTTTTCCTACTTGTGTTATTATACCCATCTTTTTTTTCCTTGTGTTATTATATCCATCTTATTCCTACTTGTGTTATTATACCCATCTTTTTTTCCTTTTGTTATTATATCCATACTATTGTGTGTTATTATCCGTCTATTTCCTACTTGTTATTATATCCATATTTTCCCTAATATCCATCTTTTTTCCTACTTGTTATTATATCCGTAATATTGTGTGTCATTATATTAATTGTGTTATTATCCATGCTTTTCCTACTTGTGTTATTATCCATGCTTTTCCTACTTGTGTGGTATTACCTGTGTTATTACTAATCTTTTTCCTTGCTGTGTTATTATATCCATCTTTTTCCTACTTGTTTTATTATACCCATCTTTTTTTTCCTTGTGTTATTATATCCATACTATTGTGTGTTATTATCTATTTTTCTAATTATTATTATATTCATATTTTTCCTTATATCCATCTTTTTTCCTACTTGTTATTATATCCATATTTTTCCTACTTGTGTTATATTCATCCTATATCCTTTTATAAGGATAGAAGGATATATCCTCCATATCCACCCTCTCATATCCTTCTCCCTATTTACGCAAGGGTTGATCGCACTGACTATCTGACTGTCAGAAAGGCGTTCAGCCATTCACAGTATTTTTCCGACTATCCAAAGCCAGTTTTCTAATCATCATTCCAGTCCACAGAAAATAGGTCACGCACTGCCTTCTCGATTCCCGACCTTTATCAAACCCTTGTCAAACGCTTATCGAGACGGCATTAGGTTTGTTCGTAGTGACCATCTGACGGTTACCTGACCATCAGAAAGGCGTTCACCAGTTTACAGTATTCTCACACTCTTTTTTGACTGCATAGTATCCATGACCGGCCGTTCGCAGTATTTTTATGACTATCCAAAGCCTCTGGATCGTCATTCCAGTCCATAGAAAATCGGCCATGCACTGCCTTCTCAATTCCCGACCACTACCAGACGGTAGCCAAACGCTTATCAAGATGGTATTAAGTTTGTTCACAGTGACCACCTGACAGTTATCTGACCATCAGAAAGGCGTTGGGCCATTCACAGTGATTCTCAGACTGTTTAGTATCCATGAATGGCTGTTCCGAGTGTTTTCCTGACAGTCCAAACCCAGTTTTCTGATCGTCATTCCAGTACACACAAGATATGGCGACGAGAATCTGATATCAAACCCTTGCCAAATGTTTATCAAGATGGTACTGGATCATAGATGGATTCTTATGGTTTTCTAGGAGTCAGCTAACCATAAATAGCCAGTGTGAACAATCCTATATATATCTTATTTAAAGCCAATATATAGGTAGGAGACGGTAAAGGAGTAAATGTTCCAACAAGCCGAATAAACAGAGGAGCTTGAGTGTATGCAAACTAACCGTATATCATTTTAAATATTTTATAATTTGTATATTACGCAATAACAATTCCTATAGACTTTATACAAATACTATGTACATACACATGATGTAATCCACTTATCTCACTTCCGCACGTAAGCCGGCATGGGGAGCTTGAGTCCTTCTTTTGCTTCGAAAAACGTGTACGACAGGATGATCTCGTTGCAGAGCTCCAACTTCGGGTCTTCAGCGAATTCCGGGTCGATGTAGAAAAACACTGGCATATCCACCTATTGAAAATACATTAAAGTACGATGTAGCAATAACAAGGAAAAAACCAATATCTATTATTATTACAATTCGGAAATTAAGCCTTTTCTATTCATTTTTTGTTGTTAATTCAGCATCACTTGATTTATTCATCTATAACAAAAAATAGTTTCAGGATGCCAGCCTCACGCTAGGTTCACATGGAGATGCAATTCTGGACGGCAATCCGGTAGGGCCACAGGTTTGCCGCAGAGGCGTTCACATGGCAGCGGAATCATAACTGGAAATCTAACAGGCAAAATCAACCAGGAACGTAGAATTCCAATATGGCTGAACAACCAAACAGGAGAGGTGTGAGCTGTAACCTCTGTGCAGATACGGCAACGGATCCGACAGCGGAAAATCTGGAGACTTTGATATAGTATTTATGACACTGTCTGAGCAGTTTGAAACAAAGGTTGGTCTGAGACAAGGCGATGCCCCAGCTTGCCTGCTTTTCAACACAGCCCTCGAGAAGGTAGTGAGAGACGCCCAATTACGAAATAATGATACCATCTTCTATGGACCCGTACAGCTTCTGGTCTATGCAGATGATATTAATCTCATCTCACGTTGGCAGCAGCAAATATGGAGCTTACCATTAACCAAAGTAAAACTAAGTATATTATGGTCTCCAGTAAAAACGCCAATGAAATCAGAACACCAGACATTCTCCTGAGTTCTACTGTGCATGAGAACAATGACTGCACGGTAGAAATAAAAGCAAGGACTCTAGCTGCCAACCGGTGCTATTTTGGCCTATTGTAAGTAAGTAAAAACGTTTATTGTACAATTAGGCACAGTGGCCCTTAGGTTGCACATCATTCACTAAATCAAATTGTAAATTTAAAAGGGTGACAGTTTACTTATAGGGAAGAAAGAAAAATGAGGGAAGATGAAGAAGAAATAATGTTAAAAAAAAAGGAATGATGTTGGAGCCAGTTCAAGTCAAATGAGAGGTGACCACGTTTCTGAACCGAGACATTGTGGACAGCATACGAATACGAAGAGGTAAAGAATTCCACACCCTCGCACCCACCACTCCGAAGGACTGGCTTATCGCCCGAGATTTATGTTGAACTATTGTCAATCCATGAGACCTGCAAGAGACTGCTCGTGATATTAGGTTCTGAAGGTACTGGGGAAGGATGCCGTGAATTATTTTAAAAATCAACAAGAGGTGTCTCAGTTTATAATATGTGAATAGATCCAACCCCAGTAAGGAATGGCAGAGGTGTGTGACATCGGCTCGGTCTCTCAAGTTATGTATACAGGGTGTCTCACTTATGATCCGAAAATTTTTAACCACGTGTTCTACAACCAATTTCCAACAAAAAGTGTCCCTTAAAGTTTTTTTTTTAAACCACTAAAAACCTGAGTTTTTTCAATGTTAAGATTTTTTCGTGTTTTCGACCTTTGGTCGTTGAAAAGGTCATAACTCCCTTAATATGAAAAGTAAAACCAAATCTAAGTAAACCATTGGAAAGAGCGTTAAATTTCCCGTCTTTTGAGCCTCTAACAATAATTGTTTGAAGGGAACTTGAGAGTGAAAAATGAGCCTGAAAAGTTAATTTCGTCAATTCTTGAAAACTGCCTGTTTTTCAAACGATCATTAGGCCCCATAATTCTGGTGATTGGTCATAGCCTGTAAGCCTAAAAAATGCGCAAAAGCCTCAGCTTTCCAACGGTATAGTCAGTTTTTATTTTTTAGAGGGAACGTTTTTGAGAAAATTGAGTTTTTATGCGAAAAAACGTGTGTTTTCAGGCAAATTTGAGGGTTTTTCCTTGGGGAAAAAAGTACTGCATGACTAACCACTGATGACTTTGGAGGCGGATATACGTATTTTTTTACGCTGAATCTAATGGTGACATACCCAGAGCTTCCTAGCAACGCCGCCCGTCTGTCGATGGGATTGTATGCGAAAAAAACGTGTGTTAAACAGAGTGAGGTTTGTTTCTGTTGTTTGTTGTGATGCCCTCTTCTTAGCGTTGATAAGAAAATCGTCATGAGGAAAACATCTACGTACAAAGTCTCTCTATTCGACCGAGTTCACCATCACGTTCAATCCGTTCTTCCGTTGCGTTCGATCCAGTTTCCTGTGTTGAAAATTTTCGAAGTTTTTCTTTCCACTATGGCTCCATTCACCTATACCGTCAAAGAGTGCGTCGACATGATTTTCGTATATGGTTACGCACGGAAACGCATCAGCAGCGGGAAGAGAGTACGCGCGGCGTTTCCCCAACAGACATCCTCCATACAGAGAAACCTTCAGTAGGGTAAATGCACTCCACCATATCAAAAGGTGTTCGTTTTTGTGTTTTGGATTTCGTCATGTTCGGAATGAAGTGTTGTTTGTGCTAACACCCTTATTTGACCCACCCATTTGTGAAGACGCCTGATGGTATGAGGTTAACAACTGGAAATTACTCACAAGGTAAATTCTGTTTTCTACGCCTACGTAATAGCTTCATGACATTTATTCAGCCATAACGACCAGCAATGGTGAATTGCAGCTAACATTTTTCAAATATTAACGCAGGTATGCACACGTGCACGGAACGGGGAATTGTTCCAAATGGTCACTCACAGAGCAAGCGGTCCACGCGATGAATTTCGTGACGAGGCGATATTGGACGCAATAGCTGAGGATTCCACTTCCAGCACCCGCCGATTGGGCTTGCAGCTAGGGGTGCCACATGCGTCAGTTCATAGAGCCATAGTTGAAAGAAAAACTTCGAAAATTTTCAACACAGGAAACTGGATCGAACGCAACGGAAGAACGGATTGAACGTGATGGTGAACTCGGTCGAATAGAGAGATTTTGTACGTAGATGTTTTCTTCATGACGATTTTCTTATCAACGCTAAGAAGAGGGCATCACAACAAACAACAGAAACAAACCTCACTCTGTTTAACACACGTTTTTTCGCATACAATCCCAGCGTTGCTAGGAAGCTCTGGGTATGTCACCATTAGATTCAGCGTAAAAAAATACGTAAATCCGCCTCCAAAGTCATCAGTGGTTAGTCATGCAGTACATTTTTCCCCTAGGAAAAACCCTCAAATGTTCATTTCCCCCAATATGTCAAAGCCAGGCTCGTTCAAGCTTTAATATTACCATATTTTGAATATGCCTTGTGTGTATTTACAAACATGTCAGAAAGTAATAATGAAAACCTTCAAAAAGCCCTTAACGCAACAATTCGTTTTATATTTGATTTACATTATCATGAACATGTGACCCCTTACTTTAAAAAACTTGACTGGCTAAAAATTAGAGAAAAAAGAGAATTGTTCGTTGCCACCCTTACTTATAAGATAATTAAAATAAAACAACCACTGTATCTTTCTGAAAATTTTCGAAGAACATCTGAATGTAGAACCCATTTAAGCCAATCTCGATTTGCGAGTGAACAATTGCGAATCTCCATTCACAGAACTGAAATTTATAGCAAATCTTTCTTAGTAGAAGCTATTAGAATATATAATAACAACAAATCCATTTTTAATGCAGCAAAGTCAGTAAAAAATTTCAAAACTATGTACACTGAACTCATAACAAAACGTACCCAATAATGTTACAGGAACTATTAGTCAATTTCATTGAATGTTTCCATTTATACACGTTCGACATGAAGGAAGTGAATATTAGACAATAGTTAAAATTTGAAATGAAAAGAATTATGTATTATTAGACTGAAATAATTTATTTTTCTTTACTTTTGGTTTTGTTTTATTTTTAATTTTAGGTTATACTAGGAGTTTTCATTGTATTTTGTAATTTTTTTTTTTCTAAATCTATGGCTAAGCCTGACAGTTTGAATTGATATTGCGATTTCTGTATGTTTGGAAGAGCGGACCAATGGGTCCGAAAATGTACAGATTTATAAATAAACTATTCATTCATTCATTCATTCATTCATTCAAATGTGCCTGAAAACACACGTTTTTTCGCATAAAAACTCAATTTTCTCAAAAACGTTCCCTCTAAAAAATAAAAACTGACTATACCGTTGGAAAGCTGAGGCTTTTGCGCATTTTTTAGGCTTACAGGCTATGACCAATCACCAGAATTATGGGGCCTAATGATCGTTTGAAAAACAGGCAGTTTTCAAGAATTGACGAAATTCACTTTTCAGGCTCATTTTTCACTCTCAAGTTCCCTTCAAAAAATTATTGTTAGAGGCTCAAAAGACGGGAAATTTAACGCTCTTTCCAACGGTTTACTTAGATTTGGTTTTACTTTTCATATTAAGGGAGTTATGACCTTTTCAACGACCAAAGGTCGAAAACACGAAAAAAATCTTAACATTGAAAAAACTCAGGTTTTTAGTGGTTTAAAAAAAAAACTTTAAGGGACACTTTTTGTTGGAAATTGGTTGTAGAACACGTGGTTAAAAATTTTCGGATCATAAGTGAGACACCCTGTATATCGCATGACGTTGTTGAAGGCTACCATGAGGCGATGCTTAGATTTACAATCTAACGAGGAACTAAAGAGAGAATCACAATAGAGGAAAGAAGGAACGACCAGTGCGATGGCTAGTTTCCTTTTCAGCTCGGGTGAAGTTTTTGAGGCGCCTCAGTGGGTGGAGCGCACTGTAGACTCGTCTACCGATGTGTCGCACGTGAACCTCCCAGGACAAGCGATCCGTCAGATGCACTCCAAGATTACGCACGGTGGTTGTGTATGGTACTACAGTGCCATTAGCCAAGATGGGTGGGATCGCGTCAGTAGCGATGGAGTGCTTATAGATAACAATGCACTGGGTCTTTCTAGAATTCAGCCTAATGCCATTCCGCTCCCCCCAGTAGGATATATGCTGTAAGTCAGAATTAATTTTGCTGGTTGCACTAACCAATTGGTCAACTGCAGATCGGATATAAATTTGAAAATCGTCTGCAAAAATCTTGTAGGAGCAGTGCCTCAACACCTCAGGGAGGTTGTTTATAAAACACGAAAACAGCAGCAGACCCAGTACAGTTCCTTGAGGCACGCCACATGTCAGCTGAGATAGGGAACAATTAACGGAACTAAATTTAATCTTTTGAAATCTGTCAGTGAGGCAAGAGAGGATCAGCTTACAGGCTGAGGATGAAAATTTAAAGTTGTTCCTAAGCTTGGCAATCAGAGTTTTGTGCCCTACCCACCCGAAAGCATTTGACCAATCAAGCAGGACCAGGACTGAACATTGGAAGTGTTCAAACCCCATCTGATGTCATTGGTGACTTTCAGGCAATATTACCACTCCTGAAATGCTGAGTACTCTCTAGAAGAGCGAAACTTACCTTGTACAAGACACTGCTTCGCCCCGTCCTGACGTATGACTCAGAAACGTGGGTCATGACCAAGCAGTCGGAGAACTGTGTCGTTCTTAGGATCTTTGAAAGGAAAATTCTCCGAAGAATCCTCGGTCCTGTGTTTGAACGCGGACAAAGAAGGCGGCGCCACAATGATGAACTCTACCAGCTGTATGATGATTCTGACATCAAGAACGCGAAGTTGGGGAGGTTAAGGTGGGCTGGCCATATTCTTTGAATGGATAACAATGATCGTACTAAGCAGCTCCTACTCATACATGCTAACGGTACAAGGAAGCGAGGAAGGCGTCGACTCAGAAGGAGCGATAACTTAGAAGAAGACACAGCACGGCTCGGGTGCTACTACTGGATGACGATGGCACAAGACCGTTCTAGCTGGAAAGACGTCCTTAAGGAGGCCGAGACCCACCCTGGACTATAGCGCCATTTAGTTAGTCAGTTATTCATGATACTGCGTTGCAATAATCTATTTTGCGTTGGCCAATAGCATTGCAGAACGACTTGCCGTCCGGAATTGCATCTCCATGTGAACCTAGCTTAACAGTTACTTTACCTCTTCTTGTGGATTGAGCATTTGTTCTTCAAAGCAAAAGCACTGGATCTTATTGAAGTACTGGCCAGCTTCGAAGGGTACCACATTGTAGGTACTGATGCCGGTTATGGGACTGCTGGTGGAATTCTTCGCCGTGTAAAACGCTAGGGCTGTCTCTCCTGGTATCACCTTATCAACAAGGATGTAAATTAGATTATTATTTAAATTACTTGATCAAGGTCTGATGTCCCTAGGAAGAACGCAAGAAGTTCAAGACTTATTCGGCCAAACACGCTAACCTTGTCAAATCATTAGTTAGGTACGTTTAGTTTAAACAAATATACCTACTCTATAGTGTTGTTGAAAAAATAAACCAGGCATTTTAACATGGAACATGCTTTTGCTGTGATTATTCTGTTCGAGAACGTCACAAAATTTGTCAAGAAAGCAACGCACAAATAGCTGTCAGCACCAGTCATGTGTAACATTGACTATCTAGGGATCAGCAGTTATCATTGAAAATCGAAAAATTAGAAAACCAGTCATAACTCCCTTATTTTTCCACCTAGAAAGCTCGTGCTCATCTCAATTTGAAGAGTTTAACGGGCTGAACAAAACCCAAAAAGAAAATCTGAAAAAGACCGTACTTTGAGGAAGTTATGACCATCTGAAATTCTAACACGCACATACATGCATACATACATACATACATACATACATATGGAGCGACATCAAGTGGAAAACCGTCTAGAAACTCGTTTTGAGCACTTCTGAACAAGATTCCACGTTTTATCGAACACCTACTTTTGACGGTATCACCATACTTCCATTCCTATAATATATAATAGGAAATGGAAGTAAAAATAACCATTAAAACTATCATAGCAAAAAGACGTGACATTACCCGTCCCCCCAACAACCCTGTTGTAACCATTTGCCCGCCAAGAAAACCTCCTCAGCAGCAAAAAGGATTGATATCTGTCGTGGTATCCTCCCAGAACCACTCCTCGCAAACTTAAGATCTCGCAAATAAACTCGCAGAAGTGAGGACGAAAGCCGCAGGAGACTCGAAGCCCAACCTGGGTCCCCACCATCCCCTACCAACTAGGGGATGGAGGGAGACGGCTTCCAGGCACATAAATACTCGCCTTCTTCGCCTTTCTCCTCCTTACCTCGTCTCTCTCCTAACCCAAAAGAATCCGTGAATGGTGGTGGTACGCCCATAACCAACGGACACACTTCCTAAAAGATCTCGGGCATGGTGGTGGTCTGCCCATAACAAACCGAGCACACATACAAAAAGATCCTGGGAATGGTGGTGGTCCGCCCATAACCAAACCAGGCAACGCTCCTAAAAGAACCCGTGAATGGTGGTGGTACGCCCATAACCAACGGACACCTCCAAAAAAATCCCGGGCATGGTGGTGGTCCGCCCATAACCAAACCGGGCACATCCTCCCTCACACCGCTCGTGATGAATGCGCCAATTTCAAATTCATCACAATATCCTTTTTACTAGCCTAAGTAGGTAGCATTGCTTTCAACTCTGACAGCGGGGAGTTTAGTTCAGTTAGTAAAATCCTGAAGCCAAGCAGAAAGCGGAGGGTATACCATGAGGTTGAAGCGATGCCTCATGTACCATGAGGGATGGTGAAGGTAGATAACAAGAAGTTTGAGGATGCTATATCATGACATGAGGTTTGTTCCAGCGCCGTGAATAGAACTTGTACTAGTTCAGTCCGAGAACCGATGTGATGGGGATGAGATCATGAAATTTTCGGTTTATGAACTGAACCACAGGAACCAGAAACCTTCCTAATTAACGACTATAACAAAATGCAAGCAACAATACTTTTTATTCGTGAGAGAAGACTAGACACATGAAACTTTTGGCGAGGTAATACACATCAGCGAGGTTATCTCCGAGTTTTCAACACACAACCCTGCCATCCATTTGGAGCAAGAAGTTCATGCACCGGTTCAAGAACTGAGAGCTGCTAAAATAGAACGTGAATTCAAACTTGCTGGAACACTTCACAGACTGCCAAGGCCAGTGCAGATGGATTGCGCGTGCTGGAACGAACCTGTGGTATAGCCAAGCAGGAAATGCTAGTGTCTTGATATCCTCCCAGAACATTACTCTCTTTCATGATTTAGATTGCACAAATAAACTAACGAATGAGGTGGCGTACGTGACCGGCCTCAGGTAAATCCTGAGCTCTCCCACCATCCCTCAACTACCGATGAGGGACTGGGGGTGAGTGGAAAGGGTCCTATAAAAACCCGCCGTTCTCGCTTGGTACTTCCTATACTCAAACCAAGTCGATGACTTATCTCTCTCCTCTCACGCCTCCTTACCTTATACCTAAAAGAACCCAGAATGGTGGAACCGGATAGGAGATAACCTTCCAGAGTGGCAACCACTGGGCAAACCCTCTAACGTCTTAGTGGTGGAAACCTCACTGAATTTTGCTATAGGTGTTAACCAGAGGCACTAGATCCGCTATCTTCTCCTCCATCACTCTCACTCTCATCTCCACACCTCACCACTACCTTATTCTAGCAAACCACCACAGCTAGGAAAAACTGGAGGGCTTCAGAGATTTTACTAGCGAAGCTCCTTGCCAAGCAGCGCTGAAAGCTATGCTACTTTGGCGGGCAAAATGGATATCAATCCCTGTTATGGCTGAGGAGGTTTTCTTGGCGGGCGAATGTTTACAACAGGGTCGTATGGGGGGTTATCGCTTACTACGCTGAATGAGCCTGAGGCTAAATCTTTCCTGTGCTGAAATTTTGAATGGAGCCGCCATCATCAAGTGAGTCAAAAACAGCTAGCTCCCTGGCCAGCTGAGTCGAAAATTTAGCTCTTTGAAGTTATGTCAGAATTTTTTACTGTGCCTAGTTCCACCATTCAGTTCTACCTACGCCTTAGCAGCCTACGAATCATCTGACGTACCGTGATTTCAGTTTGTTGCGGTTTGAAGTTCCATCTCATGCTTGAGCCGATGTCCGCGTTGAATCGAATTTTGATATCTCTGTTTTTTATTTTCTTCAAGTTCTCCAGATCCGGCTGGTCAGAATGTGTCGTCGTGCCGCCATAGCTGTACGCCTAAAGTATCAAATCATCGAATAAGTGGTAATTCACCGAAAAACAACAAGATACCTGGTACCTAACCTATTGTATCCTCGGATACTTGAGATGAAACTTATAGAAAAGCTGAAATGTGCTTAAATATTTTGAATGACTGGCTAAGCGATAACCTAGGTACTGTTTTTAAACTATAAAAATACAGTTTACCTAACTTTTAGCGCAAAGAAGACACCACAACCTGGTTCAGAGCTTAAAATAAAAATACATTCGCAAAGACGTCCATGCTGTGTCATATGATAACATGTGTCATAACGTCTACAGAGTTGTATCAACAAAATATCTTGCAATTATGATCCAGAACGACCTAAAATGGTACTATCTCCAAACAGACAAAATTTGCCAACAACTACGCTTATTTTGCTTTTAGTTCTCTAGACTGAAACCTGTGTTTAAAGTTGGAGAATTAAGTGTCTTCTATGACTCGCTGGCTAAGAGTATACTTATATATTGTGTCAGCTGTTGGGAAATATATAAATTAACACAATGGAAGTCCTACATATACGTAGCTATATTAGAACTGTACAATTTCATCTTTGTAATCCTACATTATTAAATTCTTTCACTTAAATTCACATGATTTGATCAAGAAAGAATTAGTACTAAAATGATACGAACATAAAAATTGCAAAATTAACAACATACTTTGTTAAAATCAGAAGATGTAGGTATGGTTGTATAACTATAAATCACTAGTACCTACTATTTAAACTAGTCTTTCTCCGACAAATTATGTACTGCATAAAAGTGACGTCTTCATGTAACAACTCTTTGAAGAAATTCTTTTAAGATCCTTTCAAGAGAATTTATGGAAATATTTGAAAATTGAATTCAACAACATATTACACCTAACGAGCTGAAATGTATTAGCCGCTGTCAGGCCTTGCCTTTGCGGGATTTCTGACTCTAAATAATTATGTAAATTAACTGCTGTTATATTTGTTCAGAAGTTCTCTCTCCCTACATGACAACCAGAAATGGGCATATTCATATTCGTAAATACGAATATGAATATATTCACAAGGCGTATTTTCTATGAATACGAATACGAATATATTAGTATTTACGCGAGCAAATATGAATATATTCATATTCACACATGTAAATATGAATATATTCATATTTACACAAGCCATGCGAATACGAATATATTCATATTCACACGAATTTCGTGTGAATATGGAAGATATTTATGATGGTATTCACTCGATTTTCATGCGAATATGGTGGATATATGATGGTATTCAGTCGAATTTCAACTGGATATGAAAGGAATACGTTAGTATTTACACAAATATCGTGGAAATATGGTATATATAATGGTAGGTATTCCCTCGAATTTCAAGTAAATATTGTAGAAATATGTTCATATTCACAAAAATGTCATGTAAATATGGTAGATATATGGTATTCCCTCGAATTTCATGTGAATATTGTAGGAATATGTTCATATTCACACAAATTTTGTGTAGGTAAATAAGGTAGAAATAAAATGGTATTCAATCAAATATCATGTGAATGTGATAGAAATATGTTCATATTAACAAAAATTTCGTATAAATATGGTACATATATAATGGTATTCCCTCGAATTTCATGTAAATATTGTAGGAATATGTCCACATTCACACGAATGTTGTGTAAATATGGTAGAAATAAATGGTATTCATTCAAACTTCATGTGAATTTGATAGGATGGTACAAGTATGTTATAGCCCCGCCAATATCGATTGTATCGATTATCTCAAATACATCGATCCTTGTGGTATCGATGACAGCTCAATATGGCGTCCCGATGCCTACAGGGTGCCGATATCAACTTTCAAAATGAATACGGGAAGACCATTGTAAGGACACCAAAAAATAAGAGTGACTATAACATACTTGTACCATCTATTCAGAAGTCCCAAACAACCTGCTCATTCACGGGATAGTTTCTGGGATTGTTTATCTGTTTTGAGATGCGAGCGCTAGCAAGCATCCAGATCGCTTGACAATGCGAGCGGCGGAATGGGCAAATGGGAACTAAACTTCTTGTACACCCACCGTCTTGTCTGATACACGTCATCGATACCACAAGGATCGATGTATTTGAGATAATCGATACAATCGATATTGGCGGGGCTATAACATACTTGTACCCGTGTAAATATTATGGTAGATATAAAATGGTATTCACCCGCATGTCATGTGAATATGATAGGAATATGAACATATTCCTACAATATTCACATGAAATTCGAGGGAATACCATTATATATCTACCATATTTACATGAAATTCTAGTGAATACCATCATATATCTACCATATTCACACGAAATTCGTGTGAATATGAATATATTCGTATTCACATGGCTTGTGCAAATATTTATACGCGTAAATACGAAAATACGCCGTGTGAATATATTCAAATTATAGAATGGAGGGTCGCAGATGAGTTTTTAAAAATGTTGCGGATGTAACTTTCATAGTCGTATTTTTACGAATATGAATGTGCCCATCTCTGATGACAACCGACTGAAGCAAGTCTGGAGCTACTGACTTGAATAAAATTGAGATCATCTGGGATTAACGAAGGTATGAATGACCTATCAAGGTTGGTTTGAATAAGAAAGGTGAACAGGGAATTATTGAACGACCCACCTGGCAGAATATCCTGTAAAGTGGTACAGCTGCGTAGGATAAGCCAACGAATAGCACCCCGATCCCCGTAACGTAGTACAAAGTAGATTTATTATTTAAAACACGGTCATCTCTGGTTTTGAACCCTCTCGATGGCAGATTGCAAGTTCCCTTGACGAAATTTCGGCTCAGTAAGCGATTCGAGCAGGCAATGCGGAAGAACTGCGACATCGCGCCGCTCGGTCGCTCAGTTCAAGACCCGGAAGGTATCCGTTGGACCGGCGAAAATACCTTCAACTTTTCCACAAACTATCGGGAGACGGTGACAATATATCATTTTACTCTAAAAATCATCGGGAACAATACAGCAAGTTAGGTTAAACAAAAAAGGCACAAACCCGCACATAAAATTTGATAAGTTTTATCAAACTTCCTCTTCTTCAGTTCTTCACACCTAGTTTAGTTGACTATAATTTATTCTTGTAAAGGCTTATAGTTACATGTGTTGTATGCTTGAAGGCACAGTTCCTCGGAGCGAATACCATTTTTGTCATTATTCGCACAAAATACAATATAAATCCTGGAATAATTACACTAAAAATCCTGCATTTAGTTCATACGAAATTCTAAAATCTTAAAATTTAATTTTAAATAATAATAGTTGGATGGGCATCGTACCATGGATATGTACCTACGTGTACCTAATGCGTGCTATACAAAGGGTATTTATATTACCTACTTACTAAAATAATAATATTTTTAATGCATTTTATTTAGAATAGGCTATAAAACCGCAGTCACCTGCTCACTATAAAAAAATCTTTTTTAATCATATTCCAGACTATTTTTTCCCCATTCTTCCATACCTGGACTAAAACTTGGTCGATTTTAAAATGTATCCCCACCCAATCTTCTCGCCCTGAAAATTAAACTGCTAAGCTTAAAAAAATATATATCTAAATCAATTTATTGTATCAAGTATTGCCATACCTACCTATCTTATCAAGTACAAGGATCATAATATTACGTATAATATGCTCCAACAGCTTTTAAAGATGTACATATATACCGAAATTTTTTATAAATATTTATATACCTAACTATTTCCGTTTGAATGTTATTTCTGTAGACTTGTAAAGGCAAGATAAAGAAGTTACCTACCAAATCAGTCTTCCTCCATACACCTCCCGACGTTAATCTTATATAGCAGGGTATTGTTCTCAAAGCCTTGTGTTGACAGCTATAATTATGGTGGTTTATCATGAAAGAAAAGAAGTTCTTTCTTGCATGGGTGGTTTATTTGAAAAACTGCTACTATGAGTTAATGCATTCATCTCACACCAATAGTGTAATATTTATGTCGACGATTCTAGAAGTTCCTACACAAAAGTACGCACTTACTGAATTCGGCAATTGTGGCAACACTGTCAAGTTTGATTCGACTGAGTTTGAACACCATCGATGCCATCGAGATTCGAATCACATCAAAATAGGTCGTTCAATAAGTTCGTGTCCGTTTTTTGAATGAATGTGCGTTTATTTTGATAAAACGGGATGTCCTTTGTCTGTCAGCGTTGGATCGAAAATTACATAGTTTTCCAGTGAAAGAAGATTCCTGTGATATTCTGTAGTGACTGGCAGCCGATCTCCCGAAATGGATTACCGGGAGCTGCGGGAGGTGATGAAATTTCTCCATTGTAAAGGTCTCATGGCCAAAGACATTTATGCCGATATGCTGGACACTCTGGGGGACTCAGCGCCTTCATACGCAATGGTCAAGAAGTGGGTGACCGAATTCAGGAAGGGTAAAGTCTCGCCTGAAGACCTGATCAGGTCCGGGCGCCCCAGGGATGTCTCTACCTACGAAAACGTCGACTACATCAGGAACTTGATCAAAGACGACGAGAGAGTCACCGTCCAAGACATCGCCAAGTATGTGGGTATCAGTTTTGGGTCGGTGCATGCCATTTTGTCCAAATTACTCGAGCTGGTCAAAGTGTCGGGACGCTGGGTTCCGAGAAGAGTGTCGAACGATAGGCGTATGACGAGGATGGAGTTCTGCAAAGAGATAGGGGCCTGGTACCGGGTTAACCCCAGCCGTTTGGTCCAGCAGACGGTCATCGACGATGCTTGGATCTACCATTTTGAAAGAACGGAAATTTTCTCCCAACCCCCCGGCACGGATGTTGACAACGATGAACTCCCTGAGCCGGGTCTGTTGAACAAAGCTTTGACTGGAGAGCTGAAAAGGCCCAAAATTGGCGGGGAAGCATCAGTAGCCGATGGAAACGATTCCGACAAGTCGAACGAGCAGAAAACAAAAGGTGATGCGAATGAAGTGAAACCTGTTGAAATTCCTGTGAAAATCGAGCCGAAAATTGAAGACAAAGAGGACTTGGTTACGAGTAATTCTGGTGGAAGTGACGATGTGTCAGTAAAGGTTCAGGATGATCCGGATTCAACGGTCCAAGATGGTAAAGTAGATTCAACGTTGGACGCGAATTTAGTGTCGAAAGTTGAAGGGTCCGATGATAAGGCGAAAAATGGTGAGTTGAGTGATAAAAGTGAGAATGGATCGGACAAAGTGGATTCCACGGAAAATTCAGTTGGTAAAAATGGAAAAGACGAGGGTAAAGTGAGTAACGGGAGCGCTAGTAGCGCAGTTCCGAACATACTGGCAATTCTGGGGCAGCGGCCCGTTAACGGACGTCCAGGACCAGCCACTCATTTCATACCGATAATGGGATCTCATGGGGTAACGTTAGGGCAGCTTAGTGGCAACCAGTTTGCGAGCATCCTTGCCGGAGCCAATATGACTCAGTTGGCGACTTTGGCTGGAATGAACCCGGCTCTGCTGAACGGAGCTAACTTGGCGCAGTTGGCTGGTGTTGGGAATTTGGCTCAGTTGGGGGCTTTGACGCAGGCACCCTCGGTCACCACAAAGAGCCCTTTGGTCGGCCAGAAGAGGCCAGCGCCGGAGCTTACTCCACTGCCCAAGAAGAAGCAGAGGTAGGTTATGGTTGCATTCTCAAGTATGGTATTTTATGTGAGTCTGCTAAAACCAGGTTTAAACGGACCTGGGAAACAGCAGCAGTCTGCATTGCTGCAACAGCATCATGAAGAGCTGGAATCCGTAGGCTGTGTTAACCTTGAAACCTTCCCTCTGGTGGACGATTTTGTAATGTTTTCATTGCTATAATAAACTGATGCATTTTGTGTAGGTAGTAACAGTATCAAACATGAAAAATGTGTGTATTGTAATTTCCAGAAGCGGACGATCTTCATCAGAGACTGCCTGTGTGTTCTGGGACTCAGCTGGTGTAATCCATGTGGAGACTCTGGAACCTGGTAAGATTCTACTTTGCACTTCGCATGGATTATGATCAGGGGTTTAATTCTGGAAATATATTGATATACTCTGGAAACATATTGATGAATTTTGTTGCCAACCTACTGAGTTTCGAGTTGAACTTCGTTGGGAAAAAAATATTCAGAAGGTCTTGTAAAAATTGTAGTTTGAAGCCTGTTTTCAAAAATAAGCGATATTTTTTAAATGAGGGTGATTAAAAGTAAAAATTCTGCAAGAAATGATGTATTGACATCTAATGGCTGTTGGTACAAGGAGGCGGAGCAAAACTTCTCAAATGCTGCGGCAAAGGTTCTGAATGCTGCCAATAACCCAACATTAGAAATGGTCCTCAGTTTGATATTGAGGACGTTTTTTAAATTTATTTATAAATTGGCGGTTCCATCCATCAATCCATTATGGTTCTGTACATCGTTTAAAGTTATGCACTAGCGCTCTAAGTGGGATTTGGGTTGAACTACTTGGCGATTTATCTGCTACGTCATTCCTAGCGGGAACTCTGAAATACAAATTTCATTTTCTCGCTTTCTGCCTATACATTACGACATGAATACCTCATAATGTGCTAAATAAGCGTTAATTTCCGTTATTGAACAAAATTTGGCCAAAAAAATGTGAATTTGTAACCCACAAAAATCACCTATTATTACCTTCTCACACACTACGTCCTTTTCACAGACACTTGAAGTAAACCATTCCAAAAATCATATTATTTTTAGACTCACTGGAATAACCCATTTTAGCTATTAATTGTACTGTAGGTATTTGGAAATGGCAAGGCAGGAAACTATTTGTTGATAGCATCGATAGTTAGGACAATACTATTGGAACTATCAATAGTCCTGAGGGCAGGGTATTTACAAGAGGTTGGAGGAGACTTCATGCTAGTGGACTCTGTGAATAATTTTCTGCGGAGTATAGCATCCATGGCTACAATTTATGGACAGGTTGGGCAACCACGGGGGAGGGGAGCCCATGCACCTTTTCCTCTTCTCCATTATTTTTCCTTATTCCTTCCATTGCTGACTACCTACTGGATAGGGCGCTGGTTCCTCTAGCATCTGCATTTCAGGCTACACCGTTAGAATTGTGGAATGGACTAGTAGTTCTTGTGAGGAGTAACAAATATTTCGTCCCCTAGACTAGGAAAATCTATTGTAACTTGCATCAGATTTATTATAATCAGGACGTGCTGGGTACATTCGTGTCTTGCTTTATGTTCAGGTCAAACACTCACGGGGGAGATATACTGTGGTATGCTGAACCGTCTCAAGGAAGCTATGGACGTGAAGAGGCCTGGAGCTGTGGACAGGGGTATCCTCCTAGTCGAAGATCAGGCGCCAGAAGGCGCAAAACCTCCCAGAGGCCTTCAACTCCTTCCCCTCCCCGTCAACTCACCCGATTTGACACCTTCAGATTTTCACATCTTCCCCAAAGTCAAAGAGTATTTGAGGGGCCGACTGAAGACAGGGTTTGTGTCCGCCATCATGTCCTACCTCAAGGCACAGGTAAGTTGAACGTTGAATCACAACGATCCCTTGTGAGTCAGTTTCATCAATGAGAGGGGTTAACTCTGAATCGTGGGTTTACTTGCCAAGCAGCAATGTGTCGGGTTTCCCCGTTGCTTAATCAAAGGTCTTGCATTGATCTGTGTGCCCTGGAACTAAAACCTAGCAGCAGTTGTAGCCTTTCACTTTTTAATAACTTTGTAAATCCTAGTCTCTGTACAGAGAAGGAGTTAGACATTAGGAAGGGCGTACAACAAGGTTGTATTTTGTCCCCTGTAATGTTCAGTTTGTATGTTGAGAGAGTACTTGCAGAGGCATTGCACAATGTTGAGTTGGGAATTGAAGTGCATGGGGTCCCTCAGCAATCTGAGATGCTGACACCACGGTACTTTAGGCTGGCAGCTGTGAGGAATTACAGTCGATCATGGATAAGGTCAGTGCTGTGGGAACGGCGGTGGGCTTGAGGGTCAGTGTCTAAAAAACCAAGTTTATGGTTGTAAGTAGGGACGAACGCCGTATCAAAAGTGTGAAGCTTAATGGGTTTGAAGTTGAATGCGTCAGATCCTTTCGCTACTTGGGCATGTTGGTCAGTGACAAATGGGACCCACCAATGGAGATATGAAGCCGTATTGGGCAGGTGAGGCAAATTTATCTCAACATGAGATCCTTGCTATAAGATAAACACCTGGCATGTAGCGTGTGTTACAGGCTAGTGGAATGCATTGTGGTCTGTTCTGCTCTACATGGTGAAAACGTCCGTACGCATCATCCACATCTACTTTATTTTCGGTCTAAAAAATCGTTCTTTCGCATGCAACCTCTATTTGTGCCATAATTGTGTCATGAAACTTTGCACTCCGATCGGAATATACCTAGGGATGTTATGGGTGAAAAAAGGGTGTAAAAATAGGGGTTTTTGGTGTTTCAGTAAAATGAGCTTTTGAAGTATCTTTTCCCATGTTTTTGGGGCGAAAGACAGAATATGAAGTCGATTTTGACCAAAGAGTGTTGAAAAATGGGCGTAAAAATAGGGTTTTTTTGGTGTTTTAGTAACATGAGCTTGTTTGTGAGAGAGCGTTTTCCACGTTTTAAATTGATATAGAACTTGAGACTTTTCGAGTCGACCCGGAGCATTGTACGTCTAGCCGTTTGTTTGCATCTAAAAGCTTCAACATGATCGTTAGTGAAACACCTGATTATCACGCATGGCTGAATGAAATTGGGTTCGTTGTTCCGTGATATAATTTCATTTGAAGAATGATGGTTATTTTGGATTTTGTTGATAGGTAGGTACTTCTGTAACTTGAACAAACTTTATGCTTCATGAATAACAACAAATAATCAATGATAGTTGTTCAATACTCGATTTTGGACTTCCCTGCGGGAAGCAAGAGGGTAGGTATAGGTATTGACTACAGTAATCATTGATCTACAAAGAACGGGGCAG
The DNA here is from genome assembly GCA_954871275.1 of Leptopterna dolabrata. Taxonomy (NCBI): domain Eukaryota; kingdom Metazoa; phylum Arthropoda; class Insecta; order Hemiptera; family Miridae; genus Leptopterna; species Leptopterna dolabrata. The sequence continues at coordinate 6,779,513 of OX940984.1, read as the reverse complement.
CGTTTTCTTCACCCAGTTCCATTCTGGACTGGTCCAGGACTGCCATTCCGAACAGTCCTTTAGTTTGACTGGAAAAGGCTGAAGGGCCTGTGAGGCCAGTTGGAAAAACAGTGTACCAACAAAACGGCCGACGCTATCCACTTGATATTTTTACCCGAGATTCTTGAGACCATAAGGAAGATATTGGAAATCTCCTGCATGGTCCTAGTTTTTCAACAATGTCCTCAGTTGAATAAATAGAAGTTTGAAATCATTCGGCTTTCATTGTTTACAGTTCGTCTGGCTGTGATTTTTAACGCAACACTATTTTATTCCAACAGGAGGACAGCTACTTCAGAAGTGCCCTTATTGAAATGGAGAGGAGGTGTACACTTTGCGTCGATCTCAATGGTGATTACGTCGAAAAGTAACTCGTAAGGTTTATTTTTACATAAGCTCACTCGAATCATGACAATATTGGTCTGGAACATGCCCGTACTTGCTATTATGCAAGTCGAAAATGAGTAGGTAACTGATCACTTACATTACTTTGTAAGTCTAGAAGTACCTATTTCTTTTATTTGCAATATCTAAAAGTACCTGTTTCTTTCATTCGCCACCAATCTAGTTGGCACACCTACAAGTGGGGATACCTAAGTATACATTTCTCCTCCCAAAGTTGAAATTGACGAGACAGAAATTGGAACAGACCAACTTTTATTTAATTTTTAAAAACCAGTCGAACGGCTGTGTAGAAAAAAATTGTGTAGCAATGGAAAATTGGAAGACTCAAAAATCCCGATTACGCTCCTTCTGGAGGCCTTGACATCAAATATACCGTCATATGTTGCAATGACTAGTGTACGTTTGTAACAACGTATAACGTAACACCCCAAAACAGGGAGGTTGACTTCTCTCTTGACCATAGTAAACATGTTTAGATATACCACAACTTACATACTAAATTTGTGAAAGTGTGCACGTGTGTTGCGTGTTCCAGTCACGTACATTCAATAGTTATCCTCAATATTTCTTTCAATTTCAATCTGCTTTACGAGTACCTACTGAATACAAACATACACGAACCTTTATACTCAAATTTTGTCCAATGTTGACATCTTTTAAACACTGTTTCTTTATATTTTAATATCATATTCTTGCAATACGATTGATAGTGTATTATTAGCATAATTTTATTAAGTTCCTTTCTCAACTACTGCTTGAATTCTTATTAATATTTCAACCTACAAAAGATCTCAACTGACTTCATTGGGTCAGTTTTTCTCATTCAACTTGAGTGTTGTTTTACACTATTTCTGATGTACATAATATACTCTGTGTCCTTCGTATATTGCTTATTTTTTTCATTTTGAATTAATTAAGAATTTATTAACTTAGAAAACCTACGTAAAGGCCGTATCACCTGGAGCAGTTTTTCTGCATTTTTGAACTTGAAAGTAGCCACAAAAGAAGAATAAAAACCCTGAATGTTTAAGCAGAATAATTACTGTGCATCTCGTGGTTTGCTCGGACAGGCTTTCCTGGACCAGTTCAGGATGGAACTGCGTTCTGAAAATTATGAGGGGATTGAACCGTCCAGGATTGAGTCCGGATCTGTGCATGTCCGAACGCGTGCTGATGGTTCTGAACGGAGAACGTGAAGCATTGTAACCTTCCACATAAGCTGAAGGCGGTAGCATCGAGTGTGCGTGTGCAGGATCAGCAGTACTAGAAAAAAATCCATGACTGTTCATCCAAACAGCCAACTCTCGATCCAGGACCAGTTCTGGTGCAGGTCCCAGTGGACAAAAAGGGGCGTGGCTTGGATAGAACGGTCCAGGCTGTGTCCGAACGAACCTTCAGATACAAGGGGTTCCTTCGGACAGGCAGTCCTGGATCGTTCTATCGAAGCCTCGCCTCTTTTTATGTGTTCGGAAAGTGCCAGAACTGGTCCTGGGTCGAGAGTTGGCTGTTCAGACAGACAGTGCAGGACTAGTTCTATCAGTCCTGGATTTTTTTGAGGACTGTTGATCCTGCTCATGCACACTTGATGCTTCAATCTTTAGCTTATGTGGAAGGTTATCTGTTCGGAATCATCAATGTGTGTTCGGACAGGCACAGTTCTCGACTGTCCTGGACAGTTCTGTTCCCTCATCATTTTCATAATGCAGTTCCATCCTGAACTGGTTCAGGACTATCTATCCGAACAAACGAAAGGCATTCTGGCGGATTGCAGTTTTATTAACATTGAAACTTCACGTCACTGTTGTCAAGATAGGGCTTGAAATATTGAAGCAATGTTAGCATTTAGCAATATCTCAGCATAACAAACGGAAGAATAAACAATGGTTACTCTGTGTTTGAGTATCAGAAGGGTAACTATTAATGCTCAGTGCTGGAAAATGGAGAAGGTGAAATTGTGAAATGTTACCTTCCCAAGGGTTACGTTTTAGCACTTTCCTTGCAGAAAATGGCATCAAGGGAAAAATTTAAACTTGTCCTAAATATCTCATTGAGCTGAATGTTGCTCTGCCAGGATGCGCACCGTGCTACGGGAGGAGTGACGAAGTTCACCTTGAGAAAATGCTGGAAGTGCAGTTCTTCCACTTCACGTTCGGGAATAAGACAATGTGAAAAAAATGCGTAACAACTGCCAGTGTGATATGGCCTTGACGTATTCTTGATTTAAGCTGGTACGTCCCATTTCGTAATGGTAGATATCGAATAGTTGACTGATTTCACATACATTTTTTGTTTATGTTGGAATTTAATGAATAACGATGTGTGTGAACCGGCTTCCAATCTGTGTGACCTGCTCCTGAAAAAGAAGCTAGAACCTACTTGAAATTTGAAAAAAGTTGCCCCAAATCCTCATTGTCAATTTTTTAATTTTTTTTCACGAGTTTTCATAATTTCAGAACACGTCTTACTAATAAAAGTAGGCCATCAAGTGTGCTTTTGTTGTTTGTATGATTAAATTGGAATATAGTCATAAGTAATACATCCAGGAGGGAGAAGAATAACCTGCTTGGGTAGGTTACACATATGGAAGCTATGTGAACATTCCCACATGTACTTGTCAAGGTTTCAACGGTAAGTTTATCCTTGTGATGGGCACAGCACATTGTCCCAATCAACTGCCCCAACCCCCAACTTCAAGTGCAATGCCATTAATTTGTTTCCTACGTCGAGCTATTTGCTCTACAAAAATGGTTATTTTTACTGTAGCACACCAAGTTCTATAGTTCTTTTCTGTATAACGATCGATCAGTATTACTGAGGCAAGTAATTTTTCCAAGCGCCCATGACTAGAGGTGGCGAAATTGGTTCCTGCACCCCAGAAACCTCAACAGAATTATAATACTCGGAATTATCAACAAATAAAACGTACGCATTAGAAGCGACGGTATCCATAAAAATAAACGATGACGATAATAATTAGCTACCTTATTAAATGATGAAAATACAAAATACTTGAAATACTTTAGTTAGTAATGTACAGTACCTAGTAATTTGATAGAGTTTTTTTAAATGATTAGCTGTAAGATCAAATGCCTTTCACGAAAAAGTGGACTCCATTAACCTCGAAATGAAAGTAAAATTTGTATGATTTATTACAAAAAAATTGAACTCTTGTGAAATTTGAGTTATTGTGTGCAGTTTTGATGAGTTAGAGTAGTGCTGATGACCCACATTAATTGCTTGACAAAGATGAAAATATCGGCGTATGGGCCTCCATAAATTTTTAAGTGATAATATGAACTATATTTTCTTTAGCTTCGTTAATTTTTACTATTTTGTATGTTTTGTATAACCTAAATGGTTTTTTCTTTTTAAATTTTCGTTGTTTATAAAGATTTTTTTAAATAGTTCAGTATGATGCGTCGAATTGAATTCGTTCAGTAATTGTATTCTGTATCTGCTAACTTAGCAATGTAATTTATAGATTTTCCTAAATTAAAAGCGATTTTTTTTCTTAAAAGCCGTTGTTACCTAGTGGTTATCCCATCTAAAGAAAATCTGAACTATTGATAGTTGTTTTGGTACTGTCGGGTATCTAACACTCGACCTTAGCGACTGAAACCGAGCCGGGTTGGTCAGATGTTCGCTAGGGGCGAGGCAGCGCTAGGAGCCTCTCCTCGGCTTAGCTTATCTGTTATCTATCTTCCAATCTGTTATCTGAGATCTCTTCAACCAGTTGTGAACATTTCTGTACCTACGAATATAGTAACTAATGGAAGCTAAGTGAAAACCATGAGAAAATGTTGCCTCAAAATTTATTACCGTAACAAAATTCGAGGATTTGTCCGCCAGATTATGTAGGTAGGTACATGACAGATCAGCGAGATACAGTTGAGAGAGATTTCGAGAGAAGTCGAATTAATATACTGTCTGTACGTACTTATCAATACTGTAATTATAGGTCGGTAGCGGTAGGAACTCCTCCTCGACTTATCTGTGATCTGTCCAATCTGTTAGCTGACATCTCTCCAACTAGTTGTGAATTTCTGGGTGATAGAAACCAACTATGTTGTAAATACACCTATAAAATAATATAATATAGAAATATAGCTACTAATGTTTGCATCTAACTAAAAACCATGAGAAAACTGTAGCTGCAAAATTGATTACCCAGACAAAATTCGAATATTTGTCCGCCAGATAATAGGTAGGTACCGTAGAGATCAATGAGATGATCTGGCGGGAGATTTTCTCAAGATATCAAATCAACATTTTCTGTTTGTACCTTTTAGTACTGCAATAATACGTAGAGGTAGCAAACTGGCGTGGTTTGAATTAAATTTGAGCGGGCTCGGCTCCTAGTGAACAGCGCTGTTTTACCCCTAGCGGAGGTCTGACGAACTCTGCTGGGTTTCAGTCGCTAAGGTCGAGTGTATCTAACCACCAGCGCTACATCCAGCGGTCGACGTTGGTCAATTAGTGGTGTGATAATAAAGCTGATGGTAAGACTATTATATTTTTTATCAAACCATCTACCTACTAAATTCATACGAAAAGAACAAGTCAAAACCATTTTCAACCAGTTATTTATTTTTCGCGCTAAACTTGCATACAATGGTGTACCATACAATGATGAATTAATACTGAAGTAAAATCTTTTCATGACTAAAATTCAAATGATAATTTGTTTCAGCATTCATGCTGAGAATTTAGTTGTATTATATCACAGAAAAAGTCGACAGTTGTAGCTCTATCCACTACTTTACTGTCTTAATTAGAGAACATGATATTTCCAATTGCAAGCAACTGCCTGGAGTCCTGGAGTTTCAATCAGTACTGAATTCGTCGTCGCTTTTGGGGTTTAGGATCGAGCTGATGTTCGTTTCAAGATCGTCAGTAAATACTTTGAGCAACCGTTTGTTGTGCTCCCTCCGGGCTCGGAGGAGGTTCTTTCGAATGCGTGCCACATCGCCTTTCTGTAACGGAAAATTATAAATGAGTTGGACAGAATACCTTCCCAAATTCATCATTGTGCGAATATGGAATGGCGAATTCGCGCATCCTTACAACCTAGTTTTGAAGAGGAAATAAACCCTTGGGAAAAACGAGTTGCCAACGTTCCGGCGAACTATATAAAAGGACACAATGGAGTAAAACTGCTTGCTTGTGCTTTACAATGCAGGTCTTGCAATCCACGTAAGTGAAACACCTAGGAAATCAAACCGTTTGGAGAGAAGAAAATGTGGCCTTCTGCCTTCGTCTCTCATATCGCGATGCTCGATACCATACGAGCCGTGGTGATGAGCTTCCGTGTCGTGTGACTGAGTGGAACTATCCAGAGCCATAGACCAAAACTGGCCATTTGAGGGAGGTGAAGATTCCCTAGGTTTGTTTGCAGTGACCATCTGACGGTTACGTGACTGTCAGAAAGGCGTTTGGCTGTTTGCGGTGGTTCTCGGACTGTGGTATCCATGACCGGCTGTTTGCAGTGTTTTCCTGACTATCCAACGCCAGTTTTCTGATCAGGGCGGAGAAGAAAGTGACCAATCACTGCCTTCTCGATTCCCGACCATTATCAAAAGCCGCTTATATAGACTGTACTGGATCATGGATAGTTTCTTAAGGTTTTCTAGGAGTCGGCGGCTAACCGTCAGATAAAGCCAGTGCGAACAAAGCTCCTGATCCTACATCTCTTCAACATATCCGCATGTGAGGCATAGCCAACCCCACAGATACTCCCCCTACAATCGCAGAAGGTAAAGACTTTCGTTCTACTCTAGTTAGCTGGTCGTTTCATGAATAATCTAGGGCAACTGGAGCATTAGGACTCACCAAGGACGGCTTTAGGCACAGACATTACTACATAAATGAACAATATATCTTTGTCAATAGCTTTACACTGTGCTCCCAGAGAAGAACCAGAAGGTAGCACTTAATATTTCATGCATAGTACTTTAAACTCTCCCATGCATAGTACCTTAAACTCTCCCTAAGGTATCATCCATTTTGGGAAGACCGCCCTAGGGTTATGGTCTAGGGCAAATTAAGCATCTTAAAATCATGTTCAGCAGTCGAATGGCACTCTCTACTTGAACCACACATAAAAGATACGAGGTTTTTAACACTTTTCAGGTGAGGGCTCCTCTTATTGTAAAAGGAAACCACGGTGAGGCTCAACGGACCAAACAGTCATCTACCCTAATATGTCAGAGTAGGCCTAAAATTACACTGTCAATGAAACATCTTAACATGAATAAAAACACAGGTAACCCCAGCACATAGGTTGTTTAAGGCTGCAAAAGTTGTTTCAAAACTGATCCCCGACTATAATGCCCAAATTTCGCGGAAAATGGCCTGCCCTCTCTGGGGATTGCTAGCCTGTACAATGAAGAATTAATGGCTAACTGTCTTTCACACGGGTTTTGCGCACCCGGCTGGCCATGCGCCCTCTTGGGAGAATTAGGAGAATCGGCAAGACAGAGTCAGCACATGCAAATACGCCTTTTATTATAGTAAGTTAGTCGGGCCACTGAAAAACTATCTTAGCGAAGCTCTCCAAGATATAATTTACATGCCCGCACGGAGGTTTCCGTGTTGGCGGACTCACGATTTTTTTAAAAAGCAATTTGGGCTTAACTGAACTTTTCCCCTCTTGAGGGATCCAGACGAGTTTGCGGACGAGTCTTGTGCAGGCTAGGCACCGTAGTGAGTTTTCGGGGATGCTGGAGTGAAGACCAGGTCCTCCAGGGTCCAGTCCTCTCCGTGGGCCGCAAGGATGTCAAATGCAGGATGGGCAGCAGGAAGACCTTGTGCCCACCCCACGGAGAATTAACTTGACAGTTAATTATAACAGAACACCCTTCACTGCAGCTACTTTACTCGATAAATCCGTTGAGCCCCACTGTGGTTTCCCATTACAATAAGAGGGGCCCTCAAGTCATCGTCGACTTGAAAAGAGTAAACTATACACACGACATCACAATACTTGAGATATTTGTGTACTTTTGTACTTGGGACACTCACAGAAAGCTGGTCAACTGTTTCGTCTGAAAGGACAGAACTGATTACATTGCTGGGTCGCTCGGACATGGTTTCCAAAGCTTTACGCTTGGCAGCATTGTACACCTTCTGCCGCTCCAGCTTCTCAGGCTTCGGAGGAGGATGATTGTGGTCGACTCGGGCTTTGGTTACGGTGTAGCTATCTCCGATGCACCGCAGCCTTGCCGGACATGCTCGCGTGCAACAGCTAGGTAAGAAAGTCCTTGTATGTGAGTTAGGACTATCGGTGTCCTATGGATTACATATACTGCAGAAACTTACTTGAGAATGTGGTTGTCTTGATACAACACACTTGGAACTATAAAGATTAAGCTACGTTCTTATGGCATGGAGGATGAGGTCAGATACTACCTATACTTGAATCTCAAGGGTATTTGCTACATGCCACACTAAGCCAGATCCGATACCTATAAGATTTTTAATGTTTATAGTCCATGTTAAATTCTACAAAGGCACCTTGATTTATGTAGACATGATGTTTGTTCGCAGTGGCGATCTGTCGGTTACCTGACAGTCATAACGGCGTTGGGCCGTTTGCAGTGATTCTCTGACTATAGTATCCATGACTGGCTGGTCCCCATGTTTGCCTGACTATTCAAAGCCTTTTTTTTTTTAAATCATCATTCCAGTCCACAGCAAACCAAGTGTGGACGAGAACAGGCCATCCACTGCCTTCTCGATTCCCAACCGTCATTAAACCCTTCTCAAATGCTTATCAAGATGGCTCTGTACCATGGATGGTTTCTTACGGTTTTCTATTCTATAGGAGTTAGCTAACCACCAGATAAAGCCAGTGCGAACGAACCTATGACTATCCATCTTGAATGTACCTATTTTGAATTTATTTCAAAATTTAGTTACATAATTATTTTATGTACAAATATAAGAAATGGAAGAACTATAATCTGGCTTTGTAATACTGAGGTGCAGTGCTGAAGATTTCAAGTTTATTGTGTACTCAGAGCTTTCTCATGCTGACATCTCTGCAGCAATCCTGCTTTTTTCCCCCTATTTTTCTGGTTTGGTAATAGCACAGGACTTTGTCATTAAGACAGTTCTTATCGATGGTTGAGAGCCAGACAAGATACTGAACGTTACCCACGGGTTCAGCGATACCCACCATTCTCCTACGATATATATTTTTTATTCTGATTTTTCAAAGTTTCGTACACCAGTGACGTCACTGCACCCTTCCCACCAGGACCCCTTGCGCACTGTGACGTCACTAGTGTAGGGAAATTCTAAAAATCATGCATTAAAACCTACTTGTCATAGGAGAGTGTGGTTGGTGTTGAAATGCTCACGATGGACTCCACTTTCATAAAAACAAGAACATTTTTCAGACCAATGGGTAACGCTAATTTAACCTGAAGACAGGTGCGCACACTGGCAAAGTAAGCAGGTAAACGGCACGATAGTGGATCTTTCGTCGACGGGTAAGGTCAACACACCCCTCGACTCCTCAGTCTGTCCCAATCTACAGAGCTACCTATGGTACAACCTCTCCCCACAACGGTCGATGTGGAACTGTCCATTTCCAGACATCGACACAACTGTCTATCAACAAAGGGACTCAGGTGAGTGCTATGCCTAAGGAAGGCTGCCGCCACACACTTGAGCATCAACAAGCATTTCCAGTCCACCTAAGGTTCGTTCGAACAGTGCCAGAACTGGTCCTGGATGGAGAGTTGGCTATTTGGGCAGACAGTACACGACTGTTCGGGATCAGTTTAGCAGCCCTGGATTTTTTCAGGACTGCTGATCCTGCATATGTGCACTCAATGCTTCTACCTTCAGCTTATGTGGATGGTTAATTCTTCAGGTTATCCCTTCAGAATCATCAGCATGCGTTCGGTCAGACAGTTCTGGACTCAATCCTGAATAGTTCTATCCCCTCATTTTCAGAACGCAATTCCACCCTGGACTGGTCCAGGACTCTCTATCCAATAAAATCACTAACCGCAGCGGAAGTGAGCTACCAGGACTGATGTGGGACAGTCCATCTAGGTGCACGGTCTATTGCCATATATCGACACAACCACCTATCGACCCTTCGCCTCAGGTGTGTACCTACTATGCCTAAGGAAGGTTGTCGTACACTTGAGTTGTGCATCAACAAGCACTCCAGTCCACCCCAACCTAACTGTAGCGAAAGTGATGTAACAGGATTGATGTGGGGTGTTTTACCTCCAACTTGTTCCTCCGCATGCTAAACGTCTATGGAAGCTGAACTTGAATCCTTGGTATAGCAGAAGTTCTTTCCCTCTGTTACTTGTTATGAACGAAACATTTGACCCGAGTCCCAGTAATGGTGCTAGAACAACATTAGTAACGAATCACATTGTGGAGAACCTTTCAAGAATCACAGAAATTATTTCACATATAATCCTAAAAAAATTGATTTAGCCTCAGCTGAAATATAACCAACAGAACACTAACCCGTGAATTCACCGAGAGAATCTTCAAGAAGATCAATCGGAATGTGGGAAGACAAGTCGGGCAGATCACTGAAAACCTTCTTCAAGACACCTTTAGACACAAGAAACCAAACAGCAGTTAGTTTAGGTGGTTCATCTAGAGGCCCTATGCTCCTCTTAGTAGTGACAGGTTATAACTTAATGTAACAGTTTAACATGACAGCCTAATGCACGAGGATTGCGGTGCTGCCGAGTGCCTCAATTGGAAGCTCCCACAACGCAGCCTCATTACTTCAGCTGATGAAGGTTCACATTATGAGCTGAGAGTTTGATGCCATACTACGAAGATTGAGTAGGCACTAAAATTATAATTATTAGGTTTCAATGTATAAATTGCAGGTAAATACAATGGAACAGCTACCACGACAATGAAATGACTGATTGTAATTAAGATGTTGAATACTAAATTTGAATGTGTGCATTACAGAATCAAAAATCCCGATCAACTTTCTCTACCATGACACAAATAAGTCGAAGAGTTTCATCAATAACTACCTATAATTGGTACACACTAAGTTTTCTTTGTGAATGACTGATGAACTGTACGTTGTAGAGCTATGAAAAATGGCGTGGATAGCTGGTAACCAACAGAAGGAATAATAATTAAAAATGGATACCTAAATATCATTGATGCCTTAGCCTGCCAAAAGATATGATTGGAACCACTGTGACCGCAGTGTTACCAACCATATTGCAGTACAGGAACCATAATGAGATAAATTATTATAATATATAATAATTATATTATCAAGGCAGCTAAACACAAGAACTTCCAATTCACAACAGACATAAACGTGTATTATATTCTCACAATTCCACAGGAGCTGACCCAAGTTGGGCAGGTACCTAACTGCAAAGTATATTAAATAAGCTTATAGCAATGAGATATTGATCAACGTCCTGGAAGCAAATCTAGAGAATGCTGTCCTTGTCACGCCCGCAGAGCCCTCCGATTTCCTCCGCATTCTGGAGTAGTCACATCAGATTCAGACCGACTAGATATTGGTCTTGGAATGGAGCTTTACCTGAAAAATGCAATGCTTGCTTAAGATGTTCTCTTCAACAGAGAAATAAACACTCGATAATATAGCTGCCAAATTCAGAACAACCAGATAATCAATCCCATTGCTTTACTAATCAACTGGGTATTCCAGTGAACCTAAAAATAAGATAATTCTTGGAACAGGTTAGTTCAAGTTACTGTAAAAGGACGTAGAGTGTGGGAGAAGGTGATAATTGTGTAATATAAGGAAGGAAATGCGAAATGAAGCTATCAGATGTTGAAAAAGCGCCGGTCCAACGTCTACGTCACCAAGGCTGGGATACCTCTGTGTGTGTGGTGGCGTGGGCGTATTATAGTATCCATAGGGATCTTGCCAATCAAGGTCTCCACTCATTTTGTCTAATATTACTTTATTGTTCAAGAGTGGTCAAGTTATGTTAGAAGAAACTTCAGCAATTATATTATTTCCATCTCGTTTTGTATATTCCATTTTAATTTGTTGTTTTCCCCGATACTAGGAGGCAGTGAAATATCACTACATCACAACTCCAAATTTCTATTTGCTTTTCTAATTTTACGTTAACATTTTCTCATTAACTCTGGAAAATAAATCACTGAAATACCCCATTTGTAGGAGGCAAACAGAAGTTGGTGAGTTCATAACCTTTGTTGTTCATATTTTTGTGCTGTTACTCTGAGTGGGGTAAGCATCTGCACTTGATAAGTCTAGCAACTTCGATCAGTGTTTGTGCAGTTTACAGTATGCTTGGAGCTTGCTCCAATGGATGGGCAGGGTTAAATTACTCACCTGGGGGATCCTACTCCCCTCAGTACATATTTATTTGTGCTGTATCAAGACGGTTCAAACACCCTGGTAAAGGCCAAAGAATGAACTGCAACGCTGAAAAATGATGTTGTTTGCAGTATCCATGCTGGCTCTCCACCTAAACCCAAGCAGCAGGCGACCAATAGGAATGGAGAGCGCTATGCAGCTATTTGCATTCTCACAAATTGCAAATAGCTCTCGAAGTTTTGACGGTTGTCACGACTATAAATGGCGGCACAGCGTTCTCAATAACTGAACAGTTCCCACTGGTCCCCTCCTATAGATGTTTAAATGCCACAATGAAGTAAAGTGGGGTAAGCCAGTGGCCAATCCCGCAAAAAAGTTGTCACTCGGTGGTTGGGATTGGGATGATGACTGGATTCTTATTCCAACATAGGTAGGCACTAGGCCTGCGGTGTGGCAATAGGTAGCTATGATCGGATCAAATTCTGATCCTCCTGAAACGACAGCCGACCAAGTCCACGGGGCCAACAGGACAGTCTGATGTAAAGCCTCAGCTTGAATTGTCTGTACCAATTCAAGCCAATTTCTATCAGCTCATTTGTGTGACAGCCTTGAGTCGTATGGTAAAACTGTGCATGCGAACTGTCAGCTAAGGAAGTTGTGCAGTTCTCTGGCTTAATTTCGTTTTCCGAGGGCCGAAGCACGTAGAACGCTCACGCTCAATCTTACTGCGCAGCTAAATCTTAATGTGTTGTTGCGTGTTGACCGCCCTTAGCTGGGTGTCAGTGCGTTCATTCGAGTTGCGTCTTAAAGAAATTTCAGCTTGGTGATCGTGCTGCGATCACAAAGCACATTTCCTATCTAATCCGGGGTTCTGAGGGTAACGCTTTCTGACAGGTCACTGAGACCCGAGTGTGTCTAATGCTAATGTGACCAAGTATAAGGTCCTCAAGCTTAAACCTCGTCAGATGTCAACTTAGTAGGCAGCACCAACGAGCCTATATTGGTGAATGTTTGCTTGTTAAAATTTTCTCCCCAAGTTGATTTACCGACTTGTAAAAAGAACCTCTGAGCTGTTCACACAAATTCACTATTATTCACACAAAACAATTTATAAATACTACCTACTGTCACTTGATAAATGTATGTAAATCAGATACATACCAAAGTTACAAGCTACCTACTCGGCTATTTAACTTTTAACCTACCTACTCACTTATTTAATTTTTGTTAATGAACAAGAGAATGGAAATACTTGCAGAAAGACATCAAAGATCAAAAATCAAATTCAAAAAGTACAACTTATAACAACACAGAAAACAAACATCTTGGGGTGTGTGTGTGTGTGATTCTCCGTTCTTGGGGAGTTGGGGACTATTACGGCAGAGTATCCATGACATACAAATACATCCACGTTGGTTGGTTCGTTTTTCTTGTTGAATTGCATCTTCTCAAGTTGTGACGGTATTTTTTTTCTACCATCCACGATGAAAGAACTATCTTATTGCTAATCTATAATCTAATCTAATAATTTATTTGCAAAGCCTGTCAAATGTTGTTAAGGAATGAAAACTAACCTCTTCTCTGTGGCGAAGATTCAACGTTGTAACGTCCCTCGGTCTGGAATGTTCTGTACCTGTTGCGCTCTCGTTTCTAATAATGTCATTTGCCTGCATAAAACATACCTAATGATTTCGCATTTGGAGCCAAAAGTATCAAGGCTAGGTAGTAAACAGGATAGGATAGGCGAAGTTACACTTGGAAGGTACGTAGGCAGGTAAGGTAAACTCCCCAATATTGGGTCATCGGTAGGTAGATGGTAGTGGAAAATTTGCCAAAGAAATGCAGAAAATAAGGTTTTGAGACCACTTCCGAGTGTGTTCCTTCCTCCATGGCAATCCGGTGGACCATGGAAGAAGGTGGACCTTCCAGACCGAGTGGCAAAACATGATGCATGCTATGCCGAACGCGGGATCCAGTGCACAGAATAACAGAACGGGACAGTGTTATTTATTACAACAGTTTACGGAGCGTCAACTAGTCTTTGCCGAGCTGTGAATCACAGAACAGGGGACCGTGAATGCTGGTGAAAGCTATAAGTAATACATACCAAGGTATGTTCCTCCAAGTCTCAAAGATTAAGGTTTTTATCTCATTATTTTAGTTCACTTTTAGTTCAATTTTGTTTTCACTTCGTTCTCAATAGGTGTTTTTTTTGTGTGTGCTAATAGTGAAAGGGGTTTTCCACTATTGGAACTTCCGGTTTCCACTTTTGGGTAAGTACTGTACTTATTTAATAGCATTCAAACCTTGCTTTAGAGCATCTGCGTCATCCGTTTGTCTTGAAATTTCAACAAACCAACTTGTGGATCTTGAGAAGATGTGGTGAAGAGTTCATTCAGTAAGATCGGATGATTCGGAAAGTATCGAGGGAAAATCACGCGTAAGACTGTTGAACTCTAAATTTGATAGAGTTTGAATGATTTTTGTTCATGTTTGATTGGGGGAATTCTTATTATCCTTTGGTTTTTATAAGCAAACGCCTGCAAAAAAGCTGTCAGAACGAGAAAGATTACCAAGCGTTGGAACTTCTGATTCTTGGCCAAAAAGAAGTCAGAAGCGTTGGACGCCGCAAAAAAAAAAAGCCAGACGAGAGGAAACTGAAGAAAGAAAAAGCGGAAGAATTGAAAAGAAAGAAGAAAGCAGATGAACTAAGTACAAAACAAAACAAAAAAGGGACGAAAATGTCTAAGATGGCGTTCTCAAACTTCAGAAGACAATGAAGAAGATAGAGAAGAATGGAAACCATCTGGTGAAAGTGAAAACGAACACGCTCAGGGATTCTCCGAATGTCAGGAAGAAATTCTCTTGATGCAAGTGAAGCACACCCTGCTAACATAGGTACTCCCTGAAAATTACGCCAATTCTTGTGCGATGATCATTGAAGAAATATTTTATTTACAAGGTCTTGACATTGCAAGAGAACATAATGAATTAAAGGAGGATGAAGAAGTTGTTGATGACAAGGGGAAGAATGAAGAGGAATTCGACCGTCAGAGATAATGGAGAAAAGAATACTGAAGACATACCAGGCCCAGGCTTTGAACTGGTATCCAACAAAAGAGATGTGGAATAAAACCTGTGATGAAATCAGTTCGATAGAAAGGAAAACTTCTCTTGATGATACAGAGATTAAACGAACATCAAAAAGGCAGTTTTGTCGTGGCGCAATTCAAGAAATCCAGGTGAAACACTGGGTCATGGATACCCCTCAGCTGCGGTACCACTCTCATGTAAATTTATAGGTTCAACCAATAAATGAGTAGAAAGGCGAGCTGTGACGCTTCCGGAAAAAGACCAGAAGAGTCCATCTCCATCGAACTCCCAACGACTCTTAACAGTCGTAACGGCCTTTGACATGCAAGGGACGAGGTGGAGGCACCTTTATAAACGCCCGGCTCGCCCAGCTCTTCATTCGACTGACCGCTCTCGCACCTGCGACTTCTCTCTCACTCACCTTATGCCCTCTCTCTCTCTCTCTTACCCTTTTGTCTACACTCGCATCTGCTGTAGTGGTAACCGCGGGATGCTTCATCCCCTAACACTCGCTGTGGTGATAACCACGGTTGTTAGCATCCTCATCCTTAGCGTCTGCTGTAGGGATAACCGCGGGACGCCTCTTCCTCTAACGCCTGCTGTGGTGATAACCGCGGGGTGTTAGACTCCTAAGATGAGGCCTCCTCTCTCCTCCTACCCAGACCTACCCTACCTTTAGGCTAGGGATGTGGCGTTCAGCACTGAACGGATCCGAACTGAACGGATCTTTCAGTTGAACGTATCCCAACTGAACGGGTTCCCAAAGAGTTGCCGTTCACCAGTTCATGAACTCCCTCTTGTGACGTCCTCACTCCTCGTACCTTCCTCCGATCCCACTCCTTCTCCTTGTCACCACCCGTTCTCAACTCCTTTACCCTTCCCCTCACCTCTCCACTCTTTCTGCCCTTCCCTTCAACCCTTACCGTTCTTTCCTCCCTTCCCTTATCCCTTGAGCTGAGAGTTGACTGACCAGTTCATCAACTCCACGGAATAACAGAATCAAGTTCAACTCCTTCCCTTCCCTTCTTCACTCTTCACCCCTCCCTACCCCCCTTACCGATCACATCACCCTCCCTTCACCTACCTTCTACCTGAACGGGCTTTGGAGGGTCAAACTTGAGAGTGAAGAACTGAAGAACGGTGAACGGATCCCAAAGAACTGATCCCAGAAAAGAGTGAACTGGTGGGAGTTAACTCCCGGAATTGAACGGATCTTACACATCCCTACTTTAGGCCACGACACTGGTGATCCCTCAACTACCTCTCACCACACACTGTTTGCCACCTTCACTACAGTATCCACGTAGCGATTCTAGACAACAGCTATTCGCACAGTTCAAGTCCTTCACGAGTTACCAACCCCGTCGAAATTTGGATGTGAAATTCTGTAATTGAAATCGTCGCTTTCATGTTCGGATAGGTTCAGTTGAACTCGTCCACAGTCGGGCGGCCTGCCGGTTCCCTCTCAACCTCTCTCCATGTGTCCCGATTATTATTATAAAATGAAATCCTGGTGAATTCAAAACGTGCTCCGTTTAATACAAAAACCAACAGGTTAAAGTGCCCTGCCCGCAAGCTCATTAACATCGAAGATCGAAAAAAAGAAGGTGAGCTTTAAAAAAAAAGTAAAAATAAACTAAAAAAAAAAGTCTCGGAAATTCGGTTGCTCGATCTTCATTCCCATGGCAGAGAAGGATCCTTATGCCTTGGGCCTGAATACTGTGGGGAAGTCGAGGGATAAGTCAAATTTCCCTCAGTGGTTGTTTCACATTAATGTGATATTTAAATCGCAAGAGATGTACAAGGTGGTAACCAGCGTTGATCAGCTACCTGAATCCGCAGCCGAAATTGCGGAATGGAGTCGAAAAGATGCCTTAGCTCAACGTTACATCCTCGCTACCATTGATAAAAAATAAAAACGCTGCAAATCCCTGCACAACGGTTTATTATTTTGTACAGAATACCCTCCTGTTACAGATCACAGCTCTCTGTATAGATAACCCTTCTATATAACATATACTGTAGGTAGGTACTATTCTACACCTTCCGTAGGTTAGTACCTAACCCCGCTCTCGTTACTAGGTACCTACCTAAACCATTGTGTAATTTTTTACCTGTATAGGTTCCCCTTCTACGGAGATAGAATAATGAACCGTTGTGTAATAATTTGGACATCAATAATACTTCAACGGATGTTCAAGTTGCAAAAGTACCTATCAACAAAATCCAGCCCCTTCATGGTAGATGAGCCGTTGTGTAAAAATTTACGGTTGTGTAATAATTTACCGTGGTGTAATAATTACCGTTGTGTAATGATTTACCGTTGTGTAATAATTTACCGTGGTGTAATAATTTACCGTTGTGTAATAATTCACCGTTGTGTAATAATTTGCCATTGTTTAATAATTTACCCATCAATAATACTTCAACGGTTGTTCAAGTTGCAAAAGTACCTATCAACAAAATCCAGCCCCTTCATGGTAGATGAGCCGTTGTGTAAAAATTTACGGTTGTGTAATAATTTACCATGGTGTAATAATTACCGTTGTGTAATGATTTACCGTTGTGTAATAATTTACCGTGGTGTAATAATTTACCGTTGTGTAATAATTCACCGTTGTGTAATAATTTGCCATTGTTTAATAATTTACCCATCAAGAATACTTCAACGTTTGTTCAAGTTTCAGAAGTAGGTACCTACCAACAAAATCCAATAGTCCATCACTTATCAAATGAAACAATATCGCAGAACAAGCAACTCGACTTCATACAGCCATCCTTGATTATAATCAGGTGGCCCCTAGCGATGATATCCGGGCCGGAGTTATACCGTTTGATTCACGATCGTGTTGACGAAGCTTTTTGGTGCACACGAACGGCTGGACGTACGATGCTCCGGGTGGCCTCAAAAAATTGTTTAGCTCAAGACAAATTTAATAACGTAAAAAAACAATACCCTTCAATCGAATGTTTTCGAGCTACGGCGTTCTGAAAATTTCAACCCCTATTTTGAACCCTTTAGAGATGACTGACAGTAACGCCGAGCTTCGAGGACCAACTAGACCCCGAACGGAACCTATAACCCGAATTTCATCAATTTTCTTTCATGGTAACTGAGAAAATTGGCCCGTACGGCGTACGGCGGACAGACAGAAATATTTTTATTGCAGTTTTGGATTCTACATACCTTGAAACGTAAACCATCAAATTTTGAGGGGGGGTAAGAATTTTTTTTTTCTTGCTCGATTCCAATGGTTCATTATTGAAAATAATAAACCAAAAATAAAAAAATAGTGGGCGTATAATAATTGTAAAAAACGAAATGGTTGTTTAATTGTGAATAAAATCCACTGACATTTATGCCAAGTTGTGTAGCATTCGATCAGGATAAGGACCTTAAAAAGAACGATTTAATGCAGCTGTTTTTCACGTACAAGTGTGGCAGTGCCTTGGACATGGCATCAAATATTAGCAAGCTCGAAAACTTAAGGTATGAGCTACTACTGCTGGCATCGCAGATGAGGACAATCATGACAGGGAAAATTTTATCCCTTTCAACACCTTCATGACCGCTTGGAATTTGAAACCAGCAGACGAAAGGAAATTCGGCGATCTCTTCTTTGTAAAGGAAGAAAACCTAACAAATAATTCCCAGTTCAAACGAAAGCGCAAGAAAAATAAAAACGAGAACTTCAATAAAATCAACATCAATTGCCTAACTGCCGATTTTGTAAAAAACGGAACCACCCACCCAGAACAGAATAATTGTTTTTTTCCCCCAGAAATAAAAATAACAGCAAGACGGAAACAAAGATAAAAGCGGCGGAAATATGAGTAAGAACCAACGCGGAAACATCAAATGTAGCATTTTTGACAAGTTTGGTTGAATCTGAGACCGGCTCGTCGAAATGGATTGCCGATTCGGGTTCATCCTCCCATTAAAGGAACAATGCTAAATTGGTGAGCGATTTTGAACAAACATCAAAAAACATCGGAACTGCCAAAATACGACATATTTGGATGGATAGGACTTAGTACACTAGGTGGAAACGTTGAGCAATGGATTTAAAAAAAACCAAAACAACAAGTCTAGTTTGGTCAACCTTTCCCAGCTATATATACATATATATGTATTTATTTGTGCCACTCCAGACAATATCTGACCTTGGGTACATGATAAAAATTCCAAATTTCGCCAAAATGTTCGTATTACCAAACGAAGATGTGAGTTCGAAGATGAGCAATTTTCAACAATTCTAAGGGGGTCAAATTTGGGTTTTATGGGTCAAAAATTGGTAATACCGGCTAAAATCACGAACAGTAATTGATATGAAATCACAGAAAGTGGAATGGAATCACTGGAATGGAAGGGTGAGTATAGCAGAAAAATACCATTTTAGTTGTTTTTCATACGGAATAGTGTACGAAGGTTCAAAAATTTGGATTTTTGGGGTCAGCAATTGGGCTAAATTCACATGAACTCGCCTGACGTTGTGTGGGATGGTGATTCATGACGGAAAGAGGTATTGATAAAAATATTTTTCTCAAAAAAGAGTGGGTCACATTTGACATTACATGTGTCAAAAATCGGGAAAAATGGCTAATATCACGAAAAAATGGTATAATGTTACGAAAAATGGTATGATTTCGCGCTACGTTCATAATACATGTTTTTACACAGTAGCCCGAATTGTTCTGCGAAAATTCAGTCTTATGAGTGGAACTTGTTTGATTCTTGAGAGTCCTGTTCAAGGATAAAAAATAACTCTTATGTCAAAACCAGGACAGAATTGACCAAATCAGGACGGCTGGCCACCAACCCTACTCTCAACCTGATATTTACAGTTTCCTACTCTGAACCTAATATTTTACAATTCTTTACTCTGAACCTGATATTTACAATTCCCTACCCTGAACCTGATAGTTAAAATTCCGTACTCTGAACCTGATATTTACAATTCCCTACTCTGAACGGCATTTCTCTATTTGAACCTGATTTGCAATTCCGTACTCTGAACCTGATATTTACAATTCCCTACTCTGAACGGCATTTCTCTATTTGAACCTGATTTGCAATTCCGTACTCTGAACCTGATATTTACAGCTCCCTACTCTGAACGGTATTTCCCTATTTGAACCTGATATTTGCAATTCCCCACTCTGAACCTGATATTTACAATTCTTTACTCTGAACCTGATATTTTCAATTCCCTACCCTGAACCTGATAGTTATACAATTCCGTACTCTGAACCTGATATTTGCAATTCCCTACTCTGAACCTGATTCCTCCAAGTCTAAAGCCACGGTTACACTTGCGGTGTTGGGCCCAACACCGAATATTCGTCGGCCTCTTCCCGCAAGTGCAACCGCGGGACAAATGCCCAAATGCGCGCAAATATTGGTACTCGGGGATGCTCGGTCAAAAGGCGGTTTTTTGTCCCGAGTCAAAGGCGGCGAATATTGGCCACTAGTGTATTTGTTCAGCGCATACACATGGGGCCGAGTGTTTGGCGGGTTTGTTTCCCGAGGCAAGTTGAAGGCGCAGAGCTCGCGTTCATTAATAAGTGAACCCAGAGCGTGAATCACAGGAAACATTTTCCTGTGATTCACACTCCGAGTTATTGCTGTGTTGTTGTTGTTGTAGGGGTGCCCGACAATCCAAAAGGAATCGATTTAAATCGAATCGATTTGTTAATCCAATTCAATTCAAATCGTTTATTAACGGAAATATCCAATTAAAAATTTACATAAAACATTTTCATAAAATAGATGATTTAAATTGTGATTTAGGTACATCATATTTTTGTTGATTGTGTTCTGCGTTCATCGTCGATGCTTAGGGTTGAGAGCCAACACCGCATGTGTGTGCGGGGTGCGCGTCAAGATTCGACAAACTCCGAGCACATGTAAATATTCGGGCGAGTAAGGGCGAATACTCGGTGTTGGCATAAGGTTTACCCAGTTCTGCGCTTTTCAACGACCTGCGAGATCCTCGCCTATCACGCCAACCTTGTAAAACGCAGAATCTGCCTCACAACCGCCACAATCCCACTGGACAGTCCAGTCCTCCTCCCTGATCACATCCGTAGCATCCGTCCCGGGCTCACCCCACCGGGCTCGCCCCACCACCTGCCTCCTGCCTTCGTGATTCCATCTCTTCCAGGACCAGGATCCCGCACTGCTAAAGTCAGAATCAGTCGGACAGCCGGCTCGCGTTTGCTCTCATCACTCAGTAGGCGACGATCACCACCGTACTGCGTCCGAAAAACGCGTCTACCAAATTCCCAACGGAACCGGATTACGGCGACAATTATACAAAACCTACCCTGTAAATTTAATTTGAATTCCTACAATTACGCAACGCGAAATTCTAAAACTCTCACAGTTTTATTCGGCGATAATTTCCCAGTTTGTGCTGCTTCGAAGGTGAGGGTTTTGTAATTGCAAGAATCACCGGTAGGAAAGGTATGGGATGATGTTGCGGGTCGCTGTGCCGATCGCAGCTTTCCTGGCGGTCTCGCTGGCGGTCGTCACCCGGGAGATGCGAGAGCGCGAGTTCTTCCGACAGTTGGAAGTCATCAACGTTGACAGCATCCTCATCAACCAAAGACTGATTGACAGATACATCAAGTAAGTTCTCAGGCTCTTTTAGGCAACTCGGATTCATTTTCCGTGGGATCATTCGGTCGATTTTTGGACTGGGCTTATCTACGACCTACACCTCCCGAGGTTCTCGTGTGGGACGTGG
Source organism: Leptopterna dolabrata (assembly GCA_954871275.1). NCBI lineage: Eukaryota > Metazoa > Arthropoda > Insecta > Hemiptera > Miridae > Leptopterna > Leptopterna dolabrata. The sequence continues at coordinate 6,757,898 of OX940984.1, read as the reverse complement.
AAAAAGTACGCTGATAGCCGAATCGATTGGCTCACCTCCACTTGAATCGCAGCTTCACTGACTTGACTACCCTATTTACAACTTGTTAGATTGTCCGGACATTTTAACATGTACATCATGTTTTACCGCTGGGTTTTGTGCTCGAAAATTAAGCAAAATTAAGCACGAGCCGTCATGAAGTACTCATTTTCTTCGCTCCTAAACCTAATTTACACTCCGAAGCTGTAATTTAGTTTGTAGACTCCTTAGGACTTATGACTTTTACCTGACGGTGCATAGGCCCCGGATCAGCTGAGAGGCTCCTAAAGCTAATTTCTACGCTATTTAGAATCCGAAGCTGTAATTTAGTTTGTTGACTCCTTAGGACTTCTACCTGACGGTGCACAGCCCCCGGAACAGCTGAGATGCTCCTAAAGCTAATTTCTACGCTATTTACTTGATTTACAATCTGATTAGCATTATTGAAGAAAGAATATACAAAATCCACAGGATTTTCCCGTCGAAATCAACTGCATTGACGCCCAGGTTCTTAAACTAATATTTAATATCAGAAAAATCATGCCGTGTATCATTTCTTTCCTAATAGACCTAGAGGTAGTATCAAAATAATTGTGCAGGTGAATCAAAACAATTGAATGGCACAATCAATGTTCAAAGATAATTTGTCAAAAATACGAGCCTAATTCGTGTTTGAATGATATCTTTCAATCACACCTTTCCATAATTCTTTCAACCACATTTCGTACAGACACTCATAGTACAGATCAAAAATCGTACAGATCACATCGCCGTTACATTCAATAATTACATTACGACGTGAGAAAACATGATACATGATTTTTATTTATTGGTTGCAACAGGGAATATTGTTTATTTTTATCCCCAATTTTTTAGTAAATTCCCCGAACTTTTCGAAATTTCTTTCATGTCACATGGGTTAATTATTCTGTTGGACATACCTACTTCATTTACTATTTCTTTCATGCGGAATAATTTAAATACCTATTTTTGATGTTTTCCACCAATTTTGGCCCCCAAGAAGAATCCCAGCATTCAGTTTTATGAGTCAAAAACATGGGAAATTGAAATCACCATAAATTTATATAATAACACTAGAAGTAGTATCAACAGGTAAATGAAGACAAATGGTACTATCAATGATCAAAGATGTTTTTTCAAAAATAGTAGCCTAATTCGTATCTTGGGGGGTCAAAACTGGTGGAAACCATCAAATAGCCATTTAAATTATTGCACGTAAAGAAGCAATAAATAAACAGCCAACGTTTCTGCACGTATGTCCAGCAGAATAATAAACCCATGTGACAAGGACTTCGCAGCGTTTTTGGAATCTGCACCTTGAAACGTAAAAGAAAAAAAATTGAGGGGGTGTTACAAAACAATTTTTTGCTGAGCGAATACATAGGTGTATTATTTACAGAATATTAAATCAAAACTCTCCAGTAACCCGTATGGCCCAGGATAAGTAAGACTTTCCGGGGTCGCCAGTGGAAAAAAATGCTGGAAATTGTTTTAATCGATTTATTTGACATCTAAATGACGTATCCTAGGTTTGCACCATCCTCCTCTGCGAGCTTCAAAGGAATGGTCCAAAAAACTACGTAATTTTCGGACATCGTTCAGATTTCTGCTGATTACTTCTAAAACATGCATTTTGCAGAATCGTTACGTAGATAAAGGAGCATTAAATTCTGCGTCAATTGACTGCCCACAACTTGTAATTCGGCCCGGCATTATGGCCGAAATAATGGTCAAAATTGACCATTTTTACCAAAATCGTTAAGAAAGTTCATATACAAGTTCATGGCGTTGAAAGGTCGGTACCGTAGAAACGGCTGTTCTCAAGTGAAAAGCGTTTTGAATAATAGTTGTAGAGCATCGAGTTCTACGTTCAGCTTTAACAAGTTACACGTCAAATTCGCGGATAGCAGAAAATGGAAAATTTACCATTTTTGTAGACGACCGAATTTAACATGCAAGGTGCTTGCTGAACGCAGAATTTAACGCTGTAAAACTTTCATTCTATGCATTTTAACATGGATATGTTTTTGCCCTGGGGGGTCATTCTAAAATTTGCGACCGAAAAAAATGCAACGCTGCAACCGATAAACAATTTGGAGATGTGCGTGTGTAGTTACCGACAATACCCAGCGAAACAATAATGAAATGAGCACAAACCATTTTATTGAACGAATTGGAAGGTAGCGATTGGAAGGTAGCACCTAAAAATGTGCCTTCTGCGTCAGCGTCGACGAGAAGAACAGGAGCGCGAGGAATTTAATCAATTCAAAAATTTATATCATTTTTCCACTTCATGGAAAAACATTGAAAAGTGGATGTGAAAATACAGCGCCCAAAAACATATCCATGATTCAATGTTTTTCCATGAAGAGGAAAAATTTCGTTTTTAGAGAATCTTTAAGCTAAATGTCGAATGTGTTTCATCAAAGAAACAAGATAATCGCAAAGTTGACCATACCATTGGAAAGCTTATTAAATGAAGAAGTTTTCAAGAGATTTGCCAGTTTCCAGGATTTTTTGCTCTAGCCACTTCCCTTGGTTTCTAATAGGTACATGATAACAGAGGATATGGAGATATGTTGAAAAACGTCTGCCAATTTAAATATTGATCTTGAACTTGAGAATTTCTTGAGACCACCCGGTGCATTGTACAAAAAACTTTGGCTGCTACAATTTATATTCCATAGAATCTTCAGAACACACATTTCTCAAAAATCTTTCCTCTCCTTTTTTCACAAGAATAAAAAATAATTTCAAGCAGATTCCAAATCAATTTTTATATAAATATTGAATATAGGATAAATTGGATCGAATAGCCTGCTACCGTAGCTGCCTACTCGCCATAATATTCATTGTCACCTAGCGAAACCTACGCAACGACATCGTCCAAAAATTATGTGTCGATATTGAATTCAGTTGGTGTAATTTCCATTTAGAACAGCCGTTTCGACGGTACGAAGTTCGATGTCACTACTTACATCAACTTTTTCAGCGGTGTTCGTAATAAGTTCATTTCTGATACCTAATTGATTTCGGCCATACTGCCGGGTCGAATTACAAGGTGTGGGTAGTCAATCGACGCAAAATTTAACGATCTTTAATTTATGCACGAGTAAATTTTTCTGTAGGATGCACATTTGAGCAAATATTTGAAAAAATCCGAAAATTTCGTGTTTTTCGCCACCATCTTCAAAGCTCGCAGCGGAGGACGGTGCAAACCTAGGATACTTCTAATGAAGCGATTAAAACTATTTCCAGGTTTCCTCCAATTTTTTCCACAACCAGGTCTTATTTAATTGGCCTAGTGCGCAGCGCTCTGCTAATTTGTTTAAATTGTCCTGTACTAAGTAGGTTTCTCTTTTTCCGTACCTATCTAAATATAAATCTTCTGTGAGGAGATCACTTGACACTTATGCATGAACCATTCATTATCCTCTTCATCATTCTAATTTATTCTTACATTGCATTTTTTGTATTTAGTAGTTTCTTTTTGTGTAATGGTACTTGTCTTATCTGTAATAATTATTGCATTTGAAAAATGGGTTTTAACACGTACATTTTAATAAATAAAATACATAACTAAGTAAGTAGCTGCAGGGGGGACAAGAGCACTTGTTACCTGTATTCTGGCGATGTGGTGCTCAAGTTGTCCACTGTCTAATAAATTAGGCAGTATATTATTATTCTCTTAATAGGTAGGCTTCTCTTTTATTATGTCAGTATTACTATGACAGTAAGCATTGTGTGGCTCTTTAGAAGGGGAGTGATACGAGTACGTGCATGAATAGTCAGATAAGTCGGCTACCTAATGTTATTTCTGGAACACCCTCAGAGCTAGTTTATAATGGGTACCCTATTTTCAATTTTGAGGGGAAGAGAAAAATCCAATTTTTTAGCCAATTGGGTTCCATCGGTTGTTGGAACCAATAATTTCATCGCCCTGTACACCGTGATATTGCTTGATGATATTGAAAACTGGAGTAAGATCCTTGATTACTGGTCTACCCAACATAGTTCCGAATTTAGGAGAAGGATTTTTCGCCCCCTACCACCCAGTTGTTGAACTTTCAGTACATATCCCAGCCAACTGTCAGCCGTTTCACTTTCGAGTGTTTCCATTTCGTGAAGGGGTAAAATAACTCCTTCCATGATTGCCATTATAAAAACTTGCGTTTCCACTTCTCAAGGTTAGAGTGAGGAGTAGTTTTTATGGGGTTTAAATGAACGATGCTATACCTACCTGTAGGTATAGCATGTCGACAAGACCAGGGTTATATAACGATGATCGAGTCTACAACCACCTCCCTCCCCACTGCTTTGGTTACCTTTCCAGACGTGGGAGTGGTAATGGACAGAATAGCTAGGTACGTACCGTTACTCAGGAAAAAATTTAAAACCCGTCTTTTGTTCCTCACGCTTGGATAATATAAATAATAGCCTACGTCTTATTAAGACCGCTGAGCCTCTGGAGAACAGATTGGGACGAATAATAAGTAATCCCACCAATTCCCACACATTCGTGACGATCTTGCATTCGCAGGAGCCATCCTTTGCCTGCCCTTGTCCTCCAAGGATTTTCCAAGACTATTAACCCCAACTCTTTGTTCTAATGGTAAATAGTTAATTTTCAACGCCTGTAAACCAAAGCTAAACTAACGCATCTAATCAATTTTATCTATTAAAATACCCTTCCTGGAATACTTATACGTACCTATATATGCCAGGTATCCATAAGCAGGGACAGGAAATCAAGATATGAACCTTTCTTACAGGACCGTTAACATGCGTGGAAGATTATCCTTGTGCTTTTGGCGCTCATTAGCCTTGTTAGTCTTCATTCAGCTTGACGTGAACATCCTGTTGTAAAAAATAGGTTGTCTGGTTTGAGACATCAGATTTTCACCGATCTACTTTTCATTTTTTGTATCCAACGCCCGTCTCATTCATTCGACGTCTTGCTGCCCAATATTTTTCACACGCTGTTTTCACACGATCTACCATAAAAAGACATTTAAAAAAAAAAAAAAACCACAGTCATGCAGCATGGCTATAAGAGCGAATTTTCGAAGTTTTCGGCATCTTCCTCCTCCGCCTAAAATTTTCTGAAAATTAATTTTCGGCCAATGTTTTCCCAACTTGATACCATACAAAATTAAAACAGGAGTAGTTTTACGCAAAGTAAAATTTGGGGTGGAAGGAGGGGGAGGGGGAAATCAAAAATGTTTTGAATACCAGAAGAGTAGGTATTGGGTACGTAACAAATTTTTTGTTCCATTTTTTGCCGAGCAACACCTCGGTTTGTAGATTTTCCAACGCTGAACACGATGGTGAAGTCAGAATTGCGATATCCCATTCCGTTATCAGATTAGAGCAGACGAACCAGGAAGAACATCTCAAGAAATAACCACGTTCCTTCATCTTCAAAGTGCTCCAGTTTGAGAATGGAATGAGATATCGCAATTCTGATTTCACCATCGTGTTCAGCGTACAAAAACCTTTAAAATGAGGTGTCACTTGTCAGACTTTTTCATTTTGGGAATTTATGGGTAATTTTCCCCCCCTAAAACTCCCCCTTAGGGTGACCTGATTCTGCCCATCTTCGAACTTAGCCTGTCGATTGCCAAGACAGATTTTTCGTGCAAATTTGAACTTTTTATCTCAATTCTTTCGAGAGTTATCGTCTGGAATGACACATACATATATAAATATATATATAAATATATAAATATATAAATATATAAATATATATATATATATACATATAATTTTTGGTGTCTTTCGGCAGGGAATTCAGGATGGTCTGAAACGGATTTTGGTATAAAAATCTTTCGGAAATTCGAGTTTTAAAAATTTTGGACCGAGAACAATAGCTTCCTTTTCTTCGAAAATTCGCTAAAAAACAAACATGAGAGTTGAGAGTTGAACAAAAAATGATCCAGAGAGTTGTATAATTGTCGTAGTTCACGACCCTATGGTACATCTACTCGTAAATGTATTTATATTTTTACTGTAGAACTTGGCTGTTCTAGTTCATTATTTATAATGAAGAACCGTTGGAATCGACCGGAAAAACTGTTTTATCCCGTCAAAATATATTGACAATAAGTTGAAAGTCTGAACTGAAAAAAAAAACCCATCAATATGAGCGTGAATCAAAGCTATTGATAATATTGTCATTGAGGGGAACTGACAAAGGGCCGTTACAGTCGGTGCACAGCAATTTGGTTTGTCGTCCGAAGGTTCTCCTACCCAAAATATTAGGCCCTTGTATGTATTTCTTCAGAATGGGCCCGCTGACCCCTAAAACCTCATTTTTTCACAGTTCGAGTTTTATACCTGCAAAAATGTTTAATATTTGATGACTCATTCTTATAGGAAATTTAGCGCTGATTCCGAATATACTCGTACCTACCATATTAATGTTCCCACACTTGAGATGGTAGTTTCACCGCAAACCTCAAAAAACGCGTTTAGCGATTCTTTAACCTTAAATTTTGAAATGCCACTCCTAAAAATGCCCCAAAAATTCCGGCCAACTAATTTGTTTTTTAAATTGATGTCAAGAGCCAATTCCGATTTTTTAAAACTCACGAGCGACAAAAATATCAGAAGTGACAGGATATTTCATCCATTTACTATCCTCCTTGGCACTGTAAAAATATGACATCACAGCAACTGAAATTGAAAAGGTAGAAGATAATCAAACCCAACTCCGCACACGCATTTTTAATTAATGTGAGGTCAATAAAATCAGTAGGTAGGTACTTCAACATAATACTCCAATATATCAATTCAAATAAAATATTTGTATTGCTTAAAGATATTGTTGTGCAATAAGAGTAGCTATGCAACATCAGTTCAGCAATACATATCAAAGAAAAAAGTGCCCTCTGGTAATCATAATTCCAGATACATAAAAATAAGTACAAAATTCAAACTTCAATCAGTACATACAGACATAAGGAGAAAAAATAGTGGTTTATCGTAGATATTTAAACCAATAACAAATTGTAAATTCTTACCATAATGATATATATTACAATCCGAATTCCAACCCCAGTTTATACTTATATCTTTACTTACTTATCTTTACTACTTATACTTCACTTCATCACTTCTCCTTTCGCTAGTAAATTTTGTTACTGCTATTTTGTTACTCTCAGGCCCGCTTCTACAATAAGGTTGCCTAGGAACATTCTAAGCCTGGTATATGCTAGCAGAAACTTCCCTAACATCCTGGCTTCTTCCCCACCTCTACATTTCAATGTACCTACTAAGAATTTCAAACCGAGAAAGCCACCTGTATCATAGGTATTTCAACCTATCTAGCGCTAGCTGGGGACATTCACCTGTTATATGTATGTACCATTGTTTCCTCCCTCCTCCTATTTCATAAAATACACATTCCTGTCTGATGACTTTCAAGTAGTTATTCTTGAAATTCAACAGCAGCATACTTAAGTGCGGCAACCTAACCTTATCTGTTAGTCTTCTGTAAATTATTGCCATATCTGTGCTCAGGTATACTTCCATATTCACACCGTATTTCTTTGTTTAGCGCGGTATATAAGGACAGACTTATTCTTCCATTATCCATGTATTCGAGCCTCACTCGATAACAATAAATAATTAGTTCCTTATTAGTTTATTATTCTGTGAATAATACTGGTTTCTGTGAATAATTCACCTATGTGTTCGCTCAGAAAAAATCCCCATAAAATGTTTCTTTTATGTTTCAAGGTGCGTAGATTCCAAAAACGCTGCAAAGTCCTTGTCACATGGGTTTATTATTCTATCGGACACACCTACAGAAATGTTAGCTGTTCATTTATTATTTTTTTCGCGTGCAATAATTGAAATAACTAGTTTTGATGGTTTCCACCAATTTTGGCACCCAAAAACACGAATTAGGCTCCAATTTTTGACAAAAATTGTCTTTGATCATTGATAGTGCCATAATTCTCTTCATTTACCTGTTGAAGTTTATGGTGATTTCAGACAATTTCCCAGGTTTTGACTCATAAAGAATGAATTTTGGGAGCCTTCGTTACAACCTCAATTCTTCACTCTTTCGTCAAAATCAGCTTCATATTCGGTCTTCCCACCCTAAAAAACGCTGCAAAGTCCTTGTCACATGGGTTTATTATTCTATTGGAGTTCTAGAGATTCTTGTTGGCTGTTAAATTTATTGTTTCTTTCATGTGGAATGATTTAAATAGCTATTTCTGATGATTTCCACCAATTTTGGCCCCCAAAACATGAAATAGGTACTTTTTTTTTTCAGATCATCTTTGATCATTTAATGGTCTTGATTCACCTGTTTACACTTTTTCCAATGTTATTATACACATTGATGGTGATTTCAGACAGTTTTCCAGGTTTTTGACTCATAAAAAACCAATTTTGGGAGCTGAACCTTTGGTAAAACCTCAATTTCCGCGCCTTTGGTCAAAATCGACTTCATATTCGCTCTTCTCGTCCCCAAAAACATGGAAAAAGATACCTCAAAAGCTCATGTTACTAACATGTTGCTGAAACGCAAAAAGTACCTATTTTTACACACATTTTCACTCATAACACCCCTGGGTATATTCCGATCGGGCTGAAAAGTTTCGGGTCACAACTAGGGCCCAAATGGAGCATGTGTGCGAAAGAACGACTTTTTTAGACCGAAAATGAAGCCTGTACACGTGATACGGCGTACGGAGGACGGCGGACGGACATTGCATTTTTGGAATCTACGCACCTTGAAACGGAAAAGAAAAAATTTTGAGGGGGTGTTATAAAAATTTTTTGCTGAGCGAATACATAGCTGTGTATTATTCACAGAATAATAAACCAAAACATGGAAAACGGTACCTCACAAGCTCATGTTCGCTAAAACCTCAAAAAATCTCGGAAAACCTTATTTTTGCACCCATTTTTCACCCGTAACACCCCTGGGTGTATTCCAATCGGGCTGCCGAGCTTCAGATCACAACTAGGAAGCAAATTTGTTCCCAGATGGGGACTCAAACTGTGTCGGAATAACGAGATTTTAGACCAAATTTTAACGTAGATGTAAAGCTGAAACTTCGTTAGAACCTCGATTTTCCACTCTTTGGTGGATTCGACTTCATATTCGGTCTTCTCGTTCTAAAAAAACATGGATAACGATATCTCAGAAAACTCCAAAACACCCCATACTTACCCCCATTTTCGCCCATACACGGACCTAATGTTTTGGGTAGTAGAACCTGCAGACAAAATTTGGTTGTAAACGGCGGTGCACTGAGTAGCGTTCCCTTGTAAGTCTGTTCAAAGCTTTTTCGTAAAATGGTTTTGTTAAAACTGTAGTTTCTCGGATTTGGTTTTCACAACTTCATCGGGAGCTTCAACGGGCTTTCCGTTCGTAGTTGATGAACGTAGGTATGAACTGTTGACCTTATTTGGACTCCCGCCAGATAAACAGTACCTACCTAATCGTTTCCAAAGAAGAAAGTCCATTTAAATTCAGCTGACAAGCTGTTCCGATACAGATCAGTCGCACAATGGCTGATGACTATCCGCCGGACTTGAAAGTTGTGATCGACAGCTGTTGGAAAACGCCGCTTCCTGGTCGCTTTCAAACTTGAATCAAAACCGATGACAACTTTTGATTATTACAATGATCGACGAAGTAATAGCGGGAGAGATCCGAAAGGACCTGACATTTTTCACCAGCTGTAGAAAGCGATGGGGCGAGACAGTCAGAAGAAAGTATTGAGTTGAATCTTGAAAGATCTTGTATTCGAATGTGGTTCTTGATCTCCCAGGTTCTCGCTCAGTTACATGAATTCTATGGAGGATCTTGTCATCTCCGTGACTGGAAAACTCCTCCGAAACGGGTCCTTTATTCTGCTCCGTTTTGAAAACAAATTTGTCGAACAGGTACCTACGAGTATCATATTCTACTACTCTGCACGGTTTATCCACACTATTGGGCTACTTTAAAAGACTTAGTAGGTATCCATGGAAGAAGTAGTACTCTACTTCTTCCATGGTAGGTATCTAAATACCAGACATGGGCATATTCATATTCGTAAATACGAATATTAATATATTCACATGGCGTATTTTCTATGAATACGAATATGAATATATCCGTATTTACGCGTGTAAATATGAATATATTCATATTTACACAAGCATGTGAATACGAATATATTCATATTCACACGAATTTCGTGTGAATATGGTAGATATATATGATGGTATTCACTCGAATTTCATGTGAATATGGCATATACATGATGGTATTCAGTCGAATTTCAAGTGGATATGACAGGAATATGTTCATATTCACACCAATTTCATGTAAATATGGTAGATATATAATGGTATTCCCTCGAATTTCATGTGAATATTGTAGGAATATGTTCATATTATACCTACACACACTCACATTATATCTACCATAATATTTACACGAAATTTGTATGAATATGAACATATTCCTATCAAATTTACACGAAATTTCTATGAATATGAGCATATTCCTATCAAATTCACATGCAATTTGAATGAGTACCATTTATTTCTACCATATTTACATGAAATTTGTGTGAATATGAACATATTCCTATCAAATTCACATGATATTTGATTGAATACCATCTATTTCTACCATATTTACACAAAATTTGTGTGAATATGAACATATTCCTACAATATTTACATGAAATTCGAGGGAATACCATTATATATCTACCACATTTACATGAAATTTGTGTGAATATGAACATATTCCTATCAAATTCACATGATATTTGATTGAATACCATTTATTTCTACCATATTTACACAAAATTCGTGTGAATATGAACATATTCCTACAATATTTACATGAAATTCGAGGGAATACCATTATATATCTACCATATTTACATGAAATTTGTGTGAATATGAACATATTCCTACAATATTTACATGAAATTCGAGGGAATACCATTATATATCTACCACATTTACATGAAATTTGTGTGAATATGAACATATTTCTATCAAATTCACATGATATTTGATTGAATACCATTTATTTCTACCATATTTACACAAAATTTGTGTGAATATGAACATATTCCTACAATATTCACATGAAATTCGAGGGAATACCATTATATATCTACCATATTTACATGAAATTTGTGTGAATATGAACATATTCCTATCAAATTCACATGATATTTGATTGAATACCATTTATTTCTACCATATTTACACAAAATTCGTGTGAATATGAACATATTCCTACAATATTTACATGAAATTCGAGGGAATACCATTACATATCTACCATATTTACATGAAATTTGTGTGAATATGAACATATTCCTATCAAATTCACATGATATTTGATTGAATACCATTTATTTCTACCATATTTACACAAAATTCGTGTGAATATGAACATATTCCTACAATATTCACATGAAATTCGAGGGAATACCATTATATATCTACCATATTTACATGAAATTTGTGTGAATATGAACATATTCCTATCAAATTCACATGATATTTGATTGAATACCATTTATTTCTACCATATTTACACAAAATTCGTGTGAATATGAACATATTCCTACAATATTTACATGAAATTCGAGGGAATACCATTACATATCTACCATATTTACATGAAATTTGTGTGAATATGAACATATTCCTATCAAATTCACATGATATTTGATTGAATACCATTTATTTCTACCATATTTACACAAAATTTGTGTGAATATGAACATATTCCTTTCAAATTCACATGATATTTGATTGAATACCATTTATTTCTACCATATTTACACAAAATTCGTGTGAATATGAACATATTCCTACAATATTTACATGAAATTCGAGGGAATACCATTATATATCTACCATATTTACATGAAATTTGTGTGAATATGAACATATTCCTACAATATTTACATGAAATTCGAGGGAATACCATTATATATCTACCACATTTACATGAAATTTGTGTGAATATGAACATATTTCTATCAAATTCACATGATATTTGATTGAATACCATTTATTTCTACCATATTTACACAAAATTTGTGTGAATATGAACATATTCCTACAATATTCACATGAAATTCGAGGGAATACCATTATATATCTACCATATTTACATGAAATTTGTGTGAATATGAACATATTCCTATCAAATTCACATGATATTTGATTGAATACCATTTATTTCTACCATATTTACACAAAATTCGTGTGAATATGAACATATTCCTACAATATTTACATGAAATTCGAGGGAATACCATTACATATCTACCATATTTACATGAAATTTGTGTGAATATGAACATATTCCTTTCAAATTCACATGATATTTGATTGAATACCATTTATTTCTACCATATTTACACAAAATTCGTGTGAATATGAACATATTCCTACAATATTCACATGAAATTCGAGGGAATACTATTATATATTTACCATATTTACACGAAATTCGTGTGAATATGAACATATTCCTACAATATTTACATGAAATTCGAGGGAATACCATTATATATCTACCATATTTCCACGATATTTGTGTGAATACCAACGTATTCCTTTCATATCCACTTGAAATTCGACTGAATACCATCATGTATATGCCATATTCACATGAAATTCGAGTGAATACCATCATATATATCTACCATATTCACACGAAATTCGTGTGAATATGAATATATTCGTATTCACAAGGCTTGTGTAAATATGAATATATTCATATTTACACGCGTAAATACGAATATATTCGTATTCGTATTCATAGAAATGACGCCGTGTGAATATACCTATCTCTGCTAAATACTCACTTAACGCAATAGCCAAAATGAAATATTACAAAAAGTTACCCACAATAAAAGACTTGGTAGGTATCTAAATAGGTACTCACTTAACGAAATAGCCAAAATGAAATACCTATTACAAAAAGGTACCTACCTTCTATAAAAGACTTGGAAGGTATCTAAATACTCACAAGGCAAAAGCCAAAATGGAATATTACAAAAATAGTGCAAAATGAAATGTTTCCATGAATAATATTACAGATAATGAGTTCTTCCATCAGCAAAATGCAGGGAAGCCCAAATAAGGAGGTAATATCAACATTCTCAGTTTGTTGCTGCCTGCATAATACAATGTATGGCTGGTTTCTAAGTTACTCGGGGCCTAGAAGTACTCTCGATGCGATTTCGTCCCCAGATCGCAATGAGTAATTATTAAACCACAATGGGTAATTTTCGTGGGTTACAAATTCCCATTTTTTTGGCCAAATTCTGTTCATTAACGGAAATTAACGCGGGTGGAATTTGAATTTCTAAGTTCCCGCTAGAAATGAGTTCAACTCAATCCCGCTTAGAGCGCTAGCGCATCACTAAACGATATACAGAACCGCAATGGATGGGTAGATGGAACCGCAAATTTATAAATAAATTTAAAAAACCTGTCCTAAAAAGCAAAACGAGGGGAGGCTCACGAATGGCCACAGCAGAGGTTCTTGAAGGTTGCCACAGGAAGGTTTGCCATTCTAATATTGGGTTGTTGGCAGCATTGAGAACCTTTGCCTCCGAAGTTTCGCTCCGCCTCCTTGAGCCAACAGCCAGTCAGATGTTCATATACCTGATACGTCATTTCTTGCCGCATTTTAACATGTATCATGTTTTAGCCCTGGGATACTACCATTTTTTGCGCGTCGATTTTGCGCGTCAATTTTGAGCGTCAACTTTTTTCGCGCACAATGCATAGTGGAGAGTCGCCTGGAAACGAGCCCTGGGATACTAGTATTTTTTTGCTTCCGAGTCTGCGAAGCAGCGGAAGCCTTGTGTTCACTTTCGTGAGCCAAAAAATTTTTGTCTTCAGAAATCAAAATTTCCACTTGCATTTTGCGTTTCAAAGCCTACTGAACAAATTTGGTTCCGTGTCTGTCGGTCTGTGAGTCTGTGAGTCTGTGAGTCTGTGAGTCTGTGAATCTGTGAGTCTGTGAGTCTGTGAGTCTGTGAGTCTGTGAGTCTGTCCGCATTTCCTTGTTACAGCCATAACTTCCACGATTTTGAATTGATTCAGCTCAAATTTTGAGGGATGGTGCGGATAAGGCCCCTTGAGGTCCCATACAAATTTCAACATGATTGATCCAGCGGTACGCCCTGCGCATGCGCTAACGTTAAATTCAACAAACACGCATTACTTTCACAATTTTGATTCAATTTCGCTCAAATTTTCAAGGGTTGTTTGGACAAGGCATAGTGAGTTCCAGTATGAATTTCAGCATGATCGGACCCTCGGTGCGCTCTGCGCATGCGCTGGCGTGAAATAGATTCAATTTCCTTGTTACAGCCGTAGTAACCAAAGATTTCACCCAATTTCAATGTAATTCTCAGGGATTAAGCGGGTAGGGCCCATTGAGGTCCCATATAAATTTCAACATGATAGGGCCAGCGGTTCGCCCTGCGCATGCGCTCTGTCTGTCTGTCTGTCCTTCTATGCACGGCCAAACGGCTCGACGGATATCGACCAAATTCGGCACGAATATCCAGTAGGCTCCCAAGTTGTGCAACGTCGCATTTTCAATTCCCTGACCATAGCGGAACTATGGTCGACCATGGTCAACTCCTGAATGGCTTGACGGATATCGACCAAATTTGGCACGAATATCCAGTAGGCTCCCAAGTTGTGCAACGTCGCATTTTTAATTCCCTGACCATAGCGGAACTATGGTCGACCATGGTCAACTCCTGAATGGCTTGATGGATATCGACCAAATTTGGCACGAATATCCAGTAGGCTCCCAAGTTGTGCAACGTCGCATTTTTAATTCCCTGACCATAGCGGAACTATGGTCGACCATAGTCAACTTCGTTAATTGAAATGGTAACCCCTATTTTTTATCGCGTATTCGTAATCTACGTGAAATTCTATCTACGATCGACCCTTCGGACTACCCCCGCGGTCGACCATAGCGCATCCATGGGCCCCTCCATGGTCGAATCCCGAATTGCTCAACGGATATCGACCAAATTTGGCACGAATATCCAGTAGGCTCCCAAGTTGTGCAACGTCGCATTTTTAATTCCCTGACCATAGCGGAACTATGGTCGACCATAGTCAACTTCGTTAATTGAAATGGTAACCCCTATTTTTTATCGCGTATTCGTAATCTACGTGAAATTCTATCTACGATCGACCCTTCGGACTACCCCCGCGGTCGACCATAGCGCATCCATAAGCCCCTCCATGGTCGAATCCCGAATTGCTCAACGGATATCGACCAAATTTGGCACGAATATCCAGTAGGCTCCCAAGTTGTGCAACGTCGCATTTTTAATTCCCTGACCATAGCGGAACTATGGTCGACCATGGTCAACTCCTGAATGGCTTGACGGATATCGACCAAATTTGGCACGAGTATCCAGTAGGCTCCCAAGTTGTGCAACGTCGCATTTTTAATTCCCTGACCATAGCGGAACTATGGTCGACCATGGTCAACTTCGTTAATTGAAATGGTAACCCCTATTTTTTATCGCGTATTTGTAATCTACGTGAAATTCTATCTACGATCGACCCTTCGGACTACCCCCGCGGTCGACCTTAGCGCATCCATGGGCCCCTCCATGGTCGAATCCCGAATTGCACAATGGATATCGACCAAATTTGGCACCAATATCCGGTAGCCTCCCAAGTTGAACGTAGGCGCATTTTTAATTCCCTGACCATAGCGGAAATATGGTCGACCATGGTCAACTCCTGAACGGCTTGACGGATTTTGATAAAATTGGGCACAAATACCCGGTAGGGTATGGGATTTTTCCGTCGTTTGTTGGTTCCACGATACTGCGTACAGCGAATCTCGGATAGCGAGCGAAGCGAGCGGTCAGGCTAGTTATGTATAATGGACGTAATGTATTATTGGTGTCATGTTATGTATAATATGTATATTTCATGTAATGTTATGTAATGTTATGTTATGTAATGTAATGTTATGTAATGTAATGTTATGTAATATGTATATTTAACGTTATGTAATGTTATGTAATGTAATGTTATGTAATGTAATGTTATGTAATATGTATATTTAACGTTATGTAATGTTATGTAATGTAATGTAATGTTATGTTATTTTGCTTCCGAGTCTGTTCTATTTTATAATGGGTCACTCTGATTGTGACGAGGAAGCTCCTGTGCCATCACCTTGGCAGTGTATTTTGCGCGTCAATTTTGAGCGTCAATTCTTTTCGCGCACAATGCATAGTGGAGAGTCGCGTGGAAACATGATACATGGTTGCAATTTTTGGTTCTTAAACATAAATCTACGCGTTTGGAGTTTACTTTGAATCATCTTCATTTATAAAAAATACCGCTTATTTTAGAAAACGGGCTTCAAACTACCATTTTTCCCAAATTCTGAATATCTCCCTCCCCCTCCAGTTGACGAAAGTCCCAATTTAGCTGAATTCTGAATATGCACTCTTTCTGATTATCCTTCTTCTTCTTTAAGAAAATGTAAACGTTTTTTCTCGATCAATACCTAATTATTCCCAATATTCCAATTTTGGAGATGTTGGGATTTGCAAAACTGCTCCACAAATTACCCACAACTTGCGCACCCAAAATAATTTAGCACGGAAGCCGATTCAGGTTATATTTGTGAATCTACAGACCTAGATTCTAGAAACCTGGTTGAGAAAAAAAGTCACCTCAGAATTTAGACAGCCGACTATCTGAATCACTGAATAATGTTTTCAAGAAGACGGGAGTAAGCCTAACTCGATAATTATGTAACCTATAACGTGTCTAGTGGCAAACTAAATCGTCGATGTAGCTTAATAATTGTTGACAACGGTTAGCTCTCGAGAAAAAAAGAGAGGAGAAAAAAAATAGACGAGAAATTGAAGGAAATTTTCCATTTGACACAAAAAACAAACAAGACAAACGGTGTAGATAATTTCTGTTTTGGTCTCCGTCACGCAAGTTAATTTATTTTCTGGCTTCTTTCAAGAAAGAAAGCAAAACGGGTCACTCATTCCGTAAACAGAAAGTTTTAGAACGTAGGTAACAGAGATAGTGAACCGATCGTTCTCTAATTTTTAGATACTTTCTAGTATGAATGATGGTGTCTACGTTCAATTAAATTAATTAAGCCCCGGAGTTGGATCTTGTTAAAAAATGCCAGTTTTCGTAACAAGCTCCAAGTTCATTCCACCAATAATATGGGAGAAGATTTAATTAACTTCCTTACCCCCATCTCGGGTTAACGTGACAGGCATGTTCGCAAATTATACTAAGTCCACACAACTCATTTCTTTGACATACAAAAATTTACTACAGAGAATGGGTAAACCAGTACATCACTTCCCCTGAATCTAAGCTTTTCGTTCTATTAGCTTTCGTATACATATAATAATAATAATCTCATCTGATGTATTTATTCCTTATTTATTTATTTACAAATTCGGCTTACAACATAGGACCAAAGGCCCCTCCTAGTATTGAAAAAGGAAAAATGTACAGTATATTATTTAAAGGCTGTGAAACTCGCTTCCATTGCAGTTGAGATCACGGCCTTCACTCGGTCCTCTCAGGGCTCACTTCATGGACGGCAGTAGGAATTCTTCTTTGTACGCACTCTTTCTTCTTTTTTATCTTCTTTTATTTTTCATATTTTTATTTGATATTTACGTTTTAATTTTTTATACTACCTATTCAAAACTGCGATTACTATTGGTACGTGTACGATGTAAAAGGGGCTACCGCGCTAAATTGTATCTTGTAATGGAACCAAATAAATAAAAGCGGCGACATTTGACATGATTACGTCACAGGTGGCCGAGTGGTCTAAGGCGTTGGTGCCTGATGCTCCTCGACTCCAGTGGCCCGGGTTCGACTCCCGGCTGAGAAACGAAATTTTCTCAGGGAGAGGGTTAAGAATTTTTGCTAGTTAAGCCGTAAATATTGTGAACTGAGATACCGTAAGGTTAACTCAACGAAGTCAGTATTTATTTTTTATTTGACATAACCCAAGTGCATAGTAAAAATAAGAGAAAATAAAAAAAATAATTCAATTACGCAATTATATTCAAATAATATTTATACCTAGGAACCTAAAATTCAATAACTTCGGTGTTAGCTGCACAGTTCAAGAGAAAACCTCAAAACAAACGTTTTTAAAAGCATATCTTCTCAGCGTGCTTTTACATTCTTGAAAAAGGCCTTTTCGAACCCTAGTAATTCTACTCTGGTTGTTAATCATCATCCTGGGTCTCATTCATTGGATGGGTCAATGAAATCTGAACCACTTTTGGGTGCGAAGAACCAAACAAAACCTTCAACATAATTTACTAAAGACTAATAAATAAATTATGTACTCGCAACCTCGTGGTTCCGCACATGTCAAGTAATTCGAAACTCAAGAAGTAATTACCTGTCAACTCGTTACCCAATAGGCGCAGGAGTTCCTGAGTGGGGGAACGATGATTTTGACAGGAGATCAAGTTCCTTCTTGATCGAGTGAGGAGATTATTTTTGTACTTGTACGAAGGTTCCGAGTTTTATCAGTCCGTTCCCAAAGTACCGTGACCAATTAGGACTTTTTGATCGAGAGAATCCTGCCAACGGGAATCGGTCCTCAACTCCTCGAGGTCGTCTTCGGCAGTCCGTGACGCTGGACGCTACTGACCAGAAATTGACAAGCCTATGATTACTACCTCCGATTAGCCTATTAGGACCGCCGAGGATTTCAGAGGGCATTCTGATAGGGAGCAACGGTAGTGGGTGAGGTGAGATGGGAGAAAGCAGTTTCAGGTCAATAATTTCCTAGTTGGATGACCCGTGCATTGCCCAGGATAATAATGATTTTTTAAAATACTTTTTAATAATATTAAAAAGGATAATATTTTTTTTATACTAATCAATTTCGGTTAAATTTTTTTATATATATATTTTTATTTATAGATTTAAAACGCTGCAAATCCCTGCACAACGGTTTATTATTTTGTACAGAATACCCTCCTGTTACAGATCACAGGTCTCTGTATAGATAACCCTTCTATATGTATAACATAAATGTACTATTCTACACAACATATTATGTAGATCGCGGACCCTCCGTAGGTTAGTACCTAACCCCGCACTCGTTACTAGGTACCTACCTAAACCGTTGTGTATTAATTTACCTGTATAGGTTCCCCTTCTACGGAGATAGAATAATGAACCGTTGTGTAATAATTTGCCCTTCAATAATACTTCAACGGTTGTTCAAGTTGCAAAAGTACCTATCAACGAAATCCAGCCCCTTCTGGGTAGATGAGCCGTTGTGTAATAATTTACCGTTGTGTAACAATTTACCGTGGTGTAATAATTTACCGTTGTGTAATAATTTGCCGGTGTGTAATAATTTTCCATTGTGTAATAATTTACCCATAAATAATACTTCAACTTTTGTTCAAGTTTCAGAAGTAGGTACCTACCAACAAAATCCAATAGTCCGTCACTTGTCAAATGAAACAATATCGCAGAACAAACAACTCTACTTCATACAGCCATCCTTGATTATAATCAGATGCTCCGTAGTTATGATATCCGGGCCGGATTTATACCGTTTGATTCACTATCGTGTTGACGAAGCTTTTTGGTGCACACGAACGGCTGGACGTACGATGCTCCTGGTGGTCTCAAAAAATTGTTTAGCTGAAGACAAATTTAATAACGCAAAAAAAACCATACCCTTCTTTCGGAAGTTTTCGAGATACGGCGTTCTGAAAATTGCAACCCCTATTTTGAACCCCTTAGAGATGACTGACAGTAACGCCGAGCTTCGAGGACCAACTAGACCCCGAACGGAACCTATAACCCGAATTTCATCAATTTTGTTTCATGTTAACTAAGAAAGTGGCCAGTACGGCTTACGGCGGACAGACAGAAATATTTTTATTGCAGTTTTGGATTCTACATACCTTGAAACGTAAACCATCAAATTTTGAGGGAAGAATTTTTTTTTTTTCATGCTCGATTCCAATGGTTCATTATTGGAAATAATAAACCAAAAAACTTAATAATATTAAAAAGGAAAATTAAAAAAAAATACTAATAATTTTCGATTATACTGATTAATCCACTGTGTATGCACTGTGTAATAATGAAAACCTCTACGCCATAAAAAAATTATTCAGAATGTTAAAGAAACATGTTATAATAATGGACGAACTGATATCCGACTGTGGTATAATACTCGTAAGATATCCTGCATAGGTACGTATTAGACTAGCTTGGTAAACCAAAAATACATTCTAGATAACACTATAGGTAATGTAAATAATATCATAATAATGTTGTCCTATATCTGGTATAATCCACCAAATCAATCTAAGACCACATAAATTTAAAGGTTAACTAGGACCATGTAGGCCATGCTTATAGGCCTACATTGTCCTTCGACAATAAATTTACCACAAGTGCATTACTCATGAGTAGAGTCCGAATCCGAATTTACATGCTTTTGCATATTTATCTAATTCTGAGACTTTATACGTTCATAGGAATCCGTTTTAAGTGGTTATCAGCTGTTAGCAACAATATAAACGCAGTTTAATTTAGAATATATTAACATATTTGAGGTCAAAAATAATACTTAGAATATTTCGCATATTTTTCGAATATTTTGAATATTTGTTTGTTTTCAAGGAAAAAAAATTTAACAAGCACAACGATCTCTCAGGTCACAAAAGGATAGCGCTGCTTATATGCTGAAAAATTTGAACGTTTTTTACCCCAAAATGATCCACGTGACTCCTGCATGGCCCGTGGAATCCATCGGATGGCAGAGGGGCTTCGGAATTGTGTGCCAGATTTGAACCAGTTGATTTCATCTGTTAAAAAGGTGTTCGGAAAAACGTTAGTCATTTTACTACATAAAGTAAGTAGTAGCCTCCCAAAGCCGACTGTTGTATGGATATATTTAATCTTGTATATTATACCAAATAATGTTACATTTTCCACTTACTTAATCAATAAAAACTCGAATAAAAAAAAACAGAAAATTTGTCTTGACTTACTTATCCTGAAACCTTGTAAAAGCACGTTTTTCCACCTATGGTTCTGATGGCACAGAATTGAAATTATATCAATCCTCAATAGAATCGTAAAATCTTATTTTCTTTGTGATTTCAAAAAAGAATATTTTACTTTCAAAAAAGAATATTTTGGCCTTGAAAAAATAATAATGGGCACTGAAAAAATAATATAAATCCGGACTCACTCATGAGATTGATACTTGATTTATTGTGAATATTGTATAATGTTATTGAAACATGTATAATGTTGGTCATATTCCAATCCAGCCAACCCTGTTGCATATGGCCCCAAGTTGAAGAAAGGTTTTCTCCTGATTTTCAAACCTCCGACTGCTGTTCAAGGTGCCTACCTAAGTGATTTTTGATCTTTTGGACATGTGAATGCTTCCGTCTTTATCCTGGGTCACGATCATAAGAGATATTGTATTGGTTGTGTTGGTTTTACCCTGGAATCAATTATTCGCCTTCAGCCTTGATTGTTGTTGACCCAGGTGTTCCCCTAATAAGGTGCTAGTTTCAGTTCCTAATATGGCAGTATAAATATTATAGTAGCCATATTAGGACACTCTGGCCAGATATAAATGAAAATATAAAAAACTTAAAATAATTTTAGAGGGAATATTAGTTCGCCTGCGGCATCTTCGGCCCAATGCCCAATGCTTCGGGCCGAAGACGCCGCAGGCGACATACCTATTCCCTCTAACATTATTGTGAGTTTTTATCTGTTAATCTTTAATATTTTCTAACACCTGTCACCAAAATTCATATTAGGTATATAATTTTATATATGTATATAATATATACAAGCGAAAAATTGAAAATCTATAATAGGTATCTCTGATGCATGAAATGGATTTTTGAGGGGTTTCCGGTTCACAGGGAGCAGCTCTGAAATTTTGGAACGAGCCAAATAGCTACACTTTCTTTGAAAATTCACTAAAAATAATCACAGACATCTACCCAACTGACAAATGGAAAGTTTCACTAACTAACTTAATATCATGGACTTTTATGGGTCTGTTATTTGTTTGTAGTTCCCAACAACCAACAATGTTGGTAGGTTTTCCTGCTAAAACCAGCGAACACATAGGAAAGCACTAGTTGAGGGAACGGTTAATTAATTTGAGGCCATTCCAGATCCCAAATTTACCTTCCTTTCCGCTTCCACAAAGAACCTTCCTTTTTGGCTGAATGTAACATAAAATCGCATCCAGAGGAGTTTCGGCATGAATAGGTACCTACGATTTGTATTTATGCAGTACTTGCCTATAATAGGTGATCGAAAATGAGCTGGTTCGTCCACAAGTACGAAGTCGAAATCATCAGGCCTCGACTCCTTGCTCCATCTGGTTTTAAACTGTAGTTCAAGAGAGAAGAGAGGTTTATTTGAAGAGAATCAAACGAACAACTTTCCGTCCCTCACCGTTATAATGAAAATCCTCTGTAACGGGACCGCGTTTAAACTGAGGTGAATCCAGTTACCTACTTCAGTTCTGATTTGAACAAACTGGTGTGACACGGACTGTAAAGAACTGGTACTATATTACCTATCCCGTTCTATACAGATGGGTCCAGTCCCCAGTACCTACTACCTTGTTAGCCAAAACTCGATCTGTTGGTAGTTCAAATACATACGCCAATGCTATTTTATCTATACGTCCGTTATATTATATGAAAGCCACCTGGCACAACAGCTTTGTATGTTTGTATTACTAACCATATTTTTGTTTGTACCTCCTATGCATTGTGTCTTGCTCGAGCGTGACTTATAGGTACTTCTTCGGAATGTATTTCCACTTTTAACCATTTCAGACCAGATTATTATATAACAGACCAAGCTGTTAATACCTGTTCTCCTGTGTATAATCTTCTTTAAATTAGATACCTGCTTTACCATAACCATATATATCTATTAAAATTTCTTCTAAAGTCCATTATTTATTTACAAATTAGGTACCTACCTAACTACATTTTTTCTGAATCTTAGCTAATTTTTTTAAAAACCCCACAGAAGCTAAGCCTTTTCAGATAATTCATCGGGAACATCGTAAAACGTAAAACCTCCGATTTAAAAAAACGCTGCAAAATCCTTGTCACGTGGGTTTATTATTCCATTGGACATACCCACAGAAATGCTGGCTGTTTATTTATTGTTGCTTTCATGTAAAATAATTGATTCCACCAATTTTGGCCCCCAAAACTTGAAATAGGTACGCTCCTTTTTTAAAAATTAGGTATCTTTGATCATTGGTAGTGCCATTTAATCGTCTTGATCCACGTGTTGACACTTTTCCTAGTGTTATTCTACAAATTGATGGTGGTTTCAGACGATTTCGCAGGTTTTTGACTCATAAAAAAATCAATTTTGGGAGCTGAACATCTGGTACAACCTCAATTTTCCACTCTTAGGTCAAAATCGACTTCATATTCGGTCTTCTCGCCCCCAAAAACATGGAAAACGATACCTGAAAAGCTCGTGTTACTAACATGTTGCTAAAACACAAAAATTACCTATTTTTATACATATTTTCACTCATAACAACCCTGGGTATATTCCGATCGGGCTGAAAAGATTCGGGACACAACTAGGGCCCAAATGGAGCATGTGTGCGAAAGAACGACTTTTTTAGACCGAAAATGAAGCCTGTACACGTGATACGGCGGACGGACATTGCATTTTTGGAATCTACGCACCTTGAAACGGAAAAGAAAAAATTTTGAGGGGGTGTTATAAAAATTTTTTGCTGAGCGAATACATAGGTGTGTTATTCACAGAATAATAAACCAAAAAGGTCATTGCCACTGTACACAACATATACTTACCATTGTAGCAAATAAAATAAATTGAATTTGAGATCCACCAACTTGTTGTTTTAATCTGTGGTTTCATAACTGTATAATGGACTACACCGGTAGAAGTGAGTGTAAAAACCAGGCAGGATTTAACCTTGCCGATGGATTAAAACATTCTAACTTGGTTGGTGAGCAGTTGCAGATCTTGTCAATAACGAGATAGAGAAAAACGTGCTTCTTGCGAGAACTTCATTTCACGATCTTATCCAAGGTTTTGTTAGGACTATTTAAGTTGAAATTTAATTTAAAAAAAAACCTAGAATATTGACCCTGCACTTCGTAAGTTGTTTTACTTCTTGTTCCTCTAATGCCTTCCGCATGGGCCTTCACTCATTTATACCGTCCGCAACGTCAGCACGTCCGGTCTCTGGGCGACAAAAAGCGGGTAAGTTAGTTTTTGTTCCACAGTGAACTTATTCCCGTTGAAGAAGGATGTAAATCACGGCGTCGGTTTCCGAATACTCGATAACCCAACATGAAAACGAAAACGCTGCAAAGTCCTTGTCACATGGGTTTATTATTCTATTGGACACACGTCCAATTCATTTATTCATTTATTGTTTCTTTCATTCGTAATAATCGAAATAGCTATTTCTGATGGTTTCCATTAATTTTGACCCCTAAAACACAAATTAGGTACGCTCTTTTTATTTATTTATTTTTTTTAAAACTATCTTTGATCATTGGTAGTGCCATTTAATCGTCTTGATCCACGTGTTGACACTTTTGGTTTATTATTCTGTGAATAATACACCTATGTATTCGCTCAGCAAAAAATTTTTATAACACCCCCTCAAACTTTTTTCTTTAACGTTTCAAGGTGCGTAGATTCCAAAAATGCAATGTCCGTCCGCCGTACGCCGTCCGCCGTCCGCCGTACGCCGTCCGCCGACCGCCGTATCACGTGTACAGACTTCATTTTCGGTCTAAAAAAGTCGTTCTTTCGCACACATGCTCCATTTGGGCCCTAGTTGTGTCCCGAAACTTTTCAGCCCGATCGGAATATACCCAGGGGTGTTATGAGTGAAAATGTGTGTAAAAATAGGTACTTTTTACGTTTTAGCAACATATTGGTAACATGAGCTTCTGAGATATCGTTTTCTATGTTTTTGGGGACGAGAAGACCGAATATGAAGTCGATTTTGACCAAAGAGAGGAAAATTGAGTTCCACCAAATGTTCAGCTCCCAAAATTGATTTTTTATGAGTGAAAAACCTGGGAAATCGTCTGAAATCACCATCAGTTTGTATAATAACACTGGAAAAAGTGTCAAGACGTGGTTCAGGACGATTAAATGGCACTACCAATGATCAAAGATAGTTTAAAAAAAAAAGAGCGTACCTAATTTGTGTTTTGGGGGCCAAAATTAATGGAAACCATCAGAAGTAGCTATTTCGATTATTACGCATGAAAGAAACAATAAATGAACAGCCAACCTTTCTGTAGGTGTGTCCAATAGAATAATAAACCCATGTGACAAGGACTTTGCAGCGTTTTTGTAGTGTTATGCTACAAATTGATGGTGATTTCAGACGATTTCCCAGGTTTTTGACTCATAAAAAATCAATTTTGGGAGCTGAACATCTGGTACAACCTCAATTTTCCACTCTTAGGTCAAAATCGACTTCATATTCGGTTTTCTCGCCCCCAAAAACATGGAAAACGATACCTGAAAAGCTCATGTTACCAACATGTTACTAAAACACAAAAAGTACCTATTTTTACATACATTTTCACTCATAACACCCCTGGGTATGTTCCGATCGGGCTGAAAAGTTTCGGGACACAACTAGGGCCCAAATGGAGCCTGTGTGCGAAAGAACGAATTTTTTAGACCGAAAATGAATCCAGTACACGTGATACGGCGGACGGACATTGCATTTTTGGAATCTACGCACCTTGAAACGGAAAAGAAAAAATTTTGAGGGGGTGTTGTATACATTTTTTGCTGAGCGAATACATAGGTGTATTATTCACAGAATAATAAACCAAAATTGCATTATGCATTTTCTATTCGGCGTATCCTTTTCCAACTGATCTCTAAACTTGAGCACATTTTAAATGTGTACGACACAATGAGTTTGTAATCGAATTTATTTACATATTAAAGTATGTAGGTACCTGTGCGGTTAGCTCTTTGAGCGCTCACATTGGCTCTTGTTCGTTATTCGATTTAATTTTATCGATGAGTATTTGAGTCTGAATATTCAGTCAGATATTACCATGTTGGTATTGTGCAATATTCTTTTCTCGCACGTCACGTTCGTGAGTGAAATCCGTTCCTTTCTCGCCACTGCGGGGGCAACCTTGATCTTCATACCCCACGCCTTTATAGTGTCAAAGCTGTTCAGTGAAATTTAAATTAAATGCTTTTACCACTTCAGTGAATTACTGCATTTAATTACTCGATATACATTTATTGCCAGTTATTATTCGTTTCTATTGACCTCGGTGTTCGAAGCTAATGGTGCATCACAGCGTAGCAGCACAGGGTTACAGAACCTAACAACGGGAACGAGTGCGTGTGATTTGGTATTCTATAAGTTCTCATGAGTACACTAATAAACAGTTTTAAGTTACAAATTATTTGAACAATTAGTGGTAAACGGTAAGGTGTTATGTAACGAAATATTAATACTGATAATCTTACCAACTACTCCGTAAACAGGGGAACGAACTTGGCGTAATGGGAAGTGTCATCAGCTCTCACGTTGTTACATTGGCTTGTCACCAGGTTCGATTCCCGGTAGGAGATGGTGACGTTGACCTCTCAGCGCACATATTAGCTTATGAGCATAACAAGTCGAGCTCATAACGAAAAACAAGTTGGGGCAGGCTCCGTCCCATTGGTAAACCTCAAAGAAACGCAACTTTACTTATTCCATTTAAAAAAACCTTGCAAAGTCCTTGTCACATGGGTTTATTATTCTACTGGACATACCTTCAGAAATGCTGGCTGTTCATTTATTGTTTCTTTCATGCCTAATAATCGAAATAGCTATTTCTGATGGTTTCCATTAATTTCATTAATTTTGGCCCCTAAAACAAAAATTAGGTACGCTCCTTTTTTTTAAAACTATCTTTGATCATTGGTAGTGCCATTTAATCGTCTTGATCCACGTGTTGACACTTTTTCCAGTGTTATTATACAAACTGATGGTGTTTTCAGACGATTTCCCAGGTTTTTCACTCATAAAAAATCAATTTTGGGAACTGAACATCTGGTACAACCTCAACTTTCTACTTTTTGGTCAAAATCGACTTCATATTCGGTCTTCTCGTCCCCAAAAACATGGAAAACGATATCTCAGAAGCTCATGTTACCAACATGTTTTGTACACATTTTCACTCATAACACCCCTGGGTATATTCCGATCGGGCTGAAAAGTTTCGGGACACAACTAAAGTTTCGGGACACAACTAGGGCCCAAATGGAGCATGTTGTGTGCGAAAGAACGAATTTTGTAGACCGAAAATGAAGCCGGTACACGTGATACGGCGGACGGACATTGCATTTTGGTTTATTATTCTGTGAATAATACACCTATGTATTCGCTCAGCAAAAAATTTTTATAACACCCCCTCAAAATTTTTTCTTTTCCGTTTCAAGGTGCGTAGATTCCAAAAATGCAATGTCCGTCCGCCGTCCGCCGTCCGCCGTACGCCGTACGCCGTCCGCCGTACGCCGTATCACGTGTACAGGCTTCATTTTCGGTCTAAAAAAGTCGTTCTTTCGCACACATGCTCCATTTGGGCCCTAGTTGTGTCCCGAAACTTTTCAGCCCGATCGGAATATACCCAGGGGTGTTATGAGTGAAAATGTGTGTAAAAATAGGTACTTTTTGCGTTTTAACAACATGTTAGTAACATGAGCTTTTGAGGTATCTTTTTCCATGTTTTTGAGGACGATAAGACCGAATATGAAGTCGATTTTGACCAAAGACGCGGAAATTGAGGTTTTACCAAAGGTTCAGCTCCCAAAATTGGTTTTTTATGAGTCAAAAACCTGGAAAACTGTCTGAAATCACCATCAATGTGTACAATAACATTGGAAAAAGTGTAAACAGGTGGATCAAGACGATAAAGTGGTACTATCAATGATCAGAGATAATTTATTTAAAAAAAAAAAAAAAGCGTAGGTACTTTATTCGTGTTTTGGGGGCCAAAATTGGTGGAAACCACCAGAGATAGCTATTTCAATTATTTTATATGAAAGAAACAATAAATAAACAGCCAACATCTCTGTAGGTATGTCCAATAGAATAATAAACCCATGTGACAAGGACTTTGCAGCGTTTTTGCTATGGATTTCCACTACTCCGCCGCAAGTGATTTAAGTTATAATCCATAAACTTCAACCCCAATGATGGAAACAATTTTGGTTTATTATTTTCAGTAATAAACCTTTGGAATCGAGCATGACACCCCCCCCCCCTCCCTCCTCCTCCTATTCAACATTTTATGGTTTCTGTTTCAAGGTACCCACGTAGAACCCGACAACGGAATAAACAAATTTCCGTACCTGCACTTCGGGTTTTACTTTCGCTCACCTGCCCACTGGGATTTTCTTTAATCGGAAAACGTATTAAATAGAACGGATGTCGGTTATTTTGGTGCGCTCTCCGTTTCCGAACGACTTTCGCTTCCTCACTACCGGAAGGCAGGGAATCCTTGGATTCGCGATCGAGTAAAAAAACGCTGCAAAGTCCTTGTCACATGGGTTTATTATTCTATTGGAGATACCTACAGAAATGATGGCTGTTTATTTATTGTTTCTTTCATGTGAAATAATTTAAATATATATGTTTCATTGTTTCCACCAATTTTGGCCCACAAAACACGAATTAGGTACGCTCATTTTTTTTCTCAAATTATCTTTGATCGCTGGTAGTGGCATTCAATTGTCTTGATTCACCTGTTGACACTTTTTCCAGTGTTATTATACAAATTTATGGTGATTTCAGACAATTTCCCAGGTTTTTGACTCATAAATAATCGATTTTGGGAGCAGAACCATTAATAGAACCTCAATCTTCCACTCTTTGATCAAAATTAACTCCATATTCGGTCTTCTTGTCCCAAAAAACATGGAAAACGATACCTCAAACGGTCATTTTACTGACATGTTACTAAAACACACAAAGTACCTGTTTTTATACACATGTTCACTCAAAACACCCCTGGGTATAGTCCGATCGGGCTGAAAAGTTTCGGGACACAACTAGGGCCCAAATGGAGCACGTGTGCGAAAGAACGACTTGTTTAGACTTAAAATTAAGCGGACGGACATTGCATTTTTGGAATCCACGCACCTTGAAACGTAAAAAAAAATTTTTGAGGGGGTGTTATAAAAATTTTTTGCTGAGCAAATACATAGGTGTATTATTCACAGAATAATAAACCGAAATGTATTTCCTCCAAAATGAAGATTTCCACTACAATTTTGCTTTTCTGACGTCCAGGAACATTTTTGGTTCCATGTCTGCCTTCTGTCCGTCTGTGTGTCTGTGGTCAGTTCCTTGTAACGCCCATAACTACCCGAAATAATGGTCAAAATGGGCTGAAATTCGAAGGGTGGATGCGGGTTGTGTCACAAGAGGGTCCGATACCAAAATCACTGAAGAAGTACTGTAACTTCCGTCTGCGCATGCGCAAACTTGAAATAACTGAAACGCCCACAACTACCTCAAATATCGTTGGAATGAGTTCATACTTGGAGGGTCAATAATACTTTGATAGTTCCGCATGAATTTCATTGGAATCGTACAGTAGCTTTCGTCTGTGCATGCGCGAACATGAAATGTTGACCATTTTCTTGTAACGCTTCTAACTACGGGAAAAATAGTTGTAGAGAGGTGACAATCATGTAGAGGGTACACGTGGGCTGGATCGCAGATAATCCCACATCAAAATCTTTCCCATAGAGAATATTATCAATAAGCAAGAATTAATTATATTATCTATCAGTAAGCTGAATTATTGCTGAGGCTAGCAGCAGATTGGTTTGCAGTTTATCCCACGTGTATATATAAACAAAATCCGATTGTAGGATACATCTGCGCATGAGTAACGGTTTCTTTCCTGGAAATTCCCTCCCTATCTTTGTGAGCAAATGTAGAGGGTAGTTGGGAACATCGATGAATTCAGGTAGGTACATGATTTACTTCCAAGATACTTGCTATCCGTGCATTCAGATAGACCAACCACTTGGTAGGTACCTACATACTGTACTTCATATAGGACTTCGACCGCTCTCCCTCGATCTCTATTTTAGGTGTCTACCAATAAAAAACGCTGCAAAGTCCTTGTCACATGGGTTTATTATTCTACTGGACATAACAACAGAAATTTTGGCTGTTCATTTATAATTGTTTCTTTCATGTGCAATTATTGAAATGGCTATTTTTTATGGTTTCCACCAATTTTGGCCCCCAAAAACACGAATTAGGCTCGGCTTTTTTAAAAAGATTATCTTTGATCATTGACAGTACCATAGAATTGTCTTGATTCACCTGTTGATACTACTTCTAGTGTTATCATACAAATGTATGGTGATTTCAGACAATTTTCCATGTTTTTTTACTCATAATAAACGCTGCAAAGTCCTTGTCACATGGGTTTATTATTCTACTGGACATAACAACAGAAATTTTGGCTGTTCATTTATAATTGTTTCTTTCATGTGCAATTATTGAAATGGCTATTTTTGATGGTTTCCACCAATTTTGGCCCCCAAAAACACGAATTAGGCTCGGCTTTTTTAAAAAGATTATCTTTGATCATTGACAGTACCATAGAATTGTCTTGATTCACCTGTTGATACTACTTCTAGTGTTATCATACAAATGTATGGTGATTTCAGACAATTTTCCATGTTTTTTTACTCATAATAAACGCTGCAAAGTCCTTGTCACATGGGTTTATTATTCTATTGGACATACCTACAGAAATGTTGGCTGTTCATTTATTATTTCTTTCATGCTTAATAATGGAAATAGCTATTTCTGATGGTTTCCATTAATTTTGGCCCCTAAAACACAAATTAGGTACGCTCCTTTTTTTTCTAACTATATTTGATCATTGGTAGTGCCATTTAATCGTCTTGATCAACGTATTGACACTTTTTCCAGTCTTATTATACAAATTGATGGTGATTTCAGACGATTTCCCAGGTTTTTCACTCATAAAAAATCAATTTTGGGAGCTGAACATTTGGTAGAACTCAATTTTCCACTGTTTGGGCAAAATCGACTTCATATTCGGTCATCTCGTCCCCAAAAACATGGAAAATGATATCTCAGAACCTCATGTTACCAACATGTTGCTAAAGCGCAAAAAGTACCTATTTTTACACACATTTTCACTCATAACACCCCTGGGTATGTTCCGATCGGGCTGAAAAGTTTCGGGACACAACTAGGGCCCAAATGGAGCACGTGTGCGAAAGAACGACTTTTTTAGACCGAAAATGAAGCCGATACACGTGATAAGGCGTACGGCGGACCGACATTGCATTTTTGGAATCTATGCACCTTGAAACGGAAAAGAAAAAATTTTGAGGGGGTGTTATAAAAATTTTTTGCTGAGCGAATACATAGGTGTATTATTCACAGAATAATAAACCAAAATAGGTATTCAAAAACTGCCTTCTTCCATTGGGCTCGATGAGCATCGTAGATGTGTGCAAAATCTATTTCACAAAACCCATGCGCAATATTTGCATTAGTTATTTCCAGTCGAGCTGAAGTTTTGCCGTTACTTTTCAAACAATTTTCAGCGTTAGCGTTGACTATTTTTAACCAAAATGGAATCAACCTTTCGAATTTCATTTCTGGTGTGATTTTTGGTTTATTATTTTCAATAATGAACCATTGGAATCGAGCATGAAAAAAAAAATTCTTACCCCCCCTCAAAATTTGATGGTTTACGTTTCAAGGTATGTAGAATCCAAAACTGCAATAAAAATATTTCTGTCTGTCCGCCGTACGCCGTACGCCGTACGCCGTACGGGCCACTTTTCTTAGTTACCATGAAAAAAAATTGATGAAATTCGGGTTATAGGTTCCGTTCGGCGTCTAGTTGGTCCTCGAAGCTCGACGTTACTGTGAGTCATCTCTAAGGGGTTCAAAATAGGGGTTGAAATTTTCAAAACGCCTATACCATTTTTTTACGTAAATATTTTTACGGTTTTAAATAGTTCTTGAACTTGCGAGTTTTTTAAGACCATCCGGAGCATCGTACGTCCAGCCGTTCGTTCACAGTAAGGCCCCGAAGTTTGCACCGACAGGCATTTTCGACTCCAGTGTGAATGAAATTGTATACAATTCAAACCAAATCTCGTAACCAGAGACGCGCCCACAATAGGAATTTGTGAATACGGCCAATCATTGGTAGGGATCACCTGATTATATTGGCGGAGTATGAAGTCGAGTTGGTTGTTCTGTGATATTATTTAATTTGAAAAATGATGGCTCTTTTGGAGTTTGTTGGTAGGTAGTGAAACTTGAACAAACGTTGAAGTATTATTGATGGGTAAATTATTACTACGGTAAATCATTACTCAACGGTAAATTATTACACAACGGTTCATTATACCATCTACGTAGAAGGGGCTGGAGTTTGTTGGTAGGTACTTTTGCAACTTTTTTCACTCCTAATCAACAATTTCTTTTCAGAACTCCATTATGTGTGTTTCTTTTTGTTAGGTACTGTTTGTCATCGGCAGAATTATTTTAGCAACATTTAACTCGTGATTTAGGTAGGTACCTAGTAACGAGTACGGGGTTAGGTACTAACCTACGGAGGGTCTGCGATCTACATAATATGCATAGAATAGTACATATTATATTATATAGACGGGTTATCTATACATAGAGCTTTGATCTGTAACAGAAGGGTATTCTATACAAAATAATAAACCGTTGTGCAGGGATTTGCAGCGTTTTATTCAGTTCGGTTGAAGCTTAAAAATTCACATTTTGAGTGGAGTTGAAAATTTGTTTTTTGCTCGATTTGTACGATTCCTTACCAAAAATACACGAAAAATACACTCCTCCGTTCGATATTTTAAAAAGTATGTTTAAAGCTCTGAGATTTTAACCAAATCTCGAATCCTAATTTTTGACAATTTTTCAAAAAATCTTTCATTTGACATTTACCTACTTAGGTATTTTTGGGAGTAACTACTACTAAAATGTAAGTATCTCCTTGGTGTTATGGATTTTTAGGATAAGACTCCTCATGTTCAAAGATGCTTCACCAGGAGCGGGCTACCTGCCGACTGATGTCGGACAGTTTATGAAAAAAAGAAAGCTCTTCTTTGATTTATTCATCTCATCTTTTCATTGTTTTTGCCACTCGATGTGCACTGGCTCGCAACGTTCCGAGCTGCTGGCTTTGTTCTTTCATAACCACCGTAAGATGTGGATAATAATGAAAATTGAAAAACTATACCAAACAAGGTTCATCTCTTTATCATTTCCTTAATATTACGACATCTTCTAATCATAATTTTCGAATGCACGATCAATATGTGTGTCGGATGCATGAAATGTGTTTTTATTTACTAGTCTTCAATAAATCTGTATCTTAAATTCAAGGATGAACATTTAAGTTGGTTCCCTTAAATGTTACAGGTGCCTTCTGAAGACTGGAAAATGTGACCCCACCATGAAGGACCTCAGAAGTAAGAGCTACATTTAACAATATTTATATTGGCTTTCACTGTAATATTTACTGTATTAAACACATACATCAGCATATATGCAGTGCTGATTCAGCATATTGATAAAGGCATATGCATGCTGATTCATTGCATATCAACATATTCGTTCTCCCTTACCCACTAGTACATAGGTACATAGGTACCCAACTTACTAAATTCCTTGATGTCTGAAACTCGGAATGTACCTGAACATAAATTTTGATTTTGCGGGTTTTTATTACTTTTATTATTTTTTTAAAAAATAATTCTTGCCCATTGATTATTCCGAAACTAATGGACCAATTTCGATTAATATTTTTTCTTAAATTCTGTTTGAATTTTCCGTTTGTGCTGAAATCCATTATTTAGTGACGTTTGTTCTGTTATTGCACTAGGCCATGATTCTTATTATGAAATGTTATTTTGTTTACATTCCTAAGGGCCTCTGTGTAAAATGTTCCTCCAACCTGTCCAGTCTGTCTAAAAAGGTAAAAGGTCTTATCTATCTAACTATAAAATTAATGAAAGATGATCATAAACAGAAAGTAGTACTAGGCCAGTTATAATCTTCTGGTGCTTTGACTGATACTGCACCACTTGACGACAGAAAATAGCCTGGGAAAGACTGTGGACGCCCCAGTGCCTGGCGTTCTTTGCCAGGTGTTGGCAAAGAAAATTTCATACGAAACTAAAATGTTTTTAATGCAACAAACGCAATTTTGTATTCAAAGCCAAATTTTAAATGAAACCCCACACAATACAACCTTAATGATATATATGTCATGAAGGTTGCGTTGTGTATATATATCATGAAGGTATCCCTACAATATTATATTGTAGGGATACCTACAATATTCTATATACATATTATATTATATATAATATTGTTAGGTATCCCTAGGTTTTTATACATTTTAGTCGAAATTTGGAGCCGGCTTTAAAAATTTTGTTGTATCGGCTTTGAATAAGTTAGTTTGTTCAGCGTAAAAATGATATTTTACTTTTTAGTTTTATACAGCTTTTTTGAAGTCGGGTTTTTTGTTTGTTAATTTTGTTTCCCATAATATTAGGACCGTAATTTATGAGATCGACGTTTCAAATAATACAAAACTGAAAAAAAAAAACAGGCACTGATTTTGATCAGCATGCCGATCAAAATCAGTTTTGATCAATGCAGTGATTTTGACCAGATACTGTTACCTGATAGTTAGGCATGTATTTATTATGACATAATGAGATTCAAGATGTAACCCCGATGATGCTGGATGCGTGTCAGCTTCCACCTAATTTATTGTTAGTTATGTGTGGTACCAACGCAGCGAGATAAGTGCTGAGGGAAACACGCTTGGCTAAGTGTTGGGACTGCCGGACTCCGAGAGCTTCCTTCCTATCCTATCAATGTATCTCTTCATTACGACTTAAGGAAAAATGTATCCCATAGTCACGTCTGATTTCTTTATTATAGATATCATCTATTTCCTTCTCTGAACAATCTACGCGTTGCCTTTAATCCTGAATCAAGGTTGATCAGTTGAAAATCAAGGGGGGGGGGGGGGAGTGTTAAAAAAGCCCTTTCATTTCCGAAATGGTCTGAAAAGAATAAAATAATTTCTTTCTGCTACACGGGAACACTGGAATTTTTTATTACTAAAAATAATAGTATTAGGCGATATTTGACTTCTAAAGATGGCTGTTTTTTAAATTTCATTAGAATTTTCGATTGAAAGTATTTACGTCTTTATAGACATGAAATGTATTACGGGCTCCCCACGCTTTTATTTTCAGTCATAAAAAATTCCACTGTTCCTGGGTAGCAAAAAGAAATTATTTTATTCTTTTCAGACCATTTCGAAATGAAAGAACCTGTTTGTAAACCGTTTTTTTCACATTTATTATTATTTTAATCTTATTAATTTGTAGAAAATCTTGTAATAAATTGTTATGCTACCGGGAATATCGGAATTCTTTATGGCTAAAAAAACCAGTCATGCAGCATGACTTAATGAGCGAATTTTCAAAGAAATATTCGAATTAATGGCTATGGTTTTGAATAAAGGAAAACTTCGGTCTAAAATTTGGTTTTCTATGTATATTCTCTTCGTATTTATTTTAATTTGTACGTTTTGTCCATCCTGATTCTACCGTTTGTTATGAGTAGATTCCTTGTTCCTTCTGAATGGCCTTTCCTCTTGACTACGATTTCAGGCCTGGTATCTAAAACCAGTTCAAGATTTGCTCTACTAGGTAGGTAGATCCTTCCTTCTTCATTGATATTATTTTTATCATGTTAAGTACGTACCTACCTTTGAATATCAAATATTCGTATGATACTGATAATAAATTGATAAGATACCTACCTAACCTTCTTCCTCCTACTGTTAGTACCTAAATTGAATAATTTGAAATAGATTTTTTCTTTCGTCTTCCTTCTAGTAATACGTGGGCCGGTACTTGTCTATCTATGAAGGTATCATAACAATAAATTATATGTCAAATGGGAAATTCAAGGAGTTGTACTAATCGTTTGCCTCCCCCTTTTTTGCTTCGAACTCTCGTCTTCAATTAATACTTCTCACATTTTTCAATCTGACCACTCTAAGGGGTGGGGGGGGGGGTAAGAGTTTAAAGATTATCCTAGTTTTGGGTAATTTTTGCGCACTTTAAATGCTCTAATTTAAGAACGGATTTAGATATCTAAAATCCGATTTCACCATCGTGTTCAGCGTGCAAAAACCTTTAAAATGAGGGGTCACTTGTTAGAAAATAACATTTTGGGGATTTTTGGGTAATTTTTGCGCACTTTAAATGCTCTAATTTGAGAACGGATCAAGATATCTAAAATCCGATTCCACCATCGTGTTTAGCGTGCAAAAACCTTTAAAATGAGGGGTCACTTGTTGGAAAATAACATTTTGGGGATTTTTGGGTGATTTTTGCGCACTTTAAATGCGCCAAAACCCTCCTTAGAGTAGGCCAATTTCGCCCATCTTCGAACTTAGCCTTTCGATTGCCAAGATAGATTTTTTGTGCAAATTTGAGCTGTTTATCTCAATTCTATCGAGAGTTATCGTCTGGAGTGACATATATATATATATATACATATAAAAAAGTGTTAAATTTCAGGAATCGTTTTAGAATGGTCTGAAACGGATTTCTATGAAGAAAATTTCCAAAAATTTATATTATTTAAATTTCGAAGCCATTGCAATAGCTTCATTTTCTTTGAAAATTCGCTAAAAGAATTTATTTGTGTATGCTTTTAGTTTATTATTTTCAATCATGAACCTTT
The DNA here is from genome assembly GCA_954871275.1 of Leptopterna dolabrata. NCBI lineage: Eukaryota > Metazoa > Arthropoda > Insecta > Hemiptera > Miridae > Leptopterna > Leptopterna dolabrata. Next base: position 6,720,910 of record OX940984.1, on the reverse strand, counting down.
GGAATCGAGCTAGAAATTTTTTTAACCCCTCCCCCTCAAAATTTGATGTTTTCCATTTCAAGGTGCGTAGAATCCGAAATGGAATAAAAAATTTGTCCGCCGTACTTTGCACTTTCCCAGTTACCATGAACCAAAATTAATGAAATATGGTTCGTGGATCCCATGTGGGGTCAAGTTGGTCCGCAAAGCTCGGCGTTACTGTCAGTCATCTCTAAGGGCTGAAAAATAGGGGTTGAAATTTTCAGAACGCCGTAGCTCGAGAACTTTCAATAGAAAGATATGGTTTTTTTAAAGTTTTTAAATTGATCTCAAACTAAAGAATTTTTTGAGGCCACCCGGAGCATTGTACGTTACATTGTACATTGTAGGGTACGTTGTACATTGTACGGAGCTGTTCGTTTGCACTGAAAAACGGTATACATCCAGCCCAGATATCATTGCTAAGGAACACATACTTGGTTGCTCCGTGATATTTATTTCATTTGCAGAATGATGATTATTTTGGATTTTGGCGTTAGGTACTTCCGTAACCTGTACAAACGTTATGCTTCATGAATAGCAACAAATAATCAGTGATAGAATTCTTGATTCCACCGCATATTGATGAAATGTGATTGCCCGGCTGGCTCCAGTACTCGATTTAGGGTTTTCCTGGAGGGAACACGAGGGTAGGTACTAACCACAGAAAGGAGCATCTATACAAATAAATAATAAACCGTTCTGTAATAATTTGCCGCGTTTTATGATTGATTCGTGTATTGAAATCGAAGATAGATGCAAAATCTCAGCGCAGTTGGACATCGGGTAGTGGGCGAAAAATCGATTACAAGATTTGGCCGCCAGCGAACGAACCAGTTAATTAGTAGCAAACCACTGCCAGCTTGAATTTCCAAGCTCCAGTCAAGTATCTATCCGGTCAGTTATCTAGGTCAAGGTAGAATGGTGCCTACCTACCAGTGCGTTCATACTCAATCTAAAAAAAGAAAGATAACACATAAACTTATTAAACGTACAGATAGTCCGATAAAATGCAGCGCTTTACGCTTTACACCCAAGTACTTCGTCACAACCGAGGCCCTTAACAGTCAATAATCATCATTCTTATGGCAATCACTCTGCACTAAACGCTTTTTGCTACTTTCTACATCCAAAAGAAGATATCGCTGCGCAAAAATACCACAAATTGTACAAGTTTTTGTTTAACTGAAAATGTCTCCTATCGTTAGGCAATAAATTTACGAGTTATGTAAACAAATTGTACGTATAGCTAAAAACGCTGCAAAGTCCTTGTCAGATGGGTTTATTATTCTGTTGGACATACCTACAGAAATTCTGGCTGTTTATTTATTGTTTCTTTCATGTAAAATAATTAAAATAGCTATTTCTGGTGGTTTCCACCAATTTTGGCCCCCAAAACCCAAATTAGGTACGCTCCTTTTTTTTCAAATCATCTTTGATCATTGGTAGTACCATTTATTCGTCTTGATCCACGTGTTGACACTTTTTCTAAACGTTATTCTACACATTTATGGTGATTTCAGACGATTTCGCAGGTTTTTGTCTCATAAAAAATCAATTTTGGGAGCTGAACATCTGGTACAACCTCAACTTTCCACTCCTTGGTCAAAAATGACTTCATATTCGGTCTTCTCGTCCCCAAAAACATGGAAAACGATATCTCAAAAGCTCATTTTACTAATATGTTACTAAAACACAAAAAGTAGGTACCTATTTTGGTTTATTATTCTGTGAATGATACACCTATGTATTCGCTCAGCAACAAATTTTTATAACACCCCCTCAAAATTTTTTCTTTCCCGTTTCAAGGTGCGTAGATTCCAAAAATGCAATGTCCGTCCGCCGTATCACGTGTACAGGCTTCATTTTCGGTCGAAAAAAATCGTTCTTTCGCACACATGCTCCATTTGGGCCCTAGTTGTGTCCCGAAACTTTTCAGCCCGATCGGAATATACCCAGGGGTGTTATGAGTGAAAATGTGTGTAAAAATAGGTACTTTTTGCGTTTTAGCAACATGTTGGTAACATGAGCTTTTATGGTATCGTTTTTCATGTTTTTGGGGACGAGAAGACCGAATATGAAGTCGATTTTGACCAAAGAGTAGGAAATTTAGGTTCTACCAAATGTTCAACTCCCGAAATTGATTTTTATGAGTGAAAAACCTGGGGAATCGTCTGAAATCACCATCAGTTTGTATAATAACACTGGAAAAAGTGTCGACAGGTGGATCAAGACGATTAAATGGTACTATCAATGATCAAAGATGATTTGAAAAAAAAAGGAGCGTACCATGTTCGTGTTTTGGGGGCCAAAATTGGTGGAAACCACCAAAAATAGCTATTTCAATTATTTTATATGAAATAAACAATAAATAAACAGCCAACATCTCTGAAGGTATGTCCAATAGAATAATAAACCCATGTGACAAGGACTTTGCAGCGTTTTTACACACATTTTCACTCATAACACCCCTGGGTATATTCCGATCGGGCTGAAAAGTTTCGGGACATAACTAGGGCCCAAATGGAGCATGTGTGCGAAAGAACGATTTTTTTCGACCGAAAATGAAGCCTGTACACGTGATACGGCGGACGGCGGACGGCGGACGGACATTGCACCTTGAAACGGAAAAGAAAAAATTTTGAGGGGGTGTTATGAAATTTTTTTGCTGAGCGAATACATAGGTGTATTATTCACAGAATAATAAACCAAGACGAAGCGTTCTTCTTGATATTTGTGGCATATTTTGTCCAAAGAGAAAGAGAGAAATGAGTTCTGGTGTAGTTCTATGAGGTTTTTAAACTCCATCTTAGAGTAAGTAAAATAACGTGTCCTATTGAGAATTGTATCTATTTATTCCTATTCTCCTCTTCTTTAATCTAATTTTACATTAGAAAGAAAAACACAGTTCTGTACGTAGGTAGCAGAACTCGCGAATGAGAAACTTTTATTACCATCATGTGACCATGTGATGATACCAGCGATTGTATAGGAACACATCTGCAATACTGGAGAATCCTTAACCTGCTTTCTTAATATGTCCAACATTATTTCATACTGCATCTGCTACCTGCATTTGTACTTGCTTCAGCGTTTCAACGTATTTTTGCTATGTAAAATCCCAATTTTATGGTTATCTCTAAAGAGTCAATTCCAGAGAGTTTTCGGTTACCTGCCTTTTCGCAGATATTACATTTTCCGCCAGAATTATCGGGCAGAACAATCGCCCACGCAAAAACTCCCAACCAAGGAGAGCGAGCAGCCCGTTGTCACATTCGGACCTTTCAAAGGTTTTAGTTCTCGTAGTTGAAACCGATTCAAGGACTTTATCTGGTCGGTTTCTCCGGAGCTTCGGCGGCCTTCCGCAAATCACAAGTTAGTTCCACCCAAGGGGATTATTATCGTGAGATTACGCTTTCACGGACCTCGTCTCATTAGGAGTTCTGTAAGCAACAGTTAATACCGTTTAATCTGATTCCGGATAATGTTATAACCCATCATGTGCCATTCCGAATCATTCGTATGCAGTAACATGGGAATTTGCCTTGCTACTGTGATAACTAGGTACCTACCCCCCTGTATCGTAATGTAGAAGAGAATTTAAACATTTTTCTACCGATAAAATCATTTTATTCCATTTTGGTTTATTATTTTCAGTAATGAACCTTTGGAATCTACCATGCATTTTTTACCCCCCTCAAAATTTCATGGGACGTAGAATACGAATATAGAATAAAAATATTTCCGTCCATACGCCGTCTGCGGCTTTTGGTTTATTATTCTGTGAATAATACACCTATGTATTCGCTCAGCAAAAAATTTTTATAACACCCCCTCAAAATTTTTTCTTTTCCGTTTCAAGTTGCGTAGATTCAAAAAATGCAATGTCCGTCCGCCGTCCGCCGTACGCCGTCCGCCGTATCACGTGTACAGGCTTCATTTTCGGTCTAAAAAAGTCGTTCTTTCGCACACATGCTCCATTTGGGCCCTAGTTGTGTCCCGAAACTTTTCAGCCCGATCGGAATATTCCCAGGGGTGTTGTGAGTGAAAATGTGTGTAAAAATAGGTACTTTTTGCGTTTTAGCAACATGTTGGTAACATGAGCTTTTGAGGTATCGTTTTCCATGTTTTTGGGGACGAGAAGATCGAATACGAGGTCGATTTTGGCCAAGGAGTGGAAAATTGATTCAGCTCCCAAAATTGATTTTGTATGAGTCAAAAACCTGCGAAATCGTCTGAAATCACCATCAGTTTGTAGAATAACACTAGAAAAAGTGTCAACACGTGGATCAAGACGATTAAATGGCACTACCAATGATCAAAGTTAATTTGAAAAAAAAAAAAATCGTACCTACCTAATTTGTGTTTTGGGGGCCAAAATTGGTGGAAACCATCAGAAATAGCTATTTCAATTATTTCACATGAAACAAACAATAAATGTACATGTACAGCCAACATTTCTGTAGAATAATAAACACCATGTGACAAGGACTTTGCAGCGTTTTCTTTTACGTTTCAAGGTGCATAGATTCCAAAAATGCAATGTCCGTCCGCCGTCCGCCGTCCGCCGTACGCCGTCCGCCGTCCGCCGTATCACGTGTACAGGCTTCATTTTCGGTCTAAAAAAATCGTTCTTTCGCACACATGCTCCATTTGGGCCCTAGTTGTGTCCCGAAACTTTTCAGTCCGATCGGAATATACCCAGGGGTGTTATGAGTGAAAATGTGTGTAAAAATAGGTACTTTTTACGTTTTAGCAACATATTGGTAACATGAGCTTCTGAGATATCGTTTTCTATGTTTTTTGGGACGAGAAGACCGAATATGAAGTCGATTTTGACCAAAGAGTGGAAAATTGAGTTCTACCAAATGTTCAGCTCCCAGAATTGATTTTTTATGAGTGAAAAAACTGGGAAATCGTCTGAAATCACCATCAGTTTGTATAATAACACTGGAAAAAGTGTCAAGACGTGGTTCAGGACGATTAAATGGCACTACCAATGATCAAAGATAGTTTTTAAAAAAAAGAAAAAAAGAGCGTACCTAATTTGTGTTTTGGGGGCCAAAATTAATGGAAACCATCAGAAATAGCTATTTCGATTATTACGCATGAAAGAAACAATTAATGAACAGCCAACCTTTCTGTAGGTGTGTCCAATATAATAATAAACCCATGTGACAAGGACTTTGCAGCGTTTTCCTTAGTTCCCATGAACCAAAATTCATGAAATTTGGTATGTGGGCCCCGTTTGGGCTCTAGTTGGTCCTCGAAGCTCGCTGTTACTTTCACTCAACTCTAAGGGGTGAAAAACAGGGGTTGAAATATCCAGAGTATCCCTATCTCGGAAAATTGTATTTTGAGGTGCGTCACATTTTTAAATAGTTTATTTTTTTCCTGAATTATTGAGACCATATGAAGCATTCTACGGTGTCACCATAAAATTTGACCTAAAGAGCAACCAGTATTCAGGCATCACGCTGGGTTGAGAGCGCACATTACTTGTATTTTGGCCAAGTGGCCGCCGTAGCGGAGTGGTCTAGGCGTCGGGCTCTTACACGTAAAATCATGGGTTCGAATCCCGGTTCCAGGGCTGAATATTTTTCATTTCACATCAGCAATTTCCCTTTAGAACTACATTTGTGTTTCTTTTGGCCGTTTTAGCTACTGCTTGAACATTCAACGCACGATATTAATTTGTAGAGGCAGATAGGTACTAAAGTGTGGAGGGGCTGTGAACTGTACAGAAGGGTGTTCTATAAAGAGAGCTGTGATCTGTAACAGAAAGGTGTTCTATACAGAGAGCTGTGATCTGTAACAGAAAGGTATTCTTTCCAAAATAATAAACCATTATGTAAGGATTTGCTGCTTTTATTTTTTGGTTTATTATTCTGTGAATAATACACCTATGTATTCGCTCAGCAAAAAATTTTTATAACACCACCTCAAACTTTTTTCTTTTTCGTTTCAAGGTGCGTAGATTACAAAAATGCAATGTCCGTCCGCCGTATCACGTGTACAGGCTTCATTTTCGGTCTAAAAAATTCGTTCTTTCGCACACATGCTCCATTTGGGCTCTAGTTGTGTCCCGAAACTTTTCAGCCCGATCGGAATATACCCAGGGGTGTTATGAGTGAAAATGTGTGTAAAAATAGGTATTTTTTGCGTTTTAGCAACATGTTGGTAAGATGAGCTTCTGAGATATCTTTTTCCATGTTTTTCGGGACGAGAAGACCGAATATGAAGTCGATTTTGACCAAAGAGTGGAAAATTCAGTTCTACCAAATGTTCAGCTCCCAAAATTGATTTTTTATGAGTCAAAAACCTGGAAAATCGTCTGAAATCACCATCAGTTTAGATAATAGCACTGGAAAAAGTGTCAACACGTGGATCAAGAGGATTAAATGGTACTACCAATGATCAAAGATAGTTTAAAAAAAAATAAAAAAATAAAATAACACGAGCGTAGGTACCTAATTTGTGTTTTAGGGGCCAAAATTAATGGAAACCATCAGAAATAGCTATTTCGATTATTACGCATGAAAGAAACAATAAATGAAAAGCCAACATTTCTGTAGGTATGTCCAGTAGAATAATAAACCCATGTGACAAGGACTTTGCAGCGTTTATTTTTTGGTTTATTATTCTGTGAATAATACACCTATGTATTCGCTCAGCAAAAAATTTTTATAACACCCCCTCAAACTTTTTTCTTTTACGTTTCAAGGTGCGTAGATTCCAAAAATGCAATGTCCGTCCGCCGTACGTCGTCCGCCGTCCGCCGTATCACGTGTACAGGCTTCATTTTCGGTCTAAAAAATTCGTTCTTTCGCACACATGCTCCATTTGGGCCCTAGTTGTGTCCCGAAACTTTTCAGCCCGATCGGAATACACCCACGGGTGTTATGAGTGAAAATGTGTGTAAAAATAGGTACTTTTTGCGTTTTAGCAACATGTTGGTAACATGAGCTTTTGAGGTATCGGTTTCCATGTTTTTCTGGACGAGAAGACCGAATATGAAGTCGATTTTGACCAAAGAGTGGAAAATTGAGGTTGTACCAGATGTTCAGCCCCCAAAATTGATTTTTTATGAGTCAAAAACCTGCGAAATCGTCTGAAATCACCATCAATTTGTAGAATAACACTAGCAAAAGTTTCAACACGTGGATCAATACGACTAAATGGCACTACCAATGATCGACGATAATTTGAAAAAAAAAAAAAGGAGCGTACCTACCTAATTTAAGTTTTGGGGGCCAAAATTGGTGGAAACCATCAGAAATAGCTATTCCAATTGTTGCACATGAAAGAAACAATAAATGAATAGCCAACATTTCTGTAGGTACGTCCAATAGAATAATAAACCCATGTGACAAGGACTTTGCAGCGTTTTTATTTTATGAGCATCATACTAAGGGCGATTGTAAGGTGGGCCAGTCCGACCCTCCTTGTAGCAGGTCAACCCTCAAGTTCTAATGATGTCAACCCTTGCATGTACCAGATACCACCTACCTATTGTAACTACAAAACCCTTTAATAAAATTCGCGTTTGCGCATGCGCACACGCCACCATTGGCTCGATGGCGATGAATTTCATAGAGGACCGTCTGGGGTTAAACCCGGACAATACCTGAAAACTTCACTAAAATTGATCCAGTAGTTCTTGAGTTTTACCTGTGACAACAAATTTCAGGATGGCGCACACGCAATGGCTGTTACTGATCCAGTCGCGACAAACATAGGCAGTCGTCTTGAAGCCACCCCTCCGAATTTGAGCGAAATCCGTCCATTAGGAAATGAGAAATCGATGTTTCATAAAATCAACGTTTGCGCATGCGCACTCGCTGCCACTGGTACGACGGCGATGAAATTCATACAGGACCGTCTAGGGGCTAATTCGCACAATCCCTGATAACTTCACCAAAATTGGACCATAATTTCGTAGTTTTGCGCGGGACCGCAGACAGACGCACGAATATAAGGCTTCCCTACTTCGGTAGTGAGGAAGCAAAAATGTAAGTATATTTGTTTAGGTCAAATTTTACAACTCGATTTGGACTTCCTCTTGTCCAGTGGCCTTGAAATTCTGCATAAGCAGGTACCTGCCTATGTAGTCCTGATGAAAATACAGTTATCTGATACAGTGACCATGGCCTGATGCTGCGCCACTGAATGAGACTAACGAAACCTTGCCGACTTCCTCGAACTTTTAACAGAAATCGCAGGTAGGACCTGTAACACAATTTTCCATGGCGTTTTGGTTTTATTATTTCCAATAATGAACCTTTGGAATCGAGCATGTGTAATAATTTGCAGCGTTTTCCTGTTTCAATTCAGTCAAACTTTCAAGAAAACGTGAAATTTGAATCGACGCTACGTCTGAAATTTAGTACAGATTTTTGACGACCAACGTCCATCTATCAAAATCGTCAAAAAAGAGTTGAGCTAAAGGAATGGCTGAAAGTTGAGAAGTCGTACTACAGGTATCTGCCGCTGTAGAACACAGAGGCTGGCCTCCTGCACTTAAATCAACTGTTCTATTAGCTGGATGGGGATCGGAGGAAATGAACTTCCCGAAGGATGAAATAAGGAAAATGCATACAATTTACAACAGCATTACGATGAAAAACCACTCGCCAGTCCGAGGTTTTAATGGAGTATCTGTGTTGAGTCTTTTTACGCGCCCCTGCGACGACCTCGGTCTTATCAACGCGTTGTTATTTTGTACTGGTTCATCATTCTGAATAATGAAAAATTGGAATCAAGCGTGGGGAAAAAAAGCTAACTTCCTCAAAATTTGATGGTTTCCGTATCACGTACCTACGTGTAATCCGAAAATGGAAGAACAAATTTCTGTCCGCGCCGTACTTGGCGTTTTTCGTTGTTACCATGAACCAAAATTAATGAAATTTCGTTTGTAGGTCGTCTCGTTCCTTCTCGGGTTCTAGTTGGTCAGCGAAGCTCGGCGTTACTGTCAGTCATCTTCTAAGGGGTGAAAAATAGAGGTTGAATTGTCTAGAACGCCATTATCTCGAAAACTTACAATAGCATATGGTTTTTTTAACGTTTTTAAATTGATCTCGAAATTGAGGATTTTTTTTTTAGACCAGCCGGAGCGTTGTACGACCAGCCGTGAAAGTTTGGCTTCGTTAACACGAGTGTGAATGAAACGTTGTATGTCCAGCCCAGTTATCATTGCTAGGGAACACCTGATTATAATCACGCATGGCTACGTGAACTCGGGTTGGTTGTTCCGTGATTTTATTTCACTTGAAGAATAAATTATGGTTACCTATTTTGGATTCTGCTGATAGGTACCTACTTTCGTAACTTGTACAGAATAACATGTGTAACAACAAATAATTATATACAGAATTCTTGGATCCACCCATGTTTATGAAACTGTAATCCCCAGCCACAGTACGATTTAGGGCTTTCTTCCTTTTGAGGACGAAAGCATCGTACCGATGCTAACCTCCCAAAGTCCCCATGGGACGATCATCTGTTTCCTCATTTTCCTGTTGTGGACGAAAGCATCGGTCTGATGCTGATTTCTAAAGTCTCCACTGGACGAGTAATAGTTTGGCGCCAACCTTCTCTGAGACGAGGGAAAAATGGTTCCCAATTGATTCTGATTCACCAGTACAAATAATCATTTTTTATTGAAAAAAATTGAATCAATTATTACTTTTTCTTCCTAGCGTTCACTGATGAGCATACTTAATTCTATTTCGACGTCTAAAATATTGATATACTGACTCTGAAATGTTATTATTCTTTGTATAAAAGTGACGTCGTTCAGAAGCAACATTTTCACTATCTTCTTTTCTGCTAATAAGAATGAAAAACTACGAATGATTTGATGGTTGAACTATTTAAAATAATTTAATGAAAGTTTAGGAACATGGCAACACTTTTTTTTTCTTTTTTTAATTTCGTAAATCTTCAGAAGTAGGTAATCCTCAAAACAAGTCCTGTGTACGAACTAATTCACTCGCGACGAAACCATGGAACCCCATTTCAAAGAAAAACGGAGTTATTGAAAAAAATAGTCTATTTCCACCAACACACGAAAAACGCGAAAAACACTGTTATACCGGTTTAAACCACTGTTAACACTGTTAAACCGGTATAACAGTGTTTTTCGCGTTTTTTCGTGTGTTAGTGGAAATAGACTATTTTTTTCAATAACTCCGGTTTTCTTTGAAGTCCTGGGTGCAGAGCAGGGTTCCCTGGGCAGGTCTTGCAATAAAATCGCGTAGTTTTCCGCTGATTCGGCAAACTGCAGATCCTGCAGGAAGAGTTGAAGTCCCGAATGTTTATTGCGTTGGGACAACATAATTATTAACGAATTTCATTTGACAAAGGCTCGTTCGTTGGTCACTGTTTGATTCTTCAAATAAACACAGTAACAGCTTAACTTTGAATACCTGAAGCGGAAGTTATTGGCTCTATTGGAGTATGAAAATTGTTCGACCGTATTTATCATTATCTGATGGAAATTGTCGTGCATTCAAGGAGTCGAAAATAAATAAGAGTAAAATATAAAAAAAACCAGTCATGCAGCATGGCTATAAAAGCGAATTTTCGAAGTTTTCGGCATCTTCCTCCTCCGCCTAAAATTTTCTGAAAATTAATTTTCGGCCAATGTTTTCCCAACTTGATACCATACAAAATTAAAACAGGAGTAGTTTTACGCAAAGTAAAATTTGGGGTGGAAGGAGGGGGAGGGGGAAATCAAAAATGTTTTGAATACCAGAAGAGTAGGTATTGGATACGTAACAAATTTTTTGTTCCATTTTTTGCCGAGTAACACCTCGGTTTGTAGATTTTCCAACGCTGAACACGATGGTGAAGTCAGAATTGCGATATCCCATTCCGTTATCAGATTAGAGCAGACGAACCAGGAAGAACATCTCAAGAAATAACCACGTTCCTTCATCTTCAAAGTGCTCCAGTTTGAGAATGGAATGAGATATCGCAATTCTGATTTCACCATCGTGTTCAGCGTACAAAAACCTTTAAAATGAGGTGTCACTTGTCAGACTTTTTCATTTTGGGAATTTATGGGTAATTTTCCCCCCCTAAAACTCCCCAAAACTCCCCCTTAGGGTGACCCGATTCTGCCCATCTTCGAACTTAGCCTGTCGATTGCCAAGACAGATTTTTCGTGCAAATTTGAAATTTTTATCTCAATTCTTTCGAGAGTTATCGTCTGGAATGACACATACATAAATAAAACACATACACATATATAAATACATAAATACAAATACATACACAAACACACACACACACATATACACATACATAAATACATATACAAATATAAATATACACACACACATACAAATAAACATACATACAACATACACAACACACAATTACACACACACACACACAAACATACATAAATACATACACAAATACATATACAACTACAACAACAAACAAATACAAAACACAAACAAATACAACACAAATACAAACACAAACAAACACACACAACAACACACAACAAGCACACAACACACACACACAGCACAGCATAACAAGCACGACTACAAATACATATATAAAACCATACAAATACACCATACAAATACATATATAACTACATACATAAACAACATATATATATATATATATATATATATATATATATATATATACACATATACATATAATTTTTGGTGTCTTTCGGCAGTGAATTCAGGATGGTCTGAAACGGATTTTGGTATAAAAATCTTTCGGAAATTCGAGTTTTAAAAATTTTGGACCGAGAACAATAGCTTCCTTTTCTTCGAAAATTCGCTAATGAGAAAAAATAAATCAGCATCACTACGATGCTTTCGTCCATTTGGGGGTTTTCTGTTCAGCATCGGTATGATGCTCTCGTCCTCAGGGGGTTTTCCAAAACTCGACAGGTTCGTCCTGTAGGTTGTTTCACCTGAAGCATCGTTCCGATGCTCTCGCCCTCCAACTGTTTTTCAGGCCCACATCTTTCGTCCTCAAAAGGTTAAATCGAGGGGAGCACGTGGGTAGGTATTGACTACAGGAAACAGTAATATGCGCAGAAGGGGTCCCGATGCATAAAGTAAACATAACTTTTTCGGCAAATAACGAGCTCCTTCAATTTCTCATAGACACCTAGATAAACAAGTTAATAGAAAAAAACTAACGATCGTAACATAAAACAGGTTCGTTTTGGTAGGCAGTAGGTTACAATTGCAAACTATGATACCAACATCGATACGTACATCGAAGGGGCCGATATGAAGATTCGGTAGGATTTGCAGCATTTTAAAAAGAACCTGAAAAAGCTTATGGCAAGCTGGAAACATCGATGTATCCCTGTTGTGAAAAGTCTGTGATTTGAAACATCGACGGCCAAACGTCGATGGCGTGGAAACATCGACTAAAAACCATCGATGTATCGTTGCCATCCCTTGTTGGTACTTGTCTATTCAAGATCTTTCAGGCACGTGTAAAGCCCGGTTCGGAAGGGCATATACCTATTCCTGTTAGGCAATCTGATACTGATCATGCATTGTTACCAAGTGAGTGTAATTGTAAATATTCATGTTGCTAGAGCTATTGTTCAAATTTGACCATAACACGAATGTGAATTGCCGACCTATTGTATATCTCTGCCTTAAAATATTATACCTAATACTGATATTACCTATGCAATACTGATATTTCATTATGCATAATAAACACAGACTTATTTGTTGTAAACCATGAATAAGTACCTACCTACGACTATGGCTCGTGCTTATTTTGAAGTATTTGAGCTTGATCTCGGATTATCAAGGATTTGGAATCATTGATCTCGGATGATGAAACTTTCAATTTCGTCGAACATTTTTTTTTAGCGAATTTTCAAAGAAAATGAAGCTATTGCAATGGCTTCGAAATTTAAATAATATAAATTTTTGGAAATTTTCTTCATAGAAATCCGTTTCAGACCATTCTAAAACGATTCCTGAAATTTAACACTTTTAGCGAATTTTCAAAGAAAATGAAGCTATTGCAATGGCTTCGAAATTTAAATAATATAAATTTTTGGAAATTTTCTTCATAGAAATCCGTTTCAGACCATTCTAAAACGATTCCTGAAATTTAACACTTTTTTATATGTATATATATATATATTTATTTATATATGTGTCACTCCAGACGATAACTCTCGATAGAATTGAGATAAACAGCTCAAATTTGCACAAAAAATCTATCTTGGCAATCGAAAGGCTAAGTTCGAAGATGGGCGAAATTGGCCTACTCTAAGGAGGGTTTTGGCGCATTTAAAGTGCGCAAAAATTACCCAAAAATCCCCAAAATGTTATTTTCCAACAAGTGACCCCTCATTTTAAAGGTTTTTGCACGCTGAACACGATGGTGGAATCGGATTTTAGATATCTTGATCCGTTCTCAAATTAGAGCATTTAAAGTGCGCAATAATTACCCAAAAATCCCCAAAATGTTATTTTCTAACAAGTGACCCCTCATTTTAAAGGTTTTTGCACGCTGAACACGATGGTGGAATCGGATTTTAGATATCTTGATCCGTTCTCAAATTAGAGCATTTAAAGTGCGCAAAAATTACCCAAAAATCCCCAAAATGTTATTTTCCAACAAGTGACCCCTCATTTTAAAGGTTTTTGCACGCTGAACACGATGGTGGAATCGGATTTTAGATATCTTGATCCGTTCTCAAATTAGAGCATTTAAAGTGCGCAAAAATTACCCAAAAATCCCCAAAATGTTATTTTCTAACAAGTGACCCCTCATTTTAAAGGTTTTTGCACGCTGAACACGATAGTGAAATCGGATTTTAGATATCTAAATCCGTTCTTAAATTAGAGCATTTAAAGAGCGCAAAAATTACCCAAAACTAGGATAATCTTTAAACTCTTACCCCCCCCCCCCCCCCACCCCCTTAGAGTGGTCAGATTGAAAAATGTGAGAAGTATTAATTGAAGACGAGAGTTCGAAGCAAAAAAGGGGGAGGCAAACGATTAGTACAACTCCTTGAATTTACCCACAGCGATCAAATAAATAAGCACTTAGTACAATTACGTAATAAACAAACGGTAGAATCAGGATGGACAAAACGTACAAATTAAAATAAATACGAAGAGAATATACATAGAAAACCAAATTTTAGACCGAAGTTTTCCTTTATTCAAAACCATAGCCATTAATTCGAATATTTCTTTGAAAATTCGCTCATTAAGTCATGCTGCATGACTGGTTTTTTTTATATGTATATATATATTTATATATGTGTCACTCCAGACGATAACTCTCGATAGAATTGAGATAAACAGCTCAAATTTGCACAAAAAATCTATCTTGGCAATCGAAAGGCTAAGTTCGAAGATGGGCAAAATTGGCCTACTCTAAGGAGGGTTTTGGCGCATTTAAAGTGCGCAAAAATTACCCAAAAATCCCCAAAATGTTATTTTCCAACAAGTGACCCCTCATTTTAAAGGTTTTTGCACGCTGAACACGATGGTGGAATCGGATTTTAGATATCTTGATCCGTTCTCAAATTAGAGCATTTAAAGTGCGCAAAAATTACCCAAAAATCCCCAAAATGTTATTTTCTAACAAGTGACCCCTCATTTTAAAGGTTTTTGCACGCTGAACACGATGGTGAAATCGGATTTTAGATATCTAAATCCGTTCTTAAATTAGAGCATTTAAAGTGCGCAAAAATTACCCAAAACTAGGATAATCTTTAAACTCTTACCCCCCCACCCCCTTAGAGTGGTCAGCGTAGCACCCACATGTTCTTCCAAGTGATCCTTCCAGAAACCACATCCTTCCTTCATAGTTTATTTCAAGATTGAGCCTGCATGAAAAACAACCTGCACTTGAAGCACTCATGATTTTCTATAACAACTCCTTTACCTACTGCACTCTCTTGAGTAGGTAAGTCAAAAGTCCTAACTACCCTATCCTACCTAATATGAACCCACAGCGATCAAATAAATAAGCACTTAGTACAATTACGTAATAAACAAACGGTAGAATCAGGATGGACAAAACGTACAAATTAAAATAAATACGAAGAGAATATACATAGAAAACCAAATTTTAGACCGAAGTTTTCCTTTATTCAAAACCATAGCCATTAATTCGAATATTTCTTTGAAAATTCGCTCATTAAGTCATGCTGCATGACTGGTTTTTTTTAAAATTGATAATGGTTAGGATATACGAGTATGATACTATTGATTGTATAGGTAGATGTTTTGCTTAGGTATTTTATGTACGTATTATTCTAGGAACATTTCCTAATGTTTGTCGTGTTTTCGAGTTTTTCATGTGATATTTTTATTAGCTTTTTATCGGCGACAATGTTTTATTTGGCTGTCTGTTTGTTGCAGTCGCTCTCCCACTGATCCTTGGACATCTGTGCGAATCTCGCTGTAGTGAGAGGGAGACGCGGAATCTGCGGAAGGTAATACATCATCTACACAGAACGTTGTACCGTCTACTCACAATGAATCTCGGAAAAAACTTGAATTGTGGATTATTGGGTTTAGAAGTCTTTCGCTTAAGAATTTCAGGTTTTGGTTAATTATTTTCAAATGAACCATTGGAATGAGCATGAAAAAAAAATTACCCCCCCTCAAAATTTGATGGTTTACGTTTCAAGGTATGTAGAATCCGAAAATGCAATAAAAAAATTTCTGCCTGTCCGCCTTACGCCGTACTAGCCACTTTTCTTAGTTACCATGAAACAAAATTGATGAAAATCGGGTTATTTTTATTTTTTTTATAGTACGGCTAAGCCAATTTACAATAGTTAAACAAAAGAGTTGTAAACTCTAGAAAAAAAATAAATGAATAATTAAATTATAAGAAATAGTCAACCAAACTTCACTGGCATTGGTGAGCTGAAAAATGGCGCCTCAGGGAAGACGATGGATCGGCAAAGAAGTCGAATGACGAATTCTGGAGGAAGGCATTGACTATAGGTTCCGTTCGGGGTCTAGTTGGTCCTCGAAGCTCGGCGTTACTGTCAGTCATCTCTAAGGGGTTCAAAATAGGGGTTGAAATTTTCAGAACGCCGTAGCTCGAAAACTTTCGATTGAAGGGTATGTTTTTTTTTTACGTTATTAAATTTTTCTTGAGCTAAACAATTTTTTGAGACCACCCGGAGCATTGTACGTCCAGCCGTTCGTGTGCATCAAAAAGCTTCGTCAACACGATCGTGAATCAAGCGGTATAAATCCGGCCCGGATATCATCGCTAGGGAGCACCTGATTATAATCAAGGATGGCTGTATGAAGTCGAGTTGGTTGTTCTGCGATATTTTTCATTTGATAAGTGATGGACTATTGGATTTTGTTGGTAGGTACTTGTGAAACTTGAACAAACGTTGACGTATTATTGATGGGTAAATTATTACACAACGGTTCATCTACCAAGAAGGGGCTGGATTTTGTTGATCGGTACTTTTGCAACTTGACCATCCGTTGAAGTATTATTGATGGGCAAGTTATTACACAACGGTTCATTATACTTGACCAGAGGGTAGGTACTGACCACAGAAAACAGTGATCTGCACAGAAGGGGTCTATTTCACTCCGCATCAACAATTTTTCTTTAGAACTTCATTATTTGCGTTTCTTTTCGCCATTTTAGTTACTGTTTGTCATCGAAAGAATTATTTTATCAACATTTAACTCGTGATTTAGGTAAGGTACCTAGTAGCGAGTACGAGGTTAGGTACTAACCTACGGAGGGTCTGCGATCTACATAATATGAATAGATTATTACATATTACATAGACGGGTTATCTATACATAGAGCTGTGATCTGTAACAGAAGGGTATTCTATACAAAATAATAAACCGTTGTGCAGGGATTTGCAGCGTTTTTTTCTTTATTCTTCGAATCACTGACACATAGAATAATATAGTTAAAGAATAGTATCGAAAAATACATTGAGAGCATCCAAAAACTTGGAATGTATAGGTACACATTTAGATAGGTACCTACCGATTTTGACATTAAAAACCATTCAAACGAAGCTGGTAGGTACCTACCTACACGCGTTGGATTTTAGCTAAATGAAACTGGTGTGATAATCGAAATGACTGACCCAAAAATATAATTATTACGGAAGCCCACAATATTCGCTGCACATTCTCGTAGTTGCATTCAAATCGTCCGATTCGATCAAGACCAAAGGGCACAATTGGCAACAACCAGGCCCATCTACAATAACAACAAACCTTTTTGGTGATCTCAGATTACAAATTGAATGCCGTAGTTTCATTTACCAAGTTTCATTAAAATCCGAACATATAATTAGGTGCCTACCTATTTTTGCTACAATTTTATTACATTTTCCCCTACCGCCACTCACTGTTCCATGTCCATAATTCTATTCTGATGATCATAAATTTCTGTCTGAACTCTCCTACATATTTTTCCCAAATTTACTTAATTTAAATCAGAACACCTAGGCAAGTATTTTACCACAAAATTAGAACATTTCCCCCCGCTATGTGCTTACTCACTATTCTCACGTTGTTTTCTACTTAAACCATTTTACTGCGTAGAATAATAGGGCAGGTGGGGGGGCAAAACTTACCATACGGACATTTCGATTTTTCCCTGGCCCCAAGGAGGTCCTATCGGTCCAAAAAATGAATGGTGTTGTAGAAGGATATCTCCTATACCTTCGGTAAAAAAATGAATCGTTTCCCAAAACATTTAGAAACAGAATTTTTAATTTTACCACAAAGCCTTGGCAACTTTTGCCCCGTTCGTCAGTTTAGAGCTGGGAAGCAGTGGCGGCTAAAGGGTGGGGGGGGGGGCTAAAAAATTCACAATTTTTCTCGGTTGTTAGAAAAATAAATTTTTAAGGCAAATTAATAGTAATAAGTTCTAACTAATGTATGTTCATAGTTTATCAAATAGCTCCTTATTACAAATTATAAACATGACTGTAGGTCTCATGAATGTTTACTACCGTACTTAATGGGTTATATCTTATTCTGCTGCGATATAATAAATCGAAAGTCTTCCTTGAACATTATGACGGGATACTTAAGAGTAGGCACCATATTAATCGAAGCAGAAATGGCAGTAGCTAATAGTTTACTTAAATCTAGATCATTGGAACACCAACATTTGTCAGGCAATAGAAACATCATTACTTCAAGAGTACAGTTCGAAGAATTCAGGGAAATAGTTAAGCAAGAAAACTTTCCTAACTTATCAGACTAGCTGCTTCTATTCCCATAAGCTCAGCCTCGTGCGAAAGATTTCTCTGCTATGAGGAGGATCAAAAACTGGTTGAGAACTTTAATGCTGCAAGACAGATTCTCCAACTTATCGTTGTTGTACATAGAGAAGAAAATACTGAGAGAACAGATTCAAATTCAAGATATTTTAGTAAGGTTTGCTATGAAGAAGAGAAAATTGCGCTTGACATAGTCACTTTGTTTTACTTTTTGAATATTAATAATTTTGAATGAAATTAATAAAAATAGCAAATATTTTAATTTAAAATGTAAAAGTTGTGTTAAATAACTATTTTTGTATTTTTTTTTTAAAGTTGAATAAACATTTGTTCTTGGGTTCTCATTTTTGTCTTCTCTTTCCACCTAAATTTGTGTAATCCCATCTAATTGCTACTGTTTTTAATTTTTAAAAAGGTGTATAACATAGTTGAAAATTCTAAAAAATTTAGGTAGGGAAATTGTAGATTTCGTTCTTAAAAAACAAGCCTAGATTAGTCAGGGTTTTGAATAATATCATGATCGGAAAATTAATTAGCCTAATATAATGATTTCCAGGTGCCTGGTTATAAAAATTTTATTCGATACTCCCAGGCACGGCGGTAAGCCCATACCTACTAAATTAGCCCCCCCCCCCCCCCCCCCAGAAATTGTTGTCTAGTGCCGCCTATGCTGGGAAGGCATAGAAAATCACCAATTAAAGTGTCTTATGTATTTTTATTTCAAAAAAAGTTGAGAAAAATAACAAACAATCCTTTTTCAGGAATATTTGGCAAAATTTTAGAAGTAACAACTCACACTGACCCTTAAAAATTACTTATTACGTAGGCCCTCATAGCAAAATTACAATCAAGATCAAAAATAGAACATTGCCTTTTAGCGAATTTTCGAAGAAAAGGAAGCTATTGTTCTCGGTCCAAAATTTTTAAAACTCGAATTTCCGAAAGATTTTTATACCAAAATCCGTTTCAGACCATCCTGAATTCACTGCCGAAAGAACCGAAAATTATGTGTGTGTATATATATATATATGTATGTGTCATTCCAGACGATAACTCTCGAAAGAATTGAAATAAAAAGTTCAAATTTGCACGAAAAATCTGTCTTGGCAATCGACTGGCTAAGGATGGGCAGAATCGGGACACTCTAAGGGGGAGTTTTGGGGAGTTTTAGGGGGGGGAAATTACCCATAAATTCCCAAAATGAAACAGTCTGACAAGTGACACCTCATTTTAAAGGTTTTTGTACGCTGAACGCGATGGTGAAATCAGAATTGCGATATCTCATTCCGTTCTCAAACTGGAGCTTTTTGAAGATGAAGGAACGTGGTTATTTCTTGAGATGTTCTTCCTGGTTCGTCTGCTCTAATCTGATAACGGAATGGGATATCGCAATTCTGACTTCACCATCGTGTTCAGCGTTGGAAAATCTACAAACCGAGGTGTTACTCGGCAAAAAATGGAACAAAAAATTTGTTACGTACCTACCCAATACCTACTCTTCTGGTATTCAAAACATTTTTGATTTCCCCCTCCTCCCCCTTCCACCCCAAATTTTACTTTGCGTAAAACTACTCCTGTTTTAATTTTGTATGGTATCAAGTTGGGAAAACATTGGCCGAAAATTAATTTTCAGAAAATTTTAGGCGGAGGAGGAAGATGCCGAAAACTTCGAAAATTCGCTCTTATATCCATGCTGCATGACTGTGGTTTTTTTTTAGGAATATTTGGCCCGTGCAAATTACTTATTCGGTAGGATCCATTGAAAACCTACCTACCTATCTTTTCACAGCTCTAGTAAATCCATCAATAATAATCTGTAAATTGTGAGCGTTGATTGAGCGGTGCCTGGTATGTTTTCCTTTTGTAATTTCTGAAATGATAACCCCAACTATCAATATATCACCACTTTCAAGTAGCATATATATAGTGCATATATTTATAGGTAAATTTTGCACCTGTTAAGCTTAGTCCAGACAGAGACTTTTTGTTGCGCAACATTGTTGCAAAGCTGTTCCAAACCGTCCCGATACAATGTCGCAGAACATTTTTGAGCTGCCCCGCAACAATGTTTCGTGTCCACACTAGGGGAGCAGTTTCATTCGCGATGCCTCGGGAAATAATTCTCGCGGCTCAAATCTCATGGTTTACCTCCCTTTTGCTTATATAAATTTCGTCATCTTACTCATAATTGATTGCCTGTCTGTTCATACTAAAGATAAAGTTTTGAATGGTCTTATAAACATGACTATGGCTGAAATGATAAGTATGTATATGTTTGTTAGTTCTGTCTTTTCATGCTATAGGTAGCTACCGTTTTGGAAGTATGAAGTTTTGAATGGTTTTATAAACATGACTATTGGTTGAAACATTAAGACGTTATGTTAAATGTTTGTTAGCTATATGGACATTTCAAAGCTATAGCTTACACGTCCTTGATCTACACGAAACGTAAAAAATGGTCTGCATGTGTGTAAGAATTTGCATCATTTTGTCACCATCGCTGAAACATGGCAGGTAATACTTGAACACTTAGGGCTAACTTCCGTAAAGTCATTACCTAACTACCTAGCTCTGTATGGCCTAAACGAATTTGCCATGCACGCCTCTCACGAAACCCCCATAAGTGCGCAGGTTACACAAATTTGAACGCATTCCAGTCGTTCTATTACCTTCAAACATTAACTAGAATTTAGCTATTCCGCGAATCTTTCGACAATATATTGCCTTCATCAGGGCACCAAGGATGTCAGGTCTGTTGAAAGGGAAATGGTATGGTGGGGGATTGGTGCTGAACTTAAATTTTCTCTTCAAAAGTACTGGTCTTGGAGCCCTGATGAAGGCATGATTTTCTTGAAAGCCCTGATGATTGTTTGTGGAATAACATTGTACCGAACGCTCGACGGAAAAGGTGGCATCCTTACGTTTCATTTGACATAACATTTCTAAAACTAATGCAGTTCGGTGAGTTTGGGTATATAAATGTGTTATTGATACCTACCTACAGCAAAATAAAAACGATTGTGTGTTAGTAGCAAATGTTGCAAGGGAATGAAGATGAGACGAAATTTCGTCCGAACGAAGCGCGAAATCAAATTCGTCTCATGTTGCACAAATTCAATAAATAAGAAGCGTCGAGTCCAGAAACGTCCTTAGGGGCTGACATAGATTAATTAATTAAACAGTTGATAAAAAGGGTGTGACGCGCGGCAGTTCCGAACACGCGTCCACAATGAACTGTTGCGCAACATTGTTGCTATGAATCCCATTTTCGATGGGACTCAAGAATACTAAATTTCAGACCCGCAATACACCCCTGCAACAATGTTGCGGGGCTGTTCGGGCGCTCGGGAGCTGCCCCGATTCTGCCACGATTCAGACTCTCAACAAAGTTGCACAACAAAAAGTCTCTGTCTGGACTAAGCTTTAGGATGACAAAGTACCTAATGTGAGAACATTGAGTCACTGTGCCAGGTATCCTCCTAACAGTGGTTATAATGATCCTAAATGAAAACTGGACATAAAATGGGACAAACCTAAAGTGAGGGGCAAAAGTTTCCAAGTGCACCTGTGGAAACATTGCCCCCCCCCCCCCCCCCCCCCGTATGCGGAAACTTAACCCATTTTAGGTGAAATGGCCGCTATTGTACTCAAGTGTGGAAGAATTTGAAAGGTTATTTACGACCCAAACGAGAGAAAATACGCCAAAAATTGTTCAGGCCTTTGTGTTTTGTCTACAGCTTTCTGAAAAATGGCGAAAAATTATATAAAAAATAGGCGAAAACACCTCATTTTCTCGTCTCGAGGACATCTGACCATCATGACATGGAAGAAGAGACATGGAAGAAGTCTCTCTTCTTCCATGATCATGAGGAGTGTCTCGCCCAAGATCCGCTGTGGACTGGTGGCGCTGCAGTTGCCTGGTGAGCGTACTACTCTCCTCCCGGCGCATCATTCAAATTAATTTCGTCTCCAGAACGCAGTGAGTGCGCTCTGACTATCAAACTCAATAATAACATTAAAGATAACCTGCAATATCGCCAAGCCATCGTTAGCTGAATAGATGGAGAGGTACAAGTATGTTATAGCCCCGCCAATATCGATTGTATCGATTATCTCAAATACATCGATCCTTGTGGTATCGATGACGGCTCAATATGGCGTCCCGATGCCTACATCCCGGGTGCCGATATCAACTTTCAAAATGAATACGGGAAGACCATTGTAAGGACACCAAAAAATAAGAGTGACTATAACATACTTATACCATCTTTTCAGAAGTCCCAAACAACCTGCTCATTCACGGGATAGTTTTTTATCTTTTTTGAGATGCGAGCGCTAGCGAGCATCCAGATCGCTTGACAATGCGAGCGGCGGAATGGGAACCTTCCCACTACTGATAACAAAAATGAGCGCGGGGAGGAGAGTAGTACGCTCACCAGCCAACTGCAGCGCCACCAGTCCACAGCGGATCTTGGGGGACACTCCTACCATCATGAGGTTTGATAAGCATACTGATAGGACATGGAATAAAGGGAGTCCCTTTATTCCATGGATAGGATGTAGACAAATGCACTGCCTACTTGATTTCCGTCGTAACTCTTCCCGGTCATTTTCAAATGGAGATAGAAACTTTTGCCCCCACCCACTCTAATCCAGTATTATATCTAGTTCGAGCGTTTTAAAAATCAGTTTTTGGTTTTCCAGCTGTTTGTGCACATCCGGACGAACCGTCCCCTGGAGTGGGAGCGCCTCTCCAAGCTGTACGACCCCAAAGGGACTTACAAGGCCGACGTCGACGCCTTCATCGACATGAAGCCGAGACCCGCAAGAACAACGGCAACCCTCACAACTTCAACAACGTCGACGGCTGCAGTCGCAACGGATTCTTCGACACCGACGACATCGTCAACGACTGCGTCGTCATCTGTGACCGTCAAACCACAGGTTCTGGGAGTCAGAGCAACGCGTAACGCGATGTACATTGCCAGGAGGAGATTCGCCATGTACGCCACTACCACCACCAGGTCCCGTACAGAGAAACGAAATTGATAACCTGGATAAGCAAGTACCATTGGGTTTTATATACAAATTCAATGGTGAACGTATCAAATGAATGATTTGCGGTAGAGAAAAAAGACGACAGGTGCGATAGGTAGGTGAGTTTATTTATGATTAGGCATATAGGTAATAAATGATAATATTAAAATGGTACCTCTACCAGGGCAGTAGCTGAAAGATCTGTTGAAATTAGGATGTGAAATAAAGGATAAGATCTGAAAATTGAAAAAGGGTAATTTTCGTCGATATTGCGGGGGGTGGGGGGGGGGGGGGGGGGAGTTTGAAGCCCATTTTTTCGAAAAATTTCGAGGGTGATTAAAAGTAAAAATGCGGCAAAAAAATGACGTATCAGGTCTGTTGACATCTGATTGACTCATTATGTGGTCTGTAAGTGTTAATTTCCGTTATTGAACAAAATTTTGCCCAAAAAAGGGGAATTTGTAACCCACGAAAATTTTCCATTCTGAATGATTGTGAATGGATATCTGATCCACATTTAGGATTCAAGAATTTGATTTATTACAATTTATTAATGTAAATTAAATAACAACAACTATGGAAAGCACAAGGTCAAGGTCCAAGCCTGTCATAAAACGTTTTTATTGTATTATTTTCTTATTCTATTGGTAAATGTCTTAGTGTGCATTATTTGTGAATATTTATATATTATAAGATCAGGATAAGTCTGAAAGTTGTTTAAAATCGAAGAGCAAAGCAGGTAGGTGAATTTATACTGACTTGGCAGTTCTAAATTATCACTAAGATGAATCTTACCAACGTGTATTAGGTAAAACTTCAGTAAAATAGGTTTCAAAAACATGCCTTGGTTAAAGCCGGGGATTGCACACGCAAATGAATTTTTTTAAACATTATTCAAGACAAAGAAAGTGTGAATTTTGATATAGTTTATAATATGAAAGTTCACACTAATCATTATTATTATGGTTGAAACGTTGGGTGGTAAATGGATCGTGAACAAAAGTAGGTAGGTAGGTACGTAGGGACTTTGGCAGAAATATCTTATGATGTAAACTGTGAGCTTTGCCATCGCCATTCACTCAATAAATTGCTTACATTAATGAAATTTTCAAGTCCCATTAACATCATACTTCCGATGGGAAAATTTACGAATACGTATATTATGTACCTACCTACCTAACGACCACTAATCATTATGATACGTTTTTCATTAGGTAGGTACCTACCTTTATTTTTTTCATTTTATTCATTTTTTATACTATTTCATTTTTATTTAAGCAAACTACTCATTTAAGTACTAGTAGATAATAGGTACGCACCTAAAATTCTGTAAAATTCATTGAAGACCTTCGCGATGCTCCTTGAACGTATCAAATATTCCTGTAACCACACATTATTATATTATTTCTTTCTGTACGCAGTTACCTACCTCAGGAACTAAGTAAAATAATTTTTTTGCTCAGTTGGTTTTGATGTTTGTAGCCGGCATTAAACGTCTGGTAAGTTATATTATTTATGTACATGTACCTACATTAAGATGAAACATAATTTATTTCGGACTGAAGGTAATTCAGTGTAAGATTCTCATATTTATTTACGTATTACTATTATGAATTACTAGATGTATATATTTTTCCCCTCTTAAACTATAGGCATAGGTTAGTAAGGTATTTGAATGGATTATGAATTTATAATAAATACGTTATGTGAAAAAGATGTGACGTTGAGTTCGTTATTAAACTGCCACCATTTCCGAAGAAATCCTGCAGTGTAGCTGGATATGATTACTTGGCACAAGGGTGGTAACCTTTGGAATTACGTAGGTGCCTACAATGATTTGGTTCAAAACACTGTATGTGAGAGCAGGGGCTCTTCGTAGGATTTTGAAACTCCGTGGCAAAGAGGCTTTCGTAGTATCCGTAACTACCGGTACGTATTAGGATCCCATTAAATTTGCTATGAGTTTTACTTACACTATAGTCTAAAATCAAAGGATTACGTTCAAAATGCCCCAAAACGGAATCGCGTTTATGTTTTTGGCACATGGAAGGCGCGTTTCGGTAAATGAGCGCTCTTCTTTCTTTTCCTACCTGCTGTATTCTCTCATTTTTCTCTTCCACTTTTTTCTTCTCCTTCTTCTTCAATCTCCTTCTTTTCACCACCTTCTCCCTATTCATTTATCTACCTTTATTTTGCACTTCTCTTCTTCTCCATTCTTTCATTTTTTACTCTTCCATTATTTTCTTTCCTCTTCACCTTCTTCTTCATTCTCTTCTTTTCACCACCTTCTCCTTCTTCATTTACTATTAAAATTTGTTATTTTCCAATTTTCTTTTCCCATTCATTTAAAATATTATATTATATATTAATATATATATATATATATATATATATATATATATATATACACGTTACTTAGAGCTTTCCAAAGCTAGGCAGGAACATTGATCCTGTTTTGGATCTGTGATTTTTACTACATTGCTTATTACTTATATCATCAAATTTTCCGTTTCAAAAGTGAGCTTCGAGAAAACTGCTGTCGCAATTTTCCAAAGAATCCAAATTCAAGTCAGAGCCATGAAAAATGTTTGTAAACCAAAAATAACAGATTTTACCTTGCTTCATCACACAGGCTTCTACCCGCAAGAGATAGTAGCGCAACTAGCGGTTAGTTTTGACAAGTTGACAGCCCCACGTAGTGTAGCATCCATATTTAAAACATCCATGTGAAGCTGAAAACGTTACCTTTCGTAGGGTTCCACTGGTTAGAAATTTTAAACTGACGCGAGAGGCGATTTGACTGGTTTTTATTATTAATAATATTTATTATCAAACTTTGAGATTAATTAATATTTTTTCTGACTTGTGGTTTTGATTCTGGATTATAATTTTGATGATCTGCTTGAAAGGGTTGAAGTTGTTATCAAGGAGAATCTGTAGCCTGTTATGGTAGGATGCTGGCCGCACAGGGACTGAAGTGTATTTGGGAGTTGGTCTTCAAGAACGTCCCTCTCAAAACAATCCGAAATCCAAATTATCTCCCCAGTCCGCTCGTTTCTCCGGCTGTACCGGCGATCTCTTCCAGATGGACGTCGTCCGGATCGAAAACGGAGAAAACACCCGAGGCGAAGGAAGCGGAGGAGAAGAAGAAGGCCAAAAGGAAGGAAACGCACATCGCTCTCATCCATCCCGACAAAACTATCACTCATACCACTCTGGAAGATGCCACTAAACTCTCCAACAGGTAATTACGCGTTACGTACAGGAGCTACTGTACGTAAGAGCACATTACTAGTTAGGCAACTATGGGCCTGTTCCATTATATTTACTTATGATACATATTGTTGGTAGGATTCTTGAGGGTTGGTCACTTAATCAAATATCCACTATGCCGACGCTTCGATTTATTTATAAATCCTCTTCAGGGCTGTAATGATAGGAAATATTTACTCAGAAAACATTGACTCAAACAAGTGTAGGATGGACTTATAAGTAAATGCTAAAAAAACACACAGTGTAGACTGTGTGTTCCTGCTACTGCCAAGACTTATCAACTAAGGTAATTTTTTAGCATTTACTTATAAGTCCATCCTACACTTGAGTCAAATGTTTTCTGAGTAAAAATAGTTCCTATCATTACAGCCCTGGAGAGGATTTATAAATAAATCGAAACGTCGGCATAGTGGATATTTGGTTGTGACCAACCCTCAAGAATCCTACCAACAATATTATATTTACTTACCTACCTTCTTACAAGGGGACGTTACATTCAGTGCACCTCCGTTTCCAACCTTATTTTTCTATTACCCAAAACATTATATATTATATCAGGTCCTTGTGTGATCTTTCTTCAGAATGGGCCCTGAGACCCTTAAACCTCAATTTTTTCACAATTTTAACAGATTTTCAGCGAGTTTTATAATAGGTTGTGTCAATAAATACCTCTTTAAAAAAAACCACACGCATTTTGGCGCGTTGTCGTTGAAAAATTAGAAAACCCGTCATAACTCCCGTATTTTTCTACCTAGAAAGCTCGTTCTCATCGCAAATTGAAGAGTTCAACGAGATGAACAGAACCCATAAAGAAAATCTGAAAAAGACCGTATTTTGTGTGGAAGTTATGACCATTTGAAATTCCAACAAGTACATATATACGGAGCGACATCAAGCGGAAAACCGTCTAGAAACTCGTTTTGAGCACTTCCGAACAAGATTCCATGATTGTCTCGAGCACCTATTTTTGACTGTCACCATA
Organism: Leptopterna dolabrata; assembly: GCA_954871275.1. NCBI lineage: Eukaryota > Metazoa > Arthropoda > Insecta > Hemiptera > Miridae > Leptopterna > Leptopterna dolabrata. Next base: position 6,693,332 of record OX940984.1, on the reverse strand, counting down.
CTTCTATTCCTACAATGTATAATAGGAACATGGAAGTAAAAAGAGTATGTCTGGTGTGAGACCCTAAGTGAGATGACATCTTCCTCATTATCCTCGTGACACAGGAGTATTGACCTGAATATTTTGAGCCGCCCTTTTGAGAGTAGTCAAGCAGTGTTCCCTAGCTGTTTACACAGCCACATGTTTCTCTGTTTTACTTATATTTTTCCGATTTACCTATAGAAAACTTCGTTTTACAGAACAATATTAAACTTAGCTATTAAGGCGAGACGAAGGTTCTACGTATTAATAGGTGAATACGTGAAATTGATTGGGGGGTACAACCCACTAGCTGCCCCTCTCCAGTTAACAAATAAATAAACAACTAAATAAGTAAGTTGAAACAACTAAATAAATAAATGAACGAACGGAGTTATTGAAAGGTTGTCTATTTCCACTAATATACGAAAAATACACTGTTATAAATACTGTGATCGACCCATCGTCAGTAAAAACCCAAGGCGTCTCTAGAGAGGTTCTCTATTAGGTGTAGAGAAATATACTCTAATAGCCTTGGTAACAGACAATAACCAAATATACTGTTATTGTTTTTTACTGACGATGGTTTGATCACAGAAACCGCTGTAAGTATAATAGTACATTTTTGTGTATTAAGTGGAAATAGACAACTTTTCTTCCGTTTTTAGCGAATTTTAAAAGGAAATGACGTAATCTCAATGGGTTCAAAATTTTCAGAACATAAATTTTTGAATTTTTTTTTATAGGCAGATCCGTTGCAGAGCATCCTGAATTTATCCCTAGATTTTAACAAAAATATATGTGTATACGTGTATTTATATATTTTTATTTGTGTCACTCCAGACGATATCTGGCCTTGGGTAAAATACCAAGGGGGTCAGCTTTGAGTTTTTAGGGGCCAAAAATGGTAAAATCGACTGAAATCGCAAACAACTGATATAAAATCACTGAAAGTACCATTTAACCATTTCAGTTATTTTTCACACAGAATGGGGGCCAAGTTTGGATTTGTAGGTAAAAAATTGTTATTAGGGCTAGGTCACTTAAAATCAATATTAATTCACCTGACTTTGTAGGGTGATGATTCACAACAGAAAGGAGGATCTATTTCGATGATAAATTATTTTTCTCATCTCTTTCTTAACCGCCGGTTTCACGCTATCCATCTTTTTACACAATAGCAAGAATATCTCTTTGAAAATTCGCTCTTATAGCCATGCTGCATGACTATTATGACATGGGTTTCCACCATTTCATCGCGAGTGATTTAGGTAGGTAGTTCGTATAAGGGTCACTTGTTCAGAGCACAAGCTGGTGGGTTTTGGGCGATGTTTCTGAGCAGCGTATTTTGGAGGGACACCGATAAATTTAATTTTTTTTTCCTTCAAAATTCTTAGGGTTTTTCTATATAAGTTGCAGTCTGATTCTTGAATCCATCCACATTTCTACATGAGCTCTGAGGAATTCATGTTAATTTGGGGAAACGTTCTAAATATTCTGACCTATTAATTTGACCAACCAACCAACCAACAAATTCCATGCTGAGCAGTCAAAAAAAACCCTGGTGGTGGCGCTTCTATTTGTAGATGCAGGTGCAATCTAGCGGCGTAGACAGTAACCCTAGTGTGCATGTTTAGGCCTATCAGGTGCTGCCCTCAGTCCCCAAATTAATAGGAGAACATGCATCCCTTCACTTATTCCTTACCCCTCTTGTTTTTAGGGGAAGTTGAGTAGTCAGTCGTCAGTCCATTGTCTTTGAGTAATTAATTCATTCCTTTGTGAGACCTTGTTAGAAGTTGTTCGTATGTTCGTGTACAATAGTTAGTTCAGTCAGTCAGTGTGAAACGTTTCAGCAATCAGTCAAATCCAGATTGCCAGTCAACCTCGTCATACAAGTAATTCAGTTTCATTAATGTTAAGTCAGTCTGTTTCATCATTGCACCACCGCCAGGTCGAGTCAGGTTGTACATTTTACATTATTCAATATGCCTACACTCGTTCATCACAACCGTTACGTCAATTTATATTGGTTCAAAAACCTTGCCCTTCGTAATCCTGTATTATCATCCTACATCGAGTGACATGGTAAGCAACAGCACCACCTGAATCCTGATAGATTGCTCAACGTTTGCATTTCAGGCGGTACCTCAAACTCGTCAAAGTGTCAGACTATGACCGAAAACGCGACAGCCCTGTCTACATGATGATGACAGCTGCTCAATTCAGAGAGGAGGCTCTCAGCCTCAAGAAAACCAGTAAATCCGAAGACAAGAAAGGTCCATACAAAGGAGAGAAACTGCTCGCGCTCAACGCCAAAATCGGTGATCACGATTTGGAGAGCAAAACCCAGAAGTTGATCGGGTGGCTGGAGAAGAATTTCGAAGTTCGAGTCACAATTTCCGCTAACAAAACCGAGGATAGCGTTCAGACCGTAAGTAGATGAATGTGATGTTTTCTCACTACCTACTGAGATACCATCACATTTACGTTGTGCTCGAGGATTTATATCAGAATCAGCTTGGGGGAAAAAATTTAAAAAAAATAAATAGAAATAAATAATGCTAACTTTATAAAAAATAAATAGAAATAAATAATGCTTAAGCCCATCACAAGTCCCAGCCAGTTTCAGGAGCCTAGGTTTCGATTTCGATTGCAGGACATCGATTACTGTCACTTTATTCCTACAACTTGCTTGGTCTTGGGAACCACCATGGATACTACAATATTGAATATCCATAGCCAGAGAAATCTAGCGGGTCGCTGTTGCACTTTGTTTGTGGAAAAATGCTAGGTACAGTGTAAAGAGGGAAATTCAAATGCCAACTGAGCACATGGTTGGATTTTTTTTTAATCCTTGTGTTTTTGGGTGGCGGGGCAGTGCCCAAAGTGGCCTAATGGACTAGGGCATCTCACAGTGTGGGTCATACAACGCCCCTGTGTATGATCCATACTGTGGGACACCCTTGTTAGTTTTCTCCAGGGTGTTCGAATGCCAACGTATTGTAGAACCAATAAAAACAACTCGGGAGTTCTGGAACTTGAACTTTTTGGAGACAGTTTTTGCGTTTGGAGCACACCTTCATACCTTCTAATTTCACGCTCATACCACTCGTTCTCCCACTTTGCAGGAGAAGGTCTTCAAAAGTATCGAATCCTTCGTCGGGAATCAGGGGCGCATCCTGCAGAAGCGAAACTCCGGCAGCGACATCAAGTTTCACATCGTTCCTCCCAAAGTGCCCAAGACACCCAAAAACGCCGAAGGTTCAGAGATGAGTGTGGAGTAAGACTGTACTAGTACCTGCCTAAAGTTAGTTCAAGTACTCTAAGTCCTATTCAGACCTAGATTTACTGGGTCAGTGGCCTACATGGAAAGTATATTGTTCATTTTATTAAGATAAACTTCCTGTTATTATGTACATAGTAGATCTAATATATTTTCATTGTAAAAAAAATCGACTGGAATGGCCTTTTAGGTATAACTTAAATCACTTTCGGCGGAGTAGTGGAAATCCATAGCAAAAAACTACAAGATAAAAATAGAAATAGTCTATTTCCACGTAAACTAACAACTGTAGACCGGTTTCGGTTGTTACACCATCATCAGACATAGACTATTTCTATTTTTATTCTGTAGTTTTTTGGCCTTTTGGGCACTGAAACTGATGAGAAATACGTTTACAGCGAAACTATTATACATATAAAGATATAAACATCAATTTGTAGGCATAAACCAACAATCCATAAGACACAACGAGGAAACCTGTACTACCTCCAGTAAATTATTACCTTTGCTGTCTAGCCCAGTTATACATCCTGCCTTGCTTCAAATCACGTAGTTCCAATTTTTGCTTCCGAGTCTGCAAGGCAGCGGAAGCTTTGTTTTCACTTTCGAAATGAAAAAATTTTTTGTGCTCCAAAATCAAAATTTCCACTTACATTTTGCGTTTCAGGGCCTCGTGAACAAATTTGGTTTCGTGTCTGTCTATCCGTCTGTCCACATTTCCTTGCCACAGCCATAACTTCCACACTTTTGATCCAGTTTCAATCAGATTTTCAGGAATTTTGTGGGTTTAGCGCTAGATGGTTCCCTATCAGTTTCATCATGATCGAATCAACGGTAGCCTCCTGCGCAGGCGCTAACGAGATTTTCTTGTTACGGTCATAACTCCATAAATTTTGAACGGATTTTGGTCAGATTTTCGGGGATGATGCGGGTGAGGTCCCATACGACATTCATCATGATTGAATCAGCGGTGGCAGTGGCACGTGGCACTGGCCCTGCTCAGCTGTGTGCTAAATTCTCTCCTGTTCACCCTAGGAAGTTGAAATTTGATACGGACTTTGATACGGATTACTTCATCTTAAAGCATGAATACTAACTTCGAATTTACCCTTATTATTAAATAACAGTTAAATAATTCCGTTAATTAATCTGAAGCTTTATTTATGAAAATTTAATGGTGACATAATGTGAAGGCCACGAGGAAGCTTCTGTGCCATGTCCTTGGCAGTGCATTTTTCGTTGCGTATATGATCGAGCACTAACGTTACTCTTCAACGCTTTTTGTCAGCCTCAGGTGACACAACTTTGCAACGTGATTGTGCTCGGTTAAACGCCTTTTAGCTATTGCTGCGCACTCCTGTGGCAGCTACATAAGTGGGCAAACAAGGTTAGGTCTGTGGATGCCCTCAAAATTGTAATTCCGTAAGGTTATCACCATAAAAACGTTGCAACCTCCACTGTTTTGATTCCGTGAGAGACTGGGCCGCTCCCTGCCCAAAATAATGCCCCCAAAAACGGATATTAGTGACAAAAACTTGGTTATTCTCATTAGAAGAGATGATAAACTTTGTTTATAAATGTTTTTTCTGAGAATATAAAGTATATCAAATGTGTATAATCGAGCAGTAAACATCGAGTGTCACCTGTGGCTGACTAAAGGCGTTTTTGTTGGTCACCTTTTTATCTTTGCCCGTTTAGTGCCCATCTCTGGGTTCAGTCATTCTCTTTTTCATAATAATTCCTGATTATTTTCGTTTATTTATATTCTATGTTTTGTGTTTCAATTATCCTTCATAATACCACTGTTTATTTATGTTTATCAAGTTTCAAAACAAAGTTTTTTCGTTCTTGTTACAAAAATGTCATCACTGTCTTGGGTTCCGTCAGTTACAGCAACATAAACTCAAGTATTGTTGACATTCCTGCGTGGTCATATTGCTTTTAGTCACCTACGGGTGACACCCCTCCAAAGGTTGATGAATTCAATTTAAAATTGCCATCATCTCATTTCTTCATAAAAACGCTGCAAAGTCCTTGTAACATGGGTTTATAATTCTACTGGACATACGTACAGAAATTTTGGGTGTTCATTTATTGTTTCTTTCATGTGCAATAATTATTGAACTGGCTATTTTTGATAGTTTCCACCAGTTTTGGCCCCCAAAAACACGAATTAGGCTCGGCTTTTCCTTTCAACAGATTATTTTTGATAATTGATAGTACCATTTATTTGTCTAGGTTCACCTGTTGAAACTACTTCTAGTGTTACTATACAAATTGATGGTGATTTAAGACAATTTCCCATGTTTTTGACTCATCAAAAATGAATTTCGGGAGCTTAACTGTCGTTACAACTTCAGTTCTTCACTCTTCGGTCAAAATCAACCAAATATTCGGTCTTCTCGCCCTAAAAAACATGGAAAACGATATATCACAAGCTCATGTTAACTAAAACCGCAAAAATCCTTCGAAAACCCCTATTTTTACACTCGTTTTTCTCCCATATCACCCCTGGGTGTATGCTGATCGGCTGTCGTGCTTCGGAGAGCAACTAGGACCCAAATGTGCTCCCAAATGAGGAACCGAACTGTGTGCGGAAAAACGACGATTTTAGACCAAAATTTAACGTAAATTTAATGCTGAAACTTCGTTAGAACCTCAATTTTCCATTCTGGTCAAATCTACTTCATGTTGGGTCTTTTTAGCGAATTTTCAACGAAAATGAAGCTATTGCAATGGCTTCGAAATTTAAATAATATAAATTTTTGGAAATTTTCTTCATAGAAATCCGTTTCAGACCATTCTAAAACGATTCCTGAAATTTAACACTTTTTTTTATGTATATATATATTTATATATATATGTGTCACTCCAGACGATAACTCTCGATAGAATTGAGATAAACAGCTCAAATTTGCACAAAAAATCTATCTTGGCAATCGAAAGGCTAAGTTCGAAGATGGGCGAAATTGGCCTACTCTAAGGAGGGTTTTGGCGCATTTAAAGTGCGCAAAAATTACCCAAAAATCCCCAAAATGTTATTTTCTAACAAGTGACCCCTCATTTTAAAGGTTTTTGCACGCTGAACACGATGGTGAAATCGGATTTTAGATATCTAAATCCGTTCTTAAATTAGAGCATTTAAAGTGCGCAAAAATTACCCAAAACTAGGATAATCTTTAAACTCTTACCCCCCCCCCCCACCCCCTTAGAGTGGTCAGATTGAAAAATGTGAGAAGTATTAATTGAAGACGAGAGTTCGAAGCAAAACAAAACCATAGCCATTAATTCGAATATTTCTTTGAAAATTCGCTCATTATTTATGAGTCAAAAGCCTGGGAAATCGTCTGAAATCACCATCAATTTGTAGAATAACACTAGGAAAATTGTCAAAACGTGGATCAAGACGATTAAATGGCACTACCAATGATCAAAGATAATTTGAAAAAAAGGAGCGTACCTACCTAATTCAAGTTTTGGGGGCCAAAATTGGTGGAAACCACCAGACATAGCTATTTCAATTATTTTACATGAAATATACAATAAATGAACAGCCAACATTTCTGTACGTATGTCCAATAGAATAATAAACCCATGTGACAAGGACTTTGCAGCGTTTTTGTAATCTACGCACCCTGAAACGGAAAAGAAAAAATTTTGAGGGGGTGTTATACAAATTTTTTGCTGAGCGAAAACCCTCTACTCTAAATGAACAGAAAATTGAAGGGCAACAAAAAAATTCCAACCGGGACCACTAAGGGCGTTGGTGGGTTGAATACAAATTTTCCAATTCGGCAGCCCTCCTGAACATTGTCAAAAATCCGAAGAAACACCGTTTTTGTTTAACCGTTTTTCTGTTTTTGTCTGTTTTCAGCCCTAAGGACTGGTTTTTCGGCCAGGATCGTTGTACACTCTCTTAAACTAGACTAAATTTGCCATAATTCGAGACCAAAACGGTCTCTGTAGACCCAACCTTTGCCGAGATACAGCCGTTGAAAAATTCGCTAATTTTTCATATTTTACCATTTCTAGCAATTTTAGAAGTTGTTAGCCTGGAAATCGTTTAATACCTACCAGTAGGAAAAAATGTTAATCAATTTTTGTGTGGGTTTCAAAAGGGATCGGAGGGGGTAAAATGCTAAAATTGCTAAAAATGGTAAAATTTATAGAAAACGCTGCAAAATCCTTGTCACATTTTTTTTATTAATTTATTGTGTAATAATTTGGAAATAGCTGTTTTTCACGGTTTTCACCAATTTTGGTCCCAAAAACTCGAATTAGGCTCCTATTTTTGACAAATTATCTTCGATCATTGAACTGTCTTGATTTACCATGTTAACTACCTCCAGTGTTATTATACAAATTTCTGGTGATTACAGCCATTTTCACAGGTTAGTGACCCATAAATATTGAATTTTGAGAGTTAAAACTTCGTTAGAACCTCAATCCTTCACTCAACGGTCAAAATCAGCTTCATATTTGGTCTCCTCGCGCTAAAAAAAACATGGAAAACGATACCAGTCAAGCCCAAGTTCACTAAAACCTCAACAGTAGCTTATTTTGCACCCATTTTTCACCCCTGGGTTTGGTGTACATTTTGTTTAAGACCGCACGGGTTTTTAGACAGAAATTAAGGTAGATATCGATGACACGTCGGACGGGCATCGCACTTTTGGAATTTACGCACCTTGACACGTTAAAAAAAAAAAAAAAAATGAGGGGTGTTCCAGCAAAAACAAATTCTGAACCGAATACATAGGTGTATTATTCAAAGGGAAATAAACCAAAAGTAGCGAAATTTTAAACGGCTGTATCTTGGCTACGGTTGGCCTACAGAGACCGTTTTGATCTCAAATTATGGAACATTTGGTCTATTTTAAAGGTGTATTGAGTGGTTTTTGCTGAAAAACCAGTCCTTACGGCTCTTAAGTTTAGAAAAACTGAAAAATGGTTTAAAAAGGCGATTATTCTGTGACTAATACACCTGTATATTCGCTCAGAAAAAAACGGACGGTAGACCTACGGTTCTACAGTCAGATCATTTAATAAAGATTAACGTTTGTTTCGCCAAAATTTCCGTCAATGGAAACTTTGCAGCTCATTGATGCATCAAAAGTTGAAAATGTATTTGTTTCACCTCCCGTCAATTTCCTAATATTATTAGGTTTTGAGTTGCCTCTTTATTTATATCGTTTTGTGACGCTCGCCTCCACCAGTCACGTGACGCTCGCTCGTGACGTGACGCTCGTGACGTTCGGGAAACAAATGGAAACGTCCTGTTAATCATTATTAAATGATAAAAATTTCTCTAACATTCCCCTCAACATTTTTTCTTTTACGTTTCAAGGTGCGTAGAATCCAAAAATGCAATGTCCGTCAACTGTCCGCCGTATCATCCACATCTACTTGATTTCCGGTCTGAAAAATTCGTTCTTTCGCACACAGGCTCCATTTGTGCCCTAGTTCTGTCACGAAACTTTGCAGCCCGATCGGAAAATACCCAGGGGGGTTATGGGTGATAAATGGGTGTACAAAATAGGGTTTTTGGTGTTTGAGTAACATCAGCTTGTGAGGTATCGTTTTCCATGTTTTTTTTAGAGCGAGGAGGCCGAATATGAAGTCGATTTTGACCAAAGAGTGGAAAACTGGGTTTCTAACAAAGTTTCGACCTGTGACAGTGTGGCTGTTCTCGAGCTGTTTTTTCTTCCAGTGGAGACGGGGTCGCTTGGTGGAAGCCCAATCGATATCCCTTCTTAACCTTAACGATGAGGTTGATCCCCGGAGGTTGCCCAGATGAGCACAACTCACTGGACAGCAACCTCTGACAACATTATCCGCCAATACTCGTATGCAGGAACTTTGTTCTCCACCATTAAACTATTATTGAGGTAGTGCACCATTACGATGGAGGTTAGTCACCTTGAAGTTGTTCAGATGTCGTATCCTGAACCAGAACTTCATACTAATTTTCATTCCCCCTTTTCCCTCTCATACTTCGGCTACCCAGAAGTATGTGGGGAGGAGTGTGACAGTGCGGCTGTTCTCGAGCTATTTTTTCTTCAGGTGGAGACGGGGTTGGCGGAAGCCTAATCGATATCCCTACTTAGCTGGTGATAATCTAATCTCGCTGGTCTAGAAGGGGGACTCCCGAGGGTCCACCACCACTGTCACACTCTGTCACAAACGTTAAATTTACGTTACATTTTGGTCTAAAACCGTCGTTCTTCCACACACAGTTTGGTTCCCGATTTGGGAACACATTTGGGCCCTAGTTGCGCTCCGAAGCTTGGCAGCCCGATCAGAATACACCCAGGGGTGTTATGGGGAAAAATGGGTGTAAAAATAGGTTTTGTGTGTGTGTGTGTGTTTTAGTTGTGAAGATGAGCTTGTGATGTACCGTTTTCCATTTTTTTTATGGCGAAAACACCGAATATGAAGTTGATTTTGATCAAGGAGTGAAGAACTGAGCTTGTAACAAAGGTTCAGCTCTCAAAATTCATTTTTATGAGTCAAAAACCTGGGAAATTGTCTGAAATCGCCATAAATTTGTACAGTAACACTGGAAGTAGTATCAACAGGTGAATCAATACAATTACGTGGCACTATCAGTAAAGATAATTTCTCAAAAATAGGAGCCTAATTCGAGTTTTTGGGGGCCAAAATTGGTGTTAACCATAAAAAACGCTGCAAAGTCCTTGTCACATGGGTTTATTATTCTATTGGAGTTCTAGAGATTCTTGTTGGCAGTTAAATTTATTGTTTCTTTCATGTGGAATGATTGAATTAGCTATTCCTGAGGATTTCCACCAATTTTGGCCCCCAAAACATGAAATAGGTAGGTACCTACACTTTTTTTCCCCCCCCAGATCATATTTGATCATTGGTAGTGCGATTTAATGGTCTTGATTCAGCTGTTTACACTTTTTCTAATGTTAGTATACACATTGATGGTGATTTCAGACAGTTTTCCAGGTTTTTGACTAAAAAAAAACAATTTTGGGAGCTGAGCCAATGGTAAAACCTCAATTTCCGCGTCTTTGGTCAAAATCGACTTCATATTCGGTCTTCTCGTCCCCAAAAACATGAAAAACGATACCTCAAAAGCTCATTTTACTAACATGTTGCTAAAACGCAAAAAGTACCTATTTTTACACACATTTTCACTCATAACACCCCTGGGTATATTCCGATCGGGCTGAAAAGTTTCGGGACACAACTAGGGCCCAAATTGAGCATGTGTGCGAAAGAACGAATTTTTATGAAGCCTGTACACGTGATACGGCGGACGGCGGACGGCGTACGGCGGACGGACATTGCATTTTTTGAATCTACGCACCTTGAAACGGAAAAGAAAAAATTTTGAGGGGGTGTTATAAAAATTTTTTGCTGAGCGAATACATAGGTGTATTATTCACAGAATAATAAACCAAAATAGCTATTTCAATAATTGCACATGAAAGAAACAATAAATAAACAGCCAACATTTCTTTAGGTACGTTCGACAGAATAATAAACCCATGTGACAAGGACTTCGCAGTGTTTTTTGACAATGTTTCGGAGGGCTGCCAAATTGGAAAACTTGAACTGGACGTTAGGGATCGATAACATACTAGGGGCGTTGCGTCCATAAGGCCACTGCCCCGGCACCCAGAAACACAAAAAACTCCAAAAAAAATGCCAACCATTTGTTCAGTTGGCATTCGAATTTCCCTCCGTATACTGTACCTAGCATTTTTCACGAAGTTCAACAGCGACTCGACAGAGTTCTCTGGCTATGGATATTCAATATGTGTTTCGTTCATGTTGGCTCCACTGTAGCTGCATGGAGCATTTTATCGGAATATAGCTACACTAATCGATGTCTTGCAATCGAAATCGAAACCTACGCTTCTGAAGCTGACAGGTCCTGGGACCTGGTGTCGCCATGGTAACCGAGAAAAGTGGCCCGTCCGCACAAGCTGTCGAGTAAAAATTTGGTTAGCCACGCCCCTTTTGGGCCTGGGGTCCACATTTCCATCCAAAAATCGTTTGTGTTCACAATCGATTGGATTGTTTCAATTCATCTTGTCATCTCGATACGATATGCTTGTCCTTCGATCTATCCTCCCCTAAAAATTCTTATCACTTTCGCCATTCTGTTCCTATGTTGAGTTTTCAATTTTCTGCTTACGTTTCGAATTTAGTATGTTCCTATTCGAGTTCCTGTGACAGATTTGGATTTGCGATAATGAAGTGCGTTGTGTCCTGTCTGTGGTCTTGTGGATTGATCGACGTCAACATACACAGATAAGTACCTAGCTTCTAGTCTGATTCTCCATCCAAGTAGGTACTGGCCGGCGGATCATTACTTCGTTGTATTTTAGTCTAGTTCGTTGTTTTTAGTTGTTGTTTAGTTTATTTGCTTCTGTATTTTTGTACCACATGAATTCGGTGGCTAACTTACAGTCGAAATTTTCGACGTTTTCCTACGAGGATAGATAGAGTGATGATTAAAAGTTTAGGAAGAGATAGGCCTTTGCTTAGTATTAGTCAGTATGAAGCTATAGAACTTTTAGCTTCTGGTAATCCCGGGTACTGGTCAGAACCACTGTGAACACAGTGCTTACATTCTGACCTGCTAAGAGCTGCGGTTAATTAAAATCCACCCATTTCTCATAAGAAGACTCCACTGTTGGAAAACATTTACAGGTATTTTGTAGAATAAGCTGTTAATTAGTGTTCCGGTTTGGTGGCCCACCATTTTCAGAGCCCACGCACCGCTACTGTCACATACACAACTACAACAAATTAGAACTACACGCCTGATTTGATGCAAGGTAGACAGACCCCTTTTGATGTATAAACTTACCGGGCTGATCCTGTAGAAACGTCAAGGTTGTTAGTTGGCTCTTGTGACTACCAACATGTTTCTGCCAGTTTTCTAGCATGGAACATGCTTTAGCCTTGGACTAAAGCAGGGTTCACATCCATCCGGAAAGCTATCCGGAAAGTGCGTACGAGCAGCTGATTGGTTGGACATCAGCTGGGGAGGGGGGAATATTCTTTCCGGAAAAGCACTTTTGAAGCGAACTGTACGCATCTGATTTTTCAGATATTTTCCGCTCCGCATCTGCGCAGTTCACTACTGCGCATACAGAATGGCGTCGGCAACCGAAACAGCTGTGGGAGGAAGCGCGGGAAACGAGTTGTCAGCCAAAATTCCGGATGGTTATGAACGCCTTCCCAACTTCCGCGATTCCCCTCCATCCCTTCCACTGCTTTTCACTAGCTTCCCCTATTCGTATTTCCAGACGGCTCCGGATGGATGTGAACCCTGCTTAACTAGCCGAAAAATGTCACGCGGAAGTGTCACGAAATTTTAACAATGATTTTCACGTACAACGGAGTAGTTGCTAGGGAAATCAAACTTCTTTCATTTTCATCGGACAAAAACGTTTTCCATTCGTTGGAAAGCTCTTGATTTATCACGAATTTATTTCGTACTAGCTGTGTACCCGCGCTTCGCAACGGTAGAACAGACACCCCCTGTATCCCCCCCTCCTCAACTGATCAGAAACCTTCCCCAATGCCAACCCTAACTGCCTTTAACCCCCCCCCCCCCCACCCGTATCCTATGAACCCTCCCTACCTGGTTAGAAACATTCCTCAATGTTCACACAACAAATTCCCAAAGTTGCACTCCAATTGGTCAAGTAGTTTTGAAATTTCTGTAGACCCCCCCCCCTCTCATAACCTGTACCCCCCTCCCACTAACATCCTGATTGAAGTACCACTTGAATGTACTCGTCGAGCTGAATCCAGAATCTAATTACAATCGGATTTACGTCCAACCGTTCAAAGTTATTATAAGCATAAACGTCCTCATAGAAGTGATTATAACACGTTTTTTAGTAGTATTTCATTCATAGCGTTTCAACGGATGGACAGATTCAAATGCGGATTTTTCATAAACCTTCCCAGATAAATTCTGCGTCAAATGGTACCAGCCACAACTTTCTACGTTCAGCCGTTCTCAATTGATGCCGAGACAAACAAACAGACAGACAAACAGACACTGTTTTATTATATGTACTAGCGGATTACCCGGGCGTTGCCCCGGTCGGGGTGCATAAATAACTGGTCGTGAAGTGCCCCCTCCCTCGCACCATTACCGGCTATGTACGCATGGTGGGTTGTGTTGATGCGAGGTTAAAATGCAGCTGTAATATTATATAAATGTAGTGTCTGAGATTTTCCTTCGAGTGTTTTGAGATAATGAAAAACAGTTTTTATTGATTTTATTGTAATGGTAGGTGATATATAAACATCTTTTCTGCTTTTTCCATTACAATAAAATCAATAAAAACTGTTTCCCAAAAATCTGTTCTCAAAAAACTCGAATGAAAATCTCAGACACTACATTTATATAATATAGCGGACCCGACAGACTTCGTCCTGTCATAAAGATTTCTAATGTGGCAGTTTTTTGTTCCTACGTATTTTATAGTCGTGGCTGAAAATTCTCCTGAACAGAACCGTCACACACGCACACTGTTTCCAAAACAGTTTTTTGATAGAATCTATCTCATATCTGACAAAAAACGGTATCCAAGATATGAGGTTATCATGTGATGCCATCCATATGATCTTTGACGTTAGGAACACACCTACATTGCTTAGACAACAGTGAGTGCTTGACTACGTTTTAGTTAGTAAACATTTGTATGTGAAAAAGAAAAGGGCTTTTATTATGGTTTTTCCGGCAGTTATTCGAACATTTCTCGCCGTAAAAACCATCCTTGAAGTTCAACGAACATTTTAAAAAAAGAATTGGGCAAATTGGTCCAGGCGTTGTTGAGTTATGCGCTTACCAACACATTTTGCGATTCATTTTTATATAATAGATAGATTTGTTCTTGGTATTTATTTCGTAGTTTCATACTATAACTATATAAATGGATGTTATAAATGGATAGTAAACAATGACGCTTGTTTGGTTGTCACTTGGTTGTATCCTGGTGACGAAGTGAAATCATAACAGTGCGGCTAAAGCATGTTCCATGTTTCTTGAATTTTGAATTTAAGCCGTAGGCTCTAAGCAGTAAGCATCCGGGGGTCCAGGGGGCTTGCCCCCCGGCTAGCTTTGTGTCCCGAAACTTTTCAGCCCGATCGGAATATACCCAGGGGTGTTATGAGCGAAAATGTGTATAAAAATAGGTACTTTTTGTGTTTTAGTAACATGAGCTTTTGAGGTATCGTTTTCCATGTTTTCGGGGACGAGACGATCGAATATGATGTCGATTTTGACCAAGGAGTGGAAAATTGAGGTTGTACCAGATGTTCAGCTCCCAAAATTGATTTTTTATGAGTCAAAAACCAGCGAAATCGGCTGAAATCACCATCAATTTGTAGAATAGCACTAGGAAAAGTGTCAACACGTGGATCAAGGCGATTAAATGGCACTAGGTACCAATGATCAAAGATAATTTGGAAAAAAAGGAGCGTATCTAATATGCGTTTTAGGGGCCAAAATTAATGGAAACCATCAGAAATAGCTGTTTCGACTATTACGAATGAAAGAAACAATAAATGAACAGCCACAAAAATTCTGTAGGTATGTCCAATAGAATAATAAACCCACGTGACAAGGACTGCAGCGTTTTTTATTAGTCAAAAACCTTGAAAATCGTCTGAAATCACCATCAATTTGTATAACACTAGAAAAAATGTGAACACGTGGATCAAGACGATTAAATGGCACGCAGTACCCAATGATCGAAGATCATTTTGAAAAAAAAAAAGGAGCGTACCTAATTCGTGTTTAGGGGGCCAAAATTAATGGAAACCATCAGAAATAGCTATTTCGACTATTACGCATGAATGAAACAATAAATGAACACCCAACATTTCTGTAGGTATGGCAATAGAATAATAAACCCATGTGACAAGGACTGTGCAGCGTTTTTTGAAGACACCAGGCGGTTTGTGTTGTGAAATCTGAAAATTCGAAATCAATAATTAAACAACCTTCTATCAGGTTTTCGAGCTGCGGCGTTCTGAAAATTTCAACCCCTGTTTTTCACTCCAGAGATATGACTGAGAGTAACGCCGAGCTTCGCGGACCAACTTGACCCCGAATGGGACCTACAAACCGAATTTGATTAATTTTGGTTCATGGTAACTAAGGAAAGTGCCGCCTACGGACCGAAAGGCGAACTATCAAATTTTGACAAAGGTTTAAATTTTGTTTGGTACTATGCTCGATTCCAAAGGTTCATAACTGAAAATAATAAGGCTGTGTGACTACTGCCACGACACAGAAGATGACCTCGAGCACCGACTCATGGTTTGTCCACGATTCAGCGAAGCCAGGCGCAGAATGCTTGATTTGTGTGTTCAGCATTTTGGAGAATCCTACAGACTTTTTCCAGATTGTTCTTCCAAGAAGTTTGCATGTTTACAAAGTAATTTATAATTTTATTCGAGAAGTAGGTATACAAATTTAATTTAAAATATCAATGTTGTATATATATTGTAAGATAAATCGTAAATGAAACTAATTCATGGCTATGGATAATTGCTAATGCCCATTGAATTTATAAAAAAAATAAAAATAAAGCAAAATTATAAGTAGGTGGGCTTGTTTTTTTAGTGCTGAATCGAATGTGACCAGTGCCACAAAGGTATGATCAAAATTTCAGACGTAGGTTTTAATTGAATACCTAACAGTTCCAGTCATCAGCTTGGCTATAAGAGCGGATTTTCAAAGAAATATTCTTCCTATAGTGTAATAACATGATAAAGCGAGGAATCATACCAATTTTCATAAAATTGTATAATTTTTTCGTGATTGTAACCTTTCTTACCGATTTTTGACGCTATGAAGCCAAATTTGACCCACTCTTTCTTCAGAAAATTTTTTCATTATCGAAGTAGTCCCTCATTCGGAGTTACCATCCCACACAATGTCAGGTGAATTAATTTTGATTTTAGCCCTTAATACCAATTTCTGACCTCCAAAAATTCATATTTGACCTCTATTCGGTATGAAAAACCGTTGAAATGGTATTTTTCTGTTATAACTCACCCTTCCATAAAGTCAGTGATTTTATTACAATTGTTCGAGATTTTAGCCGTTGCTAGCGATTTTTCACCCCCAAAAACTCAAATTTGACCCCCTTAGAATTTTTGAAAATTGCCATCTTCGAACTCATCATTTTGTTTGGCAATACGAAAATTTTGGCAAAATCTGGAATTTTTATCATGCACCCAAGATGTGGAGTGACAGTTATATATATCTTGTATCTTCAGAGCTGTGGTTGGTCGCCACAAGGTTTTTTTTATATTAGAGGATTTTTTTAATATTAGGTGTTTTTTGCGTAAAAACACTCAAAAAACTTCGAAAAAATAGGTTTTTTTTCGGTAAAACGGTTAATATCAATTCACGGACCCTTAATGTATGGTACCTATATTCGTGATCATCATAATATTTCCTGTAAGGCCTCCAAGTCACGCGATTACGTTCGGATCACCCAATTTGTTAAAATCTAAGGATGAATTTAGGATGCTCTGAAACGAATTTGCCTATAAAAAAATCCAAAAATTCATGCTCTGAAAATTTTGGACCCATTGCAGTAGCTTCACTTTTTTTGTTGCTCAAAGTTCGCTAACATTTTCCTTGAAAATTCGCTAAAAACAAGGACTGTTTTCATAAATGTCAAATTGTCGTTGTGCATTTGAGCTCCTTGGACGATGCAGGGACCATTCGAGTAAAAGTATTCGTTGTATAACCCAATAGCGCCCCCCCCCCCCCCCCCCCAGGTGGACCGATGAATTTACGTAACGGCCTTTTCCGAAATGAAATATGAATTGTACGGAAACCTCGCAAGATCCGAGACTGAGCTCTCGGCAAAAGGGGAAATGGGGATATTAAGTGGCGAAGACCCTTAGGGAGGGCGTAACGAGCTAAGAGGGTCAACCGGGAGGTCAAACACCCTTTTTGCTTTCCCTAACCAAATCGCTCGTCATATTATACATAAGGCTTGTCAGAAGTCGACCAACTGTCCCTCCTGTGTGTCCGTTCGGCTTGAGCTCGTCGAGCAGGTAATCAGGTTACAATCATTATTGGATATCGATTTACGAGCTGTTCAATAACGCACAGTCATATTAAATTAATCGCTGCTTTATCACTAAGTAGAGAAATTAATGAGAAATTAATATCAATTAATGCACCAAGCCGGCTGCCGTCTCTTTAATCATCTCCACGAACCTGCAAGAGATCTGCCAATCAAATCTTTTAAAACTACCACCCACTTCACTTCACTTCACTTTTAGGTGATCAAGAGTTTATATATTATGACGTAGAGGACTTTTTCAAATTAGGCGCAAAAATGTTTTTATTCAGTAGTTGACGTGCCTAAAATGTATTCAGCCTTTGCTTTTGTTTTCTTTGAAATTTATTGTATGTACCTCTGACGTTTGTATTGTCTAATAATATAGGCCTATTACAAATAAAAACCTATCTTATCTTGAAAGATCAACGTTGGTTTCACGGCTGAAAAAACTGTGTATTCGTGAATTTGTGCAAATGACTGTGGAAATGAGAACGAAGACGAGGACGCAACATTGAAAACATGGGAGTAAGTAACTGTAAGTACACCTCGTAAAGTTTTCACGAGTTTTTCGGAAAACAAATTGTGCTTGTATTTGCACAGCGATCAGCAAACATAAACTATGGGCAGACTAAGCAAACAAGGGCTCGTATGTTTGACCTCGCGGAGCTCGTAAGAAGTGACTTTATTCCTGGAAAAAAGTGGATGACAAAAAATGGGATGGTGGGAACTACTGGTTCGAGAGTTTTATGGGGAGAAACGCGAAGTCTTAAGGTTCCTGTTTTCACACACTATGTGAAAACAGGAAACGCAGAGGGTAGGACGCGGGATGTCGGCCGGCTGCTGCTATCCCGTCCTGTGACTATACCCACAGTAGGCAGGACGTTCCTCAACTCTCTTTCCCCCACCGCTCGCCATGCTCCCCGCGTTTCAAGCAAGGGTCTGAGGGTGAACGCAGGGAAGGTGTGCGTGAACGTGGGGAATGTGAACATTGGAAGGTGGAGGGGGAACGTCGCCGTGTCCCGCCTAGTGTGTTTATCTCTATTCAAATACAAAGAAGCGAAGATACACGACCCGTGTCCCGTGGCTGTTTCCTGTCCTGTGTGGAACAGGACAGTAAACGCCGTGGGTAGGACGCCGGCCGGCTGCCACTGTCCCGTCCTGCGCCTACACCCACACTAGGCAGGACGTTCCTCAACTCTCTTTCCCCCGCCGCTCGCCATGCACCCCATGTTTCAAGCAAGGGTCTGAGGGTGAACGCAGGGAAGGCGTGCGTGAACGTGGGGAATGTAAACATTGGAAGGTGGAGGGGGAACGTTGCCGCGTCCCACCTAGTGTTTATCCCAATTCAAATACACAGAAGCGAAGAAATACGACCCTTGTCCCGCGGCTGTTTCCTGTCCTGTTCCCGCATAGTGTATGAGAACTGTAAGGTTTTCACACACTATTCGGGAACAGGACAGTAAATGCCGTGGGTAGGACGCGGGATGCCGGCTGGCTGCTGCTGTCCCGTCCTGCGCCTACACCCACACTAGGCAGGACGTTCCTCAACTCTCTTTCCCCCACCGCTCGCCATGCTCCCCACATTACAAACGAGGGTCTGAGGGGAAACGCAGGGAAGGCGTGTGTGAAGGTGGGAATGGAAGGTGGAGGGGAACATCCCGTGCTAGGACGGGTTAAGGTTCTCACACACGAGGCGGGAACAGGACGGGAAACAGCCGCGGGACACGGGTCGTATTTTTTCGCTTCTGCGTATTTGAATGGAGATAAGCACACTAGATGGGACGCGGCGGTCACGGCATGCGGTAGGAACAGGACGGGTTCCGCCGCGATCGCTCTCAAAGCGAAAGACGGCGTTTCCTAGTACGGGACGTTCTCCCTCCACGTTTACGCTCGCCTTCCCCACGTTCACCCTCACACCAGTGCCTTTCTTTCTGATGCCCTCCCCCGACATCTTTGTTCTCTCAGATTAGGTTGCTTGGTTGAGAATGGAATTTACTGAAGAAACCCTCATTGTAGAGGTAGAAAAATACAGTGCTGTATGATCTATCGCACCGTTTGTATTACGATACGAAGATCAAGGAGAATGCCTTTGTTTGTTTTACGATGTTGTTTGTATTACGATGATGATGTTGTCTGTATTACGATGTTGTTTGTACATATGACAGACGAACACAATAAAAATGAAACCACACTCACTCTGAGAAGAAAATGGGAACTAGGTAGTACCTCGTTGTTTGAGAACCAGGAGAGCTTGAAACGAGGGGAGTATGGCGAGCGGTGGGGGAAAGAGAGTTGAGGAACGTCCTGCCTAGTGTGGCTGTAGGCGCAGGACGGGACAGCGGCAGCCGGCCGGCATCCCGCGTCCTGCCCTCTGCGTTTCCTGTCCTGTTCCCGCATAGTGTGTGAGAACCTTTACGCCGCGATCGCTCTCGAAGCGAAAAAAACGGCGTAACTCGTCCTGTTCCTACCCCATGCCGTGACCGCCATGTCCCCCCTAGTGTGCTTATCTCCATTCAAATACACAGACGCGAAAAACCCGTGTCCCTTGGCTGCTTCCTGTGCTGTTGCCACATAGTGTGTGAGAACCTTAGGCTTTCGAAAGCCAGAGAGTAGGTGCCTACCAGTTTACTGAGAGCATCTGGTATCAAACAAGGTTCAAGAATTTTTCTTCTTCAAAACTTAGGTCGGTGATGGAGAGTCCACATCAAATACTTAATTTGGACGAAACAGGGATTACCACAGTAGTAAAACCTTGAACTCCTGAATAGTCAGTGAATTCTTCCTCTTACTTTTTCATTTTTCTCCCTCTTCTTACACCCCTTTTCCTCACCATCATATAAATAAATATAAATGGCTCCTAAATTTCTTCATACATGTGCACTCATACTCTCTTATCTCTGTTTTTGATCTTGTTTTTACTTACAGTAATAATAAATTAAAATACCTAGCAATTTATATTCACTGCCATGGTATTAATATTAATATGATTTATATTTTTGTACAGTGATTACGGGGAGCTCTGACTTCTACTGTATTATGTTGAATAAAATAAAATGTTTCAAAAACGTTTTAATATTTTTAATCCTCGCCAGCTTTTATGCCTACATCTATACAAAGAAAACTTGTTCAATGTTTTAAATACCATGAATGACGGTTTTTACTTACTACCTATGTTTTTGTAGTCGACTGACTACGATAAGCGAGGTTAGAAGTATAAAGGTGTCACAAAAGTTGCGTTACGAATTTATTATTTATTATTAATTATTTCTTAATTGATTATTAATTATTTATTCTAGGTTCTACTGTACATAAATATGAGGTGTAAAAAGTATAAATATGTCCCAAAAACGCGTTACGAAATTTTACGATAATCGAGGTTATTCAATATCCATCAACTTCGTCCGAAACAAACATTTTGCCCAAGAATCAATATTTTTACTCTTATTACGAATTTTTGTCGCTTACGATACAATCTACATCGATCTGCCACTGATTTCTTCGGTTTATCTACTTCGAGAGTTGTTGCTACTTTTTCTAATTTCTTCCTCTCTCGATATTTCTTCATGCTTCCTGATTGATTTCTTTATAATTCTTTATTTTCGTCTTAAAAATACAATTTGTACTTTGTAATGATGAAGTTTCGATTTGTCTGTCGACTTTCCACGTCTCTCGCGCAGAGCACGAGGTCTTTGGATTTTTTGCAATGGACAGTTTCATGCATTTCAATTCACGCCACCTTTTTAAATCAGAAATACGAGGGGCAGTTTTATTTGTAACTACAATTTGAGTGTTTTTTAATCCTCACTAGTTTTAATACAAACAAGCAAAAATTATTCGGTCTTGATGTTTGCCATAGCAGTTTTTATTGTTTGTTTTTTTTTCAATGGGCAATTTTCATGCATTTTTAACCTTAAAATCATACTGTAAGGTTTTTTGTTGTAAAAATACGTTTTTCCGACCCATGAAAATTCCCCATTGCACTTTCTTCTGTTCCCGTTTAAAAAATAATAAACTATAGTAGGTAAACTAAATAAATAAAAATGATAAACCAAAACAGCGAAGGGTGTTCAAATAAAGGGTGACTGTAATTTTTGTGACATTAGCTTTTGTTCTGCAAGTGTCTCACTGAAGCCAAACAGGGACATTTTCTTCTAATAAAAGAGAAGAAAAATATGCTTCTGGCAAAATCCAAGGTATTGTAATAATAGAAATAAAAGAAATATCTAAGGTTCAAGGTGTGGATTCTAAAAGATTCTCGATTGTTTTTGTGAGTTTCGAAGGCGGCACTGCCGGTCCAAACCTCCCTGCAGGAAGTCCTTTCCTGTCGACGAGAAACTTTGTAAAATTCCACTTGATGAAGTCGCCCATCATCCCGCGTCTGGACGTCTTCAAATACCGCCAGAGCAGCGGAGTATTCGGACCGTTCACATCTGGAAGATGAGTTTTTCTGTCTCATTTTAAAGAATCAACAGAAATTAAACTCGCAAATAAAGTAGAAGCGTTTTGCGCCCCCCAGGCAACCGTCTCATACGATGAGTAGAGTTGGCCTAAATGAACCAGCGGTAAATTAGGAAAATTCCATTTTACTGCACCTCTATCGCTTAAGGCCAACACTGAGAAGAAATCCAAACAAATCTGCCAACCCCTTTAGGTACTCCTCCTTCAGCGATATTCGCTCACATTTAGTGCACAGCTACTTCATAGGCTTTGAAGGCGTCATAAAATCATTTCACTCACCGATTTTATCGAAAATGTCGATTTCGTATTCTTTTTTTCTCGCCCACATGAGAATATCTTCTGCCGAGAAGGGCTCCTGGTTGCCCAACTGGTCGGAAGGGAATGCCAGCACTTTGAAGTGGCGGTCGCTGTAGACCTATACGCCAAAAATGCGAATTACAGTGAGAAAAAAACGCTGCAAAGTCCTTGTCACATGGGTTTATTATTCTACTGGACATACGTACAGAAATGTTGAATGTTCATTTTTGTTTCTTTCATGTGAAATAATTGAAATGCCTATTTTTGATGGTTTCCACCAATTTTGGCCCCCAAAACAAAAATTGGGTACGATTTTTCTTCTTCAAATTATCTTTGATCATTGGTAGTGCCATTTATACGTCTTGATCCACGTGTTGACACTTTTTCTATTGTTATCATACAAATTGATGGTGATTTCAGGCGATTTCCCGGGTTTTTGACTCATACAAAATCAATTTTGGGAGCTGAACATTTGGTAGAACCTCAATTTTCCACTCTGGTCAAAATCGACTTCATATTCGGTCTTCTCGTCCCAAAAACATAGAAAACGATACCTCAAAAGCTCATGTTACTGACATGTTACTAAAACAAAATGCTGCAAAGTCCTTGTCACATGGGTTTATTATTCTATTGGACATACCTACAGAAATGATGGCTGTTCATTTTTTGTTTATTTCATGTGAAATAATTGAAATAGCTATTTCTGATGGTTTCCGCCAATTTTGGCCCCTAAAACACGAATTACGTACGCTCCTTTTTTTAAAAATGATCTTTGATCATTGGTAATCGTCTTGATCCACGTATTGACACTTTTTCTAGTGTTATTATACAAATTAATGGTGATTCAGACGATTTCCCAGGTTTTTGACTGATAAAAAATTCAATTTTGGGAGCTGATTATTTGGTAGAACCTCAGTTTTCCACTCTTTGGTCAAAATCGACTTCATATTCCGTCTTCTCGTCCCCAAAACCATGGAAAACGATATCTGAAAACCATATGTTACATGTTACAAAAACACAAAAAGTACCTATTTTTATACAGTTTCACTCATAACATCCCTGGGTATATTCCGATCGGGCTGCAAAGTTTCGGGACACAACTAGGGCCCAAATGGAGCATGTGTGCGAAATAACGAATTTTTTGGACAAAAAATGAAGCCGGTACACGTGATACGGCGGACGGACATTGCATTTTGGTTTATTATTCTGTGAATAATACACCTATGTATTCGCTCAGCAAAAAATTTTTATAACACCCCCTCAAACTTTTTTCATTTACGTTTCAAGGTGCATAGATTCCAAAAATACAATGTCCGTCCGCCGTACGCCGTCCGCCGTCCGCCGTATCACGTGTACAGGCTTCATTTTCGGTCTAAAAAAATCGTTCTTTCGCACACATGCTCCATTTGGGCCCTAGTTGTGTCCCGAAACTTTTCAGCCCGATCGGAATATACCCAGGGGTGTTATGAGTGAAAATGTGTGTAAAAATAGGTACTTTTTACGTGTTAGCAACATATTGGTAACATGAGCTTCTGAGATATCGTTTTCTATGTTTTTGGGGACGAGAAGACCGAATATGAAGTCGATTTTTACCAAAGAGTGGAAAATTGAGTTCTACCAAATGTTCAGCTCCCAGAATTGATTTTTTATGAGTGAAAAACCTGGGAAATCGTCTGAAATCACCATCAGTTTGTATAATAACACTGGAAAAAGTGTCAAGACGTGGTTCAGGACGATTAAATGGCACTACCAATGATCAAAGATAGTTTTAAAAAAAAGAAAAAAAAGAGCGTACCTAATTTGTGTTTTGGGGGCCAAAATTAATGGAAACCATCAGAAGTAGCTATTTCGATTATTACGCATGAAAGAAACAATATATGAACAGCCAACCTTTCTGTAGGTACGTATGTCCAATAGAATAATAAACCCATGTGACAAGGACTTTGCAGCGTTTTTGGAATCTACGCACCTTGAAACGGAAAAGAAAAATGTTTGAGGGGGTGATAAAAAGTTTTTGCTGAGCGAATACATAGGTGTATTATTCACGGAATAATAAACCAAAAGAAAGAAAGGCCTAGCAGCCCTACTGGTGCGAACCAAGGCGTGTAGAAAGAGAAGGTTTGCTCAAGCTCGGTGGAATGGGATGAGGCGACGTCACGAGAGTCCTCCACAACGCCGGCCTCCGCTGCCTTATTATTAAGACATTAATATTATAAGTTAAAAGTTATCATAATTAATAATAAGGAATGAATTATTAATTCCTGCGTATAATTAATGGCGAGTTCTGATGGGAAGGAATCTAGGACAACTCACAGATGAACAGTTCAAAGGTGGGACTGGTCGGTTTTAGTCAGTATCAAGGTCTTTTAGTCGTTCTTTACAAAATAATAACACCAATTTTCGACCTACCACCCCGAAATTGAGATTTCAAGTAGATAACCATGCAATGAAAATTCGCAACATATCACCTATATATGCTGCTTAGGACAATTAATACTGGGGGGGACGGAATAATTGGCCAATGAAAAAACTGCTCATTTAAGGTAAATCGCATCACTCTTTAAATAAAGTATTACTCAAGTAGGTAATAGGTGTATTCTACGTGGTATATTCAACAAATTACTATTATTATTGACCTTCTGCAAACTGTGGAGCTGCACGTAGTTGAGATCCGCAAATTCCGATTGACTCGCCACATTGACTATCAACAAAACCTCTCCTGTAAAGGAATACAACTACTATCCATCAGTTGTAGGTAAGTACTGTCTACCTACGTACAAATATTGGATCGCCAAAAGCACGAAAAAATAGCTACGAGAGGTTTGCTGTTGGAAATGAGTTGTAGAATCGATCAATGTATTTTTTATGTAAACGATGTAGAAACCCTGTGGTGTAAGTCTCGTGTTCAGGGCAGTCGATAGATCGAAAGTGTCAAATCAAAAGCACGAGGCTTCCGATAGGGGCCGTGCCTGAACATCGCCCAGATAATATATTATTACCTACAACTTATTATAGAAACCAACCTCTGTACTTCCTCATAGGTACGACGTTACCCTCAGCATCGTTCACACTGAACTGATAGACGTTCGGAGCAATGATCCCCGGCTCGTCATTCTTGCGCCCTACCATTGTCTAATCACACCTAAAAACACGAGCTTTTCCATAAATCCACCTTCTTCGAAGGTCTACGGTGTCGATAGCAAAAATTTAAATTCAATAAATTTGGAATTTATCGACACTAGATATTGGTTTTTCGATTCATTGTCTACATAACTTCTTCTCAGTTCTTCAGATATGTAACTAGTTACATCCCTACCAATGGATTTGTTGTACAAACAAATTACAATGTTAGATACCTAACTAACTGAAGTGACGTGGTTTTCGTTAACTTCAACCGTCGTAATAATAAAGTATTGGTCACCGCGTGTGTTTTTCTCAGAACCCATGTGGCTAGTGATGCCGAGGGCAAAATGAACCATTTTCAAAGCGCCTTTGATAGGGCCAAAAAAAGGAGAATTAGTAACCCACGAAAACTGCCCATTGACTGAGGGTGAGGATCTTAAACCTTTCAACCGGCTGAGAATCAAGCTTCACTGCACTGCCTAACCGGGAATGATTATTTTCGTCTGCACATGGTTATTAAAACTAAATCACCTTGACTGTATATACATCTATCATTTGGGAAGTTTGTCTCTCACCATGGCGAATGGTGAACTTAAAATTACCTTTTATCGACGTTTGTTGCTGGGACACACAGGTCCTGCAGGTTAGGTAGTGTCATATAGAGGTGGGACATGTAAGCCCCACATTTGGTTTATTATTCTGCGAATAATACACCTATGTATTCGCTCAGCAAAAAATTTTTATAACACCCCCTCAAAATTTTTTCTTTTCCGTTTCAAGGTGCGTAGATTCCAAAAAGGCAATGTCCGTCCGCCGTATCACATGTACAGGCCTCATTTTCGGTCTAAAAAATTCGTTCTTTCGCACACATGCTCCATTTGGGCCCTAGTTGTGTCCCGAAACTTTTCAGCCCGATCGGAATATACCCAGGGGGGTTATGAGTGAAAATGTGTGTAAAAATAGGTACTTTTTGTGTTTTAGTAACATGTTAGTAAAATGAGCTTTTGAGGTATCGTTTTCCATGTTTTGTGGACGAGAAGACCGAATATGAAGTCGGTTTTGACCAAGGAGTGGAAAATTGAGGTTGTACCAGACGTTCAGGTCCCAAATTTGATTTTTTATGAGTCAAAAACCTGCGAAATCGTCTGAAATCACCATCAATTTGTAGAATAGCACTAGGAAAAGTTTCAACACGTTGATCAAGGCGATTAAATGGCACTAGGTACCAATGATCAAAGATAATTTGAAAAAAAAGGAGCGTACCTAATTCAAGTTTTAGGGACCAAAATTGATGGAAACCACCAGAAATAGCTGTTTCAATTATTTTACATGAAAGAAACAATAAATAAACAGCCAGCATTTCTGTAGGTATGTCCAATAGAATAATAAACCCATGTGACAAGGACTTTGCAGCGTTTTTCAGGGCTTTTGAGGTGGGACTCTACCGTCCTACCGTCATTTCCTACCTACCGTGTTGGAAGAAGCATGATGATTGGAAAATTGAAGCAGTAGGTAATACAGTTCCCGTGACATAATAGTCCCAGAGAGTCTGTGAATGCCCCACAGTAATTTAGTCAGTGATTCTGCTTCCTCACTACCTTAGGGAAGCCTTGGATTCGTGAATGAGTTGAAAACCCCTGCTGTCGAAAATGCCTGTCGGTGCAAACTTCTGGGCATTACTGAGAAAGAACGGCTGGACGTACGGTGCTCCGGTAGGTCTTAAAAAACTCCATACTATTTAAAACCGTAGAAAAATTCGAGTTAACGGCGTCCTGGATATTTCAACCCATATTTTGCACCTCTTATGGATGACTGACAGTAACGCCAAGCTTCGAGGACAAACTAGACCACAAACGGGACCTATAAACCGAATTTCGTCAATTTTGGCTCATGGTAACTAAGAAAAGTGCTCCGTACGGCGGACGGACAGAAATTTCTGACATGGATATTTCTTATGGCTGGGGGTCATTCCAAAATTTGCGGAATACAAAAAAATGTGACGTTTTTTGGCGCAATTCCCGTGGCGGTGGAGACTTGAAATTTGGCATGTCGTCTCCTTAGGACTTACACTTTAAGCAGCATAGGGCCGGGATCAGCTGAGTGGCTCCTGAAGCTAATTTCTATGCTATTGCAAACTACTTAATTTCTCCCTTACTGCGAAAAACAGACATCATATCCATGATCAGATGTTTTTCCCAATAAGGGAGAAATTTGGGGGTCAAAATTGGTGGAATTGGCATTTTTTTTATTGCATTTTCGGAATCTACATACCTTGAAACGTAAACCATCAAACTTTGGGGCGGGGGGGGGGGGGAGGTTAAAATTTTATTTTTTTCATGCTCGATTCCAAAGGTTCATTATTGAAAATAATAAACCAAAAATGTATGTCCTCTAGAATGAAAATTTCCAAAACCATTTTGCGTTTCAGACATCGAGGAACGTTTCTGGTTCCGTGTCTGTCTGTGGTCAGTTCCTTGTAACGCCCATAACTACCCGAAATAATGGTCGAAATGGGCTGAAATTTGGATGGTAGATGCGGGTTGGATCACAGATGGTCCCACACAAAAATCATTGAAAAAGTGCAGTAACTTTCGTCTGGGCATGCGCAAACGTGAAATACTTGAAACGCCCATAACAACCCTAAATATTGTTGAAAAGAGTTCAAACTTGGAGGGTCGATCAGGAATAATACTTCGATAGTTTTAAAGAATTTCATTGGACTCGTAATGTAACTTTCGTCTGCGTGTGCGCGAACATGAACCCTTTCCTTGTAACGCTTCCAACCACGCGAAAAATAGTCGTAGAGAGCTGAAAATTTGAGGGTACACAAGAGTTTGATCGCAGATGGTCCCATTTCAAAATCATGGAAATCGTCCCGTCTGCGCATGCGCAAACGTGAAATACTTGAAACGCCCGTAACTACCTTAAATATCGTTGAAATGAGTTCAGATTTGGAGGGTCGATCAGGAATAACACTTTGATAATTGCATATGACTTTCATTTGTCTACGCATGCGCGACCATGAAATGTTGACCGTTTCCATGTAACGCTTCTAACTACGCGAAAAATAGTCGTAGAGAGCTGAAATTTTGAGAGTACACCCGGGTTGGATCGCAGATGGTCCCGTATCAAAATGAACCTTTCCAACTACTCTATACGTTCATATGATTCAAGTGAGGAAGCTATACTGCCTACTCGAATTGTTTGGTTTTCATTACCTACCGTGTTAGAATTGGAAGAAGCACTCATACCGGTCTTCTGTAAGGATTGTAGTATTCCATAGACCCTAAAACGACTGGAAAAATTGAAGCAGTAGGCAATACAGTTCCCGGGACATAATTAATTTGTCCCAGCAGGTTTATCAGTGCGAAAGCCTGATGGGATATATACGTCCCACCAGGTGTGAAAGGGTTGAAAATTACCTACATGAGAGCCCAAGTTACTCACAATAAATCGGACAGTACAGACAATAATGAACTGAAAATTGCGGTATTGCGCTAACACTGCCTCGCAGCAGTGTTGATTATTTTGGGTCGATTCCGAGTGTTCTTTATCGAAAACAATAAACCGAAAATGAAAATAGAATTGAGTGGAATATCGAGAGGACCGGATTGATAGGGATTTGGCATGTCAGATTGAACGATACGATTCGACTATTATCGAACAGGTTGGCGCAATTAGAAGAACAATCGAAAACGTTTATTACAAAGAGGGTGACTGCGATAAAGAGCGAGGGGGGGGGGGTTATAATAGCGTGTGGGAGTCGGCTTAATGTGGCCACGCCCACGAGGGGGGGCGGTACATTGGGGCGGGGCCGCCCCCATGAGGGGGTTCATAGTTCATCGATGGAGCCCGGGGGCAGCGTTGCCCGACGCCCGCAGCCCTCGACGCCGAGGGAGTTCTTCAAACGGCTTTACGGCCACCTTGAAAATAAAGAAGAGGTAAGTAACCAATATTTTCAAGGAGTTTAAATAATTTATTGCACTGAATAATGTCTCTCTCTTTTCAAAACGAGGGTAACGCATATTTATTCATTTAGCTTTTATAATAACGCCAAATCTTTTCTAAATGATCAAAAATAATTATCAAAGGTTTTCTTACCATTTAGTATTCATTTTATTCATGGATTCGACAGATATAATGTAATAATACATCAAGGTGGTCTGAGAAAAAAAATGTAACTCAAATTTATGATTTACTTACCGTTTGAGTACCAACAGAATTTGTTTCATAAAATTATTTCCCCGGCGCCACACTAAGGGTCTTACTACTCGACTTTTTGTGGATTCTCGTTAAATGAACCATCAGCATTAATTGCAGCCCGTTTTTTGGTGCCAGAGCGTCACCAGAAAGCGGTGCAACATTGGCCGCAATGGCGCCGCAGAAAGTAGGTAGGTACCTATCAATAGCCAACTACGACTTGAATTACGAATGATTATGTGGGCCCATTGGAGGGCTATCAAAATTCGTAGATATTTCGAAATGTTTTGCAATTGTTGGACGATTTATTGCGGTTTTTGCCCACGAAAACTCGACTTGACGCTTTTTACTATTCAGAAATAAATCTCAGAAATAAATAAATTCAGAGATCTTCATCTTTTCTTTCGTACAGTTAGATATTTTGAAAAAATTGTAATTTTTTGTCATATCTATGTAGCCGACGTCAGATTATGTCGTTTGGAGTGACTCTAGTAGTAGGTACCTAAAAACCAATAGGTAATAAATAAAATGTGCATTTTACTACGAATTGATGCTACTGAAAATCATTTGAAAAGTTTTGACAAGAATTGTTTCAACCCTGGGCGTTTGAGTTCTTGCTGAAGAAGAAATCAGTTATCCAACTATTATTGAGAAAAAGTGGATTTTCATTGTGAAAACGTTTTGGAAGGATGAGCGAAGAACTTCTTGAACTTTTTGAATAATAATTTCTAAAGTACCTACCTACCACTAATGAATTCAATATACCTTCTGATATAGGTACTTACATTCAAGGAAATGCACGTTCTCACTCCTCCAACACTTACAGGATAACTAACATGGTTACCAAGTTAATGTAATTTTCTTCATTTGGTAAAACCCATTACCGCATCAGGTGTTTGAAAATAATAACGAGCGCAAGAGGGGTTGTAATCCCCTTCGAATTTGGGATTTTTGGGATTTGAGAAGAAAAAACCACTGTGCGATTGCGCCAGAATGGAAAGATCAGAAAATGTTGGGTTAGGACTCGCAATTTTTAAGGTACACCCGTTGGACCATCAGGAATTGCTTTGTACTCGTAGGTTTCAGCGGCACGACGCACACTGGGGCCAGGAGGCCAATTTTTTAAAGAAAAAAAAAAAACTGAGCTAGCTCCATGATTAGGACAGGAAATTTTGCGCTGGTCGGGAATACAACCTATGCTGCTATTGCTACACCAAAATTCGTACCTTTAACAACACTGGTGTTTGTCGTAATATAAGAAAAGTTGAAGACCGAATTGAATTTTGCCTTAAAGGAGACCAACTCGAGCTCCCCCCTCCCCCTAGAAAACCCTTCCCCTCGAAATTGAAATACATAGCCACATACAGAAGAGATACATGTAGGTACCTATTCCGAACATCCAGCCTTTCCCTGCGACTGAATTCCCAACTCCCGATTCTCCTAAACTCCCGCCTTTAGCCTAAGGCTTTATTTCACAGTTTGTAAAACTTACCTTTTTATTTTTATTATACGTATGGTATCACTATTATATAATTATATAATTGATTCATAACTTGGTTTGTCGAATCACAAACAAGGTTTTCAAATTTCCACAAGGAAGGTACGTCTATCCTCTTTACTACTTGTACCTTCTCTAAAACTAAACAAACAACAAGGTTAATTATGGCGAAAGGATACCTACTTAGCTCTACGTCTAGCCTTCCCCTGACTGAATGGGGAGTACCCATGCGACTTCTATTTATATTACTTTCCCATTTTTGAATGAAAGTTAAGAATTTTGGGACCAGCCGCTCTCCTACGATGAGTTCTTTTTCTATGAGCTTTCAAAGTTGTGGCAACAAGTGACGTCGTTGACCCCTTCCCGCCAGGGCAGGACCCCCTTGCCCAGTGTGACGTCACTTGTTGCCGGAACACTGAAAGCTCATAGAAAAAGAACTATCCATCGTAGGAGAGTGCGGTTGGTGGCAAAATCCTTCGAATGGTACCTAATTTAATTTAAAAATATAAACGGAAGTCATGGTTACTCCCCATTCCCAACTCCCTATTCTCCTAAAATTCGCTTTATTTAAAAAAAATTAAAAAAAATTACATTTAGCTATCTCCGGTACATATCATTATTATACAATTTATTTATAACTGGAGATTTGTTGAATCCCACAAGGTTTTCTAACTTCCACAAGGAAGGTACGTATATCCCCTTTACTATACCCGTACCATCACTAAAACTTGACAAACAGCATTCTAGTACCAGACTGGCTTTGAAAACGTATGTCAAGCAGCCTAACTGCAACACACAATTTTTCAAACGTTTTTCTTACCAAAGAGAGTTAATTTTTTTTTTTATGAAAAGAAGATAGATCTCAATTCATTTGCTACACCCAGCAAATTACTATGTTTTATTGAAAAATGCCTCAACGGTAGCTGTGTCAAGGATTATATTTAAATTTATTTGTATATATTTTTATGTACTCCCAATTACAGTTCAATACTGAGTACATAATGTTTAATGAACTGTTTTTTAATTTATCCGATCGTGAGATGGTCCTACTCCACCTGAGAGCACGAGTTCTATATGAAATTGTTCTCGTGGTGGGCAATATCAGAGCTCTTGTATTTTTAAATTTGAAAAATATTAATTTCTGTATCTATCTGTCATGAATAAATGTAAGCTTTAATTTTTTCTTTCTCTTTATTGTATGATTTTCTGTTTTTGCGAACAATAAAATGATTCGATTTGAATAATGTTACCTATGACGAAAGCTACCCACTTGACCCGACGTAATAACTTGGCCCCTGGATACATAGGTACCCAAGTATGTAAGCCCAAAATACGCTAAAAACCTATCCTATGTAACGTTTTTAGGCCAGTCCTCCATTGGAAGCGAAACCGAGTCATCAGGCGATGCGTTGTAACAAACAGAGACACGAGGCGACTGACGGTCCTCCGTTAGAGGCAAATAAACATGCGCAGTCGAAGCGAGCTGCTCACCAACTGGTTCTGCGCAGTCGCTCTGCGCATCGGGTAGCGCGTTCCAGTTCATGAACCAGAAGTTTACTTTCTACCCAGACTGTTCAATGAACTGCGTTCCAAGCGCATACGGTTCTTATCGGTGCCGCACTGAGTTCATGAACTTCCTGCACCCACGCGGGGGCAGGGTCGGGGTCGGTGTTTAGAGTTCAAGTGCAGAAGTAAACCTATCTGAAACCTTCTTGTTTTGCCGCGTTTGCATTACAAGCGATCGGTTCATGAACCCACAACTTTTCTGAACCAGTGCTGCACCTACCCCCACCCCTTTATGAACGGAGTTCCACATGAACTGAGTTTCTTGCACCCAAGTTGTTGAACTCAGCTCGCTTGGAACAAAGAGTGCAGTGTTGTGGTGGTGGTGGTTACAGGACGAGGTAGGTAGCTGAGGTCTTTTGAAAACGCGACCAACCCCATCAGAATGGGATCTGCCGCTCGCCGCTAGGTATCGCCCAAGTCCTTCGCTCAAATATGCTTGCAGTGGAGGCCCCCCGAATGCTTAACCGCAATGGGATCTGTCGCTCGTGTACTGACGAATACGTGTAGTCGCTTGGTTGCTCCCTGTCGCTTCCATTACGGATTCTCATGTATGGACACTTTAGGTCGCACCGACTCTCAAACCTTCCCATTCACTGAGAGGCCCACGTACAGAATCCCCATCGCTCGTTTTCAGGAATACACCAAAGATGCAGACGAGGAGCGGAAGGAGGACGAGAACCCGGGAAGCCGGGCGCCGCCGGAGGCGCAGCAGGAGGCAGTGGCGCCTTCCGAGCTCTGGCGCTGCCCCCCGCACATCTCCCTCGCCGCTCGCTACGAAGAGCACCTCCTCCACCTCCGGCAGTTCGTCCCTCAGGCCCACCCATTCCCTCCAGGCCTCACTGCTTTTCGTATGAATATTTTTTATTTTTCCAATTTCTATTCAATTTCATAATAAGTGACTATAAAGTTCCTGTGCAGACACTGCCACACAATACTTCCATGTTCTTCATAACAGCATGGGTACAAGTTTGGCCGAAGAAGCGACTAGTATGGAAGACAAGACTTGTCTGCCCATTTCGGCCGACAGGCCGGTCATGAGAATATACCGTAAACCGGGGTGACTATAGTACACTATGAGGTTTTCTGGGGGGTGAAAATTGAACAGTACATATCTACTTTCTTTCTCCCAATTTCCCACCCCGCACCCCCCAGATGCTGGTTTTGCTTTTCTTGGAGGTATTTCTGTACGGCCTCGACCCAAGCCACCGCTGATAGTGTCTGGGCACGACTAAACTGAAATAAGTTGAGGAAAAACGATAAATTAGGGGTAGAAAACGCGAAATAACATCATATACTACTGTCACCCCATGAGATGACAATGTGTTTGCAGTTATTTACTACGTCGTTTCAAGTTAAAAATTAATCCAAGAGCAATTGTGAACGTTTGAAGGCATAAATCAACTCTCAGCTAGATAGTTGATGCATAAATGCGCGCTCGCCTCACCGACTGGCCTTTGGCAAACAACCACAACAACACCAGTTATCACTTCTTACCATTTTCATCTGCCAAGCGCGGGAAGAAGAAGAGATTTGGTTCATGGAGCCACTTCATCCATCAATCCTAGCCCGCTAATAATTGTAACAATGCCTATAATGGGAAATTTTCTGGGTTACAATTTTTTTTGCCAAATTCTGTTCAGCAACGGAAATTACTACTTATTGACCACATAATGAACTGTTTACTTCGGAAAGTCTAGGCAGAAAACAAGTGTGAAATTTCCGAATTCCTGCTAGAAATGACGCATCAGGTAGGTAAATCGCCAAGTGGTTCAATTCAAATCCCGCTTATCAATCTATCTACAGTACCGCTGAGTGGATGGATAGGACTGCAAATTTATGAATAAATTTAAAAAAAAAACGTGTTCTCAAAATCAAACCGAGGGGAGGTTCACAAAAGGTCACAGCAAAGGCTCTTGAAGGTTACGAGGAAGGTTTGCCATTTCTGATGTTGGGTTGTTGGCAGCATTGAGAATCTTCGCCTCCATGTCTTTGCTCCGCCTCCTTGGGCCAACAGCCAGTCAAATGTCAATAGACGTGATACGTCATTTTTCCCCCGCATTTTTATTTTTAATCACTCATTTATCACTCATTTTGAAAACGGACTTCAAACCACCATTTTTCCAAGTTCTGAATATTTTTTTCCAAAACAATTTTTTGACGAAAATTCCCCATTGTATAAAATGGATCATCTTCATGTATTCATAGTTGTTTCCTCGATGACGTATGTGCAGAGGCAACTAACCCATGGATCTGTGGAAGTGAAATTCTTGATGTACTCCACGGAAAGAACGTACCTACCTAATTTCTGTCACAGCTTGGTTGGTACTGGGTTGGTACTTCCAGAGAGAATTAGACGTGAAAAATAGAACACGAACTAGAAAAATCATCCGAGTTTATTGCAAATCACGAATTACCTAGGTCGCACTAGTTAGGAAATTCACGAACCCGTCCGTATACAAGTTCCCAACTACCCTCCAGACTTTTAAACGAATTATAGGTTTGCAAGACAACGTTTGCACATGCACTGATGAAATTTACACTTTTTGATACATTTAAAGCGCGACCAACAAAGGAAAAGTCAAACCAAAATATTTGAGCACTTTTAATTATACCTGAATACATTTTTCGAGTAGTGATGGGCATTTCAAGTGTTTTTGCGTACACATCTAAACAAATTAGGTATCAATACTGAAAACAGTGAACCATGCGTTTCTGTTATAATTTGTTCTGAACCACCTTCAACACGAACCTACAGTTTTAAATCATTATATTCATCAGAGAATACAGAGAATACTTGAGTGCTAATCTCTATCATACAGGCCGACCTAATGAGCGAATTTGTGTACCGAAGAAGTTTCAAACCCTCATGTACGTGCCAAAATATTTGGACCCATTCAAATGGGTGTTAACAATTTTCTCCGAAAATTCATTTGAAAAAAAAAACGCTGCAAAGTCCTTGTCACATGGGTTTATTATTCTATTGGACATATCTACAGAAATGCTGGCTGTTTATTTATTGTTTCTTTCGTGTAATATAATTGAAATAACTATTTCTGGTGGTTTCCACCAATTTTGGCCCCAAAAACTTGAATTAGGTACGCTCCTTTTAGCATGGAACATGCTTTAGCCTTGGACTAACTAGCCGAAAAACGTTACGCGGGATGGGTAACGCGGAAGTGGAACGAAATTTTAACGATGATTTTCTCGTACAACCGAGTAGTTGCTAGGGAAATGAAACTTCTTTCATTTTCATCGGACAAAAATCGTTTTCCATTCGTTGGAAAGCTCTTGATTTATCACGAATTTATTTCGTATTTGTTCTTGGTATTTATTTCCTAGTTTCATACTATAACTATATAAATGAATGTTGTAAATGGATAGTAACTTGGTTATAGATACCTACCTACGTAGTGGTGAGTCATCAGCGCTACTCAAGTTAACATTTTCAGCAAAATGAATATGTTTCAAAATTTTGTTTGAAAAAACTCGGAACGTGGCTAAAGCATGTTCCATGTTTCTTGAATTTTAGCCGTAGGCTCTAAGCAGTAAGCATCCGGGGGTCCAGGGGGCTTGCCCCCTGGCGAGGCGCGCAGCGCCGAGTTTTAAATGAAAGTAGATTCCATCCTGAGAATTTTTTTCCAAATTATCTTTGATCATTGATAGTACCATTTAATCGTCTTGATCCACGTGGTGACACTTTTCCTAGTGTTATTCTACAAATTGATGGTGATTTCAGACGATTTGACTCATAAAAAATCAATTTTGGGAACTGAACATCTGGTACAACCTCAATTTTCCACACCTTGGTCAAAATCGACTTCATGTCTTCTCGTCCCCAAAAACATGGAAAACGATACCTCAAAAGCTCATTTTACTAATATGTTACTAAAACACAAAAAGTACCTATTTTTGTACACATTTTCACTCATAACACCCCTGGATATATTTCGATCGGGCTGAAAAGTTTCGGGACACAACTAGGGCCCAAATGGAGCATGTGTGCGAAAGAACGACTTTTTTAGACCTAAAATGAAGCCGGTACACGTGATACGGCGTACGGCGGACGGACATTGCATTTTGGTTTATTATTCTGTGAATAATACACCTATGTAATCGCTCAGCAAAAAATTTTTATAACACCCCCTCAAACTTTTTTCTTTTCCGTTTCAAGGTGCGTAGATTCCAAAAATGTAATGTCCGTCCGCCGTCCGCCGTCCGCCGTATCACGTGTACAGGCTTCATTTTCGATCTAAAAAAGTCGTTCTTTCGCACACATGCTCCATTTGGGCCCTAGTTGTGTCCCGAAACTTTTCAGCCCGATCGGAATATACCCAGGGGTGTTATGAGTGAAAATGTGTGCGAAAATAGGTACTTTTACATGAGCTTTTGAGGTATCGTTTTCCATGTTTTTGGGGACGAGAAGAACGAATATGAAGTCGATTTTGGCCAAGGAGTGGAAAATTGAGGTTGTACCAGATGTTCAGCTCCCAAAATTGATTTTTTATGAGTCAAATACCTGCGAAATCACCATCAATTTGTAGAATAACACTAGAAAAAGTGTCAACACGTGGATCAAGACGATTAAATGATGGCACTGCCAATGATCAAAGATAATTTGAAAAAAAAAAAAAAAAATCGTACCTACCTAATTTGTGTTTTGGGGGCCAAAATTGGTGGAAACCATCAGAAATAGCTATTTCAATTATTTCACATGAAACAAACAATAAATGTACAGCCAACATTTCTGTAGAATAATAAACCCCATGTGACAAGGACTTTGCAGCGTTTTTGGAATCTACGCACCTTGAAACGGAAAAGAAAAAATTTTGAGAGGGTGGTATAAAAAATTTTTGCTGAGCGAATACATAGGTGTATTATTCACAGAATAATAAACCAAAATCAGTCCGGAATTCCCGTCCTGGGGAAGCGCAAGTGAGCATCTGCTGCCTCGTCCGATCCTAATTGATTATCAACGCTCGTTTTATTAATTGAAATGGTCCTGGAGCCCATCGCATCTGCTCTCCAAACTCCCTCGAAATACCGGTAATTGATTAAGCGTTAGCTCAGCACCTACGAAGGTACTCAACAGACAGACAAACTGGTAGTTTGTCGGTCCGTGGGAACGGCAGCGAGGCGCGTTTGACTCATCCGGGCAGGTAAAGCTGTGAGCTGTGTCGTCCCATGAGGGCCTTTATGAGACGTGGATGCCTCATTTAATATAAATTACGACGTATCGGGCATTTTCGTTCTGATCTTGCAGCCCACTCCAGGTGGTTAAAAACAATCGTCATCGTTCAAACCGACCAGTACGACATATATGGATTAACAAGAGTAAAACCAAAGTAGTTTACGAGGTGATCCCAAATAAACAAATAAAAAACCACAGTCATGCAGCATGACTTAATGAGCGAATTTTCAAAGAAATATTCGAATTAATTGCTATGGTTTTGAATAAAGGAAAACTTCGGTCTAAAATTTGGTTTTCTATGTATATTCTCTTCGTATTTATTTTAATTTGTACGTTTTGTCCATCCTGATTCTACCGTTTGTTATGAGTAGATTCCTTGTTCCTTCTGAATGGCCTTTCCTCTTGACTACGATTTCAGGCCTGGTATCTAAAACCAGTTCAAGATTTGCTCTACTAGGTAGGTAGATCCTTCCTTCTTCATTGATATTATTTTTATCATGTTAAGTACCTACCTACCTTTGAATATCAAATATTCGTATGATACTGATAATAAATTGATAAGATACCTACCTAACCTTCTTCCTCCTACTGTTAGTACCTAAATTGAATAATTTGAAATAGATTTTTTCTTTCGTCTTCCTTCTAGTAATACGTGGGCCGGTACTTGTCTATCTATGAAGGTATCATAACAATTATATGTCAAATGGGAAATTCAAGGAGTTGTACTAATCGTTTGCCTCCCCCTTTTTTGCTTCGAACTCTCGTCTTCAATTAATACTTCTCACATTTTTCAATCTGACCACTCTAAGGGGGTGGGGGGGGGGGGGGTAAGAGTTTAAAGATTATCCTAGTTTTGGGTAATTTTTGCGCACTTTAAATGCTCTAATTTAAGAACGGATTTAGATATCTAAAATCCGATTTCACCATCGTGTTCAGCGTGCAAAAACCTTTAAAATGAGGGGTCACTTGTTAGAAAATAACATTTTGGGGATTTTTGGGTAATTTTTGCGCACTTTAAATGCTCTAATTTGAGAACGGATCAAGATATCTAAAATCCGATTCCACCATCGTGTTCAGCGTGCAAAACCTTTAAAATGAGGGGTCACTTGTTGGAAAATAACATTTTGGAGATTTTTGGGTAATTTTTGCGCACTTTAAATGCGCCAAAACCCTCCTTAGAGTAGGCCAATTTCGCCCATCTTCGAACTTAGCCTTTCGATTGCCAAGATAGATTTTTTGTGCAAATTTGAGCTGTTTATCTCAATTCTATCGAGAGTTATCGTCAGGAGTGACACATATATATATATATACATATAAAAAAGTGTTAAATTTCAGGAATCGTTTTAGAATGGTCTGAAACGGATTTCTATGAAGAAAATTTCCAAAAATTTATATTATTTAAATTTCGAAGCCATTGCAATAGCTTCATTTTCTTTGAAAATTCGCTAAAACACCTCAAATTAACGTCAAAGGAAATTAAAATCTACGTCGATTGAGACAAAACTGATCCTCCATTCAGGACGATTTTTAATGAATTTTCCAGGGCAGTTTGAAGTTGAACAGCCAACAAAACTTTTTGAGTTGTTGTAAATATTAGTACAATCGTAATTTACTCAACAAAAACTCAAGGATTTAATAATTTGTCAACGTACAAAAATTAATATTTAATTAACTCAATTTCGCTATCCACAGGAAATCTTTAGACCGTTCAATTTTTCTTCTTAATCCGAATTGTCATGAAGAAACTCCGAAAATTGATGCGTTGAAACTAGATGCGAGGAGGGCTTAATTTGACGTACCTACAGATCGATGTCCTATTACGTTTATTCCGAGGTGTCTACTGGGCGTTCCTTTTTGCGTATACCATTGTTACAGATAGGTTAGTTATAATTATCACTGGTTTTGGTATTTATTTAGAATAAGTTCACGCATGCGCAAACAAAATATGCTGATGGGTTTTGGTGATTTAAGTTAATCAATTTGGGGCTATACAAGGATCAACTTGCGCAATTTTTTCATGCCATTAGAAAACACTGCACCGCTAGTTAGTGTATCGTGCTTTTCTAATTTTTGCCAAGAATAAACTGCTTTCTTTCTTCTAGAAAACAAGTTCGTCCTTTCCCAGACGACAGTTTGTTATCTTCGGATTTGATCAAGTTCGTGGAGGGCTATTCGGACCCTCAAAAGTTGGTAACGGGTATTTGAAACGTTGAAAGTAACCGTTTTCTCACGTGACCAGACTGGACAGTCTGAACAGGACGGTCGAAATTTGGTGAAATTCATATTGGGCCACTTGGCCCACCATTAATCACTTCATTAAGTTGTTATTGGCGTTTCAAGGAAAACACGATAGTGCACTGCATAAACAATTATTTATTATCTTATACTCATATTCATGTACATCATCTGGAATCTTTATCATTGCGCACTTTGATTAAGCATTAGCTGCCCAGGACTTACCCTACGCTGGGTTATACCTAAACAATCACTGGACTCTTAGATGATTTTATGCATTTCCAAACTTATACAGCTACACCTATACACAACTTATACATAGGTAACTCATACACCTCTCTACCACCTATTTGGGGACCATCAAAATTTGAGACCTTAGTTAGGTACTACGTTTTCCTTTTATTCTGCAGTCATGAGCGTATCAATGAAAATACCTGCCAAGTTCCTCGTATCGACAGCACGATCGTACAGTGATCACTGACACAGGTTTGCGGGAAAATG
The DNA here is from genome assembly GCA_954871275.1 of Leptopterna dolabrata. Classification (NCBI taxonomy): domain Eukaryota; kingdom Metazoa; phylum Arthropoda; class Insecta; order Hemiptera; family Miridae; genus Leptopterna; species Leptopterna dolabrata. The sequence continues at coordinate 6,652,872 of OX940984.1, read as the reverse complement.
AGTAAGTACCTCGGATTTGGTGTATGCGCTTGCGCAGTGACAATACCAATGATCTGACCGTTCTGAAATTCATGGGAGACGATCTAGAGCCCAATCCGTATGATCTCTGAAAAATTGTATCAGCACAGTGCCAGACATAGGTTCGTGAGAAATTTGAGTAGGTACCTACCTCCAAATTCACGTTTGCGCACGTGCAGTCTGCAGTGGCAGTACCAATGATCCGATTGTTCTGAAATTCATAAAGGACTTTCTAGGGCCCAACTCGCATGATTCCTGAAAATCTCATCGAAATCGGGCCACAGGTTCGTAAAAATTAAAAAGGTACCTCCGATTTCACGTTTGCTCATGAGCATTGGCAGTACCAATGACCCGATCGTTCTGAAATTCATAGCAGACTATCTAAAGCCCAACCAGTATGATCTCTGAAAATTTTATCAGCAAAGAGCCATAGGTTCGTGAGAAATTTGAGTAGGCATCTACCTCCGAATTCACGTTTGCGCATGTGCAGTGGCAGTACCAATGATCCGACCGTTCTTAAATTCACAAAGGGCCATCTAGGGCCCAAGCCGCATGACCCCTGAGCATTTTAGCAAAATCGGATTTGAATTGAGGAAGTTATGCATGTGATAAGTATTTGCTGACAAAAACGCCAGACCAAATTTGTTCAGAAAACTCTAAAATGTAAAACGCTGCAAAGTCCTTGTCACTTGGGTTTATTATTCTATCGGACACAATACATAAATATTGCTGTTCATTTATTCATTATTTCATGCGCAATAATTGAAACAGTTCTTTTAGGTGGTTTCCACCAATTTTGGCCCCCTCGGCTCCTTTTTTTCCCCAGATTATCTTTGAACATTGATAGTGTCATTTAATTGTCTTGATTCACCTGCTAATACTACTTCGAGTGTTATTATACAAATTTAGGGTGATTTCAGACAATTTCCCAGGTTTGGGACTCATAAAAAATGAATTTCAGGAGCTTAACCTTCGTTACAACCTCAATTCTTCACGCTTTGGTCATATTCAGTCTTCTGACCCTAAAAAACACGGGAAACTATAGCTCACAAGCTCATGTTCACTAAAACCTCAAGAAAACCTCGAAAATCCCTATTTTTACACCCATTTTTCTCCCATGACACCCCTGGGTGTATTCCGATCGGGCTGCCGAGCTTTGGAGCACAACTAGGACCCAAATGTGATCCCAAATGGGGACCCAAACTGTGTGCGGAAGAACGGCGATTTTACACAAAAATTTAACGTAAATTTAAGGCTGAAACTTCGTTAGAACCTCAATTTTCCACTCTTTGGTCAAAATCGACTTCATATTCAGTCTTCTGACCCTAAAAAACACGGGAAACTATAGCTCACAAGCTCATGTTCACTAAAACCTCAAGAAAACCTCGAAAATCCCTATTTTTACACCCATTTTTCTCCCATGACACCCCTGGGTGTATTCCGATCGGGCTGCCGAGCTTTGGAGCACAACTAGGACCCAAATGTGATCCCAAATGGGGACCCAAACTGTGTGCGGAAGAACGGCGATTTTACACAAAAATTTAACGTAAATTTAAGGCTGAAACTTCGTTAGAACCTCAATTTTCCACTCTTTGGTCAAAATCGACTTCAGATTCGGTCTTCTGGTCCTAATAAACATGGAAAACAATACCTCAAAAGCTCATGCTACTCATACACAAAAAACGCTGCAAAGTCCCTGTCACATGGGTTTACTATTCTATTGGACATAGGTACGTACAGAAATGAGTTATTTCTGGTGGTTTCCACCAATTTTGGCCCCCAAAACTTGAATTAGGTGCGCTCCTTTTTTTTCAAATTATCTTTGATCATTGATAGTACCATTTAATCGTCTTGATCCACGTGTTGACACTTTTTCTAGTGTTATTCTACAAATTGATGGTGATTTCAGACGATTTCGCAGGTTTTTGACTCATAAAAAAATCAATTTTGGGAGCTGAACATCTGGTAAAACCTCAATTTCCGCGTCTTTGGTCAAAATCGACTTCATATTCGGTCTTCTCGTCCCCAAAAACATGGACAACGGTACCTCAAAAGCTCATTTTACTAATACGTTACTAAAACACAAAAACGCTGCAAAGTCCTTGTCACATGTGTTTATTATTCTATTGGTCATACCTACAGAAATGTTGGCTGTTCATTTATTGTTTCTTTCATGTGAAATAATTGAAATAGCTATTTCTGGTGGTTTCCACCAATTTTGGCCCCCAAAACACAAATTAGGTAGGCACGCTCCTTTTTTTTCAAATTATCTTTGATCATGGGTAGTGCCATTTAATCGTCTTGATCCACGTGTTGACACTTTTTCCAGTGTTATTATGCAAACTGATGGTGATTTCAGACGATTTCCCAGGTTTTTCACTCATAAAAAATCAATTTTGGGAGCTGAACATTTGGTAGAACTCAATTTTCCACTCTTTGGTAAAAATAGACTTCATATTCGGTCTTCTCGTCCCCAAAAACATGAAAAACGATACCTCAAAAGCTCATTTTACTAACATGTTGCTAAAACGCAAAAAGTACCTATTTTTACACACATTTTCACTCATAACACCCCTGGGTATATTCCGATCGGGCTGAAAAGTTTCGGGACACAACTAGGGCCCAAATGGAGCATGTGTGCGAAAGAACGAATTTTTTAGACCGAAAATGAAGCCTGTACACGTGATACGGCGTACGGCGGACGGACATTGCATTTTTGGAATCTACGCACCTTGAAACGGAAAAGAAAAAAGTTTGAGGGGGTGTTATAAAAATTTTTTGCTGAGCGAATACATAGGTGTATTATTCATAGAATAATAAACCAAAACGCGAGTGGTCTGATTCCGGAGACAAAAAAAAGAAAAAGTTTTCCCTAATAAAGTGGAATCAAAGCTTCCGCTACCTTGATAGATTCGGAAGCAACATGTTTGCGCAAGTACAGATTAATGTTATACCTGAAATTCGCTGGTAGGTATGAACGGGATGAGATCGGAAGACCATCCTTCAGTCGTCTCAATTACGAAACCGGATTAGTTACCCAGGACTCGTCCAATACGGATTACATCAAACGAGATTTATAGGTGTCACTTCTAGAGAAGATGTTGATGATTTGAGTTGATTTGAGTTGATGTACCTTCATTTCATGGTGCGTATTAACTGAATGAGGGGAAACTGCAAATTCAGGGGCAGGCTGTGGACAAATAGAGCGAGAAATGAACCGTTGAAAACAAATGTTTATGACCCTGATTGGGGACGGACAGTACGAGGGACGAGGATTCACCGCAATGAAAACTGAGGATGCAAATTGAAATTGAAATGGACCGCCTGTCATTCGTCGCCCCGAGAGGGCAGAAAACGGTTGGGCACACCCGGGGTTTCCAACCGGCGGGGAAGAAGCGAGAGATAAATATACAAATATTGTTAACATTATTATTGTCAAGAGACGGTCGAAAGGGATCAGAATTGTATGGCGCGAGTGGGGAATGGAACGGAAAAGCGTTGGAAACTCCTGCGGCGGGCGAAGGTGGTGGAGTCGGATTTTCTCCTCTCTCGGTTTCCCGCTCTCGCGGACCATTGTTACGATATTGTGATGTGATTTGCGTTAATTCCGCTCGGTTTGCTTTTGGCGCTGGCGGCCGGAAAAGGCTTAGTCGGCTACCTACCGTCCTGAAAACATTTTGTTCCCCCCCCCCCACCACTCGAAAGGGGGATTTTTTGCTTGTGTGGGGGGGGGGGGGGTAAAGAGTTCTTTATACAGTGAAACCTGTCTACAGTGGAATCTCAAGGGACCAGCAAATTTTTCCACATTACCCAGGTTCCAAGTTACGAGTAATCGAATGGGTGAAGGTTGACAATGCAGTCAAAAAGATGAATAATTATGTGTGTATAACAAATTACATATGTACATTATGTACGTACATAGAGTACAAAACGGGTTCATAAATTCATAAAATTTTAAAAAATGATTCATTTAAAATAATCTTTGATATTTTGGTTTATTATTCTGTGAATAATACACCTATGTATTCGCTCAGCAAAAAATTTTTATAACACCCCCTCAAAATTTTTTTCTTTTCCGTTTCAAGGTGCGTAGATTCCAAAAATGCAATGTCCGTCCGCCGTACGCCGTATCACGTGTACCGGCTTCATTTTCGGTCTAAAAAATTCGTTCTTTCGCACACATGCTCCATTTGGGTCCTAGTTGTGTCCCGTAACTTTTCAGCCCGATCGGAATATACCCAGGGGTGTTATGAGTGAAAATGTGTGCAAAAATAGGTACTTTTGCGTTTTGGCAACATGTTGGTAACATGAGCTTCTGAGATATCGTTTTCCATGTTTTTGGGGCGAGAAGGCCGAATATGAAGTCGATTTTGACCAAAGATTGGAAAATTGAGTTCTACCAAATGTTCAGCTCCCAAAATTGATTTTGGTTTATTATTCTTTGAATAATACACCTATGTATTCGCTCTGCAAAAAATTTGTATAACACCCCCTCAAAATTGTTTATTTTCCGTTTCAAGGTGCGTAGATTCCAAAAATGCAATGTCCGTCCGCCGTACGCCGTATCACGTGTACCGGCTTCATTTTCGGTCTAAAAAATTCGTTCTTTCGCACACATGCTCCATTTGGGTCCTAGTTGTGTCCCGTAACTTTTCAGCCCGATCGGAATATACCCAGGGGTGTTATGAGTGAAAATGTGTGCAAAAATAGGTACTTTTGCGTTTTGGCAACATGTTGGTAACATGAGCTTCTGAGATATCGTTTTCCATGTTTTTGGGGACGAGAAGACTGAATATGAAGTCGGTTTTGACCAAAGAGTGGAAAATAGAAGATCTACCAAATGTTAGCTCCCAAAATTGATTTTTTATGAGTGAAAAACCTGGGAAATCGTCTGAAATCACCATCAGTTTGTATAATAACACTGGAAAAAGTGCCAACACGTGGATCAAGACGATTATATGGCACTACCAGCGATCAAAGATAGTTTATAAAAAAATAAATAAAAGAGCGTAGGTGCCTACCTAATTTGTGTTTTAGGGGCCAAAATTAATGGAAACCATCAGAAATAGCTCTTTGGATTATTACGCATGAAAGATCAATAAATAAACAGCCAGCATTTCTGTAGGATGTCCAATAGAATAATAAACCCATGTGACAAGGACTTTGCAGCGTTTTTTTGCTTCTTATCGTTCTGGGATTACCGCCTTCTCACATGCATCTCTGAACTTGATGATTTGTTCGCGAAAGGAATACATCCTTTTTGTTTCAATGAGCAATTGGAGGTCCTTCAGCACGAGTACACCTTCAGACAAGTCAGTTACACGTGATTCAACCTCACCCTCATGGTCTTCTTCATCTTCATCTGGTTCATCCAGTGCAGCTGAGACTTCTGAATCTTCACAAACTGCTACGTTTTCATCGAACTGAACGAATTCAGGGCTTGGTTGGGGGTTGTAGCGGCTCCGAAGTTCCTTCTTCCTCCTCGGCAAGAACGCCTTCCATGGTGAAACCACATCGTTGGAAACACTTCTTGTGAATGGATGCTTTGATAGGATGGCGGGAAAGGGGTTTCCACAATAGGCAGGTAGAGGAACCGAATTCAGGGACCTAATCTTTCCATTTACACGTTAGACAGGCTTTCCACATTAGACGTACAAATGCACAGGTTTTCTGAAGGGACCAGAGATATTTTCTACATAGGCAGGTTTTCCGCTTTACGCAGAGTCCACATTAGACAGGTTTCACTGTATTTGTATCGAGAAGAAACGCTGCAAATTTTTATTACAACAGTTCATTAGGAATTTTCCTGTACAGACAGGTATACCCTACTACGTAGATCACCGTTTTCTGGTTGAGCATATTCGGGCCACCTGTTCTTGAGAAACTGAGCACCGCGGCGCATTTCGCACATGCGGAGTGTCCTTACTCATGATCCAATCATTCTGTAATTCATAAGTTACCATCTGGACGCTACACCCCAACTATCCACCAAACTTGAGCAAAATCGGGTCGCTGGTTAGTAAAGAATTGATTAGACACCTACCAAGGATTTCGCGGTTGCGCATGCGCAGTGGTCATACCAGTGATCCGAGCGATATTAAGTAATGGACTGATAGGCACCGATATTATTATACATAAAATATATAGATAGCAAGCTGAGCGATATTTCAAAAATTCCATTGGGGGAAAAAACGCTGCAGTTATTACACAACGGTTTATTATTTACCTGTGTAGATACCCCTTCTGCGTGCAGCACTGTTTTCAGTGGGCAATGCCTACCCTCGTGGTTACCCTAAAAGCGCCCTGAATACAGAACTGGAGCCAGCCGAGCAATTACTTACCTACAGTTTCATAAACCTTCTCAACTTAAATCCAGAGCTGGTTCTTTTCATCTGGTCTATGAATCTTATCAAGGCATGCATGTAGTTCATCAATTAATTTAAACAAGTTACCTTCAATATGCATGCAGTGTATAAATTATTTTAAATATGTCTCTTCCTTAAGCTACTTATCCTCATCATTTGTTTCATTCAGTGTATGTTTTTCTTTAATGAAGTAGGTACTTGCTTGAGTTTTATTGCCCATCTCTCAATCAACTGACAAGTTTTATTGCCAATACGTTGTTATCTTCTTCTCTTGTTTTACCTTGTAATTTGGGCCTTGCCCGTGTCAGCCAATAAAAAATGAAATAAAAATAAATATGCAGTGGATTCAAGAATTCCATCATTAATCTAACCAAATTTGTTCAAGTTACAAAATTAGGTATCTAATCCAAAATACCATCATTCTTCAAATGAAATAATATCACGGAACAACCAACTCGGTACAGCCATGCGTGACGATACTCAGCTGTCTCTAAAAATGATATCTGGGCTGGATGTGTATTGTATACCGTATCATCTTTATTTTCATCCATATTCACGTTAACGAAGTCATACTTCAGGCGTGAACAGTGAATGAACGGCTGGACATACTCCGGGTGGTCTCCAAAAGTCCTCAAGTTCGGGATCAATATAAACGTTAAAAAACTTATATTGAAAAATCCAAGCTACGGCTATAATTTTAACGAATTTCCACCCCCTTAGAGATGGCTGACATTTTCGCGAACCAGAAAATGGGAAGTACAAACCGAATTTCATTAATTTTGGTGCACGGTTAATAAGAAAAGTGTGAAGTACGGTGTACAGCGGAGGAACATAAATTGTTTTTGTATTAAATTGAAAGGACACCATCAAAACTTCGTTTTTTTTCATCCTCGATTCCAAAGGCACTAGTGAAAATAATTAACCAAAACCTGGTCACCCTATGTATGATTTATGATACTAATAACATCAAAGGTCATCATCACCTACTCTTCAACAGCTATATCATTTCCTATAGAAACGGAAATAAATACGGTTCAAATGGTATGTTACTTGATATTTATTTCAGTTGCTAGGCGGCGAAGAAAAGAAGGCCGCCCTCGGAGGCAGCGAACCACTTTTTCCAGCGAGCAAACTCTTCGACTGGAAATAGAATTTCACAGATCTGAGTACATCTCGCGAAGCAGGAGGTAAATATTATTTATTCTGATAGGCTGCATTGACATGTTTTATAAACTAAACTTTTCTTTTTGACATAAGTTTGATAGTACATAATACATGAAGATTATACTAAGAGATAAGATAAATCTTTTAATAAGATGTTTACCCTACGCCAATTTTAGGTCGTTGGCGTTTCCGCCATCACGCCGTAAAAGCATGTCTTTATGTCTTCGAGTTGAGGATATAGTCAAATTACCTTAAAATGTCCTCAAATTTCCCCCAAGCGTCAAATTTCCTTAACACAGCAGCATAATCACACCCAGACATCGATGTCCATGGTCCTACCTATTGTCGAAATTGGCGCCGCAGCTGGCTATTTCCACTAATAAAAGAAAAACGCAAAAAACACTGTTATACCGGTTTCGGTGATCAAACCATCGTCAGTAACAAACAATGTTTTGATAACCGAAACGGTATAACAGTGTTTTTTGCGTTTTTCTTTTATTAGTGGAAATAGACTATTTTTTCAATAACTCCGTTTTTCTTATCAAAGATCATCACCTACTCTTCTACAGCTATATCATTTCCTATAGAGACGGAAATAAATACGGTTCAAATGGTATGTTACTTGATATTTATTTCAGTTACTAGGCGGCGAAGAAAAGAAGGCCGCCCTCGGAGGCAGCGAACCACTTTTTCCAGCGAATAGAATTCAACTATTTAAATTGATTTGGGTTATTTCATTCGACAGATTCGAGCTGGCTGAATCTTTGAGGCTGACAGAGACACAGATAAAAATCTGGTTCCAGAACAGAAGAGCCAAAGACAAGCGGATAGAGAAGGCTCAGATAGATCAGCAGTACAGGTAAATCCTTCTTACTTTTCTTTCATCTCAAGTTGAACCATCCGGAGACTGTCAGAAAACGCTGAATTTTCTTTTTCCAGAAAACAAGTCGAAGTAAGTAGTTGTTCTCAATCGACCTCTGTTGAACTTATGACAATAGGTACCTGCAATGAATCAACAAATAGGATCCAGCACTGAATTCCAAACGCTACTTGATATAGTGTCGTAAAGGTGTGCCCATAAATAGATAGACGTTTGGCCAAAAAAAGCTAGGGAGTTCTTAATTTTCTATAGTTTCGATAGTCAAAAACTATCAGTAGTATCCTACCACCGATATTTTCACTTCACTAACGATTCGCAGTACCTATTTCTTATTTATATGGTGGATTACGAAATCTGGAAGTTCACTCTCTGTGGTGTAACCGTGCCTTATTACAGCATTTCCAAGTCGAGTTTGGAAATTTTCTAAACCAAATGGACATTGTATAAACTAATTGGACATTTTCTAACCTAATTCCACATTTTCCTAATCGAATTAGACATATTTTCCCAAACCAAACTGGACACTAAACAATTTTGTATTCTTTTTTTTTTAAATAAAAATATATAAACAGTTTTATTCACAACTTGGGGCCATACAATGCAGACCGGAGCGTTTGCACAAACGTAAATCTCCTCCTTTCTATCCGTCCAAGAGAAGGCATCCTTCGAGCTTCAGTGCAAGTTCAGCGCTGCCCCATCCCACTGGCAAAGAAGTTCCCCAGCGCTCCTCCACTTCTTCCGCGCCCCACGCAAGCACATGCTTGATGCACGGAGAATCGCCAAGGCCAGCCTTACCCGCACCCATGCCCGGACGACACTCTGGGGTCGATGCCATCTGTCTGCCAACCTTTCCCCTACCACCTTTACAAACGCTGTCATTTAAGGGGCAAAGTGGGCATCTACTGAGCAGACCAACGGGGTGAAAGATGCATGTCGCTGCTCACAAGCTGCCAGATACTTCGTCTTCTTTTGTTCCTCCGCCGACGCAAATATTGCTGCCACGGTGCGTGGAAGGTAAGAGGGCGCATCAGTGTCCATGACACGGATATCGAACAATGCCTCCCTCTGGGGCTCCCACACACCACGACATGCCAGGTCTCCACGCAAGCCAGGGCTAGTTTCGGAGGTCTCAATTATTATGGGTTCTTTGACGCAGTTTCCCCATGCACTCTCCATAAGCTCACCGACAAAGTCCCGCACTTCATTATGGCGTCGGGAGACTAACCCTCCACTTGCAGTCGAGAGCATATTTGAGTGAAAAGCCACTTCCACATCCGTCACACCGCACAGGCATAGCTACTGGCTCTCGTCCGTATCTAACCGCCAGAGCATCACGGAATTGTGCAGGTGACAAGTCATAGTGTTGCCGCTGGATGGGGAGAACAGAGAGCCACCCAGAGGATTTACTTTTTGACACTTTCGATACAGAGCGCTCAATTACCCTCTTCCTGTCTGCAGGGAAACCATCTAGAGCCCTTTGAAGAAGAGCATCGTCGTTTTCATCTTTCTTTTTCACTGCCTCCTTCTTAGCTGCCCCTAAAGTTGCCAAATGGTTCCCCAGCTCGAGGGACGTCCCTCTGCGAATCACCGCTGCTAGCTCAGATGTTCCTGTTTTTGAAGCGTCATAGAACGGTCTTGCGGTTGTCGTAGGGTCACTTACTGCTAGGCCCCCTTTCTTGACTGGAATGGAAAACAAATCACACTCTTCTTCAGTCACTGGTCCTTTCAGAATCGCTGGGAGAAATGTTGACCTGATTGACTCTTTCAAGGCCTTGTATGTGTCACTATCTCCAAGGGCCACACAATTTTGTATTCTGTTCAATGAAATACATTTTTTATTTAAACAATATAAGAATAACTGCGTTCAGAGAACATTTGAAAAGATATATAAGTATACAGATGTTATTCACAGAAATTATAGAGTAAATTTGGAGAAAGAATGTTACATAACTATATTTATATAATTTTGCAAACGGCTGCCATGACTTCGAAAATATTGAAATTGGTTTGTAAGATGTCCGAATTGGTTTGGAAAATGTCCGAATTGGTTTGGAAATTGTCCACTTCGACTTTGAAATACTATAATATACATTTTTTGGATTTTTATTTCGATAGTAGTACCTACCTACCTAATGTTATTTACAACTGCGTTGTAAATTTGCAAAACTATGAAGGTAGGTAACTACGTCCCGATTTTTCCTGAAACCTTTTTTAGGGTTTCCAGACTCGGAAGGCCATTTACTAGAAACTTTTGGAATCGACCATGAATTACGGAGGAATAATTGGAATTTCGTGGTTTACGTTTCAAGGGACGTAGAATACGAATATCGAATAAAAATATTTCCGTCCGTCCGCCTTTCGCCGTTCGCCTTCCGCGGCTTTTTCCTTAGTTCCCAAGAACCAAAATTCACGAAATCTGGTATATGGGTTAGTGTCACTCAACTCTAGGTCCACGCGACGGGCTGGAACGCCAAAGTTCCGGAGATCGAAACCCGACCGGGACATCAGCAATTTCCTTTCAGAAATTCATTTGTTTTTCTTTTTGCCATTTTAGCTACATGCTGTTTGTCACTGACAGAGTTTATTATTTTAGCAACATTTAACACGTGATTCAGGTAGGTAAAGAGTAACGAGTACAAGGTTAGGTACTAAACTACGGAGGGTCTGTGATCTACACATACAGAAGGGTAGCTGTGATCTGTAACAGAAGGGTATTCTGTACAAAATAATAAACCGTTGTGCAGGGATTTGCAGCATTTTGGTTTATTATTTTCAATAATGAACCATTGGAATCGAGCATGAAAAAAAAAATTCTTACCCCCCCTCAAAATTTGATGGTTTACGTTTCAAGGTATGTAGAATCCAAAACTGCAATAAAAATATTTCTGTCTGTCCGCCGTACGCCGTACGCCGTACGCCGTACGGGCCACTTTTCTTAGTTACCATGAAAAAAAATTGATGAAATTCGGGTTATAGGTTCCGTTCGGCGTCTAGTTGGTCCTCGAAGCTCGACGTTACTGTGAGTCATCTCTAAGGGGTTCAAAATAGGGGTTGAAATTTTCAAAACGCCTATACCATTTTTTTTACGTAAATATTTTTACGGTTTTAAATAGTTCTTGAACTTGCGAGTTTTTTAAGACCATCCGGAGCATCGTACGTCCAGCCGTTCGTTCACAGTAAGGCCCCGAAGTTTGCACCGACAGGCATTTTCGACTCCAGTGTGAATGAAATTGTATACAATTCAAACCAAATCTCGTAACCAGAGACGCGCCCACAATAGGAATTTGTGAATACGGCCAATCATTGGTAGGGATCACCTGATTATATTGGCGGAGTATGAAGTCGAGTTGGTTGTTCTGTGATATTATTTCATTTGAAAAATGATGGCTCTTTTGGAGTTTGTTGGTAGGTAGTGAAACTTGAACAAACGTTGAAGTATTATTGATGGGTAAATTAGGTATTACTACGGTAAATCATTACTCAACGGTAAATTATTACACAACGGTTCATTATACCATCTACGTAGAAGGGGCTGGAGTTTGTTGGTAGGTACTTTTGCAACTTTTTTCACTCCTCATCAACAATTTCTTTTCAGAACTTCATTATGTGTGTTTCTTTTTGTTAGGTACTGTTTGTCATCGGCAGAATTATTTTAGCAACATTTAACTCGTGATTTAGGTAGGTACCTAGTAACGAGTACGGGGTTAGGTACTAACCTACGGAGGGTCTGCGATCTACATAAATATGCATAGAATAGTACATATTATATTATATAGACGGGTTATCTATACATAGAGCTGTGATCTGTAACAGAAGGGTATTCTATACAAAATAATAAACCGTTGTGCAGGGATTTGCAGCGTTTTTTCTTCTTTTTTCCTCTAAACACCCTACGCCAATTTTTGCTCGTTGGCATTTCCGCCATCTTGTGACCTCGCACAGCGCAGTACAAAGATGGAATTTTCGACCAGTTGCTCTCGTCTGTCGTAAAAGTCTGTCTTACAGTCAAACATGGTGATCCAAAGTCACAGGCGAGGTTGAACGGCATAGAGAACTTGCATGGTTCTGTACACGTCCACCACCGATGCGCCTCTGCGAGCCAATTTCACATTAGTGAGCCGATTTCCGGTTAATTTCGTCAATTAAGACCTCTCGGGCCTGTCGCGTGCCGCCGTTTCCCACGTCACGTCACCCAATAACTTTTCGACAAGCCTTTCATGCTCATCCTCAAACCACAGGTCACCCAATCGTATGACCGCCACACACCGAAATCCCGGCAGGTGTGGCGACTCCCACGGGTTACCGGAGCCTCTGACCTCCGTTTGAATATTTTAATGGAGCAATCGCCCCTACGATCGCACCAATACAATCAGCGTTGGGTAATCGTTAATCAACTCTTCACGTGAGCTTTCATGTCGTTCGGTAATCGAGTGAGTGGTTAAAGGCTTATTCGTCGCCGCAGTCGTTTTAGGCATTGGAATATAAATATGAATTTTTGTTGGGGGTAATCAAGTGCGTCAGATGAATATTCAAAGATATCGATAATTCAGTCGAAACACAGATGCGGAATTCATGCACCACAGGGGCCACCAGCTGAATGGTGTGTACATACGAGTACTGTTCCCGTATTATTTATTTATTTATTTATTTATTTTAGTCATGGTACATAGAAACATAATAGTTCCCTCTTAGTGTAACCTAGTAGAATTACTAATATCAAACTACAAATAAAATATAGGTACCTATAAATGAATTACCAACAGTATACAAGGAAATAAAATAAGAAAATAATTGCATAATAAGAAATGATTTTTTTTTTAAATCATCAAGTAAGAAATAAGGAAGCACAAGAAGGAAAAAGATACCAAGTAAAGTAAAGTGGAAGTGAAGTAAAAGCAAAGTGTGAGGAAATGAAATGATAGAGAATGAGAGGAAATGAAAGACAGTGACTATATTACAGACTACAGTGACTCAAATCAGTTTCACAATGTTTCTTACTTATTAAAACCAAAACAATTATAAAGTCAATTATAAAGACGAATCATTAAAACTATAGCCGTGTCTCGCAAACAAACAATTTTTATTCGCCATTATATCACCATAAATGGTAGGTACACATTGGTGAATCGAGACAGGAAAATATTATTTTAATCGGGAAAATGACGACTTATATGCTACGAGTACTTTACAGGCCTTTCTACTATTTAAATATTTTTTCTTATAAAAAGTCGGTCAAATTTTAGTTTTTGTGGGTCAAAACTCGCCGAGAATCGCCAAAAATTACTTCAGATTCACGAATAGGAAGATAACTCGGGACAGAAATAGACTGTTTTGTAAGCCACACGCATTCCCTTATATGGTCAAAAACTGAGTTCCTCAATTTCCAAAAGTGGAGTAAGTTCAGTAAAATTAACCTTTGGAAAAAAACCTGTAATGCAGCATCGCCATAACAGCAAATTTTCAAAGAAATAATCGTGCTATTCTGTAAAAAGATTATATATATAGCGAGAAACCATACCACTTTTCGTAAAGTTATATAATTTTTCACGATTTTAGCCATTTTTACCTATTTTTAACCCTTATAAAGTCAAATTTGACCAACTCTTTTTTGAGAATATTTTTATAATTGAAATAGTCCCTCCGTCGTGAATCAGCATCCCACACAACGTCAGGTGAATTAATATTGATTAATACCGATTTCTGACCTCCAAAAATCCAAACTTGACCCCTATTCTGCCTATTTAAAAAAAAAAATGAAATGCTATTTTTCTGTCTCTACTCAATTTTCCATACCGTTTTCATTTATTTTATACCTGACATCGCGATGTTAGCCATTTTTACCAATTTTTGACCCACTGGATTTCTGAAAATTGCTCATCTTCGAACTCTTCATTTTGTGTGGCAGTTCAAACATTTTGGCGAAATTTGGAATTTGTACCATGTAGCCAAGGTCAGATATTGGCCGAAAGGGTATATAATCATATACATTTTTGTTCAAGTCCAGGGATGAATTCTGAAAGGGATTTGCCTATAAAAAACATTTCAAAAATTCGTGTTCTGAAAATTTTGGATGAAATACTTAGGGGATTAATTACGGGAGAATGTGATTACTTGACACAATAAACCATTTTGAATTCAACAGAATGTTTCGGGGCAAGTGTTCAAATTAACGGATTTGTCGATAATTTAGGATGGTAGGTTCCACGTGTGGTACTTCAAATATTCGCTCATATGGTCATGCTGCGACCAATTTGAAGCTTCTATTGCACTTCTAAGTTAGTGCAGATGATTTGAGCTCGGAGTGGAATCTGTGTTCCAATGACCGGCTTTCATACAAAAACGCTGCAAAGTCCTTGTCACATGGGTTTCTTATTCTATTGGACATACCTAAGAAATGTTGGCTGTTCATTTATTGTTACTTTCATGTGAAATAATTGAAATAGCTATTTCTGATGGTTTCCATCAATTTTGGCCCCTAAAACACAAATTAGATAGCTCCTTTTTTTTTCAAATTATCTTTGATCATTGGTAGTGCCATTTAACCGTCTTGATCCACTTATTCTAGTGTTATTATACAAATTTATGGTGATTTCAGACGATTTCCCACGTTTTTGACTCATACAAAATCAATTTTGGGAGCTGCACATTTGGTAGAACCTCAATTATCCACTCTTTGGTCAAAATCGACTTCATATTCGGTCTTCTCGTCGCAAAAAAACATGGAAAACGATACCTGAAAAGCTCATGTTACTAACATGTTACTAAAACAAAAACGCTGCAAAGTCCTTGTCACATGGGTTTATTATTCTATTGGACATACCTAC
This sequence comes from Leptopterna dolabrata, assembly GCA_954871275.1. Lineage (NCBI taxonomy): Eukaryota > Metazoa > Arthropoda > Insecta > Hemiptera > Miridae > Leptopterna > Leptopterna dolabrata. The sequence goes on along the minus strand of OX940984.1, from coordinate 6,637,621 downwards.
AGAAATTTTGGATGTTCATTTATTGTTTCTTTCATGCGTAATAATCCAAAGAGCTATTTCTGATGGTTTCCATTAATTTTGGCCCCTAAAACACAACTCCTTTTTTTTTTAAACTATCTTTGATCATTGGTAGTGCTATTTAATCGTCTTGATCTACGTGTTGACACTTTTTCCAGTGTTATTATACAAACTGATGGTGATTTCAGACGATTTCCCAGGTTTTTGACTCATAAAAAATCAATTTTGGGAGCTGAACATTTGGTAGAACTCAATTTTCCACTCTTTGGTCAAAATCGACTTCATATTCGGTCTTCTTGTCCCCAAAAACATGGAAAAAGATACCTCAACAGCTCATGTTACTAAAACACAAAAGTACCTATTTTTACACACATTTTCACTCATAACACCCCTGGGTATATTCCGATCGGGCTGAAAAGTTTCGGGACACAACTAGGGCCCAAATGGAGCATGTGTGCTTAAGACGACTTTTTTAGACCGAAAAAGAAGCCTGTACACGTGATACGGCGGACGGACATTGCATATTTGGAATCTACGCACCTTGAAACGGGAAAGAAAAAATTTTGAGGGGGTGTTATAAAATTTTTTTGCTGAGCGAATACATAGGTGTATTATTCACAGAATAATAAAACAAAATGGCTCATAAATATATTAATGCAAAAAATTTAAAATCAACGTGCTGCATTTCGAGTGTCGCACGCAGGAGATTTGAACGCGGTGGATTGATATCTTCGTTTCCAAAGAGGACACTACAAAAGCGACTCTGCACTTGCACCGATTACACGGCTACTTATGTCCGCCAATTAGGGCATTTTCTGAAAGAATTATCCCAAACGCGATTATCTTTAGGTGATTGGTGGGGAGGGGGGGGGGGGGTATTATCGGTATGAAATGAAGCTTAGTGAGGGGTAGGGGTGGGGGGGGGGGGGGGTCGCTGTAATCCATTTCACCTCCGAGTTTTATTTTCCCTTCCCCGCTGAAAATCCTTCTAATTGTTGTGCCGAGTTATTGTCAAAGCGGTGTACCAACACGCCGATGGCTGTGGAGTGTTGGGAAAACGGACACGTGTTTGGAGGCGGCTGATATCCGTTTGGCGGCTAATCTGACTGGGGGGATCACAAAACCGTCGCTCCCTCGTCGGCCCTTACCACAGCTTTTGCCTCAAGTCCAGCAGTAATAAGGCACTCGAGTCGTTGATCCTATTGTGGCTGTCCCCCCCCCCCCCCCACCCAATTATAATCACCTGTCCACTGTCCACTTACCTACTACCCATTTGGAAATTCCAAATTGGAATCATCACGGAGTTCGAACAACCAAAACTGTCCCAAAAACGCTGCAAAGTACTTGTCACATGGGTTTATTATTCTATTGGACATACCTACAATATGAAATATTGAAATAGCTATTTCTGATGGTTTCCACCAATTTTGGCCCCCAAAACACAAATTAGGAAAGCTCTTTTTTCTCTCAAATATTGTCTTTGATCACTGGTAGTGCCATTTAATTGTCTTGATCCACGTGTTGACACTTCTTCTTGTTTTATTATACAAATTGATGGTGATTTCAGAGGATTTCCCAGGTTTTCGACTCATAAAAAAATCGATTTTGGGAGCAGAACCTCAATTTTCCACTCTTTGGTCAAAATCGACTTCAAATTCGGTCTTCTTGTCCCCAAAAACATGGAAAACGATATCTCAAACGCTCATGTTACTAACATGTGACTATAACACAACAAGTATCTATTTTTATACACATTTTCACTCGTAACACCCCTGGGTATATTCCGATCGGGCTGCAAAGTTTTTTGACACAACCGGGGCCCAAAGTAATTTAAAGATGGTTTACTACGCATATGTATACAGTATCCTAATATATGGTATAGAATTCTGGGGCGGAGCATATGCCCAAACCTTCCGCTCGCTCAATGTTGTGTGCAACTCCCTCATTCGGATCATCACTCGGTCGCATTCCCGAACGCCAATCAATGATCTTTTTAAAAAATGTGATATTCTCCCACCAAGATTGATATTTGTTTATGTGTCCACAAGATTAAAAAATGTCTACCCCACCGCATTGTCTTGCGAGTCACCCGAGCAACATGCGAGGGTAGTCAAATTCTAGTTCCCCGCCCTACCACTGATTTTTTCACAAGACAATTTCCATGGCTGCCTCCCACAATATACGCCTCACTTCCGACTACCTTACAATCAGATCAGTCGACTAATTACTTCAAAAAAAGAATTGGCGCATACCTGCTGCAAATGCACAAATCTGACCTGCACACTGACTTCTTGAATAGGTTTGATCTGTAATTGTAACTGTGTTCTGTATTTAGGTAATTACTATCTTGGAATATGGATGGCATAGGTGCTACATACCCATACATATATACTTTTTTTTTCCTTCACTCAAGTTGAAGTCAAGTTGAGAAGTCTGTAAATATATTGTTTCCAGCTAAAAGTACACACTCAATCCAAACTAATAAGCTAGTTCAGTGACAACCAGCCCCTGGACGGGTCGTCAAGACCTTAAGGGCCCATTCATGAACTTGGTTTCCTCACGTTTCTGTACTTATATTTTTCATTATGTACTAAATATGTTTTTGAATAAAGAATTGAATTGAATTTAAATGGAGCTTGTGTGCGAAAGAACGACTTTTTTAGACCGAAAATGAGGCCGGTATGCGTGATACGGCGGACGGACATTGCATTTTGGTTTATTATTCTGTGAATAATACACCTATGTATTCGCTCAGCAAACAATTTTTATAACGCCCCCTCAAAATTTTTTCTTTTCCGTTTCAAGGTGCGTAGATTCCAACAATGCAATGTCCGTCCGCCGTCCGCCGTATCACGTGTACCGGCTTCAATTTCGGTCTAAAAAATTCGTTCTTTCGCACACATGCTCCATTTGGGCCCTAGTTGTGTCCCGAAACTTTGCAGCCCGATAGGAACATACCCAGAGGTGTTATGAGTGAAAATGTGTATAAAAATAGGTACCTACTTTTTGTGGTTTAGTAACATGCTAGTAACTGCGGTGGGGGAGCTCGAGAGTAGACTTGGTACTGACGACAGAAAACTGATCTACGCAGAAGGGGCATCTATACAGGTAAATTATTACACAACGGTTTATAACTTTACCTTATGCTTCATAAATAACAACAAATAATTAATTATTGAATTATTGAATTCCTCACATTTTTATGAAACTGTAATTCCCGGGCCGGTTCCGGTACGCGATTTAGGGCTTTCCTGGGGGGCACGAGGGCAGGTATTGGCCACAGAAAACAGTGATCTACGGAGAAGGAGCATCTGTACAGGTAAATAATAAACCGTTGTGTAATAATTTTTAGCGTTTTTCTGAATAAATATTATTCTAGACTTGGGTCAATTAGTAGTTCAGTCTAAAACCTTCTTTTGTGAAATTTTGAAACCTTCTTTGTGAGTTAAAAACGCTGCAAAGTCCTTGGCACATGGGTTTATTATTCTATTGGAGTTCTAGAGATTTTTGTTGGCTGTTAAATGTATTGTTTCTTTCATGTGGAATGATTGAAATAGCTATTTCTGATGATTTCCACAAATTTTGGCCCCCAAAACATGAAATAGGTACGCTTTTTTTTTCTTTTTTTTAAGATCATCTTTGATCATTGGTAGTGGCATTTAATGGTCTTGATTCACCTGTTTACACTTTTTCCAATGTTATTGTACACATTGATGGTGATTTCAGACAGTTTTCCAGGTTTTTGACTCATAAAAAACCAGTTTTGGGGGCTGAACCTTTGGTAAAACCTCAATTTCCGCGTCTTTGGTCAAAATCGACTTCATATTCGGTCTTCTCGTCCTCAAAAACATGGAAAAAGATACCTCAAAAGCTCATGTTACTAACATGTTGTTAAAACGCAAAAAGTACCTATTTTTATACACATTTTCACTCATAACACCCCTGGGTATATTCCGATCGGGCTGAAAAGTTTCGGGACACAACTAGGGCCCAAATGGAGCATGTGTGCGAAAGAACGACTTTTTTAGACCGAAAATGAAGCCTGTACACGTGATACGGCGTACGGCGGACGGACATTGCATTTTTGGAATCTACGCACCTTGAAACGGAAAAGAAAAATTTTTGAGGGGGTGTTATAAAAATTTTTTGCTGAGCGAATACATAGGTGTATTATTCACAGAATAATAAACCAAAAACGCTGCAAAGTCCTTGTCACATGGGTTTATTATTCTACTGGAGTTCTAGAGATTCTTGTTGGCAGTTAAATTTATTGTTTCTTTCATGTGGAATGATTGAATTAGCTATTCCTGATGATTTCCACCAATTTTGGCCCCCAAAACATGAAATAGGTACACTTTTTGGTTTATTATTCTCTGAATAATACACCTATGTATTCGCTCAGCAAAAAATTTTCATAACACCCCCTCAAACTTTTTTCTTTTACGTTTCAAGGTGTTTAGATTCCAAAAATGCAATGTCCGTCAGCCGTATCACGTGTACAGGCTTCATTTTCGGTCTAAAAAAATCGTTCTGTCGCACACATGCTCCATTTGGGCCCTAGCTGTGTCCCGAAACTTTTCAGCCCGATCGGAATATACCCAGGGGTGTTATGAGTGAAAATGTGTGTAAAAATAGGTACTTTTGGTTTATTATTTTGTGAATAATACACCTATGTATTCGCTCAGCAAAAAAATTTTATAACACCCCCTCAAAATTTTTTCTTTTCCGTTTCAAGGTGCGTAGATTCCAAAAATGCAATGTCCGTCCGCCGTCCGCCGTACGCCGTCCGCCGTACGCCGTACGCCGTATCACGTGTACAGGCTTCATTTTCGGTCTAAAAAAGTCGTTCTTTCGCACACATGCTCCATTTGGGCCCTAGTTGTGTCCCGAAACTTTTCAGCCCGATCGGAATATACCCAGGGGTGTTATGAGTGAAAATGTGTATAAAAATAGGTACTTTTTGCGTTTTAACAACATGTTAGTAACATGAGCTTTTGAGGTATCTTTTTCCATGTTTTTGAGGACGAGAAGACCGAATATGAAGTCGATTTTGACCAAAGACGCGGAAATTGAGTTTTTACCAAAGGTTCAGCTCCCAAAATTGGTTTTTTATGAGTCAAAAACTGGAAAACTGTCTGAAATCACCATCAATGTGTACAATAACATTGGAAAAGTGTAAACAGGTGAATCAAGACCATTAAATGCCACTACCAATGATCAAAGATGATTTAAAAAAAAAAAAAAAAAAAAAAGCGTACCTATTTCATGTTTTGGGGGCCAAAATTGGTGGAAATCATCAGAAATAGCTATTTCAATCATTCCACATGAAAGAAACAATACATTTAACAGCCAACAAAAATCTCTAGAACTCCAATAGAATAATAAACCCATGTGACAAGGACTTTGCAGCGTTTTACGTTTTAGCAACATATTGGTAACATGAGCTTCTGAGATATCGTTTTAGCTATGTTTTTGGGGACGAGAAGACCGAATATGAAGTCTATTTTGACCAAAGAGTGGAAAATTGAGTTCTACCAAATGTTCAGCTCCCAGAATTGATTTTTTATGAGTGAAAAACCTGGGAAATCGTCTGAAATCACCATCAGTTTGTATAATAACACTGGAAAAAGTGTCAAGACGTGGTTCAGGACGATTAAATGGCACTACCAATGATCAAAGATAGTTTAAAAAAAAAAGAAAAAAAAAGAGCGTACCTAATTTGTGTTTTGGGGGCCAAAATTAATGGAAACCATCAGAAGTAGCTATTTCGATTATTACGCATGAAAGAAACAATAATTAATGAACAGCCAACCTTTCTGTAGGTATGTCCAATAGAATAATAAACCCATGTGACAAGGACTTTGCAGCGTTTTTTTCCCCCAGATCATCTTTGATCATTGGTAGTGCGATTTAATGGTCTTGATTCAGGTGTTTACACTTTTTCTAATGTTAGTATACACATTGATGGTGATTTCAGACAGTTTTCCAGGTTTTTGACTTACAAAAACCAATTTTGGGAGCTGAACCAATGGTAAAACCTCAATTTCCGCGTCTTTGGTCAAAATCGACTTCATATTCGGTATTCTCGTCCCCAAAAACATGGAAAAACGATACCTCAAAAGCTCATTTTACTAACATGTTGCTAAAACGCAAAAAGTACCTATTTTTACACACATTTTCACTCATAACACCCCTGGGTATATTCCGATCGGGCTGAAAAGTTTCGGGACACAACTAGGGCCCAAATGGAGCATGTGTGCGAAAGAACGACTTTTTTAGATCTAAAATGAAGCCTGTACACGTGATACGGCGTACGGCGGACGGCGTACGGCGTACGGCGGACGGACATTGCATTTTTGGAATCTACGCACCTTGAAACGGAAAAGAAAAAAGTTTGAGGGGGTGTTATAAAAATTTTTTGCTGAGCGAATACATAGGTGTATTATTCACAGAATAATAAACCAAAAATCTCCATGAACACAGATATTATGGGTAGGTACCATACGTATAATAAGTATCATAGTATAGCAGTATTATAGTGATACCATACGTATAATAAGACTTAGAATTGAGACTTTAGGGCTTCAGTAAGGGGAAAGGCTGGATGGATGGAATAGAGTAGATGTATTTATCTCTTCTTTAAGTACGTGGCTATCTAGGTATTAAAATCAGTCTTAAGAATACATCAATAATGAACGTTTATTGATAATAAAAGACAAACTAATTATAACTAACTACAAATTACTCTTCGTCTGCCAACCACTACGCATGTGAGGCCTAGTAGGTTTGTCTTCTGCGTTTCTTTTAGTTTTGATCCTTTCATAAACGAGAAGAACAACCGACGACAACCAGTAAACGGGTGGCTGTCCCTCAACTCCGCATTCAATAGTATTGGCAAGAAGTGCGAAAACCGACTCGTAGTAACCCGGGCAGTAGATGCCCGCAGATTGGTCCAATTCGCACATATCCCCGTAGTGCAAGGACTTGAAACACGCGAGGTATACGTTCCCTTCGTCCGGGTACTTTGTGCAAGTTCGTACGTCCAGGGTACAGTACGTGTTCCTGCAGGACCTGATGTCGATGCTGGCGACTTTCTGGTAGATCATTCTCCTAACGCCTTCGATGTTGTTGCTGTGACTGAGGCCCCAACCAGGCGCGAAGCAGACTTCTCTTGAAAGTCCCAAGTTCAAACTCTGGATGAATTGTCCACCTTTAGTTCTTAATTCCTTAAACGCTTCACGATGGGCTCGAGGCATCGCCTCGACGTTGTTTGCCCATTGGAAGACACTGTTGAGCTCTAAAAACGCAAATGGGAACTCGAAATCGTAAGAATTATTGTAAACATTGATTAACGTGGAAGGATTGACGAAGACGGACTCGTGGTACGGGTACGACAAGTTGTAAACTTCCTGATTATCCCGTATGACAAAGATGTTTTTGACAGTTCTGGTTTGTACGTGTTTTGTCATGGCTTGATGAAGATGGTGTTCGGATCCCGGAACGAGGGCGTCCATCCCGGCCATGACTCTGAGGAAATATCGCATCTCGGGCTTGAAATACATCGTGTGCTCACCCCGGTAGTCGGACTTCTTGGCCAGGTTGGACAGGCTGGTGACGACGTACTTGGCGTCAACGATGGAGCACATGCTGACGGCGGCGGTATAGTTGTCGCCGCAGCAGAAGATGACGCATGCGTACGGGAAGTTGCGGGAGGTGGCGGGACCGCCCATCAGGAGCCTGGCAGTCTCCGGGCGCTCGACGTCCGGGCGGGGCTCAGCTCCGGGTGGGATGAGAAACAACGGCAACAGGCCGAAACCTATCGTCCAAATTGAAGATCTTCTGCTCATTTTGTCGAAATGGTCCTAAACAACACAAACAAGCTACAGAAGAAACTTATTACGAGGCTCGGACGACACTCACCGCACTATCCACTCGCGACAGAAAGGACGTTAGGCAATGCCTCGGAAGGCGGAACAGAATCGCGAAGTTGGGAAATGAAACTTTCGGACAGACAGAACACAGCCGACAATCCACGATGTTACGTTTTCATCTACTACTTCTTTCCTGGTTTCCAGCGACACAGCGACTTTTTCCCGTCAGGTTAAACGTTTTCTTGATAGAAATGGGACCAAAATAACAGCGTAAAATAACATATTATAACCAAGAAACAACTGTTCTACCAATAACACGACAACAGAAAACCCCTTTTACCAAATAACAGCCTCGTTTGAATAACGAAACGCGAAGAGATGGAAATAACATGCAGTTAACAGATAACAAAATTTACAGTCCGGCTGTTATTTAATTATACTGTTATTTTTAAATCTACCAAGAAGTTTCCAGGTAACCACGTAACTAAGTGTGGGAATGCACGTCTCTCCACTACACAACATCTTTTTTTAAAAACTACAAGATAGAAATAGAATAGTCTATTTCCACGTAAGAAACTAAAGAAACTGTAGACCGGTTTTGATTGTTAAACCGGTCTACATAAACGTAAATTATTTCATAACGGTAAATTATTACACAACGGTTCATCTACCAAGAAGAGGCTGGATTTTGTTGATCGGTACTTTTGCAACTTGAACAAACGTTGAAGTATTGTTGATGGGTAAATTATTACACAATGGTAAATTATTACATAACGGCCAATAATTACACAACGGTAGATTATTACACAACGGTTCATCAACCAAGAAGGGGCTGGATTTTGTTGATCGGTACTTTTGCAACTTGACCAACCTTTGAAGTATTACTGATGGGCAAGTTATTACACAACGGTTCATTATACTTGACTACGATCTTAACTTATAATGAGATATGTATGTCATTTAAAAACTTGAAAATAGCACTTGACACTATAATCTTGGTAGTATTTTGCAATGGGGTGGATATGTTGCAGGGGTTTTGGACTTGCTTCCAAACTTTCGTGAACAGTGAAATTCGTTCTAGCTCATATTTTGGGCATTCCTGACATATTTATGTGCTCTATTGTCTCTTCCCGTGTCTGGCAGTGAGGATAGTGTGCCCTTTATGTAGAGAGACAGTTGAGTATTGCATTGTCCACTTCGAAGTCGCGTAATAGTTATGTAAAAGCAGGGCCGGTTTTACACATTTTTCTAGTGTAAGCGAACAACATTCCGGCGCCCCCCCCCAACCCCCCCCCCCCCATAAAACTTATTTGGTAGTAAGGATTATCTCTGGATACGTTTAAAAATACGAGTAAATATAAATGCTTAAGAATGTCCGAAACGTGCGAAATATGAATAAACATAGAGGCTTAATTATCAGCATGTATTAAACATACTCGTCCTAATTTATTGAATGTAACATTTAAAAACTAATCTCTATATATAAAAATGAATGTCTGTCTGTATGTATGTATGTTCCCTATAGACTCCTAAACTACTCGACCGATCGGGATGAAACTTTGGGAATATGTTTTGGGAACACCGGGGATGGTTTCTGACTAGGTTGCATTCTCGGTGGAGACTTCCTTCAACGGTTTTCAGGCTATTCCTAGCAACCCCGATCTTGAAAAGTTGTTGTCGAGAATGTCGTTGTCAAGAAAAATGGGAAAAGCAGTTTCGTCGAGTTTTTCATATCGGGTCGTGAGTGGTGTCCTCGGCTAGGGCAAATTCCCCTCTTTCCGAAAAGTGGCGAACGATTTTTCTAGGACCACAACTTGCCGAGTTATTTACATCTCACTAGGATGTTTTGAGGGGGGCCTCAGGGTTGGCACTTTGGGAATATGTTGCTTGAATATCGAGGATGTTTTCTAACCATGTGAGCTATCAGATCGTAAGGGGGAGGTGGGTTTCAGACATTTCAAAAATACTTGACTATTGGCAGGTACATGTTCGTAGATGGGCAGAATCGGGTCACTCTAAGGGGGAGTTTTGGGGAGTTTTAGGGGGGAAAATTACCCATAAATTCCCAAAATGAAACAGTCTGACAAGTGACACCTCATTTTAAAGGTTTTTGTACGCTGAACACGATGGTGAAATCAGAATTGCGATATCTCATTCCGTTCTCAAACTGGAGCACTTTGAAGATGAAGGAACGTGGTTATTTTACATAAAATCAGTCATTTCTTCGAAAATTCGCTCTTATAGCCATGCTGCATGACTGTGGTTTTTAAACTTGCATAAACACAACCCACCACGAGTACACAGTCGGTAATGGTGCGGGGGAGGGGGAACTTTACGTCCAGTTATTTACGCACCCCGACCGGGGCAACGCCCGGGTAATCCACTAGTTACATATATAAAAATACAAAGTTAATTAAGTGTGAACAAATAAATAAATACAACAGTCAGTTTTAAAGAAATTAAACAATTTATTTACTCGTAAAATAAAGACAAACTTAAAACGTTTACACTCAACACTGGAAAGAGATTTTCCTTGCTTTCATTTTGGCAAATTCGTTGAGAATGTAGTCAGTGTCCATTTGGTTTAACAAATCATTCTCAATGGCCATTGTTGCCAGTCCACTCAAATGTTCCTGACAAATGGTGGATCTGAGGTAAAGTTTTTATTAGTTTCAACTTGGAAAAACTTCTTTCACCACTTGCTACTGATACAGGGAGCGTCAGAAGGATTCTTAAAGAAACAAAAACATTAGGGAATGTGTCCATATAATATAATAAAGTTGAGCGAAGAGATAATGATGTTATAGTTATCTCGAGAGTTACCTATCTTATTTGTACAATGGGAATTTATTAAAAATAAATTGGATGTACGTATATTTAGTTTTTAATTAATAGGTAATAATATGTTGTTAATTTTAATTTATTAAAAAAGTGGTTAAAGTTTTCAATTATTTTTTGATAATAAATTTTCAAAAAAAAATTTCTAATCAACGTTTGAGTCTTAACCGCTTTAAACAGGGTCTATGTAGATAATTTGAATAAAAAGATAATTTTTATACTTAGATAATCGCTCAACTCGTATTTTTTACTGTACATTTTTTTCACTCAACTCGCATTGTTTACGGTACCATTAGCCACACCCCTTCGCTCAACTAATAGTCGCCCTGTCCAAGTAGGCGCCCCCTTTTGCTTGGCACCCTACGCGACCGCGTACTTTGCTTACCCCTTAAACCGGCCCTGTGTAAAAGCTTAATACTTCGGGCGTCCTCGAGTGCATGAAACCAAGGGAGTCTTTCAGGGGCGGAGGGGAATAGGGCCTTGTAGCGATTTCCACTATTACATGCGTTATGTTGTAATTTCCACATGCTATTTGTTTCCTTCTGGTTCATTATTTTCAATAATGAACCTTTGGAATCGATCATGACCCCCCCCCCCCCCCTCAAAATTTTTCTGTTTCAAGGTATGTAGAATCAGAAAAATCGAATAAAAAGAAAGGGGTCTAGTTGGTCCTCGAAGCTCGGCGTTACTGTCAGTCATCTCTAAGGGGTTCAAAATAGGGGTTGAAATTTTCAAAACGCCGTAGCCCGAAAACTTCCAATAGAAGGGTAAGTATGGTTTGTTTTACGCTTTTAAATTGATCTTGAACTAAAGATTTTTTGAGACCACCCGTTGCATTGTACGTCCAGCCGTTCGTGTGCAACGAAAAGCTTCGTCAACATGATCGTGAATCAAACTGTATAAATCCGGCCCAGATAATTACCTATATCATCGCTAGGGAGCACCTGATTATAATCACGGATGGCTGTATGACGTCGAGTTGGTTGTTCTGTGATATTATTTCGTTTGAAAAATGATGGCTCTTTTTGATTGTGTTGATAGGTACTTTTGCAACTTGAACAAACGTTATGCTTCATGAATAACTACAAATAATTAATGATGAAATTATTGAATCCCGCTTATTTTTATGAAATTTAATTTCCGGGCTGGCTCCAATATTCAATTTAGGGCATTCCTGGTGGCAGCACGAGGGTAGGTACTGACCACAGGTAAATCTAGACAGGTAAATTATTACACAACGGTTTGTTACACAACGGTTTATTATTTACCTTATGCTTCACGAATAACTGCAAATAATTAATTATTGTATTATTGAATCCCGCGCATTTTTATGAAACTATAATTCTCGGGCCAGCTACAGTACTCGTTTTACCTGGGGGGAGCTCGAGGGGTAGGTACTGACCATAGAAAACAGTGACCTATGCAGAAGGGGCATCTATAAATACAGGTAAATAATAAACCGTTGTGTAATGATTTGCTGCGTTTTTAATGGTGCGTTTCAGGTCGGTGTGAGGGAAAATTGAGGTCAGTAGCGTCACTACGCCCACTGGTTGACTGATAGTTCACTCGATCTAAATTCTAAATCCCGACACGCATCTCGAGCATTTCACATTTGTCTCTTTCCCAACATCCGATCAATTTGCTTTTTGTATTTTGCAGGAATCTGGCTCTAGCAAGCGGTTTGGTTCCGCCACCGTCTTACCAACCGGTTTGCAACCTCTGCGCGTCACCCCAGAGCTCCCCCGGTCCTCACCAGACCTGCCTCTGCACGGCTCACATGTCTGCCAAATGAACAGTCCCGCGGTGATTGGACCGTCATGTGATCACTCGTACCAACCTATCGACATTTCCTTAGAAATATCAGTGAAGTAAAGAGCAGAACCAGCAATAAGAAGATGAATGTAGCAACAATAAGTTTAGTGGAATAGGACTACTTAGATCTCAAGTCACAATCGTTGTCATCGCCAACCACTTTACTATTTATGTACCTACTACCTAATTCACTACACTTACACATCATGCTTCTACATCATGGGCATCGGACGGGATATTGCAGCTTGTAAATAGGCGAATAATATAATTTCTAGTAATTATTTTTAATGTTTGTGTACATAGGAAAGCTTAAATACTTACACTGTATCTATTAGGTAGGTACTCAATTACGTCATGATTATAAAGATGATATAGGTAATTAAGAATGAAGACGTATAATATTATGAGCGAGTTAATTTATTATTTTTATACAAAAGTACTGGTTATTCTTCTCGTCTTGTCATTTTTTTCTAGTCACTTAATACGTATCGTACCTACTTAAAATGATTTTACCCATTACATCGAAAAGAATAGAATATATTTTTGAATGAAGGGAAATAAAAGGTGCCATCGTTATTGAAGTAGGTACCTAATTATCGCTGCAATAATGGCGACATTTGTTCATAAATAACCCGTTTTGCATAGCCTTAAAATTAAATTGAATAAACAGATAAATTGAAAAAATTATATTATGTCGATTCTGCAGAAAAATTTACCACTCCAAATTATGTTTTCGTGATTCAAAAAATAAAATTTGATTTGAAGCAAGTAACCTACCAGTTGACTTATTTTTGTTGGTAAGTAGGGAAAATATACACATTTTCAACAAACTCCCCTTCTCTAGACATTATACGTTTGCTGTAAATAAATATTCGTCCGTTATCAATCCAATTTGAAATAGGAACAATATAATTTCGAGAATCGGACGAGTACGGAGTCTACGCTAGTATTATTATGGGTGTATAATAGATTTCTCACTACATTTGGGTAGAAACAGTATGTAGACATTCAATTCGGGTGAGACGTTTAGCCGTGATCAGCGCACAAATGCAGACAGGAAAAATATACTAGTCTAGTAATCCATGGATTACATGGTTCGGCCTTGGTAATGTGGGTGGAATTAGTTTTCTGTGTTCATATTTTGTAGGGCATTTTCCAGGATAGTTCGAAAGAGAGGATTTTTTCCTTTTTTCGCGAAATTAAGAAGCAAGATTCCAAGTAAGGTTTGAACAATGATCTAAATAAATGGGACAATATAGACTATTAGACCAGATTAAAAAAAGATTGTTTGTTTGGACCACTCGGTTATGGGATGTGGCGGTTCAACGGTTTTGTTGTTTGAGCATGCGCAGTAGCTACTACTGACTCGTATTCGACGAAATTCATATAGGACCGAAGAGGACCAAACCCCGTCTACCATCAAAATTTGAGCCAATTTTGACCATCGGGTCGTGAGTTTTGTGGGTTCGAAGTTTTTCATGTTTGCGTTTTCCATGTTTTTGGGGCGAGAAGGCCGAACGTGAAGTTTATTTTGCCTAAAGAGTGAAGAATTGAGGTTGTAACGAAAGTTCAGCTCCCAAAATTCATTTTGTAGGAGTCAAAAGCCTGGGGAATTGTCTGAAATCACCATAGATTTGTGTAATAACACTAGAAGCGGTATTAACAGGTGAATTAAGAGATTTAAGTGGCACTATCAATGATCAAAGATAATTTGTAAAAAAAAAGGACTAATTCGTGTTTTGGGGGGGCCAAAACTAGTGAAAAGCATCAAAAATAGCTATTTCAATTACTGCGCATGAAAGAAACAACAAACGAACTGCCAACATTTCTTTAGGTGTCGTGAGTCCCTCCAGGAACCACTCCACTAGAGTTTAAGTTCTCGCCAAACATTTAACCACGAAAGATAGTTTCCGTCAATAAACGGTACGAGTGGGGAGACAAGCCACAGGATCCAGGGTACACAACCTGGAGCCCCACCATCAACCCCTAACACGGGGGTTGGAAGGAGAGGGCCCACTTTCCTATAAAAACCCGGATCCTGCGCCTTTTTCTTCATTCGACGCTTCCTCTAGCCGCTGGCTACTCTCTCTCTTCCTACCCTGCTCTCTCTCCTCAACCTAAAACATCCTAGATGACGGTGGTGGTCAGCCCATAACCGCCTGGACACAAAACCCAAAAGATCTCAGATGTCGGTGGTGATTCGCTCATAACCGCCTGGGCAAAATCCTCACGCCACCGTGATGAATGTACGCCAATTTTAAATTCATCACATTAGGTATGTCCAGTAGAATAATAAACCCATGAGACAAGGACTTTGCAGCGTTTTTGGAACCTACGCATCTTGAAACGGAAAAGAAAAACGCTTCAAATTATTACATAACGGTTTATTATTTACCTGCATAGATGCCCCTCCTTTGTAGATCACTGTTTTCTTTGGTAAATATCCTCGATATCCCTCCAGGAACGCCCTAAATGGAGTACTGGAGCCGGCCCGGGAATTAAAGTTTCATAAAAATGCGCGGGATTCAATAATTCAATCATAATTCATTTGTAGTTATCCATGAAGCATAAGGTAAATAATAAACCGTTGGGTAATATTTTACAGTTGTGTTATAATCAACCCACCAATACCCTCAACGTTTGTTCAAGTTGCAAATGTACCTATCAACAAAATCCAAAAGAGCCATCATTTTGGTTTATTATTTTCAATAATGAACCATTGGAATCGAGCATGAAAAAAAAAATTCTTACCCCCCCTCAAAATTTGATGGTTTCAAGGTATGTAGAATCCAAAACTGCAATAAAAATATTTCTGTCTGTCCGCCGTACGGGCCACTTTTCTTAGTTACCATGAAAAAAAATTGATGAAATTCGGGTTATAGGTTCCGTTCGGGGTCTAGTTGGTCCTCGAAGCTCGACGTTACTGTGAGTCATCTCTAAGGGGTTCAAAATAGGGGTTGAAATTTTCAAAACGCCTATACCATTTTTTTACGTGAATATTTTTACGGTTTTAAATAGTTCTTGAACTTGCGAGTTTTTTAAGACCATCCGGAGCATCGTACGTCCAGCCGTTCGTTCACAGTAAGGCCCCGAAGTTTGCACCGACAGGCATTTTCGACTCCAGTGTGAATGAAATTGTACACAACAGACGTATCTCGTCACCAGGGGCGCGCCGATTTTATTGGTGGGGTACCTAAGAGGTCGAGTTGGTTGTTCTGTGATATTATTTCATCTGAAAAATGATGTGCGTTTCTTTTTGTTAGGTACTGTTTGTCATCGGCAGAATTATTTTAGCAACATTTACCTCGTGATTTAGGTAGGTACCTAGTAACGAGTACGGGGTTATGTATTAACCTACGGATGGTGTGCGATCCGGCTGGATTTTTTTGGTAGGTAAGTACTTTTGCAACTTGAACAACCGATGAAGTATTATTGATGGGTAAATTATTACACAATGGCAAATTATTACACAATGGCAAATTATTACACAATGGCAAATTATTATACAACGGCTCATCTACCAAGAAGGGGCTGGATTTTGTTGATAGGTACTTTTGCAACTCGAGCAACCGATGAAGTATTATTGATGGGTAAATTATTACACAATGGCAAATTATTACGTACCTACAATGGCAAATTATTACACAATGGCAAATTATTACACAACGGCTCATCTACCAAGAAGGGGCTGGATTTTGTTGATCGGTACTTTTGCGACTTGAACAAACGTTGAAGTATTATTGATGGGCAAATTATTACACAACGGTTCATTATTCTATCTCCGTAGAAGTGGAACCTATACAGGTAAATTATTACACAACGGTTTAGGGAGGTACCTAGTAACGAGTACGGGGTTAGGTACTAACCTACGGTTTCGGTTCGTAACTGCTCCAAACAATCAAAGAAATGTGTAGGTAAGGTAGGTAGGTATGTCTACGTGGCAAGGGGTGTGCCACCAGAGGATCGATTCTCCTGATTCAGACAGGTACTCGGAACGATGAGAACACCGTCTAGGTCCCTTATCAGTAGTTTTTGGAAATCCCAGATCGTGTTAATCACGAAGGTCAATCAAATATGTAGAAACTCCCAAGTAGATACCTAAATTCAACATTTTACTACTCTCCTGTTCATAGTTACAGGGAAATATGACTTAAAATAAAGGGAAATAACAGAGTTGTACTTACCTTTAGTAGCGGATGATCCGGGAATGAAGGTGGTAGAACCCAAATCGCAGCACTAATAATCAAAAACCACAGTCATGCAGCATGGCTACAAGAGCGAATTTTCGAAGTTTTCGGCATCTTCCTCCTCCGCCTAAAATTTTCTGAAAATTAATTTTCGGCCAATGTTTTCCCAACTTGATACCATACAAAATTAAAACAGGAGTAGTTTTACGCAAAGTAAAATTTGGGGTGGAAGGAGGGGGAGGGGGAAATCAAAAATGTTTTGAATACCAGAAGAGTAGGTGTATTGGATACGTAACAAATTTTTTGTTCCATTTTTTGCCGAGTAACACCTCGGTTTGTAGATTTTCCAACGCTGAACACGATGGTGAAGTCAGAATTGCGATATCCCATTCCGTTATCAGATTAGAGCAGACGAACCAGGAAGAACATCTCAAGAAATAACCACGTTCCTTCATCTTCAAAGTGCTCCAGTTTGAGAATGGAATGAGATATCGCAATTCTGATTTCACCATCGTGTTCAGCGTACAAAAACCTTTAAAATGAGGTGTCACTTGTCAGACTTTTTCATTTTGGGAATTTATGGGTAATTTCCCCCCCCTAAAATTCCCCAAAACTCCCCCTTAGAGTGACCCGATTCTGCCCATCTTCGAACTTAGCCTGTCGATTGCCAAGACAGATTTTTCGTGCAAATTTGAACTTTTTATCTCAATTCTTTCGAGAGTTATCGTCTGGAATGACACATACATATATAAATATATATATAAATATATATACATATAATTTTTGGTGTCTTTCGGCAGTGAATTCAGGATGGTCTGAAACGGATTTTGGTATAAAAATCTTTCGGAAATTCGAGTTTTAAAAATTTTGGACCGAGAACAATAGCTTCCTTTTCTTCGAAAATTCGCTAAAACACTGATCAATACGGGCCAACCTGCACTCCCATTAGGTATCGGAGTGCCCATATCACTTCTCGCGGTTATTCGGCGGGTAATACTGTGGCAATTCCAGGAGAAAATACACAAAAATGTATAATTTAGTCCAGGAATTACTGTTTAAACATCAATTTTGACGAAAAACTACCGCATACCAACCAGCAGCGGGCGATCGAGGGACCTACAAGAAAGTATCAGCAGGGTGGGCCTTGGTAGGTATATTTACTTAATATTTTCCCCTTTCATTTACCTGAATTCTCATTGTATTTTTCGGTTCGTAACTGCTCCAAACAATCAAAGAAATGTGTAGGTAAGGTAGGTAGGTATGTCTACGTGGCAAGGGCTGTGCCACCAGAGGATCGATTCTCCTGATTCAGACAGGTACTCGGAACGATGAGAACACCGTCTGGGTCCCTTATCAGTAGTTTTTGGAAATTCCAGATCGTGTCAATCACGAAGTTCAATCAAATATGTAGAAACTCCAAAGTAGATACCTAAATTCGTGATTTTGTTACACTCGCATTTATAGTTATAAGGAAATATTACTTACAATAAAGCAAAATAACAGAGTTGTACTTACCTTTAGTAGCGGATGATCCGGGAATGAAGGTGGTAGGACCCAAATTGCAGCACTAATAATCAAAAACACTGATCAATACGGGCCAACCTGCACTCACGAGAGGTATCGGAGTGTCCATATCACTTCTCGCGGTTATTCGGCGGATAATACCGAGGCGATTCGAGAAAAAACACAAAAATGTATAATCTAGTCCAGGAATTAATTTTTGTTTAAAGATCAATTTTGACGAAAAACTACCGCATACCAACCAGTAGCGAGCTATCGAGGGACCTACAAGAAAGTATCAGCAGGATGAGGTAAGTATATTTACTTAATATTTTCCCCTTTCATTTACCTGAATTCTCATTTATTTTTCGGTTCGTAACTGCTCCAAACAATTAAAGAAATGTGTAGGTAAGGTAGGTAGGTATGTCTACGTGGCAAGGGGTGTGCCACCAGAGGATCCTCGACTTTATAAATTATAAAGAAAATATTACTTACAATAAACCTAAATAACAAAATTTTACGGTACCTTTAGTACTGGATGGTCGGAGAATGAAGGTGGTGGAATCCAAATCGCAGCACTGAACACAATCATCATCGGCGCGGGCCGACAATGCACCCACGTTGGTTTTCGAATTGCCCATATCACTTCTCCCGATCAAATCGGCGGATACCGAAGCGATTCGAGGAGAAAACTCACAATAACACAGTACAATTTAGTCCAGGAATTATTCTTCTATGATGAATTTGGAATAAAAACGTCCACTTACCTACCATCCGTCGCGGGTGATCGGGCCAGACTGACTAATAGAGAGGGGCGGCAGGGTGGGGAAGGTGATGTGGCTGGGCGTGGTGGGGTAAGTACGTATTCACTCGATTTTTTTAAATTTATTTATTTATTTATTGCTTCCGAGTCTGCGAAGCAGCGGAAGCCTTGTGTTCACTTTCGTGAGCCAAAAAATTTTTGTCTTCAGAAATCAAAATTTCCACTTGCATTTTGCGTTTCAAAGCCTACTGAACAAATTTGGTTCCGTGTCTGTCGGTCTGTGGGTCTGTCTGTCCGCATTTCCTTATCACAACCATAACTTCCACGATTTTGAATTGATTCAGCTCAAATTTTGAGAGATGGTGCGGATAAGGCCCCTTGAGGTCCCATACAAATTTCAACATGATTGATCCAGCGGTACGCCCTGCGCATGCGCTAACGTTAAATTCAACAAACACGCATAACATTCACAATTTTGATTCAATTTCGCTCAAATTTTCAAGGGTTGTTTGGACAAGGCCTAGTGAGTTCCAGTATGAATTTCAGCATGATCGGACCCTCGGTGCGCTCTGCGCATGCGCTGGCGTGAAATAGATTCAATTTCCTTGTTACAGCCGTAGTAACCAAAGATTTCACCCAATTTCAATGTAATTCTCAGGGATTAAGCGGGTAGGGCCCATTGAGGTCCCATATAAATTTCAACATGATAGAGCCAGCGGTTCGCCCTGCGCATGCGCTAACGTGAAATTCTTCAAACACGCATAACTTTCGCAATTATATTGTATAATGGACGTAATGTATTATGGACGTAATGTATTATGGACGTAATGTTATGTAATAATATGTATATTTCATGTAATGTTATGTAATATGTATATTTCACGTTATGTAATGTAATTTAATGTATAATGGGTCACCCTGATTGTGACGAGGAAGCTCCTGTGCCATCACCTTGGCAGTGTATTTTTTTATTTTTTTACATTTACCTGAATTTTCATTGTTTTTTTTTCTTTTTCTAACTGCTTCAAACAATCAAGGAAATAATAATTATACAACTTACTGATCTATGTGGCACTGGTTGTGCCACGAGGGCATCAGTTCACAACATGATTTAGTTACTTGGAACGATTAAAACGCCAACTATACAACTATTGGTGGTTTATGGAAATTCAAGATCGCATTAATGACCAATTCCAATAAAATATTTATATGGAAAATCCCAAGTATTAACCTAAATCTGGAGAGTTTAAGCTCCGGCGGGCAGACCCAGTGCCATGTAGATCGGTAACTTCAATCATTTCGTGGATTTTTTTGGAAAAGGGTAAAAACAGGTAAAGACAATAAGTCGGGTAAAATGAAGGGAAAAATAATTAAATTTACAAGTACCTAAGTGCCTACTTTCCCCTCACCGCCACCTTCCCCACCCTGCCGCCCCTTTCTGTTAGTCAGTCCCTCGATCACCCGCGACGGATGGTAGGTTTGTGGTAGTTTTTCGTCAAAATTCATCTTTGAACAATAATTCCTGGACTAAATTATTGTGTTTTTGTGTTTTTCCTCGAATCGCCTCGGAATGATCCGCCGATTGACCGCGAAGTGATTGGGCAATCCGATGAATAACGTGTGTGCACTGATTGGCCCGCGTTGATCAGTGGTTGTGTATGCGGTTTGTGCTACAAACTGGATTCTACCTTCATTCTCGGATTGTAAACACTACTAAAGGTAACGTGCAACTTCGTTATTTTGATTTATTGTAAGTAATATTTCCTTAAATAACTAAAAAGTCGAGGGTAATCATCATTAAACATATATTATATAGGTAATTATGAACCATATTAGGTAGTAAAACTACTCATAGCAACATTGGGGGTAGGTGCATTTTTCAAAACGAAATAGGTATTAATTTATTATCTTGTTGCAAACTGATGAGTCCCTTGACGGTGAGATACGCACTTTCTCCTAGGTGTAATTGAACTATAGCAAATGATAGGATGTGGAGGTGAAACTGGAGAATCCAAGTCAGGAGATCCGACTTTGGTGGCACAGCCAGTTCCAAACTGTTCATTTTCATGATTATTTTTGGAAATGGTACGAAGATGAACAGGAAAATAAAACAAGACAAGTCAGGTCAAATAAAACGGAAAATTTCGTTCCAACCTATCAATTCGTTCAATGGTTGTGTGTTGTGATTTGGTTTTGTACCACCTTCATTCAAGATTCTACTACCACTACTAAAGCTCCGTACTATGCAATATTTTCGATTATTTTTATTGCAATAAATGTCGAGTTGACGTCTTCTTATGCTCATCGCTTAGTGGCCAGTTACGGTATTTTTTCCCTCCACCGCGCCCTGATTGTCGGAATGGAGTCAAATTTCGTACATATGCCCTTTCTAGAACCCAACCCCAAGTCCTGTCCGCCCCCGAAACTCAAACCCTTTCTGAGCCCATGAAGAGAGAAAGTAGGCATATTCCCATACCTGTGTACTTTACCAATAAAAAACTAGGTTTGTAGGTACTTGAGATTAAAGAGATTGAACTAATCTACATCACAAAAATATTATTACACTTTTTCCGGGTAGTTTTTTTCTTAAATTTTTGGTTTATTATTTTCAATAATGAACCATTGGAATCGAGCGTGAAAAAAAAAAAATCTAACCTCCCTCAAAATTTGATGGTTTACGTTTCAAGGTATGTAGAATCCGAAAATGCAATAAAAATATTTCTGTCTGCCCGCCGTACGCCGTACTGGCCACCATGAAACAAAATTGATGAAATTCGGGTTATAGGTTCCGTTCGGGGTCTAGTTGGTCCTCGAAGCTCGACGTTACTGTCAGTCATCTCTAAGGGGTACAAAATAGGGGTTGAAATTTTCAAAACGCCGTAGCTCAAAAACTTTCGATTGAAGGGTTTGGTTTGTTTTACGATATTAAATTTGTCTTGAGCTAAACAATTTTTTGAGACCACCCGGAGCACTGTACGTCCAGCCGTTCGTGTGCACAAAAAAGCTTCGTCAACACGATCGTGAATCAAACGGTATAAATCCGGCCCGGATATCATCACTAGGGAGCACCTGATTATAATGTAAGAAGTCGAGTTGTTTGTTCTGCGATATTATTTCATTTGATAAGTGATGGACTATTGGATTTTGTTGGTAGGTACCTACTTCTGAAACTTGAACAAACGTTGAAGTATTATTGATGGGTAAATTATTACACAATGGTCAATTATTACACACCGGCAAATTTTACACAGTGGTAAATTATTACATAACGGTAAATTATTACACAACGGCAAATTATTACACAACGGTTCATCTACTAAGAAGGGGCTGGATTTTGTTGATAGGTACTTTTGCAATTTGAACAACCGTTGAAGTATTATTCATGGGCAAGTTATTACACAACAGCTCATTATACTTGACCGGAGGGTAGGTATTGACCACAGAAAACAGTGATCTACGCAGAAGGGGCATCTATTTCACTCCACATTAACAATTTTCCTTTAGAACTTCATTATTTGCGTTTCTTTTTGCCGTTTTAGTTACTGTCTGTCATCGACTGTATTATTTTAGCAACATTTAACTCGTGATTTAGGTAGGTACCTAGTAACGAGTACGGGGTTAGGTACTAACCGCTACTACTATTGCGATTCACATAATGTGTATAGAGTAGTACATATTATGTATACGGGGTATCTATACAGAGAGCTGTGATCTGTAACAGAAGGGTATTCTGTACAAAATAATAAACCGTTGTGCAGGGATTTGCAGCGTTTTTCAAATGGAATAATATCACAGAACAACGAACTCGACTTCATACAGCCATCCTTGATTATAATCAGGTGCTCCCTAATGATGATATCCCGGCCGGATTTATACCGTTTAATTCGCAATCGTGTTGACGAAGCTTTTTGGTGCACACGAACGGCTGGACGTACAGTGTTCCGGGTGGTCTCAAAATTTTTTTTAGCTCAAGACAAATTTAATAACGTAAAAAAACCACACCCTTCTATCGAAAGTTTCCGAGCTACGGCGTTCTGAAAATTTCAACCCCTATTTTGAGCCCCTTAGAGATGACTGACAGTAACGCCGAGCTTCGAGGACCAACTAGACCCAAAATGGGACCTATAAACCGAATTTCATCAATTTTGTTTCATGGTAACTAGGAAAAGTGCGAAGTACGGCGTACGGTGGACAGGCAGAAATTTTTTTATTGCATTTTCGGATTCTACGCTACCTTGAAACGTAAACCATCAAATTTTGATGGAGGGTTAAATTTTTTTCACGCTCGATTCGAAAGGTTATTACTGAAAATAATAAACCAAAATTTTGAGGGGGTGCTATAAAATTTTTTTGCTGAGCGAATAGGTGTATTATTCACAGAATAATACACCAAAATATGATTAGGCGTAAACGAACATTCACTGCTCAGATAGGTACCAATAGTAACACGAGGGGGCACCGCAATCTTCTCGCCCATCGCCCCAAATCATCCTGTTGAAAGTGAGACGTTCCACGCAGCTATCCCCTCTGAGCACGAGAGCTAACAGCTATTGTTATGTTTAAACCCTCTTTAAAAGTGAATCAGCCCTCTCCCATTGTATCCCTCTCCTTACAGACCCTAATGATTCACTGTACCTTCATCCGGGGTATAAGACGGTCATTTTCATTCCCCGCCCACCACAACTGTCCATTTGTATCTTCTTCCTCAACCCACGGGCTTCATCATTCATTTTCAATTGTGTTTTTACTTCGCAACAATGGCCATGGAAGCTCGTCATTACACACGGAAGGATTTGTGCGCAGGAAAAAGATTGTGTGCGTTGTCTGCACGCGAATTCACAACAGTGCTGACCCGAAAATAAGGACAGAATCAGGGCCCCTATCAAATTCAGGTACTGAATTTCCAAGTTAAATTCAAGGTTTTGGTTTATTATTTTCAATAATGAACCATTGGAATCGAGCATGAAAAAAAATTCTAACCCCCCTCATTTGATGGTTTACGTTTCAAGATACGTAGAATCCGAAAATACAATTTAAAAAATTCTGTCCGTCCGCCGTACGCCGTACTTCGCACTTTTCTTAGTTACATGAAACAAAATTGATGAAATTCGGGTTATTGATGAAATTCGGGTTCGGGGTCTAGTTGGTCCTCGAAGCTCGGCGTTACTGTCAGTAAGGGGTTCAAAATAGGGGTTGAAATTTTCAGAACGCCGTAGCTCGAAAACTTTCGATGGAAGGGTTTGGTTTTTTTTACGTTATTAAATTTGTCTTGAGCTAAAAAAAATTTTGAGACCACCCGGAGCACTGTACGTCCAGCCGTTCGTGTGCACCGAAAAGTTTCGTCAACACGATCGTGAATCAAACGGTATAAATCCGGCCCGGATATCATCACTAGGGAGCACCTGATTATAATCAAGGATGGCTGTATGAAGTCGAGTTGGTTGTTCTGCTATATTATTCTATTTGATAAGTGATGGGACTATTGGATTTTGTTGGTAGGTACTTCTGAAACAACAAACGTTGAAGTATTGTTGATGGGTAAATTATTACGCAATGGTAAATTATTACATAACGGTAAATTATTACACAACGGTTCATCTACCAAGAAGGGGCTGGATTTTGTTGATCGGTACTTTTGCAACTTGAACACTTGAACAAACATTGAAATTGAAATTGGTATTGTTGATATTGAAGGGTGGTGCAATTTATTGTACAAAATAAAAAAGTTTGATATTTATTGCGCAATAAGGAAAATATTGTGCCGCGTACGGGTGCAATTGTGCAAGATCGCGGTAGTTGGCATCAAAAAGTGGTGGAGAGCGTTTCGAAAACCACTTGGCTCACATATTCTGAGTTCACTGAGTAACGTTTCTCCTTCTTTTTTGCACATTTGCAGCAAACTTCGGTGTCATTCGACATACGTTCACCACAAGAAAAAGGTACCAGCAGGGGCTGGCAATAATATTGTACGCCCGCCTTGCTCAGTAGGTACATTGCACAACCATCGACATTATCAATATAATGGGGAATTTTCGTCAAAACATTTTTTTTAAATATTGGAGGTAGTTGAAGCCCGTTTCCAAAAATAAGCGTTATTTTTTAAATGAGGGTGATTAAAAGTAAAAATGCGGCAAAAATAACATCAGAAATGGCAAACCTTCCTGGCAACCTTCTAGAACTTTTGCTGGTTTGCTGTCACCTTTCCCTCGGTTTGATTTTGAGGAAGTGTTTTCTAAATTTATTTTTACATTTGTGGATTCATCCACTGCGGTTCTGTAGATCGTTAATGGTTATTCGAAACATTTTCGTTCAGCTCAGGATTTTCACGTCGACTGTCACTGAATCCAGCACGTAGATTTTAACATCCCACTTCTGATGTTATGTCCCGGGGTTCGGGATCTGATATTTCCCCTTCTTCATACTCAGATGCCATGGGGAGACACAAGCAAAACACTCGCGATATGATTAAAAACTAAGTTGCGGGAGGGGAGTCACTCTCTGTGAGCCAGCAGAACAGGGCTTATTCTACAGGGATGAGTATGGGTGCGGCAGTTGACCCACACTCAAGTGTGGCCGGTCGGGGCTAGGGCCCGGACCCACCCACCATTGGCGGCTCCCGGGGCCGCCTTCCAGTTTCTGGCAGGAGGCCCTAAGTGATCCACTAGCCCTCTAAGTTTCTGCCTAGGCTGTCCAACATAAACACCTAATCATGTGGTCAATAGCTAACTAAGTGTTAATTTCCGTTATTGAACAGAAATTGGCAAAAAAGGAGAATTTGTTACCCACGAAAATTGCCCATTGCACAAATCCGATTTTCTGCAATAATATTAAACGTCTATGGGCCATTTTATAAATGTGATAGCGCGCTTTTGATGTTTCTTGATTTTTCCAATAGATTACGAACGTAGGATCCGAAGAACGTGGTTGACATAGTACATTCGTCCATCTTACAAGCCCATTCGCCTAGCTTTTGAAAAATAACAAGTTGTTTGAGATGGAATTTGCAAAGCAATAATGAAATTTAAAGAAACAAAGTAGGTACCTACTTGGGTTAATAATTATGGTAATAATAATAATGGTTTTTTTAAAGGCCTTTACAGGCAATAGAAACATCAAATCGAATACAAAAAACAAAGAATAATGATAATAATAATAAATAAAATACGCTGAACATAAATATCACAGGTTAGGGTTAGGGTTAGGGTAAGGAGAATGAATGGCGAGCACTCTAATTAACTCGCCTATGAGCAACGTTTTTTAAATTTTTGATGGAAGATTTTAGGTACGTACCCAGGGGGGCCTATTCACTAAAATAGATAGTGGAAAGAAATTATCTATTTTGAAAATCTCCCGCGAGAGATAGTCTCCCCTGAGAGACAGTCTCTTCCAATGTCTCCCGGGTTCGTCTATTTTACTGAATAGCTCCAGAGACCCTGAGAAAGAGATATGGATCCTAATACACGAAAATCCCATAGTATCCACGAAGTGCGAGATGTTTGTGCCCCCTGGAGTTCAATTCCTTAACAATGAACGCATTTCTTAGTAATACCTATTCAATGGGTACCTACCTACCTCAATCCATACTTGGACGTTTTTACTCACGAATCGGATAAAAGTTTAAATGAAATTGAAAAAAGTCTCAATTATAAACAGAAAAAGTCGAATTAGGGGGCTTGTATTATATCGACATCTAATGAACGGCCACTCTTAGGTTGGTAGGTACCTACCTCAACCCGTACTTGGACGTTTTTACTCATGAATCAATAATTGTGTATATATTTTTAATTAAAATTAAAATTAACAATTTAATCTTTATGAAATGAAAAACTTTATGAAATGAAAATAATACAAGATCAAAATTACCGATGTGGTTGCGAATGATATTACACGATCACTGTGAAACAAACGAGAAATAGGCTCTCTCTTTCGAGGAAAGACACCTAATTAGCTGTCTCTCTGAAAGAGATCGAGAATGCCAAGATGGCCGCCAACTCTCTCTTTTAAAAGTTACTGAATAACCCTGTCATGGATACTATAAAAATCTATTTTGCCAAAAGAGAGAGTCGGACCAGAAAGAGATGTCTCTTTGGCTTAGTGAATAGGCCCCCAGTAGATCGTTTAAAGTGATTTGAATCAGGAAAACTAGGAAAATTACCCTCCCACTTTAAAGCTAGGCTTTGTGTTGCGGGAGGGGAGTCACTCTCTGTGAGCCAGCAGAACAGGGCTTATTCTACAGGGTTGAGTATGGGTGCGGCAGTTGACCCACACTCAAGTGTGGCCGGTCGGGGCTAGGGCCCGGACCCACCCACCATTGGCGGCTCCCAGGGCCGCCTTCCATTTTCTGGCAGGATGCCCTGTGATCCACTAGCCCTCTAAGTTTCTGCCTAGGCTGTCCAACATAAACACCTAATCATGTGGTCAATAGCTAACTAAGTTTTAATTTCCGTTATTGAACAGAAATTGGCAAAAAAGGAGAATTTGTTACCCACGAAAATTGCCCATTGCACAAATCCGATTTTCTGCAATAATATTAAACGTCTATGGGCCATTTTATAAATCTGATAGCGCGCTTTTGATGTTTCTTGATTTTTCCAATAGATTAGGAACATAGGATCCGAAGAACGTGGTTGACATAGTACATTCGTCCATCTTACAAGCCCATTCGCCTAGCTTTTGAAAAATAACAAGTTGTTTGCGATGGAATTTGCAAAGCAATAATGAAATTTAAAGAAACAAAGTAGGTACCTACTTGGGTTAATAATTATGGTAATGATAATAATGGTTTTTTTTGTAAAAGGCCTTTACAGGCAATAGAAACATCAAATCGAATACAAAAAACAAAGAATAACGATAATAATAATAAATAAAATACGCTGAACATAAATATCACAGGTTAGGGTTAGGGTTAGGGTAAGGAGAATGAATGGCGAGCACTCTAATTAACTCTCCTATGAGCGACGTTTTTTAAATTGTTGATGGAAGATTTTAGGTACGTACCCTATTCACTAAAATAGATAGTGGAAAGAAATTATCTATTTTGAAAATCTCCCGCGAGAGATAGTCTCCCCTGAGAGACAGTCTCTTCCAATGTCTCCCGGGTTCGTCTATTTTACTGAATAGCTCCAGAGACCCTGAGAAAGAGATATGGATCCTAATACACGAAAATGCCATAGTATCCATGAAGTGCGAGATGTTTGTGCCCCCTGGAGTTCAATTCCTTAACAATGAACGCATTTCTTAGTAATACCTATTCAATGGGTACCCACCTACCTCAATCCATACTTGGACGTTTTTACTCACGAATCGGATAAAAGTTTAAATGAAATTGAAAAAAGTCTCAATTATAAACAGAAAAAGTCGAATTAGGGGGCTTGTATTATATCGACATCTAATGAACGGCCACTCTTAGGTTGGTAGGTACCTACCTCAACCCGTACTTGGACGTTTTTACTCATGAATCAATAATTGTGTATATATTTTTAATTAAAATTAAAATTAAAAATTTAATCTTTATGAAATGAAAAAAATACAAGATCAAAATTACCGATGTGGTTGCGAATGATATTACACGATCACTGTGAAACAAACGAGAAATAGGCTCTCTCTTTCGAGGAAAGACACCTAATTAGCTGTCTCTCTGAAAGAGATCGAGAATGCCAAGATGGCCACCAACTCTCTCTTTTAAAAGTTACTGAATAACCCTGTCATGGATACTATAAAAATCTATTTTGCCAAAAGAGAGAGTCGGACCAGAAAGAGATGTCTCTTTGGCTTAGTGAATAGGCCCCCAGTAGATCGTTTAAAGTGATTTGAATCAGGAAAACTAGGAAAATTACCCTCCCACTTTAAAGCTAGGCTTTGTGTTGCGGGAGGGGAGTCACTCTCTGTGAGCCAGCAGAACAGGGCTTATTCTACAGGGATGAGTATGGGTGCGGCAGTTGACCCACACTCAAGTGTGGCCGGTCGGGGCTAGGGCCCGGACCCACCCACCATTGGCGGCTCCCAGGGCCGCCTTCCATTTTCTGGCAGGATGCCCTGTGATCCACTAGCCCTCTAAGTTTCTGCCTAGGCTGTCCAACATAAACACCTAATCATGTGGTCAATAGCTAACTAAGTGTTAATTTCCGTTATTGAACAGAAATTGGCAAAAAAGGAGAATTTGTTACCCACGAAAATTGCCCATTGCACAAATCCGATTTTCTGCAATAATATTAAACGTCTATGGGCCATTTTATAAATGTGATAGCGCGCTTTTGATGTTTCTTGATTTTTCCAATAGATTACGAACGTAGGATCCGAAGAACGTGGTTGACATAGTACATTCGTCCATCTTACAAGCCCATTCGCCTAGCTTTTGAAAAATAACAAGTTGTTTGAGATGGAATTTGCAAAGCAATAATGAAATTTAAAGAAACAAAGTAGGTACCTACTTGGGTTAATAATTATGGTAATAATAATAATGGTTTTTTTTAAAGGCCTTTACAGGCAATAGAAACATCAAATCGAATACAAAAAACAAAGAATAATGATAATAATAATAAATAAAATACGCTGAACATAAATATCACAGGTTAGGGTTAGGGTTAGGGTAAGGAGAATGAATGGCGAGCACTCTAATTAACTCTCCTATGAGCGACGTTTTTTAAATTTTTGATGGAAGATTTTAGGTACGTACCCAGTTTAAATGCGCCAAACTGGACCATAACAAACCAGCGAGTACCCACCAAATCTTTCAGCCTGTATTGTATTTTCAGTCTCAACCTGTAGGCACTGTTCCCAAGAACATTGGGGATATGCAACACAAGGGAAGGATCTGATATACTGAAAAGGAAATATGAAACCTTATCAAGCAAAGCCTCTTGGTGGTCTTGCGGATACAGCGTGTGAAGTGCTGTTCGAGATTTCCAGTTGGGTTCGACTACCATAAAAATTATATTTTCTTCATTTCTCCACTTCATCAAACTAACCACTTGTTGAGGCCGATGTATTACAGTGGAACTTTTCCTAACGGACACCTAATCTCTCTACAGCGGACATTTTCTGATTCCCCTACTGTTTTCCATTGGTTTTAACGTGCCTTGTAATACTTCTGCCTAACGGACGCTCTCTGTAACGGACTCGGACAGGCAATCAGCCATGTTTTATATAGATCAGCACTAGGTTTGTTCTACCTCTAACGGACAGCCGGCCAAGCTCACGATCCCTTTTTCTACGAAATTCTATGGCAACTACCTACCTGTGCACCTAATTCATCTTCTGCGTCCTTCTATGTGTTTTTATGATGATATCGAGTACTAACGTGTACCCACGTCCTTCCGTGCTGTTTTCGTTGTAAACTGTTATGACAGTCCTTTTATCACCCGCCGAATCGAAAATCGTGCATGGAGTGCCGACTTGATTGGAGCAAACAAAACCTTGGGACGTCACCTGTAATTACTGATTTTCTCGATTATTTGTTTACCGTAGAGACAATCAACAAACGAAACCAGAGTGAGGCACGCTACACGATGTCACGAGTTCTTCTAGTGAAATATGTATTAAGTATAACTTATACACAGCCCATCGTTCTCCACTCACTCAGCCCAAATATCTTGCATCCAAGAAGCTTTGTGATCACTGCAGGGAGAATTATACAGTTTTCAACAAACGTGTTTATGTGTGTTTGTGACTTCTGAGTGTCATAAAAGGCTCAATAAATTATAAACACTTACAACCGATTTTCATGACATTTCCTGGGGTTAAATACTAGATAGTGACTAGATTTGGTCCCACGAGAATTTTATGAAAATGCCAGAGAGGCAATCGCGTAGCAAACTTCCAATATGTCAGCTAATTTTGGTTTATTATTCTGTGAAAAATACACCGATGAATATTCGCTCGGCAAAAATTTTGCTGAACACCCCCTCAAATTTTTGGTTTATTAATCTGTGAATAATACACCTATGTAATCGCTCAGCAAAAAATTTTTATAACACCCCCTCAAAATTTTTTCTTTTCCGTTTCAAGGTACGTAGATTCCAAAAATGCAATGTCCGTCCGCCGTACGCCGTCCGCCGTCCGCCGTACGCCGTCCGCCGCATCACGTGTACAGGCTTCATTTTCGGTCTAAAAAAATCGTTCTTTCGCACACATGCTCCATTTGGGCCCTAGTTGTGTCCCGAAACTTTTCAGCCCGATCGGAATATACCCAGGGGTGTTATGAGTGAAAATGTGTATAAAAATAGGTACTTTTTGCCTTTTAGCAACATGTTGGTAACATGAGCTTTTAAGGTATCGTTTTTCATGTTTTTGGGGACGAGAAGACCGAATATGAAGTCGATTTTGACCAAAGAATAGAAAATTGAGGTTCTACCAGATGTTCAGCTCCCGAAATTGATTTTTTATGAGTCAAAAACCTGGGAAATCGTTTGAAATCACCATCAATTTGTAGAATAACACTGGAAAAGGTGTCAACAGGTGGATCAAGACGATTAAATGGTACTATCAATGATCAGAGATAATTTATTTAAGAAAAAATCGGTTGTACGTGAAAATCATTAGAAATTTTTCATAACAGCGTCCCAGATTTCGTTACGAAATTTCGTTACGAAATTTCGTTACCTTTTTTGGCTAGTTAGTCCATGGCTAAAACACACTGTGTTAAAAAAAAAGGAGCGTACTTTATTCGAGTTTTGGGGGCCAAAATTGGTGGAAACCACCAGAGATAGCTATTTCAATTATTTTACATGAGAGAAACAATAAATAAACAGCCAACATCTCTGTAGGTATGTCCAATAGAATAATAAACCCATCTGACAAGGACTTTGCAGCGTTTTTTCTTTCAAGTTTCAAGGTGCGTAGATGTCCGTCCGCCGTACGCCGTATCATCCACATACCTTTACATTCCTAAAAAATTCTTTCTTTCGCACACAGGCTCCATTTGGGCCCTAGTTGTGTCCCGAAACTTTGCTTTGGTGTTATGGGTGAAAAATTGGTGTAAAAATAGGGGGTTTTGGTGTTTCAGTAACATGAGCTTCGTAGACGTATCGTTTTCCATGTTTTTTTTAGGACGAGGAGACTGAATATGATGTCTATTTTGACCAGAGTGGGAAATTGATGTTCTAACGAAGTTTCAGCCTTAGATTTAACTTAAAATTTGGTCTAAAATCGTCGTTCTTTCGTAAACAGGCACCATTTGGGCCCTAGTTGTGCTCCGAAGCTCGGCAGCCCGATCGGAATATACCCAGGGGTATTTCATCGAATTTCATTGTGTGCCTTATGTGGTAAGCCATCTTTCAATGTGGAATAAACACAAAATAAATAAACCTGTAGCTTACCACTAATTTGTTACGTACAAAGCTTTTCAGTCAAATTCTGAACAGGTAGGTTTCACTTCTATCTGTGTTTATGTGGGTACTTACCTGATGATGCTGAGAAGTTGAGCAAAAAGCTTTGTACGTAATAAATTAGTGGTAAGCTAAAGGTTTATTTATTTTGTGTTTATTCCACATTGATACCCAGGGGTGTTATGGATGAAAAATGGGTGTACACCAGGGTTTTTCAAGGTGTTATGGGTGAAAAATTGGGGGTTTTCGAGGGTTTTTTCTGGTTTTAGTGACCATGAGCTTGTGAGGTACCGTTTTTCATGTTTTATGAAACTGTACTTCCCAGGCTTTCCTGGGGGGGAGCACGAGAGTAGGTAATGACCACGGAAAACAGTGATCTATGCAGGTAAATAACAAACCGCTGTGTACTAATTTGCAGCGTTTTGGTCTTGAGACACGATATTAGTAGGTGCAATTGGTGGTCCACCGCATTTGCTGTATAGTTTTTGGTGCCACGAGACCGACAATGAAGTCACAATTTGCCTGGATAAACCGCCAGTTTGGCAGGTATCTTGGGATTCGAAATTAGGAGGCCGCATTCTGAATACCTTACACATGCACGTGACAATGCACCCCCGCCCGTGTAACAAATAATATACGTCTACTGTGTATAATTCATCCATAATAAATAAAAATGTATAATAAACAGCTCTTTATTGAAAGATGTTTTGAAAGTCAAGTCCCCCCATTTTACTACCCACCACGAAGTAAGTAGAGCAGGCTCTGAAGGTTTGATTACCGGCCAGCGAGGGGAGATGAACGCCTCAGCAGGCAGGAGCTAATCATCGAGAGGGTGTAACTTTGATTGAGAAATAAGGGTTGAAAGAGAAGGCAGAGGTAAGAAACCAACTCGTATTTCGCCGTTCCCAAGGAGGTTTCCTATTGTACGAGAGCTCTTTCTTCGGAAATTAATTCCAGTCTGAACGAGAAAACCACTCGAGAAAGGCAAAATATATATTTGAAATGCCTGGTGTAACATAGCGTTCAATTCTTACGACCCAACGTTTTCAATGAGTATTTGTGCCAGCTGTTTTCGGTGTAAGATCGGCCTTGCATCAAAAGCAAAAGATGTTTTCGATTCTACAGCGTTTTTGGTTTATTATTTTCAATAACAAAACTTTGGAATCGAGCATGAAAAAAAAAAGTTTGATGGTTTACGTTTCAAGGTACGTAGAATTCGAAAATACAATAAAAAAATTTCTTTCTGTCCGCCGTACTTCGCACTTTCCTTCTTTAGCAGGAACCAAAATTAATGAAATTTGGTTTGTAGGTCCCGTTTGGGGGTCCAGTTGGTCCGCGAAGCTTGGCGTCTAAAGGGTGAAAAATAGGGGTTGAAATTTTCAGAACGCCGTAGCTCGAAAACCTTCAGTAGAAGGGTATGGTTTTCTTTCCACGCTTTTAAAATGATCTTGAACTAAAGAATTTTTGAGACCATCCGGAGCATTGTACGATCAGCCGTTCGTGTGCACCGAAAAGCTTCGTCAACATGATCGTGAATCGAACGGTATAAATCCGGCCCGGATATCATCACTAGGAGCACCTGATTATAATCACGGATGGCTGTATGAAGTCGAGTTAGTTGTTCTGTGATATTATTCCATTTGAAAAATGATGGCTCTTTTGGATTTTGTTGGTAGGTACTTCTGAAACTTGAACAAACGTTGAAGTATTATTGGGTAAA
The DNA here is from genome assembly GCA_954871275.1 of Leptopterna dolabrata. Classification (NCBI taxonomy): domain Eukaryota; kingdom Metazoa; phylum Arthropoda; class Insecta; order Hemiptera; family Miridae; genus Leptopterna; species Leptopterna dolabrata. Next base: position 6,603,587 of record OX940984.1, on the reverse strand, counting down.
TTATTACACAACGGTTTACTATTTACCTTATGCTTCATGATTCTACAAAATTAATTATTGAATTATTGAATCCCGCGCATTTGTATGAAACTTTAATTTCCGGGCCTGCTCCAGTATACCTACTCCATTTAGGGCTTCCTGGGGGGAGCTCGAGGGTGATGACCACAGAAAACAGTGATCTACGCAGAAGGGGCATCTGTACAGGTAAATAATAAACCGTTGTGTAATAATTTGCAGCGTTTTTTTTTTAGTTTGATTACATGAACTTCTTGAAATTTTGATTGCGAGCTCGCTCGATGGATCATCAGAATTAATAACTTGCTGCTGCACAAGTTTTGATGCAATGACTGCATCAAGGAGCGGCGCCCACAAAGTCATCATGCAGTCAGTAAATACGAGGGTGGTAGGTGGAAGAAAGTACCCGATATTGGTATCCTGAAATTCGAGAGCAGGCAACCCTTTAGGGAGCCCGGATAATAATATCATTATTAGGAATCATCAAACGACATCGCTTCTGACGAGTGGCTGCTTCAATACCTGTATGTTTCTTAGGTAAAATATTTCCATGGTGGTCGTAGATAAATTGCAATGGTTTCGTAGGAAAATCAATCAAAACCGCAAATCTTTTCAGTAAAAACCAAACCACGGCCCATTAGAATTATACCTATTATTTAGTCAAGCATACTATTCTTTCGCACAACCAGAAGAAATTATAGAGCGACTTCTGCCATGAACTTCTAACACTTCCATACATCACTCGCCAGGTACGAATTCTTTATATGATAATATTATAGAAAAACGAAGAAAACTTCATGGAAATGTAATTAAAAAGCATCAGCTCACGAACAGAAGAATTAGAAATCATTTTCAATACAAAAAACCAGCGTAAGGTCAAATTAATCAGTCGAACTCATCCTCATCTTCATCAGACAACATCGATGGTCCTGGTGCACGATCCACTACCTTCTTCGAATTTGAAGAAGGTAGCTTCTCAAACCACTGATAGAATATTTTTTCTGCATAGTGCAATCACATCGTTCTTCTTTGCGGCAGAAATGGGTATTTCTTTTTTATAGTTTCCCGAGGACCTGTGGAAACGGCTGGGAAACGGGTTTTTTCCCATTAATGTTGATTGCTCTGTATTCACTCAGGAAGTCCTCACTGAAGAAAATCACATAAGGGTTTGATTTTTGAAAACGAAATCTCTTTATTTTCATCCAAATGAATATTGTTTTTGGTATCTAATGTCTTGTTGTTTATTATTTTTGCAGATAGGTTTTTACGGTCGAAAAATTCATTAAATTTAAACTCTTGTACTGTGAAAGGCTTTGAATTTGGGTTTTTTCTATTTGAACGAGCTGCTCGCATTATTGTGAGCCAGTCTCTCATAGCTGACATGTCAACGTATCTTTTGGCGTTCTCAATGGCACTGTGCATGTGCATGCTATCCGCTTCCATGTGAGACTGCCCACTTTCAAAAAATGTATGCTCGATTTCTTCGATATTTGGGAAGTTATTTACAACAAAAAGCATGAGGCTTGCCACTTGTTGGTTCCGGTTTTGTCCGCCACAGGTGTCTGAAAATAGAGACACAGAGCGAACATGATCTGGAAGAGTTTGAAACCAGTGGAACAAAGCACTCCCAATTTCGCAACTACCCCTTCCTCCGTTATTTTCAGTCCACCAGAAACAAAAGCCTCTATTAGGTTTTACGCACTTGATCAGTTGTCCCTGAGCAAACGCGGCAATGACTTTAGATCACCCCAGTTACATATGCCATTTGTTCATTTTTACCTGAACAAAATGAACACTTGATGACCCTTTTAATCTGGTAAAAATGGACAACTCCCACTTGTACATTTCTATTTGAATGAATAATTGCCAAATTCACATTCAGTTTATAAGTAAAAATGAACTAATGACATCTGAACGTTTTTACCTGAATCCGTGTTCAATCTTCAACTGTGGCAAAAGTTAATAACTCCCACTTGTACATTTTTATCTGAATGAATACTTCCCCCGTGCATATAAGTAAAAATGTACACATGGTACTTGATAACTTTTACCAGACTGTAGGGTTGAGTTCTTTCCATATTTTTCCTTCAGGTAAATCCGTATAAATGTCATTTGTTCACTGAAAACGTTTCGTTTCGTTAAGGTAAAACTTTTTTTGTAATTTTTTAACGAATCTACGAATTGGTTCACATTTTAACCTATTTGTGAGACAGATAACGTTCCCTAGCACCGGAATAACTAAAAACATGATTTTCCGAAAAAATGTTACTTGTTCACTTTTACCTCTGACCCGGCGATATATGATTTATCAACTAACAGTGTCGCAATATCCTCCCGGAATACCGCTCCATGTACCTATTTAGATTGCCCAAATAAACCGAACGAATGGAGGGTAGGCCTCTCTTCCCTCTGCCAATTCCTCAACGGTTCATAACGACTGTCTGAGGACTGGACGAGGGTGGAAGAGCTTCTATAAAACCCACTCTTCTCATCTGGCTCGCCATTCTACACTCAAACCTCAAGTCGATAACTCCTCTCTCTCTCTCCTCATACCTCAAATTACCTTTCTAACTTAAAAGAACTCGGAGTGGTGGAACCGGTCCGGTGTTAACCGACCTGGTGGAACCGCCTGAGCACATCCCCTAGCGTTTTTAGTGGTGGTAACCTTCCTGGCTTCACCATGGGTGGTAACCTTGCAAATGCTAGCTACCAACACCTCTTCATTTCCACCTAAACCTCACCTGACCAAGCCTCCACCTCTACCTTCAAACCACCACAAACAAAAATATTCTTTATTCTGAAACGGGATGTCTATAGAATCGCTTTCAACACATATAATTTTATACTTACTATGGTTGTGTCGATTACTTCCATTTAATAGAATTCTTCTTTGACTGATATGAACTGCTGTGAAGCTCAATTTATAAGGCTCATCAAACCAGAGAAGTAATGCCACCACCTCCCTCAACAAAACCAGGGGCAGCTCCAGTGAAAGGACCTCCTCCCAAGGGGAAGCCAGTACCTGCGGTAAACAACGCAGATAGGTGAGTTTCGGAGATTTTCACTATTCACTCAGAGAAATATCAGTCTTTCAGAGTATCAATAAATTCTTTAGGTGCAGTCATTTCAATAAACCTTCGTAATAGATAAATAGAAGGGTGTAGGGTGTGTCCCCATTTTCAAACTAGACAGTCAGCCATTTTTCTACAAAAAAAATGTAAATGTTTAGCGTTATGGAATATACTCTTACACCTACTTTTATCTCTTCTTTCATCTGCTTCTGTCGAACTGTCCCTTACCCCCCTCTTACATAGAGAATTATAAAATTTAAAAATGTGAAGGCACATACGGAACTATTACATTAGGGAAATAGTTCCGTATGTGCCTCCACGCTGTTGGTGTGTGTGTGTGCAAAAGTCACTATCTACCACGGTTGAACGTTTGTTTTTCTGCTTTTTTGGTTTATTATTTTAAATAATGAACCTTTGGAATCGAGCATGAAAAAAAATTAACCACCACCCCCCTCAAAATACGCAGAATCCGAAAATGGAATAATAATACTGAGGGGTCTTGTAGATAAAGTCGAAGACGTAGATAGCGATCTGTGTCCATCGTCAACCACTGATAGCACAATAGTGCTAGACCCCGCATTATATGCACCTTATTCGTCAAGTAACTAAGTCCCTGTCTAACATCCATCCTGCAGGTTCAACTTGAATGCGCTGCGGACAGACGTGACGGCGGACATAGAGAAGGCGATTGCCGCATCAAAGGCCAGCGAACTCACTAAATACGTCATCTTCGTCACTGGAGGCGCCAATGGTTTGGGGAGGGAAATCGTTAAAGCTTTCGTCAAAGAAGGTTCCAAGGTAACTTCGACTAAGTATAGCCGGTATAGAAAAATACCATGTACTGCATTAATATATCACTTAGGGCCGTAACACGAAATATTAGGATATGAGCCAGACAAACAATGAACATTTCAACTAGGCACCTAATTCGACTGCGCCAGTGATCCCGGTTGATGCTCTTTCCCATACTACCGATTTCCATCTACATCTAACTCCGCGATTGCTGTGATTTATGATATTATTGTTATGCACTGAAGAGTCCTTGACAACTCCTACGTGCCTACATAGGGGGTAAATATAGATGCACAACAATTTTTCTCACAAACCGTAGTTGAAATGAAGTCATTTCCTATTTGGGGAATTAATAATCTTAACTGTGTCAAATGAACATCGCGCCTTGTCTAATTTGATTTTTTAGGAGTCAAAAATCTGTAAAAAACCTAAAATCGCGAACAATAGAAAGTTGTATGGATGGGTGAGAAAATACAGAAAAATACCGTTCCAGTTGTTTTTCGTACAGAATAGGGGTCGAATATGGGTTTTTGTGAGTCAAAAATTGGTAGAGGGCTAAAATCACTACTAATCCACCTGACGTTGTGTGGGACGGAGATTCACGATAGAATTTCGATGATACGAAATATTTTTCTCAAGAGATCAAATTTGAATTTATAAGGGTCAAAAATAGGTAAAAATGGCTAAAAACATGAAAAATTATATAATTTTAAGAAAGTGGTATGGTTTCTCGCTTTACACACTCCTATAGCCTGGAACTTTTTTCCCATCGACTTGGATTGATTCAGCATACCAACCAAAAACCGTCACGCATCACCCGTTTCGTGAACTTCACGTCCAGAAGATTACAACAACAAAAATTAAATTAAATTTCCACGATTGGATGAATTTTTTCATTTATATTTGGTCATTTCGGTTCAATTTTCTGTCAATACGGAATTGATGGGACAGGTTGGGAAGCAATATTTCATTCAATTCACTGTCCACTCATGTTGACAGAACAGATCGATGAGAGTCGATGCCAACCATAATAACATTCTCATTGAACAAAATTCTTTCATCTTCATTTCCGACCTACTTTTACTGATTACGTCTCCTTCCAGATCGCAATTTTGGATGCCGATCAACTCAAAGGTCAGGAGTTGGCAACGGAACTATGCAAGATGCACGGCAAAGCGGCGGTCATGTTCTTTCAATGCAATTTGACAGACCCAAAATCGTTTGAAGGTAAGCTATCAAACATTAGTAGATAATACAAGGGTGTCAAGTAAATTTGTGAAGGGAATTTTAAAAGGGCTGAACGTTCTACATGCCACTAATCACCGAGAACCAAGTTTGGTTCTGTCTGCCTTACAAATACCTACCTACCTTGTAACCACCAATTATTTCAATGCCAGTTATATCAAAATTCCTTCTGCACATGCGCAAACGCTCATAAATCGTGTATGTGTATCATTGGCCTGATTTTGTTGAAAATTACTCTACCTTATTGAAAATCAAATCATGTTGATGTTTACTGCTTCCCAGGTGCCATCAAACAAGCTAAAACTCAGCTAGGGCGTTTTGACGTGCTCGTGAACAACGCGTCCTGTTGGGCCGACAACATCGATCAGTTTGACAAATCAATTTCTTTGAATTTCGTAAGTTTTTTTTTGTGGCATAATTTTCATGTGCCAGAATTTAGTAGGTAAGAACTAAATCACTCACGACGAATCGTGGAGTTCCAGTCATGCAGCATGGCTATAACAGCGAATTTTCAAAGAAGTATTCGTGCTACTGTGTAAAAAGATGATATAGCGCAAAATCATACCACTTTTCGTAAAGTTATATCCTTTTTTGTGGTTTTAGCCATTTTTACCGATTTTTGGCCCTTGTAAAGTCAAATTTGACTTTTTTTTATACAAATATTTTCTTAATCGAAACAGTCCCTCTGTCGTGAACTACTATCCACACAACGTTAGGAGAATTAATATTGATTTTTAGGCATTAATACCAATTTTTCAGCCCTAAAAATTTGTAAAATACAAAAATTTGACCCCCATTCTGAACGAAAAGCAACTGAAATGGTACCTACCTATTTTTCTGTCTTTACTCACCCTTCCAAACCGCTTTCAGTGATTTCATATCAATGCTCGCGATTTTAGCCGCTTTTAGACCGCTAAAAACTCAAATTCGACCCTCTTGAAATTTTTGAAAATCGCTCATCTTCGAACATTTTGGCGAAATTTGGAATTTTTATCATGAGCAGATATCGTCTGGAGGGACACATAAATACATAAATAAATTAGAACTTGATTGAGACGCAGGCGCAGACGTATCTTACTATCGGATTTTGATGAATTTCATGCGGGAAGAACCTGCACCTACCCTAAGTGTTCCATTTCCTTATAATGCCTTTTATATGAGCCACTCCAGTAGCCCTGAAATCGATTATTATACAGAATTCATTATAATAAAACGGTGCGTAAGGATTAAAACAGTTTTTTCGTTTGAGCAAACGCCGACCCATCAAAGTAACAGATCCTAATACGTAGGTAGGTAAAATCATACCGATCGCCAGCTCCACGATTGTCTGTGTGATGTGCGAAGTAAATAAGAACTTCTCTGGTGGTTGGTTACAGAAGTCCGTTGTGACTGGGTCCCTTCTGGCTGTGAGCTCGATGGGAGCGAAAAAAGGTGGCGAGGGAGGTCTCGTCATCAATATCGCGGATACTCTGGCTTTTATACCCGCCTTCCTCACTCCGATTTATGCTGCCACCAAGGCTGCTGTCATCAAGTTCACTTCTGACATGGGAGTAAGCCGATAGTTACCGTTGTTGAATATATCGAGTACATAGGTACTTTTTTAAAAAATAATTAGATACATTTATTTGTAATGATTAAATTGTAGTTTTGCATACATATCTATATAAATAATAACTTGGAAGTTGTGTGTGAGGTCCTTGACAAGCCTCGTAATAAAAAAATAAAAAACTACAGGATAAAAATAGAATAGTCTATTTCCACGTAAACTAACAAACTGTAGACCGGTTTCGGTTGTTACACCATCATCAGTACACAAATGAATGAGTACTCCTCGTAATAAATCTATTTATTTAAATAACAATCATAGGCAGGGGTGATGCATACATAAGGCCACTTGGGTCACTGCCCCCGCACCCAAAAACCCTAGGAGTAAAAAAAAAGAAGAAAAAAAAAGAAACAGTCATGCAGCATGGCTATAAGAGCGAATTTTCGAAGAAATAACTGATTTCATGTAAAATGTGATGTTTGGGATATCCCATTCAAATATGGGCAATCTTAAACTTATTGGGTAATTATAGGTATTCAAGTATGACGCTATTCGGTTAATTCGGTATGCATCAAATATGGCCATACGTAACAAATTTTTTGTTCCATTTTTTTGCCGAGTAACACCTCGGTTTGTAGATTTTCCAAAGCTGAACACGATGGTGAAGTCAGAATTGCGATATCCCATTCCGTTATCAGATTAGAGCAGACGAACCAGGAAGAACATCTCAAGAAATAACCACGTTCCTTCATCTTCAAAGTGCTCCAGTTTGAGAACGGAATGAGATATCGCAATTCTGATATCACCATCGTGTTCAGCGTACGAAAACCTTTAAAATGAGGTGTCACTTGTCAGACTGTTTCATTTTGGGAATTTATGGGTAATTTCCCCCCCTAAAACTCCCCCTTAGAGTGACCCGATTCCGCCCATCTACGAACTTAGCCTGTCGATTGCCAAGACAGATTTTTCGTGCAAATTTGAACTTTTTATCTCAATTCTTTCGAGAGTTATCGTCTGGAATGACACATACATATATAAATACATAAATAAATATATATTTATATATATATATAATTTTTGGTGTCTTTCGGCAGTGAATTCAGGATGGTCTGAAACGGATTTTGGTATACAAATCTTTCGGAAATTCGAGTTTTAAAAATTTTGGACCGAGAACAATAGCTTCCTTTTCTTCGAAAATTCGCTAAAAGAAAAACGAAAACCGTGTGTTCAGTTGGCATTTGAATTTCCCTCCTTACACAGACCTAGCTTTTTCACAAAGTTTAACAGCGACCCGCTAGATTTCTCTGGCTATGGATATTAACCATATTCTAGTAGTAGTACAGCTTCATGTTAGCTGCAGTTTTCCTATAGGCCCGAAGACCAGGCATGTTATCAGAATATAGCGACAGTAATCGATGTCCTGCAATCGAAATCGAAACCTAGTCTATGAAACTGGCAGGCCCTGGGCCATAGTGTTCCAGTGGCAACTGAGAAAAGTGTGCCATCAGTACATGCTCGGTGAGTAAAAGCGTAGTCTGCCACGCCCACTTTGGGCCCTCTCCCCAGAATCTGATTTCCACCCAAAAATCGTTCCTGTTCATAATCGATTCGATCCCTTCCATACGAGATGCTTACGTCTTTCGATTTGTTTTTGCTGTCTCGTGAATCACATTCGCTTCTCTGATGAGTCTGTTGTAAGTTTTCAATATTGTTTGCGTCCAATTTTGTGTGTTTGCGTTTGGTCTGGTTCCTGTGACAGATTTGGATTTGTGGTACCTACGTGCGTTTTGTCCTGTTCGCTGTTTGTGATCTTGTGGATTGATCGGTGTCCTAACACAGAAGAGTAGGCTAGCTTTTAGTCAATAGCTTTTCCATTCAAGTAGGTACCGACTTACAGGTCATTGTTCCTTTTTATTTCAGTTTAGGTACTATATTTTTTTACATCATGAATTCAGTGGCTAATTTACTGTCAACATTTTGCCTTTGCTGAATATCACTCAATAAGTAAATAAAGGGAAGGGTGTTGTTGCCTTGAGGAATATTTTTAAAAAATGTGTTGGTTTTGCGTTGTGATCTGGTGCCCCACCGTTTGCTGCATAGCTAGGACAAAACCCTCTTATCAATCTAATATCAACACGAGCGGCAAATGCCCAGTCCTCGCATAGGCCAGCGTCTGTCTGTGACTAAACCATAAAATTCAATTATTTAAGCTAAGCTTTGTACCTACACTAATCTAGGACTGACTAAAATAAATTCAGTTCATTCAGGTCTCAATTCGTTTCCAGCTCTCTCAGCACTACGCAATGAACAAAGTTGGTTTCATTTCGGTAGTCCCGAGCGGTTTCTCGGGTAGCCGACTCTTCGATGATCCCCAGAACAAACTGATGATTCCCGGGAAGGACATGATGGAGCCTTTCACCAAGTCCTTCAATACGAATCACGCCAAACAAACGTGAGAAACAGTTACAACGCATAATGTTATTTATTCACCTGTAACGACTTGTAACTTTAAGATCACACTCGTGTTGTTCGCTACTAATTCGCTGTAGCATACTTGAGGAGCTCTCTACCAATACTGAACATGTCCACTTTTGACCATATTGCTTTTTGTGACGGATTTTGGTTCATTCCCCAGAACTACATATCATTCCAAGCTCCTTCTTTACCAAAATGTGATTATCTCCTACCTAAAAGCTCAGTCAAAATATGGGTTATTCAGCAAAACTTAACATGTCCATCAATAGGAAATCTCACTTTTTCCACATAAATTTTCAGCAAAAATGAACATGTCCCACACACTTGGGGATCCATTCAATGATTTTTTTTAAAACTTAACATGTCCATTCGCTTGTTGTGACTGTTTCTAGAATTTAGTTCTCCAGTTCACCAACTGGTAGCATTGCAGTCTCTATACAGACGTCTTTCCATACTTTCTAGTGCCCCAAATTTCCGCTTAGGGTCGCTCGTTGTCACGCTGGAGCCCCAGGGCTCAGCCTAAGCCTCCGTTTATACTGCGACGTTTTGTCGCGACTGTAAAAAAACGCTGTCGCCCGACGGTAAAAAAACGTCGGTGTCTCGCGTTTATACAGCGGCGTTTGTCGCGACGTTTTCGACCCCCATCCCCATCTGTTCTGTCTGAGCTCAGTCGTTGGTCTACTCCCATCATGAACAGAAGTTTGCTAGTTGGTGTACTGGAAGCAGAGGGACTGTTAAGTGAGGGTAGAGGGCGGCGAAGGTGGTCCGTTCACCCCTTCAACCTCAGCGCTCACCACGAAAAGTTTATCAAATTTCATAATAAAATCAGGGAGCACCAAGACAAGTTTTTCAACTATTTCAGAATGTCACCATGGCGACCTCCTTCCATGCTTTCTCCTTTTCATCCCGGTCCTTGAATCCATCCAGCGACTGATCCCAGAGAACAGGATGCAGCTCAACGAGCTGGATCAGCTTATTGTGGTCCACCATAGAAAAAAAAACACGCGACAACCTATCGCTACCGCCGCAATAACAACACTGCCGTAAGGTTCAATGTGTTTGGAGGGATTGAGGGCTGCCGTCGGGGTGAAGCGACAGTCGCCCGTCCGCCAGCATGCGGCTACACTTTATTCGTCTGACGTCTGTCGCCGAACGCTACTGTAGCACTATAAACGGCTCTATTGGTTTCTTTGTGTCGCCGCGACAAAGTGTCGCGACGGTAAAAAAACGCCGCGACAAAACGCCGCAGTATAAACGGGGGCTAATAGCGGGAGGAGAAGCTCTGCTAGGTGGCTACACCTCACGTTCTTGTGTGCCCACTTATCTTCTTCTCACCTCTGTGATTTCGGAAACGTTCTCCATCCATGTCTACTGCACTACCAACCACCACCAACTTGTTTGTTGTTGATATAGCATCCATACATCATCCTTCACCGACCTTTAGCCTGTTTGTTACTAGTGTAGTGTCTTTTGTGAAGGGAGTAAAATTATAATGTGATTATAGCATGCAGCTGGAATGACGAAACATCGTACCTACTGATGAACCATCTACTTATTTACTTCTATCTGTTACCTACCTACTTAGTTAGGACCTGTTTGGTTTATTATCTGGGAATTTATTCATAAATGAACTCTCGGAACCCACGCAAGCAAGATAAGTACCAAACTAACCTCCCAAAATCTTGGTTTCTTAAAAACAAAGCAAGGCACTGACTGTAAACGTTGACAGAACTTGATAACATCTGGCATGTTGTTCACACTCGGGGTCATGTTGTTCCTCGAATCTTGACAGTGCTACGAGTCATCCCTTTAAATTAAGGGGATTTATTGAAAAATGGATTGAAACCATAACGCCGTATCCCAAAAACTTTTACGTAGCCTTCCTACAGAATAGATTTCGACTTGTAATATTTTAAAGACCGCACAACATTAGGGCTCGAGGCTCGAAACGAAAAAACATCAGCAATATAAGCACGAATCAAACAGTAAAACTCACTAACCTACAACTCAACTCACCCTTCCATTACACTTTCAGTGATTTTATATACTGCCGATATTACCGATTTTTGACCCCTAAAAATTCAAATTTGACCCCCTTAGAATTTTTGAAAATTGCTCATCTTCGAAATCATCTTTTTGCGAACTAAATCACTCGCGAAGAAATCGTGGAAACCCATTTCAAAGAAAACGGAGTTATTGAAAAAAATAGTCTATTTCCACTAATACACGAAAAAACGCAAAAAACACTGTTATTACCGGTTTCATAACCGAAACCGGTAATAACAGTGTTTTTTGCGTTTTTTCTTGTATTAGTGGAAATAGACTATTTTTTCAATAACTCCGTTTTTTTTCATCTTTTTGTTTGGCAGTACTAGGTAATGTTTTGGTGAAATTCGGAATTTTTATCATGTACCCAAAGACAGATATCGTCTGGAGTGACACATAAATAAATAAATAAATATAGGAGATTTGGTTTCTTGACCGCTGATGTTCAGACTTTGGTGAAGGATGTGGATCTTGAGGTCCTCGTCCGAACCCCAAGACCCTCATCCTTCACCTAAGTCTAAATAAATATATACATATACAGTTTTTGTTACCATCTAGAGATGAATTGAGGATGCTCTGCAACAGATATGCCTACAAAAAAATTTCAAAAATTCATGTCTTGTACATCTTGGACCTATTGCAACAGCGACATTTTCTTTGAAAATTCGCTAAAAGCTAGTTGGTGAATTTCCCATTGAAACTATTCATAATTTATTTATAATCATAATTCATTTTGCGTTATTTATTTTTTGCTGTTTATAATTTCTTACATACATTCATTTTTCTATTCTTACATTTACGTCATACATTTTGCTATTCATACATTTCTTTGTGATTTATTTTTTGTAAAAGAATTTTAATTAAGAGGTTCCTAATTTAATCATCAAGTTCTGTTCATTTTATTCACTTCGAACAATGAACATTCTAAGACAGCAAACAGAGGGAGCGAGGAATGGTTCAGCAACCGTGGGAAGGGGGCGTGAAGGTGCTATGGCTTGGCTGACCGCTTAAAGTGCATGGTTAGAATAAAGCAGGGTTCACATCCATCCGGAAAGCTATCCGGAAAGTGCGTACGAGCAGCTGATTGGTTGGACATCAGCTGGGGAGGGGGGAATATTCTTTCCGGAGAAGCACTTTTGAAGCGAACTGTACGCATCTGATTTTTCAGATATTTTCCGCTCCGAATCTGCGCAGTTCACTACTGCGCATACAGAATGGCGTAGGCAACCGAAACAGCTGTGGGAGGAAGCGCGGGAAACGAGTTGTCAGCCAAAATTCCGGATGGTTATGAACGCCTTCCCAACTTCCGCGATTCCCCTCCATCCCTTCCACTGCTTTTCACAAGCTTCCCCTATCCGTATTTCCAGACGGCTCCGGATGGATGTGAACCCTGCTTAATACGCAACTTTTTCTGTATAATTTCAGATGCGAACAGGTAGCCCAGAATATTGTTAGCGTCGTTAAGAAAGGCGAACGCTCGGGGACGTTCCTTATTGAAAACGGAGACTTCAAGAAAGTTGACATGCCAACCGTGTCTGCGAAACCTGTTATAACTTGAAGGAGTGTAATAACAATACACAAGATGATAATATTATTAATAGGCATCAAAATAAACGTCCGTCATGCATCTCTTGTAACTTCTTTGCGTGGTAAACGTGACTGCAGAGATTTTAAACGTTTTTAACGTTAAAAGGGCCCTACACCTGTCCTACACATAATTTAGTATACCAATAATGACCATACCTGGTGTAAACCAGCCAATGGCCCGATTATACTCAAATAGAAAAGAGTGATCTAAACAAGTGAAATACAATAAAATAATAAATCTATGCAATAATTTGTTGCATTTTTTCACCTGGCTAGTATTTATATGCCATTGCCATTTTCCTCCGAAAGTAGGAAGCCAAGGAGGTGGCCACAGCTTTTGTCTCAACTATCCACCATCGGTTTGACTGGCTAAAGTACCTACTTAATAATTTTACTGTTATAAAACTGAACTTATCTCGACAATACTATTCGTTGTAGGATTCAAGCAATATTCGCAGCAAACAGAAGCTCATGCTGAGCGGCCAATATTCCCCAAAAATTAATGCACTGCACTTCGCACATGGTAGGTATGCCTAGTGACTTTCAACAACATTGGAAAATTACTTCGTGAGCACAGCAACAATCATCCCGAACGATTCTAACAATCACCCTCCAACTAAAACCAGGCTAATGATAGCAAGAAAAACGGAAAACGTTAGAGAACAGAGAAACAAACACAAAGGTCAGAGATAGGGATGGGATATCGATCTCGATAATATCGAGATATCGACGTTTTCCTTCCGATATCCGATATTTTTACATCGATATTTTCACTTCGATAATATCGGAATATCGATATTTACCTCCGATATTATCGGTTTTTTTTAAATTACAAGAAAAATCCTCAAATTTGGTTTGGTACAAGTATGTTATAGCCCCGCCAATATCGATTGTATCGATTATCTCAAATACATCGATCCTTGTGGTATCGATGACGGCTCAATATGGCGTCATATTATCAACTTTCAAAATGAATACGGGAAGACCATTGTAAGGACACCAAAAAATAAGAGTGACTATAACATACTTGTACCATCTATTCAGAAGTCCCAAACAACCTGCTCATTCACGGGATAGTTTCTGGGATTGTTTGTCATTTTTGAGATGCGAGCGCTAGCGAGCATCCAGATCGCTTGACAATGTGAGCGGCGGAATGGGAACTAAACACTAAACTTCTTGTACACCCACCGTCTTGTCTGATACACGTCATCGATACCACAAGGATCGATGTATTTCAGATAATCGATACAATCGATATTGGCGGGGCTATAACATACTTGTACCTTTGGTTTTAAACTTTTGAAGACGGAAGGAATGAACCCGAATGTGGAGATATTTCATTTTCACAACATGTAGGTAGATACAAAACAGACTGAATATTGGTAGAACAAAACTTCAAACTACTTTATTTTCCCATGATTGTCTGAAGGTATGTTTAAGGTTCTTGACCACTCAGTATGAATATTATTGTTAGGATTCCTGAGTGACCAACCCTCAAGAATCCTAACAACAATAGTATGTAGGTACAAAACAAATCGAAAACCTACCGCAGTTTGAACAAAACTCTAAAATTATTAGGTACCTATATGTTTACATTATGTACCTACAGGTACAAAACTAATGGAACAAAGTCCACAAATAGCTTTAAAAAGAAATAAAAAGTTGTATAAAAGTTAAAAAAAGAATTCTTCTCCCACTGAACGAAGGAACAGAAGTTTGTTCCATTGTCTCTCCAATAAGTTTGTTTCTGCTTGGTTTCTCCGTTTGCTTATTTCGGCTCACAAAATGTGAACCTAGTTTTAAAAAAGTAACGTGTGGCTTACTTTTTTTAATTATTTAATTGGGTAGGTATTTCAATTTCTTTCGAAAATATCGGATATCGATTTTTTCATCCGATATTATATCGATATCGATTTTTTCTCTTGATATATCAATTGATATCAATATCGATATTTTCTTTCGATATCCCATCCCTAGTCAGAGAGGACAGTAGATAAGGTAGATTGATAAGAACAATATGGATAAGAGCAAGGTGGCCAACAACTAGGGATGGGTATCGATATATCGGAAATAATATATAAATAATTTTATATCAATATCAAGGACACTCGATATATCGAGTACTTACCTATCGATATTTTATCACAGCATGTCGGTCCTTCTTTTGTCTACCCACCCTGTTTTTGAATCATCATCATTAATCTGAAGCCCACTCTCCTCCGTTTTTTTAATTTGGCAGTTTCAAAGCATGATGAAACATTATCTCCATGAACCTTGTGAATCTAGTTTAACCTGTCATGGCTCTAAAAATGATAGAAGCATTGATCCTTTCTTTCTGTCTACCTACACCTTCCACTTCACGGCTTTCTTTCTATTTTCAATTTCTCGCCCCCTCTCCTAAATTTTTAAATTTATTTATTTAATTCCCCCTTCTTCTTTCTCATTCCACTTTCTATATATATATATATTTTCTTTTCTACTGAGTTCGGCTTTTTGTTTCTTTCTAATTGTATTGTATTAATTAGCAAGTAAGTTGTATTTCTAATTAATGTTACACAATTATCCCCATTTCTACTAAATAAGGAAGGGAATCTTTCGAGGCCACTGCATCTTAGGAGCGGAAGGTCTGAATCTACAACAGTTGTAAGATTCCCTTCCAACCCAAGACGGAAATGTGCCTCCTTGTTGGCAGCACTGGAAAGGCGAGTAGAGGAGGTGTACTGCCTGGAGGGGGTTGAGTGACGTCACAGGAAAGAAGTCATTCTCACCAGGTACTTACTAAAAATACAGTATAAAATACACTGCCAAGGATACTGTGCCACTGGCACAGAAGCTTCCTCGTGGCCTTCACAGTATGTCACCATTAAATTTTCATACATAAAGATTCAGATTGATTAACGGATTAATTACCATAAAGATTCAGATAAATTAACGGAATTATTTACCTGTTATATTTAATAATAAGGCTAGGGTCTGGTATGCTCGTCGTTTGGAATGTACGTGGTGCCAGTGCCACGTGCCACTGCCACCGCTGATTCAATCATGATGAATGTCGTATGGGACCTTACCCGCATCACCCCTGAAAATCTGACAAAAATCCGTTCAAAATTGATGGAGTCCTGACCTAACAAGAAAATCTCGTTAGCGCCTGCGCAGAGGATACCATTGATTCGATCATGATGAAACTGATAGGGGACCATCTAGCGCTAAACCATGGCCGTGGCTATACCCACACAATTCCTGAAAATTTGAAATCGGATCAAAATTGTGGAAGTTATGGCTGTGGCAAGGAAATGTGGACAGACGGATAGACAGACACGAAACCAAATTTGTTCAGGAGGCCCTGAAACGCAAATTGCAAGTGGAAATTTTGATTTTGGAGCACACACAAAATTTTCAATTCGAAAGTGAAAACAAAGCTTCCACTGCCTTGCAGACTCGGAAGCAATACTATCATAAACTACACCTCACTTACATTTTCTTGTTGGATTTTTTTCCCCCCTCAAACGATTCACCTTGCCACTTGTGCATTAAAAGCACTTGTACATGATAAACTTTACTTGTTTCATGAAACGGGCCCTTGATACTGATGTTCAGTTGAGGAGCAGTTTACGGAACTCGAATAGTTCCAATTGTGTCACGGTAACAGTTGGAACTGTGATTAATTTCTAGAATCATGAGGACGGGGAAAATGAAACTCCATTTCAACAGCGTCGTCTTTAATATTTTACTCATTTTTATTCCAATATACAATTTGCAATATAGAGTACAAAATCCAACATCGGCCTCGTTCCAAAATTCCAAGACTAACATGCAGCACAGTTCTAGGGCACTTCCGTTTGGTTTAGTCCTGATGTCTATAACTTATAATTTAACATAATGATCTTTATACGAGTACTTATTATTCTGTGGAGGTGATTCTGTGAAGATTAGGGCTCAAACTGTACTAAGGGGATCGAACTCTTCGTACTCCAGACTTCCATCATATATTATGAAACAGTATTTTACCTTAAGTACTAAGTTTTGCACTAGGTCTTAATCCATAACTTAGTTAATCGATGGCTCACATGTCTGGTTAATATAATAACGAGGTAATTTAGTTTTATGAGAGTAGTAATAAATTGTATCCATGAGCCACATGTGAATATCAGTGAGATGAGCTCAATGATGTGACTATCACCGAAATTTTTATGAAAGTAGTAATAAACTGTATCAATGAGCCACACTGAGATGAAGTACATACCTATAAGTTATTCATTTATGAAGGAACTCGTTGAAATATTTCAACGAAGCAACTGTTGTCAAGAAAATAAAATAACAGTTGTAAATAACAGCTTACTTCCACAGTGGCGTGACGAACCTCAACAGAAGTAAAACTGTCGTCAGAGAACTGTTACTTTGGTATTTACCTAGTTACCCAGTTTTTTCAGTTCGAAATAACCGTGGTATTATAAAGAATGATTCCCTGGAAATAACTGACATTTCGGTGTGTATGTGTGTGTGGAAACCTTCATTTTTGTTGTCTGAAGAAGCAACAGAAACCGATCGAGTGACCTGTTCTTGGTACCAAAGCCAAATTGGGTGAGCTCCTGCAGTCTTCTGAACACCCTACACATATTCCACTAGAATGCCCCTTTCAAACGCTCATTTCTTTCCTGTTCAAACCCTCTTTCTGACGAAGCAACTCTTTCTTTTTTTATTGCACAGTTGTAGGAGTTGTTAAAACGAAAAATTTCCAAAAGCGTCCAAAACGAGAGGTGTTATCAACAGCTCATCAACAACAGCCTGTTGTGTTACCAAAAACACCGAAAACGAAAAAACTTCCACGAGAGGTGTTATCAACAACAGAATGTTGTGCCTTGAAACACACAACAGACTGTTATTGACAACAGTTATTCTCGGGCAACCAACAGCTTGTTGTCGTTTTCTGAAGATAGCAATAACGCCCACCACTAATTTCAACTAAGAAAGGCAAAGTGAGGAATACAATTTGGCCGCATGAATGATTAGGATTATAAATACAATCACTGTGGAGAAGTGGAGTTGGACATTGGTACGCGACTATGAAGTATACTCAATTGTGAGCAGTAAGGTGTGTGGCCAATGCAATTTGAATTTAAAGAGCATCAGTTTCGGCAGTCTACGAAAAACTACATATTGATTTATTAAAAATACGTATAGCTTCAACGCGATCAGTTCATTACCTGTATATAATACACACGTTGCCAGCAGCGCCGATTTTAGTGGAGATGCCCAGGGACCTGATTTTTTTGTTGAGTTTATTGTTGATAACTGCTTGTAATGACTAGTGATGCACAAAAACCAACAATTTACAACCGAAATTTGATGGAATTCATGGTTTTCTAGAGGTTGGATCCACGGAATCATTCTGCCACTAACGTACTGTTGGTTATATGCAATACGTAATGTTGTTGGTTTACTTGAGAGTATCGACTTAACAGTGTTCAGATGGATAGAAATGAATCCCTCGAAGACGAAAGGAATGACAAATTAGCATCAAAAATGAACTTTGCACTCGCAAAAAAAAATCATAAATGAAGGGGCGCCAAGATGTTCAAAGAAAAACGGAGTTATTGAAAGGTTGTCTATTTCCACTAATATACGAAAAATACACTGTTATACCGGTTTAGGTTATCAAATGATCGTCAGCAAACTTTTTTACTGACGATGGTTTGATAACCTAAACCGGTATAACAGTGTATTTTTTGTGTATTAGTGGAAATAAACAACCTTTCATTAGACAGTTATTCTTTACATTCCCGTCATCTTTACATGCACAAGCGTGGAAACACTGATACGGGAAGATGGACCTATGAGCTTGAAGCATTCTCTTCCCGTAATGTGAGTTCTTCGCGTACACGACAAGAGCTCTTCTGCTCGTACACGGGTGGAAT
This sequence comes from Leptopterna dolabrata, assembly GCA_954871275.1. Classification (NCBI taxonomy): domain Eukaryota; kingdom Metazoa; phylum Arthropoda; class Insecta; order Hemiptera; family Miridae; genus Leptopterna; species Leptopterna dolabrata. The sequence goes on along the minus strand of OX940984.1, from coordinate 6,584,895 downwards.
GATTGAAGGTCTTTGGCCAGTCTTCCCCTATCATCCTGACGTACAAGTCCCACGGTTGAACGTGTAAAGATCACGGGAAGAACAAGGACAGCCTAATAACTCCGTTTTTCTTTGAAATGAGTTACCATGATTTCATCGCGAGTTATTTAGTTCGCCCCAAGATGTTGGTTCACAGAGGTCTTTATATATGATGAAAAACCGAATGGAACGCATTCTCTTGGTGGTCAAATCATCTAAAATAATGGCGTTCAACTGCACAGCCAATAGAATGTGGGATAATCGAGTTTGGGGACAAAACGTATGAAGCTAATTTCACATGGAGACGCAATTCCCGACAGCAATTCAGCATGGCAACGCGTTTGCCAGAATTTTTGCCGCAGAGGCGTTCACATAGCAGCGGAATCATAACAAAACGCAAACGCAAAAAACGAACAATTGCTTTAACTCGAAACCGCAAAAATCAACCACAGATGTCGAATTCCAATATGGCTGAACAACCAAACAGGAGAGGTGTGCGCAGTAATCTCTGTGCAGATACGGCAACGGATCTGACAGCGGAAAATATCTGGAGATTTTGATATACTATCCAAGACACTGTGTTGCAATAATCCATTTTGCGTTGGCCAATAGCATTGCAGAACGCATAGCTGTGCCGGACTGCCGTGCCGGAATTGCGTCTCCGTGTGAACCTAGCTTGAGCCTACGAGCTCCTGGGAGCTGGATTCAATGATCCACTCTGCTAAGGGGGAACGGCCGGCCTGGATCTTTCCATTCCGCTCGCAACGTGCTAATCCGATTCCCCCCCCCCATGAACTTCAGGTGTTTGGCATTTCCAAACAACATGGTTGTAAATTATAACAGATCCCTGAATAAATTATTACAAACAGAGATGTTCTTTCCATTTCCTATCCAACTGGGAGCAACTCGAGTTTCGTTGTACTTTCTGGATGGATAGCTGATATCCGCTCCAAAATGGCAGAAATTCGTTGAGTGCGTCTGACTAACCTGATGGGGTGCTCATTCTTTGATTAGCTACTGTTGGTGGGTAAAGAAAATCAACAAAAAAGTCCGATTTGTCGTATTTAAAGTGGGAAAAATGTGTACTTGAAGCCTGGTTCACATGTGTTGCCTAATCCTCAGCAGCAATGTATTCATCACTTTCACAGGCTACCGCACACATACAACTTGTGGCTACTACATGGACGGTGTTGATATGCACAGATTGGCGAAGGGCCTTGATCGCAGTTATGAGAAAACCGTGATAGAAATTATTTCATATTTTTTCACTAGAAAGCCAGAAAGTTTGTATAATTTATAGTACCGCAGTTATGGCAGTTACCTGGTTACTGCAAATCTCAAATATGGAGTTATGCATATTACACAGTCTGTACGCCAAAACGCTCAAATGGCTGAAAGGTGATTTGCACTAAACGCCCCATGTGGTGGAGCTTGGACGGTTTGTGCCAGACCTGTTGCTACAGATTCTGCTAAACATTATCATCAAACCGTTCGAATAAAATTCAAGAATTATGAACAGATTATCTTTGCGTAGCATTGTGCACAACAAATGAAAGGGCAGTTTTTGAGGTCAGGCTGGCAGAAGGTGATCTCGATTTCTGTTCACTGCCATGTGAACACAGTGGCGATCAGCTCCATAGACAGCTTGCAATCACGCAACGCAATGCCACTCCATGTGAAACAGGCTTTACTTCCGTCCACCCAACACAGTACGCAAGAGTATAGGTAAAAAGTTATATCAGTTCAATTTCCAACTGTTGTGAGAGCTGTTAAAACTACTCATTATTATGGAAAAGAATTTACGATTTTGCTAGAATTTTTGCTCAACCTGTTCCTGAGATTCGAATGACCAAATAAAGCCAATCAAATATCAAGGTGGATACAACATTAAATAACTGGTCAGTAACAGCTCACTGGGAGTTGTTCTGAGTTCTCAGTGACTGTTTTTACCCGCTTCGTGGATACTACAATTGTACAGCATACATATCCAACAACTCAATTCTTCACGTCACACCTCAGTCCACCTGCTCCGAACGGGAACCACCTACCTAATGTTGATGGCTCAACCCGTAGTTTTGTAAACCTCCGTTCAAGGTTCCGGACATCAGTAACACGTTAGACCTGAAAGGTTATTTATGGCAAAACTGAACTAGTAATAAGTATCATTTTTCATTGAGCGGTAATAAATGCTCAAATTACGACGAGGCTGTGATTGGTAAATGAATAAAAGTCCACAGTGGATACTGAGTTTTGAACAATGCACCACTCATAAAATCTTGCTAGCTTTAAAACTAATCATGAGATAATACAACGAAATAATCGACTAAAAAATAACCTGAATGATAGACAGCTATGTGCAGCACACACAGCTGCCACGAAATGTGGAACTTGAAATCTAATAAGAATCAAAACAACTCACTACTACTCAAGTTTTACAATTAAGATAACTTTACTATAAAATTACTATTGATGAGCACATGAACACATTTACAGTCGTAAAAAATTCTAAAATCATAGAAAACCTACTCGAAAAGTTGATGTAGAAAAAACTTAGATTATTAAATTAAACTACAATATAACGCTTATTGCACAAACTACAATGGCTTTAACGTAAGTGTATAGGAATTGAACAATCTGAGTTCTATAGGTTGCTCATTCGATCAAATGTGGTTTGTTCCATAAGTATTTTTGTAACGTCACTGAATACTCGCAATCTTTCTGACATGTAAATACGGCGGATGTTATGCATGCAACATTCAATGAGCGTGACGGCAACAGTTGGGTTTTTTTAAATTGGGCGAAAATAATTTTTAAACTGTCGATGCAGTTAGCATTAGCGAAGTGAATAATTGAACCTTTTGCACGTAGGATTGAATATTTCGAACCCTGAAGTCAGGTGTGAAACGTTCGAAATTAGAGACTTTGCCGACTGTAGCGTTAGTGAGGTTTTTGTTGTAGATAAATTTTTAATTTTCGCGGTCGGTCTTTCATCGTGAAGTGATGGATCGACTTTATCCTTTGGCAAACACGTAGCAGAGCCGATGACAACCAAAGTGCTCAGAAGTTGGTCCATAATAAGTCCTTCATAAATTCACCAAATTGTTGTGAAATATAATTATATTCGTGATGTCAGCGGATTCTGGTACAATCACTCTTGATTACGTGCCACCGGGAGAAAAAATTGTGGCCGATGTGTTTACTAAGGGTTCGCCTGCATGCAAACAAGATTTTCGTTCGGAGTTTATGAGTATGAAAATTAACTGGTATGTTGTTGTTTTCTTATTATACTTATGGAATAATTTTTTCCTTTTGATAAACTGATAGCAGAGCTAGACAGTTACTGTTTTGTAACAGTACCGAGTAGGTAAACTAATCGAAACAGTAGGTAATGTTTCGATTAGTTGTATCTCGAGTTCCTTTTTTTCACGCTGCTACGGTTCTTTTGTTAGGTTTATTTTAATTACAAAATCAGTTTATTTCAGATTCTGCGTATTATTCACATAATTCCCCGGTGTTTTCCCTAAGTTTTTTTTGTAACTGCACCTACTTAGTTCCATCCATCAAGTTATTACAGGGTTTATTTTCAGTTAACTTTAATGTGAAGATCCAGGAAGTGGAACATGTATTCAAATAAAACATAAATAGGTAAATATTTTTTAAAAACCTGTAAATTTCAAAGTGATGGCATTTTGGTGCAAAATTCCAGCTTCGGAGAATAGCTGTAAAAAAAGATGTGTGGCGCTTCAAATTTCAGCTAGTGCCAATATGAACGAATTTTGGACAATTTTAATAATGGTATAAACATACCATCAATTAAACTTTGCACGAGTATAACAATCGCGCTGTATTTACATGGCAGCGTATTCGTTAACGTTGTGCAACGGTGTGGTGGATCGTAACAGTCATCAAGCAGGAAAAGTCATCGATTAATTAAAAATTAAGTCTGTTTTAAAAGTGAGTACCAGGGGAATATTTTCATTTAGATCATGTTGAGTTATAAAAAAAGACTGCGGTGAGGCAGAAGTGGTTTAGATGGATTCGACCAGCTCGCCGAAGTAAGCGGTAACTGCGATCAGTTTCTTGTCGAGGAAATTCTGTTCGACTTCCACAGCTCCCCCTGGCCCGACGATTTTAACCAGCTGAAATCAAAGGAGTTTGTATTTTAGTTGAATTTTGTTGAGTTTGGAGATCAAAAATAAGATGATGTTTGGTCATCAATAACTGGATCGGACCCCCTCCGCCACACCGAAACCTAGGCTTGTTGTGCGGAGTGTTCACCTTCGAGACGGCATAAAGATTGTCCTACTAGGTCGTTCACCGACACAATTTCCTCAAGTATGAAGACCCCAAAGATTATGAATCAAATTCAAACTGTTTTAATTGCCAAACATCTACGTGCAGGTCAATGGTCAACATCATAATAAAAATTCAATTTACATAAAAGCAATAATGACAAGCCTGGACTATAAATAGGTGCTAACTCCCGTATAATTGATACCGTAACATCAGTCACCCATACCACAGTACCATCAGTCACTTCATGTACCCGTATTAATTTAGAGAGATAATTGGATTTATGCAGCCACAGACGGTCCGCCAGTATGCCACGCCCCAGAGTGCCCATAGGGAGGCCAGGACGCACCGGCCAAGCCCGGACCCAGCCCACCATCACCACTGTAGGGAAGATTTCGTATGCGTTCTGGGAGATGATTAAACTCCAACTTGGGAAGGGCTGATCTTCATTGTTTTTCTTAAATTTTTTTTGTTTTAAATCGGACGGGTACATAGCCCCTTGTCAATGAGACCAGAAAGATCTATTCTGACATCTGTCTCTATTTTCATTTAAGAAACCGATTGATGGCCTCTTCTCTCACAAAGGAGGCTTGTGGGGGATTCTCCTGCAACGTGGGTGGTATTTATAAACCCTTTCCCGAAGTGCTGGAATCGTGTTGACACTACACCTGGACATTCAAATAGGATGTGCTTTCACTGCCTCGGTACAGAGGCGGAAGACATCAGTCCTGGCTTTGCCAATGTTTTTAACGTGGTACCTTAGGGGAAAATGGCCAGTGAGGAGACCCACGACGGTTCGAAGGTCTTTGCGCCTCCTTTTTGGAAAGCGCTTGTGCCCGCTATGTGGAAAAGCTTATCAGCCGCTTTAATTGTTGCAACCCAGAGGTGATGGTCCAATAAGCGGCCCTTTGCTTGTCTTCCTTTTTTTTTTTTTTTTTAACTCGTAGATTGACAAAGCTCCTGGTGATCCCGAGCTGTGGTTCGGAACCGTATAGGATAGACTCTGATGCCTCTTTTTGCAAGACGATCGGCGGTCTCGTTACACTCAATCCCCTCACGACCCGGCACCCATAGCAGCGTGATTTTGTTGCCGTGGGCAGCCTCTTTGAGGGAAGTCAGGCAACTCCAGGTCAGCTTAGATGTTATGGAGAAGGACGAAATGGTCTTTAAAGCTGCCTGGCTGTCAGAGAGGATGTAGATCCTTGTGCCGAGTCTTTTCCTGGCAACCTCTTGCGCACAAATTTCTATAGGATGGGTTTCTGCTTGGTAGATTGTGGCTGCGCTCCCAAGGGGCTTAGCCAAACCAAAGTTTGGCCCATGTACTCCGAGCCCAGCCCTACCCCCCCATCACAGACCCGTCTGTGTACCAGACGAGTGAGCCTGGTTCAGGCCTCTTTTCCAGGTTTCACAATCATTTATGATGACCTTGAAGGGTAGGTCGGAATTCTTTCTTTCTAACATGAAATTGGGAACCAACCCTCAGGTACTCTATCATCTCCTCTGTGTAAGCATTCCAGGAATTCGCATTCTTGGTCGCGTTCTAGGTCTTGCCCATGAGGCATTTGAATTTTTCGTCATTGCAGTGTCCTGAGATTAATTAGCCTATTAATGCCTGTCATAGTCTTGACGTCAAATGTTCGTTGTTCGGCTATTCAAAAGGTCTATTCCCACTCTGGGGATCCAGCCTTTGTTTGCCCAATACTCTGACCGCCATTTGTGATTAACCTGCCTGGCTATCTCCTCGTTACAATCTTTGTAATACATGTGCGTATACGTGTCCACGTGCTCTCTGTTCTGATATCTCCATTGTCAGTCGATCCACCATTTCATTGTTGGGTACACTGACATATGATGGGCACCGCTGAACAGGTATACTATATATAGCTCATATGTTCGACAATCAGCTATTATACCTGGATTGTCGAACGTCAATAATTATAATAGGAATATCAACGATAGTCTGTAGACAGAAATGCAGACATTAAAACATGCAGTGCATTCTGAACCTATGCAGACAATATAAATATCCAACAATTTACAAACACACAGTAAGTATGTATTTCGTCATTCAGCGTACAAAATTAAATCCGAACTGTGAATGTTTATTTTTCACGTAAATAGAATTCTCGACTGTCTTCGACCATTCCACGTTTCTCAAAGTTTCCCTTTAGATCTGGTACAAAACTATGGAAAAACAAGTCCTCGAACAAATCTTCTGTCATCCATACAATTGGCCTGATTTAAACTGAGACCGTTCCTCACTTCAATCTAATGACGGTATAAATCCCAGTTCGTCATTATGCCCAAGATTATGTATTACGATTTCGTTTGCCAGTACCTATCAATATTTTCAGTCAACAAAACTAGACAATTTGTAAGTACCTGTTCTGTGTTAACATTTTTTGGAAGGTAGTAGACAATGTTGGGAGATATGGCCATCGCAGCATTGTAGAGGGCTTCTCCTCCACCGGGAAGCTGGAATAGAACATTACCGTCGTTACAAGAATTATATTTTAATTTTTTTTAAAATAATATCGGTTTTAAATCTACAAATTATGAAAACCTGTCTTCACATTACATGTCTATCCAATTTAGAGACCAAACTACGGTAGAATCAAGTTTGCTGTCAATTATAGAATTTATGGAATAAATACGTAAGGTGAGGTCGCGCAAAAGCACGAATCCACTTTTTCTTCTACCAGGCTACCTCAATATTACTGACTTTTTTTTTCAGTTGTTCATTGACAGCTGATAGATTTTTCAGCTTTTTATGAGCAATTGATAGAATTTTCAGCTTTTTAGGAGCAACTGAGCTATAACGAATGTCTAGACCCTGCATGAACTTTCGTTAACTATCTTTAAGAGTTCTTGTAAAACCTGACCTCTGTTCTTTTGGAAGTTTCTAATGATACCTACCAAATGTCTATCTACCAAAATATCCATTAAAAAATTAGAAACAAATTTAGGGCCGATTTCACCAACATTTTTAATCAAGGTTAGACGATCCTAATCACGATTTACGTTGCTTAATCATGGTTAACAGAACTGTTCGATTCCACCACAGTCGGTTTAGCATTAACCATGATTAAGAACTAATCGGCCGATTTTGGTCGATTAGCGTTCTTAACCACAATTAGACAACCATTTTGGTTTATCATGCAACGAAACTACGTCAAATACGTCTTTCTTATAGTGATTTCGGTATTATATTTACACCTACGATGCCTCGCGCATTAGTGCGTGCTTTCGAATTATCATTCCAAGATGAAGATGATACTGTCGACCATCCTAAATAGACAAGGGAAAGCAGTGAAGATTTCATCGACTTTTCAATGCGGTACCGACTATCAAAACAACTGTTCTCAGCGTACTGGAACAAATAGAAGGCCGTCTAGAATCCCGCCGACTGCCAAGTAAGTTACATGCAGAACATTAATAGAAAATAATGTACCTACATGTAACTGCATATTATTTTCGCATGTGTAACTGTACCTGTTACAAGTTATTGTGCATGTAGGTAAACCATAAGATGACAAATTTGAAATATTTAGGTGCGCACTTATACTAGACTGGACTTCTATATGCAATTGTTTTTTCGAATAATGATCATATTAAATAACAGTAATCTCTAGGTAACATTTTTGAAGTAGGTGTAACAGTATCTAGAGGGATAGTAAGTAATGCTTTTCATAACGAGGTTATTCTTTGCAAATCTTTTTTACCTTTAATCATTACGCCCAAAAACTTTTTGAAAATATATATTATAAAGCCACAGGAATTTGTAGTATTTATGTACAATTCGGCAATACTGGAACGTACCTATTTATGTATATAATGAAAACCAAAATGTATTTTTTTAGGCGCTGAGTAATTGATTTATTAAACCTATTATCACTATTTCTTTTCAGATTGGCAAGACAACCAAATGGAAATGGAGAGGATGAATAATGAAAGGCGAATTTGAGTTTTCACGTAGTATTGTTCTAATAAATAAAACCTTTTTAATTGACATTTCTCAATCACCCAAGCTTTGGCAAGTTCATTTTAGGAGGTACCTACCTACATCATAAATTTTTAAGTCAAAAACACTGTGTAACGATGAATTGATAGTAAATAATCAAAAAACAGGAATTGCTATTTAGGTCCTAATGGGTATGTAGGTTGTGAAATATAATCGTACCTACGGTAACAAAGTTCTCAAGTAAAAGGTAGAAGAGTAATTCTGAGTAGAGAGTTGAATTCGTCGCATATTCACAGTTTTCTTGCACTCAACATAGTAGTTATTTTTTTAGGAGCTCTACAAGTAAATTTTCATTCGACACTTCGAAAGCTGGATCCCCCTTCCTTTTTTTTGGGGTTCATTATTAATGTTATACCTCATGATAATAGAAATGGCATAGAAAACAATCACTAAAATGACAGGCGATTGAGTCTTGACAGCACTAAATAACCTGGTTTTGTTATAACCTCATTACACCACTGCCTTGTTGATACGGAACATATAGCATCCATAGTGAAGTAAATTGTGGTTAGCTAACCAAGATTAGTGGGATCCATGATTTGCATGGTGGAATCCTAACGACGTTAATCACGATTAAAAGGTTTGGTTAACTCAAATCTTGATTAGCTTAATCACGATTAGTGAGTTTTTGGTGAAATCGGGCCTTAGAGTTTAAAAAAAAGTTGTAAAAGATCGAAAGGCGGAAACCGGACTTACAGTTATCGACTCCAAGGAATACGTGTGAGTGGTCAAGTAGCCGGGTCCACCCCAGGGCGGGGACAGGAACACGACATCCGCCTGCAGAGATGGCGCGAGCTGAAGGAAATCCCCAACAACAAACTCAATTCTCTCCTCCACGCCGTACACCTTAGCATTGTTACGGGCCAACTCGATTTTAACTGGATCGATGTCGATTGCGATAACTGTAAATTGAAATCATAATGATGAGCTGATATCATGATAATTATTATTATGCTGGGATCAGTCTGAATTGCAGGCTACGACAGAAAATGCGTGACGCAGATTTCTAATGGTTTTCACCTCCAGCCAATCTGTAGCTAGGTAAATGTAACTCTGTTAGTTTCATCTCACCAGAATCTTTAATCACTGGTTGGTTGGAAAGCTCTCAATTTATCGTAAAATACGAATAGAATATTATCAAATAAATAAATTAAAATCAGAATTGAGGAGGATGAAAAACTGCTGGTACCCCAACCTCCTGTACCTCACAAATCTGGTCAATGGATTTTTATTGGTAAATCGAAAAATTTTGTCCCAATAATCGAACGCTATTTATGAGGCAGTTCCCAAGCAAATAGGTACACTTAGAAAATAGCGAAATCGGAAGAAGCCGCCCCCAGAAAAGGGAGGGTGATACCCTTAACATTGGCCATTATTTAAAAGCTGCGGTATTTTTCCTGTAAAAATGGCAGGGTAGTATGTATTAATGTATTAATCAATGTAGGTATACCAACCTCTCTCGCAAGTAAAGGCGAATTGTATGGAGTTTCCTCCAGCGCCGCAGCAGGCGTCCACAATCAGGTCACAACGGCAGCGCTCTGCAATGTATTTACTCACTTTTTCCGGAGTAACCGAATACCAACTCTCTGGGGAAAGAAAGTAGTTGTAAATAAATGGTTTGATTCATCGTATGACTAAATTGGTTGTATTGATTGTAATGACTTGATTCACCAATGAATCAAGTCATTTTTTTACAACCAGTTTAGTCATGAATACAACTGGGAATACAACCAATTTGGTCATATATTATTATGACTAAACTGGTTGTATTCACCGTTGTATTCATGACTAAACTTGTTGTAAATAAATGGCTTGATTCATCACATGACTAAATTGGTTGTATTCACGATTGTATTCACGACTAAACTTGTTGTAAATAAATGGTTTGATTCATCTTAAGAGTAAACTGGTTGTTTATCGTATGGTTGTAAATAAATGGTTTGATTCATCGTATGACTAAGGAGCCACTCTTGCTCCCTTGAAGCTTTCAATAGGCCAATCGGCCGCAGCGCTCAGCTGAACAAATAATAGAAGAGATAGCGAGTTTTTCTCGCCCTCCATACCCACCAAAAAGGTAACATGTCCAAGACCAACAACAAAAAACGCTGCAAAGTCCTTGTCACATGGGGTTTATTATTCTACAGAAATGTTGGCTGTACCTACATTTATTGTTTGTTTCATGTGAAATAATTGAAATAGCTATTTCTGATGGTTTCCACCAATTTTGGCCCCCAAAACACAAATTAGGTAGGTACGATCTTTTTTTTTTTTTTTTTTCAAATTATCCATGATCATTGGTAGTGCCACTTAATCGTCTTGATCTACGTGTTGAAACTTTTCCTAGTGCTATTCTACAAATTGATGGTGATTTCAGACGATTTCGCAGGTTTTTGCCTCATAAAAAATCAATTTTGGGAGCTGAACATCTGGTACAACCTCAATTTTCCACTCCTTGGCCAAAATCGACCTCATATTCGATCTTCTCGTCCCCAAAAACATGGAAAACGATACCTCAAAAGCTCATGTTACCAACATGTTGCTAAAACGCAAAAAGTACCTATTTTCACACACATTTTCACTCACAACACCCCTGGGTATATTCCGATCGGGCTGAAAAGTTTCGGGACACAACTAGGGCCCAAATAGAGCATGTGTGCGAAAGAACGACTTTTTTAGACCGAAAATGAAGCCTGTACACGTGATACGGCGGACGGCGTACGGCGTACGGCGGACGGACATTGCATTTTTTGAATCTACGCACCTTGAAACGGAAAAGAAAAAAGTTTGAGGGGGGGTTATAAAAATTTTTTGCTGAGCGATTACATAGGTGTATTATTCAGAGAATAATAAACCAAAATTAACAGTTTTTTTAATTGAATTTATAAGTCAATTTTTTGGCTACTGCTGGTGCTTGCATATCCTTCATCCCACCAGAATCTGAAAACCTGTTCCAGGCTGCACCTATCAAAAATACTCATAAATGCAAATGTGAAACAGCATCAACTAATAACTCACCCTCATCAAGCAGAATCCCTTCATCGAACTTGGAAAAGAGCCTGTACCTCTGGTACCAGTACTTCTTGAGCTTCTCGTTCTGCCGGATCTCCTCGGGCATGACGGTGTTGGGTTTCCGTTTCCTCAGTTTCCTTTTCCTCCGTTTCAGAGGCCGCTCTTTCCTCTCGGCTCCGCTGGCGCTCCCTCCGTACTCATCCGCCGACAGGAAGTTCTCCTCTTCATCGTCCGTCGTCGTGTCGTCGTCTTTCTCCGAGAAGTCGTCCGGCTCAAGCTGTCGGTTCTCGACAGTCCCTTTGAGCGGCTCGGCTTCCCCGGTCGCTCCCTGAAGGAACTGTTTCGCCTGTGGAACGTGTTCCAACAAAACACAATGCACTCTAACTACTGCAAATAAGTAGATTGGAAAATTAGGGAAAGAAAAACTCCAGATACCACCAGGGTAACGCCCTGGTGGCTAATTATGTTGGAAATGACTGCTATGTTAATGGACTGTTCCTCCAGATTTTACCAAAATAAGATGTGATCAAATCTGAAAAGCAAACAGTATATTAGGCGAACCTTGGAGGGTGAATGCAGCGCGAACCGCTGATCATCCTATACCTATTACAGTACAACTTCCTTATAAAATGGACACCCATGAAGAATGGGAAATTTTCTATTATAGAGAAGTGTCCGCTACTGAGAAATTATCAAACAAAAGATATTAAGCAAACTGAGTCAGTACAATGGACAAATTACAGAGCGGTTTATAATATTCCAGAATAGAAATACAGTCTGTGTAGATAGATGGTTGGGGGACGGTCTTTGAGTAAAAAAAATTAATGAAAAGGTATCGGTGGTATCTGTTGTACACAATCATGTTTCTTTGCGATTCACAATCGTGTTGTGGTTCATTTTCCCGTTCAACCCTTAAGAAAAAAAAGCCACATTCTACTACCGAGCTATTCGGCTATCAGCAACGCAGAGCTTCAAGGACCAATTATTGGACCCAAAATCGGACGTTCAAAGCGAATTTCGAGACTTCTAGTCCGTGGTAGCTAAGTGAAGTAAGGCGACTAAACTAGGTACTAACATAATGACAGACAAACAGGGGCGTTGCACCCATAAGGCCACTGCCCCGGCACCAAAAAACACAGGAGTAAAAATAAACTCCAACCGTTGTTCAGTTGGCATTTGAATTTCCCTCTGTACACTGCACCTGGAATTGTCACAAAGTTCAACAGCGACTCGCCAGATTTCTCTGGCTATGGATATTCAATATTCTCGTGTGTATCGATGTCCTGCAATAGAAATCGAAACCTAGGCTCCTGAAACTGACGGGTGGGGGTGTTCCCATGGCTACTGAGAAAACTGGCCCGTCCACGCATGCTCACCAAGTAAAAATGTTGTTCGCCACGCCCACTTTGGGCTCTGTCTCCAGAATCTGATTTCCACCCCAAAATAGTTCCTTTTCAAAATCGACTCGATCCCTTCGATTCAATTTGTCATCTCGATACGAGATGCTTCTTCATCTTCTGATTTATTTTCATTGTCTCGTCTCACGCGCGTATTCACTTTCTCTGTTGAGTCTGTTGTCAGTTTTAAATTTTTTGCGTTCAGTCCGGTTCTGATGACAGATTTGTATTTGTGGTATCTACGTGCGTTTTGTCCTGTTTGCTGTTTGCGGATTGACCAGAATCGTAACACACAGATAACTACCTAGCTTCTAGTCAATACTCTCCATTCAAGTAGGTAACAGCTGACGGGTCGTTGTTTTGTTGTATTTTAGGTTACTATATTTTTGTAACAGATGAATTCGGTGGTGGCTATTTGCAGTAGAAATTGTCAGTTTTCATACCACGATACAGTGCTGATTAAAAGAGATAAGCTTTGCTGAATATCACTCTAACCGGTAAACAAGGGAAGGTTGTTGTTGCCTTCGGGTATTTTGTAGACAAATCTGCTGGTTTTGTGTTCTGGTTTGGTGCCCCACCGTTTGCAGAGCCCACGCACTGCTACTATAGAGAAAATATATACATACCCACATGCATACAGATATTATATTTATAGGATATTGATAAAGTACCCTGTTGATGATTGTTGAAGGGTTTCCATCTTCGACAAACGTGATGTGAAGGTTAGGACGAGGGAGTTTGAGAAGGCGGTTGTGGTGGCGGATGTTCCGCTTGCGGTAGACGACTCGAGCTTTACGAATGCTCGGCTGGTCCTCGTCGAATCGGAAACCCATCAAGTTGAAAGCGCCTTTCATCCGGTCAACGCTCGCCTCCCCGGGATCAACCCTGCAACGGAACACTCGCATCATCACATTCAGTGATTTACCAATCAGTGGCCGAGCTACCCACGGGGAGTTAGCTTGGCAGTGTGATGCTTGGCTAACGGGATCACCTACTTCCTCAGTCATTAAGTAAGTTGTTCAATATCTTTTGAGCAGAGGTGGAGGAACAGATGAATTAAGTAGTTGACTGGACGCCTGATACTGACCAGCTGTGACACAACCAACGTGACGGGTAATCCAGGGAATAATTATTGTAGCACTTTAAACGGAGTTGAGTCCAGTAAACCTCCAAGTTCCCTAGTATACCATCAAGGTTTTACGATATTTGTCATACAACATAGCAAAATGCGAAGTATTTTTATTATACTAAGTTATCCGAATAAATTATACATAATTATATGTTTTTTAAAAAATTGCCAATAGGGGTACTGCAATACGTTCTGTGGAGTACCTCAGGCATAGAATTTGCAGTAAGGGCCAAAGGTTCAGAGTGTGAATTAGCGGATTGAGGAAACAGTATACAGACGAATCCACTTAATGGGGTCACCAGTTAGCGTGGGCATCCGCCTACTGCGGGCAAACGCTCAGCTCCCGATCCCAGTGTTGAAAAACACGGTTAATGATGGTAGTAGGTCGGATTATGCGGGCAGATCGGAGGTCAAACATGATTGTTTCCTCTGTAATTTGACCATACTGAGGAAGAAGAGGACACCGATGAGACTAATGGTTCACCAGTAGCAGCAAGAGAGGCACAAAAATGTACCGAAATTGAGGAAGTTTTTCATGCAATTGTGTAACGAAAGTAGTCCGTCTGATCAGCTCGAATCATGCGTTGACTTCGTCAGTCAGACGCGCATTGATAAGTCAATACAACGCGTCATCACTTCTTATTTTACTAAGTAGTAATGTTCCTCTTGTTTTCTTGACCCGAATATCAATTATAATTGAATAACTTATGTTGACTTGGCGAAACACACGACGCTATTTTCAAGTTTTCCGATTTTTTTGAAAGATTGTCTTCCCATTTCGGTTTAAAGGGGTAACCGCTTAATTTGGGCAAATGGGTATGGTCCCGACGTGCACACATTAAGCGGATTCGACTGTAGTAGTTTACTGGGAGATGCTGTGGCTCCAGTTCAACAAGAGGGGTTATCCAAGGGATACAGGTGGACGGGTTATGCTACTTATGAAATCTTAAAATTCAGTGGGTGAAACCTGTACGCACTAATTTGGAAGAGCGAACAAGGTGAATGAAAAAAAAAAAAAACTGTACATCCAGTGATCTGCTGTCTGTGTGGGGGCCTTTGTTGCGCACGGGTATTTACTTTTGTAGACAATTAAATTATTAAACATACAATTAAATTGTTTAAAAAAAATACTGTTTCTCTTTTGGCCTGTACATGGCTCACATTAAACGACATTTTAATACAGTACAGGGCATTTCATGTTTATTTTCGGCACCATTATCTCAATTTTTGTCTCCCTGTTTGATTGCATATTATATTTAATTTGTTTCCTGAACATTCCACTATGTTTGCCGTTCTCTGCCGTCAGAAGAAGAGGAAGCCCAAACAACAAATCCAAAACGCCATAAGTAAGTGCACTCTTTTCACTAACCTACGTTCACCAGTGGCTTAACCAACAAATCTGAACATTCGATAGTTTACGTACATTCTTTTAATGTTTTTGACCAGTTTCGGACCCTCATCAGATGAGTCGCAGTTGATGACGGTGCAGACGTCACTGCTCTTGGCTTCCGACTCGTCGTACGACGTTACTGAATCCAGGTGCGGTGGAGATGTGACGCTTTCTCTTGGAGAAAACGTTGTCAGATCGCCTACAAAAAAGAATTCGAACATAAAAATTTGACGTATCAAGTGTTTTAGGAGTAGCAAAACGTGTTAGGGCCCCCACGACTTAGGTTTGCCCCTTCTCCTGAGTGTCAGCCATCTTTAGGAAGTAGATCAGAGCTGGAGTGCTGCCCAATTCCTTTCAATACTTTTACAGAGACCCCCCCCCCCCCTCTCTCTCTCTCTCTCTCTCTCTCAACCATCCCTTTCTACACAACAGAGCTAATCATCTGTGACATAATAATCTGAATAGTAACGCTTTGGACACATCAGAATTGAGCAACCAATTCTCCTGTGATGATGATCTGCTAAGTCAAAATTAGATTGCAATACGGTAACTATATCATTATATCCATAAACTTTTTTTGTAGAGTGAATTCATACTTGAAATGTAATTGTGCAGTGGAACATAGGTTTTTTACTTTCATATCAAGATAAAAGTGCATTTTTAAAGCAAAAATTAAAGGTGTTTTATTTATCAAGCGAACTTATAAAAGGAGGGGTCTCCTTTATAAGTTGCTTTCCAGCAGTTTAACAGTCCAATGGTTATGCTCTGCCTTTTCTAGAAAACATCAACTACCAGGTTATGCTTTCATTAGGAGACCTACCATCCGATTGGGACAGCTCGAGCGAAGGGTGCTCGGATCTGGCCACACCAAAGATCTCTCCTATGATCGGTGCAGTCATCAAGCTTGGAGCTTTCTGGGCTTTGTCATCTTCCTCCATAGCACACTCCTGTCCAACCGTGAGGGCCCGAAGGCTGCTGAGGAGGTAACCTACGGAGTTGGCTTCTTTTCTGAAAGTACACTGTATCATCAAAACACCCGAAAAGCCCAGTGTAAATCATCACAAGTTATCTTGTATGAAGGTATCCTCATTTAGAAGGAGTATTCACCATTTCGAACAGATAATTAAACGAATAATACGTACACAGCTGAAGCCTTCGACTTTCCTTTCTTGCGCTGAGCAGGCTGTTTCACGGGCTCGTCTTTGCTTATGTTCTCTTTGTTGCCTTCGTGATCGCTATCGACCAGAATCACAGTCACGTCGTCTTTGGAGGAAGGATCGTCAATGGTGTAGTCGTAAACTGCAAAAGATTTTGTTTATTCGAATAACTGGAGAATTTGTCGAGCGTTCAGAGTTCTGAATCTATAGGTGGTGACGGTGACTACTCTGCTGAATCTCTTCAAAATGCTTATGTCAACGTACAAACATATGGAATGGAGAGCGGTTTCAGGCTGTTATGCCCTTCATCAGTCCAGAGTTGCAGAAGGATGCTGTTCCTACACGACCACAAGTGGAAATGAAAAAAATTCCGTTTTCATTTTCACTTACGCGTGTAGGAACAACTTCCTTCTGCAATTCTGGACTGATGAAGGATACAACAGCCTGAAACCGGTCTCCATTCCCTAAGTATGGTTATACGTTGAAATTAACATTTTGCACAAATTCAGCAGAGGAGACATCAACTATCCTGATCTCCTGTATTTATTCGAACAGTTAAAGAGTTGATATATTACTCTGGAATTGAACTCTGAGTTTATCCCATGGGGATCTGTTAACAATCGAAATGCTTTTATTTCAACTCTTGTCTCTGCAGGCTTCACAAAATTCAATCAGAGATGAGTTTTTACAACTTGGAACAAATCTTGCAGTGGTGGAGGATCCCAGTCGGATTTATCTGAGCCTCTGCTCACCGAATTTATTTGAGCAGAGGAAAACGGTCGCGCAAAACTTGGTAAATACTGCAATGGAAATGGCAAAATAACCACGCTGCCGCTATCACAAAAAATTGCTGTTTCAGAGCATTCTCGCTCCAACTTTGATTTGAACAAGATGAACAAGATTTGACAAAATTAAGGATGCCCTCGGAGACCTGCTTTTTTATTATTAATAATAATAATGGCTCAAAATTGAGTTTTCTTGGTCAAAAATCGCTTGAATATTAAATTTAAAAAAAAAAAAACAAGTTTAGGGAGTGTGAGTTAAGACGGCTTTCTCCGTCTGAAGCTTTTTTGCGCAAAAATAACAGAAAATTTGGTTCAGTTTTCCTCTTGAACATCGGTAAAAATTGCGATAGGGACAATAAAGTCCCGATTATCCAAATGGGACCGAGGGATAACGGCAATTTGGATAATCCCGAAACATATATCCGCGAGAAAACGAGCGGATGGCACTTGACTATGCGCGCCTTTAAAAAAAACGATAGTACTACGCTCTAGGTTTTGAAACTCTAAAATAACGGTATGAGTGTTCGTTAAGTACTACAGTGAGGAGAAAAATGAAATCGTAAATACAAAGTAAATTTACCTATAGTTTTATTTAAAAACCAATCAAGCAGGATAACATAATGAGCGTATTTTCTAAGAGACCAACTTGGATTCACCCTTCAACATACAACATTAATCAACCTTTTACAGTTTTTAATAATAAAAATCAGAATTTGAACAATTTATTGGCCTTTGAGTAATAATTTATTGTTACCTATGTCATACTACCTTCCCCTATTTCTGGTAATATTATGGAATTCATTCCAATTTCTATCGATCTTCTAGTTTGAAAAACTCAATTTTTGGTGCAAAAACACAATATCTCCTGTTCTATTAATACTGGAAATTACATTTTCCTATCTGGAGTCACTATTTTATACCATCTTTCGTCATTGGTGAGCAGTGTGCGGTAATTTTAAGTAATTTTTATATCTAATTTTCTTAACAAATTCCACCAATGTGTTCACAAATGGGCTTTTGTGGTTCAAAAAAGTTGAAAAATGCCATCAAACCCTTGGTACAGAGATACACCTAAATGAAAACAATAGATTTGTCGCCAATATAAATCGAATATTATTGGGACATGGTAATTCTCTACTCAAATTCAGAGTGTAAAAGTGAGAAGATCAACACTGCCCATACTGTACAGACAGAAAAGCTGGAGACTAAATGAAAAAATTATGGTCACTTTAAAAAAAATACATTATAATACACTAATAATAATAATAATACACTATATTATAAATACTACATTACACTATATTTTTTTTTTTAATAAAGAAATCGTCAAAAATATAGTTTCAACGTCACAACCTTCAAGAACAAACTGTGACCAGCATGGCTGAGCCCGATTCAGACAAATAAGAAGAAGAAGAAGAACCTCCCCATACTGCTACTTTCGAGAAAGGTTATTTTACGATTTCCTATCTCGACAATGTTGTTTTTCACAAGTTTCGAGTAGATTTCGAGTTTTCGCGATCGGGTATCGTACAATTTTTGCCAATTTGAAGATATTTTGCAAGTTTGTAATTTGATAAGACTGATCAAGTCGCCGTTCTATTCGATAAATCCTCTAGTAATAGAAGTGAGATGTGTTGAAAACGCCGTCGTGAAGTAGGTTTCAGATAATAATAAGTACGCATTGTGTTTGTATAATATAAAACAAGCGATGAAGTCAAATTTCAGATTACTAAGGCAGTGTTTGTCTGAGAACGCGCGTAAGTATTCGAGCGACGTCGGCGAAATAAAAATACCCAAAAGGATCCCCAGGAGCCCGACGGACATACTCAAAGCTCTCAGCAGCACAGTCGGCGTCGATCCAACAGCAGCTCACTACAAATTTCACGATGATCCATATTTGATGCCGTACTCTAACCCCAGCAAACGATCCTTCGCCCTCAGCCAGGAAGCTGGCCGCAAAGCCGCCCAATGGGTACGTCAAACACACGCAGATCTTTTCCAGCACAAAGTTGCCGATCCAGTGATAGAAGCTTTTGTTCCCAAAGCCGAATATAACGACGACAGCGCAGTCAACGAGCAGGTACTTGAGACTTTGATAAAAACGCTGCAAGTTTCAGATGTCATGACAGTGTACCACATATTGAAGAAACGACAAATCGACGTTGGGGTAGCGACGAAACAACGGATTTTGGAGTTGGTCTGCTTCTACAACTGTCAGGATCCTTTGTCCGATCAGTGGGTCGAGGAGAATTGGTTTAGACAATCCAATGAAGGCAAAGGTACGATTCAAAGATTGGGTAAAAAAACGTGGAAAGACGGCGGGTTTGCTGAGAAACTATTCGAAGAAGTCGTCCAAGGCGGTGGAGATGTGTCTAGCGCCCATTCCGTCCTTATAAGCGGCATGCTGAGGCACGGACAGGTGGACAGAGCGTGGAAATTGAAAGAAGAATGCAAACAGAACGGCGTGCAGCTCAGTGTAGAAGTTTACAATGCTTTGTTGAAGAAATCCATGTTTCTGAGGGAGTCTCACAATATGGTGTGGCAGCTGATGGTGGAGCTAATGGGCGAAATGCACGCTGCGAGGATACGACCGAATTTGGAGACTATGAACAGCGTTTTGCACAGCCTCGAGGTCATGGCGGGCAATAAGAATGCACAAATGAACGCCTTGAGCGTACTGGCTGAGTTCAAAGGACTAGGGATCGAGCCTAGTCTGGCGTCCTACGCTCATTTGATCTATATTTTCCAAAGAAACCAGGAAAAGTTATCGGGGTTAATCAGGAACATCCTTGACACTTTGGAGAAGAGTCCAGAACACACTGAGCCGAAATCACCAAGCGATAACATGTTTTTCACCAGAGCTATGGAAGCTGCAGCGAACACGTTAATGGACAGGGAACTTGCAGAAAGGTTGGATAATTTGCTGCACAAATCGAATTACAACTTGATTGGCAACTCGTTTAGTGAGTCCGTCTACTACAGATGTTACTTCTTGCTGTTGATGAGAACCAGCGAAATCGACGAGTTTATGGACGTGTACTATAAATTCGTACCAAACATCTACGTTCCTGAACTGGGAGTTACACTAGAGTTGATGAACACAGTGGAGGCACAGATGGGCTGGAAGCACGTCCCCAAGCTCTGGGGTGATGTTGTGCTCTTCGAACAGATCAGAGCGAACCTGGTGGCCAAACTACTCACACTCGCTGTCCAGGGTGCAAAAGAGGAACCGGAGTTGACGGAGGCGATGGCACAAGTCGGTTGGGGCGTTTGGGAGAAATTACAAACGGGGATCGTCAGGAATTTCGAGTGGACTGGAGAAATGATGGGCGACATCCTCAACCTTCTAGCTACAGGTGAGATATGTTGGAAGTATCAACCACATAGGACTGCTATTATTCCTCATTATTTGGGTTTGCCATACGTATTTGAGTTCAAAGGTTAACTTGAGGTTTCGCAGAGACTTTTAGGTTTAGGAGTCACCGTCTTTGGATGGGAAGTACTAGTCTGATTTATCGTACATAATACGTTTCAGAACAAATTTGATTCTTTGTATGTCATTTCTGCCTGCAAAATCCTTGATATGTGCCAAACTGATTTGGAATTAGGAGGATTAGTGTGGTTTGGTCCCATGTACAATATAATGGTCCCTATGTACCTGTTGTTGGGGTCCTGGGTGGCTCAGGTGGTAGAGTACCTGCCATCCTGTCCATTCTGGGCTGCGAACGGATAGACCACATCGATCTATAAAATCATGGGATCGAGTCAAGGTCACAGCAGCCCTGTCCCCACCTATGGGGGTGTGAAGCGAAAGGGACGGCGATAAAGCTGGAACCGTTGATCTCGGAAGTTGACAATCAACGGCTGGGAGAATCCGACGAGCTGAATCCTCGTAACCTCCATACATGCCCACGCCTGCAGCCAGCCTGGCCGCCCAGCCAGGGCCCCTCGTGGGCTGTTGCACCATGGTGGGAGGGCGGTTATTTATTAGGTTAACTCAAAATCGAATTGTAATTTTTGTATACCCATACACAAACATGAAATTCACGCGATTTACATAAACATGATTGTGCGAAATCTATGAACAACACCGTGGCAGACGTTTCATGTTTGTGACTACAGCTCGCTCATTACTGGTAACACAAAAATAATTTTCGACTTCGGGAAAGTCTTAACATTTCCTTAAGAAAAAATTCCGTTATATAATTCGTGAGTTTGTGTTCGTGTCGGCATCAGGGTCAAAGGGCTAACCGATTTTCATGAGGGTGGTCTCATTGTGATCAGCGAGTTCTGGCCTAGTTATAGATGGAGACGCTCGATCCTCCAGACCGTCTCTTTGATCGTACTCATGGTCGTCCCTAACAACAGCGTCAGAGTTCGTGCTTTTGGTTGCTACGGCCAAGCCAATGCCGTGGATCACTTTCGACCCCAAGCCAGAATAAGGCGGGTGCTATTGGGAAGAAGTTTTCAAGGTGGTTTCAACCGTACTAAAACGATTTTTGTGGGATTTATTCGACGATCGTGATTTCATCGTCAGAATAATCGTGGAGTTGATAGGTGGTTGCCCTCATGTTTCTTACCGTCCCACGTGATTCATAATAAGATCATGAAAATTCGTGTCCAATCTTGAGAATGGAGATGCTGGGATGATGTTTGGTTAGAAGCGGAGTTGAAGGTTTCACAAGGGGTTCCTGGGTAGTGATGAGATTCATCGTCAGACTAATCGGTTTGAGTATTAGAGGAACCCACAGTTTTCATTTTTCCAATGGACATATGAAACAGACTGGTTCGTATCTGTGAAACTACCATTATCATGTGAGAATTTTCCGTGGCTTCACTTTGATGCCTACCGCTCTAGCGCTCACTATATTCGGTACACAGGGTTTCCCTGCTAGTATAACATAATCCTGAGCACTAGAAAAATCTGCCGGCAGTATTGGACCTAACATATCACACCCCTATGCACAATTTCTGCACTCAATTTTAACCTGAGGCTCGACCTTTTTACAGGGAAAGAGCTCGGTAAAGCTAACATCATCATGGACGCGATCGACCGGCAGCAAGACTCGATGATGGGAGAGCCAGCCGTTGACGCCCTGGGGAAGTACGTGGACGCCTGCCTGGAGGCCACCAACGTCGACGGGGCTCTCCGATGCGTCAAATACTGCGAGTCAAGAGGCATCCTGGAAACGGAAAACCTCCTTTCCAAGATCACTGGTAGTGGCATCAAACTCGACGGGCCGCAGGAAAGAGTTGTGTACGAGATACAGAGAAAGTTTTAGTCAACCTGAGTCAGTAGTACGAATTGTTTGAAGTATGTTAACAGATAGGTTTTTTGTGTGTAAAATACATAAATTGTACGTTCTTCTAGTTCAATTTCATATCCAACCATACAGGGTGACCTTCCGGCAGGATTCGGCATCCAACAAACAAAACGACCGAGAGGATGCATGATTTGACTCCCACTCATCTCAAAGATATTTTCAATCACTGTCTTTCTGCTCGCTAATTTGCTACTAGAATCCCCACGCACTCCTCTCACCACTTCGCACTTTTTCGGCAAGACTTCGGAATGGAATCCATCTTCGCATCCTCCTTTGCCAGTTTACAGGAGCAGTTGTTAAATATTTGAAAACTTAAATAGAAAATCTCTCCCGATTAGTTGTTGATAATTTATTCCTATATTATGGGTTTTATTATTTTTTACAGACTTCAAAAAAGTTTCTGTTTGTCCAGCGATTATTCCGAAACTGCGGGACCTACTTCGATGAATCTTTTTTCAAATGAAAGAGGATGATCCCATGGTGGTCCCACTATATTTTTGTGAAGATTGGACCAGTAGGTATACAGGAACAGGCATAATGATTATGATCAGCGATTATTCCGAAATACTGGACCGATGTCGATGAATCTGTTTTCAAATGAAAGAGAACCGTCCACTGGTGGTCTGATTCTAGTTTTTACCGAGAACCATCCACTGGTGGTCTGATTCTAGTTTTTACCAAGTACTATGGGGTATTAGTATTGGACTTTTTTTTTAGACACTTAAGCAGGCTCAGATGAGTGGACGCCTTATCGTTTTACTATAGGGCTGTGCAGGTCTACAGGACACAGTAGAGGAGTACGGTTGACGGCATTAATTGCTGTGACATTCAGCTGTTTTTTATATCCTATATAAACTGTTTACCATAAGCAGCGATTTTGTGATCCCTAGTCAAATGAAGCCAACTTTTTTGTCTCTGGGCAACACTTGCACAGAAACTACTCCAAGCATATTTTTTATCCCGAGGTAAGTCATTTACTAAGGTAAGCATTTACTGGTATTATAGATGGGGAAACCGGTAAATTCGACCATTACACAAGATACTACTGGTTGTAGCGATTATTTTTACATCTTCTAGATCTGAACACCACTGCAAACAGTGAGGAAGCATTAATAACATTCCACACTGGAGGCGCGAACGCAAGTTTTCAATTTGAAACCAGAAACGTGAAATAGCATTTTGGTTTATTATTCTGTGAATAATACACCTATGTATTCGCTCAGCAAAAAATTTTTATAACACCCCCTCAAAATTTTTTCTTTTCCGTTTCAAGGTGCGTAGATTCCAAAAATGCAATGTCCGTACGCCGTATCACGTGTACAGGCTTCATTTTCGGTCTAAAAAAGTCGTTCTTTCGCACACATGCTCCATTTGGGCCCTAGTTGTGTCCCGAAACTTTTCAGCCCGATCGGAATATACCCAGGGGTGTTATGAGTGAAAATGTGTATAAAAATAGGTACTTTTTGCGTTTTAACAACATGTTAGTAACATGAGCTTTTGAGGTCTTTTTCCATGTTTTTGAGGACGAGAAGACCGAATATGAAGTCGATTTTGACCAAAGACGCGGAAATTGAGGTTTTACCAAAGGTTCAGCTCCCAAAATTGGTTTTTTATGAGTCAAAAACCTGGAAAACTGTCTGAAATCACCATCAATGTGTACAATAACATTGGAAAAAGTGTAAACAGGTGAATCAAGACCATTAAATGCCACTACCAATGATCAAAGATGATCTTAAAAAAAAAAAAGCGTACCTATTTCATGTTTTGGGGGCCAAAATTGGTGGAAATCATCAGAAATAGCTATTTCAATCATTCCACATGAAAGATACAATACATTTAACAGCCAACAAAAATCTCTAGAACTCCAGTAGAATAATAAACCCATGTGACAAGGACTTTGCAGCGTTTTTGGATTTGAAATCAATAATAAAATGCGAACTTACTGGGTACCTTCTTTTTAGCTCAACACACGCTTTAGCAATTCTAATTCCAGGGACCCTATAATATATATTTTTCAAATAATAGAGAGTTGTCGCAACCAAAAATTGACGATCGGGAGAGAGAACGTAAACGCAAGTGTTACGTTCGTGACGTAAGTTTTAGCGTTTTCAAGACTTGCGTTGTCCAACACCACGTAAGTATTGGAAAGATGCGTGTCACGCATCTTTCGTAAGTAAATTTCTTCGCGGATAACCAAATTCGATCTCCTTGGCTACGCTATCGCGTGACCCCGAATTTCGTAGAAAGACGGGAGGAGCCGGCCTCGGGAAGGTTTTCCGCCGTTTGCATTCTCTTTATTTTGCGTTCTCTTTAGGTATATTTGGAAGCTTGAACTTCATGTGGTTCGTGCACCTATTCATCTTGAGCATTGCCATCCGAAAGCCATGAGCACGGTAAGTGAGTGCCTTATAATTCGCAATTATTGTGGATACATAAAATATACAAAGAACCCAAGGTATCACCGTGCCGTGCGTGTGGTTGTACAGTAAAAGGGCACGATTGCTCTTCTATAAATTGTTCATAACTCAGAAAACAAAACCATCAAAACAGAATAATTACTATTACTGAATAATTATGTTACGAGCTAGTATGAGAATAAAGAGGTTAACTTGAAGACGAATTATATATCATTGACAAGTTATTACTTTAACGTCACTTCAAAATATGTCTGGAGTTATGTGAACACGTAACTTTCTCACGGAACGTTGGATAGTTAGCATCCGAGTTTGTCACCCTAGAACAGAGTTACGTTTTACAGTTGCGTTTTTCAGAAAATGGTTGTGACAACTCTCTAATAGAGAGTTGTCGCAACCAAAAATTGACGATCGGGAGAGAGAACGTAAACGCAAGTGTTACGTTGGAGACGTAAGTTTTAGCGTTTTCAAGACTTGCGTTGTCCAACACCACGTAACTATTGGAAAGATGCGTGTCACGCATCTCAAAGCTACTTTCTACGTAACTCGTAAGTAAACTTCTTCGCGGATAACCAAATTCGATCTCCATGGCTACGCTATCGCGTCACCCCGAATTTTGTAGAAAGACGGGAGGAACCGGCCTCGAAAAGGTTTTCCGCCGTTTGCCTTCTCTTTATTTTGCGTTTTCTTTAGGTATATTTGGAAGCCTGAACTTCATGTGGTTCGAGTACCTATTCATCTTGAGAATTACCATCCGAAAGCCATGAGCACGGTAAGAGAGTGCCTTATAATTCGCATTTATTGTGGGCATATAAAATATACAAAGAACCCAAGGTCTCACCGTGCCGTGCGTGTGGTTGTACAGTGAAAGGGCACGATTGCTCTTCTATAAATTGTTCATAACTCATAGAAAACCATCAAATGGAATAATTACTATTACTGAATAATTATGTTACGAGCAATTATGAGAATAAAGAGGTTAACTTGACAGACAAATTACATATCATTGACAAGTTATTACTTTAACGTCACTTCAGCATATGTCCGGAGTTACGTGAACACGTAACTTTCTCATGGAACTTACGTTGGATAGTTAGCATCCGAGTTTGTCACCCTAGAACAGAGTTACGTTTTATAGTTGCGTTTTTCGGAAAATGGTTGCGACAACTCTCTATTGTCTCCGGTGGCTTCAGTTCAAGTTTAATGTTAAGGGCTGTTCTGAGATTGTTTTTGGAAAATCAGCTTGGATTTGACATGAAAAAGCTGTAACGCGCTTGTTTGTGTTTTTGTGTGCGAACTGAAAGTCGCACATGTTCACATATAAATTCGAAAAAAATCATACAATATTGAAAATGAACCCATACCAACTCGGAAACCAGTTTTGCAGAGGAAATATGAGAAAAACGAGTCGCTAACGCTCTCACGAACAGGAAACGAAGGAGGACAACTGGAAGTTTGCACATGACATACTCAGGTCAGTGACCGAGTGACTGCACTTGAATTTGAATGAAATTTAACTGATCGCCATTTCAGAGATCCCAACCTGGGACCTGTTTCATACTTGTAATGCACAGTGTACAAGTGTTTCACCAAAAGAAAAGGAACAAATTCAAAAAAGTTAAATTACAGAGTGAAAGTTACTAGTGTGCGTGTGTGCACTAAGTTTTACTGTCTTTAGTAGTCTGTATTTTAGTAGTCAAGTTGTGCTGCATTGACGTTCTGAGTTTCTTGTTGTCGATGCTGTTCCGGTTCGTAGTTTCATTCAACTTTGACGTTTCACTTGTGGTTGTGTATCGATTGTAACAAAAAAGTAATACTTCTACCAATTAGGAGTTAGATACAGCGTGACTTACTTAGCCAACAAGAACGGGCTTATCTCATTTCGGAGAAAGAGACCGATTCTTATCCGTAGGTAGGTATAGGACATAAGATCCGTCGACCGATCAAAACTGCTCCTGGGCCTCAGTGGACAATCGAAAACTTTCGCTGAATACAAACTTTGGAAGGTGCAGTTAATCCTTGATCAAAGAGACCTAGTTGGCTTCGGCGCTGAACAAACTTATACTTCTCATCTTCAGAAGACGTTTTTTACACATCAAGTAGGCAGGTGAGCAGTGTTCATAAAACTGACAGGGAAAAACGACTGTGTGAGAAATGTGAAGTGAATCCAAACTCAAATATTTTAAGAATTCTACAAGTTTACAGGCAAACGAAGTCAGCTCTCTATTAGAGAGTTTTTGCAGCACCCGAAACGAAAAGGAAAACGACACCGAAACGGAAATGGCGGATAGGGCGACCGAAGCCAGATGCTAACCTTTATCGGTTCAGTTTTCGTTCCGCATAGGCATCTACTGGCCTGTGAAGTCACACTAACGTTATGTTAACTTCTCTTTCGTCCATTTTACTCTGGGGTGAATACAAATCTATGTCCACACATCGCGTCAAGTCTGGATAAACATAGAAAGACGCGAGGAAGCAGCTGTGAATACGACACTCAACATTTATTTTACAATGAAAACAGAAGAAGGTAGGTAGCAGTATACAGATGTAAGGTTACATTACATTTCGTCATCTCAACACGACAAAAGCTGACACCGTGAGACACCGGTATTTTTCGTCGTCACAGTTCGTGCGTCTTAAGTGCGCATGCGCAGCACTGCTTTCGTTTCCCGCTTGAGGGTGCTGCAAAAACTCTCTAATGTGACACGTGGACTTCTACAAAAACTGTTTAGCCTGTTGCTAAGCGATCAACCAAGCGTCTCCAAATTATACTGACGTGGTTCAAACCTGGGTTCACACTGACGAGTAATCGACGTAAAACGCAAAGGTTCGCATAAAGCGCATAAAAACGTCAAACCGTTCACATGGAAAACACTAATTATGGGCGTAAAGCTTGTAATCGTCGATATAGCCTGTGTTCCAGCCTCCGCCTGCGCAGATCCGTAAAGCGCGTAAACATCTAGATTATTTGATCTTGGGCACTCTGGTTCAAAAGTCGTCGCCTGTAAAGAGTGTAAACGTGACCAGCCAATCAAATTCAATTATGCGTTTGAGTTCTGCAAGTTTTACGTCGATTACACGTCAACGAGAAACCCAGCTTAAATTGTTCAATATAGATTTTACATTTTTCTGACGTCCACATGAACACATTGAGTCTTTCAACATTATTGTAGCTTTTAGCGAATTTTCGAAGAAAAGGAAGCTATTGTTCTCGGTCCAAAATTTTTAAAACTCGAATTTCCGAAAGATTTTTATACCAAAATCCGTTTCAGACCATCCTGAATTCCCTGCCGAAAGACACCAAAAATTATATGTATATATATATATATATATATTTATATATTTATATATTTATATATATATATTTATATATTTATATATTTATATATGTATGTGTCATTCCAGACGATAACTCTCGAAAGAATTGAGATATAAAGTTCAAATTTGCACGAAAAATCTGTCTTGGCAATCGACAGGCTAAGTTCGAAGATGGGCAGAATCGGGTCACCCTAAGGGGGAGTTTTGGGGAGTTTTAGGGGGGGGAAATTACCCATAAATTCCCAAAATGAAAAAGTCTGACAAGTGACACCTCATTTTAAAGGTTTTTGTACGCTGAACACGATGGTGAAATCAGAATTGCGATATCTCATTCCATTCTCAAACTGGAGCACTTTGAAGATGAAGGAACGTGGTTATTTCTTGAGATGTTCTTCCTGGTTCGTCTGCTCTAATCTGATAACGGAATGGGATATCGCAATTCTGACTTCACCATCGTGTTCAGCGTTGGAAAATCTACAAACCGAGGTGTTACTCGGCAAAAAATGGAACAAAAAATTTGTTACGTAGGTACCCAATACCTACTCTTCTGGTATTCAAAACATTTTTGATTTCCCCCTCCCCCTCCTTCCACCCCAAATTTTACTTTGCGTAAAACTACTCCTGTTTTAATTTTGTATGGTATCAAGTTGGGAAAACATTGGCCGAAAATTAATTTTCAGAAAATTTTAGGCGGAGGAGGAAGATGCCGAAAACTTCGAAAATTCGCTCTTATAGCCATGCTGCATGACTGTGGTTTTTTTCACTATTCTACTGTCAACTTAGAAATCGGCCAACTTTTACAATATTGTAGAACTGGAACTTGTAGACAATTATGGAGAACACCTATAACCTGTCAAAATTTGCCTGTATAGTTGTAAGAATTCATTGTCACTTGTAGCTGTGTGAAACACAATTCATCACATTTTGTACAGGTTATACAATAATGGACTTGTAACTTGTCACTTGCTGCTTTACGAAACAGGCCCCTGCTGTGTTTATTATAAATTGAGGTTACTTCCTTCAGCAGCCGATGAGCACAGCGGGTGCAGGGCTAGAAGGAAATTACATGCCCCCAATCATGATGAAAACTTGTTTATATGCAGTCTCTACAGTATTAAGGCTGATTCACGCTAGACTGGGGCGGGACCGGGCCGAGCCACGGCCGGGGTCCGGCCGGGACACGGTGAAAGAGTCACGGGAGCATTTTAAATGAACTCGTTCACGCTACACCGTGTGTAGCACGTGCCGAGGTCCGTGTTTGAACCTTCCCGGCCGTGGCCCGGTGAGAAAGGGGGCTGGGCATTCTTTTCCTGGACCCGGACTGGCTCTGTCCCTCAGATTTGTTGCATCTGTAGTCAAAGAGGCACACTGCTAATCGCTCAGTAGGTGAAATGGGCACCTGAAATGGTGTCGTCTGTTTCGTGAGACCATCTTTTACTTTTAGAAGTAAAACACTGAAACAGTCTTTGGACATTCGAAAGTAACCAAAGTAACCACCCAACTACCACTACTACTAGTTACTGTAACCGTCCAACAGTTATTTATATAGCGTAGCAAATTCTCCCTCCAACTCCCGCTTTCGCCAAGTTTGATGCCTTCTTGAAGAATTCTGAAGTCCAGCAACTTGTTTATCCCTTTCCTCTTCATCAAGTGCAATTGCAATTGCTGCTAAATCTTCTTCGGAAAAGTTCATTTTCGAAGCACAAATTTTGACAAGACACACTGGGCCACGGCCCGGACGGAACTGACACGGAATAGCAATTCCCGGCCCGGGCACGGTGCAGCGTGAATCAGCCTTTACTGTGTTGGAGGGCTGAATGTACCCGGTTTACCTCCCCACCATGTTCCATGTTTATTGTGACTCACCCGACTCCGTGAGAAGATCAGTGTCGGCGGCTGAGGGATTGTCCTCAAAGACCGTCGGATAAGACTCGTCTGGGGGAGTCAAGGCGTCAAAACGGGAAATGAAAGCGTCGTAGCAGGCTTTGTACTGCTCGTTGAAATGGTCCACCCACAGCTGCTGCCACTGCACTTCGTTGGAGCTTATCTGAAACAGATTTAGGAATAACATTGAGGCCTGAAGTTTGTACGGACCACATAAGTGGTAGCAGCAATCTGTTTATGGTAATGACACTGGTGTAATTTAAATGTGATGTTATGTGCCTTTATTGTTTTATGACTTTTTTTGTAAATTTTGTAACGCTACCTTGAATTTTAGCCAAGAGTTTATATCGTGAACTAGTCACGGGTGGGGGGGGGGGGGGATTAAAGTGTTCAAATCGTGACAGAACAGTGGTTTTCTGTCATTGTCACACAATTTTGGTTTAAAAATTGTTAATATTAATTTATTCCTTTTTCAACAATTTGTTGTGCTTTGGGAATTTGCTGTCCATTACTTTATTTTTCCCACTTCGGTGAATTTTTGGTAGGTTGGCAGTACTGAGTATTGATTCTAAGACTGACGTATGCAGAACTATTTATGGTAATGACACTGGTGCCTAAATGTGATGTTAAGTGCCTATGTTGTTTTATTATTTTTTTCTAATTTTGTTATGCTACCTCGAATTTTAGCCAAGATTTTGTATCGTGAACTAGTCACGGAGGGGGAGTGATGCAAGCGTTCAATTCCTGACAAAACAGTAGTTTTCTGTCACTGTCACGCAATTTTGGTTAAAAATAAATTGTTAACATTAATTTATTCCTTTTTCAAGAATTTGTTTTGCTTTGGGAATTTGCTGTTCATAACTTTATTTGTACCACTTTGGTGAATGTGGTAAGTTGGCAGCATTGAGTATTGATTCCAAGACTGATGTATGCAGAAGTGATCAGGTGTGCTCTCCTTGATAAAGTCGATCAAAAATAAGTTAGAACTAAAATATGGAGTTGGATCGCTTTTGAACCCCACGAATCTACCAGCTACGTAATTTATTGAACAAGTCAAAATCAACTAGGAATGTTGTATTTCAGCAAGGACGACTGAATTCAATTGAAAACCGTTGTGCAGTAACCACAGCACGGGCCCAGAAAGGTGCGGCAATAGAACAAAAACCAAAGTCATTCGCTCATAGTAACATATATTTATATTTTCCATGATATGTTCGCCTATTTGGGGGCTCGGATTAAAGAAAACTGCACAACGAGC
Source organism: Leptopterna dolabrata (assembly GCA_954871275.1). NCBI lineage: Eukaryota > Metazoa > Arthropoda > Insecta > Hemiptera > Miridae > Leptopterna > Leptopterna dolabrata. Next base: position 6,553,498 of record OX940984.1, on the reverse strand, counting down.
CGGTGTTACTGGTGTACTTGGTTTGAATTGTCCAGAAATTACCCAAGCTTGGCTGCAAGGTTACAAGAAACGTACTTTGTCGCAGACCAAATCGTCATTATTGTCGCAGACCAAATAATGACACTTACGGAATCGGATGATGAAATGAAGGAATTGGAGGTGCTCTGTACGGAGGATTCTTCAGCACTGCAACTCAGTTCTGAGGAGTAGGCTGTCATGGGCGTAATGTTGGTCAGAGAGTCTGTTTGAAATGAGGACCTCGAAGACCTGTCCATGAAAACATTGTAAGATTATTGTTAATCTTTATCAACGCTATGAGATATTAGCTATATTAATTAAATGGAATATTAGCACCTCATATTAGTAACTTACATAAGAGGATGTTAATGGTGTCGTCGAAAAAATATACACAGAAACACAGATGGTACACTCAATAGATAAGAGATAACAAGCGGATGAACTTGCTATTCAACAGCGCCATTCTTTTGATAATGATAAAACAAGGATTGTCCACCTGGAGCAAGATCTCAATCTGAAGTAGTCGTCACCAGCCCCCGATGCTTCAGAGATCTCCGAGAAGTTGTCCAACTCTAACTGAGAATAGCCTAGGACATCCTCAGCAGACGTGCAGTTCCTGTCGACCTCTTCGTTGATGGAATCGAGCAGCCCGGAGAAACTTTTCCTGCCAGATTCGCTTTCAGCGGTCTAGAAAAAAATAACCACAATTTTTATTTCCTCGCAGGGTGGATTGAGGGTTGCCTACTTTCACCGAGACCAAACAGTGGGTCGTGTACTGTTACAAATGTTTGATATCCCCATCCCTATAAATGGAGAGACAACTTGAGGCCTCATCTCGCACATAGTGCAGGAGGCTGTCGTCCTTCAGTCCTGCAATCTTTGAGGGATCGGCATTGCCCTTTTCAAAGTGCCCAAAATCTTTGAGATGCAACATTGAGAAAACTGCTGTTCAGCCGTGCCAGAGCCGACATAAGTCTGTCCAACACTTGCCTACGTTTTTAAGGTGGTGTGGAGGGGGGGGGGGGGGGGGAGTCGCTGGTGAGGAGGCCAGTAATGGTGAGAAAGAAGGTCCTTACGGCTCAAGGACAGAAGAGCTGGGCTTTTTTCTTGAAAAACCGATGAACTGCTTTGCTTGCCTCAACTAGGGAGTGTTATGCCAGTGGAAAATTCTCAATGGTGTCTTCCCATTGCATTATTTCTTAATGGAGAAGCTTTTTGTGATACCAAGCTGGTGCTCGGGACCAGCTGGGTTCGATTTTGATGCCTGTTTGGCGAGGTGATCAGCCTCCTTGTCGCCCTCAATACCCTCATGTTCAAGCACCCGCAGCAACCTCAGCTTGTTCCTGTGCACAGCCACTCTCAGGGAGTTGATGCAACTAGACCAACTTAGATTTTATGGAAGGCAGATAGAGCGTCTGACTAGACTAGCCTGACATTAGAGCTGTCTGACTGATTAGATACAGATTCTGGCACAGCTGAGTCGTTTCCTGGTGATCTCCTGTACACAGATTTCTATCGCATGGGTTTCCACCTGGTAAATGGTGCAGACGAACTCAGGGGTTTCACCAAACTGAAATTTGGGCCCTTCACCTTGAGCCCGGCCCTTCCATCCGTTACAGACCCATCTGTGAAACACAGACAACCTGGCTAGAATTGAGGCATACCTCCCTCCCAGAATTCTCGGCCTTTGATAATTACCTTAAATGGAAGGTAAACCCATCATTTCTGGCATTGCGTCAGAAACTGATGTAGTCTAATTTGATTACATCCGCAAAATTCTAGAAAAAAACCACAATAACTCCAATGAGGAGAACCTACCCACGACTTCCGTTTATATTACTTGCCTAGTATGACGTCATTTGCTACCAAAACTTTGAAAGCTCACGGAACTATTCATTGTAAGAGAGTGCGGAAGGTCGCAAAATCCTTAGAATGGAACCTACTTTCATTTAAAAATGTAAACAGAAGTCATGGGATCTCATCATTAATGCTCTCAAAGCTGTATAATTTAGCAGGTCCCAAAGCAGATTGATACTTTACTAGGTAGGTTTACACTTTACTCGAGGGAGATCCATAGCTACAGGGCAAATAACATATTTTCAAAAACCACAAATGAATGCATTGATATACAGTAAAACCCGCTTAAGACGTATTTCGAGGGACTCGGACAAAAGCACGTGTCTTGAGCGGGAATACGACTTACATGGGAAATGTGAAAAATCAACTGTACATCGATCAAACATATCTTTACTGAAAAAAATGTACAAAATTCTACTCTATGTAAATCACACATCGGCATCTTCAAAAGAAGAAACCAACTGTCTGACTTTGAGAACACAGTTGATACAGTCCACTACTGAAATTAGGGGTTGAGGGTCGTCTTGAGGGTAATCTTTATCTTCAGCAGTTGCTTCTACCGTCACGTTACCATTACGATTTCCTCAACTGCTGTCTGGCAGGTAGTCGCTTCGTCATCAATGGCCATATCCCAGGTACACTTCCAATTCGGGAAGACCTCGATGATTTCCGGTACCTTCCCTATTTCTTAACAGTTTGAAAATAGGGCTCGGGACCGTCAAAATCGTATGATTTAAGTGGGAATACGTCTTAACCGATTAGTCCAGCCAGGAAAATTAACGCTAGTTGATACAGAAAATCAAGGGACCGGCAGTTTTGTACATATTATGCATGAATACATCTTAAGAGGGTTTGACTCTATTACATGAATTGACTTTTAGAACTTTAGTGAAAGATAAACTATTTTCAACGTTCAAAAATCAATTTTCTCTTAGTCTGGGAGGCTTACCATTTGACTGAAAATGTCTAAAAGCTATCACTCCTCAAATCAATTTCATGAACCACGTATTATATGAGTACAAAGCCTTCCTGTCTTGTAAAGGTTGCCAATTCCCATTTGGCCAAGTAGGGGTCGGGGTGCCAAAACGTGCAGTAACTGCTGGGATGAAGTAGGGTACCTTTGGGTAGCCGCCCACTCTAACTAAAAGCAATTGGTTACCTACCAATCCTCGACTCACCACATTGAATTGTGTTTCTTCAGAGAAATCCTCGGTGACCCTGCTATTGTAGTAGGTGGGATCAATGTACTCTCCGTACTTCTTGATCCAAGACTCCCAGACGACTCGCTCCCCGTGGGCAGCCCAGTACTGCTCCCAGTCGTGATCCTTTGAGCTCTCGGAGAGGTCAGCACCGCTGTCTGAATGCAGCGCAGCCTCCCGGACCGAGTCGTGTTCGTCTGTTGAGCAGTGGGATGCTGAGCAGTAGCAGCTCACAGCTTCTTCCTGAAGCAGAATTAATAATATAGTCATAAATGAAGTGACTGAAACGAACTAAATATCTGCGATGAAATTGTGGAAATCCATTTCACATTAATGACCGAGTTACATGCTCATAACTCCTGGGGGCCTATTCACTAAGCCAGAGGGAGAGACATCGCTTTTCGGTCCCACTCTTTCTTTTGGCAGAGATTTTTATAGAATCCATGACAGGGTTATTCAGTAACTTCTAAAAGAGAGAGCTGGCGGCCATCTTGGCGTTTTCAATCTCTTTCGGAGAGACACCTAATCAGGTGTCTTTTCTCACTTCTAGTTTGTTTGATAGTGATCGTGTGTCATCCTTCGTTCATCAGCTACCATATCGGTCATTTTGATGTATACTTTTTCATCTATAAAGGTAAGTCAGTTAGTTTTTCATTAAAATATATACATATTATCGATTCATGAGTAAAAACGTCCAAGTACGGGTTGAGAGCTATTCAGTAAAATAGACGAACCCGGGAGACACTGGAAGAGACTGTCTCCCAAGGGAGACTATCTCTCCCAGGAAATTTTAAAAATAATCTCTTTTCGCTATCTCTTTTAGTGAATATGCCCCCAGCTCTTTGGTCCACTTCCTACAGGTGGATGGCCTAAGGGGTTGGGCCACCTTACCACAAACTGGCAAGTCATCTCCCTCCGCTCCACCACTAGTACAGGTGACCTGTTATTTTTATTTGCTCAGTTTTACGTAAATTGTTTGTCCCCTTGTTTTAATGCTCCCCCCCCCCCCCCCCCTCAGGGTAAACCTGAGGTGCTGTCAGAGCACACTAAGCGGTTACGAAACAACGGCAGATTTGATCACATAGGAAGGAACGTGACGCTCGGGAACAAACAACTTCCGCCTACGGGAAACAGCGGGGGTTGAATTGACGCCAACGCCTCCCCATCCTCCAATGGAGTAGTTATGGGATGTAATGAGGTCACCGTATCTCTCAAGCATCTCTCAAGGGTCCCTAAAAACTCTGCAAAGTCCTTGTCACATGGGTTTATTGTTCTACTGGACACACCTACAGAAATTGCGGCTGTTCAGTTCATATACTGTTTCTTTCATGTGCAATAATTGAAACGGATATTTTTGATATTTTCCACCAATTTTGGCCCCAAAAACTCGAATTAGGCTACTATTTTTGACAAATTATCTTTGATCAGTGATAGTGCCATTCAATTGTCTTGATTCACCTATTAATACTACTTCTTGTGGTATACAAACTTAGGTTATTTTAGATTCCCATGTTTCTGACTCATAAAAAATTTTGGGAGCTGAAACTTCGTTACAACCTCAATATTCCACTCTTTGGGCAAAACAGACTTCATGTTCGGTCCCCTCGGCCGGAAAACGATACCTCAAAAGCTCATGTTACCAACATGTTGCTAAAACGCAAAAAGCACCTATTTTTACACACATTTTCACTCATAAAACCCCTGGATATATTCCGATCAGGCTGCAAAGTTTCGGGACACAACTAGGGCCCAAATAGAGCCTGTGCGCGAAAGAACGGATTTTTTAGACAGAAAATGAAGTAGATATGGATGATACGGCGTATGGCGGACTGACATTGCATTTTTGGAATCTACGCACCTTGAAATGTAAAACAAAACGCTGCAAAGTCCTTGTCACAAGGGTTTATTATTCTATTGGACTTACCTAGAGAAATGTTGGCTGTTCATTTATTGTTTCTTTGATGATTTGTTGTTTTGATAATTGAAATAGCTATCTCTTATGGATTCCACCAATTTTGGCCCCCCAAAACACGAATTAGGTACGCTCCTTTTTTTCAAATTATCTTTGATCATTGGTAGTGCCATTTAATCGTCTTGATCCACGCGATGACACTTTTTCTAGTATAACTGTACAAATTGATGGTGATTTCAGAGGATTTTCCAGATTTTTTACTCATAAAAATCAATTTTGGGAGCTGAACATTTGGTAGAACCTCAATTTTCCACTCTTTGGTCAAAATCGACTTCATATTCGGTCTTCTCGTCCTCAAAAACATGGAAAAAGATACCTCAAAAGCTCATGTTACTAACATGTTGTTAAAACGCAAAAAGTACCTATTTTTATAAACATTTTCACTCATAACACCCCTGGGTATATTCCGATCGGGCTGCAAAGTTTCGGGACACAACTAGGGCTCAAATAGAGCATGTGTGCAAAAGAACGATTTTTTTTAGACCGAAAATGAAGCCGGTACACGTGATACGGCGTACGGCGGACGGACATCGCATTTTTGGAATCTACGCACCTTGAAACGTAAAAGAAAAAACGCTGCAAAGTCCTTGTCACATGGGTTTATTATTCTATTGGAGTTCTAGAGATTCTTGTTGGCAGTTAAATTTATTGTTTCTTCCATGTGGAATGATTGAATTAGCTATTCCTGATGATTTCCACCAATTTTGGCCCCCAAAACATGAAATAGGTACCTACACTTTTTTTTCCCCCCCAGATCATATTTGATCATTGGTAGTGCGATTTAATGGTCTTGATTCAGCTGTTTACACTTTTTCTAATGTTAGTATACACATTGATGGTGATTTCAGACAGTTTTCCAGGTTTTTGACTAAAAAAAAACAATTTTGGGAGATGAGCCAATGGTAAAACCTCAATTTCCGCGTCTTTGGTCAAAATCGACTTCATATTCGGTCTTCTCGTCCCCAAAAACATGAAAAACGATACCTCAAAAGCTCATTTTACTAACATGTTGCTAAAACGCAAAAAGTACCTATTTTTACACACATTTTCACTCATAACACCCCTGGGTATATTCCGATCGGGCTGAAAAGTTTCGGGACACAACTAGGGCCCAAATGGAGCATGTGTGCGAAAGAACGAATTTTTTAGACCAAAAATGAAGCCTGTACACGTGATACGGCGGACGGCGTACGGCGGACGGACATTGCATTTTTTGAATCTACGCACCTTGAAACGGAAAAGAAAAAATTTTGAGGGGGTGTTATAAAAATTTTTTGCTGAGCGAATACATAGGTGTATTATTCACAGAATAATAAACCAAAACGCTGCAAAGTCCTTGTCACATGGGTTTATTATTCTACTGGATGCTGGCTGTTCATTTATTGTTGCTTTCATGTAAAATAATTGAAATAGCTATTTCTGGTGGTTTCCACCAATTTTGGCACCCAAAACTTGAATTAGGTACGCTCCTTTTTTTTCAAATTATCTTTGATCATTGATAGTACCATTTAATCGTCTTAATCCACGTGTTGACACTTTTCCTAGTGTTGTTCTACAAATTGATGGTGATTTCAGACGATTTCGCAGGTTTTTGACTCATAAAAAATCAATTTTGGGAACTGAACATGTGGTACAACCTCAATTTCCCACTCCTTGGTCAAAATCGACTTCATATTCGGTCTTCTCGTCCCCGAAAACATGGGAAACGATACATCAAAAGCTCATTTTACTAACATGTTACTAAAACACAAATAGTACCTATTTTTATAAACATTTTCACTCATAACACCCCTGGGTATATTCCGATCGGGCTGAAAAGTTTCGGGACACAACTAGGGCTCAAATGGAGCATGTGTGCGAAAGAACGACTTTTTTAGACCGAAAATGAAGCCTGTACACGTGATACGGCGGACGGCGTACGGCGGACGGACATTGCATTTTTGGAATCTACGCACCTTGAAACGGAACAGAAAACATTTTGAGGGGGTGTTATAAAAATTTTTTGCTGAGCGAATACATAGGTGTATTATTCGCAGAATAATAAACCAAAAGGGGGGGGTTCCAAAAACGTTTTGCTGAGCGAATACTTAGGAGTACTAGTCACGGAATAATAAACCAAAAAAGCAATGATCAAACACTGCGAAAGACTCAGTGGTTACGGAACTGCAACACCCACTAACAGTTGAAAGATTGCGAACGCTCGATTTTACACATGATATTCGTTTGGCAGAGCCCAAGCTTGTGGAATGAGGATAACAAGCTAGAAAAAAGTTTATTAGTCTTCAACAAGGTGTAACAAATCTTTTCTGCAAAATGTCGAGGTCTTGTAGGAAATGGCACGCAGATCAAAAATATACAACGTTATTTTTAAGACAACCTCTATTTTGTTCAAAATGTTTTTGAGCAAAAAAGATTAACTGAAATGCTCAAATCGCAAAACACTTCGTTCTTAGGTATCCTCGAGATTAGGTATGTGATGGGGAATACCCACGAATTCAGTTTATTATTTCAAATGAATGTAGGTTCCGTCCTGAGAATGTTGACACCAACCACACTCCCCTACGATAAGCATAGTTTTTTTTCTATGATTCTTCTGAGTTTCGTGCACTAGTGACTTCTCTGCACCCCTCCCACTTGGGCGGGACCCCCTTGTCCGGTGTGATGTCACTAGTGCGCGAAATTTTTAAAAATCATAGAATAAAAACTACTTATCGTAGGGGAGTGTGGTTGGTACCAAAATTCTCAGTATGGAACCTACTTTTATTTTTAAAAGTCAAAATAAAAGTAGGTACCTTTTTCAGACCCATCGGTAACCTATCCATGGGTCTGAAAACTGTGCCTATTTTACTCTATTTATTTAAATAAAAGTAGACTCTCATTGTCTGCCTGAAAATATTATATTTTCCATAATTGTTAAGATCCGGCTCTTCGTTAGGGACAAACATGGCCTCGGTCAAGTGAAGTCTATGCGGAAAACATCAGGGAACAATAGGGACGGCACTGATCAGATCAAGGTCGCGCCCTTGGCAATGCGGAGCCCCGATCGCTGCAGACAACTCCGCGGCAGAAAAAAAACTTACCGCAGAGTCTATTCATCTGATAAGGTGCAATGAAAGGGATCATGTGCTGGGCAAGTCAGATTGAGACATTTGCGACGACTGCGATTCGACTCGCCTGACCCACATACGTGAGACTCACACAAACTTGTTCTGGCCAGTTATGCTTCGTGCGAGGTACCAGAAGTAAACACCAACGTCTTATGTAGGTAGATGTATTCAAAGCGATTACTACTACTGGCCGGGGTGAAAGGATGTCAACCCAGTACAAGAGGTGGGTTAACAGAGGAACAGGTCTGGGAGAAGATAGGAGTCATCCTGAGGGGGAAATGTTGGAAGATAACTACAGAGAGTGGAATCACAGAATGATGATCAGATCCATGATCCTCTAGACCAGCGATTCCCAACCTGGGGTGCGCGGGAGCCCCTTTGGGGGTGCGTGGAAAAAATAGAGTAATGGCGGACATTTTTGGGAAAAAATTTGATTAATATTTTTTGTTCTTTTGCCACACCACCGCTACCACAACCAGCTGTGAACTGATCTACTCAAGTGTGAATGGGGTGTACCCACACATTTTTAATATTTTTTATCTTGAAAGTAGATGTTGAGAAAAGACAGGACCTACATCGTTTTTGTGCGAGGGATGTAGTGACGCGCCGAGAAGGGGAGGAAGAGAAGCATAGATTTGAGGGTATACTTGTCCACAATTGAACCAGATTTCAAAAAAATGTGTACCACGATACAGCCTCAAGGATCTCATTAATTTGCCCCAAAATTACTCGTTTATTTATTCATTTATAAATTTACGGGCTAGTCTAATTTAGTCTCATTCCTGTCTTCTTGTCAATAATGTAATTTTGCAATATTAAAACATTATATTATTATAGTTACATATTATGTAACTCCTACTCTTTCGATCTCTTTAGTTACCTACCTTGGGCCGTGTTTGATTTCTGTCGAAATAAATTGTGGAGGTTAGCCACTAGACTTGCAGTATTGTTACCTGCGTTCAAGTCCTCAAAGTCGGTCCATCCACAATACTTGGCAAACCAAGATAGACTATGGATGATAAATGCGAGAACATTTCTTTTCAGGGGCAAGTTGGGGGTATACTGATTCTTACTTATGTTAGGCAGCTCTCTCATAGGATTGTCCGGATCCGCTATCTTTCGCCTTTTGGGCTGGGGACCCCCACTATACTCTCCTATCTGATCCACTAGCATGCTTTCTACCGTCTCACTACCACTTTTAGCTGTTGCCATTTCTCCGGGGTTTCAAAGACTACTTTTTATTAAAAGGTGCTTGTTTATACATACTTTTACCTTGATGCTCATGTGCATTGTTTTTACTACAAACTTTATTTTAAATCTGTGTGCATACTTATACACTATATTTTATACTATTACTAGCGGATCACCCGGGTGTTGCCCCGGTCGGGGTGCGTAAATAACTGGACGTAAAGTTCATTTTTATACAACCACGATACAATGCTGCGAACATTGTAAATATGTAAATAACTCGGCAAGTTGTGGTCCTAGAAAAATCGTTCGCCACTTTTCGGAAAGAGGGGAATTTGCCCTAGCCGAGGACACCACTCACGACCCGAGATGAAAAACTCGACGAAACTGCTTTTCCCATTTTTCTTGACAACGACATTCTCGACAACAACTTTTCAAGATCGGGGTTGCTAGGAATAGCCTGAAAACCGTTGAAGGAAGTCTCCACCGAGAATGCAACCTAGTCAGAAACCATCCCCGGTGTTCCCAAAACATATTCCCAAAGTTTCATCCCGATCGGTCGAGTAGTTTAGGAGTCTATAGGGAACATACATACAGACAGACATTCATTTTTATATATAGAGATATATATACTTATAAAATAAAATTTGTGTATACTTTTTTGTTTTTTTTTGTTTGTTTTGTTCAAGTCTGTTATAAATCAACTTCTGACACAGCGCCTTTACTATACAGATCTATTTGGTATTTACGTAGGTCGGGGGTGCGCCGGCTGAAACTGAGTTGCTGGGGGGTGCGAATGAGAAAAAAGGTTGGGAACCGCTGCTCTAGACTCTAGAGGTTCATTCGGAAAGACAGTCCTGGACTGTTCTATCCAAGCCACAGCCCTTTTTGTGCGCTCTGACAGTGCCAGAACTGGTCCTGGATCGAGAGTTGGCTATTCGGACAGACAGTCCAGACAGTTGGGGACTGGTTCTAACAGTCCATGACTAGTTCTAACACTCCTGGATTTTCTCGAGGACTGTTGACCCTGCAAATGCGCACTCGACGCTTCTACCTTCAGCTTACGTGAAAGGTTGTAATGCTTCAGTTATCCGTTCGGAATCATCAGCACGCATTCGGACAGACACAGTTCTGGACTCAATCCTGGATGGTTCTATCCCCTCACTTTCAGAACGCAGTTCCATCCTGGACTGGTCAAGGACTGTCTGTCGGAAAATATCATAGGTCAGTGGTTTTTAGACACCGACCCCTTTGGGATAGGCATGCGTGTCCACGACCCCCAGCCCGATTTATAATATCCACCTATTACTGTGTTCCTCCACGTTCAGTAAAATGGCAAACAAAATTTCAGTAGACTGAAAGACTGATCAGTAAGTGTACAATGACTGGTACCGGAAATGGTGTTGACCTTAACAAACATGAATCAGCAACTTCTAAATTATTTTTAGGAAGAAGCTAATCAACGCTGGGTAATAAACCCGTTCCTCGACAAGACTGTGGAAGTCGCAGCACTCACTGTAACCTTCAAAGAGAAACTTCTTGAACTCTACTGTCGGTTCCTACATTTAAAATGTTTTATCCGAAATTTTTGACTTATCTGGATCAAGAGGGAAAGAGAATTTCCCGATATTGTTGGAGGCATAAAATTGCTAGTCCCACCCTCAACTTCATGTTTATGGGAGTTTTTCTTCAATGGTGAATTTGAAAAACCAAGCAAAGAAATAGGGTGGATCTCGAACCTGACTTGTCTGTGTCGCAAATACGGAGCCACGGCTTGAAAAACTGGAGATGAATATGTAAGCGCAGGGTTCACATTCAAACGTTAATTTTCAAAGCAATTCAATTCAACTAAGGTCGAGATCCACTGCTCTAGGTGATACGGGTTGCAAAGGCCTCATTCGACATGGAAATGGCATACTGCGACGGCTTCAGCTATAAAGAAGAAGGAGGGAACGGGGAAGGTCGGTGGCATAGCATTCGAGCTGAGTTACTACTGTTGCTTGCTTGTTATACAATATGAAATGAAAACAGTATTGCTTAGAACGCTTTACAGTGAGCCTTTACTCATAATTTTATCAATAGAATATTTTTTTGACGAAGTACATCAGTTTTAGTTTATTATTCTGTGAATAATACACCTATGCATTCGCTCAGCAAAAAATTTTTATAACACCCCCTCAAAATTGTTTCTTTTCCGTTTCAAGGTGCATAGATTCCATAACTCTGCAAGGTCCTTGTCACATGGGTTTATTATTCTATTGGACAAACCTACAGAAATGCTTGGCTGTTCATTTATTGTTTCTTTCATGCGTAATAATCAAAACAGCTATTTCTGATGGATTCCACCAATTTTGGCCCCCAAAACACGATTAGGTACTTCCTTTTTTTTAAATTATCTTTGATCATTGGTAGTGCCATTTAATCGTCTTGATCCACGTGTTGACACTTTTTCCAGTGTTATTATACAAACCGATGGTGATTTCAGACGATTTCCCAGGTTTTTCACTCATAAAAAATCAATTTTGGGAGCCGAACATTTGGTAGAACTCAATTGTCCACTCTTTGGTCAAAATCGACTTCACATTCGGACTTCTCGTCCCCAAAAACATGGAAAACGATATCTCAAAAGCTGATGTTACTAACATTTAACTAAAACACAAAAAGTAGGTACCTACCTATTTTTATACACATTTTCACTCATAACACCCCCGGGTATATTCCGATCGGGCTGCAAAGTTTCGGGACACAACTAGGGCCCAAATGGAACCTGTGTGCGAAAGAACGACTTTTTTAGACCGAAAATAAAGCCGGTAGAAGTGATACGGCGGACGGCGTACGGCGTAAGGTGGACGGCGGACGGACATTGCATTTTGGTTTATTATTCTGTGAATAATACACCTATGTATTCGCTCAGCAAACAATTTTTATAACACCCCCTCAAAATTTTTTCTTTTCCGTTTCAAGGTGCGTAGATTCCAAAAACGCTGCAAAGTCCTTGTCACATGGGGTTTATTATTCTACAGAAATGTTGGCTGTACCTACATTTATTGTTTGTTTCATGTGAAATAATTGAAATAGCTAGGGTAAGGTGGGGTAAATGCGTTTCTGGGGTAAGTGCGTCTTTCTCAAATAACTTCTGTTTGGATCGAGCTCAGAAATTATTATTGTTCCTTTTCAATTGCAACATATGTCTCCTATCAGCTGCAAATGAGTTTTTTTGATTGTCGTGAGTCCCTCCCGGGAACACTCCACTAGCAACCTTAAAGCTCTCACCAATATCCACATGTAAAACTTACCTTCCGCTAATAAACATCTGAGTGGGGAGACAGGCAACAGAATCCAGGGGACACAACCTGGAGCCCCACTACCAGCTCCCAACAGGGAGCTGGAGGGAGAGGCCTCCAAGTCCTATATAACCCTGGATCCTGGAGCTTTAGCTTCATTCGACACTTCCTCTAACCAGCTCTCTCTTCTCTCTCTCCTACCTTCCTCCTCCCAGATGCCTGGTGGAATCCGCCGCTCTGGGAATTTACCTCCTACCTTTTCCTCTTGTCTACATCGGTGGATATCCGCCGCCTAGACAAGCACCTTCCCTCACCTACATCGGTGGATCACCGCCGCCTAGGTGAACTTCCTTCCTCTCGCCTACATCGGTGGATTACCGCCGCCTAGGCGAAATTCCTTCACTCACCTACATCGGTGGATTACCGCCGCCTAGGTGAAATTCCCTCGCTCACCTCTATCTACTCCTTCACGCCACCGTGATGAAGAATTTAAATTCATCACAGTGGTGAACCCGACGTTCATCCAACCTTCTACCCTTCCTCCCTTCTTACCACCTCATGTGTCGCCCCCAGTCTAGTTCGGTGTCCCAAATTTTAAATTCAAATGCAACTTAAACAGTCAGTGTAAATTCGCAATTTTTTGGCCCACCCGCAACCACTCACACAGCTCTCAACTCTCCGCCACAAGCACCTCCGCTACCGCAAATTGCGAATTTAAAATTCAAACCTCACCCAATTTGAATTTTGATTACAGACCTCAACCATGGACCCGAACTCGCCGACGCCGCCGCTCCTCCGGCCATCCTTGCTGCAGCCGCCGACCGCTGCGACAACTGACGCAGCCGACAACCCCTTCACCAGCCTCTCGCCACCCGGCTCCTCCGCATCCGCCGCCGCCGCTGCCGCCGCCGCTGCGGCCGCCGCACACGCCGCCGCCGACGTCACGACGGCCTCGGCGTCGTTCCCGCTGTCGCTGCCCCCCTTCTACACGCACGACCCCGCGCTCTGGTTCTTCCAGGTCGACGCTGCGTTTTCTGCCGCCAACATCCGCAGCCAGCGAACCCGCTACTCCCGCATCATATCTCTACTTCCGTATGAGATCCTCCTGCAGACGTCGGACATCTCTCCCGACGCCACGGCCGCATACGACGACCTCCGCAACCGCCTCGTCACATTATACCAACCTTCCAAGATCGCACGTGTCGCAGCGCTCTCCCAACCTCAACATCTCGGCGATCTGAAGCCCTCCCACCTCTACCGCCGTCTGCGTCATCAGCTGCAAGACGTAATGACGGCCGACATCGCGCGGACCTTCTGGCTGCGGGCCCTACCCCACCCCATGCAGATGGCACTCGCCAGCTACCTCGACGGCCCAGACGAACCACTGCTACGTCTCGCCGATACGGTCCACGACCTCACCGCAGCCGCCGGCGTCACGGAAGTCGCCACACCCCGCACCCCCACCCCACGCCATGACCGGACGCCGTCACAAGAGCGCCGCCGTACCCCCTCCCTACACCGGCGCCGCTCCCTCTCCACCGAGCGCCGTCCGACCCCCTCCATCGACCACCGGCGCCAGCGCTCGTCCGAACGCCGCAACACTTCCCCCCCTCAGCAAAGAAGGGGGAGATCTCCAGCCAACACAACCCCCTCCACCTCCGCGCGCCCCACCAGGACCGCCTACCTCCCAGCGGACCCCCCCCACCGATGTTTCTATCATGTCAACTTCGGTGGGGAGGCCCGAAAATGCCAGCCCCCCTGCTCCTACACCTCCAAGCAGGGAAACGCGGACGCCCGCCGGTAAATCCGGCGGGCCCCCCTCCTCGCCAACACGGGGGGGACCACCAACAACCCCTCACCGCCCGCATTCACACCACCACCACGAAGCCTCGTTACCCCTCCTACGCTGCCGCCACGGCTGCCAACCTCCCAGCCGCACCCGCCGGCGCCACCAAAACCATCACCTCTCCATCAACCGCTTCCCCACCCCGGGACAGCCCCTCCAAGCCCACCTCCAGGGCAGCCACCCGTCCGGCCGCCACTAACGCCGCCGCTACCGTTCCCCCACCCCGGAACGGCCCCTCCAAGCCCGCCTCCAGGGCAGCCACCCTTCCGGCCGCCACTCACGCCGCCGCTACCGTTCCCCCACCCCGGAACGGCCCCTCCAAGCCCGCCTCCAGGGCAGCCACCCTTCCGGCCGCCACTCACGCCGCCGCTACCGTTCCCCCTCCCCGGAACGACACCTCCCCGCCCACCTCCAAGAGGACCAGCCCCACAGACAGCACTACCGTTCCCCCTCTCCGGAACGGCAAAGGACCACCCCGTGTCTCCTTCGCGGGGGACCAACCGCCACCGTCGCACCCGCCCATCTCCTCGGACGGCCCAAGCCCCTCCCATCCGCCAGACCCCAACACCTCAGCCATTTTGCCGCACTCCGCCCCAGCTCACCAGCGCCTCTTCTTGAAGTGTTCAAAAACAAATGTCCCGTTCCTCGTCGACACAGGGGCGGCGCTCTCCATCTTTCCAAACAACATTCTCCGGCGACAGGCGCGTTGTTACCGGCAACTCCTCTACGCCGCCAACGGTACCACCATCCCCTCGTACGGGACGTACCGCTCATCCATCCATATGAGCGGGCTCGCGTACGAGTGGGAATTTACCGTGGCGGACGTGGAGAAAGCAATCCTGGGGGCCGACTTCCTCGCTTATTTCGGCCTCCAGGTTGACGTCCGTAACGCGCGCCTGCTCGACCCCTCCACCCAGAAACCCATCCCCGGGTTTATCCATGCTGTCGATCGTCCCCCAACCCAATTCGAAAACCTTCTCCTCCAATACAAACCCCAGCGCCGCCCCTCGGCCCACATCTCACAAACTCAGCACTATATTGAGACCTCTGGCCCCCCAATCTCCGCCAAAGCACGACGCCTCCACCCCCTCCAGCTGTCCCAAGCCCGGAGACACTTTGACAACCTCATAAAGGATGGCATTATCCGCCCCTCCAAATCCCCGTGGGCTTCACCGTTACATATTGTGCAGAAGCCCACGGGGATATCCGCCCCTGCGGCGACTACCGCCGCCTGAACGCGAAAACCACTCCGGATCTCTACAACGTCCCACATCTCCGAGACTTCTCTTCACACCTCCACAACACGACCATCTTTTCAACCCTCGACATCTCCAGAGCCTTCCACCACATTCATATCTACCCTCCCGACGTACCCAAAACCGCCATCATCACCCCTTTCGGCCTGTTTGAATACATTAAAATGGGTTTCGGCCTCCGGAACGCCGCCCAGACGTGGCAACGTTACATGGACAACATTCTGCGGGGACTACCTTTCGTGTTCTGTTTCCTGGACGACGTACTGATCGCTTCCCGGGACCCGAAGGAACATCTAGCACACCTGAAACAAGTACTCGACATCTTCGCCGCCGAGGGCCTCACCATCAACTCTCCGAAATGTGTTCTCGCCCAACCCTCGGTCCGCTGCCTCGGCCACCAAGTATCGTCCGACGGGATCAAACCCCTGCCGGACAAAGTGCACGCCCTCACCGACTTCCCACAACCCCGCACTGTCTCAGAACTCCGCCGTTTCCTGGGTATGTTGAACTTTTATCGTAGACACATAAAACACGCGGCACAACACCAACAACCACTCATACACGCTATCCCACAACCAGCCAAAAAAAACGACAACCGCCCCATTTCCTGGACCCCCGCCCTCACAACCGCATTTCAAAACTGCAAA
The DNA here is from genome assembly GCA_954871275.1 of Leptopterna dolabrata. Classification (NCBI taxonomy): domain Eukaryota; kingdom Metazoa; phylum Arthropoda; class Insecta; order Hemiptera; family Miridae; genus Leptopterna; species Leptopterna dolabrata. The sequence goes on along the minus strand of OX940984.1, from coordinate 6,537,124 downwards.
CAGGACCTAGTAGACGCCGCTCTATTAGCCCATCCCGATCCCCATGCCCCCCTCTCCATCACCACCGATGCGTCTGACTGGGCCATCGGGGCAGTACTCCACCAACACACCGGCGCCACCCCCCAACGCCTCGGCTTCTTCTCGAAAACTCTGTCCCCAACACAAAAAAATTACTCCACCTTTGACAGAGAACTCCTCGCCATCCACGAAGCCATCAAACACTTCCGTGACTTCGTGGAGGGCAGGCAGTTCTCTGTCGTCACCGATCATAAGCCCCTCACACATGCACTCCTCCAAAACCGCAAATCTGCCTCCCCCCGTCGCCTCCGGCAACTCGAATTTATCGGGCAATTTACGTCCGATATTCGTTATTTGCCGGGGGCCGACAACTGCGTTGCAGACGCCCTCTCCCGTCCCACCCCCGCGCCGGTGGCGGAGTTACTGCCTTTCCCTTCCCCACAAACCATCAAAAATCACCAAATTCCAACTTCCGACCCCGCACTCTCCAACCTCATCTCCGCCTCCAAATTGGAACAACTGCCTCCCCTCAATCTCTGGTGCGACGTAACGGCCGATTCACCGCGCCCTTACGTCCCACCGGAGCTGAGGCGACAGTTGTTCCTCCATTATCACTCCCTCCATCATCACGGCATTCGGGCGAGCCGGGATCTCATCAAGACGCGGTACTTCTGGCCCCACATGAACACAGATATCCGTACCTGGGTTCTGGGGTGCCAGAAGTGCCAGCAGTTTAAGGTCTCGGCTCACCCCCATGTACCTCCTCAACCCATTCCCGACTCCCTCCCGTGGGAACATGTCCACCTGGATCTGGTCGGCCCTCTTCCCCCCTCCGAGGGGAAGAGGTACTGCCTCACCATGATCGACCGCGCGACCAATTGGGTTGAGTGTATCCCACTCGCCCACATTACCGCGGACGCCGTCGCCGCGGCCTTCCTCAATCAATGGATCAGCCGCTACGGCTGTCCGCGGACACTCACGGTCGATCAGGGGAGGCAGTTTGAATCAGCCCACTTTGCCGACCTGCTCCGTTCCCTCGGGATTCAAAAAATCCGCACCACTCCTTATCACCCTCAATCCAACGGGAAAATAGAGCGGTGGCACTCGGTCCTCAAGCAAGCCATCTCCACATCAGCCACATCTCCCTCATGGACCAAAACCCTCCCCTACGTATTACTTAGCCTCCGCACTTCCGCCCGTCCTTCAGACAACACAAGTCCCGCACAACACGCTTTCCGAGACCCCATTCGTTTACCGGCCGACATTTTCCCTCCACACAACACCCCGTCCATTAACAGGGAACCGCTACACACCTCAACACCGACAAACGACACCACTTACCCCAAACGCTTTTACACTTCCACGCACATGTACTTGAAAGAGCCCGGCATGCATAAAACCTTTCAGCCCCTTTATGCCGGGCCCTTTCAAGTCATCCGCACAACACCGACCACCGCGACCCTGCTAATGGACGGGAAACCCCACACCGTCCCTTTCGCCCGCTGCAAACCCGCCCCTGTTCTCCCTCAACCAACATCAGCCATCAGTCTCCCGCCGTCTGTTAGCCATGGAACATCTCTCTCCACCTCAACAGTCTCCCCCGTCGCCGTTTCCGGATTTCGATTCGGATCCGGAAATGGCGGCCATACTCCGGGACGTTTACGTCCCGGACCCGCTCTCCCCCCTACCCCCTTCGCCCGGACCAACTCCATCGCTTCTATTTTTCCCGCGAAGGATTTCCGGATTACCTCCCCGGCCCCGGCGGTGGAAGTACCCCCAGTGGCGCATACTACGCGAATTTCGCGCAGCGCAAGCCACCGGGGTACACCCTCCCTACACCCCGATCGACCCTCTCATGGCCCCGCTCCTCCACGAGTTTCGCCTCACCCTGCTAATGCCACCCCCACCGCCCCTTCCAAACATCAATCCCCCCGTCTTCAACGATCCCCCGCCCCCCAAATTTCAACCCCCTCTTGCTGCCCCCCCATTTTCGATTTTCGACCCCCCAATTTTAAATTCTCCCCCACCCACACCCCAACCCACCAGTCCCACAACACCCCCTCTTCCCCCACCTCCGCCGGGGATATCCGAAATAGATCCCGCCGGGACAAAACGGTCCGGGCGGCGCAACAGACGACGGGAGCGTCCCTACACTCCCCGCGTCCCGGCGGCCAAGTCCCCCGCCCCGCTCTGAGCAATCACGGCGGGGCCTTGAGATTTCGGGACAGTGCTTGTGTTTCATTAACCCACACGCACTGTACCGAACCTCACAGCCCCGCCGTGGCCACCTCGTCGCAGCGGACACCACCCACACCCTACCACACACTTCAAGCACACACTACACTTCACCACACACTAACCACACCCAGGGAACGGCGGATTTCAACACCCCGCTCCGATCGGCCGCCCCCAACAACATTTGTAACCACCAATTTTACCGAACTTGTAAATACCAATTTTTGTAAATTTTTGTAAATCTTGTAAATTTTTGTACATATTAGTCTACTCTCTCGCCATCTACACCATCATCATTCTCCTCATGATCTACCATCACCATTGCCTTCATAACGACCCTGTACATATTCATCTACTACCTCACCTTCATCATGTTATCTCACTGCTTACTTCTTACTACTTCCTATGTCTTACTACTTACGTCTTACTTACTATGTACTCTATGTTACCTCTTACTTACTATGTCAAGCTATCTATATATAAACCCTAGGATTAAGTCACAACCTGTCACATTTCTGCCTTCAGCACTTCAATTGTTTGCATCAGCCTTCAGCTTCTGTCAACCTGCGCCTTCAGCTCCCCTCTTGTTTTCCGCAGCCCTCAGCCCCTGTCACCTTGAGCCTTCAGCTATCTCAAACATTGGTTCGAACTGGGGGGACCTCTGTCGTGAGTCCCTCCCGGGAACACTCCACTAGCAACCTTAAAGCTCTCACCAATATCCACATGTAAAACTTACCTTCCGCTAATAAACATCTGAGTGGGGAGACAGGCAACAGAATCCAGGGGACACAACCTGGAGCCCCACTACCAGCTCCCAACAGGGAGCTGGAGGGAGAGGCCTCCAAGTCCTATATAACCCTGGATCCTGGAGCTTTAGCTTCATTCGACACTTCCTCTAACCAGCTCTCTCTTCTCTCTCTCCTACCTTCCTCCTCCCAGATGCCTGGTGGAATCCGCCGCTCTGGGAATTTACCTCCTACCTTTTCCTCTTGTCTACATCGGTGGATATCCGCCGCCTAGACAAGCACCTTCCCTCACCTACATCGGTGGATCACCGCCGCCTAGGTGAACTTCCTTCCTCTCGCCTACATCGGTGGATTACCGCCGCCTAGGCGAAATTCCTTCACTCACCTACATCGGTGGATTACCGCCGCCTAGGTGAAATTCCCTCGCTCACCTCTATCTACTCCTTCACGCCACCGTGATGAAGAATTTAAATTCATCACATTGATCATATGGCGCTAGCATTTTATTCAAGCGTCATTTCAGTGAGGCTTCGTTCCAACTCGAACGTCGAGTGAGAAGGTGAGCATTTTCAAGTGGAATTAAACAAGGAAATCTCCTCAATTTCATCGCATTTTTCATTACAATAGTTTACTTGTATATTCTAGTTTGTATTCTTATAGTAATATTCGTTTAAAGTTGAAAATTATATTTCTAATTCACAAAACGCACTTACCCCGTGGTTTTTGGAGGGCCGGGGTAAGTGCGTTTTCTAACCTGGGGAAAGTGCGTTCGACGTTTTGCGTCTGCTCTTTCACATTTTTTTTCAATGTGGAATTCATTTCTTCCCCGTTCTTTCATTTTTCTATTCATTTTATTAATTTTTTCTCAATGTAGAAATACCTTCTTCTTACTGTGTAGGCACCTTCACCTTGCATGACTGCATGTTGCATGAGCATGATTTCTATCTTTTCAGAATGCCGCGAATTTACGTCAGGAAAACGCAAAAAGCGTCAGCGTACACAAAAGAGGATCTTTTGAACGCTATCCAGAAAATTCGAGCAGACGAAATCACGATCGATCAAGCAGTTACTCTGTATCATATCCCCAAGACTACGTTGAAGGACCGATTGTCGGGGAGAAGAGGCAGCAAAAGTTCCACCCTGGGAAGACCGCAAGATATTCCTCTTGAGAAAGAAAGTACGTTGGCTCATGGGTTGAAAGTTTTGGAAAAGTGGGGTTTTGGCCTCACAAGGAAAGAAGTATTGGATACTGTGCAGGAATGGGTAGAAGAAAATCAGTTGGAAACCAGATTTAAGGACGATCGCCCAGGGGAAGACTGGTTTCTTTCTTTTAAGGCAAGACATAAACTGTCCTTAAAAAAACCTGAAAACGTTGAGATTGCTAGGCGCAAAGCTGTCGATCCTTTCCTGGTCCAAGAATTTTTTGACCTTCTGCTGGCTACCTTGGTCGAGCTTGCGCTTGAAGGCAAGCCTCAACATGTCTGAAACGTCGATGAAACTTCTTTCTGTTTGGACCCTAGCAAATCAAAGGTTGTTGGCTTGAAAGGCGTTTCAGCAACCAGAACAACCGGGGGTTGTGGGAAAGAAAACACAACCGTTTGCTTTGCTGCAAGTGCTGCTGGTGTAAAGATTCCTCCTCTTATCGTGTACAAAGGGGTCAATGTTTGGGACCAATGGATGGGGGATGATCCATTCCCTGGAACCACTTACGCATCGACGAACAATGGATGGATGGAAACGGAAGTTTTCCACAACTGGTTCGTGAAAAACTTCATCCCAAACATAGGACCTGAACGTCCTCAACTCCTACTTTACGATGGCCATGCCACGCACATTTCGTTGTCTTTGATCGAGAGAGCAATTCAGGAGAACATCACAATTCTTAAGTTACCGCCACATTCAAGTCACGTCCTTCAACCTCTGGATTTATCCGTTTTTAAACCACTAAAATCTAAGTGGGCTGCTGGCCTCGTAGCGTGGCAAAGGAAGAATGTTGGTCGCAAGCTCCCGAAAAAGAAATTCGCCAACATGGTCGGAGCTGTTTGGGATCAACTGAATCCTAGTGTTATCGAGTCGGGCTTTCGGAAGGGCGGGATCCATCCTTTTAATCGTGACGTCATTGATGAATCAAGCTACGATCCAGCAGCTCTGAGTAGGTGGCGCGCGAGAAACACCATCGCTGTTCCCCTCTCTGACACAGGATCATCTACCAACCCTGCTGCTGTTTCTTTTCATGGCTCAGGACCTTCCACCACCGCTGCTTCTGATTATGGCCAAAGTCATTTTAACGGAGCATTTCCTCTCGATGGTTCAGGACCTTCCACCAGCATTGTTTCTCTTCATGGACCAGTCGTAATTGATGATGATGTTGACATCCCAACCACTGGCGATGCTTGCCCGCCAGAAGGAACAGTTCAAGTAGTAGCGATCAGAGACGGAGCAATCGCCCTTGAAGCCCAAACACCACAACTAACAGAGCACGCTCTGCCCTGTTCAAGTTCAACGGCGCCAAATTTCGAAGACTGTCTCTTGAGACTCGTTAAAAAGGGCGAACCTGGTCCTGCCGCACCAAAACGGAAGGTAGCCACCGGTTCTGAAGTGCTGACCTCTGAAACCGCGCTGCACAGACTGAAGGAGCAGGATGCAAAAAGGAAACCCCCTCCCAAAGGCAGAGTCCCAAATAAAACAAACAGAGGCGTCCAGATCCTGCCAGTTCAACACCGGCAGCAGCAGGCAAGCACTTCAGGGACATCCGTCAAGAGGATGAGGACGATGAAACCAAAGGATGAAGTCGCGAGAATCCCCCCAGCTCCCCCGACTCCTGAAGAAGAGGAGGTGCTCAATAAAATTCTCGATTCACCGGACGATACAAACTTTTCTGGATCTGGGGTAGATTCTGAGGAATCACTCGACAATTTTTTAAATTCATTAGAATCCGCAGGGATCAAAGTTTCCTCTTAAACTTATTTCAACTTTTGTTTGATAATTACCTAGGTATATAATATTTTTTTTTTTTTCAAGTAAATTAAACAATATTATTGTGTTTAATGGTTAAATTAAGTATTTAAAGGAAAGAAAAGGCTGTATTTTTCAGAAAATTAATAAAACGCACTTTCCCCGGGGTCATAACGCACTTACCCAACAAGCCGGGGTAAGTGCGTTTCTGGAAGGATTTTGAAAATTGATATTTTTTCACTATTTACGGTGAGAATTAGTGCTATATTAAAGAGGCACTGAACTCAAGATGAGCAGCTGATTGCAATGGGATGTTTTGCAGTTGAAAAAATATACGAGTTTAGATATGGCACGCTTACAAAGTGACACCATATGTTTTTTGGGACGCATTTACCCCACCTTACCCTATTTCTGATGGTTTCCACCAATTTTGGCCCCCAAAACACAAATTAGGTAGGTACGATCTTTTTTTTTTTTCAAATTATCCATGATCATTGGTAGTGCCACCTAATCGTCTTGATCTACGTGTTGAAACTTTTCCTAGTGCTATTCTACAAATTGATGGTGATTTCAGACGATTTCGCAGGTTTTTGCCTCATAAAAAATCAATTTTGGGAGCTGAACATCTGGTACAACCTCAATTTTCCACTCCTAGGCCAAAATCGACCTCATATTCGATCTTCTCGTCCCCAAAAACATGGAAAACGATAACTCAAAAGCTCATGTTACCAACATGTTGCTAAAACGCAAAAAGTACCTATTTTTACACACATATTCACTCACAACACCCCTGGGTATATTCCGATCGGGCTGAAAAGTTTCGGGACACAACTAGGGCCCAAATAGAGGATGTGTGCGAAAGAACGACTTTTTTAGACCGAAAATGAAGCCTGTACACGTGATACGGCGGACGGCGTACGGCGGACGGCGTACGGCGGACGGACATTGCATTTTTTGAATCTACGCACTTTGAAACGGAAAAGAAAAAAGTTTGAGGGGGGGTTATAAAAATTTTTTGCTGAGCGATTACATAGGTGTATTATTCAGAGAATAATAAACCAAAATGCAATGTCCGTCCGCCGTACGCCGTCCGCCGTATCACGTGTACAGGCTTCATTTTCGGTCTAAAAAAGTCGTTCTTTCGCACACATGCTCCATTTGGGCCCTAGTTGTGTCCCGAAACTTTTCAGCCCGATCGGAATATACCCAGGGGTGTTATGAGTGAAAATGTGTATAAAAATAGGTACTTTTTGCGTTTTAACAACATGTTAGTAACATGAGCTTTTGAGGTATCTTTTTCCATGTTTTTGAGGACGAGAAGACCGAATATGAAGTCGATTTTGACCAAAGACGCGGAAATTGAGGTTTTACCAAAGGTTCAGCTCCCAAAATTGGTTTTTTATGAGTCAAAAACCTGGAAAACTGTCTGAAATCACCATCAATGTGTATAATAACATTGGAAAAAGTGTAAACAGGTGAATCAAGACCATTAAATGCCACTACCAATGATCAAAGATGATCTTAAAAAAAAAAGCGTACCTATTTCATGTTTTGGGGGCCAAAATTGGTGGAAATCATCAGAAATAGCTATTTCAATCATTCCACATGAAAGAAACAATACATTTAACAGCCAACAAAAATCTCTAGAACTCCAATAGAATAATAAACCCATGTGACAAGGACTTTGCAGCGTTTTTGAAATCTACGTACCTTGAAACGGAAAAGAAAAAATTTTGAGGGGGTGTTATAAAAATTTTTTGCTGAGGGAATACATAGGTGTATTATTCACAGAATTATAAACCAAAATGCAATGTCCGTCCGCCGTCGCCGTCGCCATTTTCGGTCTAAAAAATTCGTTCTTTCGCACACATGTTCCATTTGGGCCCTAGTTGTGTCCCGAAACTTTCGGAATATACCCAGGGGTTTTATGAGTGAAAATGTGTATAAAAATAGGTACTTTTTGTGTTTTAGTGAAATGTTAGTAACATGAGCTTTTGAGGTATCGTTTTCCATGTTTTTGGGGACGAGAAGACCGAATATGAAGTTGATTTCGACCAAAGAGTGGAAAATGGAAGTTTTAAGGAAGTTTCAGCCTTAAATTTACGTTAAATTTGGTCTATAATCGTCGTTTTTCCGCACATAGTTCGGGTCCCCATTTGGGAACACATTTGGCTCCTAGTAGTCCGCCGAAACACGGCAGCCCGATCGGCATACACCCAGGGGTGATATGGGAGAAAAATGAGTGTAAAAATAGGGGTTTTCGAGGCATTTTTGAGGTTTTAGTGAACGTGAGCTTGTGAGGTATTGTTTTCCATGTTTTTTAGGGCGAGAAGACCGAATATTAGGTTGATTTTAACCGAAGAGTAATGAATTTATTGAGGTTGTGACGAAGCTCAAGTTCCCGAAATTCATTTTTTATGAGTCAAAAACATGGGAAATTGTCTGAAATCACCATACATTTGTATAATAACACTAGAAGTTGTATGAACAGGTGAATCAAGATGATCAATGATCAAAAATAATCTGTTGAAAGGAAAAGCTGAGCCTAATTCGTATTTTTGGGGGCCAAAACTTGTGGAAACCATCAAAAATAACTGCACGCGAAAGAAACAAATGAACAGCCAACATTTCTGTACGTATGTCCAGTAGAATAATAAACCCATGTGACAAGGACTTTGCAGCGTTTTTTAGTAGGAACTGTATTAAAATATTCGCCAAATGCCTACTTTATTTTCTATAAAATTTGGGTGAAATCCTACGAGGTATTCTCGAAAAGTATAGTTTAAGTTTCAAACCAAATTTCAGCTCGTTCGGAATAGGTACGTTTTTCCCCCCGATGAGGTATGGTGGTTTCAAGGATCATACCGAGCCAGATTTGTCCCTTTACGTCCGAAACGCGTAATAGGAGTAAACATTTTCGTGGAAAGAATTTTTATGAAATCCCAATTCCAACAACACAAAAATCCGTCCTTTGATTGAACTAAGCCCAAAAATTAAGAGATCGCAGTGGCGGGGGGGGGGGGGGGGATTAAGCGAGATGGAATTTCGATAAAGGTACTGTTGCCAGGGGGGTTGGCCGCGTGGGGGTAATCGAAGCCACGTGTTGGGAAGATTCCTCTTATTCATAACTTATTCTGAGATCTAACAGCTCGATACCCCCCACCCACTCACACACCCCATTCCTGTCACAACGTAAAATAGATGTGGTGATCAATTGGAAATCCTCGAGCTACAGTCGGGAGCAAGTTTCAAGTCTGTAAAGTTAGCGGAAGCCCTCAGAATTATATTTACTGGAATTACCCGAGCGTTGCGCAGGATAGTGAAAACACAGGTTAATAATAACAATCTTTATTTGCCATAATGCTCTAATACAGCAAGCAAAGAAAATCGAACGTTTAAAAACATCATATCAAATAATTTATACTCGAGACAACGAGTTTTAAACAACCTGGTGAAGTAAAGAGGCAGGGGTGACGGTGTAGAGAGCATAACCTACAAAATAGCCTGGACCCATCCACCATGGCGGCTCACGGGGCCACCTGTCCATTCCTGAACAGGAAGCCCAATGCGTAAATGGCTTACGCAGGAGAGACTCCCAACATTCCCCACGTGAACTGACAAGCCAAGGGGGCGGAACAGCCGGAAAACCCGGTCCACATCCGAAGAATTTACCAGCAGTGGGTTCGTTGCAGAATCCATGTTATCAATATAAGGAAGGTATTTTTTTGTTTTTGTTTTTTTCAAGCCTAATAATTGTTTATTTTATTATATTAATTGTTTTCATCTTCTTTCTTAAAAAGAGAGAGCCCGGTGTTGCCTGAAACTTGCAGAGTACAAATGAGTGATTCGATAGTTGCTTCCTTATTCTGATTTTGAGAATGACGGAGAAGCCTCTCCCTTTTGACATGATAAGAAAAATATTGCCCCAGTCTCCTCATAGCTAGATTTGCCATGTACAAGATAAGCTCAACTCCTGCAGAAATGTTACAGATAATGAACGTACCGGACGATCTATTACGGCTATTCGTGTCAGCTCATGCCGCAAAAGTTTAAGGAATTACCTACACAAATACAAAAGATGCTCACACAATTTTTCCAAAACAGCAGTTTTTAGCGATTATTATGTATTTTTAACTCACAAAAAGGCCATTTCGACCCACCTTATCTGAAGAAAATTATTTTTGACTGTTGAAATAGTATTTTTTAAGTCTCATTCCAATATTCTGTGTACATTTTTATTTAAATGTATGTTGATTTTGACGATTTTTAGTATTTTGATAGATTTACTATCATCTTCAGGACTTGCAGAGCATACACAGAAACGCAAATTTAATTGATGTAAACCAGAATAGAAAGAAATTATTGGCAATCTAAATAAGCTACCTACAAATTTGTTGGAATACTTGGCTATGCCGAAAGGTGTATTATTTTTGTTAGACCACATCCCTAATCCTACATCGTACGAGCTCGTAAAACAGTAATGAGGTGCTTCAATATTATATTATATTGTAACTATTGTTAATTAAGTTAATATAAATAATGTTAAATACGACATAATAATATACAATAAAAAGTGGTGAGTTAAATTGCAGGCTCTCCCTGTTCATGAGATTTTTCTGGAATAAACAGTATGTTCTCTCTCTCTCTGACATATCCCATACTTTGAACAAAGCTATCTAGAAAAGCCGGCACTTCCGAAACAAAACAGGAAGCGTGATAGGGTAAATACGAACTATGGTGATTTTGGTTAATACACCGGTACCAATCACACTCCGACAAAGAAACGCAAATGGTCAATCTGAACCTACACAGTACCTAAAGATATAAGATTTACACGAACATTCAATTACCAAAGAGATAAGGAGATGGGAACCGTAACAAAGCGGCGCCGCGGAGTACGGACGAGAAACTGCGGTCTGCGAATATACTTTACAACTTTGACAATCAATTCGATGGCATGATTCTTGTGGAATCCTTTGAATCACCCATAAATCTCAAACATCGGCAATTCGTACGAAATCCTAATTTCATACACAAATCTCTGCAGCAGTCAGTGGAGATGCAATGGCGAAGATGTCAAGGCTGAGCGTGGCGAGAGTAAAATGCAACGTTCAAGACACAATTTGGGGGGGGGGGGGGGGGAAGCCCTTAGCTGACATGCTCACGCATACACCAAGTACTCGGATAAATAACGTTAGTTATGTATCGAATTTTACAGAAGGGCCTGTATAAATGACTTCCGGAATTTAAAATACTATCTACAATAATACTTTCTTTATTTGCCATACCAAATGAGTGAATTAACAAGTTTTTTAAACCATGCAGACAAGAAAAAATTATTTTCGTTTTTCAAGAACGAAACAAAAACGAAAAATCCTTCTGAATCAAAAACAATTCAACCTTTTTTCTTAAAACTACTCGTATGTACATAAGTAAGTAGAACGATAGAGAAGCCTACCCACGATCCTCGAAGTTCTCTTCAACAGCAGAAAAAAGCTGCAAAATCCTTGTCACATGGGTTTATAATTTTATTGGACATACCTACATAAATGTTCATTTACTGTTTCTTTTATGTGCATTAATCGAAACGGCTATTTTTGATGGTTTCCACCAATTTCGCCACCCAAAAACACGAATTAGGCTCCTGCTTTTTTACCAAATTATCTTTGATTACTGAAGCCATTTAATTTTCTTGATTCACCTGTTGATACTATTTCTAGTGTTATTATACCTACAAATGCATGGTGATTTCAGAATATTTCCCAGGTTTTGGCTCATAAAAAATGAATTTTGGGAGCTGAACCTTCATTACAACCTCAATTCTTCACTCGTTGGTCAAAATCATCTTCATATTCGGTCTTCTCGCTCTAAAAAACATGGAAAACGATACGAAAACCCCTATTTTTACACCCCATAATATTCCGATCGGGTTGCCGAGCTTCGGAGCACAACTAGGACCCAAACGAGTTCCCAAATGAAGACCCAAACTATGTGCGGAAGAACGATGATTTTAGACCAAAATTCAACCTAAATTTAAGGCTGAAACTTTGTTAGAATCTCAATTCTTCGCTCGCTAGTCAAAATCGACTTTATATTCGGTCTCCTCGTCCTAAAAAACATGGAAAACGACAAGCTCATGTTACCAAAACACCAAAAAACCCTATTTTTCACCCTTAGCATCTTGGTATAATATAATATTCCGATCGCGCTGCAAAGTTTCGGGACACAACTAGGGCCCAAATGGAACCTCTGAGCGAAGAACGCATTTTTTAGACCGAAAATAAAGTAATATGGATGGTACTGCGTACGGTCATTGCATTTTTGAATCTACGCACCTTGTGACGTAAAAGAAAAAACGCTGCAAAGTCCTTGTCACATGGGTTTATTATTCTATTGGAGTTCGAGAGATTCTTATTGGCTGTTAAATTTATTGTTTCTTTCATGTAGAATGATTGAAATAGCTATTTCTAATGATTTCCACCAATTTTGGTCCCCAAAACATGAAATAGGTAGGTACGCTTTTTTTCTTTTTTCTTTCTTTTTTTTTCAGATCATCTTTGATCATTGGTAGTACCATTTAATGGTCTTGATTCACCTGTTTACACTTTTTCCAATGTTATTATACACATTGATGGTGATTTCAGACATTTTTCCAGGTTTTTGACTCATAAAAAACCAATTTTGAGAGCTGAACCTTTGGTAAAACCTCAATTTCCGCGTCTTTGGTCAAAATCGACTTCATATTCGGTCTTCTCGTTCCCAAAAACATGGAAAAAGATACTTCAAAAGCTCATGTTACTAACATGTTGCTAACACGCAAAAAGTACCTATTTTTACACACATTTTCACTCATAACACCCCTGGGTATATTCGGATCGGGCTGAAAAGTTTCGGGACACAACTAGGGCCCAAATGGAGCATGTGTGCGAAAGAACGACTTTTTTAGACCGAAAATGAAGCCTGTACACGTGATACGGCGTACGGCGGACGGACATTGCATTTTTGGAATCTACGCACCTTGAAACGGAAAAGAAAAAATTTTGAGGGGGTGTTATAAAAATTTTTTGCTGAGCGAATACATAGGTGTATTATTCACAGAATAATAAACCAAAATGTTGAGGGGTTCCAAAAATTTTGGCTGAGCGAATACTTCGTGGTGTATTATTCACGGAATAAAAAAATTCAAAAAATGGGATGCAGTTTTGAGGCGGAAGCTCATTAACACTCACTGCAAGGAGGCTGCTAATCTCAGTCACCAATTTACTATTGATGAGGCCCTAACCAGTATTTTGGCGATTTGGAGTTAGCTACAACGTTGGGTTCACCTCGCTAAGGCCAATCTGCTTGTGCTTTGAGAAAGTAGCGAGTGACAGACTGATCTAAATTACCGAAAAATTGATTTGAATTGTTCTACTGTAACCACCACTAAACTACAACCGAGCGTTATCGACTGATAAAGAACGAACTATGACGATGATAACTGATTATGGGTGTCCTGCCCTGTACCTAATCAGTGATCAGTGTAATCACCATCACGAGAAGCGAGAATATCTTGAGCAATGTCGCTTAAAACGTTAGTATGGGTGACAGAGGCACAAACTGACTGATCGTAAGCGCCTGTCAATAAAACCACCTGAACAGTTGTGGGGAAAACGCGCGAAAAGATAATCAGCGTTAAATGGGACGATATATTGGTAAATTGTTATGTTTTATGGTTATGAATGTTCAGTAATTGACGGTAAATAAATTGAGCAGGCATGTGTCTCCCATTATGGTCACGCGGCATGATAGGAAGTTCGTTACTTACGTGTTCCTTCTTCTTGATGGTCTGAACCGGAGGAGAAATCGGCGACTCCACAGATTCTACGGAAGGTCGAACCTCGGGAATTCCGGCGGGCTGAACCAAATCACTTGGAAAAGCTTCGCTTGGAAACTCTTCACAGGGCTCCGAGCCTCTACAACCAAAGGGAATATGCCATTACCTATCTTTTAAGATCCACCACCAACTCACCAGCATGAATATTGGTCACATTTCTACGAGGAAAATCATTCGAACGTTCTTGAACAAATCCAAAACATTCACCTGATGACCACTCTGCTGCACAAGCAATAAACACTGTCGCCCGACGGGTTATCGCTTAAATTGAGGTAGACTTCGGCTAGAGGTTCGTAAGAATTATCTTCTAACATATCGCGGAGAGGACGTGTAACTGAACGGGTTATTTATAAATCAGCGTTTCATGAGCAAGGGTTTTCTGTGGGTATAACCAAAGTATTCCACACCACTTTACGTTGATCTCAACAAAACAGAACAAGCAACAATCACAAAATCGCAATCACCAATCACGTCAGACTGAGAGGTCTTCTTCTTTTTCACATTTTGATATTGCTGACCGCAACCAATTGACTGCGTGGACACTATTTTCGTTCTTCATTATTCTTTGCGTCGGTATTTTCTATGCGTTCATATCAAGGGAATTGCTATGAGCAAGACAGTTCAGCTTTTCATGTCTGGGTGTGTAGGTATGCAAAAAGAGCAGAAAGACAGATCATTTCCCCTGATAACCTGTTTGTAGTTGTTATGTCGTTGCTGAATGAGTTCTATGGTAGGCAGGTACCTATGTTGTTCATGGGGTCTTTTTCTCGGAGTATTTTACGCAACAACAACAAATAACAATAATAATAGTAATAATCGATATATTTGTGCATAGGAAACAAACCTAAAGTAGGTAATGAAATAAGCAATACAACAACACACAAACGACACAACACAACATTAACACCACAACACAACAACAACCATTGCTTCCTACAACCCCCCCCCCCCCCCCCCAAACACTGATTCCTTGCTTGCTTACAATAATTATTGTTTTCTGATACTTACCTACTGTTGGAAAATTTTCAAATTTATTTATATTATATTTATTTTATTTATTTGCTTTTCACATTGCATCGGACTTAAGCCCCCCCCCCCCCCCCAGTGCTACGTACAGTTAATCACAACATATTTGTGGCCATCCAAAATTCACAAATTTGGTTAACTGAAGAAAAACATTTACAAAAACGAATTTACAAAAATTTACAAAAATGAGAGGAAGAAAAAGAATTGCTGGAAAAAAGACAGGAGAACCAAGAAGAAAGGGAGAAGAAAGAGGTCTAGTCATAAATCTACAGTGTGCTGTAAGTTCCATGCAGAATCGCCGGAGAGTGGGGATAGAGCGTATGTTAAGAGGAAGACTATTTATTTATTTATTACCATTTGTCATATTATGTACCTGTTTTAAATTTTATTATTACTTACCTATATTTTTTTGAACTTTGTAATTGGGCCCTGCCAGTAAATTTCAAAATAAATAAATAAATACAACATCTCCGTCGTCGTACACATTCCCCCAATCCATCTCCTACAAATCCTTCCAGGATGTCTGACATCATCAAAATGAAAGAACTGGCGGACACATGTTTAGATGTGCATGATGTGCAGAAATAACAAAAAGTGCTGCATTCACTTGTCTACACTTATTAAATCTTCGTACTTCATAAATCCTCGTTCCCGAAGCACAATCACAATAATACAGCACTACCACTGCTGCCGGCATGGGTAAGTTTTCCCGAGAACATTAATGACTTTTATTTTTTATTTATTTATTTTTTAATAGCATATACGGGCGAACCCATTTGAACAGGCATACAAAGAGAGAGAAAAAAAATACACAAATATTTAAGTAACAGGTACAAATGGAGATGGTAGGTACCAAAGACAAAAGAGGGCCAAGCTAAATAGGAGCGCGTTACAAAAGTCTAGATGAGATTAAATTCTATACTAAACATCTGGTGAAATAATGTCAACTAACATGAAGTAAACAATGGAAATCAAATTTTACATTAGGATTCAATAAGTAACTCAAGTAATCAACTTACTAAGTAATAAGTAATAAGTAATAAGTTCATGAGATTCAGTTCCTAGGACTGAATCTCATCAACACCGGTCCCACACACATTTTAAGGGACTCCGCCACAAACATAGATCATTTTCTAGTTAAAAACCTTGCCTCTGTAAAATTATGTAAAAGTTATTCAACTCCTGCTGTCTCACATCATCGAGCCATACTTTGCTGCATAAGAATCAGCAAATTCAAGTTGAAGCCTCATTTTATCTATACCCGAGCTCTAAAACGTCTTACCAAGAAAGAAGTTGAAAAGGCTGCCATGGCTCAGTACTGGGATGGTGTGTTCCAGTGTACCAGCGTTAATGATATGGTTGAAATTCTGAACAATAATTTTCTCTGTATCTTGAATTCACTTGCCCCTCTGAGGCGAGTTCGGGTGCGCCACCCCTGTACCCCATGGTTCACGCCAGAAGTGCGTGCAGTCCTTCAGATCAGAGACAGGGCATATGCTCAATGGCGTCACTCTCTGGATCCCAATGACTTCTCCCAATTTAAAACTCTGAGGAATAAAGCCAAAACGTTTGTTCGTCGAGCCAAGCGTTTGTACTTTGAAAGTCTCCTCTCACCCAATCTCCCAATCAAGCAACTATGGTGCCGAATACGGAAATGTGGTTTGCTTTCCTCCGAATCACCAGCTATCCAGTTCAGTGTCAGTAGCCTTAACCAACATTTTAGTGTGTCCTCATCCCCTAAACCCACTGTTGTTCTCCCTAATCATGCATCCTCTGACATCAATTTCTCGTTCACCTGTTTGGTTTTGTGCGATATTTTTAAAGCTTTCTCTAAAATCAGTTCTCAAGCCACAGGAACCGACTGCCTCCCTCTTTGCCTCATAACTAATAGCCTGTTTGTCACTGCTCCTCTTTTTCTACATGTATTCAATTTTGCTATTACTAGTTCCTGTTTCCCAGACAGTTGGAAAATTGCCCGCATTGTTCCTCTCCCCAAAAAGTCGTGTGTTAATAGTCTTAATGACGTGCGTCCTATCAGCATTCTCCCAGCTTCTTCGAAAGCTCTTGAGCACTGTCTTCTGGAGCAGATGTCGAGCTTTGTTTCTGTCCACAACTTATTTTCCCAATACCAATCAGGCTTCAGGCCTCGACATAGTTGCGAATCAGTCCTTATTAAGATAACTGAAGATATCAGAAGGGGTATTGAGGAGAAGAAATGTACCATCCTGGTTCTTTTAGACCTTACCAACGCCTTTGGTTCAATTAACTATGACCTTCTTCTTGCAAAACTGTCTCACTTTTTCTACTTCTCCTCGAGCGCAAAAGCTCTCATCCACTCATATCTTACTGGGCGCATGCAGACTGTGTTCTTGAATGGTCAGTCCTCTGGGCTCCTTCCTATCCTGGATGGTGTTCCTCAGGGCTCTGTCTTGGCTCCATTCCTATTTTCCGTCTTTATCAATGACATTGCGGCGGAGCACCCCCTCCCTTGGCGCATTCAGGAGCGCGGTTGAGCGCCACTTCCTCATCGAACGGTAGACCCCCCTCCCTTATCCCCACCTTCTTTCAACTTTCTTCACTCCTCTTTTACGTCCTGCTCACTCTTCCTGTCTCCTCCTCATTCTCACTGCACTACTCAGCTTCTCTACTATTTTAATATTTCTTTTTTTCTTGTTTTGTTAATGCCCTTTTCAATTTTACCTTTTTCAATTGTTGCCCTTCAGGCTATTTCCCTTGCCCTTCAGGCTGTCATATATATATATTTTGTTTAAATTCAAATAATAATATATATTCAATTTTCTCTAATATTTGGTATGCGAGGTGGGACATCCTGTCCTATATACCAATAAAGGATTATTATTATTATTATAATAAATTGAATGTTTTTAAATTGAGGAATACAAAATTGACCAAAAACTATTTATTATGTTGTGCGATCACAGATTTAAAAGTACGGAGGGATGTGGTATAATCGAGCTGGGGAAGGCTGTTTCCGGTTCTCTGTATACGGATGAGTGGGGAATTGATCAAATAATTGGTTTTTGAATATGGAATGGCAAATGGCGATGGGTTACGAATGTTATGACTTGGTACATGAAAACTGATAAGAGAAAGAAGTTCAGGGGTACCTATTTAAAATGGAATTGATTATTTTATAAAGAAAAACTAGGTCAGCTGTTGATCTACGGTTTTCCAGGGAAGTTATATTTAGGATTGACATTATAATGGTTGTAATCTATTGAGTCAACTGGTATACTTACCCATTCTATATGCAACCATTCTCAAAAATTTATGCTGTACTATCTCAATAGCATGGCAGTCTACTTTGTAGTAAGGCGACCAAATCACAGAGCCATATTCGATTTTGCTACGGATGAGTGAAATAAACAGCATTTTCAAAGTGTCAATCTGTTTGAAACCTTTAGTTATTATATTAATAAAACCAAGTAGTTTGAGGGAGTGTGGAATTATGTGACTGAAATGTTCTTTAAAAGTTAAGGATGAATCTAAAATAATTCCAATCTTTTATAGAATTAGTTCTTATGAGAGGGATATCGTCGAGGTAGTACTTTAGATGTTGCTTTCATCATCAATAGTTTACCTCACAGTTGACACATTTTCCTATATTTTCTGTGTAGTAATTTAAGACTGTGGGATTCCCAAATTCGACGAGACGTTCGTTGCAGGTTTCTAATTCTGCTGTGCATAGAAGAAGGGAAATTCGCTTCTTCCATGTCTCCTGTGGTTACTTAGCGGCATGGATACTGTAATGAAAGTATCCATGATAACTGTGTTTTCCTCGCAGCTTGTTGACAACTGCGATTGGCGGCTGCGAATTGCAGTCGTCGGCGGGTTTTGCTTTTGTGACGTTCTCCCAGTTCCTTTCAGTCGACGAGTTCCACATCACTGGAGTTCACTTTCGGTTGCTGTCATTACTAAAATTGTCATTCGATCCCGATTAAGATTTCTGTCGTCCACTGAATTCATTGTGTACTTGTTCACTTCAGGTCTCAGCTATGTGACATCTGACACACATTTCAACCTTCCGTCTCTTCTGAACGCGTTGTCGTCCTAGAAAGTGCTCGTCTTACGACAGAACGGTCTACTGGCAGTTTTACCAGAGTTTCGGGGGTCTCCCCGTGTGATTTTGATACTGTTTTTGGCAGAAATATAGCGAACGTTCGGTTGAAGATGGGAACGCATATGGGACACGTCTTCACGCTGGCGAATAGCATTATTGGCGTTAGCGTGCTGGCTATGCCGTTTTGCTTCAAACAGGTGAGTGTTCAATGCCTAATAATTATAGGTATTAATCTGATTCAACCAGTCGAATGGTGAACTGAAGGATCCAAGATACCTATCTCACTGAAGTTCATAGTGTGTAAAGATTGATAACTCCCCTCTCCTTACCATAACATTACCTACTTTACTTACCTACTACGATGATGATGGTTAGATGACTCACCATTACTGCATTCATATAATCACGAAAAGTGGTACTTGACTCGATACACGAAGACATAAAACTTACCTAGGACAATAGCAAACAAATGCTTTCTCAAAAAGAGGGTCAAATTTGAGTTTTGAGGAGTCAAAAATGGCTATAATCACCAAACATTTCCCGAATGAATGTACTTAGGTGGTGTTAAAAGGTTAAAAATCACTAAAGCCCGTTTGAAGGTGCTCAACTTCGAAAATTTACTCGAATGGTCATGCTACATCAGGAGCTGTTGTGTTCCCCTCCCGCACCGTGCCTGTGGATCTGCAGTATTACAGTCGTAATTTAAGTTTTTTTTTTAGTCAGGTAGGTATAACGCTTTAACGATACAAATGGCCAACCAACGAATATTGCTATATTAACACTCTGAAATTCGTGTAGATTGGTGAATCTAAACAGAAAAGACACGTTTCAATAGTTACTCAAACAAATTTCTGTGTCTCCAAACATCTTGTGGGTCTAATTCGAGAGTTTACAATATAGGATGGTGAAACAGAAAACGCTGCAAAGTCCTTGGTCACATAGGTTTATAGTTCTACACAAATGTTGGCTGTTAGTTTATTGTTTATTTCATGTGCATTAATTGAAATAACTATTTTTGATGGTTTCCATCAATTTTGTCTCCCAAAAACACGAATTAGGCTCCTTTTGGTTTATTATTCTGTGAATAATACATCTATGTAATCGCTCAGCAAAAAATTTTAATAACACCCCCTCAAAATTTTTTCTTTTCCGTTTCAAGGTGCGTAGATTCCAAAAATGCAATGTCCGTCCGCCGTACGCCGTATCACGTGTACAGGCTTCATTTTCGGTCTAAAAAAGTCGTTCTTTCGCACACATGCTCCATTTGGGCCCTAGTTGTGTCCCGAAACTTTTCAGCCCGATCGGAATATACCCAGGGGTGTTATGAGTGAAAATGTGTATAAAAATAGGTACTTTTTGCGTTTTAGCAACATGTTGGTAACATGAGGTTTTGAGGTATCCTTTTCCATGTTTTTGGGGACGAGAAGATCGAATATGAAGTCGATTTTGACCAAAGACGCGGAAATTGAGGTTTTACTAAAGGTTCAGCTCCCAAAATTGGTTTTTTTATGAGTCAAAAACCTGGAAAACTGTCTGAAATCACCATCAATGTGTATAATAACATTAGAAAATGTGTAAACATGTGAATCAAGACCATTAAATGGCACTACCAATGATCAAAGATGATCTGGAAAAAAAAGCGTACCTATTTCATGTTTTGGGGGCCAAAATTGGTGGAAATCATCATAAATAGCTATTTAAATCATTCCACATGAAAGAAACAATAAATTTAACAGCCAACAAGAATCTCTAGAACTCCAATAGAATAATAAACCCATGTGACAAGGACTTTGCAGCGTTTTGGTTTATTATTCTGTGAATAATACACCTATGTATTCGCTCAGCAAAAAATTTTTATAACACCCCCTCAAAAATTTTTCTTTTCCGTTTCGAGGTGCGTAGATTCAAAAAATGCAATGTCCGTCCGCCGTACGCCGTCCGCCGTATCACGTGTACAGGCTTCATTTTTTGTCTAAAAAATTCGTTCTTTCGCACATATGCTCCATTTGGGCCCTAGTTGTGTCCCGAAACTTTTCAGCCCGATCGGAATATACCCAGGGGTGTTATGAGTGAAAATGTGTATAAAAATAGGTACTTTTTGCGTTTTAGCAACATGTTAGTAAAATGAGCTTTTGAGGTATCGTTTTTCATGTTTTTGGGGACGAGAAGACCGAATATGAAGTCGATTTTGACCAAAGACGCGGAAATTGAGGTTTTACCATTGGCTCAGCTCCCAAAATTGGTTTTTTTTAGTCAAAAACCTGGAAAACTGTCTGAAGTCACCATCAATGTGTATAATAACATTAGAAAATGTGTAAACATGTGAATCAAGACCATTAAATGGCACTACCAATGATCAAAGATGATCTGGAAAAAAAAGCGTACCTATTTCATGTTTTGGGGGCCAAAATTGGTGGAAATCATCATAAATAGCTATTTAAATCATTCCACATGAAAGAAACAATAAATTTAACAGCCAACAAGAATCTCTAGAACTCCAATAGAATAATAAACCCATGTGACAAGGACTTTGCAGCGTTTTTTTTAATATCGTTGATCGTTGGTAGTGCCATTTAATTGTCTTTATTAACCTGTTGATACTACTTCTAGTGTTATTCAAATTTATGATGATTTCAGATAATATCCCAGGTTTTTGAATCATAAAAAAGTGAATTTTGGGAGCTGAACCTACGTTATACAACCACAGTTGTTCACTCTTTCGTCAAAATCAACTTCATATTCGGCTTCCTCCCCCTAAAAAACATGGAAAACAAGCTCATGTTCACTAAAAACTCAAAAAAAACCTCGAAAAACCCTAATTTTTACCATTTTCCCCTCCATAACACCCCTGGGTATATTCCGATCGGGCTGCAAAGTTTCGGGACACAACTAGGGCCCAAATGGAGCCTGTGTGCGAAAGAACGAATTTTTTAGACCGAAAACAAAGTAAATGTAGATGATGCGGCGGACGGACATTGTTTTTGGAATCTACACACCTTGAAACGTAAAAGAAAAAATTTTGAGGGGTTGTTATAAAATATTTTTGCTGAGCGGATACATAGGCGTATTATTCGCAGAATAATCAACCAAAAGACGATTTTGACAGTCCAAAATGATTTTGAGTGGAAAGTGGATCATATTCGAGTTGCCGGGGAGTCAAAATAGCCCAGGATCGCCAATAGCTGAATGTCACGAATTTCGAAAGTTTTCTCATTATGGTTATGCTGCATGACTGGAACTTATTTAGAGGTGAAATAGTCGGGAGTTTCACTATCGTATTTCCGGGATTCTCTCCCTGACGTGCCCCAAGGTCCCGCGAGGGCTTAGGAAGAGGATTCGTGCTGTTGGCGACCTCTTGTCCAAGAACTTTTCCTTTCATGACTTCACGCTTGAAGCATCTCGATTCATTTGGTGGTTACGGAGTAGATTTAGAGATACGGGGAAAAACGGAATGAGAAAGCTAGAAATACCTGTCACCGACGTACCTATTTATTATCAAGGTTCTTCAGTTCCCAAAACCTTCAAACCACATGACCCAAAATTAGCTGTTTTTGGGTTTGGCTAGTGTTACCAGATTGCCCCTTCCAAAAAAAGAGTGTATCCTTGGTTGAAAAAAGATACCTCTTTAAATATATATTTTTGGTTTATTATTTTCAATAATGAACCTTTGGAATCGAGCATGAAACAAAAGAAATATTAACCCCCCTCAAAATTTTATGGTTTACTTTTCAAGGTAGTAGAATCCGAAAATGCAATAAAAAAATGTCTGTCGGTCCGCCTGCTTCGCGCTTTTCTTAGTTACCATCCACCAAAATTAATTAAATTTGGTTTTTAGGTCCCATTTGGGGTGTAGTTGGTCCTCGAAGCTCGACGGTACTGAAGTCATCTTAAGGGGTGAAAAATAGGTGTTGACATTTTCAGAACGCCGTAGCTCGAAAACTTCCAATAGAAGGGTATGGTTTTTTACGTTTTTAAATTGATACCGAACTAAAGAATTTTTTGAGACCACCCGGGGCTTTGTACGACCAACCGTTCGTGTGCACCGAAAAGTTTCGTCAACATGATCGTGAATGAAACTGTATAAGTTCGGCCCAGATATCATTGCTTGGGAGCACCTGGTTATAATCATGGATGGCTGTTTGAAGTCAAGTTGTTCATTGTTGTTATTTCATTTGAAGAATGATGGCTGTTTCGGATTTTGTTGATAGATACTTTTGCAACTTGAACAAATAAAGCTTCATGAATACTTAACAACAAATAATTAATTATTGAATTATTGAATCCCTCGCATTTTTATGAAATGTAATTCCCGGGCTGGCTCCACTTCTCGATTTAGGGCTTTCCTGAGGAGAGCACGAGGGTGGGTATTGGCCACAGAAAACAGTGATCTACGGAGAAGGGGCATCTATACAGGTAAATTATTACACAACGGTATCTTACACACCGGTTTATTACACAACGGTTTATTATTTACCTTATGCTTCATGAATAACAGCAAACATTGGATAATTGAATCCCGCGCATTTTTATCAAACTATAATTCCTGGGCCGGCTCCATTACTTGATTTGGAGCTTTCCTTGGAGGAGCTGGAGGGTAGGTATTGACCGCAGACAACTGATCTACGCAGAAGGAGCATCTGTACAGGTAAATTATTACACAACGGTTTATAAGTTTACCTTACGTTTCATGAATAACAACAAATAATTAATTATTGAATCCCTTTCATTTTTATGAAAATGTAATTTCTGAGCCGGTTCCAGTACGCGTTTTAGGGCTTTTCTGGGGTATTGACCACAGAAAACCGATCTACGCAGAAGGGGGATCTACAAAGGTAAATAATAAACCATTGTGTAATAATTTGCAGCGTTTTTAAAATATGAAATGAAATGATTTCATTGTAAAGGCCGTCCGGCGTTACAAGGTGTTTTTAAAATGTTTCAGTGTGGAATTATACTGTCTATTCTCATGCTCCTCCTGAGCAATCAGATCTCGCGGCTGGCCTGTCATTATCTAATGAAGTCCGCCATCATAGAACGTATGAAGAACTTCGAGATGCTCGGTAATCTCAACTGAACTCACTATTCAATTTCTACGCTTGTAGCACTGCTATTTACTTCTAGACTTCTAGCACTGCTTATTAAGTGACAGTTTTGTACGAGTAGATTGTAGCGAAATGTTTCAGTAGGATTTCATATAAGCAGAGGTCCAAAGGTGGAGAAAACTATGTTGGCATGCCAAGTAATACCTGCTTGCAGTGGCGTAGCCAGGGGGATTCAAGAATGATATCAATCACAACAGTAACAAACAGTTAAATTAATATATTACCTACTTTTATTTTATTACAAACGAGCAATGTGAATATTTCTGAAATAATATATGAATGTGAAAAATATTTCTAACATCAAAATAGTGTTAAAAGTTGTTATTGAGGGCTAAAATCAATAATAATTCACCTGACGTTGTGTGGGATGGTGAATCACGACGGACGGACTATTTCTATGATAAAAAATACTTCTCTGAAAAACAAGTAGGTCAAATTTGACTTTGTTACTGATAAATCTCGCTATATCATCTTCTTACGCAATAGCACGAATATTTCTTTGAAATTCGCGCTTAAAACCATGTTGCATGGCTGGAACTTTTAGCGAATCCAAAATCGCTCCAATCGCTTAGGAATCGGTCCAAAATTTTTTAAACTCGAATTTCCGAAAGATTTTTATACCGAAATCCGTTTCAGACCATCCTGAATTCACTGCCGAAAGACACAAAAAATTATATATATATATATATATATATATATATATATATATATATATATATATATATATATATATATATATATATATATATATATATATATATATATATATATATATATATATATATTTATATATTTATATATATATATATATATATATATATATTTATATATTTATATATGTATGTGTCATTCCAGACGATAACTCTCGAAAGAATTGAGATAAAAAGTTCAAATTTGCACGAAAAATCTGTCTTGGCAATCGACAGGCTAAGTTCGAAGATGGGCAGAATCGGGTCACTCTAAGGGGGAGTTTTGGGGAATTTTAGGGGGGGGAAATTACCCATAAATTCCCAAAATGAAAACGTCTGACAAGTGACACCTCATTTTAAAGGTTTTTGTACGCTGAACACGATGGTGAAATCAGAATTGCGATATCTCATTCCATTCTCAAACTGGAGCACTTTGAAGATGAAGGAACGTGGTTATTTCTTGAGATGTTCTTCCTGGTTCGTCTGCTCTAATCTGATAACGGAATGGGATATCGCAATTCTGACTTCACCATCGTGTTCAGCGTTGGAAAATCTACAAACCGAGGTGTTACTCGGCAAAAAATGGAACAAAAAATTTGTTACGTACCCAATACCTACTCTTCTGGTATTCAAAACATTTTTGATTTCCCCCTCCCCCTCCTTCCACCCCAAATTTTACTTTGCGTAAAACTACTCCTGTTTTAATTTTGTATGGTATCAAGTTGGGAAAACATTGGCCGAAAATTAATTTTCAGAAAATTTTAGGCGGAGGAGGAAGATGCCGAAAACTTCGAAAATTCGCTCTTATAGCCATGCTGCATGACTGTGGTTTTTTTATATTTCCGATAACCTCCCCATTCAACAGTCCTGGCGACGCCATTGCCTGCTTGCTGGTCAAGAAACAGTCAGTACCCTATCGGATCAGCCAGTGGCTAATTGAAGTGATTGGGAGCAAGTGGTGAAGAACTATTGGTATTAACTAAGAACTATAGTTTCCATGGCTGTAGGGTGGAAGTCACCTTGGATATTGGACTAACTAATGACAATACATCAGTGGGCTTACTAACCAGTGGCAGGATTGTTACTGCCACAGTCGCTGCTATTGCTGCCACAGACCCTATTTCGGTGGAATCTATACACGTTTATTCATGAGGTACCTCCCTACGATCATACGAAAAGTTCCATTTCGTCACATCCTTTCAAATTTTTTTCAGCTTTCCGTGCGTTCGGCCCCACAGGAAAGCTGATCGTCGAGTTATGCATCATCGGTTTCATGCTGGGCACCTGCGTCGCCTTTTTTGTGGTCATCGGCGATCTCGGACCCAACATCCTCGGCCCAGTTTTGGGTCTGGAACACCCTTCAGCTCTCCGCCCTAGCGTTTTAATTGGTGAGTTTTGATGTTCATTATGAGAATTATGATTCTTTCCTGCTTGTGATGGTTTTTCGACTGGAAAACTAATGCCCATCAATCTGCTGTTGGTAGAGATCATTCTAAAACTTCACCTGTTTGCATTTCAAGTATTTAAGCTGCCTGTTGGTTTTACTTTTATGGTCGACTTCTCGTTATTCCGATCATTTCTTATAGTTGAGCTGGCCGGAATGAAGTCATTGGCCAAAAATATCTACCACTCCATCCGAAAGCAAACAAGAGTCGTCCGTCTCCCCTTTACTAACTGATACCGTTGCAATTTTGTTGACTTTATAACTCCGTCCAGTACTTGAAATACCAGCAAATCGGCGTTTCCTGTTGTACAGATGATTATTATTTACGTAGGATGAGGTGGGGTAAGTGCGTAGCCACAATATGAAAGTTCAACATTGACAAGCCATATCTAACTTTCGATGACTACATGAATATTTGTCAACGCTTGTGGGGGGGGGGGGGGGGTTGATTAGCTCTCTATTGTTCTACTGGAGTTCAATAATTATACAAAAACACAATAATTAAACAAAAAGCTATTTTTTAACACGAGAAATTTGAATTTGAATACTGCTTTGCATTCCAAATAGCTTCTGAACTCAGTTCTTTTTAAAAAAATGTTTAAATTTTGACAATAAATTGTAACCGTTTTTGGCTAATTATAAACATTAAACAACAAGTCAGTCAAAAATTGATCAGTTAATTGATAAAAACTAATCAGTTAAAATATACACCAACATTCTTCACACACACAAAACAATGCTAGGTTATTAAAAATTCGCTAAAATGAACAAAACCGCGAAAAACTATCAAAAAACGTTTAAAAATTCAAACTAACATGAGAAGTCAATGTCAGTAATGAATTTGAATTGACTGCCAAAGAAGAAGAAGAAGGAATGATGTTACCCCGCGTGATGTTGACGCTCTTGCCCCAGTGCACTAAAAATCGTGGGGCAAGTGGGAATATTTTAATTAATTGCTTCCATGTCCCTGTTATATGGGAATGGAAGTATGGCGATACCATCTAAAATAGGTGTTCGAGAGAACCATGGAATCTTGTTGAGAAGTGCTCAAAACGAGTTTTTAGACGGTTTTCTGTTGGATGTCGCTGTGTATGTATTTATATAAGTATGTTGGAATTTGAAAGTCATAACTTCCTCAAATTAAGGTCTTTTTCAGAGGGGGGTGTGGTGGGGAGCCTTTTCAACAGGTGCCTTAGGCGACTCACAACCACCTAGTAAACAGTATTAAGAAATTCGTTAAGCTGAAGCATGTGATTACACTTGGAATTCAGTTTGACAATCGAGTTAAAACGACACCTCAGTTTTAAAAGAAAAATGTGAATCCACTAGGGGTGTGGCGTTCAGCACTGAGCGGATCCGAACTGAACGGATCTTTCAGTTGAATGTATCCCAACTGAACGGATGACCCAAGATTTGACGTTCTCACTGAACGGGTGATCCTAACCTCACTCCGTTTTCACAACTCCTCATAATCAGTCACATCAGTTTGTAGCGTTTTGAATTCCTACTTTTCCTACTGTCCTATGGATGGCAAAGCTAGTGGGTGAGAAGATGACGGCGGAATCGGTACACGTACACTTGTTACCTGATTTGTAGGAGGCAGTTGGCCCCGAGGCAGCTTTGCACAGTACTGGCTCGAGTTCAGGAGACACGTTGCTGAAAGATTAATAAAAGAACTAGGCTTCCAGCAAGGTAAGCAAATGACTGATGGTCCTGGGAGAGTGATGCAACTGACTAATGAACAAGAGAATTTATTATCGAAACAAGTTACAATACTGAGGGGGTTCACGAGGTGCGGCAATTTATAGACAAAGATTGATCGAATGATGGAGATTCGCGAAGTATCGGGACTCGAGATAATGTAAAGGGAAATGAAGCTACGATTAATTGTTATACTGAATGACTTGTGTAGAGAAAGTGTTGTAGTGTATACGGTGGCACCAGAGTCGGGTGCAATGCTCCGGAGGGGTGAAATGCGGGGTTCTGTGGGTACGACTGCACGTGGTAGAGGGGTGCAACGTTGGGCTCAGGCTCGGGGTAGCAAGATCTACCTGAAGGGGTTCTGCAACAGAACGGAAGAATCCCTCTGTTACTTCTGGCAAAATGCCGTGAAATATTGGACACCTGAAGGGCACTGCTACGTGATAGTCGCAAAATGGATAATAAGGGGTTAAGGGTGCAAGTACTACCTTCTCCTGGAACTGGCAGGAAATTCGTACGGGCAACCTCCTGGCTTCTGGTTCTTGCGGTCCACTGCTTAGGCGTCCACCCAAAGGCGAACTGGTCTCGCCTGAAACAGGATATTGTCCGCGACAGTACAGCGGCTTCAACCTGAAGTTGAACCCCTGTGCTTCCTGGCCGGTTCTCTCCAACTTCTCTCCCTCTCCTTCGGTCGTCGTAACAAAATCGTATTTCCAGAAGGGAAGCAAAAATGAAAGGTCCGGGGTTAACAACAAGGTTCGCACAAATGGTCTCAATACTCGCTGAAGGCTCTTCACTACTCAACTCCACTGTCTCAATACTCAACACTAAAGCTCAACTACTAAAAGATCGCAGGTCTGGTCTCTGGGGTGTCTCAGTCTCAACTAACTGTCATGGCGGCTGCAAATGGGTATATGCTTTACCGCTCTCCTCACGAATCCGCCCCTTCGTGGCGTGGGGAAGATGCGCAGACGCCCCTCGCGTCGATGGCTCCTACCGCCGGTGTCGATCTCATATCGATCGTATACTGCCCGAATCAAAAATGGAAGATGTCGGGTTTTGTACATCGTAAAAGTTCTTCCATTCATCAGCCCCGCTCTTTGCCACTGTACGTTCGTACCATTCTTCCCTTCCCCGCTCGCCATTCCTCCATTTTCACAACTCCTCAGTTCACCGGTTCAGCCGTTCTTCCGCCTTGCCCATGTTCCTAACTCCTCGTGTTCCCAACTCCCACCAGTTCATCCGTTCATCGACCCCTCCCTTCTCCACTCATTGCTGATCGTCAGTGAGGCTTCTTTCTTACTTATTCGATTCCAGCGACATTTGGGACATGTTTGATTGTGATGAATTTTCCAAACCGTTGTGGTTTTTTATGAAAATATATACCTATATTATTGACCTATTAAATTTGTATAACTTTTTATTGAATCAAATCTATCATAACCCCTTTTTCGTGATTTTTAGGTCAGGATAATTAGAATTTAGAATAGGGACTCGGTTGAACTGGTGAACGTGTCCCAAAGAACACATCTCAAAACTGAGTGAACTGGTGTTAGTTAACTCCTGGAACTGAACGCATCTTGCACATCTCTAAAATCCACACAATCATGATGTCTGATTGAACAAAATACTGTTTCAGCTGATGAAAGACATCGGTTCAATTAGAATACGATAAATTATAATATTCTGGAGTGACCTGAACGGAAGATGTTACTAGGAATGCTCTTGCCCCACCTCCCCTACATGAAAAAAATCATCTATTCAATGCTGAATAGGGATTCCAGGAGTTAACGCCGACCAGTTCACTAACTTCTGGGATGCGTTCTTTGGGACCCGTTCACCAGTTCAACCGATTCCCTAATTATTATCCCACCCTGAATCACGGAAACGGAATTTGTAGGTTTGATTCTATAAAAGTACACATAGTTCAGTATACATTTTCATTTTGTAACTATTTTAGGTTACATATATTGCAGATTCTGCTCCGGAGACTAGAACGAAAGTACGACAGATCTTGAAGTAGGTATCTACATAAGAGGGGTTGATTTGATGAACGGATGTGGTGGGAATGTTGTGAAAATGGAGGGAGGTAGGCAGGAACGCCCATTCAGTGAGAACGTCAACTCGTTGGTCTTCCGTTCATTTGGAAGATTCGTTCAGTTCGAATGCGTTCAGTGCAGAACGCCACAACCCTAATGTTGAATCAAACGTTTTTGACAGAAAGGTTACTTAACCTGAGAAATTCTCGAAATTTTAAGGGTGCCTGCGCGTTGGACTGCCAGAAATGACTATATAGATCTATGTGTCACGATCCAGGTGGCCCTGGCGCCGTCCAGTTCAAAAATAGCTAATTTAGGGTGGTATTACCACTTGAACTTTGCATTGCGAATCCTCTATTCCTCGATGGCACAAATGACAATGTTCGACGCCACCACCATGCGACATTGGTGCCAGTCATTGTGCCTGTAGGAAGAGTGTGTTTATTGTCTTGAATGGATTTTGAAATTCACCAATTCCTGTTAAATTTAATAAAATAATTTCAAATTGTTTGTGGCACTCACCAACATTGAAACCAGTGTTAGAAGACTTATTTGGTACATATTGTTGTTCTGGACATACGACAGGCTCCTGGTCAGCGGATCTATTCGTAAGTTTTGCAAACATAGCAGAAACACCTCTCATTGTATCGGTGCCTACTGAGGGTAGTTTTCCTAAATTTTCGTTGTTTTGTACATTACAGGATGTAGGTACTTTTATTAAATTATATGTTTTAAATTCATCTAATTTTGGTAATGTTTTCAGGGATGGCAGTTTTTGTGGTGTTGCCACTGGGACTTCTCAGGAACGTCGATAGCCTCAACGGGATTTGCGCTGCGAGCCTCGCATTTTACGGGGTGTTGGTTCTGAAGGTAAGAAAGTAATGATATTAATAAATCTGTTTTTGGCGACCTTGGCCCTCAATCTATTGATTCCCCCGCCGATGGCTGTAAAATCCCTAAAAATACATCGCCGTTCATTAAGTTACGATCTCTCGTTGTTCAGTAGATACCTGTACATCTGCGATTACCGAGCGGAATCGAGTGGTCGTTGGATAAAAACGTCGTGCTCACAGAAAATGTCCGTATGTTTAGGGAACATCTGAAGTGGTTTGGTATTGAAAATCGAATAGATAGTTTATTTGTCTGCAGTTTATGAGTTTGCGTGCAATTTATACATACAAGTTAATTCACAAGATGAGACCAATATTCAGTTAGTTATTAGTTTATCTATATAGTTATAGTTTCATAACCTAGGTTAGTGAAATAAATTAAGAATACAACAAAATTCTCAATCTTTCCTTGAAAATACCCCTTGATTAAGGTGAAGTATTGCATTAATTTTTTTTGAACTTTTAAATGAGATAAATAGATTTTAGTGGGATATATTTGGGAAAAACAACTGTTGGTTTTGAACCTGGGTAGGTAGGTATCCTCTATTGCGAAACTCAGCGTACCACTAATGTCATTTGAAGTTCCCGAGCTGGTATATGAACTTCTTGCTCCAAACGGAGGGCAGGGTTGTGAACTGAAAACTCGAAGATAACCTCGCTGATGTGTATAACCTCCCCAAAAGTTTCACGTATCTGGTCTTCTCACACGAATAAAATTTATTGTTGCTTGCATTTTATTATAGTCGTTTATTAGGAAGGTTTCTAGTTCAGGCGTTCCAGCGGTTCAGATCATAAACCGAAAAATTCATGCTCATCCCAACCACTTCGGTTCTCACACTGAACTAGCACATGTTCTATTCACGGCACTGGAACAAAGCTAATGTCTAGTCTCGGTATTATGAAAAAACAGTGAAGTTTTCAAGTCACAGAAAGGGTTTAGATCAAATCATCCCAAAATCAAATTTTCTCAATTTTTGGTTTGTTGTAAATTATGTAGTCCTCCGTTGGATGTAGAGGCATCGTTTTCTTGAATTGAAGGTAAATAGATTTGCTAATGCTACAACTTAACACCTAACGATTTTCCTCATAGCATCAATATTTTCTCCAATGCTTGGCTCAAAAGTTGACCCAAAACTTGTAAGTTCAACATTATTTTGGAAAAAAATTACCAACATTTCAAGTGCTGTATCTCAGAAATTATTGGACCTGTAGAGCTGTGGTTGAGCTCAAATTGTGGCAAATTTAGTCTACTTTAGAAGAAAATTATTGATTATCTTTGATTTTTTGCTCATGTTGGGTAACTCCAGATTCGGATTCATCACCCCAAAATATTATGAACGACTACTGGATTATAACTATTTGAGGAACCGACTACTGGGTTTGGACCTTCCCTGTTAGCCGCCATGCGCCTGTTCTAGCGCTTCCTGCCCTCCAAGTGGCAAAATGTTGAAAAAAATCACTGAGATCATTAAAAAATGTGGTTTTTCATTTATGCCGTTCAACAGAAGAAGTCGTCAATTATAATTATTTATCAAATAATTTGTCACAGTTTAATAGAAGTGTCACAATAATAGCCACAGGGTGGTTGGTGATGGCCAGAATTCAGCAGTTTCTCGCAGAATCTCACCGAACAGGTCTTTGCCTTTCTGTGATTGTTTCCACATAAACTCGCACAAGTCGTTGTATTTTTACAGGATTAAAACTACTTACCATATGACTGGAATAAGGGATATAAGCTCTCAAGTAGGTAGGCATGGACTATTGGGCAATGAGGCAAAATGGGCATTGTCAGTGGGTCGGTGGTTGGACCTTATACGATACCATAGGCATATTGATTAAATTGGCACGCTGCGTTCTGTACATTAATATAAGCCTGGAACACCCAGGTTGCTTATCCAAATTCGCCCATTTCGTCCATAAAATCAGACCAGTTTCATAATTTTTAATTTGCATATTGCATTTTGTTTTTCTCTACTTTTCGTAACCACTAGTTTGTCAGTCCGAAGTGGCCACAAAAGTCCATTCTTTGTAGAGCTCCAGGGCTTCGGGATACTGACTCGGCATCATTCAAAACCCAATCAAATTCGTCTTCAGTTTGAATAATCAACGTGATTAATACCGATTGATTGACGTTTATCATTATTTGGCAGGTGTTTTTCGAGTCGTCGATTAACTTGTTTGATTCGAGCGTGTGGGGAAAAGTTTACTACTGGCGACCTTCTGGGCTGCTCCGTTGCATTCCCATCTTTTCGATGGCTCTCTCATGTCAAACGTAAGTATATTGAATTTGTCTGGAGAATACTCCTAATCAGATGAAACATATTGACAACGTAGCGTGAAGTACTTGAGTAATATATTCACTGAATATTCACTGAATGATATGTATAAGTATGCAACTATATTGATTGATTGATTGATGTGGTTTTGATGGTGTTGCACATGAGAAGGTTAGGCGCTTGTATCAAGACAATCAAACCTCTGTGATTATCGTTAATTATATTCTTCGATTTGCGCTTTCTCAGGCAACTTTTTGAAGTTTTCGGATCAGTCCCAACGACTCCACTGGACAGGGCGAATGCAGTGGTCAAGTCCGCTGTGAATTTGACAACCTTCTTTTACATTTCGGTCGGTTTCTTCGGTTACCTCGCCTACGCCAACTCAATGTTAACAGGTGAGCTGCAACATTAGGAAAATACTGTACTGTGCTTGAAACAAACGTTGATACTTATAACCAGTTGGGTAGACTTACGCATTTCTTCATACAGGCCTTAATAACTCTACATTTAACTACAACACTGGCGTTAAGAAGAGCGTAAACGTTTCAAAACCTGCGTGAAATACGACAGTTCAAATTTTTTTATTGTCTTCATACAACAAGGGTATAATATAATGTTATAATTATATAACGAACGTTAAAAAAATTACCTAACAGTCAAATTAAGGCCAATTCATAAGTAATAGTTAACAGTTAGTGGTTATCCATGTAACCATTTTCATGATGATGAAATTTCCTCAATGCCCTAACATTTGAATGCAAATTTTTTTCATTTTGCTGAATATTTTTGCAGGCAACGTTATGATGAATTTCTCAGATGGTGCGTCCAGTGACATTATCAAAATCTGCTTCTTGCTCTCAGTTGCTGTTAGTTTTCCGCTTGTGATTTTCCCTTGCCGGGCCAGCATCTACTCATTCCTGTACAGCAAGGTTGGTGCTTAAACTGTATCATCGCGTTTTTGGTGTTTCGACCAAATCTGCAATTATTATACCACCATAAATGCATATTCTTGTATCTCTGCCGTTTTCAGGCTAGCGTCCACTGGAGACTGGCCGCATCGGGGCAGCCCTCATCGCAAAAAGCGGGCATTTCGATCATGAGTGTTTGCATGGAGGTGCGTCCACTGCAGGCGGGCCGCATCGGGGCGGGCCTCATCGCATATTTCAATCGCCCCCCAGGCGGATTTTTGCGGCTGTGCGAGGGGTCCCGGCCCGCCCCGATGCGGCCCGTCTCCAGAGGACGATAGGCAGACGGATTTCAGATTTGACATCGAGGAGGGAATCTAATAAACAGGGGTGATTGTTTTATTTCATTAATTTTATTCTCGGTTTAATTATTTTCTTTCATTATTTTCATGGGTGTCGTCGGTACACGCAAATAGTAGCAACAACCTTGTGGTAACTTGGAATTAAATGTACACTGAATGACTTGAAATTAGGTATATATTTTGAGAGAATCCGGAGGTGTAAAAACATAGGTAAAACATAGAGCCATCGAATAGAATAGAATAGTTTGGTGGTGGTTGTAGTATTGGTTACACAACAGCTTTGTGTTTTGATTTGAATTTTCGTCGTTTGCGAATCTGCTATCAGTGAGACAGTGATAAATTGCTGTTGACGCCCGACCATTCTCTAATAATTATTAGGTAAGGTACCTATTTGTAATTATATATTTTCATTAGCGAGCATTTTGTAGGTAGTAGAATGGAATGAAATCCGGAAATACTGAAAGAACTTGGTCCCGTCGTCTAACAAATCCGCAAATAAAGAATGGTACTCCCCGAACACTCTTCTCTTCAAACAGATGTCGTGGACCCTATAGCGGTGCTTCCTTTTCCACTGTTTTCTTTTCGCATTATCTTCATTTAATGCCAGCATTAATAGAAGTTCTTCGTCAGAAGAATCCATGGTGGAAGGACACAAACAAACAAAACACGGAACAGCAGAATGAGCACGAAACCGATTCAAAATCCCGCCTTTTTTCTCGTTCCCGCTCAATTTTTCCGATGCGATGCGCCCCGCCCCGTCACCACCAGTGGACACACTATCTATTTTGCGATGAGGCCCGCCCCCATGCGGCCTGTCTCCAGTGGACGCTTGCCTTTATACTGTAGTTTCTCATACGAATACTTTAAATTTCAGATACAGCACAGCTATGATGGAATCAATTCGTCGCATATCCCTGAAACCCGTTTCCAGTGCATAACATTGGTAATAGTGACGTCATCGCTTGTGATTGGGTTGATGATACCCAACATTGAGCTTGTCCTGGGTCTGGTTGGTTCTACTTTGGGCGTCTTCATTTGCGTCATCACCCCTGGAATTATATTCACCACAGTTTCATTCAAGAGGAATAACGAACGTCTTTTAGCTCAGGTAATATATATGTAATATTATTTATCTGTAATGATGTTGGATCCTGATCAGGTGATGACTCAGTTCTCGATCTCAGATCCTGGTCGGTGCCGGCCTTGTAATAATGATTCTCGGAACGTACGCCAACCTCTACGCGACTGAAGAGACGCTCACTGCTCCCCTCGAAGTTGCTCAGAAACCCTTGAAAGGTCTTCCAAAGCCGCA
Source organism: Leptopterna dolabrata (assembly GCA_954871275.1). Classification (NCBI taxonomy): domain Eukaryota; kingdom Metazoa; phylum Arthropoda; class Insecta; order Hemiptera; family Miridae; genus Leptopterna; species Leptopterna dolabrata. The sequence continues at coordinate 6,501,467 of OX940984.1, read as the reverse complement.
GGAAATGCCCTTGCAACGCCAGTTCCCTGATGCCAAAGGTAATCGTTATAGCCAATAGTTTGGTCTCAAAACTGGGTTTAAACTGGTAGGCCTTTGACTGGAAGGCTGTGGACTGGAAAGAAAAAATACTTGGTTGACAAGATTCTGCGAGTGATTTGGCGTGTTCATACAGTGGGTTATTTGCACCCCCCCCCCCCCCCCCATGAAAGTGATTCCATTGATAGTTATTGTACGATATATCAAAGTTTACAGGACTTCCGACGTCGCAGTTGGCAGGAGGGTCCTGCCCTGGCGAGAGGGGTGCAGTGATGTCAGAAGTTCTGGAAACGTCGAAAAATCATAGAAAAAGAACTACTTATCGTAGGGCAGTTCGGTTGGGGTCAAAATTCTCAGGATGGAATCTGGTTTCATTAAAAAAAAATAATGTAAAACGCTTTTGTGGTCATGCAAGTAGCCCATTCAACCAAAGTCGACAGGCACTCTACATCTGTACTTTTGGTCGATTTGGCGGTCGGTCAGCTGACCCAACCATGTGTAGATTAGATTATATTTTGCCAAAGGCCCGTCATATCTGAATCGGCACATAGTAAATCTGGCTGTTGTTAGGTGATATTCAAAATTGAAAACTGATTGCTCTGTTACTGGAGTGTATTTATGTTTCTGGTACGCGTCAGAACAATCCTGCTCCTGATTATGGCAATCTGCTTATACTTTCATCTGTTTCATTCTAATTTGCTAAATAAATTGTTGTTTAAAATGGATATTGTTGATCGTAAGTTATAACATAATAAACAAGGAGGTACTAGAGACCTTATAATTTTCCTAGTGTAAGGTGAGGGGAGAACCAACATAAGAGTTTCGATGTCAGTTCCTCTTTGATCAATCCACAAACCAAATTCTCTGCTATGATCAATATATTCATAAACTTACAGCTTGTGTGGTAGTCGTTGATTTTGGTTCATTGGTCTTCAAGCGTGGATTGATCCCTGCAATCAACCATTCTAAAAGCAGTCATTCAACCTTTGTTAGTGTCAACCCCGTTTTACTGTTGTCTCTAGGTCTTCTTATTGTTCTAGCTTTGCACATTCTCTTCTTAATATTCCTATAGATAGTTACCTTGCCTAACAATTCATTTGTATCTCACCCGCATTACTCAGAAGCGGAGCGGATAGACGATGCTCTGAAGAAGATGAAAGAAGAAGAACTGCAGAAAGAAAATGGTAAGAAGGAGGAAGAGAAACGACAGAAAGAAAAGACTTTACTTTCAAATGAATTGGAGGCCAAGGAAGCTGCCTTGAAAAACGTGTCTCCCGGCTCCTTTTCGGATCAGAATCCGCAGCCAGTGAAAGTCGACGAGGGACCTAAACCTCAACCAATCGCACCTGAACCACCTGAAGAGCCTCAGAAGAAAATCCCAATTAATATACCAGAGGTAGGTATCGCACTGCTTTGAATACTTGTATAATTCGTATCTTCCATTTCATATAAATATTGTTTATTGGCCTTGTAAAATAAAAACTTCGCCAAGCTAGTCGGTAGAGGTTGAGTGGTTCAGTTCCAAAGTAGATTAGTTTCCTTGACAGTGTAGTTTATACGTATTTCATCCGGTTTATGGGCATCTTCCAGAATGCTATCCACAGACCATCCACCACTACACAGTCCTCTCGTCTTCACAAACATTCTCTTTGAATAGAACTCCTTATTATTGCTTTGTACTACAGTAAGTTCTATTGTGGATCTTGGCTGCTCCAATACACGACTTCATTCCTTATCCCAAGAGGTACTACATACCTATTGGGCTGTGGGCTAACAAATTAGGCCGCTAAGCATCAACATATCGATATTCAGTGCTGTCACAGAGTAACTAAATTAGAATTTGTTTCTAGATATAATAGCCAGTCTGCTATCATGTTTGCAGTCACTGAAAAACTTGGAGGCCCCGAAGAAGAACGAAGCGACCGACAAGGAGAAACCTCAGCCGCGGATCTCTCTGTCTGAGGGGACTCCTGAACTGATCAAGAAGGCAATGAGCTCTAGCGGAGTGATGGAGAAGCTTGCTAGGAAAAACGTGGACCCGGTGCAGCCCGTGCCGCCGGCTGATGTTCCCAAGTCTCTAGTGAATCAAGTGAGTCCAAATTAAGTAGATGAGCCTAGCTTAGATTATAATAGGTATGTACTTGAAAACGTTGAAGATCCTAATCATGTCAACTTGTTGTACTCCGGCCTAGAAAGTAGAAGTAGGTTCAGTTCCAGAGAGGTCGAAAGTTCTCTACTTACTACATCATGATTTGGCAGAATAATAAACTAAAGCTGCGTAATGCAGTAATAAATAAATAAGTAAAAAGTAAATAATGAATTATGTACCATACATAATGATTTTATTTATATGCTACTAGTAAACCAGAAATTAGGTAAAATGAAACAACCAGTAAGTAACAAAAAGCATTAACATCATGGATGAACAAAGCAAGTTACATGATAGCAGGTCAGCATGAATACTACTGATATGACTCCAGCGTGCATAGTAGCAATAGTACAGATAATATTTTTCTTACTTTATCAACAATTATTGCTATTGTTAAATATTAAACATGCTTTGATAGTTTATTGCCACATGCATTGGAAATATTACATTAATAAGTATATGTTGTACATGTATATATGCTAGCAGTATTTACCCCAGGTGGATATATTTTTGAGCCAAACTGTACGAAATACTGGGGTATGGTAAGATTTAGCTCTGATAAGAGTGTCCTTACCACTTACTAATTAGTGTGAATTCTCTCAGTATAATAGTGTGGTGGAAGATCTTCGATTTTGCTCTAGAAAAAACTGAAGTCTACTGCTGTCACGTGGTTCAGCCAGATTATTGCCATCCTCAGGGAATGGGAGATCTGTACATCCTTTGCGGTAGCTACGCATTATTTCAACCTTTTTAACATCAAACATTGAGAAACCATCTTGTATAATCACTCACGCCCTGAAGGTGACAAGTAATTTGCCGAAACGTTGGTGATGGTAGTATTGGCTCAAACCTAGACTCCAATGTAAGCTCTTCCACGACCCCACCAAGTTTCCTGCGTCCATCATATTTTCATCAGCCTGATTTTACCCAATGATGTGCACACTATTAGATCAATATCAGTGTAGCGTGCTTGTTTTTACAGGATGACTTGAACGTTTCCCGTGCAGATGTGCCTTTGAAACACGAATCACCTCTGCAAGAAAGGAGTAACAAAGATCCCGTCGATAATCCCAAAGATTTGAATGTACTGGAAGTCAAACCGAAAGAGGGAGCTAAAGAAGCTGCACTGTCCAACGCATCTTCGGACGTTCGAAAACACGAAGAAGAAAAGATATCAGAAGCAGAAAATGACGTTTTGAAAAAAGCAGATCATGAGCCTAAGGTACCATTTCTTGGCCATTGCGTTGTGCTACATTTTGAACCAAATCGAGTTGGCATTGTGAGCCCGAGATTGATGTAGTTGCTGTTTATCATCTTTAGGGCCTCTCACCTTGCTTTTATCATCTTTGGGGAGTCACTTAGTACACTTAGTCACTTAGGCAGATATGGGTGGTCCAGTCTACAAAGTCACTCAGAGCAGCAATGGGTGAGGGGGTGTGTACATTTATGGTACATATTGTTTACATACAAAGCACAGCACTTGCGGAGTGCTTAAATTCATATTTTCAGGTATGTAGGTTTTGGTACCCAGAAGAAGCCATTTAGTGGCGCCACAATTTGTTGTAGACGTTGTATTCGTTTTACTAGAGATACGTGAGGCTACTGGTCAGTGGACCCACTAGTATTTAGCTGTCAGTCAGGTTCTTCATTTATACACAATCCAGTTTTGATAATCCGACAGATATAGGACTGACAAGCAGATTATCGAAAATTCCGGACTACCCAGGGTGCCATTTAAATAATGTAAATAGGTCATATAGGGCAGGAAAATTAAAATTTTCATATTTGTAAGTAGGTACAACAGTATTATTAGTCTACATGAAAATTTCGTTAATATAGGCCCTGTACATAACTGTTATATGAATATTTGAACACAGTACGTTAATTTACTATTGTGTACTACTATTTTAAGATAAAATATCGGGGCTATCCCCCCCCCCCCCCCCACCATTCCATGAGAGATTGTCGAATTACTGAACTTTCGGACTGGTAAATGTCGGACTGTATGTTGGTAATCCGTTGTGGTGCGACAGCATCAGTTAATGTTAAAAACTGCTTTCAGGTGGAGCAAAAACCAGTTGCCGTACCTCTCAAAGACAATTTGAGTATCAGCATGGCGCAAGGAGTTCCTCTTCCCATCGCCATACAGAACATGGAAAAGAAGAATGAAGCTAAAAAAGACAAGAAAGAAGAGGCCAAAATCGGACGCGACATACTCGCCAAGAGTGAAGAAGTTGAATTAAGGGAGAAGAGGGATTTGGGGGGGTTGGAAAACGAAGACAAGCTTGCCCAGTCGCATGTGGAAGATGCTGGCAGAGTTGAACGTGTCATGGCGCAGAATGGTCTTCAAGTTGATGATGGTTTGAACAAGAAGCACATTGACGACAAAGAGCCGCGTTTGGTCGTCGATAAACACGACGTACTGAGCTCTGATGTGGTTGTCGGTAAAGCTGTGGTCAACCATGAATTGGCCAATTTGAGTTCAGCGATACTGAAAGCTGCTGATCCTGTAACCGAAGATGTTTCAAAAGTCGACACCCACTCGAAAGAAGCGCCCGAGAAGAAATACGTCCAGGAAGAAGAGGAGTGTCCCAAAACGACGTCACCAACAGCGAAAGAGAAACAATCAAACACGACACCGCTCATCAAGGTCCCGAGCAAGCTGACCAATGAAAACCCCCTTTTGCCCAAAGAAGAGACCCCCGATTTGAATGACCCACAATCCTTAATACACGGGCATATCAGCAAACAGAAAAAGTAAATAGGTATTTATTTTTGGAATAGTTCCGGTTTTGGTGCTAAACAATGTGATAAGTAGATCTGGCTATAGGCGCAAGATAGCGGTCGGTGGTGTACACCGTGTGGCCTTTGGCATTAAACATGTTCCTATCTGCTGAAGCTGCAGAACTAACTGCCGTATTATCCAGAAAGTCTTTGAAACCTCAATTGAGCAATTTGTGGCTGCAATGTGATTGAATGCATCAAAACCACGAGGCGTTAGGTTTGAATAATTTTGAACGGGGAGGAGAAAGAGTTGTTCTGCCAGAAATAGTTTCTGCATACTCCACTACGATGGGTACTGGTTCTTGAGTCTACTGACCCTTTCCAAACTGAAACCTGTGGCTTACGTTACAAACTGTCCCTCTGAATTCCACTGCGATCAAAGCAATAGTAGCCTCGGTTTATGTGCCAGCATGAAATCCTTGTCACTTACATAGGTAGATACTTTTCAATTTTGTTGAAACTTAGATCTGCCTTCAGTAACCTGCCCAACAGGTTACTGCTGGGGTAATTAAAGGGTTTCTGCATTAATAGCATTTCGAAGTCGGATTTGGACATTTTCCAAACCAATTTCAACAATTTCCAAATCAAATTGGACATTTTCCAAACCATGGCCGCCTTTTACAAAATTACATAAAATAATATACATAACATTCTTTCTGTATATTTTCTGTGAATAATGTGTCTACGAGTACCTGATATCTCTTCAATTGTTCTCTCAAAACAACACAAACAAAAAAAATCACACCTCGCACACAACAGAACTGAGTCGAAATGACTGGTATTTATAAAAGAAAAGATTCAAGAAGTACAATTATCTACATAAGCCCCCCACCCCCACCCCTAAAAAAAGCAGCCATCCAAATAACTTAAAAAAATAAGGAAACAATAACAATAATGCCTAATTTGTATAATAATAATAAAATAATAGATAAATTATTCTTATATTGGTTAAATAAAATAAGTAGGTAGGTGTATTATTGAACAAAATACAAAGTTGTGCAAATGTCCAATTTGGTTTGGAAAATGGCCCAGTTCGACTTGAAAATGCTGGTATATAATATGATACGTTTCAGTTACTTTTGCATAACACTAATAATTGTTATTTTCCAAAAAAAGTAACGGTTTAAACTAACAGTTACAAAATGATTGTTGCACAAGATTTAATAGCATGGAGGAATGCGAGAAACGAATTCGGTTAGGTTATTTGGTTTCATGGTTACTTCAGTAACAGATGAAACCTTGAAACAGTGATTGCAAAAATAACTGATAACTGTTACAAAGCGTTTGAAAGGTTAAAAAGAAATCCCCTAGCCTTTAGGCTGTTACCATGGTGAAGTTTCTTCTGCGTTTGTTGGTGCTGCATTTCTTTTGTGGCTTAATTGCAGCTGTTACTGTACACTTGAAGAAGCGGCTACTGTTAACCGCTAATTTGTAACAGTTACATGTTATCTACCCATCCCTAGACATTGAGTGTATTGTCACTGGTAGTTACCGACAGTTAGTGAGGATGTCATGCGTGTGCTGATTTATATTGCTTGGTCATTCATAATATATATTTTCATGATCACCCACTCCATAGCAACCATAACTTGTTCCTGTGTCGGCTGAAAAATTTGTGTAACTAAGGTGTGATTCAACTTGTGACCCTTTTTGAAATTGAAAATCGAACGGGTAAGTTTTAATGATCAGTTAGACCTCAGTTTATTTTCGTTTGACGCGAACAATAAATTGATCCACGTGCTGTTCCAAATTTCAAACCTGACCGGCATTCTAACATTCTTTAGTATTCTCCTAATTGCTGTGTATCCAGAAATTTGACCAAAGTCAGAGGTTACTATCGTTTAGAAAATTGAGTAGTTTACGGCTGACAAATTAATTGTGCGAGTAATACATTAATTATTTCCCAAATCTTGGTCTATGATGAGTATGAAGGACGTACAAACTGACAACTATGAACTCTAATTAGGCTCTAATTAGTTACAGGCTTCTATTTCATTGCATTTGGTAGTCATTCAGCGATCGTTTATGACATTTATTATTTAGTGTAAGGTTACTTAGTGATAAAGCTGGGTTCACATGGTCGCGTAAACGCTCAAAAGCTCAAAAGCGTAATCGACGTAGGTGGCGAGGGTGGGAGGCGCGTAAAAGCTGAAAACGCGAGTGTTGGTTCACATGGAGGCGTAACGCTAACGTGCGCAAGAGGCGCCTCGGGAGAACTGTCCAGCTGTTGTTTTCCCGCGTTGTTTTGTCTTTCGAGTCTTTCGTCCGGAAGATGTGGGAGATCAGCTGTGACGGATCCGCCATTTTGGATGGGGCCCTGCGCGGGGGGTCTACTGCACACGCTTTACGGCGCGTAAACGCTCAAAATATCTAAACTTCCAATACGCTACAGTCACCTCCAAAAGTGAACTCGGCGTTGACGCTTCCCCCCCCCCCCCCCATCAACTAGGCGGTAGCTAATCAGGAGGCTTTACGCTTTACGCTTTTGAGCGTTTACGCGACCATGTGAACCCAGCTTAAGTTTCATTTCAATGCGCACGTTCAAAGGAGACTCTAAATTATATCAATTTAAGGTGTTACTGGGTCCATTCCTTCTTACGCTTGGTCTGCTGACTTGGTTATATGTTATAATTGAGTTGTGTAATGGTAAATAATATAGTTTCCATGATAAGCGTTCAGCTGGAATACATGGCGTGTACGAACGTTTTTAATTTATGTAGGGTATCCTGTGTTTATATTATATTATGTAGATATAGGAAATACATCACGCACATGTGATATATTGTTATTTGAGTTGGATTTGTGAATTATTATTTGGCTGCTACCACCCTCCATATTTCAGCTTCTCTGTTATTATTTCTTTTTCATAGATAATGTTTTTCAAATTTTTGTGCTTGTTCAAATTACATTTGTTGTGTTGCCTGGTTCAAATGTAACATACTGGATTTCATAGTTGAGCGAATTATTGGGATACGAACTGATGAAAAGTTGATAGGAGTAGCCAGGAAGTAAGATATTACCTAGACAGTTTGCGCAACTATGTTTGAAGAGTATCTGTGTGCTAGGGTGAGCAGAGGGAGGATGCTAACAGTCAAACAGGAGGTATTGACAATTGGAGGCACATGGTTGCCACGCCAAGGACCCCACAACTAGGGATCGATATTTATTCTTTCGATGTTAAATATCAATAGATATTTAATTTTATTCTGCTAAGTATCTAAACCGAAATTTAATTCAACTCAATTTTTCTGCTGAGTATCTTCTAAACTGACATTTAATTCAACTCAATTTTTCTGCTAAGTATCTTCTAAACTGACATTTAATTCAACTCAATTTTTCATTCAGATCCGGAAAAATACAAAACGTGCTGTGATATTGTCAAAATTTGATAGCTAGCCCAAAAAATTGAATTTAAGCACTTCCAGTATAAAATAGGTGTATATTGATGATTAATGAACTCGATAAAAATATAGTTTGTCCGTAGGAGTACGTATGTTTGAATTTCATCAAATTTGAGAAAAGCTGCCTGACAGAGTCAATTTATGTTTTTAATGTCCTAAAAAGCTTATTTTCTTTGAATTTCGTTTCTTTGGGCTTATTTTTATTCGAAAAAGTGTCTTATTTCATTACACAAAATATGAATAATTTCACCGTTTTTTAAAACAAATTTCAAATGTTATAAAAAATGAACTGTTTATTGTTACATACATAGATATTTTTTGTTGATGTATCGAACCCCTATTTCGATGTTTACCTCCCCACAGCGTGATACTGAGCAGCAAATATCCTCCTGGACAAGGTCAGCTGGAAGTAGTCCTTAACCAGAATTGGGTTAGTCAGTGCATAGGGGGAGGAGCATGGTCAGGTGCTAACCAAAATGGCGGCAGTTTTCAAAGGAACCTGCAATAGATACCCAGATGTTGCGTTTCGAGATAGCGCTGTATGCACACCCAGTCCACCCCCCACAATACAGCAAGTTCTATGTACACGCGGTTGCACCTTGTGGTACGATATGATTGACGTCCAACATTCCAACATCTACAACTACAAACTGTATTTTTTGTAGTTGTAGTTGTGTAAATTCCCTACTAGTGCATTTTACCACCCCACATTGAACCAACATGAAATCAGAAATAGATAAATAATATATACTTTCTGTTGGTACTCGGCACATTTCAGTTTTTGTTGATGTGTTTTTGTTTTGTTTTTTATTTTGTGGTCCTTTTCAATACCTCTGTGGGTTCACTTATATTTCTTTGACATTCCAGCTTATTTCTTTCTTAGTTTTCTTAGTTTCGTTGTTGACAATGCAATTTTCTTCAATTTTTTACGTTTAGCACTTCCACAGCGCTTTGTTTGCCGAGTGAGTTACGCCCCCATATTATTAGTTTGATAACTACCGAGGGTAATTGTTGACCCATTGTTGACAATACGAGTAATATCATTGTGGCTTTATTAATATTTATTTAAAAAATGTTCCTTTGGTACGTTCATTAATTTATTCACTGTGTATTATCGTTTGAATCTAGTCAGGTACTCTAAATTGGTATCTTCCATGGAAATGTTTTGATGACCCTTAATAAAATGATTGTGTAAACAAAACTTCTAATGTTTGTAAATACATTTATTTTTGGTCAACGCTTTCGCTCAATTTTTTCCACATCTTTTTTATGACATCACGTCACAAGTCGAAAAAAATAGCCACCAAGAATGGAAATGATCGATTTTTTGGTGTCAAATCTAATTAATTAGGGTCGAAGAATTTAATGTAGGGTATGTCAACTTGCATAATACCTACCTAGTGTAATAATGCTACTGGTAGTTAGGTACTGCCTACTACGATTTTGACCGAATTCGAACAGGACTAGAAAATTATCAGTAGACCTACCAACTACAGGTTTGTGACAGAGTGACGGTCGACCCTCCAGAGTCCCCTTCCTGGACTAGCGATATTATCACCAGTCAAGAAGGGATAGCGATTAGGTTTCAATCTGACCGCCCCGTTCTTCACTGGAAGCACAAACGACTCTAGAACTGCCCAACATAACACTCCTCCCCACATGACATACTTCTGGGTAGCGGAAGTATGAGAGGTGAAAGCGGGGTTGAAAAGTAGTAAGAAGTTCAGGAAAGGACGTCTGTACAACTTCAAGGTGGATAACCTCTATCGTAATGGTACTACCTCAATAATATTTACTGGTGGAGAACAAAGCTAAATACGAGTATTGGCGGAGAAAAACGTTATCAGCAGTTGTTGTCCAGTGAATTGTGATCATGTGGGCAACCTACATCGTTATGATGGAACAACTATTTGGACTTGTAAATTGGGACATGGCATCAATCAATCGCCTTCGAATGAGCTCAATATATTATAATTATACTGAGCTCTAAAGTGGGAATGGGGGTGGGGAAGCCATTAGATGTATGCATTATAAAAGGGACAGGATGTTTGCAAAGGAATACTTCTGGAAACCTTTGGGCTTATCCATCTGGTAAGCCGACAAAAAGTGGATGGATTATGGCGAATTACTCAGCGCATGCTACCAAACCTCGCTCTGCTACCCTATGACAGTGAGGAGAGTGACGGTGGACCCTCGAGAGTCCCCTTTCTAGATTAACGATATTATCACCAGAAGAAGGGATTTCGGTTAGGTTTCAGCCTGACCGCCCCCACTGGAACCACATCGACTCGAGAGCTGCCCACAGTCACAGGTTCGATAATTTTACAGTATCCATTAAATGCTTACGACAGAAGGGATGGGATATCCAGTAGGAATCCTTGGATGTGCCTTAATCTTTAAATATTCCAATTTGCAGTAAGGGAACATTATTTTAGTTCCTGAATTTTTCACACAGTTTTTTTTAGCGTAAAGTTGAAGGAATTTGGTGTTGAAAGCTGTCATGCTATTTTGAGCTCAAAAATCCAGCAATTTACTACCTACGTTTACTTATTAACATATTATAACTACCACCTACCTTCGGTAAGTAATGGGATCTACCTAAACATGATCAGTGACAGTTACTCGCCAGATACTTTAGCTGATGTACCTACCTACCTATACAAGTATTTTATTTTCAGTTCCTTCACGTGAGCCGTACTTGTAACTTAAGTGAGGGAAGCAGTATCAATCTTGCTCAATCCGGTTGGTTGAATTCGGATTAATCCGACCTCGGATTATTTCTACTATACCTACCTAATGACAGTACAAATTGCGCAGAAAGATCGTCTTCTTGTCTGGAACTACTCGTAGTGTGGACCGAGGAGCCTTTGCTGTTGTGATGTCTCCTTCCAGGGTACGTAGAGATTCAGTAGGTAGTTGTTTCACTGAGGCTGCAGACTCCTGGTACCTATGAACATTTTCTGCCTCGTGCCAACTACCTGCTAAGTATAGGGCCCACACAGCGTAACTTCCCAAATGAACATTGTTAACCAAAAGGGTGTGTCGCAGCACTACAGCCAGGAGGAGGGAACGAGAAGACATAAAGGTGGTGATCTACGGATTTTTGGACGTACCTACGGAAAACGATGAAAAGTTTACAGTTTATTTATTTATAATTTTACATAGAAATAGGATCTACGGATTTTCAAGAACATTCCACAAATCTACGGAATGGAGAATTTTCGTGGGTTACAAAATCTCATTTTTTGGCCAAATTCTGTTCACTAAAGGAAATTAACGCTTATTGACCACGTAATGAGGTGTTTCTGTTGTAGAAAACGAGTGGCAAATTTGAATTTCTCAGTTCCCACTAGAAATGACCTATCCAGTAAATCACTGAGTAGTTCACTCAAATCTCTCTTAGAGCGCTAGTGCATCGCTTTGAATGAAGTACGGAAGCACAATGGGTGGATGGATGGAACCAAAAATTTATAAATAAATAGGGAAAGGTCATGGGAAATTTTCTAGATGGTTGCCACGAAGGCTTGCCATTTCCAATGTTGGTACCGTCATTTAAAAAATATCACTCATTTTTTTTAAAATGGGTGGGCTTCAAACTACCATTTTTACAAGAGTTCTGAATATCCTCCCCCAAAGCTGTCGAAAATTCCCCATTGTCATATAGGTAGTTTATTCTTCGTTTTTTGCTAGTTACCTACCAATATTATAGTTCGGAACACCATCGGTACATTCCAATCGGATAGGTATTCCACTCCCAACTGCAAACATTTTTGGTAGGCATCCTTTCATGGGGGGGGGGGGGGGGGGGTACAAAGCTGGTTTTAGCTGCCCAAAACAACGATTTTGATCTCAAACGTCGAGTTATGAATATTATGTGATTACTTGTAACAAAATTACTGTAATTTATTTGAATTATGAGATTATCTGTGACAAAATGACTGTCATTTATTTATAATTGAATGCTTAATTGTACCTGTCTACTCAAGTTTTTCATTCTGGCCGTTTCTAGCCAAATAAATCAAGTCATGATTAGGTACCTACCCTATCTATGTAAGCAATGTGTAAAGGTACCGATTTTTCAGGTATGATCCTGGAAAATTCAGGGAACTAATCTATCTATCCGTCTACCTAATCTTGAATCTATCAAGAACAATAATGTAGGAAGATTGTAAATTGAAACCATACGAGGTTGGCTGTATTCTAGGGCTACCTGGTTTAGGCAGATTAAAGGTTTAGGCTAGAGGCTAGCTATATTCCTACCTTTACAACGTGTGTATATTATAGCTATACTGATAATACAGGCAAGAGGATCAATAGGAAAAGGCTTTATACTTACATAGTATTATGTGGTTACCTATCAATTTTGTCCATCTCGATTCATTTCAACTCGATCCCTAGGAAATTAATTTAAAATACGAGCCGTTGTTTCTTTCTCTGAATGGCTTCCAGTATAACGTAATTTCTGATAGGGAAATAAAATGGTTTTCTTACAAAAATTATCTTTATTTATCCAATATGATTTTTAAAGTGACTAAACATGAGGATCGACCTCACAATTTGCGAGGTCATAATCGGTCCTCCCAAATTGTTTTTAAAATTGGGAAAAATAACGACGAAATTTCTCATTCAAGGGGTGCCTTTCCGCTGAAAATTCGGAATATCACACTTTGATTAGCAGAGATCGGAAGCCTCCCTTTGTTATTTACAAATCAGTCTAAACAACAACAAAAAGAGCGAAATAAAATCTACGCCGATCAGTATAATATTAGAGAAACCGCCAGTCAACAAGAAAAACTTTCTTCACACTCAAAAAATTGTATGCACACCACCAAAACCAAAAGATTTGAAAAATTGTTTACCAAAACGACAGTGTAGGGTTAGGGTGTCCTGGGATAAAAAGTCTGAACAGCGGTTAAGGGGAACACAAGTCGGCCTACAAACTCCAAATGTGTGAAGGAAGCCCATGGTTATCACACCCTGCTGCACGAGAAAAGAGGAATGTTTGACCACCCACCTGCTTACTGCAGATTAAAATGCGTTAGAACCTAATTGGATTTTGGAGTTGACATTCGATTAAATTTGGAGATTTTTTGGGGAAGACAATGGCAGCCATGGTGGATACTCGGCAGACATAAGGTTCGTTTGCACTGGCTTTTTCTGGCGGTTAGCTGACTCCTGGAAAACGAGATCTTGATAAGCGTTTGAGAAGGGGTTGAGTTTGATAATGGTTGGTGTGGCGATGGAGGGAATTGAGTGCATGGCCAATCCTCGGCCACCCAATTTTCTGTGGACTGGAATGATGATCAGAAAACTGGCTTTGGATATGCGACAGTCAGGAAAACACTGGGAACAGCCGGTCATGGATGCTATACTGTCAGAAAAGATTCAAAGAATCACTGCAAACTGCCCAATGCCTTTCTGACGGTCTCTGCGAACAAACCTACTGGCAGCGGTGGATACTTGGCAGACTATAGGTTTGTTTGTAGTGACCAACTGACAGTTACCTGACTGTCAGATAGGTGTTGGGCCGTTTGCACTGATTCTCGGACTCACATATTTTCCAAAGCTGGTTTTCTGATGGTCATTCCAGTACACAGGAAATAGAGCGAACGACAACTGACCTTCTCGATTCCCAACCATTATTAAACTCAAGCCCTTCTCAAACGCTTATACTGGAATCATGGATGATTTCTTACAGTTTTCTAGGAGTCAGCTAGCCATCAGAAAAAGCTAGTGCGAACAGAACTATAATCAGACTCGGCCAAAGCAGGAGCATCCATATGTCCACAATATAGTTCAAGTTGATTATTGAGGATAATAACTTTTGGAGCGTTGTAAAGTGGTGGCTATCAATCAGCAACAAATTTCCTATTTAAAATCTGGTGAAAGTCGTGTTTCGGGCAACAACAAAACTGTGGCATGGAGGAAGAACTCCACTGTATGACTCCACTGCCGGCCAGTAGGTTATTTTGGAAACCAAGTAAATATACTTTATTTCTCCCTACAAATTAGAATAACCTCATCAGTCATGAGTCAACAATGTGAAAAACAATGCGAAGGAAAAATTAGGCCATTTCAGACCCTGGTACTCCTAATTTTTAAAATATGATTGGGATTCTAAAACATTTATGGAATGATGATGAATGAACTTGCTGGTAATTTAGCGAGGGGCTATTCCTATTTCCGATGGTACACAATATGTCTAGCGCATTTCAACTGTTTCACGCCTGTTCACTTCAATTTATGTTACAGTGGTCTCAGAGGGGGACTCTCGAGGGTCCACCACCACTGTCACACTCTGTCACACCTCTACATCCAAGACTGAGGTAGATCTAGGGCTAGTCAGCTCAGCTACCAAACGATGAATCCTTAAGGTTTCTCTCTTACTGGGGGTAAGAGGGAAACCAGAAGGTAAGTATAATTAATTCATCATTTGGTAGCAGAGCTGACTAGCTTCAAAACAGGGAACTTTGAAGCTAAACAGGGAGCTTTGAAGCCTAAAGACACCTCTGATGGTGTTCAGTAGAAATTTTCTGACCTGTTCTCCCAAAGAAGAACCCCAGAGTCATACGAATCCACAAACAAGGAAGAATCACTCCACGAATCCAAAACCACACGTAGTTTTAGAGCAAAACCTGTTGGGTAGTTGCCCGCAGCAACTATTTTTCAGGGGGAGGACAATACAACACAACAAGGGCATTCTGGTATCCACGCCGATGAATGGAAAAAGGCAGCAGCCTGTATTTTGGGAGAGTGGGGCTTTCAACGTGACAGCAGCTGTGAGAGGAAAAGATTCAACATGCAACATGACCATATTAGCAAATTTTCGAAGTAGGAATATACCATCATTTGGGTGATAAGATTCAATACCAATGTTTGGTGATTTTTAGCAATTTTTTGAGCTTCCTTGCTACTTCGGGTGCTGTAAATTTTGGTTAATTTTAGCCTTATTTTTTTAATTTTTACCTGTGAATTTGTACCACTATTTTCTGAGGAAAAGTAATGTCGTCTAGTGAAATAGTTATTGCCTGTCTCAGATCACTTTTGGTTTATTATTTTCAATAACAAACCTTTGGAATCGAGCATGTTTTGTACTCATCTGGGTGATGGGTTGCTTAACAGCATCGTACCTAATAAAACTCTCATCTTATTATTGATTGAACATCTCTGTTGTTGCTACAGTCCTACCACTAGAATGTTGCTGGGCTATAGAGCCCTCTACCAGGGTAAAATCGGAAGCTGGGATTGAGACGACCTTCATTCCAACTCCCTGGAAATCCGTGTTGTGAAGTTGGCTGCCGTGCCAATCCTCAAGGTGAGAAAAAGGAGGAGAAAAGGGAAATTCTCGGCAGTGTGCCATTTTACAGGAGGAAAAAAAACGGGGAACTTCAGCTGATAATACAGATCAAGTAGGTCGGAACCCTCCAGAAGAACGCATCCAATTCTGGCAACATTCTAGTGGTAGGCCCAAAGTAACTTGGATGATGCAAAGGCATATGAGTTAGGCAAGGGTTTTTTCTTCTTCTTTTTGTTCTAGAAAACAGGGTTTCTGGGGGCCTATTCACTAAACAAAAGAGACATCTATTTTGGTCGGACTCTCTCTTTTGGCAAGAGATTTTTATAATATCCATGACAGGGTTATTCATGGGGCCTATCCACTAAAAGATATAGTGGAACAAGATTGATTATCTAGTTTGAAAATCTCCTGGGAGAGAAAGCCCATGAATCGATAGTATGTATATATTTGCAATGAACCGTATAGGCTTACTATAAGAGATGAAAATACATACCTACATCAAAATGACCAATATCGCAGTGGATGAATGAAGGATAGGGATATCGATATCACTATCAAACAAACAAGAAAGATACTCTCTTTCGAGAAGAGATCTAAAATGTCAAGATGGCCACCAACTCTCTCTTTTAAAAGTTACAGAATAACCCTGCCTGGATACTATAAAAAGCTCTTTGGCCAAAAGAGAGAGTCGGATCAAAAAGATATGTCTCTATGGCTTAGTGAATAGGCCCCTAGTAACTTCTAAGAGAGTTGGCGGCCATCTTGGCATTTTTGATCTCGTTTAGAGAGACACAAAATTAGGTGTCTTTTCTCGAAAAAGAGCCTCTTTCGTATTTCTCCTTTGAATAGTGATATTGTGTATCATCCTTTGTTCATCAGCTACCACAGCATGTGTGTTTTTCATCTCTTAAAAGGTAAGTCGATTACTCATTAAAAAAACATATACATATGTTATCGATTCGTGAGCAAAAACGTCCAAGTACGGGTTGAGGTAGGCCACGGGAGCTATTCAGTCGAACACGAACCCGGGAGACAATGGAAGTGACTGTCTCCTGAGGGAGACTATCTCTCCCGGGAAATTGTCATAATAGATAATCTCTTTCCACAATCTGTTTTAGACAATAGGCCCCCAGATCCTGTCCTGGATGGAGCCGAGGAGGAGGCGCTGTGTATGAAATGCAGGGAAATCTTAATTACACCTTTATTATTTACTGAAACCACTGCTGCCAGCAGATCGTAACTTAGATGCTACCAAAGGTGTCCGATAGGGTGGGGTATAATAACTATGGTGCTGACTAAAGGCGTTTGTCTGGGGGGGTCCAGAAAATCCCAATTACAACCTTATTATTCACTGAGTATATCCGCTGCTGCTAGTAGACCTCCACTCAGATCCCAACCTACCAATGACGTCAGAGGAACCTCGCGTTCTACAACTCTTCACCCCAGGTCACCCAACACCTCCGTATATTTTCCCACAATCTTCCCATTTACGCATTTCATCACTGCAAAGACAACAAATCTTTATAATTTTATTCAAATTTTTTTTAAATTCTTGGACGAGGATTACACGTACAATAAAGAACCAGAATTTTTTTCATGTAATAAATAGAAATATTTTTAATTTTTATTAATTAAATTCAATTAAATCCTATAAAACAGTGACAGGGTTCTTTTTTTAAAAAAATGTTTACTTCCCATCTGTCTTTGGACATTACTGCGTTCGAGCTTGCAGCAAAACCAGGAGCTCGCAACAAATTTTCCTATTCGTTTTTCATTTTTGATCATAACTTCCTAATTGAAAGTTGTAGCTTTAAAAAAAACCTGTGTTTTCTCCCCATTTTTGTGGAAACACTTGAAAAAATGTTACTAGAAGCAAAGTGAGTGAAGCTTTTTTAAATATATACTTTTTTTTTGTATTTTTCCAACTTTTTTTGGTTTAAAATTGTTTATTTTTTAATATGGAAGTGTTCAAGGGGCTATATAACAGTACAGGCAGGCTTAACTTTCTTGAATCTACATGAGTTCTCGTTTCGCATATTTACATCATATTTATATATATATTATTCATGTTTTTATAAAATTGTCTTTTATAAGAGCACAGAGAAGTATAAAATTAAGGTGTTACAATACACTTTATTCATTATTTAAATCCCCATCTTTTTTCTTTAAATTTACTTCTTTTTATTTGTCAAAAAAAGGAGCCTTTACCTAGTTAAGCCCCAAACTCACTTCGTTCCGACAAAATTTTTTTGTGGATACAAAACAAATAAAAATGTGAAACAACGAAAATTTGTTTTATCGCCAATAATCACAAGATGGGATTTTTATACCATTTTTCATTAACTACGAAGTCTAAAAAGTCAACACTGCTTTTAGACTTTCACATAATAGACCTATATAATATTTTTTTCATTATTTATAATATAATACATGCCTTTGAAACAAGGGGAATTTGCAAAAAAAAATGTTCACTGTCCATAAATTAAATACAGTTTTTTTTGCAAAGTATCAATTGAACTAGAGTCCACTTACACTAAAAGTCAGATCGTTTTTTTTCACTGTATACTTTTTAATTTTCTTTTCACTTCATCTTAACATTTGACTAAAATTCACACTATCGTCCTGAGATCTCCTATTTAGCTAAAAAGTTCAACAAATATCACTTTTTAAAAATTAATTCTTCGTTAAGTTCAACTCCATGTAGAAAGATTCTTCTTTGCACCTTTCATCAGATAACAGCAGTTATTTTTCATTTAGCTATACATTTCTTCGGAGGACTTTTGTTCCTTTTGTGGTTTTGATTTCTCGTTTAAGGTCGCTATTATAGGAGGTAGGTTTTCGTCCTGGTCGTTTTTTTTTTGAAATCTGGATTTTTGAAACCCTCCTTCTGTGGAGGAGTCGTTACGTGGTGGGTAGTAAAATCCGCAGAGGTCGTCAACTGTGGTAAAAACTGTGGAGTCCCGATGGAAGAAAATCGGGTGGCGGAGGAAATCATAGAAGTCCGTCGAAATCGGGGAGGGGGGGGGGGAGGGGAAGAGACGACGTCGAAAAATCATAAGAAAGTCGGAATTTCGTGATCCGATTCGGAGCGGGTCGTCGCTTCGGAGTCCTTATCCGAGGATGGCCGTTGTATTTGTGTTGAAGAGTCCTACAGCATGTCCCGTGGCGGGGATCCTGAAGGTTTGGGGCTCCGCGTGTCCGTCAGGCAGGGGACCATCGTGAGGGCGGAGAGCCTCTGGCGGGATCGCGGCACCGACACTGGGGGCACCTGTACCGGAGGGTACCTGCCAAAAGAGAACACACGAGAATTAACGTTGATTTTGGTATATTGTTCTGCAAAATAACACACAGCTATGTATTCGCTCAGCAAAAAAATTTTGGAACACCCCCCTAAAAATGATTTTTTTCTACGTTTCAAAATTTCTTTTAAAATGCGAAGTCCTTGTTTAACCTTCATCCGCTCGCGTGGGCGGCAAATTGGCCGCCTTTTCGAATTTTCCCGTGTATGCTCGCTCAAAGTATCGTGATAGCCCCAAGAGCGCCATGTATTCTCTAGTTAATATCTTTCCTGCTAGACTACGTTGACTTCCGATCGTGGTGGACACGTCAGCCCAGTCAGTACTGCTCCAAAGTTGGGGACGTCAGGTTCGAGCCAATTTGCCGCCTACGCGAGCGGTAACGTGGCAGTTTTCGCATCGCACGATTTTGAAAATGTAAGTAAATATTAATTTTCCTTTCGCATGTATTTTCAACTGTACTAGTTTCACAGTATTCTAGAATATGTGTAGGGCTTCTCATCGATATTTCTTGTCGTACTCTGCTGTATTTTGAACTGAAACATGAATGTTTTGCATCTCGATTTGGAAAGTTCTAATGTTTTGAACTACGGATATTCTAGTTTTGATCTAGCCAGCTTTCCAATGTGATTCAAGTATTTTGAGTTTTAACTCATCTTCCTGAGTAGGTATAATTTTTGTATTTTTGTAAAGTTTTTTTTTTTTTACTAAAGTTCTAATGTTTTGAACTATGGATATTCTAGTTTTGTTCTAGCCAGCTTTCGTTTTATTTTATTGTCACGTTAGTTATTTGTCGAAATGAAGTACGTATTAATATGATTATATTCAAACTTTTGTTACCTCCTTTCAATAGAAAAAGTTGCGAACTGCAGAATATTATTTTAGTGCAGAAAACCTTCAAAGATTGAAAATGTGATTTTGATATATATCTACGTTCTTATTGTGATTGCCGTTATCTGAATAAAGAATTTATGATAAAAATGTGCTTGTAATGTTGTGCTGGAGTTCCCTGGTCAAAACTAATTTGGAACAAACGAAGAAAAGTAGTGAAAATTATGAAAAATCAAGGGCGGCCAATTTGCCGCCCACGCGATCGGAAGTGTGACTTCAGGAGAGGCGAGCGGGTGAAGGTTTATTATTCTGTTGGACAAAACCACAGAAATGCTGGCTGTTCATTCATTTCAAGGTTCTTTTACGATGCAATGTCCTTAGTTCATTTGTTTCAAGGTTCTTTTAGGATGCAAAGTCCTCAAAATTATTTTTTATTATTTTACGATTCAAGGTTCTTTTACGATGAAAAGTCCTTGTTTTATTATTTTGTTGGATACACCCACAGAAATGCTGGCTGTTCATTCATTTCAAGGTTCTTTTACGAGGCAAAGTCCTTGGTTCATTTGTTTCAAGGTTCTGTTAGGATGCAAAGTCCTCAAAATTTTTTTTTTATTTTACGATTCAAGGTTCTTTTAAAATGCGAAGTCCTTGTTTTATTATTCTGTTGGACACAACCACAGAAATGCTGGCTCTTCATTCATTTCAAGGTTCTTTTACGATGCAGTCCTTGGTTCATTTGTTTCAAGGTTCTTTTAGGATGCAAAGTCCTCAAAATTATTTTTTTTATTTTACGTTTCAAGGTTCTTTTACGATGAAAAGTCCTTGGTTCATTTGTTTCAAGGTTCTTTTAGGATGCAAAGTACCCAAAATTATATTTTTTTATTTTACGTTTCAAGGTTCTTTTACGAGGCAAAGTCCTTGGTTCATTTGTTTCAAGGTTCTTTTAGGATGCAAAGTCCTCAAAATTATTTTTTTTATTTTACGATTCAAGGTTCTTTTAAAATGCGAAGTCCTTGTTTTATTATTCTGTTGGACACAACCACAGAAATGCTGGCTCTTCATTCATTTCAAGGTTCTTTTACGATGCAAAGTCCTTGGTTCATTTGTTTCAAGGTTCTTTTAGGATGCAAAGTCCTCAAAATTATTTTTTTTATTTTACGTTTCAAGGTTCTTTTACGAGGCAAAGTCCTTGGTTCATTTGTTTCAAGGTTCTTTTAGGATGCAAAGTCCTCAAAATTATTTTTTTTATTTTACGATTCAAGGTTCTTTTAAAATGCGACCTTGTTTTATTATTCTGTTGGACACAACCACAGAAATGCTGGCTCTTCATTCATTTCAAGGTTCTTCTACGATGCAAAGTCCTTGGTTCATTTGTTTCAAGGTTCTTTTAGGATGCAAAGTCCTCAAAATTATTTTTTTTATTTTACGATTCAAGGTTCTTTTAAAATGCGAAGTCCTTGGTTCATTTGTTTCAAGGTTCTTTTAGGATGCAAAGTCCTCAAAATTATTTTTTTTATTTTACGATTCAAGGTTCTTTTAAAATGCGAAGTCCTTGTTTTATTATTCTGTTGGACACAACCACAGAAATGCTGGCTCTTCATTCATTTCAAGGTTCTTTTACGATGCAAAGTCCTTGGTTCATTTGTTTCAAGGTTCTTTTAGGATGCAAAGTCCTCAAAATTATTTTTTTTATTTTACGTTTCAAGGTTCTTTTACGAGGCAAAGTCCTTGTTTTATTATTTTGTTGGACACACCCACAGAAATGCTGGCTGTTCATTCATTTCAAGGTTCTTTTACGAGGCAAAGTCCTTGTTCATTTGTTTCAAGGTTCTTTTAGGATGCAAAGTCCTCAAAATTATTTTCTTTTACGTTTCAAAATTTCTTTTAAAATGCCAAGTCCTTGTTTTATTATTCTGTTGGACACACCCACAGAAATGCTGGCTGGTCATTCATTTCAAAGTTCTTTTACGATGCAAAGTCCTTGGTTCATTCATTTCAAGGTTCATTTACGATGCAATGTCCTTGGTTCATTTGTTTCAAGGTTCTTTTAGGATGCAAAGTCCTTGTTTTATTATTCTGTTGGACACACCCACATAAATGTTGGCTGTTAATTTATTTCAAGGTTCTTTTAACATACAAAAGTCCTTGGTTCATTTGTTTCAAGGTTCTTGCTCATTTATTTCAAGGTTCTTTTAGGATGCAAAGTCCTCAAAATTATTTTTTTTATTTTACGTTTCAAGGTTCTTTTACGAGGCAAAGTCCTTGGTTCATTTGTTTCAAGGTTCTTTTAGGATGCAAAGTCCTCAAAATTATTTTTTTTTATTTTACGATTCAAGGTTCTTTTAAAATGCGAAGTCCTTGTTTTATTATTCTGTTGGACACAACCACAGAAATGCTGGCTCTTCATTCATTTCAAGGTTCTTTTACGAGGCAAAGTCCTTGTTCATTTGTTTCAAGGTTCTTTTAGGATGCAAAGTCCTCAAAATTATTTTTTTTATTTTACGATTCAAGGTTCTTTTAAAATGCGAAGTCCTTGTTTTATTATTCTGTTGGACACAACCACAGAAATGCTGGCTCTTCATTCATTTCAAGGTTCTTTTACGAGGCAAAGTCCTTGGTTCATTTGTTTCAAGGTTCTTTTAGGATGCAAAGTCCTCAAAATTATTTTTTTTTATTTTACGATTCAAGGTTCTTTTAAAATGCGAAGTCCTTGTTTTATTATTCTGTTGGACACAACCACAGAAATGCTGGCTCTTCATTCATTTCAAGGTTCTTTTACGAGGCAAAGTCCTTGTTCATTTGTTTCAAGGTTCTTTTAGGATGCAAAGTCCTCAAAATTATTTTTTTTATTTTACGATTCAAGGTTCTTTTAAAATGCGAAGTCCTTGTTTTATTATTCTGTTGGACACACCCACAGAAATGCTGGCTGGTCATTCATTTCAAAGTTCTTTTACGATGCAAAGTCCTTGGTTCATTCATTTCAAGGTTCATTTACGATGCAATGTCCTTGGTTCATTTGTTTCAAGGTTCTTTTAGGATGCAAAGTCCTTGTTTTATTATTTTGTTGGACACACCCACAGAAATGCTGGCTGTTCATTCATTTCAAGGTTCTTTTACGAGGCAAAGTCCTTGTTCATTTGTTTCAAGGTTCTTTTAGGATGCAAAGTCCTCAAAATTATTTTCTTTTACGTTTCAAAATTTCTTTTAAAATGCCAAGTCCTTGTTTTATTATTCTGTTGGACACACCCACAGAAATGCTGGCTGGTCATTCATTTCAAAGTTCTTTTACGATGCAAAGTCCTTGGTTCATTCATTTCAAGGTTCATTTACGATGCAATGTCCTTGGTTCATTTGTTTCAAGGTTCTTTTAGGATGCAAAGTCCTCAATTTTTTTTTTTTAAACGTCTCAAGGTTCTTTTACGATGAAAAGTCCTTGTTTTATTATTCTGTTGGACACACCCACATAAATGTTGGCTGTTAATTTATTTCAAGGTTCTTTTAACATACAAAAGTCCTTGGTTCATTTGTTTCAAGGTTCTTGCTCATTTATTTCAAGGTTCTTTTAGGATGCAAAGTCCTCAAAATTATTTTCTTTTACGTTTCAAGGTTCTTGCCCTTGTTTTATTATTCTGTTGGACACACCGACAGAAATGTTGGCTGTTCATTTTGTTTCTTTCACGTGCAATAATTAAAACAGATATTTTTGATTATTTCCACCAATTTTGGCCCACAAAACACGATTTAGGTTCCTATTTTATTTTTACAAATTATCATCAATCATTGATAGTGTCATTTATTTATCTTGATTCACCTGTTGATACTACTTCTAGTGTTATTACACAAGTGTATGGTGATTTCAGATAATTTCCCAGCTTTTGACTCATAAAAAAATGCATTTCGGGAGCTTAACCTTCGTTAAAACCTCAATTCTTCACTCTTTGGTCAAAAAAATCAACTTCATATTCGGTATTCTCCCATTAAAAAACATGGACACCGATACCTCATAAGCTCATATTCACTAAAACCACAAACAAACCTGGAAACCCCATTTTTACACCCATTTTGGTTTACCATCCTGTGAATAACACACCTATGTATTCTCTCAGCAAAACATTTTTGGAATACCCCCTAACAATTTTATTTTTTTACGTTTCAAGGTGCGTAGATTCCAAAACTGCAATGTCCGTCCGCCGTGAGCCGTACCATCCACATCTAATTCATTTCCGGTCTAAATAATTCGTTCTTTCGCACACAGGCTCCATTTGTGCCCTAGTTCTGTCACGAACCTTTGCAGCCCGATCGGAAAATACCCAGGGGTGTTATGGGTGATAAATGGGTGTACAAAATAGGGTTTTTTGGTGTTTGAGTAACATCAGCTTGTGAGGTATCGTTTTCCATGTTTTTTAGAGCGAAGAACCCGAATCTGAAGTCGATTTTGAACAAAGAGAAGTGAGACATTTTATGAATCAAAAACCAGGGAAGCTGTCAGAAATTACCATGAATTTGTATAATAACACTAGAAGTAGTATTAGTAGGTGAATCAAGACACTTAAACGGCACTATCAATGATCAAAGCTAATTTGTCAAAAACTAGGAGCCTAATACGAGTTTTTGGGGGCCAAAATGGAGGAAAACATCAAAAATAACTATGTCAATCATTGCACATGAAAGAAACAACAAATGAACAGCCAAAATTTCTGCAGGTATGTCCAATAGAATAATAGATAGTTTTTGCAACACACTCGTGACGAAACGAAACGGAAAACGACACCGAAACGGAAATGGCGGATAGGGCGACCGAAGTCAGATGCTAACCTTTTTCGGTTCAGTTTTCGTTCAGCTTTGGCGTCTACCGGCTGGTGGAGTCACGCTAACGTTATGTCAACCTCTCTTTCATCCATTTTACTCCATGGTTAATACAAATCTATGTCCACACATGGCGTCAAGTCTGCCAAGACGCCAAGAAGCAGCTGTGAATACGACGCTCGACATTTTTATTTTCCAAGGAAAACAGAAGAAGGTAGGTAGCGTTATACAGACGAAAGGTTAAATTACCTTTCGTCATCTCAACACAACGAAAGCTGACACCGCGAGATCCCGGTATTTTTCGTCGTCACGGTTCGTCAAACTTTTCGGTGTCTTAAGTGCGCATGCGCAGCACTGCTTTCGTTTCGTTCGTTTCGTCGTGAGTGTGTTGCAAAAACTGTCTAATAAACTCATGTGGCAAGGACTTTGCAGCGTTTTAAGTAGCGAGCTAGAGCAAAAGTAGCAAAAAATATTCAAGAGTTAATTGTCTGAACATTTGAAGATTTATTTGAAAATTTGAGGTTTACAATAATGTTGAGAAATTGTCTAGTTAATAGTAGGTATGTTCGCAGTGACTATCTGACGGTTACCTGTCCGTCAGAAAGGCGTTGGGCCGTTCGCACTGATTTTGACTCTTTTCTGACTATATAGTTAGTATCCATGACCGGCTGTCTGCAGTGTTTTCCTGACTATCAAAGGCCAGTTTTCCGATCCTCATTCCAGTACACAGAAAACAGGGCGGACGAGAACTGACCATGCACTGCCTTCTCGATTAACCACAATCATCAAACTCAAATCCTCCACAAATGCTCATCAAGACGGTACTGGAACATGGACGGTTTCTTACGGTTTTCCAGGAGTCAGCTAACAGTCAGAAAAAGCCAGTGCGAACAAACCTTATGGTCGGATGAGCGGAACATGCTGAGTGTAGATATGGTTCAGAGTTACCATTGCAAACTGAAGTATACTTATACATTAATTGTTTAAACATTTGAAGTTTAACTGTGTTTGGAAATTTCACCTCTACAACAATGTTGAGTAATTTTCTAGTTAACAGTGTTTCATTAGTTGTATCTATAATATACATTTTTCTGGGCATTATGAAATTAAAATACTGATTGCTCTAGTGATTATTTATTTATTTATTTCAATTCCTGGGATTGTTTCTGTCATGATATTTTTGTTGTCATTATGAAAGAAGGGGGGGGGGGGGGGGGGGGTTAATCGGCAATCCGAACTTACACCTTGGAATCATAATCTCAGCAGGAAACGCTACATCAACAAATGGGTGTTCAACGAATTTAGAACGAATACATGTGTCGTGAGTCCCTCCCGGGAACACTCCTATCATATTAAGTTCTCACCAATATTCAAACGCCAAACTAAAGCTCCGTAAATAAAGACATGAGTGGGGACAGGCGACAGAACCCAGGGTTACTCAACCTGGGGCCCCACTACCAGCTCCCAGCAAGGAGCTGGAGGGAGAGGCCCCCAAGTACTATATAACCCCGGATCCTGGCGCTCAAGCTTCATTCGACACTTCCTCTAACCAGCTCTCTCTTACCTTACCTCCCAGATGATCGGTTGAATACAGCCGCCTGGGAATTTCACCTCCTCTCTCCTCTCTCCTCCTCCTCCTTGTCTAGATGATCGGTTGAATACAGCCGCCTAGACAAGGGACCTCTCCTTTCCTCTCCTTCACCTAGATGAACGGTTGACTACAGCCGCCTAGGTGAAATTCCCTCATCCACCTCTCTCTCCTCCAAAGTCGTAGATGTTCGGTTGATTACAGCCGCCTGCGACTTTTCCTCACCTTCCTTCCACACCACCTCTCTCTCCTCCAAAAGTCGTAGATGTTCGGTTGACTACAGCCGCCTGCGACTTTTCCTCCTTTTCTCTCCTTACCTAAATTCACTCACTCACCTTCCTTCCACGCCACCGTGATGAGAATTTTAAATTCATCACAGTGGTGAACCCGACGTTCACTCAACCTTCTTCCTTCCCACCTTCCCACCTCATGTGTCGCCCAAGTCAAGTAGTTCGGTGTCCCCAATTTTAAATTCAAAATTTTAACCAGTCAGTTTAAATTCGCAATTCTTGGCCCAACCCTCAACACTCACCTCTCAACTCAACGCACCACCGCTCCCGCCGATTGCGAATTTCGAAATTCAAAACCACGTCAAATTTTTGAATTTTAGTTACAGAAATGGACCCGAACTCACCGACGCCGCCGCTCCTGCGACCAGCCACACTGCAGCCGCCCGCCGCTGCGACATCCGACGCATTGGCCGACAACCCTTTCTCCACGCTCTCCCCGCCGACCTCTGCGACGTCGGACACCGCCGCCGCCGCCGCCGCTACGGCCGCAGCCGCCGCCAACGTCATGACGGCGTCCGCTGCGTTCCCTCTGTCGCTGCCCCCCTTCTACACGCACGACCCGGCGCTGTGGTTTTTCCAAGTAGACGCAGCATTTTCGGCCGCCAACATCCGCAGCCAGAAAACCCGGTACTCCCGGATCATTTCGCTACTGCCCTACGAGATCCTGCTGCAGACCTCGGATATCTCCCCCGACGCCGCCGCTGCGTACGACGACCTCCGCAGCCGCCTCATCAACACCTACCAGCCGTCGAAGATCGCCCGAGTAGCCGCCCTCTCCCAACCTCAACACCTCGGCGACCAGAAGCCCTCCCACCTCTACCGACGGCTGCGACACCAGCTGCAAGGAATTATGACCGCCGACATCGCACGCACGTTCTGGTTACGTGCCCTTCCCCACCCCATCCAGATGGCCCTTGCCAGCCATCTCGACGGTCCCGACGAGCCCCTCCTACGGCTCGCGGACACCGTGCACGATTTGGCCGCTGCGGCCGCCGTCGGTGAGGCGCGTACTCCGCGCCACCCCCCGCCGTTCCGGGACCGCACAAAATCCCGGGACCGCGGCCGGGCACCCTCCCTCGACGGACGTCGACCCCTTTCGGCGGACCGCCGGCGCGACTCGTCCGCCGACCGCCGCCGCCAGCGCTCACCCGAGCGCCGCGACACATCCCCTCCCCACCAACGCAGAGGACGCTCCCCGGCAGCTGCGCGCGCACCCACCTCAGCCCGCCCCACTACAACCGACTACCTCCCTGCGGACCCCCCCCACCGTTGTTTCTATCACGTAAACTTCGGTGGGGAGGCCCGCAAGTGCCAACCCCCCTGCTCCTTCGCCCCTAAGCAGGGAAACGCAGCCGCCCGCCGGTAAATCCGGCGGGCCCCCCTCCTCGCCAACACGGGGGGGACCATGCACCTACCCCCCCCGCCCGCATTCACACAGCCACCACCACCGGGCCGCGCTACCCCTCCTACGCCGCCGCCACGGCGGCCACCCTCCCGGCCGCGCCTGCAGCGCCGCCGAAACCCTCACCCCACCACCACCGCAAAGGAACCTCCCAGCCCGCCACCAGGGTTACCAACCTCCCGGCCGCCACTCACGCCGCCGCTGCCGTTCCCCCACCACGGAACGGAACCTCCCCGCCCGCCACAAGGGCAACCAACCTTCCGGCCGCCACTCACGCCGCCGCTGCCGTTCCCCCACCTCGGAACGGACCCTCCCCGCCCGCCACAAGGGCTACCAACCCTCCGGCCGCCACTCACGCCGCCGCTTCCATTCCCCCACCTCGGAATGGACCCGCCAAGCCCGCCTCCAGGGCACAACCCCCTCCGGCCACCACTCCACCGGCCGCTACAAATCCCACCCTCCGGACCAGCAACAGACCGCCCCGCGTCTCCTTCGCGGAGGACCTGCCCCCTCCACCACACGTCCCTGCCTCCGCCATCAAACACAACGCCCTTCCGACCCACCAGCGACTTTTCCTGCGCTGCAGGAAAACGAATGTTCCTTTCCTGGTGGACACGGGGGCGGCGCTGTCGATATTCCCCAACAACATCCTCCGTCGTCAGGCGCGCTGCTACCGGCAGCTTCTCTACGCCGCCAACGGTACCACCATCCCCTCGTACGGGACGTACCGCTCCTCTGTTCATATGAGCGGGCTCGCGTACGAGTGGGAGTTTACCGTGGCGGACGTGGAGAAGGCGATCCTGGGGGCCGATTTTCTTGCCTATTTCGGTCTCCAGGTCGACGTCCGGAACGCGCGCCTGATCGACCCCGCCACCAAAACACCCATACCCGGATTCATTCACGCTATCAACCACCCCCCGACACAGTTCGAACGCCTCCTCCTCAACTACCGTCCCCAGCGCCGCCCCTCTGCACACATCTCCACTGTCCAGCACCATATTGAGACCACAGGACCACCCATCACCGCCAAAGCCCGCCGCCTACATCCCCTTCAGTTGTCAAAGACCCGCCAACATTTCGACAAACTCATCGCCGACGGTATCATACGCCCCTCAAAATCCCCTTGGGCTTCTCCACTCCACATCGTCCAGAAGCCCAACGGGGATATCCGCCCCTGCGGGGACTACCGGCGGCTCAACGCAAAAACCACGCCGGACCTCTATAATGTCCCCCACCTGCGTGACTTTTCGTCACATCTCCATGGCGCCACGATCTTTTCCACCCTTGATATTTCGCGAGCGTTCCATCACATCAATATCCACCCCCCCGACGTCCCGAAAACCGCTATAATTACCCCGTTCGGGTTATTTGAGTATGTGAAGATGGGCTTCGGATTAAGGAACGCGGCGCAAACTTGGCAGCGGTATATGGACAGTATCTTGCGAGGCCTGCCTTTCGTATTTTGTTTTCTCGACGATATACTGATCGCCTCCAAGACCCAGGAAGAACACCTCGCCCACCTACAGCAAGTCCTCAACATCTTTTCCTCCGAAGGCCTCCTAGTCAACACCGACAAATGTGTCCTCGGCCAACCCTCCGTCCGCTGCCTCGGCCACCAAGTATCCTCGGACGGCATCACACCCCTCCCGGACAAGGTCCACGCGATTATTGACTTCCCGCAACCCCGCACGGTCACCGAGCTCCGCCGCTTCCTGGGTATGCTCAATTTTTACCGTAGACACATAAAACACGCCGCTCAACATCAACAACCACTCATACACGCCATTCCCCAACCCTCCAAAAAAAATGATAACCGCCCCATCACCTGGACCCCCCAACTCTCCTCCGCCTTCAAAATTTGCAAACAGGACCTAGTAGACGCCGCTCTATTAGCCCACCCCGACCCTCACGCTCCCCTTTCCATCACTACCGATGCGTCCGATTGGGCCATCGGGGCAGTGCTCCAACAGCACACCGGCGCCACCCCCCAACCCATTGGCTTCTTTTCTAAAACCTTATCCCCCACCCAGAAAAACTACTCTACCTTCGACAGGGATCTCCTCGCCATCCACGAAGCCATAAAACACTTTCGTGACTTCGTGGAGGGCAGGCAGTTCTCTGTCATTACAGACCATAAGCCCCTGACCCACGCCCTCCTTCAAAATCGCAAGTCCGCCTCCCCGCGTCGCCTCCGGCAGCTCGAGTTTATCGGACAGTTTACGTCCGATATTCGATATCTGCCGGGGGCCGACAACTGCGTGGCGGACGCACTCTCCCGACCCACCCCTACCCCCGCGCCGGTGGCGGAGTTACTGCCTTTCCCTTCCCCTCAATCCATCAAATCACACCAAGATCCCACCTCTGACCCCGCCCTCTCCAACCTCATTTCCGCATCCAAGTTGGAACAGCTGCCCCCCCTCGACCTCTGGTGCGACGTAACGGCCGATTCACCGCGCCCTTACGTCCCACCGGGGTTGAGGAGGCAGTTGTTCCTCCACTACCATTCCCTTCACCATCCTGGCATTCGGGCGAGCCGGGACCTCATCAAGACGCGGTACTTCTGGCCCCATATGAATACAGATATTCGTAACTGGGTTCTGGGGTGCCAGAAGTGCCAGCGTTTCAAAGTCTCGGCCC
Source organism: Leptopterna dolabrata (assembly GCA_954871275.1). NCBI lineage: Eukaryota > Metazoa > Arthropoda > Insecta > Hemiptera > Miridae > Leptopterna > Leptopterna dolabrata. The sequence continues at coordinate 6,470,950 of OX940984.1, read as the reverse complement.
ACCCGCATGTCCCTCCTCAACCAATCCCCGACTCCCTCCCGTGGGAGCATGTACATTTGGATCTAGTGGGCCCCCTTCCCCCGTCCGAGGGGAAGAAATACTGCCTCACGATGATCGATCGTGCCACCAACTGGGTGGAGTGCATCCCCCTCTCCACCATCACCGCGGACACCGTCGCAACGGCTTTCCTCTCTCAATGGGTTAGCCGTTACGGTTGTCCGCGGACAGTCACGGTCGATCAAGGGAGGCAGTTTGAATCGGCCCACTTCTCCGAATTGCTACGCTCCCTCGGGATCCAAAAAATCCACACTACCCCTTACCATCCCCAATCCAACGGGAAAATAGAGCGGTGGCACTCGGTCCTGAAGCAAGCCATTTCTACATCAGCAAATTCCCCTTCCTGGACAAAATCTCTCCCCTACATTTTACTCAGCCTTCGAACATCCGCCCGTCCTTCAGACCAAACTAGCCCCGCACAAAACGCCTTTAAAGACCCACTACGTTTACCGGCCGACATATTCACCCCAAACCACACCCCGTCAATTAACAGGGAGCCTCTACACTCCACAACACCCACGAACGACACCACATATCCCAAACGCTTCTTCACCACCACACACATGTACCTGAAAGAACCCGGCATCCATAAAACTTTCCGACCCCTGTATGCCGGGCCCTTTCAGGTCATCCGCACAACACACTCCACCGCTACCCTGTTAATTGACGGGAAGCCCCACACCGTGCCATTGGCACGGTGCAAACCAGCCCCAGTCCTCCCCGACCACTCTCACTGCACCAATCCCACACCCAGCCCTACACCACCAACACCACACATCGCCTCCATTTCACCCGCCGGACCCCGGCGTCGCCGCCTCTCTCCGCGACGCCCCGGGTACCGGCTCCCACCGGCTCTTCCCCTTCACCGCCACCCTGGCAGTGAAGGGACCCCTCTATCAGACTTCACTAACGTGAAGACTGTTAGAGGGGGTCGCCTCCCTCACTCACACACTTCACACACACACAACCACTCGCCACACACTACCCACACCCAGGAAACGGCGGATTCTCGCGACCGCCTCCCACATGTGCACCACAATTTTGCGCACCCCTCAACTTTTGTACATACCTCTGTATCTTCTGTACATACCTCTGTATCTTCTGTATATACTACTTCACCTTTTGTACATACTCATCCATCACCTGTAAATACTCATCCGTCATCTGTAACTACTCATTCATCCTCTGTACATACTCCATCTCATTGTAAATATTGTTCATCTCATTGTAAATATTGCTCATCTACCTCATCTCGCCCTTGCCGATCACTTCCCTAAATGCCACATGTTTAGGGATCATGACCACTGCACTGTACATACTCTCGCCATCTCATCCTGCTTATTCTACCTTATGTTACTACTTATCATCTACTATGTTACTTACTTATCATCTACCATGTTACCTACCTTATGTTCTCCCTACTCACTTATCACTTATCATCTACTATGTTACTTATCATCTACCATGTTACTACTACTAAATCTACCATGTTACTGCTAGTTTTTAAGCACCGCCTTCAGCTCAACCTCTGTTTGCATCGGCCCTCAGCCCCTGTCTCTTTGCGCCTTCCGCGCCTCCTCTTGTTTGCCGTAGCCCTCAGCTCCTGTCATTTTGCGCCTTCAGCGACCACCTCTTGTTTGCCGTAGCCCTCAGCTCCTGTCATCTTGCGCCTTCAGCACCAATATTGGTTCAAACTGGGGGGACCTCTGTCGTGAGTCCCTCCCGGGAACACTCCTATCATATTAAGTTCTCACCAATATTCAAACGCCAAACTAAAGCTCCGTAAATAAAGACATGAGTGGGGACAGGCGACAGAACCCAGGGTTACTCAACCTGGGGCCCCACTACCAGCTCCCAGCAAGGAGCTGGAGGGAGAGGCCCCCAAGTACTATATAACCCCGGATCCTGGCGCTCAAGCTTCATTCGACACTTCCTCTAACCAGCTCTCTCTTACCTTACCTCCCAGATGATCGGTTGAATACAGCCGCCTGGGAATTTCACCTCCTCTCTCCTCTCTCCTCCTCCTCCTTGTCTAGATGATCGGTTGAATACAGCCGCCTAGACAAGGGACCTCTCCTTTCCTCTCCTTCACCTAGATGAACGGTTGACTACAGCCGCCTAGGTGAAATTCCCTCATCCACCTCTCTCTCCTCCAAAGTCGTAGATGTTCGGTTGATTACAGCCGCCTGCGACTTTTCCTCACCTTCCTTCCACACCACCTCTCTCTCCTCCAAAAGTCGTAGATGTTCGGTTGACTACAGCCGCCTGCGACTTTTCCTCCTTTTCTCTCCTTACCTAAATTCACTCACTCACCTTCCTTCCACGCCACCGTGATGAGAATTTTAAATTCATCACAACATGAATGAATGACGCCAGCAAAATCGTGCTTTTCAAGGTAACGTATTTGTACGGCTATAAATTTGCCCAAACCAGTACCTACTACAAGTTGTAGTCACCACCATGACCGCTTGGAACGCGCCTGGCGATCTGTTTGGATTTAAATGACATTTCTGTCGGCCATTTTGTAAAAACCAACCTGTGCTGATGGAGGTGGTGCCAGTCTTGTGGAACAGGACTCGCTCTATACGGTGGAAGCGCTTCCCCCTCGAAGACCGTCCTGTTTGGAGGGGCCCTGATGCATTTTTGATAAATTTCGCTCTCCTGAAAAAAAAAAAAAAAAAAAAAGATCAAGATCAGTCAATATGAATTTCGTATGACTTCTTTACAAGGAGTATACACAAGAGTTAGATGTGGAATCTGGAGAAGCCTATTCAGCAGAATCCATCATACTCGCAGTAAGCGGCCCTTAGACGTGCAATATTATTGTGCAAACGGGGTTGCACAATATATTGATGGGAGCCCCTAGACGCTCAATGTTATTGCACAATTTTTTCGTTTGTGCAAAAAGTTGTACCGTGTGAAGGCGACATTGAAGGTTGTGCAATATATTGCGCAATGTCACACTCAGACGTACAACCACATTGTGCAAACAGTACCCATCAGGTCAACATGTCAACATTATAAGTGACAGTGAATTGTGTTGCGTGATGATTGCTGTGGCTGCAAGTGCAAGAAAAAAGGCTCTCAGAAAGGGAGAAAATGGGCCAAGCAATGGTTTACTGATAGGGACAAGTCAAGTACACTTACGAAAAATTACTCAATGAACTGAGAGTGATTGAACCAAATGATTTCCGAGTCTCAATGAATTCGACAATAAATTGTTCTTTATTGTTCTTATCACTTATCACTCATGATGGCGCGTAGTTGACGGGACGAGTTGACTGTTGATACTACCACTACCAGGCACGGCCGGAGGAATATTGCGCAATGTTGCCCTCAGACGGCTCAATCTTTTCCAGTTTGTGCAATATATTTTCAACTTTTTGAAAATCACGCAATATATTGCACAATCTTTCAATTTCGCCCTCACACGATCAATTATATTGCACAAACCAGAATATTGCGCAATAATATTGCACGTCTAGGGGCCGCTGTAGGCAGTAAGTAATCTAACATAACAGTAGGCAACACCACTTGGCCATAACTAGCAATAGTTGCAGGTGCACCAAATATAGCCGCAGCTCCCAATAGATCCCCCCTCGTAAAAATCTGGAAGGTAGCACACCTATTTGCATCTTGAAGGGGGCCTTAGTAACGACAGACAGTTCTTTGGGTCAGACGAGCGACAGCTTGTCGCTGAAAAGCCCAAGCCATTACACCAGTTCAGACCAGTCACTTCAGACCATTTGCAGGGATTTCCCAGTAGTTTTGTCCGTTATAAAGAGATGATCTGCTGTGGGTATTGGCGGTTGGCGGCTCACCTGATCAGTGTCCCTGATGTGGAGGCGGGTGGAGGAGCCATAGGGGATCTCCTCACCATCCGGGAGGGGAATCGACGGAGGTAGGTCGAGCGCGAGGTCAGTCGTCACCGAGTGCAGCCTCACTTGGCGGTCTCGCTCAGCTCCTAGGCCGCCCCCTCCCCCTGGCACTGCTAGCATCTGCAACACAACAACAACAACAAAATCAGTCATGCAGCATGACTTAATGAGCGAATTTTCAAAGAAATATTCGAATTAATGGCTATGGTTTTGAATAAAGGAAAACTTCGGTCTAAAATTTGGTTTTCTATGTATATTCTCTTCGTATTTATTTTAATTTGTACGTTTTGTCCATCCTGATTCTACCGTTTGTTTATTACGTAATTGTACTAAGTGCTTATTTATTTGATCGCTGTGGGTAAATTCAAGGAGTTGTACTAATCGTTTGCCTCCCCCTTTTTTGCTTCGAACTCTCGTCTTCAATTAATACTTCTCACATTTTTCAATCTGACCACTCTAAGGGGGTGGGGGTAAGAGTTTAAAGATTATCCTAGTTTTGGGTAATTTTTGCGCACTTTAAATGCTCTAATTTAAGAACGGATTTAGATATCTAAAATCCGATTTCACTATCGTGTTCAGCGTGCAAAAACCTTTAAAATGAGGGGTCACTTGTTAGAAAATAACATTTTGGGGATTTTTGGGTAATTTTTGCGCACTTTAAATGCTCTAATTTGAGAACGGATCAAGATATCTAAAATCCGATTCCACCATCGTGTTCAGCGTGCAAAAACCTTTAAAATGAGGGGTCACTTGTTGGAAAATAACATTTTGGGAATTTTTGGGTAATTTTTGCGCACTTTAAATGCTCTAATTTGAGAACGGATCAAGATATCTAAAATCCGATTCCACCATCGTGTTCAGCGTGCAAAAACCTTTAAAATGAGGGGTCACTTGTTAGAAAATAACATTTTGGGGATTTTTAGGTAATTTTTGCGCACTTTAAATGCTCTAATTTGAGAACGGATCAAGATATCTAAAATCCGATTCCACCATCGTGTTCAGCGTGCAAAAACCTTTAAAATGAGGGGTCACTTGTTGGAAAATAACATTTTGGGGATTTTTGGGTAATTTTTGCGCACTTTAAATGCGCCAAAACCCTCCTTAGAGTAGGCCAATTTCGCCCATCTTCGAACTTAGCCTTTCGATTGCCAAGATAGATTTTTTGTGCAAATTTGAGCTGTTTATCTCAATTCTATCGAGAGTTATCGTCTGGAGTGACACATATATAAATAAATATATATATATATACATATAAAAAAGTGTTAAATTTCAGGAATCGTTTTAGAATGGTCTGAAACGGATTTCTATGAAGAAAATTTCCAAAAATTTATATTATTTAAATTTCGAAGCCATTGCAATAGCTTCATTTTCTTTGAAAATTCGCTAAAAACAACATTAACTAATCGTCAACATAAATACGCGTTGATTTCGCAGGTTACAGCACAGTACTGTCTTGTACTTTGAGCTATTGACTCGAAAGAGCATTAACCCACTGGCCATGGCATTTCATGAGCACAATTGGGGAACACGAGAACCAACAATCGAGATTGACCGCAAACCTCTGGAGTCGGTATTCAGAAAACCACACGAAGCACCTCCCTGACTTAAACAATAACAACGGAAATTATCCCTCATCAACTCAAATATTATAAAAGTAGGCAGGTATCTATGTAAGGATCCACATATAGCTGACACCTCGAGTCAAGACTGCCGACATGAGTCACTGTGGTCATGTCGACTGTCGCAAGCACGAGTTGAAGAGACAAATCAAGAGTAAGTTAGCATTGTTCAAGGAACTATACCATGAGGATGTTAAGAAGTCATAGCTGTCAGAGATACTATAGAAGCATCGGAGTAGTTGTACAGAATAGATAATACTATCAATTTCAATTTATTTATTGTCTGCTTTAAACATAAATAGGGTACTAAGACCTCTCCTTGTATATTATGTACAAAAACAATAACAATGAATGAAATTACAAGACTGCTTTCCTGACAAAAACTAGTATTATTTTGTAAAAGACGAAGGAGCAAAAAAGGGCAGAAAAAGAGAGAAAAAGAAAAGGGAAAAATAAAATAAAATAAATTCATCAATAATTATTCCTAGCAGGTATCTTCAGAAATCTAGGTACACAGAAAATTAGTGGATCCTCTACATTTCAAGTTGTAAGATCGGAAAACAGCTGTTTTTACACGTGGCCTGCCAGCTAAACCTGACATGTTAGATGTAGCACTATTTTATACTTTATCGAGGCTTTAAAGCCTTTAAAAGCTCTCTGATGATTCGTTTGATGAAAGATACTATAAAGGTATTTATTGCTGCCAGCTATAAGGATGTTTCTGGCGCTAAATAAAGCTTGCTGCAACTTTACTGGGCCTTTTGGTGGTACCTCTGGAATGAATTTGGTTGGTCCTCGCGAGGCTCCTGATGCAGGATCCATCTGAAGACAGGTGACTTGATCGATGCTTCAATCGAAAATAAAAACAGGAGTTATTGGTTGCCCACCACCAAATAATTGGTGTAAATAACAGGAACCACGTGGTTAGCATTGACAATTAAAATTATGAAGAAAATCTGGACATCTGGAGTTCTGGACATCTGCTTGCTGCTGGCTTCTTGCAAGGAGGGTCAGAGAAATCGATTAATATATTAATCTTAGACAGACTTAGATAGATGGTTTCATGAAGATTTGACTTTAATTTGCAGCAGGGAGTTGTGGAATCTCCACTTTCCCTGCTGACGCTTTGTCGTGCTGCCACTGGGCCGTAAGAATTTCGCTGCAAACTTCCGGATGCACTTATGCTTTCTTTTGTACACATATTAGAAGTGACATCTGTCCTATTTTTGCATTACGACAATAACAATATTTTTACATTACCTTGAGGGTTGTATCATTGTAAATACGCTATAACGTCATGTGATAGTAAGGAACCCGCAAGGAACCCGATGCGCTCCAGTGAAAGATTTACGGCATCTTTACGACCATCCCATATTGTAAAGCTGCCTCGAAATAGATCTAAGAACTAAAAGAACCCTCAGCCGTATTTATTCATCCAAGACGTGTGATAGTGAATAGTGAATTGTTACTGTTTCGAACATAATTTACACGTTATGACAGATTCCCTACGACCTAAGGAAGTCATAAGCTGCATCTGCTGCACATAGTTTGAAGGAAGAATGATAAAAATCATGAACAGCGACTTCAGCAATTCTGCTGCAGGAGGGACATCTTTAAGCAGCACTTGAGGGTGCATATAGAAGAAAACCTTGCCTCATGGGCCTCATGGGTTTCTAGAAAATTATAAATGTAATACAAGAACCAACGTTGTTTATCATCTACATTAACAGGGATCGTGAATCGGCAATACCAAAATAATATTTTCAACAAGTTTTTAGTCATACAATAAAGGTGGAAAACAATAAGCGGGGAGGGGGGGGGGCTCGGTTTTTAAAAAAGGAAGGCTCTAAAAGGCCTCCGAACAGCGAGGTAAGCCTAAATGAACCTAAATGAGGTCTGAGCGAAAATTTCATTAAACGAGTCCTTGAGTGGAGAAGGGACGGTTGAAAAGGTGACGACGCAAAAGGTTTTAGAGATGCCCCAATTAATACATTTCTTCCCGATTAAGGTTTTTGGAGTAGAGACAGAACTACAATGAGACTGTGAAAGGTAGGTAAATTAATGGAGAATTTCAGACGAGTTCCACGAGAGGTTACTGAAGGTAGGTTTGAGAATCTTCACGGGCCACCGACATCAAAAACGGGAATTTAAACTTCGCAAAATGCTCTATTACTGATTTTATTCGTATCTCTCTGAAGTGAATTGTTCTTGTATTACATCAACTATAGGTTTTTCACGTTCAAAGAAGACAATTGACCCTATTCCTCTTCCACTAAAATTAACCAGTTCCCGGTCTGTGTTTTGTATTTCTTCTAATCTTACAGCTTATTTTCAGTCCATGACATAAGTGATTGTGACTGTGTCTTGATTTTAGGAATCTTTGTCTTAATCGAGACTTCAAATTATCGATTTCTGGTAAATGCAATTATTTTGTGGAAATGCAACAGCTCTGGTACATATCTAGTCCTGAATGCGACGTCATTATCCTTTTCAACACCGCATGTCCACAACTGGATAGCGACTGTTAATTTCAGCCCCGTTGCAATAGCCGACTTATTCGAAAATTCGCGAAAAGAATTTGGAAGGTCCGCTATTGCTAAATTGCTAAGAATCCCAGCAACCAGGCAAATTTTTGGATTTCAGGTCGCGCAAACCCTGCTGGTACCTTTTCTTTCAAGTGGTGGCCCATCAAAATCCGAGTAAATAACCAACTTAGGGTTTTGCTGCTGAACCCAGTCAGTTCGGGTGACTACACGGGGAGTCCCATCCGAGGTGAAAGTGATTTGCAGTATGCACGACGAGTCCGGCTTGGGGGAAGGGAGTATACTCGAAGCGTCCCGCTGTCAGTGATAGTAGATCGTGTTTATACACAAAGAGTCCCAGGATGTTGTTGTTGTGCGGGGCCTCGAATTGGTCGAAAAGGTCAAAATGTCGTTTGATCATCTTATCGCGATTAGGCGCTCACTCATCAGTGTGCAATATGGAATCTGCCAAGTTCGTTACCTCAGGCACCCGTTGCGGTCGGGAATTACTTGTACTTAATAAATAATTTCAAGTTTCGGCATCATAAGGCATTGGTTGATAATGTAATCAGATGGGCCTGCCTTCAAAAATCGTGCAAGTGCGCCGCGAAAACGGTCGGTAAAAAAGTTTTAGAAATTGTTGGTAGTCATGACCATCCTCCAAATGCGACGGAGAACTTAGAGAAAATCGTGCTTACGAATTCAGTGAAACGAAAAGCGTTGGAAGACATTTCGTCCAGGCCATCTAAGGTGAGTGAGGTTTAAAATTTTAAGAAATGTTCCTATAGGTCTCTGAAACGAAGAGGTTATTAATATTTGTAAGTGTTTGTGGTTGTAGATAGTTCGAGCGGCAATCGACGAGTCTCCAATATCCAGCAATTTGTGTTTTGGAGACGTCCTAAAATTGAGACGAAGTGCGTATAATGCTAAGAGAAAGAAACTTGGAAGCCGGCTCCCACGAAATAGGAAGGAAGTTTTCGATGCTCTACGAATAATGAACACTACTACCGCAAAAGGCGAAGAATTTTTGCTGCACATTGATGACGTGCACGAGTTTGTCGTGTTTTCTACCTCAACGAACCTTCTTTGCTTGACGAACAGCAACGCCATTTACATGGATGGAACTTTTGATTACGCCTCCAAATTCTTTGTTCAACTGTACACCCTGCACGGGTAAGTTGGTATCGTGCATGTTCAACGTTAAAAAAATTATTATACAATTATTATTGTCACAAAGTTTGGTGAATTGTGGAGCACTTTTCAAATATATAGCACTATCAAATATAATATTCGTTTTCCAGGTACAATTCCGCTGGATTGAACATACCCCTAGTGTTTTGCCTTCTGCCCGACAAAACCCAGTCCACCTACGAAAAAGTTTTCCTAGCCATACAGTCAAAATGCAGCGATGAAGGGCTTCAGCTGTCCCCGCCGGACTCCTCATGCACATTTAGTAAAAGGTGTGGGACTATTCATGCATAACTCCAAAACGTATCGGGACTCCTCGTGCATACCAAGTGAAAGGGAAGCGGACTCTTCGTGCGTAAAAACAGTCCCTCGGGACTCTTCGTGTAAACTCCCGTCAGTTCACAGGCAGTTCCACAACCACTGATCTCTTGGTAAGTTCCTGGATCAGTAATCAGCAAAATCTCCAACAATGTACAAAGATGCAGAATAGTTTGATGAACGAACGGTACGAAATAGAATGCTTTGGTGAGCTGCAATGCAAACATATTTATATATCCGACTATCGTATTTCAGCATCTCCAGCCTTGCTAGCTGCCAGCAGTACGATTTAGGTCCTCCAAACAGCAAGCAGATGTACAGAACTCCCAAGGTTCCTACTGCTGAATACAAGTACCACAGACAGAGACTGCCCTAAAAGTCTAGATCAGGCTCAACATCCACTGGTAGCTTGATATTGTAGCTGAATTTAGTGCAGTTTCAGAATAGTAAGCGAGAAGTGAGATCCTCCGACTTCATTAATTATTTTTCACTAGAGAGACGGATTAAATGCTTCGATACCATCAACGTGTAGTCATTTCTGAGGAGTAATTGAGGGAAAGAGCCGCCCATGGCGCCCAGTTCATTAGTTCGAAAATCCAGAAGTCGCGTTCGACCTGGTAGCGGCTAATTCGGCGGAGAGTCGTCTACTAGTAAACAGGATGCAATCATCCTTCTCCGGGAAAAGCGTATTTCGGTCAGGCGTGAAATCGGACCAGGGACATCCCCGATCCCCCATCCCGGAGCGAAACCTTAAATCCGGTCAATTTAGCCCAATCAGAACAAAGAGGTTTTGCGAAAGGGTTGGCACGAGGCTGGAGGGGAGCTCCCCAATCAGTGTCGCACAGTAAAGATAGGTCGTCTGGTTGAATTCAGGCAGAAGAAGGGTGGTCTGGCCTTAATTAACCAATCAGGCCTTATGGCATAAACTGGCTGACTGGACGTCGAGGGTTAACAGATTGTGTTGGTAACGCAAAGTAATTTAGAGCCTGGAGATATCGGAAAGACTTAACGAATCAGGCGAATCCTTTTACTGCTTTTGCTCGAACCCTAATTTGGCTATGGCTGAAATTCCTGCCCTGGATAGCCCGTCCATCCTAGACACCGCCCATGGATACAATGCTATTTACCATGATAGATTAGCTCGACTAGAAAGGTCTTCAATCTGCAAAAAAGCAGATAACGTCCAACTATTACACTAGGTATACTGAGATCCAGATGAATGAAGACCAGATACATGAATCTTTTCCACATATCATTAAATTAATAAGGTCAAAGTCATAAATGAGCGCTTTCAGCTCAATGGTAAGTATTCCTAGGATGCAACAAAAATATAATGGAGTTTTGTATGAAAACTACAACAAACTAATGGATGAAGTGACCAGAACAATGAAAGTAAATAAAAACACTCGTATTTTTGGATGCTTCCCGGACCCTCTCCTTTGCTCCCATCAACTACTGGTTCAGTCTAAAAGCACATGGCGTCAGGGCAGTAACGAATGGTGCCAACCTTGGCGCAAAAATTTCCCCCACGCCATCTGCTTGGTGGAGGGAGATATGAATCAGATGAGCCAGATGAATGAAGGGGAACTCATGAGGCACTTTTTTCTATGCAAAAGCTCGGGAGGCAACAATATCGATTTGTGAAGTAACATTCCCATAAAACTAGAGATATAAAAGATATAAAAGCGATCCGAGGATTTAGTACTTGACTTTCGCTAAGGGCCGGTTTCACCAACGCAGCTTCAACCTGGTATCAATAAATCCTGGATTCAAATTTGATCTGTGGTTCAGAGCTTCGACAGTTTCACCAACGTTTTTGATCCGCGGTTTAGCCGAACTTGGGTTTAAGCCGAGATTGTTCAGTTTGCATCAGCATTGCTATCCCCAGAAACACAAATCCTGTATTACAGATGACATGGAGGAGAGATGCTCATCCATGAGTGGCGGATCTGTGATGTTTCTTCTATGGATACTTAAATTTTGTCCGCCATCCTCTGTTGTGGAGACATTAAACTGCATAATAGTAGCCAGGTGCGGAAGTTTCGCGATTTTTTCTCACAATATGCCTCTGTCATTCTCATTCTGAGAACTTCTGCTCGACTCCACTCTGTCATTACTACAAAAGATCATCTTACATCTTTCGAGACAGCTCTTGTAATAAATTATAGATAGCCTACCTAGGCTCTTCTATAAAAGGTATCTACTTTTTTACAATAATTCGCTGTATGCAGAAGAAGTTATACATGTACTTATTAGCGCAGTGTGCGAGTACCTACCACGTACAATGAAGGTTTGTTTACCTACTAAATAAATAATGATGGGTCCGACGTTGTTGCCTACCTGGTTTGGTGTAAAATTATATTTATTACACATTTTTGGTTGCACTCACATTTCTGTTTCGAGAACTACCTAGAAGGCTTTCTCTTGCATCGAGCACGAAGCTCATCCCTTCCCTCGGAAGGCGGAACCTCGCGAAAAAATCGCCGTCATCCCACTTGTGAAAATGCTTCGACCCTTTCGCGAATTATCGCCGTCTGGGCGCGGCCACTTCCAGAAGTTCATTGAAATATTCATCCAAGGATGACTCAAACACTTCAATGTAACGATTCATCGCACTAAATGTTGATGCAAGTTGAGAAGTATGAAAAGCACTGATAAAATAGATTTCAAAATGGCGATGGCCTGGAGGAGAATCGGAGATCAACCGTAGATCAGAGGTTTAAATCACCTGAAACGAGGTATTAACTTAGGGCCGGTTTCACCAATGCAGCTTAAACCTGGTATCAATAAAAACTGGATTCAAATTTGATCTGTGGTTCAGAGCTTCGACAGTTTCACCAACGTTTTTGATCCGCGGTTTAGCCGAACTTGGGTTTAAGCCGAGATTGTTCAGTTTGCATCAACATTGCTATCCCCAGAAACACAAATCCCGTATTACAGATGACATGGAGGAGAGATGCTCATCCATGAGTGGTGGATCTATGATATTTCTTCTATGGATACTTAAGTTTCGTCCGCCATCCACTGTTGTGGAGACATTTAAACTGTATAATAGTAACCAGTGCGATAGTTTCGCGTTCCCGATTTTTTTCTCTCTTATGGCTCTGTCATGAGAACTTCCACTCGAGACAGCTCTTGTAATAAATTATAGATAGGCTCTTTTATCAAAGGTATCTACTTTTTTACAATAGTTCGCTGTATGCAGAAGCAGTTATACATGTACTTATTAGCGCAGTCTGCAAGTACTTACCACGTACTATGAAGGTTTGTTTACCTACTCGAAGAAATAAATAATGATGGGTCCGACGTTGTTGCCTACCTGGTTTGTTGCAAAATTATATTTTTATTACACATTTTTGGTTGGACTCACCATTCTGTTTCGAAAACTAGGACTTCTATTGCATCGAGCACGAAGCTCATCCCTTCCATGGGAAGGCGGAACCTCGCGAAAAAATCGCCGTCATCCCACTTGTGGAAATGCTCGACCCTTTCGCTAATTATCGCCGTCTGCGCACGGCCACTTCCACAAGTTCATTGAAATATTCATACTAGGATGACTCTCACTTCAGTGAAACGATTCATCGGACTAAATGTTGATGCAAGTACGAAAAGCACTGATAAAATAGATTTCAAAATGGCGATGGCCTGGAGGAGAATCGGAGATGAACCGTAGATCAGAGGTTTAAATCACCTGAAACGAGGAGGTATTAACTTAATACGCCGTTGCCGCGACTTATTCCAAGATTAGGCGTTCGTGAAACTGTCTTTTCTCAGAATCGATGGCTTAAACCTCAGCCGGGATTGAACTCTGGATAATCCGCGTTGGTGAAACCGGCCCTAAGAAAGCCAGATGATTGAAAAAAATTGAAATTTGAGACGACATTGCTTATTGATGGGCAATTTAAAACTTATTAGAAACCCACTGTTCAAGTTGCTAAGTTAAAAAATCGCATAACAGCAGCGAGATATTGAGGTGAGACAAGAAAATACACATACTCGGAGAAGCGCCCTTTCAATCCCCAGCTTAGATTCTGAAGAACTGCATCAGTCATCATTAGCAGGTGACGCATCTGGTCAAGTGGAGTCAGAAGGTTATCCTGGGAGATTACAGACCTTACCGTCTTCCACGTTTCAGACCCGTAAATCATATTATGGGGCTTCAAAGATACAACGATACTGTGAACCAAAGTGGGTTTAGGGAAAACGAGAAGTAGGCAAGGCTTGCGAAATATGATCTCGTTTGTAGCTGGTACGTAGATGGAAGATGGAACTGGTACAGATGGAAGTGGAACTGATGCGATGACATATTACGAGAGGCGGTACATAAACTGGCTGCTAAGAAAGAGTTAGATACAGGAAAAAAGTAATGCCATAAATATCGCCACAGGACTTGAAGAAATGTTCTGTAACAAAAACTGGAAATCAGATGGCCCTTTTGGAATACGATCTTATCCATTATCCTCCGCATTTTTCGATCAAGCAGTGTAAGACCTCTCTCACGTAGAGATCGTTAGGACTAACGGCTCCTCCTTTTTACCCCCGAAATAAGAGAATAGACGATTCAACCCATCGACGGCTCCTTATTGATTATCAGAAAAGAAAGAAGGAAAAAAGCTTATAACCTTCGATGTGAACACGTTTTATAACGCAACAAGGGTTTCGGGTCGTATTCTTCTAGAATTTTTTTTTTCTCAGTCAAAAGAAAACGGTCGGAAACGTTAAAAGCGCAAGGGTGGGGCTGAGGAAATTGAATTCGCCACTCGAACGGGGAGAAATGGCGTCAGGGCTTTCGGCTACCTCGATAATGTCAGGAATACGGTTTATTTTCGTAAACAGTTTCTTCCGATTTCAAGACGTTCGCTGGTACCATAGCCGTAAATGGGGGCATTGGGTTGCCTTTGATGGCGGCTGACTGCCAGTTATGTGGAAAGCTGTGCGGAATACAGGAAACACAATAGGTTCGGGTCAGTTGTCCGGGGCGATGTGAGTTTCCGACTGGTGCAGACCCCGCAATCGTGGAATCGATGACATGAGAGTTGAATGCAGGGGACCTTAAAAGCTTCAGTTATTGGCAGGGCGGTCAGCGATGGACATTGTTCGAGTTGAAATCCGACGCTCACGACTTCCTTATAAGTACTAAGTAAATCCTCTTTGAACACAATAATGTCCTGAAAGCTCGTCAGACTAGAGACGTTCCCAAAGGAACAAACCCCCAGAAGTGAACTACAATCGTATATAAACAATATTTGCCGAACGGCTACAAGCGACATTTGCGGGTGATCATTATCATAATCATTTATGTATGTATTATGTATGTCTGTACTACGCTACAAGCCGCAATTTTGGGTATTTTGACTTGAAAATTTGAAAGTACACTCCTTGGGCCTCCAGAATTTTCTGTATAGGTTTTGGTGATTTGGTGCAACCACGGTGCCAGGGAACGCCGTCACGCTGGCACCAGTGGTGCCACATGTGTTGCCAGATTGGGCTACTTTTCGCCGATTGGGCTATATTTTAGGGTCAGATGGCGACAAAAAATCGCCCTTTGCGACTTTTCGCCAATTGGGCTACACCGTTTCAACCCGCGAAATTTGGGCTATTTTCGCGAAAACGATCGTTTCGTCTCCATTTCTCACGATATTTAGGTTGGTAGTGCGTTTCGAGTTCTATGGGTGTCGTCACTTGTCACTCGTCATGGAAGAACTGTATTCTAGTTTCCATGGTAGCTGTAGTTCTGTTGATAATGGAAACGTTCCACTTCTTCGATAACGCTGCTAAGTGCTAACGGTTATAGTATCCACTTATCACACGTATGCATTATCAATCTTCATCTATTCCATACATTATCCATCTTCATCTGTTTCCATTTTGTTCAGCCTCGAAATACAGAGTTTCAAGTTTTATTTAGTGTTGAGTTTTCCTCCTCCTTAATTGTTCCTACAATGGCTGTTTTTTGTTAAAGTACGTTAATCTTACTTTATTTCATGGATGTTATTAGTTTGACTTATGCTTTAAAGTGTAACATGTAACGTTTTTAATTGCTCTTATCTAAAGAAACAATGTGCCATAACATTGAGATAAAAATAAGTTTGTTTTTGTGCTATTAACAGTCTATGTTACTCATATTTCCTCTCACAAACTACAATTAAAGCACGAAAAAGTCGCCAGATTGAACTATTTTTTTAAATATTCCCGTTCCCGCGCCATTGGGCTAATCGAGAGGTCGGCTCGCTCCTTTTGGGCTACCTACGCACGCTCTGGCGGCGAATCCACCCACCAAGCGTCTGGCCACACTGCTCCAGAATTCGCTGTATAGTTGGTGGAGCCACCATCAAGCCAGGGAACGTCGCCAAGTTGGCATCAGCGGTGCTACCTGTCAGAAAATGTGTGTTTGGTATAGTTTTTCATGTTCATGCTGAATAGAATGGATTAACAAAGCTCTATCAATCATCCTTACAGTGATTGATTTAGTTTGCGATAAAACGTTACACAGGCAGAATTTGATCCTATTTTCTAAACTGCGCGAGGCACCTGGTCAGCGGGTCTACTAGTTCACTTCTTCTTGATAAGAAGATGATCATTTACGGAGCACACAGTACTTACGGAATAAATACGGATGAGACTCAGGTAACCAAATACGAAGTATTGAATACGGAGGATTGAGCTCGTGAGATAGCAAAGAAGAACGGAAAATACTTAAGGAAAACTGGTATGGGTTCAGGCATGAAAGACCAAAATGGGTGAAACGTTTGAACCCGCTATGGATGGCCAGTACGAACGGTTGGATGAGGATGGACAGAACTGTTAGGTACGACTGGTGCAGTCGAAGAGTACCGAACTATAAAACTAAGTGAGTAATAAACTCAGGTTATCGGCGAATTATTTCTTTTAAAGACAACTTGCATGGCCTAAACTAACGGTTCATTATACTTGACCACGAAGGTAGGCACTGACCACACAAAACAGTGATCTACGCAGAAGGGGCATCTATTTCACTCCACATCAACAATTTTCCTTCAGAACTTCATTATTTGCGTTTCTTTTTGCCGTTTTAGTTACTGTTTGTCATCGACAGAATTATTTTAGCAACATTTAACTCGTGATTCAGGTAGGTACCTAGTAACGAGTACGGGGTTAGGTTGTAACCGACGGAGGGTCTGCGATCTACATTATATGTATAGAATAGTACAGTAAAACCTGGATATAAGGAACCTGTATGTAAGGAAATCCTCTATGTAAGGAATAAAATTCCCGATCCCACCCCCTTGGGGCCCAAAAACCTCTTTGTAAGGAATTTCGTTACCTCTATGTAAGGAATCTCGGATGGCCGGTCTTTGCCTCTGTGTAAGGAAAATTTCCAAGACGCTACCTCTGTCTAAGGAATTTCCCCCTTCCCCTTCATGAATCTTGCGTTGTTTATTTGTTTACATGCAGTTCCTTCCTTCTTCCTAAAACAATTCAGTCTCGAAACGTGTTCTCGTAAACGACATGCCGAAGCGAAAGTTCCTCTCCTTAAGCCAAAACTTGCGGTAATAAATTAAACGGAAAGTTGAACTCCGCGGAAAGAAGTGGGCGGGAAGTACGAAATTTCGCAGTCGATTTTGTGTCGAATTTTAAAAGATAAGGAGTCAACTGAAACTGATTGTCGCGAAGGACATGGAAAAGTCAAAAGGGCCCGACCTGCGGAATTCCCTTCAGTCGAAAAGTGCCTCGTGGACTGGATCAAGCAGTGTAGAAGTCAAAAAGGTCAGAAATTTGCTTCACAGCTCTCAACATCAAAAACTTCGTTGGAAGCAATGGATGGCTGGAAGGTTTTAAGAAGAGACATGATGTGTCATACAGACAAGTTTGTGGGGGACAGCAAAGATGTTGATGGTGAGGTATTCGAATATACATTTTTTCCAATTCAATTTTGAAAATTCATTATGTACCTACCTCTTACATAAGGAATTTTTGACTGATAAAACGTGAATGTAAGGAAAAAAAGCCCCTTGGGATTCCTTATATCCAGGTTTTACTGTACATATTATATAGACGGGTTATCTATACAGGGAGCTGTGATCTGTAACAGAAGGGTATTCTATACAAAATAATAAACCGTTGTGCAGGGATTTGCAGCGGTTTTTTTGTTAGAATTTTGTTTATTCTGCATAAAAATCCGGATGAATGAAAAAAGGGGTGGACATATGGAATGTTAATGTGATTGAATATACGTTGAAAATGTTTTGGATCATTGAGCAGATTCGATGCAACGCTGAGGATGCCATGTGTACCTACTCATGGTTGGACCCCCCCCCCCCTCATCAAAACGTAAGACGCTGCAAAGTCCTTGTCACATGGGTTTATTATTCTACTGGACATACCTACAGAAATGTTGGCTGTTCATTTATTGTTTATTTCAGGTGAAATAATTGAAATAGCTATTTCTGATGGTTTCCACCATTTTTGACCTCTAAAACACGAATTAGGTACGCTTCCCCCTCCACCCCAATTCATCTTAGGTCATTGGTAGTACCATTTAATCGTCTTGAACCACGTGTTTATACTACTTACAGTGTTATTATACAAATTGATGGTAATTTCAGACGATTTCCCAGGTTTTTGACTCATAAAAAATCAATTTTGGGAGCTGAACATTTGGTAGAACCTCCATTTTCCACTCTTTGGTCAAAATCGACTTCATATTCGGTCTTCTCGTCCCCAAAAACATGGAAAACGATACCTTAAAAGCTCATGTTACTAGCATGTTACTAAAACACAAAAAGTACCTATTTTTGTGCACATTTTCACTCATAACATCCCTGGGTATATTCCGATCGGGCTGATAAGTTTCGGGACACAACTAGGGCCCAAATGGAGCATGTGAGCGAAAGAACGACTTTTTTGGACCAAAAATGAAGCCGGTACACGTGATACGGCGGACGGCGTACGGCGGACGGACATTGCATTTTTGGAATCTACGCACCTTGAAACGGAAAAGAAAAAAGTTTGAGGGGGTGTTATAAAAATTTTTTGCTGAGCGATTACATAGGTGTATTATTCACAGAATAATAAACCTAAATGCGCCTGGATGTCTCCTGGACGCTGTAAAGCTCTATGAACGGTATATCCAAGCCCATTTAAAAATCCGACCGGGTTAACCGTAATATATCCATTACAGCACCCGCGTTGTATGCGCAATCTGTAAAAGGGAATTTGCCCACTGGAAGCCCGCCCGAGTGTCATTGTTCCCCAGGCCTCTCGTAAGATTTACGTTCCAACAGCGCATACTGAGCCCGTACAAACGGCTATAAATAAAGATGTGGAATGATCTAATTAAGTGAGAAAGTGAAGGGGAGGACGAGGGGAAGGAAGGCTACTTTGTCAAGGGCGGGTCGTCGTCCCCGGCTGGGGGCAACGGAGTTTTGTTTTCTGCCTTTTAATATGAGTCACGTTCTTTAAATGTGACCGAGTGAATCAGATTCGCGAGCAAGGGGAAGAAATAGTCTCATCTCTGCAAATGCACTGCCGGTCACGGGGGAGGCATCGCTCCTGGTTCTCGCCTCATCCAAAACACAAAGGAGCTTCGTGAAATACCAATGAAAATGAAGTAAACGGGGAATTCGCGTCGATTTAAAAAAAAAATATTATTTTATTCTGAAAGATGAAGGATCAAAAGAAACAACGGCAAAAACAGTGTGACGTACATTTCCTATGGCGGGAAAGTTGCGCGCAAAAAGGACGTCGTCACTCACTGGTCAACCAGTCAAGTGATGCCAACCGAACAACACGCGAAACAAAGCCCGAAAAGTGCTTCGAGTTGTGGTTATCTTCCGTTCAGGTTTTGTTATTAAATTTAAAAAATAAATAAATAAGATGACTCCTTCGAGTTGGCAGCACTGGGTAAATGGCGTGCTTACGTCCAGAGGTAACGTCAAAAAGAGTGTTTCTAGAGACTTCTGAATGCCGCATTTTATTCAAACGGCTGAGATTTTAGTCCGAATCTTCTCCACTCCATAATGACGCATTATTTTTCTTTCTTCGTTTTAACCGTGTTATTTTATTCCAAATAACAACACAGATTTAAAAAAAATTGATTTTCCCATACACTAACTGCCCATTCCCGATTAAGATACCTCCGAATCTTCTCCACTCCATAATGATGCAATATTTTTCTTTCTTCGTTTTAACCGTGTTATTTTATTCCAAATAACAACACAGATTTAAAAAAAATTGATTTTCCCATACACTAACTGCCCATTCCCGATTAAGATACCTCCGAATCTTCTCCACTCCATAATGATGCAATATTTTTCTTTCTTCGTTTTAACCGTGTTATTTTATTCCAAATAACAAAACAGATTTAAAAAAAATTGATTTTCCCATACACTAACTGCCCATTCCCGATTAAGATACCTCCGAATCTTCTCCACTCCATAATGATGCAATATTTTTCTTTCTTCGTTTTAACCGTGTTATTTTATTCCAAATAACAACACAGATTTAAAAAAAATTGATTTTCCCATACACTAACTGCCCATTCCCGATTAAGATACCTCCGAATCTTCTCCACTCCATAATGATGCAATATTTTTCTTTCTTCGTTTTAACCGTGTTATTTTATTCCAAATAACAAAACAGATTTAAAAAAAATTGATTTTCCCATACACTAACTGCCCATTCCCGATTAAGATACCTCCGAATCTTCTCCACTCCATAATGATGCAATATTTTTCTTTCTTCGTATTAACCGTGTTATTTTATTCCAAATAACAACACAGATTTAAAAAAAATTGATTTTCCCATACACTAACTGCCCATTCCCGATTAAGATACCTCCGAATCTTCTCCACTCCATAATGGTGCAATATTTTTCTTTCTTCGTTTTAACCGTGTTATTTAATTCCAAATAACAAAACAGATTTTAAAAAATTGATTTTCCCATACACTAACTGCCCATTCCCGATTAAGATACCTCCGAATCATCTCCACTCCATAATGATGCAATATTTTTCATTCTTCGTTTTAACCGTGTTATTCTATTCCAAATAAAACAGATTTAAAAAAAATTGATTTTCCCATACACTAACTGCCCATTCCCGATTAAGATACCTCCGAATCTTCTCTACTCCATAATGATGCAATATTTTTCTTTCTTCGTTTAAACCGTGTTATTTTATTCCAAATAACAATACAGATACAGAAAAAATCGGATTTTCTCGTACGTTGCCACTGCCCATTCCTGATAAAGATACGTCATCTTTTCACTACAATATTAGGCCTTTATTACAATTATTAGGGCTTGAAATGGCAAAAATGACGGGCAATTTCGATTTTGGAGGACACTAAGGCTTCTGCATGAAGAAAGTTGGCAGTAACTGTGACGTTTTATAGGTAGGGGTGGAATATCGTTAGACTCCATAACGCAGGAACAATGATTTTGAAGAATATCAGCCCGATATGTGCTTAAGTAAGCACCTACGAGTATTTTAGCAGTCTTAGAAATGAAAGCAAAACATGATATTGCCCTCCCAGGCATTGCCATCGGGTGTCACAACTCGATGGCAGAGCACTGACTGGTATGAAACAGGAATGAAAGACGTATGGAACCAGGTATAGTTGGTCAGCATGGATGACTGGTATGGAACTGGTGTAAGACAACCACAATCAAGTTGATGTTGTATGAAGCCCTGTCATCGAACCTGCACAAGTATGAAATGAAGTGAAATTTTCTTGAAACCGCTCGAGGAAAAAATTAATGAAATTTGAAATTACCTCCCCAAAGGGAAAAAAGCCAGGGTTGGGTGAGGGCCTACATTCTAGTAGAATAATAGGTATTTCTATACAGAGTGCAAAAACAAAATACAGTGAGAATTGAAACCTTCTGCTGAAGAAAATATATCAAAATTATATTATGTAGTATGTTGCGAAAAATGATGATATACCGTCTATACCTAGTGATTATATTTCATTAAAACAAATTTCTAAAAAAATAATGAATTACCGAATGAGTATGAATTGGTATGGAACCCAGCACGGATGGCCAGCTGTTGGAACTATAATGAAAGCCGTATGGAACTAGTTATGATTGATATGAATATGATTGATGAAAGTACGGGTTTATAGAACCAGCCATTGTTGTTTATAGAGCCAGCTTGGGTGTCTGATAGGACAATGTTTGTCGCCCCATCTGAGTGAAGATAATGTCACCAGGAGTGCCATGGATGAGCATTGAACGGAATGGAACCAGACATGGATACAGCAATTGCTTGACCCTTCAAGGCAGTGGCGTAGCCAGGATTGGTGAATGGGTGGGGGGGGGGGGGGGGGTTATCGGAAATTGAAAAAAGTTCCTGTCATGCAGCATAGCTATGAGAGCGAATCTTCAAAGAAATATTCCTGCTATTTTATTCTGAAAGATGAAGGATCACAAGAAACAACGGCAAAAACAGTGTGACGTACATTTCCTATGGCGGGAAAGTGGCGCGCAAAAAGGACGTCGTCACTCACTGGTCAACCCGACAAGTGATGCCAACCGAACAACACGCGAAACAAAGCCCGAAAAGTGCTTCGAGTTGTGGTTATCTTCCGTTCAGGTTTTGTTATTAAATTTAAAAAATAAATAAATAAGATGGCAGCACTGGGTAAATGGCGTGCTTAGTCCAGGGGTAACGTCAAAAAGAGTGTTTCTAGAGACTTCTGAATGCCGCATTTTATTCAAACGGCTGAGATTTTAGTCCGAATCTTCTCCACTCCATAATGATGCAATATTTTTCATTCTTCGTTTTAACCGTGTTATTTTATTCCAAATAACAAAACATATTTAAAAAAAATTGATTTTCCCATACACTAACTGCCCATTCCCGATTAAGATACCTCCGAATCTTCTCTACTCCATAATGGTGCAATATTTTTCATTCTTCGTTTTAACCGTGTTATTTTATTCCAAATAACAAAACATATTTAAAAAAAATTGATTTCCCCATACACTAACTGCCCATTCCCGATTAAGATACCTCCGAATCTTCTCCACTCCATAATGGTGCAATATTTTTCTTTCTTCGTTTTAACCGTGTTATTTTATTCCAAATAACAAAACAGATTTAAAAAAAATTGATTTTCCCATACACTAACTGCCCATTCCCGATTAAGATACCTCCGAATCTTCTCTACTCCATAATGATGCAATATTTTTCTTTCTTCGTTTAAACCGTGTTATTTTATTCCAAATAACAATACAGATACAGAAAAAATCGGATTTTCTCGTACGTTGCCACTGCCCATTCCTGATAAAGATACGTCATCTTTTCACTACAATATTAGGCCTTTATTACAATTATTAGGGCTTGAAATGGCAAAAATGACAGGCAATTTCGATTTTGGAGGACACTACGGCTTCTGCATGAAGAAAGTTGGCAGTAACTGTGACTTTTATAGGTAGGGGTGGAATATCGTTAGACTCCATAACGCAGGAACAATGATTTTGAAGAATATCAGCCCGATATGTGCTTAAGTAAGCACCTACGAGTATTTTAGCAGTCTTAGAAATGAAAGTAAACATGATATTGCCCTCCCAGGCATTGCCATCGGGTGTCACAACTCGATGGCAGAGCACTGACTGGTATGAAACTGGAATGAAAGACGTATGGAACCAGGTATAGTTGGTCAGCATGGATGACTGGTATGGAACTGGTGTAAGACAACCACAATCAAGTTGATGTTGTATGAAGCACTGTCATCGAACCTGCACAAGTATGAAATGAAGTGAAATTTTCTTGAAACCGCTCGAGGAAAAAATTAATGAAATTTGAAATTACCTCCCCAAAGGCAAAAGCCAGGGTTGGGTGAGGGCCTACATTCTAGTAGAATAATAGGTATTTCTATACAGAGTGCAAAAACAAAATACAGTGAGAATTGAAACCTTCTGCTGAAGAAAATTATATTAAAATTATATTATGTAGTATGTTGCGAAAAATGATGATAATACCGTCTATACCTAGTGATTATATTTCATTAAAACAAATTTCTAAAAAAATAATGAATTACCGAATGAGTATGAATTGGTATGGAACCCAGCACGGATGGCCAGCTGTTGGAACTATAATGAAAGCCGTATGGAACTAGTTATGATTGATATGAATATGATTGATGAAAGTACGGGTTTATAGAACCAGCCATTGTTGTTTATAGAGCCAGCATGGGTGTCTGATAGGACAAAGTTTGTCGCCCCATCTGAGTGAAGATAATGTCACCGGGAGTGCCATGGATGAGCATTGAACGGAATGGAACCAGACATGGATACAGCAATTGCTTGACCCTTCAAGGCAGTGGCGTAGCCAGGATTGTTGAATGGAGGGGGTTATCGGAAATTGAAAAAAGTTCCTGTCATGCAGCATAGCTATGAGAGCGAATCTTCAAAGAAATATTCCTGCTATTGCGTAAAAAGATTATATAGGGAAGAACCATGCCACTTTTCTTAAAATTATATAATTTTTCGCTGTTTTAGCCATTTTTACCGATGTTTGACCCTAATAAAGTCAAATTTTACCCACTTGTTTTTGAGGAAAATAGTTTTATCATCGAGATAGTCCCTCCGTCGAGATTAATCATCCCATACAACGTCAGGTGAATTATTATTGATTTTTAGCCATTAATACCAATTTTTTACCCCCAAAAAATCTGTGTGAAAAAATTCTACTATTCTGTGTGAAAAACAACTGAAGTGGTATTTTTCTGTCTTTACTCAACCTTCCATACTACTTCCCGTCATTTTATATTGCAATTTTAGCCGTTTTTACAGATTTTTTTACCCCTAAAAACTCCAATTTGACCCCCTTGGAATTTTTTTAGATTGCTCATTTTCGAACTCATCCTTTTGTTTGGCAATGCGAACGTTCTAGGAGAAATTTGGAATTTTTATCATGTACCCAATGACAGATATCATCTGCAGTGGCACATAAGTATACATAATATATAAATTGTTGTTAATATCTAGGGATGAACTGAGGATGCTCTGAAACGGATTTGCCTATAAAAATATTTCAAAAATGTTCTGAAAATGTTACCCATTGCAGTGGCTTCATTTTCTTTGAAAATTCTCTAATAAGGTTTGAAATTACAAAGCTGAATTTAAATTACATTTAGCAAAGCACAACATGTTACAGGTAACATGAACTGATGAAATAAGACATTTATTTGGCTACAATGTTCACGGACTTTCAAGGTAAATGAAGCTATTGCAATGGGTGCAAAATTTTCAGAACATAAGTTTTTGAAATTATTTTATCGGAAAATCCGTTTCAGAGCATCCTGATTTCATCCCTAGATTTTAACAAAAATTTATACGTCTATTATATATATTTATTTATGCGTCACTCCAGATATCTGACCTGGGGTACGTGATAAAAATTCCGAATTTCGCCAAAATGTTCTTATTGCCAGACAAAAGGATGAGCAATTCAAAAATTCGAAGGGGGTCAAATTTGAGTTTTTAGGGGTCAACAATTGGTAAAAACGGCTAAAAATGATATATAAAATCAATGAAAGTGGCATGGAAGGATGAGTGGAGACAGAAAAGTACCATTTCAGTAGCTTTTCACACAGAATGGGGGTCTAATTAGGATTTTTGGGGATCAACAAAAATGGTATTAAGTGCTAAAATCAATATTCACCTGAAGTGTGGGATGGTGACGGTGAGGGACTTTGAGGGGACGGCACAGGTATTTCGATAAGCATTTTTGTCAAAAAGAATGGGCCAAATTTTTGGGACATCGTTTGTATGTAATCAAAACTGTTTATTCATGTTCGATTTACCGTTTAACCTGTCATTGTTGTATTTGTTTGTTACTTTTGTGATTGTTATCATTCTTAAGATTTAATTTTAATTTGTGATAAAGTTTTCGAGCCAATGGGGGGGGTTATGACCCCCACTAACCCCCCCCTGGCTACGCCACTGCTTCAAGGAGACACTTTCCGAGACGACAACAAAAATTCAGAGAAACAATAAAATAAAATAGTACACAGATGAAGAAGGCGAGGAGGAAATATATTAAACAAAGTTGTTGTTCGTTCTTGGCCGCTTCGAGAGGAGCTGACGCACATTGCGTTCGGGGCCTCGTTGATAAATCGTTGAACAGCTGATAGGCGCCTATATCGCGTTACTCCTGGGCCTGGGTATAGATTGAAGAGACCCACTAAACAGGCCTAAAAAAAATTGGAATGAACGAAAAACTACAGTGTTTTAAAAGTGTACCAACTGTCACAGTTTGAGCCTTAGAAGGTGATTCAAGGGGAAATGAGTCTGAAAGATGCAAGAAAACAATGAGCCTCAGGTGAGCATCTAGAACACACGTTATCCGGACCAACTGAGGAACCTCTAAGAAGACACATTTAGATCGTCAATACAGCATTTTTTATTTTACAGTCGTTTAAACTCTCAAAAGCCCAATCGTTCTGTGGACAGCGTATTGGCATAATGTTACAGCAGCAGGTACTTGAAATCTTTTGAAGAACTATCTGAATATCGCGATATAGTACAAATGTCAGCAAAAGCGACTCTCCTTTCGTGGTGACCTGCGAATTAGAAGGCTGAATAGAAGGAACAACTCCAGCGTTACAACTGAAGTTCCCTAAGTACTTGAAATTCAATACAAACTGCATCTCATCACGGATTTCGGTCTTTAATCCGCTTCCAAAAAGGGATAAATCCTCGTGAAACGGCTCTATAACGTTGAGCTTGGAACTGAGGCAAATCTGCTAAACCTCATTTAGAAATCCTGATTGGAAGCCTTTGCGATGAAAGAGTCCACGGCCTTTTGTACAGGAAAAATCCGAACGTTTCGGGCCAAATTGGACGTCTGCACAGACCAGTATAATCACAACAAAACCCTTTCTGGCCAGAAACTTTACTCGAGCATTCATGGGAACAATCACATTCTGGAATTTTATGACCAAGGAAATTAGACAAGACTACTTTAGATTAGACTAAGATAACTAAGGAAAGTGCACAGTACGGCGGACGGACAGAAAATTCTTTATTCCATTTTCGGATTCTACGTACCTGAAACGGAAACCATCAAATTTTGAGGGGGTACCTACCATTAAAAAAAAAAAAAAAAAACCACAGTCATGCAGCATGGCTATAAGAGCGAATTTTCGAAGTTTTCGGCATCTTCCTCCTCCGCCTAAAATTTTCTGAAAATTAATTTTCGGCCAATGTTTTCCCAACTTGATACCATACAAAATTAAAACAGGAGTAGTTTTACTCAAAGTAAAATTTGGGGTGGAAGGAGGGGGAGGGGGAAATCAAAAATGTTTTGAATACCAGAAGAGTAGGTATTGGGTACGTAACAAATTTTTTGTTCCATTTTTTGCCGAGTAACACCTCGGTTTGTAGATTTTCCAACGCTGAACACGATGGTGAAGTCAGAATTGCGATATCCCATTCCGTTATCAGATTAGAGCAGACGAACCAGGAAGAACATCTCAAGAAATAACCACGTTCCTTCATCTTCAAAGTGCTCTAGTTTGAGAATGGAATGAGATATCGCAATTCTGATTTCACCATCGTGTTCAGCGTACAAAAACCTTTAAAATGAGGTGTCACTTGTCAGACTTTTTCATTTTGGGAATTTATGGGTAATTATCCCCCCCTAAAACACCCCAAAACTCCCCCTTAGGGTGACCCGATTCTGCCCATCTTCGAACTTAGCCTGTCGATTGCCAAGACAGATTTTTCGTGCAAATTTTAACTTTTTATCTCAATTCTTTCGAGAGTTATCGTCTGGAATGACACATACATATATAAATATATAAATATATAAATATATATATAAATATATATATATACATATAATTTTTGGTGTCTTTCGGCAGGGAATTCAGGATGGTCTGAAACGGATTTTGGTATAAAAATCTTTCGGAAATTCGAGTTTTAAAAATTTTGGACCGAGAACAATAGCTTCCTTTTCTTCGAAAATTCGCTAATATATATATATTTTTTTTAATGCTCGATTCCAAAGGTTCATTCTTGAAAATAATAAACCGAAAATCTAGTGATCAACATTGTTCAGCTTCAGCGAATCCACGATGTTAGAGCATCGTCAGCTACAGCCCGAAGCCCCAATCTTATTAAAACATCTTTGCATCTGCGACGATGGCAGTTCTCGAGTCGTTTGTTTTTCCAGTGAAGACGGGGGTGGTCAGGCTGAAACCTAATCGATATCGCTAGTCCAGGAGGGGGACTCTCGAGGGTCCACCGTCACTCTCCTCACTGTGTCACACTGAAGCAGAGCGAGGTTTGATAGTATGCACTCAGCAATTCGCCATAATCCATCCACTTGAGGGCTTACCAGAAGGATAAGCCCAAAGGTTTCCAGAAGGATTCCTTTGTAAACATCCTGTCCCTTTTATAATGCATACATCTATTGTCGCATGTGGTTCCCTATTATGTATAAAGTACCATTTAGTTCACTGCAATGTATGTATGGGAATAAATATATTTTGAATTGAATTGAATTGCCCCTCCCCCCCCCCCATTCCACCTTTACAGCTCAGTATAATTAAAATATATTGAGCTCATTTGACGGCGAGCAATGCTTTGTCCCAGTTAACAAGTCCCAGGTTGTTCCATCCTCACGATGGAGGTTGATCACGTAGAGGTTGCCCAGATGAGCACAATTCACTGGACAACAACCTCTGACAACATTTGTTCTCCGCCAGTACTCGTATGTAGGAGTTTTGTTCTCCGCCAGTAAATATTATCGAGGTAGTACACCATTATTACGACTGGAGGTTAGCCACCTTGAAGTCGTTAGCGAGGTTACCATTCCTACAATGGTTTGCCTTGTACACACTACTGTCGCCAAGACACATGTACACACGTAGGTATGCAATCATGCAGTGCTCTATTGATTCAACTGCCCTGAGCAATCGTTTCTTTCAGTCCCGAACTGATCAAACTTCGAATAAAGAGTCGCATCGAAACACAACATAACAATAGTATTGTTTACTTCAACCGAAATGAAATACCTATTAAATTGCCCAAATTATCTCTCATAATTGCCCAAAAATCTCTAATAAAAATCCTTCTAAAAAAATATAGGCGTTTCCCTTCTGTAGAACTGTTTAGATTATTTCAAGCTCCAACTTTCGCCGCCACTGTCAATATTATCACTTTAATTTAAAACTATAAATATATCCAGACAGGATCTTATTACCAAATAAATAAATCGAAAAACCCGTGGTTGCGGGAGCATTACAGTCCCCTTCCGCCTGACTGCGGCGGGTCAGCAGGTTTTTTTGGCGGGTTGGATGCTAAACAATCTGCTCACATTAAATGTTAAAAAAACAAAATACTTATTAATTGGAAATGAAGATGATATGACGCAATCACAGCTAGATCACAGATTCCGAATTCATACCTGCTCAGGAGGGTGCTCCTGCATTCCTATTGAAAGAGTTCATGAGCATAAGTACCTGGGGGTCATCATTGATGATAAACTTTCATGGAAGGGTCACGTATCGTATTTAGTGGAAAAATTAAAGAAGTTCATACACTTATTTTACAATCTACGTTCGATGTTATCCCCCACAAACATAAAAATGGTATATGTAAGTCTAGTGCAATCCATAATTCAACACGGAATTATCGTATGGGGTGGCACATATCAAACATCATTGAAACCTCTGGCTACATTACAGAAATGTATATTGAAGGTATGCTTAAAAAAACCCAAAACATTCAGTTCGGTGGAAGTATTTAATTTAAGCAAAAACTTCACAATAAGGCAGTTGTTCGTTAAAAACCTGTTACTATATTATTATAAACATCCTGAAATAATTTCCCTTACCCAACAAGATTTCGCTTGGATGGTAATGTTACAAACCCTCGTACAAAAAGAACTCTGTTCACAAAAAATCCTCGCTATTTAATACATGTAGTGCACAAATCTTTACCTAGAGTTCTGAAATCACCTTTCAGTAGTAACCGAGATGGATACAAAAAACCACAGTCATGCAGCATGGCTATAAGAGCGAATTTTCGAAGTTTTCGGCATCTTCCTCCTCCGCCTAAAATTTTCTGAAAATTAATTTTCGGTCAATGTTTTCCCAACTTGATACCATACAAAATTAAAACAGGAGTAGTTTTACGCAAAGTAAAATTTGGGGTGGAAGGAGGGGGAGGGGGAAATCAAAAATGTTTTGAATACCAGAAGAGTAGGTATTGGGTACGTAACAAATTTTTTGTTCCATTTTTTGCCGAGTAACACCTCGGTTTGTAGATTTTCCAACGCTGAACACGATGGTGAAGTCAGAATTGCGATATCCCATTCCGTTATCAGATTAGAGCAGACGAACCAGGAAGAACATCTCAAGAAATAACCACGTTCCTTCATCTTCAAAGTGCTCCAGTTTGAGAATGGAATGAGATATCGCAATTCTGATTTCACCATCGTGTTCAGCGTACAAAAACCTTTAAAATGAGGTGTCACTTGTCAGACTGTTTCATTTTGGGAATTTATGGGTAATTTCCCCCCCCTAAAACTCCCCAAAACTCCCCCTTAGAGTGACCCGATTCTGCCCATCTACGAACTTAGCCTGTCGATTGCCAAGACAGATTTTTCGTGCAAATTTGAACTTTTTACCTCAATTCTTTCGAGAGTTATCGTCTGGAATGACACATACATATATAAATATATATATATATAAATATATATATAAATATATATATATATATATATATATATATATATATATATATATATATATATATATATATATATATATATATATATATATATATATATATATATATATATATATACATATAATTTTTGGTGTCTTTCAGCAGTGAATTCAGGATGGTCTGAAACGGATTTTGGTATACAAATTTTTCGGAAATTCCAGTTTTAAAAATTTTGGACCGAGAACAATAGCTTCCTTTTCTTCGAAAATTCGCTAAAAAAGAGCTAGGTTCACATGGAGACGCAATTCCGGACGGCATCCGGCACGGTAACGCGTTTGCCGGAATTTTTGCCGCAGAGGCGTTCACATAGCAGCGGAATCATAACAAAACGCAAACGCAAAAAACAAACAATTGCTTTAACTTGAAACCGCAAAAATCAACCAAAGATGTCGAATTTCAATATGGCTGAACAACCAAACAGGAGAGGTGTGCGCAGTAACCTCTGCGCAGAAACGGCAACGGATCCGACAGCAGAAAATATCTGGAGATTTTGATATAGTATCCAAGGCACTGCGTTGCAATAATCCATTTTGCGTTGGCCAGTAGAATTGCAGAGCGCATAGCTGTGCCGGAAGTGCGTCTCCATGTGAACCTAGTTTAACAACCGCGGTTTTGAGAGCAACTAGCTGCTGATTTTACCAGAGTTTGAAGCTAGGTTCACGTGGAGACGCAATTCCGGAAGGCAATCCGGCACGGCAACGCATTTGCCGGAATTTTTGCCTCAGAGGCGTTCACATGGCAGCGGAATCATAACAAAACGCAATCGCAAAAAACAAACAAATGCTCGAACAGAAAACAGCAAAATCAACCACAAAATAATGTCGAATTTCAATATGGCTGACGGCCGAACAGAAGTTTGCGCAGTAACCTCTGCGCAGATACGGCAACGGATCCAGCGGAAAATATCTGGAGATTTTGGTATAGTATCCAAGACACTGTGTTGAAATAATCCATTTTGCGTTGGCCAATAGCATTGCAGAACGCATAGCCGTGCCGGACTGCCGTGCCGGAATTGCATCTCCATGTGAACCTAGCTTAACAACTGCGGTTTTGAGAGCAACTAGCTGCTGATTTTACCAGAGTTTGAAGCTAGGTTCACGTGGAGACGCAATTCCGGAAGGCAATCCGGCACGGCAACGCATTTGCCGGAATTTTTGCCTCAGAGGCGTTCACATGGCAGCGGAATCATAACAAAACGCAATCGCAAAAAACAAACAAATGCTCGAACTCAAAACAGCAAAATCAACCACAAAATAATGTCGAATTTCAATATGGCTGACGGCCGAACAGAAGTTTGGGCAGTAACCTCTGCGCAGATACGGCAACGGATCCAGCGGAAAATATCTGGTCTGGAGATTTTGGTATAGTATCCAAGACACTGTGTTGAAATAATCCATTTTGCGTTGGCCAATAGCATTGCAGAACGCATAGCCGTGCCGGACTGCCGTGCCGGAATTGCGTCTCCATGTGAACCCTGCCTAACAACCGCGGTTTTGAGTACAACTAGCTGCTGATTTTACCAGAGTTTGAGAGTTTCTCATCCGCCAAGAAAGGAAACGAAATTTACGGCAAACGATTCGCCGCACAAGCGAACGGGTTCATAAACGAAAGTCTCTTTCCGAAGCTTGGGTCGGGTCGGTGGAAACTTTGTTCGTTTGCTATTGTCAGCTTTTGAACCAGCGAGGCGAACTTGTCTAGCGCTGACACGAGCAAAAT
The DNA here is from genome assembly GCA_954871275.1 of Leptopterna dolabrata. NCBI lineage: Eukaryota > Metazoa > Arthropoda > Insecta > Hemiptera > Miridae > Leptopterna > Leptopterna dolabrata. Next base: position 6,438,927 of record OX940984.1, on the reverse strand, counting down.
AAACTTGTTTTTTTTTTCTGATAAAAAAGGAAACGAGGAGACAACGCAACGATGTAAAGGAAAAAGCTGAAGCTCGCTCAAAGCAGAGGGCGAGAATCGGCATTTATCCGTTTTATTTAGCTGGAGATAATATAAATATACAACACGGGGAAGGGATGCTCTGGGCAGAAATGGGGGTAAATCGAGGGTGTGGGCCAATAATGCCAAAAAGGTTTCAGGCTGAGTCAGTTCGACACGGAATGGGCGGTGCTGGGTTTCCTACAGCTGGAACGAGCTGGTGGGACAGGGCTGACGGGAAACAGGGAGAGGTGCGTTGCCGCAAAAGAAATTTATGTTCCCCGTCTGAGCAGTACCAGCCAAGGACCGCGCCTGGTTGGGAGTTGGTGTTTCATTGGAATTGAGAACTCAAATCGTATTCAGTTAAGTATCTTATTCACTGGTCCTACTTTAACGCTATTTCTCCATACAAGTTAAATGGAAGAATTGCAAGACGTCGTTTGAACAATGTTTGATGGCCATTTTAGAAGGTACTTATAGGCACAAGGGGGAATACCCGCGTATTTTGGTTTATTATTTTCAATAATGAACCATTGGAATCGATCATGAAAAAAAGAAGAAGAAAAAACAAAAAATTCTACCCCCCTCAAAATTTGATGGTTTACGTTTCAAGGTATGTAGAATCCGAAAATGCAATAAAAAAAATTCTGTCTGCCCGCCGTACGCCGTACTGGCCACTTTTCTAAGTTACCATGAAACAAAATTGATGAAATTCGGGTTATAGGTTCCTTTCGGGGTCTAGTTGGTCCTCGAAGCTCGACGTTACTGTGAGTCATCTCTAAGGGGTTCAAAATAGGGGTTGAAATTTTCAGAACGCTATTGAACTATTAATAGAAGGGTATGGTTTTTTTTACGTTATTAAATTTGTCTTGAGCTAAACAATTTTTTGAGACCACCCGGAGCATTGTACGTCCAGCCGTTCGTGTGCACCAAAAAGCTTCGTCAACATGATCGTGAATCAAGCGGTATAAATCCGGCCCGGATATCATCGCTAGGGAGCACCTGATTATAATCAAGGATGGCTGTATGAAGTCGAATTGGTTGTTCTGCGATATTATTTCATTTGATAAGTGATGGACTATAGGATTTTGTTGGTAGGTACTTGTGAAACTTGAACATACGTTGAAGTATTATTGATGGGTAAATTATTACACAACGGCAAACTATTACAAAACGTTAAATTATTACACAACGGTAAATTATTACAGAACGGTAAATTATTACAGAACGGTAAATTATTACACAACGGTTCATCTACCAAGAAGGGGCTGGATTTTGTTGATAGGTACTTTTGCAACTTGAACAACCGTTGAAGTATTATTGATGGGCAAGTTATTACACAACGGTTCATTATACTTGACCACGAAGGTAGGTACTGACCACAGAAAACAGTGATCTACGCAGAAGGGGCATCTATTTCACTCCACATCAACAATTTTCCTTCAGAACTTCATTATTTGCGTTTCTTTTTGCCGTTTTAGTTACTGCTTGTCATCGACAGTATTATTTTAGCAACACTTAACTCGTGATTTAGGTAGGTACCTAGTAACGAGTACGGGGTTAGGTACTAACCTACGGAGGGTCTGCGATCTACATAATATGCATAGAATAGTACACATCATATTATATAGACGGGTTATCTACACAGAGAGCTGTGATCTGTAACAGAAGGGTATTCTGTACAAAATAATAAACCGTTGCGAAGGGATTTGCAGCGTTTAAAAAAAAATATTTTGACATTTTCATGTCTTTACTTTGGCACACAAACTCGAAAGGCGTTCGTTACCTACCAAAAACAGACAGGAAAACGCGTTATGCGCCATTTCTGATGATTTTCTCTTACAACAGATTCGTTTCTACGGAACTTCATGTTTGCCATTTTTCATCGTACAAAAATCGTTCACCACTCGTTGGAATCGTGTGATTTTATTGAATATTTTTTTGTTAACCGTACCCTCGTACCTTGCGCGGCAGCTGAGCTGAGTACGATGAAAAAAAAGGTGGTTAAACAAGGTAGTCAGCAACATAGGTAATGAAGAAATGTGGTAACCTTGCACCACTGTGTAACCCGGATCGTGGTAACCTTGCAAGTGACTCCGTAAATTATCCCTAAATTGTTGTATTTCCTTTCAAGTCCTGAATCAAGATTAAGAAGAGGTTCCTTTGTTAATTGCGATCACCCGTTTTGTGTGTGAACAGGTTCCATTGTAAATTGTGATTACGTAGTGTACGATGGATTCGGAAGTTTCGTCAGTTCATTATCGATACTCCTTTCTCGCCAGACACCACCGGCAAAGGAAAATATAAACGAATCGTACAAACGCGAGCGTCATCAAAGAGGAAAAGGAAACTGCAAGACGAAAGACAACGAGAATATCGTGCGCGTAAGAAACTGAAGACTGATGTGGCCGCGACACGGCCCAAGAAATCGAATGTTTCTGATGATGAAGAACAAGCGAGAATCGTAGTTACCTAACCACTGCCAACATAAATCTTGTGATACAACATGAAAATGTCTCACTGTGTTGCGGACTTGTACGCAAGCGTTTCTTTGTTTAGAATGAAGCTATTTATTTGAACGTTGACACTGAGATGAGATTGTAGGTACGTATTTCTCATATGGACGAGACATTCAGGTGCCTTATGGTTTGTTCGGACAGAAAGTCCTGGACCGGTTCAGGATGGAACTGCGTTCGGAAAATGAGGGAATAAAACAGAACCGTCCAGGACTGAGCCCAGAACTGTGCCTGTCCGAACGGGCGCTAATGATTTCGAACGGACACCCTGAAGCAAACCTTCCACATAAGGTGAAGGTGGAATCCAGCGCGCATTTGCAGGATCAACTGTCTCGAAAATAGCCAGGACTGTTAGAACCAAGTCCCGAACGGTGCTGGACTGCCTGTCCGAACAGCCACGACCAGTTCTGGCGCTGTTAGAACGCACAAAACAGTGGCGTGGCTTGGATAGAACAATCCGAACGAACATTATGTACATACATAGTTAATTTTTAATAAAATTTGTAACTTTTGATGACGCCCTTTTCGCCTTTCTATGGATACAGCTTGTTTCTATGCAATCCACGACGTTGAGGCAAACACATCCATGTTGGCCAGGCCAGAGTACGCATTGTCTGTTCCGCTACGCTGTAGCATGCACGAAGAAGTCATGACATTGCCGCCTTCCACGTAATCTTGGCAACTAACACAAAAAGCCAACTTGGAAAAAAATCTGCAATTCCAGAACCATCAGTATCCCCCATTATTTCATCAAAACAGACCGATCCATCGTTAATTCTCTTCTCAGAACTCAAAATCGTATTAGGCTGGAAAATTTGCCCAAGGAAGACAATAGGTTTGTTTGCAGTGACAGACAATATGACTGTCAGAAAGGCGTTGGGCTCTTCGCAGTGATTCTCGGACTCTTTTCTGACAGTATGGTATCCATGACTGCAGGATGGAACTGCGTTCGGAAATGAGGGGATAAAACAGAACAGTCCAGGACTGAGCCCATAACTGTGCCTGTCCGAACGGGCGCTAATGATTTCGAACGGACAACCTGAAGCAAACCTTCCACATAAGGTGAAGGTGGAATCCAGCTCGCATGTGCAGGATCAACTGTCTCGAAAATAGCCAGGACTGTTAGAACCAAGTCCCGAACGGTGCTGGACTGCCTATCCGAACAGCCACGACCAGTTCTGGCGCTGTTAGAACGCACAAAACAGTGGCGTGGCTTGGATAGAACAATCCGAACGAACCTTAAGTAGTTAAGGTAGTAGTTAATTTTTAATAAAATTTGTAACTTTTGATGACGCCCTTTCCGCCTTTCTATGCATACAGCTTGTTTCTATGCAATCCACGACGTTGAGGCAAACACATCCATGTTGGCCAGGCCAGAGTACGCGGTGTCTGTTCCGCTACGCTGTAGCATGCAGGAAGAAGTCATGACATTGCCGCCTTCCACGTAATCTTGGCAACTAACACAAAAAGCCAACTTGGAATAAAATCTGCAATTCCAGAACCATCAGTATCCCCCATTATTTCATCAAAACAGACCGATCCATCGTTAATTCTCTTCTCAGAACTCAAAATCGTATTAGGCTGGAGCATTTGTACAAGGAAGACAATAGGTTTGTTTGCAGTGACAGACAATATGACTGTCAGAAAGGCGTTGGGCCCTTCGCAGTGATTCTCGGACTCTATTCTGACAGTATGGTATCCATGACTGCAGGATGGAACTGCGTTCGGAAAATGAGGGGATAAAACAGAACCGTCCAGGACTGAGCCCAGAACTGTGCCTGTCCGAACGGGCGCTAATGATTTCGAACGGACAACCTGAAGCAAACCTTCCACATAAGGTGAAGGTGGAATCCAGCGCGCATTTGCAGGATCAACTGTCTCGAAAATAGCCAGGACTGTTAGAACCAAGTCCCGAACGGTGCTGGACTGCCTGTCCGAACAGCCACGACCAGTTCTGGCGCTGTTAGAACGCACAAAACAGTGGCGTGGCTTGGATAGAACAATCCGAACGAACCTTATGTACATACATAGTTAATTTTTAATAAAATTTGTAACTTTTGATGACGCCCTTTTCGCCTTTCTATGGATACAGCTTGTTTCTATACAATCCACGACGTTGAGGCAAGCACATCCATGTTGGTCCAGCCAGAGTACGCGGTGCCTGTTCCGCAAAGCTGTAGCATGCACGAAGAAGTCATGACACATTGCCGCCGTCCACGTAATCTTGGCAACTAACACAAAAAGCCAACTTGGAAAAAAATCTGCAATTCCAGAACCATCAGTATCTCCCATTATTTCATCAAAACAGACCGATCCATCGCTAATTTTCTTCTCAGAACTCAAAATCGTATTAGGCTGGAGCATTTGTACAAGGAAGACAATAGGTTTGTTTGCAGTGACAGACAATATGACTGTCAGAAAGGCGTTGGGCCCTTTGCAGTGATTCTCGGACTCTTTTCTGACAGTATGGTATCCATGACTGCAGGATGGAACTGCGTTCGGAAAATGAGGGGATAAAACAGAACAGTCCAGGACTGAGCCCATAACTGTGCCTGTCCGAACGGAGGCTAATGATTTCGAACGGACAACCTGAAGCATACCTGCCACATAAGGTGAAGGTGGAATCCAGCTCGCATGTGCAGGATCAACAGTCCTAAAAAAAAGCCAGGACTGTTAGAACCAAGTCCCGAACGGTGCTGGACTGCCTGTCCGAACAGCCACGACCAGTTCTGGCGCTGTTAGAACGCACAAAACAGTGGCGTGGCTTGGATAGAACAATCCGAACGAACCTTAAGTACATACATAGTTAATTTTTAATAAAATTTGTAACTTTTGATGACGCCCTTTCCGCCTTTCTATGCATACAGCTTGTTTCTATGCAATCCACGTCGTTGAGGCAAACACATCCATGTTGGCCAGGCCAGAGTACGCGGTGTCTGTTCCGCTACGCTGTAGCATGCACGAAGAAGTCACGACACATTGCCGCCTTCCACGTAATCTTGGCAACTAACACAAAAAGCCAACTTGGAAAAAAATCTGCAATTCCAGAACCATCAGTATCCCCCATTATTTCATCAAAACAGACCGATCCATCGCTAATTTTCTTCTCAGAACTCAAAATCGTATTAGGCTGGAGCATTTGCACAAGGAAGACAATAGGTTTGTTTGCAGTGACAGACAATATGACTGTCAGAAAGGCGTTGGGCCCTTTGCAGTGATTCTCGGACTCTTTTCTGACAGTATGGTATCCATGAATGCAGGATGGAACTGCGTTCGGAAAATGAGGGGATAAAACAGAACAGTCCAGGACTGAGCCCATAACTGTGCCTGTCCGAACGGGCGCTAATGATTTCGAACGGACAACCTGAAGCATACCTGCCACATAAGGTGAAGGTGGAATCCAGCTCGCATGTGCAGGATCAACAGTCCTAAAAAAAAGCCAGGACTGTTAGAACCAAGTCCCGAACGGTGCTGGACTGCCTGTCCGAACAGCCACGACCAGTTCTGGCGCTGTTAAGCTGCGTCCACACTATGCCGGGCGGCATGGGCCGGCACAGGCCGGGCAGCAAAGCCGAAGAAGTATGGACGTGCCGCCCGGGTTCCCCGAAAGCCGAAAGCCGGCCCGAATCGAACCCGCCTCGTGCCGATCGGGATCAAAGGAGCCGCCGTGGCTTTAAGTCGCCCGGCATAATGTGGACGCGTGTCTCGGCTTATCGCCCGGCATTTTCATTTCAGTTTTCATCCGAAGCGGATCAAGTGCGGGTGTGCTGGTGATATTTTTGAGGAATATGGTGAAAAAGTGGTCCGATGAGGAAACTCTGTCGCTCATCGAGCTCTACAGGGACCATCCCAACTTGTGGGACAGTTCCCACCGCGACTACAAGGAGAAAAACAAACGCCACGACGGATTCATGGAGATCGCAGTGTCGTTTGGTGTAGACAAGGATGAGGTGGAAAGAAAAATCCGCCGTGGTCTTCTTCGGAGGCTTTGAGCTCCAGCTGCGATGATCACTGCACCTGCAGCAGCAAGAACGGCATCGTCGTCGTCGACACTCATGATGAGACTGACCGTAAAAGACGGCCTGAAGCCCAAGCCGAGCCCCGGGAGCGTCCACAATGCAGAGTACAATGTGGACGTGCCGGCCCGAACGCAACGCCGGGCGGCTTTCCCGGGCGGCTTTGCCGCCCAGCATAGTGTGGACGCAGCTTTAGAACGCACAAAACAGTGGCGTGGCTTGGATAGAACAATCCGAACGAACCTTATGTACATACATAGTTAATTTTTAATAAAATTTGTAACTTTTGATGACGCCCTTTTCGCCTTTCTATGGATACAGCTTGTTTCTATACAATCCACGACGTTGAGGCAAGCACATCCATGTTGGTCCAGCCAGAGTACGCATTGTCTGTTCCGCTACGCTGTAGCATGCACGAAGAAGTCATGACATTGCCGCCTTCCACGTAATCTTGGCAACTAACACAAAAAGCCAACTTGGAAAAAAATCTGCAATTCCAGAACCATCAGTATCCCCCATTATTTCATCAAAACAGACCGATCCATCGTTAATTCTCTTCTCAGAACTCAAAATCGTATTAGGCTGGAAAATTTGCCCAAGGAAGACAATAGGTTTGTTTGCAATGACAGACAATATGACTGTCAGAAAGGCGTTGGGCCCTTCGCAGTGATTCTCGGACTCTTTTCTGACAGTATGGTATCCATGACTGCAGGATGGAACTGCGTTCGGAAATGAGGGGATAAAACAGAACCGTCCAGGACTGAGCCCAGAACTGTGCCTGTCCGAACGGGCGCTAATGATTTCGAACGGACAACCTGAAGCATACCTGCCACATAAGGTGAAGGTGGAATCCAGCTCGCATGTGCAGGATCAACAGTCCTAAAAAAAAGCCAGGACTGTTAGAACCAAGTCCCGAACGGTGCTGGACTGCCTGTCCGAACAGCCACGACCAGTTCTGGCGCTGTTAGAACGCACAAAACAGTGGCGCGGCTTGGATAGAACAATCCGAACGAACCTTAAGTACATACACAGTTAATTTTTAATAAAATTTGTAACTTTTGATGACGCCCTTTCCGCCTTTCTATGCATACAGCTTGTTTCTATGCAATCCACGACGTTGAGGCAAGCACATCCATGTTGGCCAGGCCAGAGTACGCGGTGTCTGTTCTGCTACGCTGCAGCATGCAGGAAGAAGTCACGACACATTGCCGCCTTCCACGAAATCTTGGCAACTAACACAAAAAGCCAACTTGGAAAAAATCTGCAATTCCAAAACCATCAGTATCCCCCATTATTTCATCAAAACAGACCGATCCATCGCTAATTTTCTTCTCAGAACTCAAAATCGTATTAGGCTGGAGCATTTGCACAAGGAAGACAATAGGTTTGTTTACAGTGACAGACAATATGACTGTCAGAAAGGCGTTGGGCCCTTCGTTGTGATTCTCGGACTCTTTTCTGACAGTATGGTATCCATGAATGCAGGATGGAACTGCGTTCGGAAAATGAGGGGATAAAACAGAACCGTCCAGGACTGAGCCCAGAACTGTGCCTGTCCGAACGGGCGCTAATGATTTCGAACGGACAACCTGAAGCAAACCTTCCACATAAGGTGAAGGTGGAATCCAGCGCGCATTTGCAGGATCAACTGTCTCGAAAATAGCCAGAACTGTTAGAACCAAGTCCCGAACGGTGCTGGACTGCCTGTCCGAACAGCCACGACCAGTTCTGGCGCTGTTAGAACGCACAAAACAGTGGCGTGGCTTGGATAGAACAATCCGAACGAACCTTAAGTACATACATAGTTAATTTTTAATAAAATTTGTAACTTTTGATGACGCCCTTTCCGCCTTTCTATGCATACAGCTTGTTTCTATGCAATCCACGTCGTTGAGGCAAACACATCCATGTTGGCCAGGCCAGAGTACGCGGTGTCTGTTCCGCTACGCTGTAGCATGCACGAAGAAGTCACGACACATTGCCGCCTTCCACGTAATCTTGGCAACTAACACAAAAAGCCAACTTGGAATAAAATCTGCAATTCCAGAACCATCAGTATCCCCCATTATTTCATCAAAACAGACCGATCCATCGCTAATTTTCTTCTCAGAACTCAAAATCGTATTAGGCTGGAGCATTTGCACAAGGAAGACAATAGGTTTGTTTGCAGTGACAGACAATATGACTGTCAGAAAGGCGTTGGGCCCTTCGCAGTGATTCTCGGACTCTTTTCTGACAGTATGGTATCCATGACCGGCAGCTTGCACTGTTTTCCATCGCCAGTTTTCTGATCATCATTTCAGTCCACAGAAAATCGGGCGGTCGAGAATCTGACTGATGCTTTCTTACGGTTTTCTAGGAACGACCAACCGGCTAACCGACAGAAAAAGCCAGTGTGAATGAGCATAAAGAAATGATTCAAACTGAAGAGATTTTGTATTTACCTGAGGTTATTTATTTGAAGTTACTTGTTGAAGTTATTTATTTGATGTGATTTGAGACTTCAGATTTTCCCTTCCTACAGAAGAGGGGGAAAAAATCGTTCGTGGTTCTCTTCTCTCGAGAATCCCGTTGGAATTGGAAGTAGCAGTATGCAAAACATGGGATAACGACTGTCTGAGACTCGAGACGGCAGTTCTTTTGAAATTAACGCCGATAAGGCAGTAATTTGAGGTCGAGTCCATCGAGACGGTTTTGATGCAGTCGGCCTCGCGTAGAGAAGACATGCGACGAGGACTGAGAACTCCTTTGTATTCCTTCTGCATGTCGGCTCCCCTCCCCACCCCCCCCCCCCCCCGCAACCCTTCGACCGTCTGACTTCTATGTGATCCACTTCCGACTAAACGACCTTATTCCAAGTACTCCGAGCCTCTCACAGCGAACTGACGGGGAACGGAAAACCGCTGTTGGGGATTCGTGTCACGGCGGCATTACGAGACAGAAGTTATAATATATAAAATTGAAGGAGGACAACAGAGTCGATATGATCGTCGAATGCCATTTGCGGTGGCGTGGAGTTTAAAGCTGACACCGTAGTCAGGGTTGAAAAAAAAAAAAAAAGTATTATTGCCCCATATTAAACCTGATGTAGTCCCATTTCTGGTATATGCTGAGGCACAAAGTCTTTGCAACAAGAAATAGCACTATTGCATGTAAGTACATCTGTAGCAGTTCTCGACTATTTAAAGGGTTACCATTATTTTAATGCAACATGGGATATCAGTGAAGAAATATCATAATGATAATTTAATAATTATTTATTTACTTATTAACACTAATTTAATAATAATAATAATAAAATATCAATATTGTTATAGAAATCGGTATGATGAGCGTAAGGTATCGCTACCGCTAAAACATCACTCCTGATCGATATTTAATTTTAGAAAACGTTGAAATAGTTAACATCAACACTTCTATCATCAAAAATATTGAAGTTTTCTTGTTAAAAAAAAACCTCATGTATTAATTGGGTAAGTGAAATAACAAAAAATGTAAATCAAGAATGAATGCTCCTCGTGAGTGTGGAAAAAACGCCATCAGAATGTGTCTTGAGACTTTGAATTTTGAGAGTATACACGTTAGGCCATCGGGATGTGTTGTATAGGTTTGGTGCCACGAAGGCGCCGGAAATGGCGCCACAGAATTGAAAAAAAATCGAATCTTACAATTTGAAATTGTGAGCACCTGTAGGGACCCCTACTGATGGCGGCTGCGAGGTCACCAAAACAGCGAACTTTTTTGCCTCACATGTTATGACTCTGAGAGTGAACTTGAAAAAGTGGGTCGAATTTGGGTTTTTTCTGAGGCAAAAAATCGCTAGAGATCCGTAGATTAGAGTTATTTTACAAATTTATTGTGATTTCAGGCAATTTCCCAGGTTTTTGACTCATGAAAAATGAATTTTGGGAGCTGAAACTTCGTTACAACCTCAATTCTTCACTCTGGTCAAAATCAACTTCATATTCGGCCTTCTAAAAAACATGGAAAACGATAACTCGCTCAAAATTGGTGCGGTTGGTGCCAAAATGTCCGTTAGAATTGACAGCGAAAAAACATGTCAATGGGTCCCCAACATTTTCTAGGTTTACTAGCTGAATGACGTTGGTGTGCTGTCAGAAATCGGTTGCATAGAAATCTCATTTTCAAGGAGGAACTTTCGAAATGTGTTGATGGAATTGATGCGTTTTAGAGCTGAGGGCCTGCAGAAGAGACATATCTTTTCGGTCCGACTCTCTCTTTTGGCAAAAGAGATTTTTTACAGTATCCATGACAGGGTTATTCAGTTACTTCATATCAAAATCATTGAAAAAGTACAGTAACTTTCGTCTGCGCATGCGCAAACGTGAGATACCTACTTGGAACGCCCATAACTACCTTAAATATCGTTGAAATGAGTTCAAACTTGGAAGGTCGATCAGGAATAGTACTCTGATCGTTCCAAATGAATTTCATTAGAATTGTAACGTAACTTTCATCTGCGCATGCGCGAACATGAAATGCTGATCACTCCCTTGTAACGCTTCTAACTAAGCGAAAAATAGTCGTAAAGAGCTGAAATGTTGAGGGTACACGCGGGTTGTATCGCAGATGATTCCGTTTCAAAATCATGGAAATCGTCGTCTGCGCATGCGCAAACGTGAAATACTTGAAACGCCCATAACTACCTTAAATATTGTTGAAATGAGTTCAGATTTGGAGGATCGATCAGGAATAATACTTTGATAGTTCCATATGAACTTCATTGGAACCGTTCTGTAACTTTTGTCTGCACATGCGCGAACATTAAATGTTGACCGTTTCCTTGTAACGCTTCCAACTACGCGAAAAATAGTCGTAGAGCTGAAATTTTGAGGGTACACGCGGATTGGATCGCATATGGTCCCGTTTCAAAATCATGGAAATCGTTTTGTCTGCGCATGCGCAAAAGTGAAATACAAACGCCCATAACTACCTTAAATATTGTTGAAATGAGTTCAGATTTGGAGGATCGATCAGGAATAATACTTTGATAGTTCCATATGAACTTCATTGGAATCTTAATTTAACTTTCGTCTGCGCATGCGCGAACTTGAAATGCTGTTCACTTCCTTGTAACGCTTTCAACTACAAATAGTCGTAGAGAGCTGAAATTTTGAGGGTACACGCGGGGTTGGATCGCATATGGTCCCGTTTCAAAACGAACCTAACCAAATATTCTTATACGTTCATGAATGTGACTGAGGTGAGGAACAGGTTTTTTCATCTCTTAAAGGTAAGTCGATTGCTCATTGAAAAGTATATATATTTTATCGATTCATGAGCGAAAACGTCTAAGTACGGGTTGAGGTAGGCCACGGGAGCTATTCAGTAGAACGGACGAATCCGGGAGACACTGGAAGAGACTGTCGCCCGAGGGAGATTATCTCTCCCGGGAGATTTTCAAAACAGATAATCTCTTTTCACTATCTCTTTTTAGTGAATAGGCCCCCAGGCCGTTCAGTGGACTTGTGCGATGTTTCAGCGGCGGGCGAGTTGTGAGGCTACGCGGTGCAGGTGTGTCCTCAGCCCGTCTACAAAACCACTTTCTCAAGAGGGGTCGTCGGGAGGCGGCGGAGGAGGCGGAGGCGGGCGGTGCGACCCAGACGGTGAACCTCCTACTTGTTGGTGGGATGGGTGGGTGGTGGGCGGGCGGGGGGGGAGCGGAGGCGGCGGCTTAGCGGAAGACCCACAGGGCCCGGGTGGTGGTGGGGGGGGGGGGACGAGGGGCCGCCCCCAGTGCTATTGATCCGACCCACACGGCCCCCCTCGTCCCGCCGCATCACCCGCCACCCGCCCGCCGTCCGTAAACGACCCGGGGTCCGGTCAATGCCACCCCATTTCGCTTTCCCTTTCGCCAGTGAAAGCTACAACCCCCCCCCCCCCCCCCCCCCCCACCAACCAATACCATTCCGCCTAAACATCCCCCTTATCATCCCTCCGCCTCCGCCTTATCACCCCCCCCCCCCCCACCACCACCACCGCCGGGTAGCGCTGTCTGGGACAGTTTGCTCCCCCCAACCACCCACCGCCTCCACCCACCCGCCCACCACCCACAACCTGTCACCAACGTTTTCTACTTCCACCAAATTCCAACACAAGTTCCTCTGTGGACACCGCCACACAACAATTCCACGTTCCTCCACAACACTGTGGACACAAGTTTGGCGGCAGCGGCCGCCTTTTCCCGTCAAAATCCGTAAACTTGCATAGAAATCTCATTTTCAACCAATTTCTGACAACACACCAACGTCATTCAGCTAGTAAACCTAGAAAATGTTGGACCCACAGAAATATTTTTTGCTGTCAATTAGCCAAATCAATGCAATCGAGCTCAAAATCAACTCAATATGCAACACATCAAATCAATGCGATCGATAGGCCAAAAATCAAATTAGCAGGCACTCAATAGGCAATCAACAGGCAAAAAATCAAATAAAAAATAATAGGCGATCATAAGCAAAAATAGGCAATAAACAGACAAAAAAGCTGCAAATTATTACACAACGGCTTTACTATTTACTTGCATATATGCGCCTTCTGTGTAGATCACTGTTTTCTTTGGTCAATACCCTGGAGTTTAGGCCCTAAATCGTGCACTGGAGCCAGCCCTGGCATCATATTTCAAACAAATGCGCGGGATTCAACAATTCAATCAATAATAATTTGCAGTTATTCATGAAGCGTAAGGTACATAATAAACCGTTGTGTAATAATTTACCTGTACAGATGCCTCTTCCGCGTAGATAGTATAATAAACCGTTGTGTAATAATTTACCACTGTGTAATAATTTACCCATCTAATACGTGACCGTTTGTTCAAGTTTGCAAAAGTACCTATCAACAAAATTCAAAAGCCCCATTATTTTGTAAATTAAATAATATCACAAAACAACCAATTCGACTTCATACAGCCATCCGTGATTACAATCTGGTGATCCCTAGCGATGATATCTGAGCCGGATTCATACCGTTTGATTCACGATCACGTTGACGAAGCTTACGCCGTACTTCGCACTTTTCTTAGTTACCATAAACCAAAATTAATGAAATTCGGTCTGCAGGGCCCGTTCGGGGTCTGGTTGGTCCTCGAAGCTCGGCGTTACTGTCAGTCATCTGTAAGGGGTTCAAAATAGGGGTTGAAATGTTCAGAACGCCGTAGCTCGAAAACTTCCGGTAGAAGGGTATGGTTTTTTTTTACGTTAATACATTTTTCTTGAACTGAAGAATTTTTTGAGACCACCCGGAGCACTGTACGACCAGCCGTTCGTTGGCACCGAAAAGTTTCGTCAACATGATCGTGAATCAAACGGTATAAACCCGGCTCAGATATCATCGCTAGGGAGCACCTGATTGTAATCAAGGACGGCTGTATGAAGTCGAGTTGGTTGTTCTTTGATATTATTTCATTTGAAAAACGATGGCTCTTTTGGATTTTGTTGATAGGTAATTTTGTAACTTGAACAAACGTTATGCTTCATGAATAACAATAAATAATAAATTAATGAACTATTGAATCCCGCGCTTTTTTATGAAACTTTAATTCCCGGGAAGGCTCCAGTACTCGATTTAAGGCTTTCCTGGGGGGAGCCTGTTTATGCGTCACTCAATACGATTTCTGCCCTCGGATGCATGATAAAAATGCCAAATTCCGCCGAAGGACGAGTTCGAAGATGAGCAATTTTCAAAAATTCCAAGGGGGTCACATATGAGTTTTTAGGGGGTCAAGAATCGGTAGAAACGGTTAAAATCGCGAACAAATGATGGAAGGGTAGGTGAAGATGGAAAAATACCATCTCAGTTGTATTTCACACCTATTGGGGTGGAATTTGGATTTTTGAGAATCAACAATTGGTACCGAGGGCTAAAATTAATTCTAATTCACCTGACGTTGTGTGGGATGGTAATTCAGAACGGAGCGACCTATTTCGATGATAAAAACAGTTTTATAAAAAAATAGTGGGTCAAATTTAACTTTATAAGGGTCAAAAATCTGAAAAAAGGCTAAAATCACGAGAAAAAAAATTATAAAATTTTACGAAAAGGTACGGTTTTGCTCTATGTAATCTTTTTACGCAATTACACGAATATTTCTTTGAAAATTTGCTCTAATAGCCATGCTGCATGACTGGAACCTTTTTATACCAATTTCGCGCTATTAGCGACACGCAAAAAACTCGAACTAACCAACTTTTTCACGCATAGCATTTTGGTTTATTATTTTGTGAATAATACACCTATGTATTCGCTCAGCAAACAATTTTTATAACACCCCCTCAAAATTTTTTCTTTTCCGTTTCAAGGTGCGCAGATTCCAAAAATGCAATGTCCGTCCGCCGTATCACGCATAACTCCTTAATTTTCGGTCTAAAAAATTCGTTCTTTCCCACACGCGCTCCATTTGGGCCCTAGTTGTGTCCCGAAACTGCAGCACGATCGCAATATACCCAAGGGTGCTATGGTTGAAAAATGGGTGTAAAAATAGGGTTTTTTGGTGTTTTAGTAACATGAGCTTTTGAGGTTTCGTTGCTCATGATTTTTGGGACGAGACGACCGAATATGAAGTCGATGTTGACCAAAGAGTGGAAAATTGAGGTTCTACCAAAGGTTCAGCTCCCAAAATTGATTTTTTATGAGTCAAAAACCTGGGAAATCGTCTGAAATCACCATCAATTTGTATAATAACACTAGGAAAAGTGTCAAAAAGTGAATCAAGACGACTAAATGGCACTACCAATGATCAAAGATATTTTTAACCTAATTCGTGTTTTGGGGGCCAAAATTGGTGGAAACCATCAGAAATAGCTATTTCAATTATTGCACCTAAAGAAACAATAAATGAACAGCCAAAATCTCTGTTCGTAGGTCCAACAGAATAATAAACGCATGTGACAAGGACTTTGCAGCGTTTTTCTGCCACCGATTTGTGATGATTTTTAACAATTTTTTTTGCGCATTATTTTTTCTGCCAAAATCAGAACTGTATGTGACCAAATACGTACGTTCAGATCCTGGTCTTGACCGGTGAAAAAAGTTACAGTTTCAGCCTTGCTGAAGGTATGCTACAAAAGAAAATATCTAAATTTATCCAGTCAGTATGGTATACATACTGCTTGCCATAGGTGGTTATGGATTTTGATTACGGACTTGACATGTACGGTACGGGTAAACTAAAACGATCTTGCCTTGTCTTTTGGTGATTTCTTCGGACTTTTTGACGTTGACCTCTCAGCCTGATGCACCGGTGGCGACAGTTTCGGCGACAACGACTGATTCATCATTCAATCAACAAAACAACGCACGGAAATTTAAAACCCCACAAAAATCCATCACTTGTGAGAAAACCGAGACGGAAAGCCAGGAAAAAAATTAAAAAACGGGGAAAAATGAAAATAGAACACCCGATTTCGGACGGGCAAAACGTCCTTGTCCACAGCCTAGCGACCATGAACCTTCTGGACACCTTGAGGGCCAGTTCCCAATGAAAGGGCTTAAAGGGCCGGAGGGAAGGGCGAATTACAAGAGGAGGAGGGCTGGATCTGAGTAGGTACGGAATTATAATATATGGTAATTCTTTGGGGTGAGAAGAAAGAAGAAATAAGAACGCAGCGCGGTTCAAAAATACGATCCGTCGACTGCATTTCGTCTTTACGACGAGCGATAAAAAGGGCGAAAATAGTTGTCAGTCAAGTCGAGTGGGTTTTTTGAAAAGGGCGAGTTGGGACTGCTCGGATCTGGGGTTCTATTCAAATGGAAAACACTTTTGGTAGTAGGTGAGGTATGTACTACGCATACGAGGCGGACTGACCGGTACCGACGCGTCTGAGGGACCGAAGGATATCAAGTTTCTTCAAGGAGTTTTTACGTTTGCGATGGACCTCAAGCTGAGATTGAAGGGCGTGTGAGCAACTGCGCTGATCAACTGAGTTGTTGTTGGGGTTGAGAAGCGGACTAAACAACAAACAGGGGGAGCGAGAAGGTCCACCTGTCCAGATTTTCAAACAATCTGTCCCGCAGTGTGTCCCAATAATAAAAAGTACCACATTTTTGGGAACAAATACCTACATAACATCACAACTGTTCTAATAAACAAAAACAGAGGACAAAAATTGGCTTAGTTTAAAAAAAATCGGTATATTCAACAAAAGCACCTGTCCCGATTTTAATCGATCTGTCGCGCTGTGTCCCAGTACAAAAAGTATCATATTTTTGAGGGAAAATACATACATAATTTATCATAATTTTTCTACTAAAAAAAAAAGGCAAAAATTTGCTCAACATTTACAAACAAAATCAGTATTTTTCAACAAAAGCACCTGTCCCGATTTTAAACAATCTGTCCCGCAGTGTGGCCCAGTACAAGAAAGTATCATTATTTTGGGAAAAAACACCGACATAATAGTTTTTCTACTAAACAAAAACAGACTAAACAAAAACTGGCTCAAAATATTAAAAAAATCAGTATATTCAACAAATAAAAAACAGGCAAGAGGCCAGCACCTGTCCCGATTTTAAACAATCTGTCCCGCAGTGTGTCCCAGTATAAAAAAGTATCATTATTTTGATTAAAAAAACCGAAATAACAGTTTTTCAACTAAACAAAAACCGAGGACAAAAACTGGCTCAAAATTTAATAAAATGCAGCATATTCAACAAAACAACAGGCAACGGGGGGTCACAACTGTCCCGCAGTGTCTCTGTACAAAAAGTATCATATTTTTGGGGGAAAATACATACAAAATTTATCATAATTTTTCTACTAAACAAAAAAAAGGACAAAAATTTGCTCAAAATTCAAAAACAAGCAGTATTTTTCAACAAAAGCCCCTGTCCCGATTTTAAACAATCTGTCCCGCAGTGTGGCCCAGAAGAAAGTATCATTATTTTGGGAAAAAACACCGACATAATAGTTTTTCTACTAAGGAAAAACAGACTAAACAAAAACTGGCTCAAAATATATAAAAATTCAGTATATTAAAAAAAAAAAAACAGGCAAGGGGCCCGCACCTGTCCCGATTTTAAACAATTTGTCCCGCCGTGTGTCCCAGTATGAAAAAGTAGGTATCATTATTTTGATAAAAAATACCGAAATAACAGTTTTTCAACTAAACAAAAACCTAGGACAAATACTGGCTGAAAATTTAAAAAAATGCAGTATATTCAACAAAACAACTGGCAAGGGGGGGGGGGGGGGCACAGCTGTCCCGCAGTGTCACAGTACAAAAAAGTATCACATTTTTTGTAGAAACAAAAGAAAACCTACATAATCCCATAATTTTTCTACTAAATAAAAACAGAGGACAAAAATTGGGTCAAAATTAGACAAACGCATG
This sequence comes from Leptopterna dolabrata, assembly GCA_954871275.1. Lineage (NCBI taxonomy): Eukaryota > Metazoa > Arthropoda > Insecta > Hemiptera > Miridae > Leptopterna > Leptopterna dolabrata. Next base: position 6,420,987 of record OX940984.1, on the reverse strand, counting down.
AGGAAATTCAACAAAAACAAAAGGGGACGTATAAAAGGGGCCGCAACTGTCCCGATTCAATCAATCTGTCCCGCAATAGTACAAAAAAGTATGGACATTTTCGGACAAACTCAAATTTTCCCAACTAGGTAAACATAAGAGGTAACAAAATATTGCTCAAAATTTAAAAAAGGTATAATTTCAACAAATTTGGGGAGAGGTGTACATATTTTTTACAACAAACAATACAGCATTCGAATTTAGGTGAATCATCACCCGTCATGGTTGATAAAGGTGGTTCCTCAAGTTTTAGCCGTGCATGATGACCATAAGGGCGAATTTCCTACGTTGGTGACTCGTAAGCTACTTTTGACAATAGTTTTGACCACTAAGAACTTGAGTTTGATCCGCATTTTTTTTAGAACAATATTTTCCATAATAATTGAACTTGGTAGTCTTTCTCGTTTGGGCCATCGTTTTATATCACTTTTGGTATAAATATTTGGAGGTTTTCGGCCATTATTACCCATGTCTACCGATTTTTAACCCATAAAAAACCCACCATTGGAAAATCGCACTTCTTCGAACTCATCCTACCGTTTGTTGCCATTACAGGCCACACAATTTGGCGAAATTCGAAATTCGTTGATGCCAAGGTCATGATTGCATATTAGGTACGTATAACGTATAAACTTTTACACCGATAGAAAATGGGAAATTTTCAAATGTTTTATTGATGACCTTGTAACTTGTGCAAGGCACTAATAAACAAATTTAAATATTTCACCATCAATATTTTACTCGCAGTTAGAAACGATGGCTGATAAACGTAGACCCGTCGAAACATTCCGATGACTTGAAAAAAAAAAAAAAAAATTAAAAAAAAATTAAAAAAATAAAATAGGTAAAATAAAATAATAAATCCAAATGCTTTACAGAAAAATCGCTTTCTGTGAAGACCGCGCGATGGATTTAATAGCTGGCAACTTAGCAACCTGACGCCGCGAAACTGTATCAAACGCCACGCCAGGTGACAGTCCAGAAAGAGAGAATTATTTTCATAACCCGACGACAAAGGGACGGCAGTAGGTACTGACGGCGTAAAATTAAAAAAAAAAAAAAATTTAAAAAATCCTAGCCGAACCGGAAAAAGAGACGAACATATAAAGCCGGCGGTGGGGAGGAGGTTATAAGAGAAAGAAAAATAACTGAAAAAAAAGAAAGAAAAGGCGGGACCCACAGATATGAACTGGCGGAAAATTATTTATCGTTAGGCAATAAATCTCCGCATTGCAGAGGAGGTACCGGGACATGTGACGGTGGCGTGAGGGGGAGGTCCATGCTGGGAGTTTTTACGAGCCCCGTTAACTCATAAAGAAAAAAAAGGAGAGAAAATCCTCGTATAAATTGAGTTCCCAAAAAAAAAGAAAAGGTGGTAGCGAAGGGGTGCAGGGTTAGAGACGCGAGAAGAACCGAATTTATTTTCATCCTGTACGAACAGAATTGGATTTTTCTTCTTTTTTTTTTGGTATTTTTTTGTTCTTTTTTTTTTTTTTGTACAGTAGACAGAAAATGGGGAGGATTCGGTGGATGTATTGAAATTCTTATTCGAACGATGAAAACGGTTGGGTGATATATCAGTGGTTCCAGAACCGCTGAACGCGGTGGGCAGCTGATATTGGCTGGATCAGGTGATACTATAACCAGTCATGCGGCATGGCTATAAGAGCAAGTTTTCAAAGAAATATTCGTGCTATTGTGTAACAAGATATAGCGAAAAACCATACCACTTTTTGTAAAATTTATATATGAGATTTTCGTGATTTAAGCAATTTTTACCGATTTTTGACCCTCACAACGCCAAATTTGCCCAATCTTATTTTACAAAAAAAAAAAAAAAATACAATTTTATAATCGAAATAGTCCCTTCGTTGTGATTCACCATCCCATACGACGTCTGGTGAAGTAATATTGTATTTTTCGTGTACTAGTGGAAATAGACAATCTTTCGATAACTCCGTTTTGGTTTATTATTTTCAATAATGAACCTCTGGAATCGAGTGGGGGAAAAAAAATTAACCGCCCCCCCCCCCCCCCCCCCCCCCCGCCGCCTAAATTTTGATGGTTTTTGTAGAAAGGTAATTATGTAGAATACGAAAATGGAAATAAACAAATTATGTCCGTCCGCCGTACACTTTTCTTAGTTACCATGAACCAAAATTGATAAAATTTGGTTTGTAGGTCCTGTTTGAGGTTAGTATATCCACGAAGCTCGGCATTACTGTCAGTCATCTCTAAGGGGCTGAAATTTTCACATCGCCGTAGCTCGAAAATTTTCGATAGAAGGGTATGGTTTTTTGATCTCAAACTGAAGAATTTTTTGAGACCACCCGGAGCATTGAACGACCAGCCTTCGCTTGCACAGAAAAGCTTCGTCAACATGATCGTGAATCAAACGGTATAAATCCGGCTCATATAATCATTGCTAGGAATCACCTGATTATAATCACGCGATGGCTGTATGAAGCCGGGTTGGCTCTTCTGTGATATTATTTCATCTGAAGTATGATGGCTCTTTTGGATTTTGTTGATCGGTACTTTTGTAACCTGAACAAACGTTGTTCCACGAATAACAACAATATTATGAAATGTAATTCCCGGGCTGGCTCAATAATCGATTTAGGGCATCTATACAGGTTAATTATTACACAACCGTTGTGTAACTAATTACGTTGTGTAATGTAATTATTACATGACGGTTTATTATTGTGTAAATTAATACGCAGCAGTAAATTACTACACAACGGTGAATTAATACACAACGGAAAATTATTACACAACGGTTTATTATACTATCTACGCAGAAGGGGCGTCTATACACGTAAATTATTACACAAGGGTTTATTATTTACCTCATGCTTCATGAATAACTACAAAAAATGATGAATGATTGAATCCCGCGCATTTGTATGAAACGTTAATTCCCGGGCCGGCTCCAGTACTCCATTTAGAGCTTTCCTGGGTGGGGGGGGGGGGGGATCCAGGGTATTGACTTCAGAAAACAGTGATCTACGCAGAAGGGGCATCTATACAGGTAAATAATAAACCGTTGTGTAATAATTTGCAGCTTTTTTGAAACGGTTTTCCACGATTTCATCGCGATTGATTTATTGTGAATAACCAAAATCGTGAATACCCACGTGCGAAATATTTTTTGTTTGTTTTTTCCTCTCGTTCTCTCTCTATCTCGCTAATTCTTCCGATGTCGAGTGCGAAGAGAACTTTTTGCGAAAAACTGGCTCCTCGTTCACCACCTCCAAGAGTCGCGAAATCCACCAAACCGGCCCTGACGAGATGCTCGACTCTGCAAGGTCGAACGGTTTAAGCCCCTTTGATCCCCAATATATTTATCCCCCTCAGTGTTCTCTTGGAGCTATTAATAGGATCAGCCCATTCCCGTTTCAAACTTCCAGTCGGGCGGGACCCACCTGCGGGCTCTGCGGTATCAACCATAAGGAAATGACTGAGGAGCAATTAATACGGGAGCGCAGTAAGTAAATACGAAGGTCAGTAATTCAAATCGAGGTTTATTACAAACTTTTACGCACTTAATTGAAAGTAATTAAACTAACCTCCAAACGTGAGGATAATAAACTGACCCGTGGGTCTGACATTTATCTGGAAATCACTACTTTTCAATCACCAAGCACTAGCCGCCATCTGAATCCAATATCTGCAACTCACTTTAAGCTCACTTTATTTTTGGAACTCACTATTTAGCAAAAAAAAAAAAAAAATCGGACTTCAAAAAGCCGTACAAAAACAAAAAACGCTGCAAAGCCCTTGTTACATGGGTTTATTTTTCTACTCGACATACGTACAGAAATGTTGGCTGTTCATTTATTGTTTCTTTCATGTGCAATAATTGAAACAGCTATTTTTGTTGGTTTCCGCCTCTTTTGCCCCCCAAAAACACCAGTTAGTTTTTTTTTTTGTTTTTTTTAAAACTAATTATCTTCTATCATTGATAGTGCCATTTAACTGTCTTGATTCACCTGTTGATACTACTTCTAGTGTTATTATACAGATGTATGGCGATTTCAGACAACTTCCCAGGTTTTTGACTCAACAAAAAATGAATTTTGGGAGCTGAACCTTTTTTACAACTTCAATTCTACACTCTTTGGTCTAAGACAACTTCATATTCGGTCTTCTCACCCTAAAACATCTTGGAAAACTATACATCACAAGCTCAAGTTACTACTCGTAAAACCTCAAACAAAACCTCGAATAACCCTATTTTTACACACATTTTTCACAGACAACACCCCTGGGTGTATTCCGATCGGACTGCCGAGCCTCGGAGCACAACTAGGACCCAAATGTGTTCCAAAATTGGGTCCGAAACTTTGTGCGGAAGAACGAAGATTTTAGAAAAAAATTTAACGTAAATTTAAAGCTGAAACTTTGGCTGTTTTCTGCGATCAAATCGTACAACGTCGGTCAAAACACTAGAAATCAGAGTATAACTGGCCTAGTAAGTACGTCTAGTACTATTTTTTTTACTTAAAAAACTGGGGTGGGACCACCCGGTCCTATTTCGTTCGAAGTCGGTCCAGTAGTTTCGATACAATCGCTGGACAAAAAAAAACCCATCCTTTTTTGAAGTCTGTTAAAAAAGAAGGACGGGCAATTTATGTGGGTTACAAACTCCCGTTTTTTTGGCCCGAATTCTGTCCAATAACGGAAATTACTGGTTACTGACCACATAAAGAGGTGTTAATGTCGGAAAATATTTGCAGAAAACGAGTGTGAAATTTGAATTTCCGAGGTCCCGCTAGAAAAAACGTATCAGCTAAATCGCCGAGTAGTTCCAACTCAAATCCGACTTAGAGCGCTACTACATCACTTCAACACATGTACAGAACCTCCAGTGAATGGATGGATGCAACCACAAATTTATAAATGAATTTTAAAAACCTGTCCTCAATATCAAACCGACGTGAGGTTCACGAAAAGTCATAGTTCTACAAGGTTGCCAAGAAGATCTGCCACTTCTGATGTTGGGTTGTTGGCAGCAGTGAGAACCTTCGCCTCCTAAACTTCGCTCCGCCTTCTTGGACACTCGGCCAATCAGTTGTCAGTAGACCTGATACGTCATTTCTTGCCGCATTTTCAACTTTTAATCGCCCTCATTTGAAAAATATCGCTTATTTTTGAAAACGGGCTTCAAACTAACATTTTTCCAAGAGTTCTGAATATTTTCTTCCAAGACAAATTTTTGACAAAAATTCCCTGTTGAAGATAAAGTTAAGAAAATTGTAATGGACACTCGGCAGGCATTCTGAGCTTGCCATACACAACCAACTGCTAACATACACACAAGTTTTGGAACCTGTGCGGACATAATATTATCGTATTCAGCTCTGAGGGTGTACGAAAAATTCGAACATCAGGATCAGACGAACCAAAATAAGTGGGTAAGTAGGATAGTACTGTGAAAACCTCTGGTATCATGTGCGCAATGGCGACCTCCATCGTGACCTTAAAATTGGAAACCGTCAGTGAAGTGATCAAGCGACAAAGGTACTCTGAAAGAAAAACGGAGTTATTGAAAAAAAATATTCTATTTCCATTATACAAGAAAAAATGCGAAGAACACTGTTATACCGGTTTCGGTGATCAAACCATCGTCAGTAACAAACAATAATAACAGATAGTTATTGTTATTTGTAACAAACAGATAGTTATTATTGTTATAACAGTTATTATTATAATAACAGATAGTTATTATTGTTATAACAGTTATTATTATAATAACAGATAGTTATTATTGTTATAACAGTTATTATTATAATAACAGATAGTTATTATTGTTATAACAGTTATTATTATAATAACAGATAGTTATTATTGTTATAACAGTTATTATTGTAATAACAGATAGTTATTATTGTTATAACAGTTATTATTATAATCCCTACTATATTATAAAAACGGATCTCTGTGAGTGAGTCTGTCTGTCTGTCTGTCTTTCTATGCACGGCCAAACGGCTCGACGGATATCGACCAAATTTGGCACGAATATCCGGTAGGCTCCCAAGTTGTGCAACGTCGCATTTTTAATTCCCTGACCATAGCGGAACTATGGTCGACCATGGTCAACTTCGTTAATTGAAATGGTAACCCCTATTTTTTATCGCGTATTCGTAATCTACGTGAAATTCTATCTACGATCGACCCTTCGGACTACCCCCGCGGTCGACCATAGCGCATCCATGGGCCCCTCCATGGTCAACTCCTGAATGGCTTGACGGATATCGACCAAATTTGGCACGAATATCCAGTAGGCTCCCAAGTTGTGCAACGTCGCATTTTTAATTCCCTCACCATAGCGGAACTATGGTCGACCATGGTCAACTTCGTTAATTGAAATGGTAACCCCTATTTTTTATCGCGTATTCGTAATCTACGTGAAATTCTATCTACGATCGACCCTTCGGACTACCCCCGCGGACGACCATAGCGCATCCATGGGCCCCTCCATGGTCGAATCCCGAATTGCTCAACGGATATCGACCAAATTTGGCACCAATATCCGGTAGCCTCCCAAGTTGAACGTAGGCGCATTTTTAATTCCCTGACCATAGCGGAAATATGGTCGACCATGGTCAACTCCTGAATGGCTTGACGGATTTTGATAAAATTGGGCACAAATACCCGGTAGGCTATGGGATTTTTCCGTCGTTTGTTGGTTCCACGATACTGCGTACAGCGAATCTCGGATAGCTAGCGAAGCGAGCGGTCAGGCTAGTAACAGATAGTTATTATTGTTATAACAGTTATTATTATAATAACAGATAGTTATTACTGTTTGTTTCTGATGATGGTTTGATCACCGAAACCGGTATAACAGTGTTTTTCGCGTTTTTTCGTGTATTTTAAATGGGTTTCCACGATTTCTTCGCGAGTGATTTAGTTCGTAATCTTTGAATTACGCCCTGCAAGATATTAGTGACAACCATTAAGTTGAAACAAAAACCCCTTGCAGCTCTATTTTACTCATTTATTACCTCATGTTTGGAGACGAAGCTGACCGAGCAGATAGCGCTGGAACGACGAAATGGACGCACCTAAGACACAAAACATTCGGCTTTTCCGTCGAGTTCTGAATAAATCATGAGATCCGCATCATAACATTCAGCGAGCCTCTCTGGTGCATCTCAAAGGAGGTCCAGTGAATAACCTTTCGTTCGACGGATTCAACGCATTCAAACGATGACACTGGGCCGCAGGAATTCAAATCTGGATGCGCCGAGAGGCCGAATTTGAATATTAGAGCGACCGGGAGGTTGAAATATGAAGGATCGCACCACTGAATGTAGGCATCAGGTTTGAAACGTTTTCTTTTAGTAAATCAGTTGGCCAACTTTAGAAACGAAAATTGGTTCGGTTGTCATCTACAAAAACATGCGCCTTTGTCTACCTTACGCGCTATAATGGGAGAAGCCTGATTTATTTTATTCGGCAAATATATTCCAATCTCAATTTCGATAGGTACCTACCTGCCTACCAGTGTTTTTATAATCGATAAAAGTGATTTAAAAAAACTGGTATCGATTCTCCATGCTAGGGTAACAAATTATTGGACGTCCCCGCTATGATTTGGTGTATAGCTATAACCATTACGACCATAATCATATCGACAGCTTCGTGCACAGATGCGTTAAGTAACAGTTCTTGAAAAAAACACGTTAAATGATATTCTGAACCCCAATGAGGTATTCTCACAAATATTGTGTAAGAACGTGTTTTTCAAGGGGTTTGCTGACGTCAAATGTGGTCATCCACATCTAACTTTGTTTTCAGGTTTAAAAAAATTCGTTCTTTCGCACACAGGCTCCACTTGGGCCCTAGTTGTGTCCCGAAACTTTGCAGCCCGATCGGAACATACCCAGGGGTGTTATGGGTGAAAGATGGGTGTAAAAATAGGGTTTTTTGGAGTTTTAGTCATGACATTGTGAGGCATCGTTTTCCATGTTTTTTAGGGCGAGGAGACCGAATATGAAGTCTGTAGTGATTAAGGATGGAACAGACGAGGCCGAAAGTTAGCTTGAGAATGGTTATGTATTTGTTGGCCCCTCGGCTCTTTATAGGCCCCTGACATGATCAGAGGGGGGTCGGGGGGTCCCCACTCTGAGGTACAACATGTATGTACATTACATTGGTTGTGGAGGAGCAGCCGATTTTGGCCAAAGAGTTGAAAATCCAACGAAGGTTCTGCTCCGAAAATTCATTTTTTATGAGTAAAAAACCTGGGAAATTGTCTGAAATCTCCATAAAATTGTACAATAACACTAAAAGTAGTATCAACAGGTGAATCAAGACAATTCAAATGGCATTATCTGTCTAAAATAGGAGCCTTATTCGTGTTTCTTGGAGAGCCAAATTGGTGGATACCATCAAAAATAGCTATTTAAATTATTGCACATGAAATAAACAATAAATAAACAGCCATTATTTCTGTAGGTATGTACAACAGAATAATAAACCCACGTGACACGGACTTTGCAGCTTTTTACGATTCATAACGCTCAGATGTGGTAAGAGCACTTACAACAATTAATTATTAATGAAAGGCGTTCCATGCACGAATGTCGTAAGTGATCACTCCACAGAACAGTGCATTTGTTAACTTGGAATTGCTGAACTGTTTGCATGCTCACATTGATGTGTCAAGTGATCATTCGACACGACTGTCAACTATTTAATTTGGGGAACGGGAACAAAAAGAACTACAGAACATGGAAGTCAACACAGAGTTGGAATTATATGAACGAGTATTATTGGACGTTATCACTGACGATGACAATAAAGTGCTTACGGAAATATCGAATGATAATAACTGTATCGGATAATAGATCGTGCCATAAGCAAAGAAATCCAAGCTGATATACCTACCTAATCGAGCATTATGGAAAAGACTAGCTGTCAGATTCCAACCCACTACCAGAGTCAGAAGACTTCAAGCTTCAAATGCACTGCATAAGGCCAAAATGAATTCTGAGGGTATGGAAACACATATAAGCAGAGTATTTGGTTATGCGACCGAAGTGGTGAAGGCTGGAAGTACTAAAATTACTGGCGATAAGTAAGTGTCTGCCATGTACTGATCAATGGACTTCCAGATGACTACGAAACCAGTGATCAGTATGGTTTGTATGTTCAAGGATGACGAATATTTGTTGGGCACTGTGAAACCAGCTTTTGTGTGTTGTTATGAATGCAATGATTTATTATTACCGTGAATTGTGATATTGCCCCTATTATTCCACTATCAAAAATCATGATTTCGTTCTTTTCCAGTGCTTGAATAAAAAAAAACTGTGCTCACATATTACATAGGTAGCAGCTTTAAAATCACCATATATACCAGTTTGACCCGACAGACATTTGGCAAGACATTTGATTGGTGATATTCGGTAAAAGTGAAAATATATGGAACCGCCTAGGTGGGCATACAATTATTTCTTCGGGTGCTCAATGCAATTAAAACAGACCAGGCATCAGTACCTACGCGCGGCTCTTACGGAACACTGTTCAATAGTGTTATATTACCTTAGCTTGAGGTGGATATGCTCCAGTGATGTAATTCGACATGAAACTATAATATTATTATAACACGGTACGCATAATTAATGAAAGAAATCATCAAATATACATTTGAAATGAGAGTGGTAAGAGACAAACCTGATAAAATATGCCACCCTTTCATTAATAAACATACAACGTGAGTGGACAAACTCGAGCCTCAAATATGCATGTTATCCTAAAGCCGTCACCTCATGAGGCTTGATCAGCTGAATAACTGATTTCGTTTGTATTAAATTAATGCCAACCTCTAACTTGAACTTCCTGGCAGATACTGGTATGTAAAGATGATGGAAAATAGTGATGAAGAGCGCAGAAACGACCAGCAAGTCCACCATTAGCCCAGTCAAATTGTACCTAAATGTCAATCATAGCCACCAGTGAAAATCGCTATCACCTAAAAACGCTGCAAAGTCCTTGTCACATGGGTTTATTATTCTATTTGACATACCTACAGAGATGCTGGCTGTTTATTTATTGTTTCTTTCATATAAAATAATTGAAATAGCTATCTCTGATGGTTTCCACCAATTTTGGCCCCCAAAACACGAATAAGGTACGCTTCTTTTTTTTTTTTTTAATAAATTATCTCTGGTCATTGATAGTACCATTTAATCGTCTTGATCCACCTGCTGACACTTTTTCCAGTGTTATTCTACAAATTGATGGTGATTTCAGACGATTTCCAAGTTTTTGACTCATAAAAAATCAATTTCGGGAGCTGATCATCTGGCAGAACCTCAATTTTCTATTCTTTGGTCAAAATCGACTTCATATTCGGTCTTCTCGTCCCCAAAAACATGAAAAACGATACCTTAAAAGCTCATGATACCAACATGTCGCTAAAACGCAAAAAGTACCTATTGGTTTATTATTCTGTGAATAATACACCTATGTATTCGCTCAGCAAAAAATTTTTATAACACCCCCTCAAACTTTTTTCTTTTCCGTTTCAAGGTGCGTAGATTCCAAAAATGCAATGTCCGTCCGCCGTCCGCCGTATCACGTGTACAGGCTTCATTTTAGATCTAAAAAAGTCGTTCTTTCGCACACATGCTCCATTTGGGCCCTAGTTGTGTCCCGAAACTTTTCAGCCCGATCGGAATATACCCAGGGGTGTTATGAGTGAAAATGTGTGTAAAAATAGGTACTTTTTGCGTTTTAGCAACATGTTAGTAAAATGAGCTTTTGAGGTATCGTTTTCCATGTTTTTGGGGACGAGAATACCGAATATGAAGTCGATTTTGGCCAAAGACGCGGAAATTGAGGTTTTACCATTGGTTCAGCTCCCAAAATTGGTTTTTTTTTAGTCAAAAACCTGGAAAACTGTCTGAAATCACCATCAATGTGTATACTAACATTAGAAAAAGTGTAAACAGCTGAATCAAGACCATTAAATCGCACTACCAATGATCAAAGATGATCTGGGGGAAGAAAAAGTGTACCTATTTCATGTTTTGGGGGCCAAAATTGGTGGAAATCATCAGGAATAGCTATTTCAATCATTCCACATGAAAGAAACTATAAATTTAACTGCCAACAAGAATCTCTAGAACTCCAATAGAATAATAAACCCATGTGACAAGGACTTTGCAGCGTTTTTTTACACACATTTTCACTCATAACACCCCTGGGTATATTCCGATCGGGCTGAAAAGTTTCGGGACACAACTAGGGCCCAAATGGAGCATGTGTGCGAAAGAACGATTTTTTTAGACCGAAAATGAAGCCTGCACACGTGATACGGCGGACGGCGGACGGACATTGCATTTTTGGAATCTACGCACCTTGAAACGGAAAACAAAAAATTTTGAGGGGGTGTTATAAACATTTTTTGCTGAGAGAATACATAGGTGTATTATTCACAGAATAATAAACCAAAATGCGCGAACGAAAATTTTTACAGGCCAAAAAAGCTCCTCAGCCGCAAAAAGGAGTGATATCCCTTTTGCCCTTGAGGGTAAAAAGCTGCCCGCCAAATAGCGTTGAAAGAAAGTTCAAAGTTCGGGGGAAAGGAACAGGTTTCCATAAATGCACATCCGAATGCGAGGTGCGAAGCACCGAGAGCATGCTATTTTGGCGGGCAAAATGGGTATCAACCCTATTTGCGGCTGAGGTTTTTTTGGCGCGGGGGGGGGGGGGGGGGGTCCTATGATTACCACCCAGCAGGAGATGAATACCGTTTCACGCTCGTGGAAATTCAAAAGAAACCTTTTGGCACAAGCAAGTGTTAGGTCAGGACAAACGATTATTTCGAAGATCACGACTACGCACCAGGCACGGGATATTCAATGCACACATTCATAAATATCGTCTGGAAACACAAGAAACGTATGATTGGAGTACTGTGCAACCTAGAGAAAGTACTTTTTAGAGATGTGAGAAGCAGAGGGATATTTTATTTTAAAAAGAACTGATAAAAAGATGCAGTACATTCATTCAACTACTATTACATTCTCGTTGATGACGGTATTGATGTATCATATGGCGCTGAATATGTTTTTAAATTATATATATTATGTAATTACGGACCATACAGTATGAAAACGGATTTATTTGTAAAGCAAGGCAATTTTTTATTATTACGTGAAATATTATATATTTGTGGCTCAGCTACCTGTTGTTGTTCTTTATATAAACTGGTTTCTGATTGATTTTTGACCTGGTTATGAACTCATCCCCACCACTCAAGTTACCGCACTGATTTCGTTCAAGGAACCTGATGGGAGGCCCGGGAACAAACCTATAATTTAGAGATCCCGCGTATTACAACTTTTTCGGAAAGCAATCGATCATTTTCGTACAACTTGTATAATAAAGGGAAGCAGGGTCAGTTGACAGGAGTCGACGGCAGGAGACTTCACCAGGCGATGAATCAGCATCGATGCCGGTCATTCTCGTGGGACCCCCGAAATGCAGGCTGGCACATCCAGCTGTCTCTCCCACCCGACAGGGAATTTTTTTCCTCTCATCGTTTCCCCACCACCGTCCAAGGACGCCAGAGCGGCCGAAAAAGCAGGTTCAGTAACCCACCGAGCGGCGATGCCAGGGCTGATATGACAGCCCATCACTCTCTCTCCTATCTCGATCCCTTCGTCTTCTGCTGGTTTTGCAACATCCAAGTGCCACTTTTCAACGACAGGCAGGACGGTAATACTGCCCTCCAAAGTGAAAAAAAGCCGAAGACTCAATTTTTTTCCAATTTAGATATTTTGGTATGACTGGATTCGTATCTTAAAGACATTTCTGGTATCTAGTTACAAAATTTGGGAAAATTTCCCTAAAAAAGTTATTCAAGGAAAACGCCTATGATGGTTTTCCAACGATGAAACGCAGTACTTCCAAAAAATAAAAACGGTACAACCCAGACCTACGGTGTTAATTCATTGGAACAGCGAATTTAATTCAATGGTCATCAAGAAAGTGCTTTTTTTCTTTCTTGCATCCCTCTCATAGTTGTCTGAATTCGTCAGGCGGTACCGTTTTTCAATTTTGTGATGAGCGCCAAAAGCTTGAGTGATCGACCGTAGGTGGCTTCCACATCGGGGTAAGTCGTATTTTACAAGGAAAAAAATTAATATACTGTTTTTCTCTTTGGGGTGAAAAAACTCCGGAAACTACAGTGGGAAAAAACCGCAGCATGAGCGTCCAAAGAAGAAAAACGCTGCAAATCCCTGCACAACGGTTTATTATTTTGTACAGAATACCCTCCTGTTACAGATCACAGCTCTCCGTATAGATAACCCTTCTATATAACATATGTACTATTCTACACATGTTATGTAGATCGCGGGCCCTCCGTAGGTTAGTACCTAACCCCGTACTCGTTACTAGGTACCTACCTAAACCGTTGTGTAATAATTTACCTGTATAGGTTCCACTTCTACGGAGGTAGAATAATGAACCGTTGTGTAATAATTTGCCCATCAATAATACTTCAACATTTGTTCAAGTTGCAAAAGTACCTATCAACAAAATCCAGCCCCTTCTTGGTAGATGAGCCGTTGTGTAATAATTTACCGTGGTGTAATAATTTACCGTGGTGTAATAATTTACCGTTGTGTAATAATTTACCGTTGTGTAATAATTTGCCATTGTGTAATAATTTACCCATCAATAATACTTCAACGGTTGTTCAAGTTGCAGAAGTACCTATCAACAAAATCCAGCCCCTTCTGGTAGATGAGCCGTTGTGTAATAATTTTGCGGTGTGTAATAATTTACCATTGTAATAATTTGCCCATGAATAATACTTCAACGTTTGTTCAAGATTCAGAAGTACCTACCAACAAAATCCAATAGTCCATCACTTAAATAATGTCGCACAACAACCAACTCGGCTTCATACAGCCATCCTTGATTATAATCAGGTGCTCCGTAGTTATGATATCCCGGCCGGATTTATACCGTTTGATTCACGATCGTGTTGACGAAGCTTTTTGGTGCACACGAACGGCTGGACGTACAATGCTGCGGGTGGTCTCAAAAAATGGTTTAGCTCAAGACAAATTTAATAACGTAAAAAAACCATACCCTTCAATCGAAAGTTTTCGAGCTACGGCGTTCTGAAAATTTCAACCCCTATTTTGAACCCCTTAGAGATGACTCACAGTAACGCCGAGCTTCGAGGACCAACTAGACCCCGAAAGGAACCTATAAGAATTTCATCAATTTTGTTTCATGGTAACTAAGAAAAGTGGCCAGTACGGCGTACGGCGGACAGACAGAAATATTTTTACTGCATTTTCGGATTCTACATACCTTGAAACGTAAACCATCAAATTTTGAGGGGGGTTAGTCTTTTTTTTCACGCTCGATTCCAGTGGTTCATCATTGAAAATAATAAACCAAAATGTAAAAAAAAACTACCCGGAAAAGTGTAACAAACCTTGTTTTTATTGGTTAAGTACACAGGTATGGGAATATGCCTACTTTCTCTCTTCAAGGGCTCAGAAAGGGTTGGAGTTTCGGGGGCGGATAGGGCTTGGGCTTGGGTTCTAGAAAGGGCATATGTACGAAATTTGACTCCATTCCGACAATCAGGGCGCGGTGGAGGGAAGAAATACCGTAACTGGCCACTAAGCGATGAGCATAAGAAGACGTCAACTCGACATTTATTACAATAAAAATAATCGAAAATATTGCATAGTACGGAGCTTTAGTAGTGGTAGTAGAATCTTGAATGAAGGTGGTACAAAACCAAATTACAACACACAACCATTGATCGAGTTGGTAGGTAGGAACGAAATTTTCCGTTATATTTGATCTGACTTGTCTTGTTGTATTTTCCTGTTCATCTTCGTACCATTTCCAAATAATCATGAAAATGTACAGTTTGGAACTGGCTGTGCCACCAAAGTCGGATCTCCTGACTTGGATTCTCCAGTTTCACCTCCACATCCTATCATTTGCTATAGTTTAATTACACCTAGGAGAAAGTGCGTATCTCATCGTCAAGGGACTCATCAGTTTGCAACAAGATAATAAATTAATACCTATTTCGTTTTGAAAAATGCACCTACCCCCAATGTTGCTATGAGTAGTTTTACTACCTAATATGGTTCATAATTACCTATATAATATATGTTTAATGATGATTACCCTCGACTTTGTAGTTATCTAAGGAAATACTACTTACAATAAATCGAAATAACAAAGTTGCTCGTTACCTTTAGTAGTGTGTACAACCCGAGAATGAAGGTAGAATCCAGTTTGTAGCACAAACCGCATACACAACCACTGATCAACGCGGGCCAATCAGTGCACACACGTTATTCATCGGATTGCCCATATCACTTCACGCGGTTAATCGGCGGATAATACCGAGGCGATTCGAGGAAAAACACAAAAACACAATAATTTAGTCCAGGAATTATTGTTTAAAGATGAATTTTGACGAAAAACTACCACAAACCTACCATCCGTCGCGGGTGATCGAGGGACTGACTAATAGAAAGGGGCGGAAGGGTGGGGAAGGTGGCGGTGAGGGAAAAGTAGGCACTTAGGTACTTGTAACTTTCATTATTTTTCCCTTCATTTTACCCGACTTATTGTCTTTACCTGTTTTACCCTTTTCCAAAAAAATCCACGAAATGATTGATGTTACCGATCTACGTGGCACTGGGTCTGCCCGCCAGAGCTTAAACTCTCCAGATTTAGGTTAATACTTGGCATTTTCCATCTACATATTTTATTGGAATTGGTCATTAATGCGATCTTGAATTTCCATAAACCACCAATAGTTGTATAGTTGGTGTTTTAATCGTTCCAAGTAACTAAATCATGTTGTGAACTGATGCCCTCGTGGCACAACCAGTGCCACTTAGATTAGTAACTTGCATATTATTTCTTCGATTGTTTGAAGTAGTTTGGAAAAGAAAAACACAATGAAAATTCAGGTAAATGTAAAATAAATAAATAAATAAATAAATGAATAAATAAATAAATAAAAATCGAGTGAATACCTACCTACCCCACCACGCCCAGCCACATCACCTTCCCCACCCTGCCACCCTCTCTATTAGTCAGTCTGGCCCGATCACCCGCGACGGATGGTAGGTAAGTGGAAGTTTTTATTCCAAATTCATCATAGAAGAATAATTCCTGGACTAAATTGTACTGTGTTATTGTGAGTTTTCTCCTCGAATCGCTTCGGTATCCGCCGATTTAATCGGGATAAGTGATATGGGCAATTCGAAAACCAACGTGGGTGCATTGTCGGCCCGCGCCGATGATGATTGTGTTCAGTGCTGCGATTTGGATTCCACCACCTTCATTCTCCGACCATCCAGTACTAAAGGTACCGTAAAATTTTGCTATTTAGGTTTATTGTAAGTAATATTTTCTTTATAATTTATAAAGTCGAGGATAGTAATCATGAATTTAGGTACCTATCCACCTACTTGGAAGTTTCGACCTATTTGATTTGAATTTCCAAAAACCATCTATAAGAGGGACCTAGACGGTGTTGTCATCGTTCCGAGTACCTGTCTGAATCAGGAGAATCGTTGCCCTGGTGGCACACCCCATGCCACGTAGACATACCTACCTACCTTACCTACACATTTCTGTAACTGTTTGGAGCAGTTACGAACCGAAAAATACAAAGAGAATTCAGGCAAATGAAAGGGGATAATATTAAGTAAATATACCTACCAAGGCCCACCCTGCTGATACTTTCTGGTAGGTCCCTCGATCGCCCGCTGCTGGTTGGTATGCGGTAGTTTTTCGTCAAAATTCATGTTTAAACAATCATTCCTGGACTAGATTATAAATTTTTGTGTGTTTTCTCCTGGAATTGCCTCGGTATTATCCACCGAATAACCGCGAGAAGTGATATGGGCACTCCGATACCTCACGTGAGTGCAGGTTGGCCCGTATTGATCAGTGTTTTTGATTATTAGTGCTGCGATTTGGATTCTACCACCTTCATTCCCGGATCATCCGCTACTAAAGGTAAGTACAACTCTGTTAATTCCCTTTATTGTAAGTAATATTTCCTTGTAACTATAAATGCGAGTGTAACAAAATCACGAATTTAGGTATCTACTTGGGAGTTTCTACATATTTGATTGAACTTAGTGATTAACACGATCTGGAATTTCCAAAAACTACTGATAAGGGACCTAGACGGTGTTATCATCGTTCGGAGTAGGTACTAAATCACGAGAATCTTGCTCTAGTGGCACACCCCATGCCACGTATGTAGACATACTTACGTACCTTACCTACACATTTCTTTAATTGTTTGGATCAGTTATGAACCGAAAACGCTGCAAATCCCTGCACAACGGTTTATTATTTTGTACAGAATACCCTCCTGTTACAGATCACAGCTCTCCGTAATAGATAACCCTTCTATATAACATATTATGTACTATTCTACACATATTATGTAGATCGCGGACCTCCGTAGGTTAGTACCTAACCCCGTACTCGTTACTAGGTACCTACCTAAACCGTTGTGTAATAATTTACCTGTATAGGTTCCACTTCTACGGAGATAGAATAATGAACCGTTGTGTAATAATTTGCCCAACAATAATACTTCAACGGTAGTTCAAGTTGCAAAAGTACCTATCAACAAAATCCAGCCCCTTCTTGGTAGATTAGCCGTTGTGTAATAATTTACCGTTGTGTAATAATTTGCCATTATGTAATAATTTACCCATCAATAATACTACAACGGTTGTTCAAGTTGCAAAAGTACCTATCAACAAAATCCAGCCCCTTCTGGGTAGATGAGCCGTTGTGTAATAATTTGCCATCGTGTAATAATTTACCCATCAATAATACTTCATCGGTTGTTCAAGTTGCAAAAGTACCTATCAACAAAATCCAGCCGGATCGCACACCCACCGTAGGTTAGTACCTAACCCCGTACTCGTTACTAGGTATAAAATAATTATAATAATTATTATTATAAAATAATTATAATAATTATAAAATAATTCTGTCGATTGCAAACAGTAGGTACCTAACAAAAAGAAACGCACATCATTTTTCAAATGAAATAATATCACAGAACAACCAACTCGACTTCATACTCCGCCAATATAATCAGGTGATCCCTACCAATGATTGGCCGTATTCACAAATTCCTATTGTGGGCGCGTCCCTGGTGACGAGATTTCGTCTGTTGTATACAATTTCATTCACACTGGAGTCGAAAATGCCTGACGGTGCAAATTTCGGGGCCTTACTGTGAACGAACGGCTGGACGTACGATGCTCCGGATGGTCTTAAAAAACTCGCAAGTTCAAGAACTATTCAAAACCGTAAAAAGATTCACGTAAAAAGAAGGTATAGGCGTTTTGAAAATTTCAACCCCTATTTTGAACCCCTTACAGATGACTCACAGTAACGTCGAGCTTCGAGGACCAACTAGACCCCGAACGGAACCTATAACCCGAATTTCATCAATTTTTTTTCATGGTAACTAAGAAAAGTGGCCAGTACGGCGTACGGCGGACAGACAGAAATATTTGTATTGCATTTTCGGATTCTACATACCTTCAAACGTAAACCATCAAATTTTGAGGGGGGGTCAGAATTTTTTTTTTCATGCTCGATTCCAATGGTTCATTATTGAAAATAATAAACCAAAAGCAGTAGCAGACCCTTTACCGTTTTTTGAAGCAAAATTTACCTCATCTTCTACAACGGAGAAAACAGTTGCTAACATAAATTTATGTGTATTGTTCCAGTTATTATAGCGTCCTTAATAAATTATAGAAAAGGATCGAAAAAGAAAATGGAATAATAACGTACACACCTTTTTTCCTCGACTATAGAATATTTACACTTATACAAGAAAAGTCGCTATCACAAGTATAGCATTGGATCACATAAATATGATTTTTCCAAATTGTCAACTGTGACGTATTTATAGCCCGAAAGTGAAAGGCAATCCCATTTAGGGATAAATAAATGGCCTAAGCCCTACCAAGTACACGGATTAAACGGCGAATGGCCTAAGAATATCCGTGACCCCTTTTGAGAAACACAAACCTATCTCTGAGGATTTGGCGATTGGAATGTCGAAAAACAGGGAAATTCCCCGATTTCGATTAAAAATGCAGAAATATTCACAAAACGGCCAAAATGTGCAAAAATATCCAAAATCGAACAAAATATGCAAAATAATATGCTAACACACGCTAAACGCTTCAGATACCCTCAAAACAGAAAAGCAGAACGATATACACGATAAAAAAACACATAGCAAAATATGTAAATTCCAGTCCCTAGTTGTGACACTTATCTCCTAGGCAGAACCATTCAATTCTAATCCATAATCAGGACTGAAAGAAGAATGAACCTCTACTTGGATTTACGTAGCATGTTAATACCTAAATAGTCGCTCCGATCGCTGAAGCAAACAGCCAAAGCTGCATCATCCATCAGGTGCAAGCACAGCAGGGGGCTAAATCAGCAGGGACCATTTGGATAGAGCTTGGATACAGCTGGATCTCTGTGTCTACTGAAAAGTGATACGATTTTGTAGTTTAAAAAAATGTGTTAGGCTTCATGTATTAGTGGAAATATACAACCTTTCAATAGGTAGGTAACGGTTTTTAGTTTTTGAAACGGGTGTCCACGATTTCATCGCGAGTAATTTAGTTCGCGATATAAATAGTCGTAGTAGCCTACTAACCTGCTCGTGCTCGGTGGCGAGGGGTACCTACGTATCTGCTTCAACGTACTGCTCAAACCATTTATTCATACTATGAATATAAAATAACTTGATAACATAATTCAACCGAATTTCGCATACGGCACTTACCGGTTGGATATAGTTGACGACTATTAAATCCAAATTCTAAGATAATATTCTTGCTCCTGCCAAATGAAGAAAATCCGAACAGATGAACCGATTTTGAAGCAGACCTTCAAAACCTTGACAGAAAAACTTGTGTAGACCAATAGAGGTTAATTTCGCGAAATTATAGAGTTTCAATTTGTATTCTACATGAAATACTACAGCTATGCGAAGTTGTAAACACTCGGAATAAGGTAATAAACATTTAACAAAGGACTTACGTGGTTAGACATTAATTTTCAAGGATCGATTAGTAAACAGGTATTTAGTTTCAATGGATTGGTTTTGAAATTGCTGTTCGTGACTTTAACTCAATGGATTTGTTTCGTCTCGCGGGAGAGAGTTCAAGTTGTCTAGGCTTCGGTGTTTTGGTTTATTATTCTGTGAATAATACACCTATGTAATCGCTCAGCAAAAAATTTTTATAACACCCCCTCAAACTTTTTTCTTTTCCGTTTCAAGGTGTGTAGATTCAAAAAATGCAATGTCCGTCCGCCGTACGCCGTACGCCGTCCGCCGTATCACGTGTACAGGCTTCATTTTCGATCTAAAAAAGTCGTTCTTTCGCACACATGCTCCATTTGGGCCCTAGTTGTGTCCCGAAACTTTTCAGCCCGATCGGAATATACCCAGGGGTGTTATGAGTGAAAATGTGTGTGAAAATAGGTACTTTTTGCGTTTTAGCAACATTTTGGTAACATGAGCTTTTGAGGTATCGTTTTCCATGTTTTCGGGGACGAGAAGATCGAATATGAAGTCGATTTTGGCCAAGGAGTGGAAAATTGAGGTTGTACCAGATGTTCAGCTCCCAAAATTGATTTTTATGAGTCAAAAACCTGCGAAATCGGCTGAAATCACCATCAATTTGTAGAATAACACTAGAAAAAGTGTCAACACGTGGATCAAGACGATTAAATGATGGCACTACCAATGATCAAAGATAATTTGAAAAAAAAAAAAAAGATCGTACCTACCTAATTTGTGTTTTGGGGGCCAAAATTGGTGGAAACCATCAGAAGTAGCTATTTCAATTATTTCACATGAAACAAAAAATAAATGTACAGCCAACATTTCTGTAGAATAATAAACCCCATGTGACAAGGACTTTGCAGCGTTTTTTCCTTAGTCCAACGGACAGGCAGCATTGAAATCGTTGATTTCACGTAATCAATCTTTATACAGGTTTCCCTCAGAACCTCAGTGCATCTTCCCACACGAAAAAGGAATTTTAAACAAAGTTATAGTTCGAACATTATTCATCCAAGATCCAATACATCTACATAAATCTATGATTTTGGACGCTTATAGGCCTCTCGTCCAATGGGAGCGGAAAGCTGCGAATTCGGCATGACGAACCATTCGTACGAAAACGCGCGAATGCCCATCGTCCATTGCCGCAGTTTTCGTCCGAAATCCGCACAATGGAGTTCGAACTCGGAAATGATTTGTCTGATTCTGATGAAGAATTATTAGCATTGCATTTATTGCCTTTGATACTTCGACGTATTTCACAAAGGCGACATCGGAGAAGGCGGGAATTGTAGGTCAAACATATTTTTCATTCAAAAAGGAAGGAGTTCAGAGAATTTTCTCATTTATGGCGCGATGTAAACATCGACGATGACCATCAATTTTCATATTTTCGGATGAGAAAAGGCACATTTTGATACATCCTGGAGAAAATTTCTTCTAAACTCCAAAAATTCACTCATTTTCGAGAGATCCCGCTAGCTGTGGATAAGCCTTACTTGCAGTGTCTATATTCCCCTTTTCTGGGTATGCTAGAGACGTCCATGCATAAATATACTTAAATATTCCTAATAGAATATAATATGCCCTATTTCCGTTTGCCATTCATCTAAAAGATGTTTACCGTTACAAGACGCCCAGCGGAACTCTTTCAATGTTATCTGATACTGAACGACTACCACTATGACCTTTGTTACTGATAATTTAATGTTGACCATGTACGTCTGCACTATTTTGATACACCACCCACGAAGCCTGTTCCCAACTACCTTCTACATTTGGTCACAAACCGAAGGCCAATCAGGGAAACCTAAGCGCAGACGAATCTTAAAGTCTGATTAGGATGAATTTTAAATGGGGTCAACTGGGCCAAACCCCCTCAAATCATCTCATTAATAGATCCTTTCGTAACTCAATTATGGGCATTTCAAGGGTACTGCGTACAGAACAGTGACCAAGACAGGAGGGTTACCTGCAGTTAAATAATGGACCGTTGTTACCTTGGATTAACTTTTATCGCCGACTGAACTCATCCAACTTCTGAATCAAGCTATGGACCGCAAATCAACATTTACTTGATTGGATCAGTTAATACCGGAATTTATGTATGTACCACTTCACCACCTCCATCAAAACACATCGTCGTTACGTTTGTTGAGTAATAAGACACAGTGGAAATGAGGTAAATGGCTAGCTGGAGGCTAAATGATCAATGGACACCCAGACCTGACGCTTTGATGTGCCGGTAGACCCTTAATTATCAAGTTGCCAGATGCAACCCGTAAACGCCAATTAGGTAAAGACGCGTGCATGCTACAATACCCATCGGAATTCAGTTCGTTTCCGCTCGCTTGAGTAGCTCCAGCATTATTCAATAAAGCGTCGCATATTCACAAAGGGCCAAAGTCCCTCAAGGCTGGGGATAAAGTTGAAACCCCTTTGTGAATCTAAACCTCTGGAACCAGCAGAGTAACAAGAGATGGATGCTCCCGTGATGAAGTATGATTCTACCTGGTTGGAGAGATTGAAGATGCCGAGCGAACTATTAATGCAGGAGCTATACACATTCATGAGGTCCCCGTGCCCCATCCCAATTAGCCTGTGAGTTGGAGTTTGAAATTAGAGGCCATTGCTTTCGCTACAGAGCTTTTGATCAGAGGTTTTGTAAGGCGCCGTTACCTTCGTTGAGATTTGTGAATACGGTGTAACTGGTGGTGTATGGAGGAGAATCCTCTCCAAGATTGGATCTCTTCATGCAAATATCTAGTGGTTTGCTCAACTCCTAATGGGCAAGAATAATCAAGTAAATGCAATGCAGAATGAAGAAATTGTGAATGCCTGAGCTCTTCATACATCAACTGTCCTATCTTCAATCCTGCACAGTTGCAACAATCCTCAAGTTATCGGTGACGCAGCAATGTAGCTACTGCACGCTTGGTACAAATAGTAAGAATTAAATCGTTAACATACTGATGAAGTTTGATATAGGGGCTGAAACACAATGAAATCAACTTCAACAGTGAGAATATGAGGATAGAGCTCGTGCAGCATCAAGCACCAGTGAATAAGAAGGATGAGATGATGACTGAAGATAGCTCGCAGAATCATATGGAGCATTCATGGTGTAATCAGAAGTATCAAAACTGCATTTGCAAATTCATCAATTTCTGGAACGTGAGGAGCAAAACTAATCTTAAGGAAGCGCAATCCAATACGAAGGTGATGGCTGATCAAGCTGTCTCCTCAGGACCATTCATTCACTTGAAGATGTTCCAGGTATTCGGTAGCCTTTGCAAGTTGTTCTATGAATGAAACCAAGACCCCAGCCTAAGCAGTTGTGGAAGGGCAGTACTTAATCCAAACTCGGCTTACCTTAGGGCGGTGAAACCTTTTGTCAACAAAAGGTACCGTGGTGGTGCAGAGCGGGTTGAATTGATGAATGATTTGTTGTCAAGTGGTGTTTTTACATCATTAATTCCCGTGTTAGTGAGGTTTCCGTTCGAGGGTTGGCGGGGGTTCATTGAGTAAAATCCCACTTTCACGGGTATAACCGACGGTAGGCACTTTGTCAGGAGCCCTTTATCCCAGTTTATTGTTGTCTGGGTCTGTCTCAATCCAAGGGAATTTCGCAAGGTTAATGCGCCGCATTTAATCATAACGCAATTAGATCATTCCATGGTAAGGTATTACAATTATATCAATCAGGTGGAGATAATTATGTCTCCCTGATACAGTTGATCATTTGGTTCATGATGGGGTTGAGAGTGCAGGCTCTGGTGGAGACGAGAGACGCGCAGGCTTTGTGAATATCCTACAATAATAACCGTTTTCAATTTAAAAATTTTGAATGCCCTTCATTACTTTCGAAATTGGAACGCAATCCCCACCTTGATCCATCACTCCCACCCGCTCGTTCAAAATCCGTTTCTCCGCGCTCAGCCACCTTATCAACTACACAGGCCGCGTTAGTCTCTTCCTGTCCCAAGTGCCTGCTGCAGTATTTGGGAATTGCGGATCACATCTGCAAGTGGACCACAAGATGCAAAAATTCGCAATAATTCTCTCATTCGGTGGCCCTCAGCATGGAGCCATAGCTCTCAGAAATCTCTGACATGACATGAAACAGTCTGCAGAGCTGCCTGTAACAGCATAATAATGTGGATGCATCTGCAAGAGCATCAGGGTTCAACTGAAATAATATATTATTATACACAAAGGTTAGGCAATACCTGACCGACAATTGGTGGCCATCAGCACGGGACTAGACGCTGCCAGCATTCCTTGATCATTCCTGACACAGTCTCTGCTGATGCAAGCAATGGCATTTGGAAATTCGCGTTCATGTAGGTTTGGAAGTAGACCAGATGTTACCATAACCTTCATATCCATTTTGCAATGATTGCACTGCTTTGGAGGCCATCATCTTACCTAATATGACAAAACAGATCGCACGAGATGCACGAATAGGCTCAGTGAATAAACCAAAATATATTCTGAATAGCCTTCATTAGTTCCAAAATCGGGACCCTAATTCCCACTTTGATCACGTACGTCATCAAAACCCGTCTCCCGGAGCCCTGCCACCTGTTTCAAAAATAACCCATGAAGTCATTCGGTGTGCACGCCCTGTAGTAATGGACCGAACGGTTTTACGATTAGCATGCACGGTCATACCTGCACGGTCACGGACTGGGCCGGGGCAAGCCCTATCACAATACCTCGTTTATCTCTTCAGTACCCTCGGCGATCGCTAATCTCCTATGCAGTACGTACGTGAGCCAAATTTATAAGACGTGGCGAAGGGTTGGGACGCTTAAGAGCCATCCCGTATGTATACTAATGAACCTGTTTCAAATCGTAGGTAGTTCGAAAGTCTTTTTTTTTCCTTCTCTTTTCGTGTTTTCGGTGCCTTATTGTAATGCAAAGTGTAGGAACCGGATGGATTTTTCGGTTTCGCAATGTGGTCCTACCGCTAAGGATCGAAATGAAAATATTTATCTTCACTGATAAATCAACCGCAGCGCATCTTTCCCTCGAAGCAACGAGCCCAGTCGAGTACCCCCCCTGTCAGGTATGAATAACGCCGGCTCGTGTCTTTGCCAACTTCATCACATTTAATGAGAGTTGAAATATAGTAAACGGCGTTGGATGCAATCGAAAAATCTGGCACAGGCGTAGCGGGGGATTGATGGAACAAATTGACGATAACCACAAATAAATTTCGTCTTGAAAGTCGTGATGAGGCTCTAAAGCAAAAACACGTCGTTGATACATTGCGGGATCACACGAAGCAATATTTCTTGCGAGATCACACGAAAAAATCACCAATGTCTTCAAGGGACAATAATTTTGTGATTGAAATTTTGTGATTGCAATTTCTTGGATGTCCATGCAGCATCCGCAATTACGATAGTGGAGGCATTGGATGAATAGTTTATACAGTATCGACAGCAAAGTGACGGTTGAGTGTCTAAGCCAACGCAAGGGTTTTCGGGCCTTAAGGATGGAAACGCATACCTTAAAACAGCAGTAAGCTGTCCTGGACGGTTTCGGTTACTGTAACAGCATTAAAGTACAGGCAACATCCAAAATCCCTCGGATCACTTTGAACTGACGCTATTAGCTAGTTCCTGGATATCATGACCGCGATCGCTTCGGAGAATCATTTGATAGGTAGTAAACGGGTAATTTTGTATGTCATGCAGCATCCAAAGTCCTAAGGATCAAGATTAATTGAAGCATTCATGCTGTTAGGAGACCACCAAAGATAAATTTGAGTGCCTATTCAATAGCAGCAGGAGCACGAGCATGAGTGAATAGGAATGATCAGATGATGGATAGATGAAAGATTGTAATTGGAAATCACAAGAAACAAAAAATCCCTAGCAGAAAGACCACGTCCTGTAGTAAAAGAAGAGAAGATAGTTGCAAGGAAACTAAAGGGACGGATCTTGGCCGTATGAAGAAATGCCCTTAGATTGAAATGGAAATACAGAGATAGGAAAAAATGAGAAAGTTCCTGTCGTGAAGCATGGCTATAAGAGCGAATTTTCAGAAATATTCGTGCTGTTGTATAGAAGATGATAATAGCGAGAAACTATACTACTTTTCGTAAAACTATATAATTTTTTCGTGATGTTAGCCATTTTTACAGATTTTTGACCCTTATAAAATCAAATTTTACCAACTTTTTTTGGGAAAGATATTTTTATCATCGAAATATCCCTCCGTCGTGATTCTCCATCCCACACAACAACGCCCGAATTGATTTTAGCCCTTAATACCAATTTTTTTACCCCCCTCCCCCAAATCCAAATTTGATCCCTATTCTTATGAAAAACAACTGAAATGGTATTTTTCCGTCTTTACTGACCCTTAACCACTTTCAGCGATTTGCATATAAATTGCTCGCAACTTTAGCCGTTGTTACAGATTTTTGACCCCTTAGAATTTAAAAAAATTGCTCATCTTCGAATTCATTCTTTTATTTGGCAATAAGAACGTTTTGGCGAAATTTGGAATTTGTACCATGTATCCAAGGACAGATATTGCCCTTGATTTGATTATTTGCCTGTAGACAATTTCAAAAATTCATGTTCTAATTTTGGACCCGTTGAAATAGCTTCATTTTCTCTGAAAATTCGCCAAAAGAACAAATGAGAAAGAAAAAATCTACTGAGGTGTTCAACCATGACGACGAGTCGTCCTATCAAGGTCCCCTCTCTGAAGTGCATTTTCCCAGCGAATACTCGCGTCTAAAAGAAGGAAAAACCACCTAAGGGCACTTTTCCTTTAATCTTATCAGGACCTATCGCAGTAAATCCTACAGCCCCCCCCCCCCCCCTCACCAACAGGATGCTCCACCACTTTCTCGACGTCAAGACTTCTAAGAGCTTTCGCAAAGATTAGAGACGGGTTAACGGGCGACTTCGTGGTAATGAAAATTTAAATTTTAAAACTCTGAATAAAAAATTAACCAGCCCTCCCCTCATCCTCCTCTATAACTTTGAAAACTACTTACAACCCCCGCACTTGAGATAACTCCGCAGTTCAAGGGATTAACCATTCGTTGTAATTTTTAAAAGGGTGAAAGTGGGGTTTCCCTTTACTAGACCACAAAAAAGACGTTAAAACTTACGGTAACGAGGGCTTTTTCTTAACGTAACTACGGCGTTCATCATTAACTTCGACTTACCTGCGGGAAGAGAAAAGAATAAATTAACAGACGGTAAAATGAGGTTTGCAGCAACATAGAAATTCTCAAAGAGAACACAATTAGTAGATTTTGAAAGCTAAGTCGGTTTTTGATCAAGGCTCCATGAAAACATAGAATAACACTCGGAAATTGCAACATTAACAATTATTCAAATTTCCATTTTGTATAAAATTACCACACCTCGATAATAAATTGTAAATTACACATTTACAATTATCGAGGAGTTTTTTTCCACAAGGCACTAAAACGGGGTTTTAGGGGGATAGTTCTTCACAGAAATGCCACCAGTATGGACCAAAAGATGCTCTATCCACTTGAAAAACGAGGTTAAATATTCTATTTCATTTCGAAAGCTACAGGTATACAACAGCCAAGTAGCACTTTCATCTGTTTCGTTTCAAAAAGAACTTAATCTAATATTGAATAACACGTGGCTTTTTCTGTTTCGAGCCAACAGCATTATATCCATTATGGCTAAAGGTAAGTTTTCAGGTCTAAATGTTTTTCTGACATTTGTGGAACAGGGATACAGTAAGTAACTACCTTTTTGAAACTAACTACTCAATTATTGTATTCACATACAGTTTATTTTCAACCTTAAATTGTTAGTTTCTTGAAAAGCTTGGATTCAAATTACCAAAAATGCTATAAATTCACACAAAAAGGTGAAAGATGGTCACTTGAGGTAGAAATCCCCCCCTAATTCAAACGTCAGAAATATTTTCTAATGAAAAAAAAAGTTGGTCAAATTTTTGAGTTTTTGTAGGTCAAAAATCGGTAAAAATCTATTTAAAGTAGAAACTAAACAATCCCGTCGCGAACGAAAGCCCCGTTTACGACGTAGGGCGACGATTTTGGTGTCGTTGGAATCAGCGAGAAAATCTCTTGATCAAATCTTCGTCGGAGACCGCCTCCAAACGTTATACCGCTAACTCACGTCCCGGCAAAATGTAAACATTTTGCCGTAGCGAAGGTCCACTGAGTTAATTTGAAGGGGTCAGATATTTGGAAGAAAATTTTATTTCATTTTCGGATTCTACGTAACTTGGAAATGGAAACCATCAAATTTTGTGGGCGGGGAGGGTTTTTAAAATTTTTTTTATCATGCACGATTTCAAAGGTTCATTATGTACTTATTGAAAAATTCATAAAAACATAAGTAAACTGATGTTGAGTATCTACACTACATGCAGATACAGATGCAGGTACGTCTTATTTTTCCCCATGTAACAAAAAAAAACATGTTCAAAAATGAAACAGGTCACTTTATTAATTTATTGTACAGATTCAGAGACAGTATTTACATAATTTGGTTTAGCACCGAAATGCCAATTCAATTTTTCAATTTCAATTCCAGGAGACTTGTCATGATTATGTAGTTGCAATGGTAGCAGCAGTTACTATGATCAGATGTTTGGTGAAGAGTTATCCAATTTTGGTTTATTATTTTCAATAATGAACCATTGGAATCGAGCATGAAAAAAAAATTTCCAACAGAAATCCATGATCTACTGTTTATACCTATCTATATCTTCGCTTAAAACTCGATGCATTTTAAATAAATTAACATATAACTAACTACAAGATAAACACTAGATAAATCAAGAGCTTTCCAGCGAATGGAGAACGATTTTTGTGCGATGAAAACTAACGAAGTTACTACACCCATAGCAACGGGTTGGTTGAAAGTGAAAACCCTAGTAAAACAGCGTTACGTTTTTTGCTCTTAAAAATGCGTCACGCAAAATTTTGGCTGAACCCCAGCGGTGAGATACATCTAAGTCAGAAAGAATGTTGGGCATGGAAGAAAAATGGTGGCAAATGTTTGATAGATGTTACTAGACAGGCGTTACTTCGAAAATTCGCTCGTACAGTTATGTACGACTGGGCCTTTTGGTTTCAGTATGAGTACAAACTTCCCTACTTTCGGTAAACGGGGAGGAGGGGGGGGGGGGGGGGTTAATTTTTTTAAACCTTTCAAAAATTTTGTGTAAATGATGATTACCTACCTCCCAGGAGTGAAGAGATGCAAACAGGTGCCATTCACCGACAACACTATCGCATTACGTCGATAAGAAAAACTTGAAGGTTGCGGACAAATAGGTGGCGGCTGCAGAGGGAGTTCTGTAGTCACAGGAGGCGTAACTAGTGTGGACTTAGTCGCCAGTGTGGGGGGGGGGGGGGGGGGGCTCCATTGTGGTTTTGTACAGAGGGGACTGTGAGGGAAGGTCAGATGGTATCCAATAATTACCAAGTGCCCACCCTCAGTGCAACAATGTGGCAATTGCACGGCGGATGTGCAATGATGCAACGTGGCAGTTAGTTAGGTGGGGAGACCCGCCTGTCCTTGGGTTCACTTTGCCTTCGCCTATGCAGTTTGCCGTTTGATACGAAAATGATGACACGGTTTCTGAACGAGAGAATGGTGAATAGACCACAACGTCCAAATGCGTATTTTCCAGAAGCAGGCGGCCCTGCACAACGAAATCCGGATAAATACATCCACAACTAACGAAAGCCTTTAGACGAAAAGTGGTTGCGCAATGAGTGGAGCCTGGAATTTTGATTTTATTAGGTACACCTTTCCAGTAATTCATCTGAGCTAAGAATGCCAAACTTTACATTTGCACATATTTTTATTTCTGGGAATTTTTGCATATTTTGCGAAAATCTGCATACATTTATATTGTCAAATTTTTTTCCAAAACTGAGAAAAAATGGTTTGCGCAAGAGAATGTAACTACAAAAAAATATATACCTACCTACTACCTAAGCCTATGCCATCCCTCCCAGACCTTCCTAGTTGTTCGGTATTATCAACCGTTTGAATACTTAGGTAGGCTCAGGCAGCGAGGAGACAGTTGCAGGCTCACAGCTGTAATCCACGGAAGGGGGGGGGGATAATGATGATGATTAATAATAATAATAATAATAATATGGCAAATCGACTTATTCTTCTTTTCCTCTACATCTCTGCATTGCCTCTCCTAGTGACATTTCTGCACTATGATCCTCACTATAGCCTCTTGCGATGCTGACCGCCCATTTTCTATGTAAAAGGAGGTCCTAGACCAGTGGTTCCCAACCTAGGGGCGATCGCCCCCAAGTGGGCGATTTGGGTTATCAGGGGGGCGATAAATAAGTGGGGGGCGATTAGGGGGCGATGTGTATTCAAAGGGGGAAAAATTAAAATAGTACTGTACAGTAGAAGTTGTCGGGTAGCACGAGTCTTCAAGGCTTCATGGAAACAAGATGAACCTAATCAAGGCCTAAGGAATTATTTCATCATTCATCGCCAAGTTAGATATTCATAAGGTAATTATTGGCCGTAAAGAGCTGATTCAGTTTCCGACCCTTAAAAAGTGTTCGGTGTCAGATAACGAGACTCCTGAACTCCCAGAAGACAAAATCCTAAATTTTACTGATCACCTTGACCAGTTAAAAACGGACATGGAATCAAGATTTGAAGATTTGACCAAGTTACAAATTCCGGATTGTATGGACACTTATCCACAACTGTCGGAAAAAACTGAGCCACTTCTCATCTCGTTCCCGTCAACATATTTAGTTGAAAAAGGATTTAGTTCTGTTGTCCAGCTCCTCACAAAACAAAGAAATAAGTTGGACATTTGTCTCAAAGGGGACTTGCGCCTGAACTTGACGAACATAAAGCCAGATATTCAAGCTTTAACTAAAATCCACCAAGCACAAGGCAGCCATTGAAACGGTAAAATAAAACAATAACGAAGTTTTCAAACTTTCATTTATTTTTTCAAATTTTAACGGTCAACTTTCTTATTTTTTTCAGATTCCAATTTAAAAATAAAAACATGTACTTACTCCTGTTTTTAAATGTACGTCAATGAGCTTAGTTAATTATTTCACTTCCTTGTTCTTAAAAAAAATCTGTAAAGAATGTACATTTTAATTTTTTGTCTATTTAATTTAAGAGTGACCGGATAAAACTGCTTTGGTTGTTTTTATAAACGGTAATAAATTTGTTTAAAATGAGAAAACTGCTTTATTATTGACACTACTCCAAATTAAAATTAGGTATATAATGAAAATGAAAAGGGGGGCGATAGGTGTTAGTCAATCTCCAGGAAGGGGAGATGGGCCACAAAAGGTTGGGAACCACTGTCCTAGACGATCAATCGTTTGATCAAAAGACTGTATTTAAACAGTTGATATTATCTTAGAGAAGACGATGTTTAACGACATCAAATCTGGAAAAACTTATAACAGTACACAACTCAATAAAAATTACAAATACATTGAAACCAATAAAATGTGTATTTTTATGGAATATATTTTCCCAGCACGGTTTTCAATCGATATGGTGGGGATATCAAATTTAGAAACGAGAACTGCATTTTTTCGGAATATATGGGGCGAATGTTTTTGCTTATAATATTCCAAGCTCTAGTAACGATTTGACAGGTAGGTTTTTTGTTTCAAGTTCAACTTCATCTAGAAAAAGTGTCAACACGTGAATCAAGACAATGAAATGGCACTATCAATGGTCAAAGATAATTTGGGAAAAAAGCGAAAGTCGTGTTTTTGGGAGGCCAAAATTGTTGGAAACCATCTAAAACAACTATTTCAATTACTGCGCATGAAAGGAAAATAAATGAACAGCAACATTTCTGTAGGTATGTCCAATAGAATCAAGTGACAAGGACATTGCAGCGTTTTTTATTATGATTTTTAGAATGGTCTTTTGGGCTGTTATCAGGGAACGTATTATCGTAGGTACTGTACCTACACACACACACATAGCGTTATCCTCATTATTATCCTTCCAGAACGGTTTTAAACACCGTTCAACCGGTGCATTTCTGGGTCAAGTTTGCGTTTGAAAACTAGTTGAGAGAACAATAGCGGAAGTGCAACGAGGCAAGAAGAAGTGCAGTTGGTGACGGGTGGCCAGACCGTCCTTGGATTTTCCCCTCTCGACGACCTTGTGCTTCATTTGTACGTCCAAGGAACTGGAAAACGACAGCGGTTTGGCTTGAAACTCAACTCGAGGAAACAGAAAACTATTACACGAGCTTGTCCCCGCTAGTGGAGCACTCAAACGAGAACATTTGTACAGTGAAATCCCTCTATAGTGGACACCGACGGGACCGAAATAATGTCCACTACCGAGGGGTGTTCACCGTACAAGGGTGCCCCTCTATAGTGGACATGCGTCTGACCAAGGAAAATGTCCACTAAAAAGGGGTGTCTAAAAATTACAACGTATTTAAAAAAAATATTGTTCATTATTTTTATTGTTTACACGCAAAAAATTGTGATTTTAGAGGAGGCGTTACTGCATTGACACTTTTAACTAGTGCAAAAATGCAACTGGCGAAGGAAAGAACGTACACAGGTGCTTTCCGTACAACAGGAGTGTCAGTGGGTCAGGGTCAATTAATACAAATGATGGCCGATGTAAACAAACAAAAAATTAATTCGAACGATGGCAAAATTACTCGCTAACAAACAGAAAATGAACTCCGTCAGATCAAAAAAATGTAATAATAACAGCTGTCAGATTAAAAAAATGCAAACTTTTCTACACGTCTAAACGAGTCTAATGTACACTGGACGGGTTCAGGATGACGAAATGAGTGTCCACGTCCACTAAAGAGGGTGTCCACTATACGGGGGTGGGGGTGGGGGGTTCAAATACATCGAATCTCCTTAACCTACGCCGGAAACATGACCAAGCTGTCCATTAAGAGGGATGTCCACTAAGAGAGGTGTGGTGAGTGGCTGTGTTGAGGGCGAGGTTTAAGTGAGCTAACGCCCCGCGGTTATCACCACAGCAGGCGTTAGAGGAAAAGGCGTCCCGCGGTTAACACCACAGCAGGTGCTAGAGGATAAGGAGGCGTCACGTGGTTGTCACCACAGCGGACGCATAAGGAGACAGGTGCTACCACCCCGCGGTTATCACCACAGCAGGAGCTAAATGAGGGAGCATCCCGCGGTTACCACCACAGCAGATGGGAAGGGAGGCGACAGGGTAGGAGAGAGAGAGAGAGAGAGGGTGTAAGGTGAGTGAGTGAGAAGTCGTAGGTGGGAGTCTGGTCGTCAGTCGTTGGTTGAATGAAGAGCAGGGCGAGCTACAAAGATGCCTCTACCTCGTCCCCCGTCTGTCAACGACCGTTACGACCGCTGAGAGTCGTTGGAGAGTTCGATGGAGGGGACCCTTCTGGTCTTTTTCCCGAGGCGTCGCACAGCTCGCATTTCTCCGTATTTATTGGTTAAATCTTACCATGGTCGGACCATAATGGTCGAAATGGGCTAAAATTTGGAGGGTATGTGCGGGTTAAGTCACAGATGGTCCCATACCAAAATCATTGAAAAAGTACTTTAACCTTCGTCTGCGCATGCGCAAACGTGAAATACTTGAAACGCCCGTAACTACCTTAAATATAATTGAAATGACTTCAAACTTGGAGGGTCGACCAGGAATAATAGTTTGATAGTTCCATAAGAACTTCATTGGAATTGTATTGTAACTTTCGTCTGCGCATGCGCGAACATGAAATGTTGACAATGTCTTTGTAACGCTTCTAACTAGGCGAAAAATAGTCGTACAGAGCTGAAATTTTGAGGGTACACGCGGGTTGAATCGCAGGTGGTCCCGTTTCAAAATCATGGAAATCGTTTTGCATGCGCATGCGCAAACGTGAAATACTTGAAACGCCCATAACTCCGTTAAACACCGTTGAAATGACTTCACACATGAAGAGTGGATCAGGAATAGTACTTTGATAATTCCATATAAATTTCATTGGAATCGTACTTTCGTCTGCGCATGCGCGAACATGAAATATTGAAAAAAATGTTGAATTAATTGATCCGATTACGCATACTACGCAATTTATTACCACTTTATTTATTGCTGTTTTGACGCTTCATTTTTTACCAACTGATTCCACAGGTCAATGTTACAATAAGTGAGGAAGCTCTACTGCCCTCCCAACTTGGCAGACGTTTTTTTCATGCTCGATTCCAAAGGTTCATTATTGAAAATAATAAACCAAAATGAAAAGATTTTCTTATCCTCGCCACAAGGTCTTGTATATGTTAATATATTTATAATATACAGGGTGTCCCAGTTCCTTCTGGAGAAACTCAGAGAATTTATTCTACTCTTCATTTGGAAAAAAAAATGCTCGGTAGAAAATTTTCGAGAAGTTCATTTTAATGATATCTGATAATTCGTGCTTTTCCAACTTTTCATTACCTTACCACATAAAAACGCTAATAAATTCGAAAATATTGCGACTACAACAAATCCAATTACACCTTTTGAAAGAACACAATTTCCTGTAAGATTCTTGTGTTTTCAACGGTCAGAATTACTTAACATGTTGGCCAATATCAGCTGGAACATTTGAAAATTTGAAATTTAAAATTGTGAAAAAGATTGTACGCTTTACTGAGGTTACGAAAAATACCTACAACTTGTCAAATTTCACAAAAACTTAAGTTACACCACTTACAGTATCCATATTGTCAAATGTTCGAACTGACCACTGAAAACAGAAGATCTTACAGGAAATTTAACGTTCTTTCAAACGGTGTAATTGGATTTTTTGTAGTCGCAATATTTTCGAATTTATTAGCGTTTTTATGTCGTAAGGTAATGAAAAGTTGGAAAACCCCAAATTGTCGGATGTCTTTAAAACCAAGAACTTTTCGAAAATTTTCTACTGAGCATTTTTTGTTGCAAATGAAGAGTAGAATCGATTCCCTGAGTTTCTCCAGAAGGAACTGGGACACCCTGTACAGTATCATTACAGCTATTAGGCCTGTTAAGGTCTAAGATAGCTACAGAGACCGAATTTCTCACCTCAATACCCGATGGAGCGGCATCTAGATCGATAAATCCATCGATCAGTCATTGTTTTGGTCTATTATTTTCAATAATGAACCATTGGAATCGAGCATGAAAAAAAAAAAAAAAAAAAAAAAAATCTAACCCCCTCAAAATTTGATGGTTTACGTTTCAAGGTATGTAGAATCCGAAAATGCAATAAAAATATTTCTGTCTGTCCGCCGTACGCTGTACTGGCCACTTTTCTTAGTTACCATGAAACAAAATTGATGAAATTCGGTTGATAGGTTCCGTTCGGTGTCTAGTTGGTCCTCGAAGCTCGACGTTACTGTCAGTCATCTCTAAGGGGTTCAAAATAGGGGTTGAAATTTTCAGAACGCCGTATCTCGAAAACTTTCGATAGAAGGGTATGGTTTTTTTTTACGTTATTAAATTTGTCTTGAGCTAAACAATTTTTTGAGACCACCCGTAGCATTGTACGTCCAGCCGTTCGTGTGCACCAAAAAGCTTCGTCAACACGATCGTGAATCAAACGGTATAAATCCGGCCGGGATATCACCACTAGGGAGCACCTGATTACAATCAAGGATGGCTGTATGAAGTCGAGTTGGTTGTTCCACGATATTATTCTATTTGATAAGTGGTGGACTATTGGATTTTGTTGGTAGGTACTTGTGAAACTTGAACAAGCGTTGAAGTATTATTGATGGGTAAATTATTACACAACGGTAAATTATTACACAACGGTAAATTATTACACAACGGTAAATTATTACATATCGGCAAATTTTTACACAACGATAAATTATTACACAACGGTAAATTATTACACAACGGTAAATTATTACACAACGGTAAATTATTATATATCGGCAAATTTTTACACAACGATAAATTATTACACAACGGTAAATTTTTACACAACGGTTCATCTACCAAGACGGGGCTGGATTTTGTTGATCGGTACTATTGCTACTTGACCAACCGTTGAAGTATTATTGATGGGCAAGTTATTACACAACGGTTCATTATACTTGACCACGAGGGTAGGCAGTGACCACAGAAAACAGTGATCTACGCAGAAGGGGCATCTATTTCACTCCACATCAACAATTTTCCTTCAGAACTTTCTTATTTGCGTTTCTTTTTGCCATTTTAGTTACTGTTTCTCATCGACAGAATTATTTTAGCAACATTTAACTCGTGATTTCGGTAGGTACCTAGTAACGAGTACGGGGTTAGGTACTAACCTACGGAGGGTCTGCGATCTACATAATATGTATATAATAGAATAGTACATATCATATTATATAGAAGGGTTATCTATACATAGAGCTGTGATCTGTAACAGGAGGGTATTCTGTACAAAATAATAAACCGTTGTGCAGGGATTTGCAGCGTTAAAAAAAAAATATTTTGACGGTTTCGTGCTCAAAAACAACATAAATGAAAATGAAAACGGCGATGACGTGATCCGCCTCGCTTCGACGTGCACTCGGCGGATGCATCGATTGCAACACTTTTCCTCGAGGCGACCTTGCAACTAACTGCCCTCCCCGCCATCATTTCCCTTCCAATGGGGATTTTTTTTTTATCGCTCAAACGGAAAGAAAAAGCTTCAACACGTGCAGACAATCGCTTCCTTTTGTAGTCGTTTATCGCCAAGTCCCGGACAACTGAGGAGAGAACGACGGGAGGCTCCTTGAAAACTCTGATAGCAGTAAACTGTCATAGCAGCTACCTGTCATAGCAGAACCTCGTTACTTTTAACCTTGTTATTTTAGTGGAATTCGCTTATGAGAGACACATCGGGCGCATAACAGGCTGCATCACTAAGCCGAAGTTGACAGAAATTCACCAAGAATTTTTTTAATTTTGCTCCCTCAGTACCGCAGGTAAGGAAGCCTTGGATTCGTGATTGAGTAGAAAAAATGTATGACCTCCAAAATGAAAACTACGACTTCCATTTTGCGTTTCAGACATCAGGGAACATTTTTGGTTCCGTGTCTGTCTGCGGTCAGTTCCTTGTAACGCCCATAACTACCCGAAATAATGGTCGAAATGGGCTGAAATTCGGAGGGTAGGTGCGGGTTGGATCACAGATGGTCCCCATACCAGAATCATTGAGAAAGTACGGTAACTTTCGTCTGCGCATGCGCAAACGTCAAATACTTGAAACGCCCACAACTACCTTAAATATCGTTGAAATGAGTTCAGATTTGGAGCATCGATCAGGAATAACACTTTGATAGTTCCACGTGAATTTCAATGGAATCGTACCGCAACTATCTTCTGCGCATGCGCTAACATGAAGTGTTGACCATTCATTTGTAAAGCTTCTAACTACGCGAAAAATAGTCGTACAGAGCTGAAATTTTGAGTGTACACGCGGGTTGGATCGCAGATGGTCCCGTATAAAAACGAACCAACCCAACTATTCTATACGTTCATGTGATTCAAGTGAGGAAGCTATACTGCCTACTCGAATTGCCAGACGTTTTTTTCAAAAATTATGTGAGCAAAAATGGCGTGAACGACTCATTCACAAGTAAGCACGTATACTGTAAGAACATAAATGCATTGTACAAATTTATGTACATATTCACGTTAGGAATTTTGTTATAGTGGCTTGTTACCTCAGATAAAAGCCAAAGTTGAGCAAGATTAATGTAAGATAAAAGAGAGATAAAAGTGGGATGCCTCGCTGTCTTGTATCCAAAAATTACGTTTTTTACATACAT
The DNA here is from genome assembly GCA_954871275.1 of Leptopterna dolabrata. Taxonomy (NCBI): domain Eukaryota; kingdom Metazoa; phylum Arthropoda; class Insecta; order Hemiptera; family Miridae; genus Leptopterna; species Leptopterna dolabrata. Next base: position 6,382,996 of record OX940984.1, on the reverse strand, counting down.
TTGATTCCGTTCTTAGGGTTTTATCTCTATACAACATGGCTGTCTCCATTAACAAGTGTCTCCTCTCATAAGCGGATTCCACTGTAATTTATAACAGTGAGTAGTGGAGCTGCATTCCGAAGTTTCTCCACGATTCACGGCGGACGTGCTCATATCGTCGAGGAAATACAAATTTTTTAAATCTGAATTTGAATTTATTTCCAGAAAACTCGACGAAACATACGATTAACACAACGACGCATATAACATAATAAGTACTGGACGGACAAACCACATAATTACAGGCGGGCAATTTATTGCCCTTCCACTTTGAAGCCTAAGGGCTTTGCGTTGAAGAAGAGGAGTCTTATTCCTAACTCGCCATCGCAAAAGTAAACTCAGCTGTAACAGAAGGGGGGGACAGGTCGCAGGAGGCACTGATCCATTACTTCAAGTGGCCCGAGCCCACTCACCGCGGCGGCTCCCGGGACTTGCCCGTTTCTGGACAAGTAGCCCTAATAGGTAATAGCAAATATGAAGCCGAACTGTGTGTGTTTACTCACTAGTAAAGCCCGGATTTTTGTGTCGCTAAAAAAAGACGCTGCAAAGTCCTTGTCACATGGGTTTATTATTCTATTGGACATATCTACAGGAATGATGTCTGTTCATTTATTGTTACTTTCATGTAAAATAATTGAAATAGCTATTTCTGGTGGTTTCTACCAATTTTGGCCCTTAAAACTTGAATTAGGTACGCTCCTTTTTTTCAAATTATCTTTGATCATTGGTTGTGCCATTTAATCGTCTTGATCCACGTGTTGAAACTTTTTCTAGTGTTATTATACAAACTGATGGTGATTCCAGACGATTTTCCAGGTTTTTGACTCACGAAAAATCAATTTTGGGTGCTGAACATCTGGTACAACCTCAATTTTCCACTCTTTGGTCAAAATCGACTTCATATTCGGTCTTCTCGTCCCAAAAACATGGAAAACGATATCCCAAAAGCTCATGTTACTAACATGTTGCTAAAACGCAAAAAGTACCTATTTTTACATACATTTTCACTCATAACACCCCTGGGTATATTCCGATCGGGCTGAAAAGTTTCGGAACACAACTAGGGCCCAAATGGAGCATGTGTGCGAAAGAACGACTTTTTTAGACCGAAAATGAGGCCGGTACACGTGATAAGGCGTACGGCGGACGGACATTGCATTTTTGGAATCTACGCATATTGAAACGGAAAATAAAAAATTTTGAGGAGGGTGCTATAAAAATTTTTTGCTGAGCGAATACACAGGTGTATTATTCACAGAATAAAAACCAAAAACTGTTATACGCACGTAAAATGTGTCGTTAAAACTCAAAATGTGCACCGAAATTATGCAGTTAAGGGAAGATGGTGCTGGAAATGGTACTGGTGCAGTTTAGCTTTGGAAGTTAGTCGAGGAGATGGAAGTATCTCGACTGATTATAATAATTAGACTACAGGTAATACAGGTACTGGTCCCTCCGCTGCTCTGCTTGGATCTTGTGTTGAAACCTCTAAAATTAAATTGGCGCCGTTAAACTGAAAAGCCAATTTGTGATTCAAACACCATTTCGCGCTTATCGCTACGGGATGGGCATAAACGAGTGACAAACAGGCTGGAGTGACATGGGGAGGGAGGGAGGGGAGGTGATGACCATTTTAAATGAATTTACCTCCGGATGAAGCGGTAATTTGACAACAAGGGATTAAGGGTTGGGGAGGATCAGGGCCGCGGGGTCGTAAGTTGAGGGCGTGGTTTGGCGCAGGAGTTGTAAATACATTAGGAAGGGTCGACGTAATGAAATTTGTCGCGGACGGAAAACGGGACGTGTGACCGTAGGGGGGGGGGGGGGGGGTGCGGTAAATAATTATTTTCGGTCATTAATTACAGCGAACGAATTATACGGAATAACTGTTGTCTGTAACGACGATACGGCACATTCACCACGAGATATCGCCGTCCTTCGTGATTATCCATTCATTCGGTTCCGTCTGATCTGTTATTTGAAATGCTGAAGACGCGAAACTTTGAAAAATCAGAAAAAGCAGCATGGCCATATGAGCGAACTTCCGCAGGTTATCAACTTATCCACTCAAACCTTGGTCGTTTACTCGGCGGTTTTGGTTTATTATCGAATTACGTTTAGTTACGGTTTGGAGGTTCGGTCAGTGAAAAACGATTTTCTTTATGCCAACGCCCCGTTGAATTTATTCAACATCTTCAGGGCTAATGAAAACCGACATGAGTGGAAGTGATCATTTACTCAATTTCAATAACGTTGTTTGTCATTGGTCCTGAAGACGTTGAATAAATTCAACGAAACGTTGGCGGAAAGAAAATAGTTTTTCACTGACCGAACCTCAAGAGCCTCCAAACTGTATTTATTCCATCGGTGAAGACCTCGCCACAGTATAGTTACGCTCACTCCCCTAAGCCCTAAGGAACACATCATAATATATCCAACACGTTTTGTTCTGGATAAAAATGTGACAAATCCTAGACCTCATTTGTTTCTCACCACTAGAAGCCCTCAATACATTATCTACCTACCGTACAATCAAATTGACTCTACAATGAAAGACCCTACTATTAGCTCGAGAAATGTATTCAAAAAACTAATTTATAATACAAAAAGGTGCGGAAAAGTGTGACTCCATTATAACGAGCATGTATAGACGGTAATAAGAAAGAAAAAAAAGAAGAATTGAATGTAAATTTCGTAGACACGTAAAAAAACTATTTGTAATTGTAGTTGTAATTATTTGTAATATTATAAAACAACTCTTGCGTCGGCGACACGGGCTTACAGCCTAATGCCGAACAATATTATTAGTCATCTACCATTTTTTTAAAATTCTTTTGCGTTATTATGTTGTATATTTACATGAATATATTCTCTCTCTCTCTCTCTCTCTCTCTCTCTCTCTCACACTGTCTCTTGAACGATGATGGAGAAGGGGGGCGTGGAGATGGTTTTCGGGGGGGGGGGTTGTTACTGAGGATGGTTTGATAACCGAAACCCCCTCAAAAATTTTTCATTTACGTTTCAAGGTGCGTAGATTCAAAAAATGCAATGTCCGTCCGCCGTATCGCATACCGGATTCATTTTCGGTCTAAACAATTCGTTCTTTCGCACACATGCTCCATTTGGGCCCTGAAACTTTGCAGCCCGATCGGAATATACCCAGGGGTGTTATGAGTGAAAATGTGAATAAAAATAGGTACTTTTTGTGTTTTAGTAACATGTTAGTAAGATGAGCTTTTGAGATATCGTTTTCCATGTTTTTGGGACGAGAAGACCGAATATGAAGTCGATTTTGACCAGAGTGGGGAAACAATTGGGGTTCTAATGAAGATTCAGGCTTCAATTTACGTTAAATGTTGGTCTAAAATCGTCGTTCTTCCGCAAACAGCTTGTGGTGTTATCGGAGAAGAAATGGGTGTAAAAATAGGGGTTTTCGAGGGATTCTTGAGGTTTTAGGGAACACGAGCTTGTGAGGTATCTTTTTCCATGTTTTTTTAGGGCGAAAAGACCGAATGTGAAGTTGATTTCGACCACAGAGTGAAGAATTAAGGTTGTAACAAAGGTTAAGCTCCCGAAATTCATTTTTTATTAGTCAAAAACCCGGGAAATTATCTGAAATCACCATAAATCTGTATAATAACACCAGAAGTAGTATTAGCAGGTGAATCAAGACAATTAAATGTCACTATCAATAATTATCAAAGATAATCTGTAAAAAAAAAAAAAAAAAAACCGAGGTCGTGTTTTTGGGGGCCAAAATTGGTGGTAACCATATACCTAAAATAACTATTTCAAATAAATGAACAGCAACATTTCTGTACAACAAACTAGTTTTGTCATGAAAGTTTTGACCCCCCAACCAAAACCACCAAAAAATTTGACTTCGATACCCACATCCTCCACCAGGTGGTTTTCACCTCGAGGCAAACACCTCAACGACCGGACGCTTTTGTACAGTTAGCCCAACCGATCCGCTCACCTCATTAACGTGTTTATGCCGCAATAATTTACCAGCCGCTCGCCGTCTGGGTTTCCAGACAAAACAATGATTTTTCGCTCGTGCGAAAGCGGATTTTTCCACCCTTCAAGGACAAGTCACGAGACAGTCAACAATCTCGAAATGGAAGTTTTGCAAAACTGACACAGGACTCGTATAACAGCTAAACAGCGATGTTTCGTCTACGGCAACCGCCGTCTGAGGGCAGTTTGTTGAGTGAATTTTCTCCTTTTGCGGGCAGACGGTTTGTGCGGCGTCGAACTCCCCGTTACGCCGACGTTTCAAAAACTACGTTCCCCTCCTTCAGGGCCAACAGCAAGAAACGGAAAAATGCCAGCAACGCGTTGAAACTCCGAAGAGATAAAATTCTGACGGAGCTAAACTTAACTTAGACTGGAAGAATCACACTGCTGTCCTTTTATTCGGCAAGATTTATAACTACAGCTCGGGTCGGTACGCACTATAAGCCTCAAACACCTACAGGTACATTAAAAACCCCCAAGTTTGAACTCATTTCAATGATATTTAAGGTAGTTATGGGCGTTTCAAGTATTTCACGTTTGCGCATGCGCAGACGCAAGTTTACGGTTCTTTTCAATGATTCTGGTATGGGACCCCGCGTATTCAAAATTTCAGCTCTCTACGACTATTTTTCGGGTAGTTATAGGCGTTACAAGGAAATGGTCAACATTCCATGTTCGCGCACGCGCATACGAAAGTTACTGTACGATTCCAATGAAATTCATAGGGAACTCTTAAAGTTTTATTTCTGATCGACCTTCCGACTTTGAACTCATTTCAATGATATTTAAGGCAGTTATGGGCATTTCAAGTATTTCACGCTTGCGCAAGCGCAGACGGAAGTTACAGTACTTTTAGCGAATTTTCGAAGAAAAGGAAGCTATTGTTCTCGGTCCAAAATTTTTAAAACTCGAATTTCCGAAAGATTTTTATACCAAAATCCGTTTCAGACCATCCTGAATTCACTACCGAAAGACACCAAAAATTATATGTATATATATATATATTTATATATTTATATATGTATGTGTCATTCCAGACGCATTTGCACGAAAAATCTGTCTTGGCAATCGACAGGCTAAGTTCGTAGATGGACAGAATCGGGTCACTCTAAGGGGGAGTTTTGGGGAGTTTTAGGGGGGGAAAATTGCCCAAAAATTCCCAAAATGAAACAGTCTGACAAGTGACACCTCATTTTAAAGGTTTTTGTACGCTGAACACGATGGTGAAATCAGAATTGCGATATCTCATTCCGTTCTCAAACTAGAGCACTTTGAAGATGAAGGAACGTGGTTATTTCTTGAAATGTTCTTCCTGGTTCGTCTGCTCTTATCTGATAACGGAATGGGATATCGCAATTCTGACTTCACCATCGTGTTCAGCGTTGGAAAATCTACAAACCGAGGTGTTACTCGGCAAAAAATGGAACAAAAAATTTGTTACGTACCTAGGTATGCCCATATTTGATGCATACCGAATTAACCGAATAGCGTCATACTTGAATACCTATAATTACCCAATAAGTTTAAGATTGCCCATATTTGAATGGGATATCCCAAAGATCACATTTTATATAAAATCAGTTATTTCTTCAAAAATTCGCTCTTATAGCCATGTTTCAATTATTCCGGTATGGTCCCATCTCCGATCCACCCCACATTCACCCTCAAAATTTCAACTCTCTACGACTATTTTTCGGGTAGCTATGAGCGTCACAAGGATATGCTCATCATTTCACGTTCGCGCACGCGCAGACGAAAGTTACAGTACGATTCCAGTGAAATTTATAGGGAACTCTTGAAGTATTATTCCTGATCGACCTTCCGAGTTTGAACTCATTTCAACGATATTTAAGGTATTTATGGGCGTGTCAAGAATTTGACGTTTGCGCATGCGCAGATGAAAGTTACAGTACTTTCTAAGTGATTCTGATATGGGACCATCTGTGACCCAACCCACACCTACCCTCCGAATTTCAGCTCATTTCGACCATTATTTCGGGTAGTTATGGGCGTTACAAGGAACCGACTTTCCTTTTTGAAACGCAAAATGGTAGCAGAAATTTTCATTTTTGAGGATATAAATTATTTTACTCAACCACGAATCCAAGGCTTCCCTGCCTTCCGGTAGTGAGGAAGCAGAAAATTTGAAAAACATAAAAATAAGAATAATACAAAAATTAAAAAAAGTATGTATGCACCGCGCTACAGGACGCAATTTTGGGGTATTTCGACTAGAAATGTCGAAAGTAAACTCCTTAGGCCTCCAGAATTTCCTGTATAATTTTTTGTGCCACCACGGTTCCAGGGAACGGCTCCAAGCTGGCACCAGTGGTGCAAACTCTCAGAAAAAGGTGTGTTTGGCACGGTTTTTCATTTTTTCCAGCTGAATCGAATGGAAAAAATTTCAAGCTCCATAAATTATCCTTAGAGCGATTGATGAATATTTAGCCCATAGAACGTTACGAGAAATAGCTGTTACTGAGCGTGAATTGGAGCCTATTTCCATAATTCCGTGAGGCAAGAGTACTAGTACTCAGAGAAGTAGTACTTCTGAGTACTCTCAAGTACTAATACTAGTACTTCATACTAATACTAGTAATAAATACTAATACTTAGTACGAATACTAGTACTTAGCAGCACTCACATACACTCCACATACACTCAAATTCACACTAATCCTGGAATAGATTCAGAATCCTCCGAAACGGGGGAAAAAATGGGAAATCATTAATTTATCCTTAATAATAACTTGTTAAAATTAAAGTTTTTGAACTTGCACAAAATTGGAATAAATTGAAATAAAGAAAGTTAGTGATTTTATACCTACAATAGCATTCAAGATATTTCATACAAGAATAATCTTTCATTAGAAAATTCCTACACGAGTAAATCTTTCATTCCAAGATAGAACTTTTAATAGAACAATTAATACTTTTCCACGATCATACTATAATAATTTTATCTATAATTACTATTATCTATAGTTTCTTATATTATAATAAGAACACTTAGTAACAAATTAATCAACCCACTCACTTTCTTATTTGGACAATAACGTTTAGACGGCGATAAATTGTTCAAATTTGGAATTTTTTGGGGTTCGAAAATGTGGGGAACGTGTAATGATGTAGGTGGAGGGAGGGGGAAGGTATGTTGGTTCGAAAATTTGCTCAGTTGGTCATGCTGCGTGATTGGAAATTATCAGCAAAAATCTTGAAATTTTTGGCGGCAATATAAATGAGAAATTTGCGAGAGGTCAATTAGGTCATAATGCGTTGGAAATCTGTACGTACCTTGGTCTTCTTCAACCGGAGAAATAAACCCATGGCGATGACGGACGTCGTAACCGGACGATGGAAGTGATGACGTTGGTTTTACCGACGGTTTAACCGAGATCGCCGGGACAAATCGGTCAAAGTCGACGAAGTGGGCGGCCCGCAGGAGCGGGTTAAGCGTGATTCACTCGATGAGATCAACTCTGCCGCGGTTTAAAGTGGTCGAAGTGACGGAGGACGGTTTGGCGAGGGCTGCTGCGGCAACGGGACGCAATCAGGTCGGGCGAAACGAAGGATCTCAGTTATGTTGCTGGGTTAAACAGCACTGTTTCGAGGCGAAGGGACTGACTAATCAATCACGGAGAGCGCGTCTGCCTGACGAACCTCCGCACTCGGCTGCCAGACGGTTTATGATACGAGCGAAGCGAACGAGGTCAATCGACCCCGATAGAACAACAGGGGAAGAGGAGGCAGCCGATAGTGACCGAAGGGGGAGGGCGAGGTGGTAGGGGGGGGGGGGGGGGGGCTAGGAAAACGTTTTTTCTTTCCCGAGGCCTTCACTCGATCAGACACAGACATCAGACGAGTCACTGACACTCGGTAAAAGTGAACCAGACGGTTTTGTGGTTACGTCAGCACCTCCCTCCTTCTCCCGTCACTTCAGGACACCTCCCCCCCCCCCTCCAGAAACCATTCCCTCAACCGTCTGCATCCCGACAGACAATAATCCCTCACCTCGAGTTTTCTGTCTGACCCTCTAACCCAGAACGGTAATCGTCTGGTGCGTCGCGCCTGTCCTTGGGTGACGGGGTGTTACCCAAAGAGAGAAAAAAACCGTCTGGTGTTGGGGGGCGCGTCTGTGCACGTAGTTTTCTCCCTCAGCAAAGCTACGAGGAAGCTATGAAAGCTAAACCACCAACTGTCGAACTCATCCCAACCCCGCAGATTTAACTCTGTTAAACGTCACGACGCACACTGGAACGAGACAGGTTTTTTTTTGTGGACATGGCAATGTTATGAGCTAATTTTATAGGAAATTTTGCGCCAATTTCAAACATACCCACCCAATGTTCCTAAACCTAAAATAGCTCGTTAACGTGTTTTTTGTGTGCAGACAACGACCGAAAAACGCGTTTTTTTAAAACAAATTTAGCAATACATCCCTGAAGCACCACCCAAAAAAAATTTCCAAAACATTCTGCGTCGAACGAAAAATGCGTTTTTAACATAGGTAATTCTTTAGCAATATACAGCCCTGAAGCACCAACCAAAATGTTTGCATAACATCAAAAATATTTGGCAAAAAACGACCGAAAACAAGATTTTTTAAACAAATTTAGCAATATACATCCCTGAAGCACCACCCAAAAATATTTTCCCAAACATTCTGCGTCGAACGAAAAATGCGTTTTTAACATAATTCTTTAGCAATATACAGCCCTGAAGCACCAACCAAAATTTTGTGCATAATAATATCAAACATATTTGGCAGAAAACGACCGAAAAACGCGTTTTTTAAACAAATTTAGCAACCGCGTTTTTTAACATATGTATTTAGCATAATTATTTAGCAACATACAGCCCGTTCTTGCGTCGAACAAAAAACACATTTTTCAACATATTTAGAAATATACAGTCCTGAAAATTTTGCATAAAAAAGAATAATAAAAAATATTTGACAGAAAACGACCGAAGAACGCGTTTTTAACATAATTAGCAATATACAGCCCTGAAGCACCGCCCAAAAAAATTTCCAACAAATTTTGCGCCGGATGAGACCATCGCCAGCTCTCCAGGAATGATTCAGGGGTTCTTTATAAATAATAAAGTTACAAATAGCTGGAGTAGGGCAAGGGACGTCAGAAATCATTTGATATTCGGAACAACATAATGTTTTCAATGGCGGGGAACACGATTACATATGAATTCAGATCTGGAAACTTTTTATTAAAAAAAAAAATTAATAATAATAATAATAATAATTATTATTATTATTATTATTATTTAAGAAAAGAGAAAATCATGAATTTTGCGCTCAAACTTGATATTTTTGAAATATGACTTTTCAATACAAATGATTATGTAGTATGTAGTATTAGTATATACACGAGTATTAGTGGTATAGTAGTATATTAGTAGTATAGTATTAGTATTAGTAGTATATACACGAGTACGTAGTCGTGCGGTTTACTGGTTTTTCATAGATTCTGGGGTGTATAGAACAAGTTCATCTGGTTTACTGAGTCGCAGGAAAACTTACACATTTTGGCCAATGTCTCGAGTTTCGGCCGTTTCGTCCCACTGTGGCGCCGAGTCCAATTTGTCGGTTTAAATGTGCAGTATTGGGATTCAAAGGTGCCGTGGCGACGTCGTGACGCCAAGAATTGCGACGTGACTCCAACAATTTTACAGTAATAGCTGATATTCCAATGAGTGAATTCGCAACATTTTGAATAGTCGGATCCAGAACTAGCACTATTTGGATTTAACGGTGCCGTGGCGCCGTCGTGACACCAAGAATTTGACGTAACTGCGTATATTCCAGCGAGTGTACCTACTCAGCAGTGGATGGCGGGTTGCAAGACATCTTCAGAAGACCTGTTTACAGGGGTCCGATGGAGCAGAACCAGCTGTAGGAACAATTCCAGCGCCAAAATCAGCGATGTCAGTAGTTGGACTTAGGATCCAATGTCAGCTAAGGAGGCCTGGGATGAAAAATTCATCAAAATCAGCAGTGGTTGGCGGGGTTGCAAGACATCTTCAGAAGACCTGTTTACAGGGGTCCGATGGAGCAGAACCAGCTGTAGGAACAATTCCAGCGCCAAAATCAGCGATGTCAGTAGTTGGACTTAGGATCCAATGTCAGCTAAGGAGGCCTGGGATGAAAAATTCATCAAAATCAGCAGTGGTTGGCGGGGTTGCAAGACATCTTCAGAAGACCTGTTTACAGGGGTCCGATGGAGTAGAACCAGCTGTAGGAACAATTCAAGTGCCAAAATCAGCGATACCAGTAGTTTCACTTGGGAGCTAATGTCAGCAGTGTCAGCTAAGGAGGCCTGGGATGAAAAATTCATCAAAATCAGCAGTGGTTGGCGGGGTTGCAAGACATCTTCAGAAGACCTGTTTACAGGGGTCCGATGGAGTAGAACCAGCTGTAGGAACAATTCAAGTGCCAAAATCAGCGATACCAGTAGTTTCACTTGGGAGCTAATGTCAGCAGTGTCAGCTAAGGAGGCCTGGGATGAAAAATTCATCAAAATCAGCAGTGGTTGGCGGGGTTGCAAGACATCTTCAGAAGACCTGTTTACAGGGGTCCGATGGAGTAGAACCAGCTGTAGGAACAATTCAAGTGCCAAAATCAGCGATACCAGTAGTTTCACTTGGGAGCTAATGTCAGCAGTGTCAGCTAAGGAGGCCTGGGATGAAAAATTCATCAAAATCAGCAGTGGTTGGCGGGGTTGCAAGACATCTTCAGAAGACCTGTTTACAGGGGTCCGATGGAGTAGAACCAGCTGTAGGAACAATTCAAGTGCCAAAATCAGCGATACCAGTAGTTTCACTTGGGAGCTAATGTCAGCAGTGTCAGCTAAGGAGGCCTGGGATGAAAAATTCATCAAAATCAGCAGTGGTTGGCGGGGTTGCAAGACATCTTCAGAAGACCTGTTTACAGGGGTCCGATGGAGCAGAACCAGCTGTAGGAACAATTCCAGCGCCAAAATCAGCGATGTCAGTAGTTGGACTTAGGATCCAATGTCAGCTAAGGAGGCCTGGGATGAAAAATTCATCAAAATCAGCAGTGGTTGGCGGGGTTGCAAGACATCTTCAGAAGACCTGTTTACAGGGGTCCGATGGAGTAGAACCAGCTGTAGGAACAATTCAAGTGCCAAAATCAGCGATACCAGTAGTTTCACTTGGGAGCTAATGTCAGCAGTGTCAGCTAAGGAGGCCTGGGACGAAAAATTCATCAAAATCAGCAGTAGGTGGCGGGGTTGCAAGACATCTTCGGAAGACCTGTTTACAGGGGTCCGATGGAGCAGAACCAGCTGTAGGAACAATTCCAGCGCCAAAATCAGCGATGTCAGTAGTTGGACTTAGGATCCAATGTCAGCTAAGGAGGCCTGGGATGAAAAATTCATCAAAATCAGCAGTGGTTGGCGGGGTTGCAAGACATCTTCAGAAGACCTGTTTACAGGGGTCCGATGGAGCAGAACCAGCTGTAGGAACAATTCCAGCGCCAAAATCAGCGATGTCAGTAGTTGGACTTAGGATCCAATGTCAGCTAAGGAGGCCTGGGATGAAAAATTCATCAAAATCAGCAGTGGTTGGCGGGGTTGCAAGACATCTTCAGAAGACCTGTTTACAGGGGTCCGATGGAGTAGAACCAGCTGTAGGAACAATTCAAGTGCCAAAATCAGCGATACCAGTAGTTTCACTTGGGAGCTAATGTCAGCAGTGTCAGCTAAGGAGGCCTGGGACGAAAAATTCATCAAAATCAGCAGTAGGTGGCGGGGTTGCAAGACATCTTCGGAAGACCTGTTTACAGGGGTCCGATGGAGTAGAACCAGCTGTAGGAACAATTCCAGCGCCAAAATCAGCGATGTCAGTAGTTGGACTTAGGATCCAATGTCAGCTAAGGAGGCCTGGGATGAAAAATTCATCAAAATCAGCAGTGGTTGGCGGGGTTGCAAGACATCTTCAGAAGACCTGTTTACAGGGGTCCGATGGAGTAGAACCAGCTGTAGGAACAATTCAAGTGCCAAAATCAGCGATGCCAGTAGTTTCACTTGGGAGCTAATGTCAGCAGTGTCAGCTAAGGAGGCCTGGGACGAAAAATTCATCAAAATCAGCAGTGGTTGGCGGGGTTGCAAGACATCTTCGGAAGACCTGTTTACAGGGGTCCGATGGAGTAGAACCAGCTGTAGGAACAATTCAAGTGCCAATATCAGCGATGCCAGTAGTTTCACTTGGGAGCTAATGTCAGCAGTGTCAGCTAAGGAGGCCTGGGATGAAAAATTCATCAAAATCAGCAGTGGTTGGCGGGGTTGCAAGACATCTTCGGAAGACCTGTTTACAGGGGTCCGATGGAGTAGAACCAGCTGTAGGAACAATTCAAGTGCCAATATCAGCGATGCCAGTAGTTTCACTTGGGAGCTAATGTCAGCAGTGTCAGCTAAGGAGGCCTGGGACGAAAAATTCATCAAAATCAGCAGTTGCAAGACATCTTCGTTTACAGGGGTCCGATGGAACAGAACCAGCTGTAGGAACAATTGCAGCAGCCAAAATCAGCGATGTCAGTAGTTTCACTTGGGAGCCAATGTCAGCAGTATCAGCTATGAAGGCTTTGTGAAACATAAAGTCAGCAAAATCAGTTGTGAGCTGTGTTTTGAGTGCTCGTCACGAGTCTAATTCTAATTAATTTAGTATCATATTTTTTTATTATTACAAAAGGATGGCAGGCCTTTTAAGCATTGTTGAAGAGATCAGTAAATCTCCGTTGCCGCAACTGTTAATTTTGGATTACGTAAAACTGATATAAATCAGCCATCCAGTTTTTTTCCGTCCGTTTCACAATTCCGTCTTTTGAATGAAACAGGAGCCGTTATCGAATTAATTGACGAATTGAAGGAGTTTAATTAGAACAAGGAAGCGATTTAGAGGGAAAATGATGACACAATGGGAGAATGACGTCAATTTCATGTGATATAAGGAAAGTGCTGCAATGTGAAGAATCGATACGAACGTTCGATTCCACCTCTCGTACTCGGTCGTTGAATCCCGCACATATCGCACATGATCTTGCTGTAGTTTCCAACGCTGGGTCACGTGATGAAAACTCACTCGGACATAGTCGAGAAATCTAAGAAAGGTCTAGCGGATGGAGGAAAAACGCTGCAAAGTCTTTGTCACATACATTTATTACTCTATTGGACAAACCTGCAGAAATGATGGCTGTTCATTTATTGCATCTTTCACGTGCAATAATTGGGATAGCTATTTTTGATCGTTTCCACCAATTTTGGCCCTAAAAAAAACACGAATTAGGCTCCTATTTTTGACACATTACCTACCGTAGAACAGTGATACTGCCATTTATTTGTTTTAATTCACCTGCAGATACTACTTCTAGTGTTATTATACAAATTTATGGTGATTTCAGACAATTTTCCAGGTTTTTTATCCACAAAAATGAATTTTGGGGGCTGAACCTTCGTTACAACCTCAATTCTTCACTCTTTGGTCGAAACCAACTTCACATTCGGTCTTCTCGCCCTAAAAACAAGGAAAACGATACCTCACAAGCTCATGTTCATTAAACCACAAACGCAACCTCGAAAACCCCTATTTTTACACCCGTTTTTCACCAAGCTATTACGGAAATTAACGCAATACTGGAGAACAACTTAAAGGAATTATTACATCATTCAAAGATTCACCCAACTTATCAATCTTAATAATTTTTAATTTTTCAAGTACATACAACATGTTGCTTTTTGGGCAGAAATGAAGATATTCAACAAACTGTCTGTCTGCCCAGGTGCTGAGGATGATGCTGAGCGCTTAGGGCCTTCTGCTTGAACTCAGCCAGCAATTGGACTCGCTTCGGTTAGACTACCCCACCAAGTCTAGCTTTAGCGGTACGGAGTACTTCCGATTCGGAAGACCCCACTCCTTAGACCAGCAAACGTTACAACCTATGCGCTTCCTTGCCAAGTACCCTGGAAACCGACTTTGAGGTAAACTCAATATCAGGCATCGATAGCATTACTATCTACTTGTTCAAAGCATATGCGGATTCCCTCGAACGACCTGTCGTTATACATCGAAAAGGTTTACAACAGCAAAATATTTCAAAATTGATCTTTTGTTCATTCGAATGGACTGTGCAGAAGTCTCTTAAAGCTAAATGTCCTCGATTTTATTAAGACATTTTTTCAAGAGACGGCAGCAATATCGGGGGCAAATTTAGAATCGGTTTTGCACCCAGACGGCTGAACCGATTTTCGTTCTGGATATTTTTCTGGAAACCGTAAGTAAGTAGAATTGATACGACACTCTTTTTTTTCCATTTCCGTTTTTCACATTTTTCCACTATGAGCACTCTTCCTATATAAAAAAACTATTTACGAATTTGAAGGTCCAGGCGCAGTAGGGATATTTATTTGGAGTTCAAATCCATTTGAAAATTGAAAATCGGATGAATAGCAAGCAAGTATATTGTTATTACGTTTTAGGAAGGGGGAGAGATAATTGCAATGGAGGCACCAGCGCCTGCTGTGAGAAGGGGGCGGGCGGCAGTCTACGACTTTGGATGGACCAAGGTGTTTCCTCTGGGTCCTGCTCCTCATGAAATTTTTTGAATACAGTAGAAGTCGCTTAGTAGAAAGGTGGTTAAAGGAATAAGTCGGATATAAGGATAGAAACATTCAGGTCCCGATCGGCTGTATGTAAACACACAGTGAATTGGCCTGTTATAGTGATCAAAAGGTCGGTTATAGTGATTAGTTTTCTAGTTTTTGGATGTTAAAAGTCGGCGAAATAGGTAAAAAGGGCTGATATCTCCTGAAAATGGTATATATTCACCAAAAGTGGTACCTATTGAACGATGATCCGAAACAGAAGATAACTAACTGCCTATAGGTTTTAATGAAGATTCCTAAAAAAAAATTAATCAAAATTAGGTCAGTTCTGGGGTGTCACATTCGCCATTCTCGGTAAAAATGGCTAAAATCACCACAAAGTAGAAGTCGCTTTAGAGATTGGTCGCTTATAGTGATTGTTTCCAGTCGGTCCCAATTCGATCACTGTAAGCGACTTCTACTGTAATAAAATGTATCTCAACATTCTGGTTAGTGGGCACCAAGATATTTATTAGAGATACTGAGGGATATTATTGTGGTAGGTAGGTACCAACTAACTCAACTAAACCAGAAAATGGATTTCCAAAAAAATGTTTAGGTAGGTAAGTTACCTTTATTTATAATAACTTGTGTAAATAAGCGAGATGGGGGAGGAAAGACCTTCTGCTGATAAATGTTTATTACGGCAGACCAGTTTCGATTTTTTTTTTTTTAAACCTTCAGTTCCACACGTGGGATTCAGAAGTCTTCCCTTCACTTTCCTTTTGATTCAAAGGAAAACTTCCGAATCCCACCCATGAGATGGCTTCAACAACCGGAACCGTTCTTCCACAATAAACAATTATCAGCAGAAGTGGTCATCATCTTTCCTCCCTCACCTCATTTGATCAATTAACCGTCGCCGTGAACATTAAAATCACAGTTGTCAAAAAGGATTACATTGCGTATTCAATATCTTGATTAGTTTTGCTTCGGTTCGACAGACTGAATGCAACTCACAAAACCCACTCAGACACAGGGGAAATCGGGAGGGCAGGACTTCCGTTGACTTTTTTCACAAAATCTCCACACGAATTGATAGTTGAGATAGCGGTTATCTCGTCGCGACATTTGAAATGTTTGAGTTTGGTCTGGGTCACGTGAACGGTGCGTTAGTGTTCAATGGTCGACGAAATTGTGCGCTATAAACGAACTTGATCCTAAAAAACACCTGTGAGATACCTCGTATATTCCGACTTATTTGTATTATTGGTTTATTATTCTCTGAATAATACATCGATGTATTCGCTCAGCAAAAAAATTTTGGAACACCCCCTCAAAATGTTTTTCTTTTACGTTTCAAGGTGCGCAGATTCCAAAAACCAATGTCTGTTAGCCGTCCCGTCCATAATTATCTATTTATTTTCGGTCTAAAAAATTTGTTCTTTAACATACAGGTTCCATTTGGGTGCTAGTTGTGGCCCGAAAATTTGCAGCCCGATCGGAATATACCTACCCAGCGGTGTTATGAGTGAAAAATGGGTTTAAAAATAGTGGCTTTTGGTGTTTTAGTAACACGAGCTTGTGAGGTAGCGTTTTCCATGTTTCTTAGGACGAGAAGACCGAATCTGAAGTCGATTTTGGCCAAAGAGTGGAAAATTGAGGTTCTACCAAAGGTTCAGCTCCCAAAATTCATTTTTTATGAGTCAAAAACCTGGGAAATTGTCTGAAACCACCATTCATAGTGCCAGTAGGATAGGTCACGACACAGACAGCACCGCAATAGCACAAAATTGTGCTCGGGGAAAAGAAAAATGTTGCACTTTTTGGTTCAGATCAAAACAAGTGTGGCAATAATAGTTTTTGCAAGGATTCCAACGACACCAAAACGATTTTTGTGGGATAAGCAGTTCGGGATTTATAAAATGATGGTGTCTGTCAGGTCCGTTGAGAAAATTTTACTTTAAATGGGTAGTCATACGAGAATGACCGATCAGACTGGATATTCTGCCAATTTCATCAACAAGTGGAGGTTCAACTTAGTTACGAACTTAAAAAAAAAAAAAAAAATGGAAAAATTTCGGACAAAATTGGTAAAATTTTAATTTCTAAAGGGTTCAAAGTAGGATATAAAACTAAAATTATCTCAGGTCTTCATTAAGTTGAGTTACAAATCAAACTGATGTTCAAGATAAAAGTGGTGTTTATAAATTAAAGAGTTCTTGTGGACTTGTGGTCAAACCGGTAGGAAGTTTAGAGAAAGAATAAAGGAACATGAAAAAGATTTCAGGGATAATAAGGGTGATTCGGCCTTTGACGTCGCTTGAATGAATTCAGTCCTGATCTTACAGACAGATAGTGTTGGATGTCTTCATTTCTGCCCAAAAGGAGCATTTTGGATGTACTTGAAAAATCCGAAATTATTAGGAGTGATAGGTCGGGTAAATCTTTGAATGATGTCGGTAATTTCTTTAAGTTTTACTACATTATTGCGTTCATTTCTGTTAAGGGGAAATAGCCCGAAAAAAAATTGTAAGAATATTCAACAGATGGCAACACCGTCGAGGGCAAATTAATATTCGCTCTCAGTTCGTTAATAATTGACCGATTTTCAATCAGTAAACTGCATTGGATTCAGAATCAGCATAGAATTTCCGGAAATTGGTTCTGGTGTTCAAAATTTCAAAATTTGTACATCTGGATCACTGGCGTTCGAATTTGGCTAATTTTTTCGGAAATCCCAATTACCCAAATTCTAGAGGGCTGTGTACTGATTACAACGGTTTTTTTAAATTTAAAATTGGACCACTAAAACCCCATCAATTATTGTCCAGACGGTGATGGGCGGGGGTTGGGGGGGTTGGGGAGGAAGGCAGCTCTTGAATGGGGATGGGCGGCTTCCCAGTCGGGCCCGAGGCCCCCGCGGCGCCCAGGTACCTGACTTGTAATTTTCTTCTAACAATCGTTTCTACCCAGCTAACCATAATTGTGTCTACCAAAACAGTCAGTTTTCCATTTATCATTTTCAATAATGAACCTTTGTAATTGAGCATGAAAAATTCCCCCCTCCCCCAACCAAATGTGATGGTTTCCGTTTCAAGGTATGTAGAATCCGAAAACAGAATAAGTAACGCTACAAATTATTATACAACGGTTTATTATTTACCAGTATAGATGATCACTGTTTTCTGAACTCAATACCTACCTGTGTGCTTCCCACAAGAGAGCCCTAAATCGAGTACTGGATCCAACCGTGCAATCACATTTCATAAATGTGCGGTGGAATGAAGAATTCTATAATTATTATTTGTATATATAATTTTTATTCTATAAATTATTTGCTGTTATTCGTGAAGCGTACCTAACGTTTGTTCAGATTAGAAAACTACCTATAAAAAAACCCAAAACAACAACCATTCTTCAAACAAAGTATCACGATACAACCAACTCGATTTCATACAGACATGGGTAATTATAATCAGGTGTTCCCTAACAGTGATATCTGAGCCGGATTTATATCGTTTCATTCACGATCGGGGATCAGAAGTGGACTGAAAGTCAGAGAGTGTGGGCTTTTCGTTGACCGAAAATTTGGATTTTTGGGTGCGTCACCTGATGGCTGGATTGAGGGTGAAAATTCAATCATTGACATTAAATACCCTCAATCAGCCAGCAAGTTGACGATAGCTGATGCTGCGTCAAGAAACAAATCATTCTTTATATCTCAAAAAGATTTGAAATTGAAGAGAACCCATCCCTATTGCTTTCAAGTCCAAGGGCAACTGCATATTGCATGTTATTTCGTAGTTTACTCGGGCAAAGACTTGCACATCGCAGAAATTCCAGCCAAGATGAGTTACGGAATCAAAAGATGGAGAAAAAAGTTATTTACTTTTACCATCACGCTCTGCTCCCTGAATTGGTAGATTCAAGATTGACGAGAAGCAGCCAAATTCGGGAGCCAGAAGTCTCTTTTGATGAGTTGAATTACTCAGTTGATATTGTTACTTTTGTTATTTATTTCCGAAGAACCAAAAAAGTTATTAATTAATAAATTGACAGTGTAACAACTTCGTTGCTACGTTCCCCCCCCCCCCCAACCCCCCCCCCCACATACCCCTTCTTTAGCAAATCTCACGTTCGCTCTATCATACTTTTTCGATTTATTAGAACATTATGTTTGAACAACCTACCAAATTATTCCAAGTGTCTTTCAGATTTGAAAATTTTAGGTGTGATCGTCCTGGAATAACGTCGATTTGAAAAAATAAAATAAAATACAAAATTAATGCTTGCGCAGGCACTGCTGTAAGGTCCTAATTATCAAGGACCTACCCGTTGTGTACAACAACACGCCAATATTTCGGTTTTTAAAGTAGGTAGGTGGTCTGAAAATTATCGATGTTGAATGAACAGGAATGTGGCGTATAAAGTTTGTGCGTCATGTACAGAGGCGTGCAACTCGTTGAACAGATTGGGGTGCAATAAGATTTGAAATGATCATTTCAAACGGCCAAATAACCAATTATTACTCAACAGGTCAAAAAAATATAACGATGCTATTAATTTTTAAGTGAACTTTGGTCAACTCAGGTTGTATGATACACGTGGATTAGTTTATAAATCAACTGAGAAAGCATAATTATATACCTTCCACAGATTTGTACTTGATTCGAGATAACCGTCGGTGTCCATTCTTCAAAAGTGCGTAGGTAGGTACCTTGGTTGCTTCAGAGAATATATACGGATTTGGAGGTATTTGCAGTTTCAGGCGTCTGACCTCGAAGTCACTAATTTTTGTTTAGGAAATCGTATATTCAATCGGTCATCCAATTTGGTACTTATAATAGGATTCAAATGCGATCAGTTGGATTGGGAAGTGGGGAGAGGTGCTTAGTTTAATTTTGGTGTACCTACCTAGGTAAGATCCTATACACTAATCAAATAAAAATAAATTACATTTATTAAAATAGGGACTAATAATGTTGAAAAGTAAAAATAAATTATAATACAACTCAAGATCCTTGTTTCATTTATTTGATTATTTTTTATTTTTTATGTTATCATCCCTCCCATGATTGATGCATAAAAAATAGCTCACACTCTCGTGTAGTTTGGCACTTGGTCATGGAGGGGCCCAAACAGTTTCATAGCAAATCTCGAACAGGGAGGAAGAAATCTAAAATTCTTGAATGGTGGGGCAAAAACTGTTCTCGGAAATGGTAGGTATCCAAAGCTGCTTGGGCGGCGAAACCCCTCCGAAGGGGCCTGGGAAGCCGCCCATCCCCGTTCAAGAGCCCCCTTCCTCCCCAACCCCCTCGCCCATCACCGTCTGGACAATAATTGATGGGGTTTTAGTGGTCCAATTTTAAATTTGAAAAAACCGTCGTAATCAGCACACAGCCCTCTAGAATTTGGGTAATTGGGATTTCCGAAAAAAGTAGCCAAATTCAAACGCCAGTGATCCAAACATACAAATTTTAGAATTTCGAACACCAGAACCAATTTCCGGAAATTCTATGCTGATTTTGAATCCAATGCAATTTACAGATTGAAAATCGTTCGATTATTAACGGAAGGAGAGCGAATATTAATTTAGCTCATTTTGGTGCTGCCACGTGGTGGCGGCTTTTGGAACTAGTCGTCGGGCTATTTCCCCTTAACAGCTTGTCCCCCCCCCCCTTCCGCCCTACCTTCCTTTCACGTTTTGCCATTCACTTCCAGGTCCAATCAGAATCGACCCCCCTTCACTTTGTTCCCTTCACCATTCATCTTCACAACCAATCCCAATCCTACATCTGCCTTCAGTTACTGTTTGTTACTGAAGATGGTTTGATCACTGAAACCGTTATAACAGTGTTTTCGCGTTTTTTCGTGTATTAGTGGAAACAGACAACGTTTCAATAGCTCCGTTTTTCTTTTTCCTCCAACTCAGTTGGTGCGACCGACAAGCTATAAAATTTACTACTATGTTACTGACTACTCCCTTGGGATAGACAGCAGTACGAACTTCTATATTATTACAGTCGAAGATATTAAAATGTGTCAGATTCTGAAAAATTATATAAAATCATATCCACATTATGGCGTTGACTCCTGGGGGCTATGTCCAAAACGTTGAGGACTACTAACGGTTTTTGAATGTATAATTTTACCTGCGCAACTATGAGGCAAAACTCGACCCACACTGTTTACTATTTAGCACCGCAAGAGCCCACCGTCAACGCAATAATTCTCAACCTTTGGCTCTTGAAAACTTCTTTTTTTTTTTAATTTCCTTCATCGTCGAATAGGGGAAAGGGAGCGAAGGACTAGTTCGCTACCGTGAACGTATTTAAAGCGTATGAATTAAGGCCCAATTAGTATTTTTAGTCTCAGACGGGTCACAAGTCTCCCCAGATGAGATTCGGCTGCAGACCACCTCGGAGGCTGCCTATTCCTTATCACCCCGCCGCTCCTTCGCACCATTTCCTGTTAACTATAAATAGACGTGTTACACTTCTTGCGCGGGTTGAGGGCGGGGTTTAATTGTGAAAATAATTTATTATATAAACGGGCGTGAGCCATTGTAGTGGTGTAAGTCAATTTATCGTAATTTTGAGAAACATTGGGCTTCTCTAAGAAAACCACTATAAATGTTGAAAACTAAAAATACTGCTAAAGACTAGCTGAACTGTTTTGCGTTGATCTTATCTGAAATGATTTCCACTATTTGGCACAATTTGGATCCTGTGCATATCAAGTCCATACCTGACATACTCTCTTTAACAATAATGCTGCATCAAAATCTGTAAACATTTTCAAAAATGAATATTAGAAAATACTGTTAAAATACCTACTACAAATAAATATTACATAACTATCTTGGATATCGTTGTCATATCCAATTATCAGAAATATGTACCAATTTGTTATTTTACTAATAATTTTGATGTATTCCATGTTGAATAAGTTATATTACTCTTATAATATATGAGAGAAGCAATATGTATTGATCTGTTATTTTTACTCGTGAGTTTGACGTATTTTATGCTGATCCAGACATTGCTCACAAATTGAATGTCAAAGCTGAATGTTTACACTAAATACGGTGGTACGAAGATAAAGGTAGGTACCTATTGTTAATTTATACAGGGAAGACATAAGAGAGGTCCTAACCTAATCCTGTTTTTATTCCTGCTGTCGTATCCCATTTTGTTTAATTGTAATAATTTTCCTCGGCAATATTATTTTTTACTTTTATTATGTATATTTATGTACTTTTTTTGAAATTTGGCTCTCATATTATTCAACAACTGTTTAGTAATTCGAGTGAGCAACTATCGACTATGTACCTCCAAAGCTCAATAAATGTTTCTTATTATTATTATTTAAATAAATGTCTTAAATCAATCGATCTTTCGCAACAAATGGAATCAAGTGGCAAAATATCACCGTTCCACTACAGTTATCAAGCAGATATTTCGTTCGCATTTTAGGGATAGCTGGTCTTCGATAAACATAAACTCGTTTTTCTACTTTCAATTATTTGCCAACTGCGGGTCCAATTTTCGTTTAAACATTCAGTAGTTACCTACACCTCCACCTATATCCACTCCAAATTTAGCATCTGCATTTTGAAAGTTGGATTTCAATACACGTTTTGGGTCTGGAAAGATACTTTGACACACCTCATTACACACCTCTTCCGTAAGCTCTCAAAACAGAACTACCAATCAAGGAATCACGCGTGCCGTGGCTCCCCGCGGTTTTCACCACAGCAGGCGCCTGGGATGTGGGAGCTAGAACCCCGCGGTTTACCACCACAGCAGGAACTAGATAAGAGGAAGGTGTCCCGCGGTTTCCACCACAGCAGACGCCTGAAGATGGAGGCTAACACCCCGCGGTTTTCACCACAGCAGGTGTCACAGGAGAAGGAGGTATCCCGCGGTTTTCACCACAGCAGATACCAGGAAAGAGGAAGCACCCCGCGGTTTTCACCGAAGCGAGTGCAAGAGAAGGTAGGATAGAGGGAGGTCGAGAGAAGTAAGTCGAGGGTTGGTTGGTCGAATGACGAGCTTGGCCAAAAGGTCTGCTTATATAGGCCCGTTTCCACCCGTCCCCCAACCGCCATCGGACGTTATGACCGTTGAGGAGCGATGGAGGTTCCTTCTCCCTTCGCGATGCCCGGCTCGTCGTTCCCTTCGTTTATTGGTAAAATCTTTCTATATTTCATTTGTAGAGTTTCGAGGGGAACCACGACAATGTGAAAATCCTGTTGCGATTTCCTCCACTCCACAACCCTGTGGTGGACTCACATACCCCCCCCCCCCCCCCAAACACCTCCCACCACAAAAATATGGCCCGAAATACACGTTGGATAATAATGAGCTTTAAACACGAGAGCTTTATTCTACTGTATTATATATATCTTGACCTGCAAGGTTTGTTATTCATTAAGGCTAAAGGGGACGAAAGTTGCGCGACAGAGACGAGATACAATACATCGAGATTGTCTCCAACAGCATTCAGCCAATTTTCAACTCTAAGTACGTTTTTGAGTTCCTGTCAGTCTATTTGTTCAGGATATCATGAGAAATATTAGTTTTTCTCATTATTTTAGGATACCATTATTTTATTATTTCCATAATTCAGTTATGAACGATTTTTTTTTTTCGCAGAAAAGCATACATACTCCATTAGCACAGATGTAAAGTAAAGTAAAGTAAAGTAACAGCCATTTCAGGCTGGGGCTTTTCGTCCGACTGCCCTGCCAGCGTCGCGGACGTGATCAGTTGTCCTCCAAATGGAGGATCAGAATTCGATCTGATCATTTCGCTCTTTACTTGGCTACTCATTGCCTCGCCCCCTTGAGTGGAGAGGGGTTCACC
The DNA here is from genome assembly GCA_954871275.1 of Leptopterna dolabrata. Taxonomy (NCBI): domain Eukaryota; kingdom Metazoa; phylum Arthropoda; class Insecta; order Hemiptera; family Miridae; genus Leptopterna; species Leptopterna dolabrata. The sequence goes on along the minus strand of OX940984.1, from coordinate 6,359,454 downwards.
CAATTATAGCTACATGGGTCATACTTGGACGTGTCACCACGTGTCAAGGCGGTCACCCATCCAAGTTGTCTCCAACAGCATTCATCCAATTTTCAACTCTAAGTACGTTTTTGAGTTCCTGTCAGTCTATATTTTCAGGATATCATGAGAAATATTAGTTTTTCTCATTATTTTAGGATACCATCATTTTATTATTTCCATAAAATAATTCAGTTATGAACGATTTTTTTTTCGCAGAAAAGCATACGTACTGCATTCGCACAGATGTTAGTGTTGCATCCCATATGCAAAAATATTATCGAGGTATTCCGTCTGAAAGAGAAATTTTAGCCGTGGAAACGTAGCGCAAAATCGTAGTTGAGAAGGAAGACTGTGAGGGGTGACCAGCGAGGTGAATCTGAGTGACATTTTCTGTTACTCCCTGCGCCACACCGTGTGGTACTCCACACATTTTCATCATGCCGAATAGGCGATAGGTATTCAACAAGAAGTAAAAATCTACGGAACACAGCTGATGATACTTTTATTTTTAAGTAAATTATTGTATAATTTTGCATTTTGCGCCAATGACACTAATTTTAACCATGTTGTAGTAGGTATAGATTATGGTGTTTATGGGTGTTAATTTCATTGGTAGGTATTTAATTTGAATTGGCATTTACTGGTACATTGATATTTTATTTAAAAGCATGATTTTGGTTTATTATTTTCAATTATGAACCTTTGGAATCGAGCATGGAAAAAAAAGGTCCCCCCCCCCCCCCACAACCACTCAAATTTTGATGGTTTACGTTTCAAGGTACGTAGAATCCGAAAATCGAACAAAACAATTTCTGTCCGTCCGCCATACATCGTACTTCGCACTTTTCTCAGTTACCATGAACCAACATTAATGAACTTTGGTTTGCAGGTTCCGTTCGGGGTCGAGTTGGCACTCGAAGCTCGGCGTTACTGTCAGACATCCCTAAGGGGTGAAAAATGGGGTTTGAAACGTTCAGAACGCCGTAGCTCGACAACTTTCAATAGAATGGTATGGTTTTTAAATCGATTTTGATCTAAAGAATTTTTTGAGACCACCCAAAGCATTTTACCTTTGCACAGAAAAGCTTCGTCAAAATGATTGTGAATGAAACGGTATGAATCCGGCCCAGATATCATCACTAGGCAGCACATAATTATGATCACGTATGGCTGTATGAAGTCGAATTGGTTGTCTGTGACATTATTTCATTTGAAAAATTATGGCTCTTTCGGATTTTGTTGATATGTACTTTTGCAACATGAACAAACGTTGAAGTATTATTGGGTAAATTATTACACAACCGTTTATTATACTATCTATGCAAAAGGGGCATATATACAGGTGAATTATTTCACAAAGGTTTATTATTTACCCTATGCTTCGTGAATAACTACAAATAATTGATGACTGAATTATTGAATCCCGCGCATTTGTATGAAACTTTAATTCCCGGGGCCGGCTCCAGTACTCGATTTAGGGCTTTCCTGGAGGCAGCTCGAGGGTACTGACCACAGAAAACAGTGATCTACGCAGAAGGCGCATCTATGCAGGTAAATAATAAACCGTTGTGTAATAATTTGCTGCGTTTTGATATCAGTTTAAAAGACCAAAGCTTAGACCTTCCTAGATCCGACACTGCCACAATCCAATGTATTTATGGAGCAGACATATTATTTTTTGCTTCATATTCCCTTGGAGAACGTGGCAGAACTGCCCTCGACGTACCTAATATTTGCCCTTGTGGAAGCCTCGCAGAGATCGGACTCCTCCGTGAAAAGCGGCCCAGTGGACAGCTGACAAGTCGACTGACAAGGCTCCCGTAGTTTTTCCAACAATGTTTTCCGAATTCAGCTCGAGTTTTTCCCTTCTCTCTCTGGAGGAATCGCATTTGTACGGGTTCGTGCCCGCTAATTTTCGACGATTCCAGCTGAAACGGCCAAGCGGGGGTTTGTCGGTCTGTCCGTGGGCTTCCGTCAAGCTCCGATGGGGCTTCGGATGAAAAAGAACGAACGCCCGTCTCCCCACACACAGTACGTACAGATCCGACATCTGACGGAAACCATTTCGACGAGTGTCATCTGCTCATCAATTCGTACCGAAGATAAATGGGCCACTTAAGAAATGAGATTAGACCGACACAGCGCCAAATTGTTGCTCAATAGTTCATCTTATCCGCAAGACTACACACGTTATTTGTCAATAGTAGACCTCATACGGCTGCTATCAGCGCTCTAAAACTGATTTGGAAATGATTATCGACAACCCTCAACCTCCCACCGAATTTGAGCAATATTGGACCATTTTCTCAATGGCGATATCGGAGTTGACGTCAATATACATTCGCGCGTTGTCAAGATGCCGTTGGGTAATCGATGATGTTGGATAATGGGCAATTTCACCTGTTCTTTGGTTTATTATTTTCAATAATGAACCACTGGAATCGAGCATGAAAAAAAAAAAAAATTCTTACCCCCCTCAAAATTTGATGGTTTACGTTTCAAGGTATGTAGAATCCAAAACTGTAATAAAAATATTTCTGTCTGTCCGCCGTACGCCGTACGGGCCACTTTTCTTAGTTACCATGAGACAAAATTGATGAAATTCGGGTTATAGGTTCCGTTCGGGATCTAGTTGGTCCTCGAAGCTCGGCGTCAATGTCAGCCACCTCTAAGGGGTTCAAAATAGGGGTTGAAATTTTCAGAACGCCGTAGCTCGAAAACTTTCGGTAGAAGGGTCTGGTTTTTTTTACGTTATTAAATTTGTCTTGAGCTAAAAAATTTTTTGAGACCACCTGGAGCATTGTACGTCCAGCCGTTCGTGTGCACCAAAAAGCTTCGTCAACACGATCGTGAATCAAACGGTATAAATCCGGCCCGGATATCACCACTACGGTGCACCTGATTATAATCAAGGATGGCTGTATGAAGTCGAGTTGTTTGTTCTGCGATATTATTTCATTTGACAAGTGATGGACTATTGGATTTGGTTGGTAGGTACTTCTGAATCTTAAACAAACGTTGAAGTATTATTGATGGGTAAATTATTACACAATGGCAAATTATTACACAACGGCTCATCTACCCAGAAGTGGCTGGATTTTTTTGATAGGTACTTTCGCAACTTGAACAACCGTTGAAGTATTATTGATGGGTAAATTATTACACAATGGCAAATTATTACACAACGGTAAATTATTACACAATGGCTCAACTACCTAGGAGGGGCTGGATTTTGTTGATAGGTACTTTTGAAACTTGAATAACCGTTGAAGTATTATTGATGGGCAAATTATTACCCAACAGTTCGTTATTATATCTCCGTAGAAGGGGAACCTATACAGGTAAATTATTACACAACGGTTTAGGTAGGTACCTAGTAACGAGTACGGGGTTAGGTACTAACCTACGGAGGGTCTGCGATCTACATAATATGTGTAGAATAGTACATATTATATTATATAGAAGGGTTATCTATACAGAGAGCTGTGATATGTAACAGAAGGGTATTCTGTACAAAATAATAACGTTGTGCAAGGATTTGCATCGTTTTTTAGCGAATTTTCGAAGAAAAGGAAGTTATTGTTCTCGGTCCAAAATTTTTAAAACTCGAATTTCCGAAAGATTTTTATACCAAAATCCGTTTTAGACCATCCTGAATTCACTGCCGAAAGACACCAAAAATTATATATATATATATATATATATATATATATATATATATATATATATATATATATATATATATATATATATATATATATATGTAAGTATGTGTCATTCCAGACGATAACTCTCGAAAGAATTGAGATAAAAAGTTCAAATTTGCACGAAAAATCTGTCTTGGCAATCGACAGGCTAAGTTCGTAGATGGGCAGAATCGGGTCACTCTAAGGGGGAGTTTTGGGGAGTTTTAGGGGGGGGGGGGAAATTACCCATTAATTCCCAAAGTGAAACAGTCTGACAAGTGACACCTCATTTTAAAGGTTTTTGTACGCTGAACACGATGGTGAAATCAGAATTGCGATATCTCATTCCGTTCTCAAACTGGAGCACTTTGAAGATGAAGGAACATGGTTATTTCTTGAGATGTTCTTCCTGGTTCGTCTGCTCTAATCTGATAACGGAATGGGATATCGCAATTCTGACTTCACCATCGTGTTCAGCGTTGGAAAATCTACAAACCGAGGTTTTACTCGGCAAAAAATGGAACAAAAAATTTGTTACGGATATCCCAAACATCACATTTTACATAAAATCAGTTATTTCTTCGAAAATTCGCTCTTATAGCCATGCTGCATGACTGTGGTTTTTTATTTATTTACTCAAATAAAAGGTCTGGGCGAGTGCGTTTCGAAAATGGCCTATACGAGAGGCATCCGATGATCGAAAGTGGGCCATAAACCGGTGGGGAGAAATTGAAATAACGTCACAGGTAAAAGGCCTTCAACCCCCCTCAGCCCTCAGCACCGCTCATTTATGACGTCATTTCGTTTTCTTTCTATCCGTTTGTTGCCCAAGCTACACGGAGTTTTGAGATGAAAACTGGCAGTGGGGGGTTTTTCAAGGGCCCTAAGTCCGATTCCGAGATCGAAAACGAAAAATTCCTGCGCACGGAAATTGTCCGTTGCCACGCCTGCGGTAAACGGTGAAAATATAATATGGAGGCCGCCGTAGAGTACCTACAGATTATTTGACGGACCAGACGATTTAAAAGGTGTCCACATCTACACCAGCTGACATAAAACGACAAAACCTCGGTGTGGAATAAACAAAATACACTGCCAAGGTGATGGCACAGGAGCTTCCTCGTCACAATCAGAGTGACCCATTATTCATTACATAACATTACATAACGTGAAATATACATATTACATAACATTACATTACATAACATTACATGAAATATACATATTACATAACATTACGTCCATTATACATAATTGCGAAAGTTATGCGTGTTTGAAGAATTTCACGTTAGCGCATGCGCAGGGCGAACCGCTGGCTCTATCATGTTGAAATTTATATGGGACCTCAATGGGCCCTACCCGCTTAATCCCTGAGAATTACATTGAAATTGGGTGAAATCTTTGGTTACTACGGCTGTAACAAGGAAATTGAATCTATTTTACGCCAGCGCATGCGCAGAGCGCACCGAGGGTCCGATCATGCTGAAATTCATACTGGAACTCACTAGGCCTAGTCCAAACAACCCTTGAAAATTTGAGCGAAATTGAATCAAAATTGTGAGTTATGCGTGTTTGTTGAATTTAACGTTAGCGCATGCGCAGGGCGTACCGCTGGATCAATCATGTTGAAATTTGTATGGGACCTCAAGGGGCTTTATCCGCACCATCCCTCAAAATTTGAGCTGAATCAATTCAAAATCGTGGAAGTTATGGCTGTAACAAGGAAATGCGGACAGACAGACCCACAGACTCACAGACCCACAGACCGACAGACACGGAACCAAATTTGTTCAGTAGGCTTTGAAACGCAAAATGCACGTGGAAATTTTTATTTCTGAAGACAAAAATTTTTGGCTCACGAAAGTGAACACAAGGCTTCCGCTGCTTCGCAGACTCGGAAGCAAAATAAACCTTTAACTTACCACCAATTTATTTAACACAAAGCTTTTCGCTCAACTTCTGACCATCATCAGGCAGGTGCTCAGAAGTTGAGCGAAAAGCAATGCGTTAAATAAGCTAAGCTGCGTTGTTGGTAAGCTAAAGGTTTATTTTTTGTTTATTCCACATTGCAAGATGGATGAAATTAAATTCGATTAATTAACAAAACTCACGTACGAGACGGGGAGCACAATCTGGTACTTACCTGGAAAAAAAGAAACCAAAATTAGATAGATTTTGAATGGACAAAATATGATAACACTACATGAAATCAGTAGGGCGTAGTTTTGCTGAGCAGATTTTGAGGCGAAGACGTCGCTGCCAAGGAGGGAGGGGGGGAGTAAAATGAGTATTTGGGTTTTTTTGAATCATCTGTCAAGGTAGTTCTTGGCAGCGTTCAAAGATATAAACAGTAAACCGATATGGAGGGCCACTTAGGGATATGGGCTTCGCAAGATGCCACTGCTGATTCTGTCACTGGCTCTCACATTCGTCAGTTTTTCTTCTTCTTTCGATTGATTTGTTTCCATATGATCCAATTTTAGGAAAAAGCAACACGAGAGTAGTTTCAATCAGTCGCCACATTCTGCTGTCGCCGCCATTCTACCACCCCACTCCACTCATGTTATTTCTCCCGACAGCCTAAACCTAAAGATTGAACGATCTTTCCACAACGGATTGTGCTGAGTAGTTTCGCCACACAAAGCGCTCCTCCGCTGTAACACCAGTCAGACGAACAGACACTTCAGAAAAAACGCTGCATTGCCACATGTGTTTATTATTCTATTGGACACACCTACAGAAATGTTGGCTGTTCATTTATTGTTTCTTTCATGTGCGATAATTGAAATAGCTATTTTTGATGGTTTTCACCAACTTTGGTCCCCAAAAACACTAATTCGGCTCCTTTTTTTTTAAACAAATCGTCATTCATTGTCTTAATTCACCTGCTGATGCTACTAATAGTGTTATTATACAAATTTATGGTGATTTCAGCCAATTTCTCAGGTTATTGACTCATAAAAAATGAACTTTGAGAGATGACCCTTCGTTACAACCTCAATTCTTCACTCTTCGGTCCAAAATCAACTTCATATTCGGTCTTCTCGACCTAAAAAACATGGAAAACGATAACTCACAAGCTCGTGTTCACTAAAACCTCAAAAAACCTCGAAAACCCATATTTTTACACACATTTTCCCCCCATAACATCCCTGGTTGTATTCCGATCGGGCTGCCGAGTTTCGGGGCACAACTAGGACCCAAATGTGTTCTAAAATTTGGGACCAAACCGTTTGAGGAAGAATGATGAATTTATACCAAAATTTAACGTAGATTTAAGGCTGAAACTTCGTAAGAACCTCCCAAAGTCGACTTCATATTCGGTCTCGTCGTCCTAAAAAACTGGGAAAACGATACCTCACAAGCTCAAGTGACTAAAACACAAAAAGTACCTATTCTTATACCCATTTTTCACACATAACACCCTGGATATTCCGATCGGGCTGCAATGTTTCCGGACACAACTAGGGCCCAAATGGAGCCTGTGTGCGAAAGAACGAACTTTTTAGACCGAAAATAAAGTAGATGTGGATGATACGGCGTACGGACATTGAATTTTGGTTTATTATTCTGTGAATAATACACCTGTGTATTCGCTCAGCAAAAAATGTTTATAACACCCCCTCAAAAATTTTTCTTTTAAGTTTCAAGGTGCGTAGATTCCAAAAATTCAATGTCCGTCCGCCGTATCACGCATAACTACTTCAATTTCGGTCAGAAAAATTCGTTCCTTCGCAATCAGGCTCCATTTGGGCCCTAGTTGTGTCCCGAAACTTTTCAGCCCGATCGGAATATACCCAGGGGTGTTATGAGTGAAAATGTGCATAAAAATAGGTACTTATTGCGTTTTAGTAAAATGAGCTTTTGAGGTACCGTTTTCCATTTTTTGCTTCCGAGTCTGCGAAGCAGCGGAAGCCTTGTGTTCACTTTCGTGAGCCAAAAAATTTTTGTCTTCAGAAATCAAAATTTCCACTTGCATTTTGCGTTTCAAAGCCTAATGAACAAATTTGGTTCCGTGTCTGTCGGTCTGTGAGTCTGTGAGTCTGTGAATCTGTGAGTCTGTGAGTCTGTGAGTCTGTGAGTCTGTGAGTCTGTCCGCATTTCCTTGTTACAGCCATAACTTCCACGATTTTGAATTGATTCAGCTCAAATTTTGAGGGATGGTGCGGATAAGGCCCCTTGAGGTCCCATACAAATTTCAACATGATTGATCCAGCGGTACGCCCTGCGCATGCGCTAACGTTAAATTCAACAAACACGCATAACTTTCACAATTTTGATTCAATTTCGCTCAAATTTTCAAGAGTTGTTTGGACAAGGCCTAGTGAGTTCCAGTATGAATTTCAGCATGATCGGACCCTCGGTGCGCTCTGCGCATGCGCTGGCGTGAAATAGATTCAATTTCCTTGTTACAGCCGTAGTAACCAAAGATTTCACCCAATTTCAATGTAATTCTCAGGGATTAAGCGGGTAGGGCCCATTGAGGTCCCATATAAATTTCAACATGATAGAGCCAGCGGTTCGCCCTGCGCATGCGCTCTGTCTGTCTGTCTGTCCTTCTATGCACGGCCAAACGGCTCGACGGATATCAACCAAATTTGGCACGAATATCCAGTAGGCTCCCAAGTTGTGCAACGTCGCATTTTCAATTCCCTGACCATAGCGGAACTATGGTCGACCATGGTCAACTCCTGAATGACTTGATGGATATCGACCAAATTTGGCACGAATATCCAGTAGGCTCCCAAGTTGTGCAACGTCGCATTTTTAATTCCCTGACCATAGCGGAACTATGGTCGACCATGGTCAACTTCGTTAATTGAAATGGTAACCCCTATTTTTTATCGCGTATTCGTAATCTACGTGAAATTCTATCTACGATCGACCCTTCGGACTACCCCCGCGGTCGACCATAGCGCATCCATGGGCCCCTCCATGGTCGAATCCCGAATTGCTCAACGGATATCGACCAAATTTGGCACGAATATCCAGTAGGCTCCCAAGTTGTGCAACGTCGCATTTTTAATTCCCTGACCATAGCGGAACTATGGTCGACCATGGTCAACTTCGTTAATTGAAATGGTAACCCCTATTTTTTATCGCGTATTCGTAATCTACGTGAAATTCTATCTACCATCGACCCTTCGGACTACCCCCGCGGTCGACCATAGCGCATCCATGGGCCCCTCCATGGTCGAATCCCGAATTGCTCAACGGATATCGACCAAATTTGGCACGAATATCCAGTAGCCTCCCAAGTTGAACGTAGGCGCATTTTTAATTCCCTGACCATAGCGGAACTATGGTCGACCATGGTCAACTCCTGAATGGCTTGACGGATATCGACCAAATTTGGCACGAGTATCCAGTAGGCTCCCAAGTTGTGCAACGTCGCATTTTTAATTCCCTGACCATAGCGGAACTATGGTCGACTTCGTTAATTGAAATGGTAACCCCTATTTTTTATCGCGTATTCGTAATCTACGTGAAATTCTATCTACGATCGACCCTTCGGACTACCCCTGCGGTCGACCTTAGCGCATCCATGGGCCCCTCCATGGTCGAATCCCGAATTGCTCAACGGATATCGACCAAATTTGGCACCAATATCCGGTAGCCTCCCAAGTTGAACGTAGGCGCATTTTTAATTCCCTGACCATAGCGGAAATATGGTCGACCATGGTCAACTCCTGAATGGCTTGACGGATTTTGATAAAATTGGGCACAAATACCCGGTAGGGTATGGGATTTTGCCGTCGTTTGTTGGTTCCACGATACTGCGTACAGGGAATCTCGGATAGCGAGCGAAGCGAGCGGTCAGGCTAGTTATGTATAATGGACGTAATGTATTATGGAAGTCATGTTATGTATAATATGTATATTTCATGTAATGTTATGTTATGTAATGTAATGGTATGTAATATGTATATTTAACGTTATGTAATGTTATGTAATGTAATGTAATGTAATGTAATGTTTTGTTATTTTGCTTCTGTCTGTTCTATTTTATAATGGGTCACTCTGATTGTGACGAGGAAGCTCCTGTGCCATCACCTTGGCAGTGTATTTTTTTTAAATAGGACGAGAACACCGAATATGAAGTCGATTTTGACCAAAGAGTGGAAAATTGAGGTTTTAACGAAGTTTCAGCCTTTTATTTACTTTAAATTTTGGCCTAAAATCGTCGTTCTTCCGCACACAGTTTGGGTCCCCATTTGAGAACACATTTGGGTCCTAGTTGTGCTCCGAAACACGACAGCCCGATCGGCATACACCCAGGGGTGTTATGGGAGAAAAATGGGTGTAAAAATAGGGGTTTTAGAGGGATTTTTGAGGTTTTAGTGAACATGAGCTTGTGAGGTATCGTTTTACACGTTTTTTAGGGGGAGAAGACCGAATATTAAGTTGATTTTGACCGAAGAGTGAAGAACTGAGATTGTAACGAAGGTTAAGCTCCCGAAATTTTTTTTTTATTAGTCAAAAACATGGGAAATAAATTGTCATAAATCACCATAAATTTGAATAACACTAGAAGTAGTATCAAGATGTGAATCAAGACAATTAAATGGTACTATCAACGATCAAAATTACTCTGATAAAAAAATGCCGAGCCTAATTCGTGTTTTTGGGGACCAAAATTGGTGGAAACCACCAAAAATAGCCATTTCAATAATTGCACATGAAAGAAACAATAAATCAACAGCCAAAAATTCTGCACGCATGTCCAATAGAATAATAAACCCATGTGACAAGGACTTTGCAGGGTTTTTGGAATCTGCGCACCTTGAAACGTAAAAGAAAAAAATTTGAGGGGGTATTCCAAGAATTTTTTGCTGAGCGAATACACAGGTGTGTTCGAATACACAGAATAATAAACCAAAACAGCTGTTGGAGCGCAGGCGGGGTAACTGGATTTGTTTTGGGATTTGTTTGAATCTTTCTTCCCGGACCAGCAGAGAAAACCAAGCACACGCGGGCCTAAGCTCAGTAGGTCAACCCGCTGAGGGGAGTTTCCTCCTCGTGATCCAATCTTCGAAAAAGGAAAACACCGGTGTTTCCCGAGTCAGGACGCTGCGGAGGAGGTCCGGTGGCAACGGCTTCGCCTCTGAATTGATTTGACTCGTGGAAGTTACAAATACCTCGGAAACCAAAAACCCCCGGGCCGGTCTCAGACCCCTCTTCAACACCCAGCACTTCCATCGTCCTCTTCCACCTGCAATTACGTACCACGGGTCGGGACAGGCGGAGTTCTCCGGTACCGTGTGGGAAAACGCCAGCTGTGCCCACATCTCGGGTCCGTATCCCACTTTTGGTTTATTGATCTGTGAAAAACACACCTATGTACTCGCTCAGCAAAAAGGTTTTATAACATCCCCTCAAAAATTTTTTCTTTTACGTTTCCAGGTGGGTGGATTCCAAAAACGCTGCAAAGTCCTTGTCACATGGGTTTATTATTCTACTGGACATACCTACAGAAATGTTGGCTGTTCATTTATTGTTTATTTCATGTGAAATCATTGAAATAGCTATTTCTTATGGTTTCCACCGTTTTTGGCCCCTAAAACACGAATTAGGTAGGTACGCTCCTATTTTTTTTTTTTTTTCAATTTATCTTTGATCATTGGTAGTGCCATTTAACCGTCATGATCCACGTGTTGATACTACCTCCAGTGTTATTATACAAACTGATGGTGATTTCAGACGATTTTCCAGGTTTTTCACTCATAAAAAATCAATTTCTGGAGCTGAACATCTGATAGAACCCAAATTTTCCACTCGTCGGTCAAAATCGACTTCATATTCGGTCTTCTCATCCCCAAAAACATGGAAAACGATATCTCAGAAGCTCATGTTACCAACATCTTGCTAAAACGCAAAAAGTACCTATTTTTACACACATTTTCACTCATAACATCCCTGGGTATATTCCGATCGGGCTGAAAAGTTTCGGGACACAACTAGGGCCCAAATGGAGCATGTGTGCGAAAGAACGAATTTTTTAGACCGAAAATGAGGCCTGTACACGTGATACGGCGTACGGCGGACGGACATTGCATTTTGGTTTATTATTCTGTGAATAATACACCTATGTATTCGCTCAGCAAAACATTTTTATAACACCCCCTCAATATTTTTTCTTTTCCGTTTCAAGGTACGTAGATTCCAAAAATGCAATGTCCGTCCGCCGTACGCCGTCCGCCGTATCACGTGTACAGGCTTCATTTTCGGTCTAAAAAATTCGTTCTTTCGCACACATGCTCCATTTGGGCCCTAGTTGTGTCCCGAAACTTTTCAGCCCGATCGGAATATGCCCAGGGGTGTTATGAGTGAAAATGTGTGTAAAAATAGGTACTTTTCGCGTTTTAGCAACATGTTGGTAACATGAGCTTTTAAGGTACCTATCGTTTTTCATGTTTTTGAGGACGAGAAGACCGAATATGAAGTCGATTTTGACCAAAGAATAGATAATTGAGGTTCTACCAGATGTTCAGCTCCCGAAATTGATTTTTTTTCAAGTCAAAAACCTGGGAAATCGTCTGAAATCACCATCAATTTGTAGAATAACACTGGAAAAGATGTCAACAGGTGGATCAAGACGATTAAATGGTACTATCAATAATCGAAGATAATTTATTTAAAAAAAAAAAAAAAAAAGAGGAGCTTCCCTTATTCGTGTTTTGGTGGCTACAATTGGTGGAAACCACCAGAGATAGCTATTTCAATTATTTTATATGAAAGAAACAATAAATGAACAGCCAACATTTCTGTAGGTATATCCAATAGAATAATAAACCCATGTGACAAGGACTTTGCAGCGTTTTTGGAATTTAATCACCTTGAAACGGAAAAGAAAAAAGTTTGAGGGGGTTATACAAATTTTTTGCTGAGCGAATACATAGGTGTATTATTCACAGAATAATAAACCAAAATGCAATGTCCGTTCGCCGTACGCCATATCATCCACATCTACTTCAATTTCGGCCTACAAAAAAATTCGTTCTTTCGCACACAGGTTCCATTTGGGCCCTAGTTGTGTCCCGAAACTTTCCAGCCCGATCGAAATATACCCAGGGGTGTTACGAGTGATAAGGGGGTAAAAATGGTTTTAACCTGACCCTTCAGGTTTTTGCGATGGGACCCCCCGCCGAAAAACGACAGGAAAAAGTGAGACCAAATAGTGAGACCAAATTGTGAGACCAAATTGTGAGACAAAAGTAGCGCGTATTTTATAAAGTTGCTCCTAAAGCTAATTTATATGCTATTCACTCTACGAAGCTGTAATTTGGGATGTGGGCACCTTAGGACTTTAACTTGACACTGCCCAGGCCCCGGATCAGCTGAGTGGCTCCTAAAGCTAATTTATATAATACAGCGAGGGGGACAAAAACCTGAAGGGTCAGGTACACCACATTTTAGCCGTCAGGCTTTAAGCGGAAGTCATCCGGGGGTGCAGGGGGCGAAGCCCCCGCCGAGGCGCGCAGCGCCGAGTTTTCTTCAGTTTTAGTAATATGAGCTTGTGAGGTATTGTTTCCCATATTTTTCAGGAGAAGGAGACCGAAAATGAAGTCCATTTTGACCAGAGTGGAAAATCGAGGTTCTAACGAAGTTTCAGCCTTTTATTTACTTTAAATTTTGGTCTAAAATCGTCGTTACTCCGCACACAGTTTGGGTCCCCATTTGAGAACACATTTGGGTCCTAGTTGTGCTCCGAAGCTCGGCAGCCCTGATCGGAATACACCCAGGGGCGTTAGGGGTGAAAATTGGGTTTTCCGAGGTTTCCATGTGTTTTCCATGTTTTTTTAGGGGAAGAAGACGGAATATGAAGTGGATTTTGACGAAACAGTGAAGAATTGAGGTTGTAACGAAGGTTCAGCTCCCAAAATTCATTTTTTATGAGTCAAAAACCTGGGAAATTTTCCGAAATCACCATAAACTTAATAATAACAGGAAGTGGTTTCAACAGGTTAATCAAGATAATTAAATGGCTCTATTGATGATCAAAGTTAACTTGCCAAAATGGGAGCCTAATTCTGTTTTTGGGGACCAAAATTGGTGGGCCACCAAAAATAGCTATTTCAATTATTGCACATGAAAGAAACAATAAATAATGAACAGCCATAATTTCTGTGTTTATGTCCAATAGAATAATAAACCCATGTGACAAGGACTTTGCAGCGTTTTTACAGCTTCACACGCGGAGACGTGGAGACTTTCACGTGCTTCTATCACAAACGGCAATAATGACAACAACCTCCAGGCCGCCAGGACACTTTAGCCCCTCGGATGCCCGTGGGATTTGAAATTATGAACCCGTTTTTCACAAGACAAGCGACTCGCCAGTGAGAAAATTATGCTGAGGTTAGAAATGGTTAAAACGAGTGAGCCTGTCTAATCTCCCAACGTAATTACTAGGTATGTGGTTAAAGAGAAGTGATACAGACTGCAAATGTCTTCTCTGAGGGATGGAATTACGTCTAGCCGCCGAGGGGAGTGCGTCCCCCTTCACTTCTAGTTTGCTGTTGCTAACTGCCATTTGTGGCGTAAGAGGAGGCCTTGGTCGCCCCGTCGTGACCTTAGTTCCCCGTCGACATGTGCAGCTTGATTAATGTCAGCCCTTTCCAGGCCCGCCAGCCGCATAACACGGGGTATCACATTCATTACGGCTTTTGCATCTCATACGCCACCGACGTCCACATCTGCTCAGACAGTGTTGAGAACGGAGGCCGCTCTTCATGGCCTTTTAACGGTGTTCCGTCTGGCAACATCAACTGACTCCCGTTAATGAAGAAGGCGCTTCGTGGTGGATGGGGGGGGGGGGGTTATGCCCATGGGTGACAAAATCGGTTTATATTATTTTTAAATTCAAGTAGATGCCAATCTAAGAATTTTGACACCAACCGCGATCTCCTATGATGAATAGTTCTTTTTCTACGATTTTTCAAAGATTCCAACTGCTGCTGGAATCTTTGAAAAAACGCTGCAAAGTCCTTGTCAAATGGGTTTATTTTTCTACTGGGCGTAAGTGCAGAAATTTTGGCTGTTCATTTATTGCTTTCATGCGCAATTAATTATTGAAATGGATATTTTTGATGGGTTCCACCAATTTTGGCCCCCCAAAACACAAATTAAACTCGGCTTTTTTTAACAGATTATTTTTGATCATTGATAGTACCATTTAATTGTCTTGATTCACCTGCTGATACTACTTCTAGTGTTATTGTACAAATGTATGGTGATTTCAAATTTTCCAGGTTTTTGATTCATAAAAAACTAATTTCGGGAACTTGACCTTCGCTACAACCTCAGCTTTTCACTCTTCGGTCCAAAATCAACTTAATATTCGGTATTCTCGCCCTAAAAAACATGGAAAACGATATCTCACAAGCTCATGTTCACTAAAACCTCAAAAACCAATATTTTTACACCCATTTTTCTCCCATAACACCCCTGGGTGTACGCCGATCGGGCTGCCGAGTTTCGGAGCACAACTAGGACCCAAATGTGTTCCCAAAAGGGGAACCGAACTGTGTGCGGGAGAACGCCGGTTTTTGATCAAAATTAAAGTAAATTTAAGGCTGAAACTTCGTTAGAACCTAAATTTTCCAATCTTTGGTCAAAATCGACTTCATATTCGGTCTTCTGGTCCCAAAAACATGGAAAATGATACCTCAAAAGCTCATGTTACTAAAACATGAAAAATGCCTACTTTTACACCCGTTTTTCACCCATAACACCCCTGGGCGTATCGATCGGGCTGCAAAGTTTCGGGACACAACTAGGACCCAAATGGAAGCTGTGTGCGAAAGAACGAATTTTTTAGACCCAAAATGAAGCCGGCATGCATGATACGGCGGACGGACATTGCATTTTTGGAATCTACGCACCTGGAAACGGAAAAGAAAAAATTTTGAGGGGGTGTTATAAAACTTTTTGCTGAGCGAATACAGCGAGTATTGGTTGCTCTTAAGGAGTCTTTTGCCTGCACCCCAGGGAATGGACCACAGCTGTCGGAGAAAGGGTAGGAGAGAGAGAGAGAGAGAGAGAGGTCACAAGTCGAGGGTCGATCGGTCGAATGAGGAGCTGAGCCAGAAGGGCTGCTTATAAGGGCCCCTTTCCACCCGTCCCCCGCCCAGAAACGGCCGTTATGACCGTTGAAGGGCGATGGCAGTTAGACGGAAGGGACCCTTCTCTTACTTTCCCCTGGCGTTGCCCAGCTCGTCGTTCCCTTCGTTTATTTGGTTAAATCGCTTAGTATTACATAGGGGTGGTTTATGTAGAGATTTGGGAGGAACTCTGACATCCAGCTTGAGGTTGAAACTACAAATTCTATTTCGTGTCAGGTTTTCATGTTATCAAGGTTATTGTGTAAGTTGAGACTGTAATCCTCTGTTGGTACCCGGCTCCAGAACGCAGCTTGCAGGTATGTATTTCTGTTTATATTAAGCCCACAGGTCGTCGACCCATACATTTAGGGATAGGCTTCGTATTTCACATATTTACATATTTCTTTTCCAGGCTATGTATCCATGAATTTCAACTAGATGTGTTCATACTGAAACTTTTTTGAACCGGTTTAACACATTTCAATTTCACGTATTTCGCTATTAATATACATTTTCAAATATTTCATTGATTGAAACACAAATCTTCAAATATTTCATTAAACGAGACATCTATTTTTCAATTCCAACTGTTTTTCAAAGTTTTGAAGAGCTGTCATTTGTGGAAGGTTGTAGGGAGCTGTGTGTTGTACGAAATTATGGCAAATATACAAACCTCAAAAGATGGAGAAAAAAAAAATTGAAGTTTCCGCAGTGGGAACTCGCTCCTTCATTGGACGTCCGCCTCCTGCTAAGAAACTACTTTGCCCGTTCGCGTTCTCATCGATGGGAAAACCTGATGGAAAAATCCTCAAGGGCACAATAGTCGTTCTCATTGGACTGTGCACAGTGGAGGGGAAGGTAGGGGGGGGGGGGGGGGTATAGTAGTTGGAATGTCGCGCACGTGCCTCTCCTACGGAGCCCCCAACTATTGCACAAGTGCCGGCCAAGGTCGTCTGGGACCGTCTTTTCCTCCGGCAGTCTCTCCCGGTCTGGGATCCGAACTGTTTTTTTTTTTCTCTCGACGACTAGACGAGGGAGAGATGAGGCGATGGAGGAAGAGAACGGTTCTGAAAAGGAGCGATGAGTACGAACTGGTGGAACGGGGGGGATCAACTGAACGGGGCCTATCCAGGGCTAAATGAGCTGTTCTACAAACGCAGGTCTTGAACACCATGAGATGCTACCAAGCTAAAATTTTACAGTTTTGATGCACATCAAGTGAAATTTTATTTATTTAGAAAAAATTCCCTACATTCTGGTAGTGAGGAAGCAAAAGTTCCAATCATGCAGTATGGCTATAAGAGCAAATTTTCAAAGAAATATTCGTGCTACTGCATAAAAAGATGATACAGCGAGAAACCATACCACTCTCGTAAAATTACCTATATAATTTTTTCGTGATTTTGGTGTACCCTAAATACTAGTGTTGTGAGCCGGTGGGTTGGATTACGACATGGCGGGTGAGTTGGATGAAGTTGGTTGAGGTTTGGATGAAGGATGTGTTCCGTAGGAATCTTTTGCTAACGCCCCGCGGTTTTCACCACAGCAAGTGCTAGAGGTAATGGCCTGGAAGGTGGAGGCGGCTAGTACCCAGCAGTTTTCACCACAGCAGACGCCGATAGGAAGAAGGAGTATTCAAGAGGGAGCACCCCGCGGTTTTCACCACAGCAGGTGCAAGGATGGGTCGGGGAGAGAGAGGTCGGTAGAGAGAAGTCGCAAGTAGGAGAGTGGTCGGTCAAATGCTCTGGGCTAGCAGGGCTGCTTATAAAGGCCCCTTTCCACCCGTCCCCTGGCCATTAACTGCCGTTATGACCGTTGAGGGGCGATGGGAGTTAACGGAACAGCAGTACGAAAACCCTGTTACAGCAGCGGAAGAAATTCGTTCGTTATTTCCTGACGTCAACAAACTCATATCGTCTGGGAAAAACTTGTTCCTCAAAACCTTCTGTCGTGTCCAGCTTTATCGCGAACGCTTGCCTGAAGTTCCCCTGCCTTCTAAACCTGTAACAACTCGTTGGGGCTCCTGATTATCAACAGTTTGAAGAAATTCGTGAGGTAGTTCGTGAACTCGAAGACGACGGATGTGATTTCTGACGAATGACAAAATAATTCGAGTTGAATTCAACATTTTATTTCATTTTCATTTCATTTCAATATTTTTGACAAATACACTTTTTGTGTGCACATTTCTTTGATTTATAGAGCATATTTCTCGATTTTTTTAAAGTGCATACTTAGTTATGCATATTTGGCAGTTTTTAGGGCATGTAAATCCCAACTATGCTTATGAGCCTTCCTAGGTAAATTTGACATTTCTCAAGTCCTATCTGGTTGAACCATCCCAAGGAATGAACTCCGTGTAAGAACTACATGGTCCGAAGTTCGAACCGATTCCAGACCAAGTTGTTCTGTGCTTCTTACACGAAGTTCGTCTTTTTCTTAGTTGGCCCGAAGTTGGTTGTCGGAATGCCGACTGGGGTCGAGAGCAGAGGATCGATGACAGGCTGAGCTTTTATCGCCGCCTTCTGCCCCAAAAGGCCACTCGGGAGAGACTGCTGTATTAAGGAATGTCGGAACGGGTGTGATTGCGTTCTCGCTCTCTGCGACAAAGTAACGCTTCGCACGGGCCGCTTGGTCGGAGCAGGTGGTTTCCTGCCTTTGGCGGTCAAGAACGGAAAATACCAAGCGAATCGGCAATTCCCCGTTGACGCGACGTCCAGGGCGGTTTTTGATAGGAGCGAGACATCCCAATTTTGAAACAGTACCGCGTAAAACTAGCAGGTTTTTGCACTGTGTGGTGCCACTGCCGGCGCTGTGGCGCCACACAAAAACCAGAGTGATTTCAAATTGTCTAACCTCTAACAAGCCATAGGACCCATTCAGAAAGTCGATTTTGGCTGAACAAAGACACAAACGGACATACAAAAAGTGTGGCCGATGCCAATCGAGTAAATTAGGTAAACCAAATAATAATAATAATAATAATAATAATAATAATAATAATAATAATAATAAAATCCCTTTATTGAGCAGAGACAGCTTGTTGTGTCCGTAGATGTACACCAGAATAACATGGTTGTATGAACACAATAAGAAACGCTGCGAAGTCCTTGTCACATGGGTTTATTATTCCCGACTAAATAATGCAAGAATAGGACCTCTGTGAAGAGACCCACTAACCTAATTTGACGGTTTTAAAAACTCCAATTAGGTTGCAATTTCTGACAAATTATTTTCGATCAGCGAAACTGTCACTGAACTGTCTTGATTCAGCTGTTAATACTACCCCCTGTGTTATTATACGAATTTCTGACTAGAGCCATTTTCACAGATTTTTGACCCAAAATTCGTTAGAACCCCAGTCCCTTCGCTCAGTGGTCAAAATCAACTTCATATTCGGTCTCCTCACCCTAAAAAAAACATGGAAAACGATACCTCACAAGCCGAAGTTCACCAAAACCTCAAAAATACACAATTTTGCACCCATTTATCACCCATAACACCCCTGGGTATATGATACGGCGGACACCGTCTGCGAATACCTACATATTCGCTCAGGTATTCGTACACCAATGTATTAAGCTGTATGATGCATATCTACTTTATTTTCGGTCTAAAAAATTCGTCCTTTCGCTCACTAGCTCCATTTGGGTCCTAATTGTTTCCCGAAACTTTGCAGCCCGATCGGAATATACCCAGGGGTGTTATGGGTGAAAAAAGGGGGGAAAAGTGGAGTTTTTTGGTGTTAAAGGTAGCCACACACGTACAGGCCGAGCTTTGAGGACTGGACCCAAGGCCTAGGCCTTGGGGTTAGGCCTGAACAGTCCTTGCCCGCACACGCGAGGAATTTTTCCTTCAGTTCAGTTCGTGACAGCAATGGAGGAGGATATGTTGTTGGCAGTAATGACCTGCTTAATTGCAAAAAATTACATTTCGAAAAAGAAGAACATAAGAAAGAAACAGAAAGAAGGATTGGGCTCGGTTTCTTTCAATTTTGAAAGCAATAGAGCAATAAGCTGCTTGCTTCTTCGTTCTGTCATGGTATTCTTTACTCTCCACTTTCCATAAACAAGGCTCATTTTCGTATATAGTGAGAAACTGTTCCACATTCTCGCGATCCGACATAGTCGAAACAAGAAAAACATGTGACCGACGCGCGAACACTTCAAAAACTCCAAGCAGACTGAAGGAAACGGCACACGTGAGGGAGCGGCCTGTACAGTCCCGGCCTCTGAGCGGCCTGTACAGTCCCGGCCTCAGAGGCCGTCCTAATGGTTTTGCGATTCGTCCGTTTTGGCCTGTACAGGCCGTTCGGTGGCCTCGAGGTCACGACACTCACGTGAAGGAAATCCTCAAGGCCTGGACTGTTCAGTCCAAACCTTGAGGAAATCCTGCACGTGTGTGAGCACCTTTGTAACATGAGCTTGTGAGGCATTGTTTTCCATGTATTTTAGGGCGAGGAGACCGAATATGAAGTCGGTTTTGATGACCAAAGAGTGGAAAATTGAGGTTCTAACGAAGTTTCGGCCACAAATTTACGTTAAATTTTATTCTAAAACCGTTGTTCTTCCGCAATCAGTTTGGGTCCTCATTTGGGAACACATGTCGGCCCTAGCTGTGCTCCGAAGCATGTTCCGTGAGGCATTTCATTCCACGTAACATATTATGAAGTACGGAAATATAGCGCGTAAATATATTCAACAGTAAATTATTGAGGCATTTAAAACCAACCGAATGAGGAAATTTGTGGAAACCCGACCGAAGAATTACAGCTACAACCCCACCTTTCTTACTTGACAAAAGGAAATGAAACACGAAAAAACTCGTCTCTCGACGGTTAACGTTCTTCTCAAACATTTTGTTTTCCGGATCGTTGACGAAGGAATTTTGTGACTCCTAACCCGCCTTCAGCTATAAAAGCAAATCACCTAATGAAGCTTCTCGTCTATATATTGAAGTTTATTTTTATACTAGACGGCGGGACGTAGGGTTATTGTTGAGTGAAGACGAAATTATATTCTGGCACGAATGTAAGACCGCGTGGCCAGTTATGTTTACCGCCGGTTTACAAAGGCGGAAAATTCCTTCGGGCCCATCCAAATGCAGTGGGCGAAAAATGCTTCTTGACTGCTCGTTTACACGACGTGAAAGGAGGTCAAGAATGCAGGTTCGGTGTATTTCGCTCTAACTGCAGGTACGAGCACACAAACACTCAACACGTACATGGAGCACTTCACGGGGGAAAAGGCTGTAAGTAAACTGTTTTTGAAATTTAAAAAAATGCAATTTAATGTTTAAAACTATAAAACGCGTTGCTGTGCGTTTGAAAAAACTCTGTTTTTTAACACATGGCAACAATTATAATTATATTATATGAAAGGTAAAAACGCTGCAAAGTCCTTGTCAAACGGGTTTATTATTCTATTGCACCTACACGTACAGAAATTTTGGCTGTACATTTACTGTTTCTCTCAAATGTCTAATAATTGAAATAGCTATTTTTGGTGGTTTACACCAATTTTGGCCCCCCAGAAACACGGATTAGGCTCCAATTTTCTACATATCATCTTTGATTATTGACAGTGCCACTTAATTGCCTTGATTCACCTATTGATACTACTTTTAGAGTTACTTTACAAATTTATGGTGATTTCAGACAATTTCCCAGGTTTTTGACTCACAAAAAATTAATTTTGGGAGCTAAATCTTCGACACAACCTCAATTCTTCACTCTTAGGACAAAATCAATTTAATATTCGGTCTTCCCACCCTAAATAAACATGGAATACCTCACAAGCTCATGTTCAATAAAAACTCGAAAAATCCTATTTTAGCGTGAAAGTCACGTGAAATTAGGACTTGTACCAGCAAGATTACTATGTCTGACTGCAAGATTGATTAAATTTAACACAATAATATTAATTTTAGGGCATTTTGGTTTCATTTTTTTCTATTTCGTATTTTGCTTCCTCACCACCGAAGGCAGGAGAGCCTTGAATTCGTGATTGAGTAAAAAAATTATGTCCTCCAAAATGAAAATATTTACTACCATTTTGCGTTTCAGACATCGAGGAAAATTTTTGGTTCCGTGTCTGTCTGGGGTAATTCCTTGTAACGCCCATAACTTCCCGAAATAATGGTCGAAATGGGCTGAAATTTGGAGGGTAGGTGCGGGTTGGGTCACAGATGGTCCCATACTAGAATCATTGAAAAAGTACGGTAACTTTCGTCTGCTCATGCGCAAACGTGAAATATTTTGCAAGGCCCATAACTACCTTAAATATCGTTTTGAGTTCAAAATTGGTGGGCCGATCAGGAATAATACTTGGATAGTTTCATAAGAATTTCACTGAAAACGTACAGTAACATTCGTCTGCGCATCCGCGAACATGAAATTTTGACCATTTCCTTGTAACGCTTCTAGCTACGCGAAAAATAGTCGTAGAGAGCTGAAATTTAGAGGGTACACGCGGGTTGGATCGCAGATGGTCCCGGGTCAAAACGGACCTACCAAGTGATTCCTACGTTCATGTGATTCAAGTGACGAAGCTATACTGCCCACTCGAATTGGCAGATTTTATTCTTTTTCAATTTCCTATTCTTATTTTTGGTTTATTATTTTCAATAATGAACCATTGGAATCTAGCATGAAAAAAAAAAAAAAAAAATTCTAACCCCCCCTCAAATTTTGATGGTTTACGTTTCAAGGTATGTAGAATCCGAAAATGCAATAAAAATATTTCTGTCTGTCCGCCGTACGCCGTACGGGCCACTTTTCTTAGTTAACATGAAAGAAAATTGATGAAATTCGGGTTATAGGTTCCGTTCGGGGTCTAGTTGGTCCTCTAAGCTCGGCGTCAGTGTCAGTCATCTCTAAGGGGTTCAAAATAGGGGTTGAAATTTTCAGAACGCCGTAGCTCGAAAACTTTCGATAGAAGGGTATGGTTTTTTTTTACGTTATTAAATTTGTCTTGAGCTAAAAAATTTTTTGAGACCACCCGGAGCATTGTACGTCCAGCCGTTCGTGTGCACCAAAAAGCTTCGTCAACACGATCGTGAATCAAACGGCATAAATCCGGCCCGGATATCATCACTAGGGAGCACCTGATTATAATCAAGGATGGCTGTATGAAGTCGAGTTGGTTGTTCAGTGATGTTATTTCATTTGACAAGTGATGGACTATTGGATTTTGTTGGTAGGTACTTGTGAAACTTGAACAAACTTTGAAGTATTATTGATGGGTAAATTATCAAACAACAGTAAATTATTAAACAACGGCAAATTATTACACAGTGGTAAATTAGTACATAACGGTAAATTATTACACAACGGTAAATTATTACAAAACGGTAAATTATTACACAACGGTTCATCTACCAAGAATGTGCTGGATTTTGTTGATTGGTACTTTTGCAACTTGAACAACCGTTGAAGTATTATTGATGGGCAAGTTATTACACAACGGTTCAATGTACTTGACCACGAGGGTAGGTACTGACCACAGAAAACAGTGATCTACGCAGAAGGGGCATCTATTTCACTCCACATCAACAATTTTCCTTCAGAACTGCAATATTTGCGATTCTTTGTGCCATTTAAGTTACTGTTTGTCATGGACAGAATTATTTTAGCAATATTTAATTAACTCGTGATTTAGGTAGGTACCTAGTAACGAGTACGGGGTTAGGTACTAACCTACGGAGGGTCTGCGATCTAAATAATATGTATAGAGTAGTATATATTATAGGTATTATATAGGTAGGCCGGTTATCTATACAGAGAGCTGTGATCCGTAACAGAAGGGTGTTCTGTACAAAATAATAAACCGTTGTGCAGGGAGTAGCAGCGTTTTTATTATTTCTTATTGTTATTCATCCAGCAAAAAATTGTCAGAACGCGTTCAGACAGACAGTGGGTTCGGAACGGTTCTCACCGGAAAGCAGTTCCATCTCGAACGGTTCGGAACTGCCTGTCCAAACAAACCGAGGAAATTCTGTTTGAGCTTTGGCTCGCAAGTTGTAAGAGCGTCGGAGGTGTCTGGTCGGTGGTGTTTACTCGAGTACATCTTCACCAACGGAGTTCCGGAATGAGGCCTGGTGAAGGTGGAGGGGGAGGGGTGGTGAGAGGCTGAGGGGGGCGATACCGCCCCCCCTCCCACGGGGGCCGCCTTCACTCAGACGGATCAATAGTTTAGGCCTAGAGCGCAGAACCGTCGACCCCCCCCCCCCCCCCGGGTTTTCTCTACTGCCCCCCCGGGGGCGGCTCAGGACGGCATTAGGTCTGGCCATGGGACCATTGAGAAAAACCATTCATCCTGGAGGAGGAGGAGGAGGAGGCGAGGGAGGAGTGGGCGGTAGAGGGAAACGGAAACCCGGCTTTCCTATGGCACCGGTGCTAAAGGGGCGGTGGGAGGGGGAGGGGGGTGAAGACGTTGCCAAAGGTGGCAAAAGGTTTCCTTCGAAGGGGGGCGGCAACGGGGGGGGGGGGGGACCTTCTGTAGTGGCCTGGACGACCGGGTGAAACGACGAAGGGGGCGATTGGTGAGGGGGGCGGTAAGCGTAACGCACCAGGGAGACGCCATCCGAGGGGTCCGTTGCTAAGGAAACGCGGCATCCCTTAAGGCAATTCGAGTTTCGCCGGATGTCCTCCGGACCCTCAGGAGCGGCGTTTCTCCCACCTCGGAGGCGGCCGCACGCACAGGGGATGATCTTCGAGGCGCAACCCTTGAGGATTAGCTGAATTGAACCCCCGCACCGCCAAAGTTCTTGGTTACTTTACACCCAGCAACCTCCTACCAAACGTCCTATCCACTAAGCAAAAGAGACAATCTCTTTTCGATCCAACTCTCTATTTTTGGAAAAGAGACTTCTATAGTATCCATGACAGGGTTATTGCATAATTTCTGAAAGAGATAGTTGGTGGCCATCTTCGCATTTTCTATCTCATTCAAAGAGACACCTAATTAGGTGTCTTTTCGTGAGATAGCCTCTTTCTCGTTTCTTTTGATAGTGATATTGTGTATCATCCTTCGTTCATCTGCCAACACATCCTTCATTTTGGTCTTGTATCTTTTTTCATCAGTTTTTTGTGTGTATCATTTGTCCTATCAGAATCCTGTCAGGATCCTATCAGGAAAGGAATCAGGGGTAAGAATCCTATCCTGTGAGGATAGGAATCACGACAGGAATCCTATCAGAATCACACTATTCTCCAATCAGAATCATATCCAGGATCTTATCAGAATCACACCATTCCCCTATCAGAATCACACTATTCTCCTACCAGAATCTCCTATCCTTGGACAGGGTCCTATAGAATCACACTATCCTCCAATCCGAATACTATCAGAATCCCAGTGCGATAGGACCTATAACACTATTCTCCAATCAGAATCCTATCAGGATAGGATCCTATCAGAATCACACCGTTCTCCTAACAGGATCTTATCAGAATCCTGTCAGGATGCTAGCAGAATCACACTATTCTTTTATCAGAATCACACTATTCTCTTACCAGAATCTCCTATCCTTGGACAGGGTCCTATAGAATCACACTATCCTCCAATCCGAATACTATCAGAATCCCAGTGCGATAGGACCTATAACACTATTCTCCAATCAGAATCCTATCAGGATAGGATCCTATCAGAATCACACCATTCTCCTATCAGAATCACACTATTCTCTTACCAGAATCTCCTATCCTTGGACAGGGTCCTATAGAATCACACTATTCTCCAATCCGAAGTGCGATAGGACCTATAACACTATTCTCCAATCAGAATCATATCCAGGATCTTATCAGAATCACACCATTCCCCTATCAGAATCACACTATTCTCTTACCAGAATCTCCTATCCTTGGACAGGGTCCTATAGAATCACACTATTCTCCAATCCGAAGTGCGATAGGATCCTATTACACTATTCTCCAATCAGAATCCTATGAGGATAGGATCCTATCAGAATCACACCGTTCTCCTAACAGGATCTTATCAGAATCCTGTCAGGATGCTATCAGAATCACACTATTCTCCAATCAGAATACTATCAGAATCCTAGTGCGATAGGACTATTACACTATTCTCCAATCAGAATCCTATCAGGATAGGATCCTATCAGAATCACACCATACACCTATCAGAATCTTATCAGAATCCCGTCAGGATGCTAGCAGAATCACACTATTCTTTTATCAGAATCACACTATTCTCCTATCAGAATCCTAGTGCGATAGGAACGGTCAGCATTTCAGGTTCGCGCATGCGCAGACGAAAGTTACAGTACGACTCTAATGAACTTCATTTGGAACCATCAAAGTATTATTCCTGATCGACCCCTCCAAATCTGAAATCATTTTAACGATACGCTTTTCAAGTATTTCACGTTTGCGCATGCGCAGACGGAACGATTTCCATGATTTTGAAACGGGACCATTTGCGATCCAACCTGCGCGCACCCTCAAATTTTCAGCTCTCTACGACTATTTCTGGCGTAGTTAGAAGCGTTACAACAAAACGGTCAGCATTTCAGGTTCGCGCATGCGCAGACGAAAGTTACAGCACGATTCTAATGAAATTCATGTGGAACTATCAAAGTATTATTCCTGATCGACCCTACGAATCTGAACTCATTTCAACGATATTTAAGGTAGTTATGGGCGTTTCAAGTATTTCACGTTTGCAAATGCGCAGACGAAAGTTACAATATTTTTTCAGCGATTTGTGTATGGGACCATCTGTGACCCAACCCGCATCTAACTTCCAAATTTCAGTCGATTTCGATCAACATTTCGAGTAGTTATGGGCGTTACAAGGAATTACCACAGACAGACACGGAACCAAAAATGTTTCTTGATGTCTGAAACGCAAAATGGTAGCGGAAATTTAAATTTTGGAGGACATAAATTTTATTTATTCAATCACGAATCCAAGACTTCCCTACCGTCGGTAGTGAGGAAGCAAAAAACGCTGCAAAGTCCTTGTCACATGGGTTTATTATTCTATTGGAGTTCTAGAGATTTTTGTTGGCTGTTAAATGTATTGTTTCTTTCATGTGGAATGATTGAAATAGCTATTTCTGATGATTTCCACCAATTTTGGCCCCCAAAACATGAAATAGGTACGCTTTTTTTTCTTTTTTTTTAAGATCATCTTTGATCATTTGTAGTGGCATTTAATGGTCTTGATTCACCTGTTTACACTTTTTCCAATGTTGTTGTTTACATTGATGGTGATTTCAGACAGTTTTCCAGGTTTTTTACTCATAAAAAACCAATTTTGGGAGCTGAACCTTTGGTAAAACCTCAATTTCCGCGTCTTTGGTCAAAATCGACTTCATATTCGGTCTTCTCGTCCTCAAAAACATGGAAAAAGATACCTCAAAAGCTCATGTTACTAACTTGTTGTTAAAACGCAAAAAGTACCTGTTTTTATACACATTTTCACTCATAACACCCCTGGGTATATTCCGATCGGGCTGAAAAGTTTCGGGACACAACTAGGGCCCGAATGGAGCATGTGTGCGAAAGAACGACTTTTTTAGACCGAAAATGAAGCCTGTACACGTGATACGGCGTACGGCGTACGGCGTACGGACATTGCATTTTTGGAATCTACGCACCTTGAAACGGAAAAGAAAAAATTTTGAGGGGGTGTTATAAAAATTTTTTGCTGAGCGAATACATAGGTGTATTATTCACAGAATAATAAACCAAAAGCCAGAGCCTCACATTCCCGTCCAAACCCCATCACAACCCAAAGGAAATCATTTCGGAAAAAACCTATCCATCATAATATTCAATCTTCCCCGAACTTCTTCTATAAAACCCATAATCGCTTTTGTCCTCCTTTCAATAAAACAAAGACGAGTCATTTACCATTCAAATGACCCCCGTTGCTTAGCTGACGTGAAATCCCTTGGAACGATTATCCCCCGAAATAAAGTAGAAAGAAAAGAAACGCTAAACGGCGGGGAATCGACGTTTTAAAAATACTTTTCCTTCCCAGGCGATTGTCTGGATTGAACCAGAGGGCGGGAGGAAGGAAAATCGGCTACCGTCTTTCACAGTTGAACTAATTTTTCGCTGGTCCATTTGAGGAACAGTTTGAATGGAGATCGTTTTTTATCTCGGCAGCCGAAAAGGCAACTACCGAGTTAGTTATAAGGCCTAATAACCTAATTTTGGTTTATTATTTTCAATAATGAACTTCAGGAATCGAGCATTTAAAAAAAAAAAAAAAAACCCAGAACCCCTCAAAATTTGACGATTTCCGTTTCAAGGTACTTAGAATCCGAAAATGGAATAAAACAATTTCTGTCCGTCCACCGTACTTCGCATTTTTCTGTTACCATGAACCCGAATTAATGAAATTTGGTTCAACTCTAAGGGGTGAAAAACAAGGGTTGAAATGTTCAGAACGCCGTAGCTCGAAAACTTTCAACAGAAGGGTATGGTTTTTTTTACGTTATTCAATTTGTCTTGAGCTAAACAATTTTTTGAGACCACCCGGAGCACTGTACGACCAGCCGTTCGTGTGCACCAAAAAGCTTCGTCAACACGATCGTGAATCAAACTGTATAAATCCGGCCCAGATATCATCGCTAGGGAGGTTATTCGATTCTTTTGGATTTTGTTGATAAGCACTTTGGAACTAGCGTTAACTAACGTTGAGCAAACGTTACGCTTCGCGAATTAAAAAAAAAATTAATGACCGAATAATTGAACCCCTTGCATTTTAATGAAAATGTAATTCCCGGGCTGGCTGCAGAATTCGATTTAGGGCTTTCCTGGGGGGAGCACGAGGGTATTGACCACAGAAAACAGTGCTCTCAGAAGCCTCAAATTGGAACGACGATTTTAATGTTTTTGGTTAAATTAATGTGGAAAATATATCGTCGCAATGAAAATCGCCAAAATCCAAAAAACGCTGCAAATTATTACACAGCGGTTTATTATTTACCTGTATAGATGCTCCTTCTGCGTAGATCACTGTTTTCTGTGGTCAATACCCTCGAGCTGCCTCCAGGAAAGCCCTAAATGGAATACTGGAGCCGGCCCGGGAATTAGAGTTTCATACAAATGCGCGGGATTCAATAATTCGATCATTCATCATTTTTTGTAGTTACTGATGAAGCATAAGGTAAATAATAAACCGTTGTGTAATAATTTACCTGTATAGATGCCCCTTCTGCGTAGATAGTATAATGAACCGTTGTGTAATAACATACCATTGTGTAATAATTTACCGTTGTGCAATAATTTCCAAAAATGCAATGTCCTAAATCGAGGATTGAGCCAACCCGGGAATTGCATTTTACAACTGTGGTTGCTCTTGAAACATAACATTTATTCAAGTTACAAAAGTACAACAAAATCCAAAAGAGCCATCTTTTCAAATGAAATAATATCACAGACAACCAACTCGACTTCATACACCGTGAATATAGCCAGGTGCTCCCAAGCAATTATTATGTCGGGCCTTTCCCAGTTGTTGCTGCGTCCCTAGCAATGATATCTGTGCTGAATGTATACAATTTGGTTCACCCTCCTGTTGAAAAAGCCAGTCGGTGCAAACTTCGGGGCATTGCTGTGCGTGTTCTCCGGGTGATCTCAAAGAACTCCCAAGTTCAAGAACTATTTGAGACCGTAAAAAAATTCAAGTTAACGGCTTCCTGGAAATGTCAACCCCTATTTTTCACCCCTTAGGGATGACTGACAGTAACGTCGAGCTTCGAGGACCAACTAGACCCCAAATGAGACCTATAAACCGAATGTCGTCAATTTTGGTTCATGGTAACTATGAAAAGTGCACCGTACGGCGTACGGACAGAAAATTTTTATTGCATTTTCGGATTGTACATACCTTGAATCGGAAACCATCAAATTTTGAGGGTGTTGATTTTTTTTTTCCATGCTCGATTCCAAAGGTTCATTATTGAAAATAATAAACCAAAATTAAAAAAAGACTCGTAGTTTGCTACAAACCTAGTTCCAATGGAAACAGTTGTTCTTGAATCCAGAGGAATCAGCGAAGAAGGAAAGGCTCTCGTCTGAACCGGGTCTGATCAGCATAGTAAAAGAAATAGGAAGAGATGTTGGTATTAACACGGAGAAGAGATGGATGACCGAAACCCGCACACGTAGCACCTTCCATTCAACAGACAGAAGGGAATCGCGATCATATTCACGTTCTAGCGCACTTAAGCTACCGGTAACAGATGACTGGGTTTCACAGCTATTGAACTCAATAAGTCGTTTATGTTGGGCTGCTCAAGTAAAGATATCTTTCCGCCGGCTGAAGGGTGGATGGAGAGGGTTTGACCTAAAAAGGTCGGAAGGGAAAAATAAAAGGTTGGGAAGGGATTTTTTTTGTTGCAAAAAGTCCAGGGTATGGGGGGGTGTATTCAACCCCACGCGTCGACTTTTCAAAAAAACGATTAAGGAGAGTGTGGAGGGGGAGACGGGGGGAGGTGGGGGGGGGGGGGGGGGTTAAAACTCCGCAATCCACTCGTACAAGTAAACCGCACACGTGTACGAGGTCACGTGGAAAAGGCGGGGGTGGGAAAAACGGATCGATGACTGCGCACGCGCAGTGGTCCAGTCGGGGGGGCGGCTGGCCCATCGCGAGTGAAAGTGAAATCGTTCCGTGACCTCGAACCCCGGTTGGATCCCAGACTGCACTTGCCCTTTGTCGCTTATTCCATCACTTTCAATTCTGAATCGACCCACTTCCGTTGGTAACCCGTTGTCAGCAACTGTGATTAGTACAGGGACGAACAGTAGCTGGGAGCAGGAACACCGCAATGCCTACGGGCATTTACAGTACAAGTACTGCGCAGAACTCTCGATCACTCGGTAGTGTGACTGGAACAGCGAGCGACAAACCGCTGCGAATTATTACACAACGGTTCTTACCTTCGGGCTTCCCACAGGAAAACGATAAATCGAGCTACGGCGTTTTGGAAGTTTCAAACCCCATTTTTCACCCCTTAGAGATGACGTACAGTAACGCCAAGCCCCGCGGACCAATTAAACCCCAAATAGGACCAACAAACCAAATTTCATTAATTTTGGTTCATGGTAACTAAGAAAACGGCAGTTAATTTCGGATTCTACGTACCTTGAAACGGAAACCACAAATTAAATTAAAAGGAAAGGCGGGGGAGGGAGGGGGATTTTGGTTTATCATTCTGGGAATAATACACCTATGTAATCCGTACAGCAAAAAATTTTTATAAAAACCCCTCAAAATTTTTTTCTTTTACGTTTCAAGGTGCGTAGATTCAGAAAAAGCAATGTCCGTTCGCCGTATCTCGCATACCGACTTCATTTTCGGTCTAAAAAAATCGCTCTTTCGCACACAGGCTCCATTTGGGCGCTACTTGTGTCCCGAAACTACAGCCTGACCGGAATATAACCAGGGGTGTTATGAGCGAAAAACGGGTATAAAAGTAGGTATTTGTTGTGTTGTTTGCGTTTTAGTAACATGAGCTTTTGAGGTATCGTTTTCCAAGTTTTTTAGGACGATAAGACCGAATATAAAGTCGATTCTGACCAAAGAGTGGAAAATTGAGGTTCTAACGAAGTTTCAGCCTTAAATATACGTTAAATTTTGGTCTAAAATCGTCGTTCTTCCGCACACAGTTTGGGCCCCCGTTCGGGAACACATTTGGGTCCTAGCTGTGCTCCAAAGCACGGCAGCCCGATCAAAGTACACCGAGGGGTGTTACGGGTTTAGAAATGGGTGTAAAAATAGGGGTTATTGAGGTTTTTTCGAGGTTTTTAGTGAACGTGAGCTTGTGAGGTATCGTTATCCATATTTTTTAGGGCGACAAGTCCGAACATGAAGTTGATTTCGACCAAAGGGTGAAAAATTGAGGTTGCAACAAAGGTGCAAGGGCATTGGGGTTGCTACCGATTCATTTTCTATGAGTGAAAAACCTGGTAAATTGTCTGAAATCACCATAAATTTGTATAATAACACTAGAAGTAGTATTAGCAGGTGAATATACACATTTAAATGGCACAAGCAATGTTCAAAGATGAATCTGTTTAAAAAAAAAAAAAAAAAAAAACCAGCCGAGGTGGTGTTCTTGGGGGCCAAAATTGGTGGAAACCATCTAAAATAACTATTTCAATTACTGCGCATGAAAGAAAAAATAAATGGACAGCAACATTACTGTAGGTATGTCCAATAGAATAATAAATCCATGTTTTTTATCATCCAGCGTTTTTTATTTATAATTTTTTGGTTTATTATTTTCAATAATGAACCATTGGAATCGAGCATGAAAAAAAAAATTCTTACCCCCCCTCAAAATTTGATGGTTTATGTTTCAAGGTATGTAGAATCCAAAACTGCAATAAAAATATTTCTGTCTGTCCGCCGTACGCCGTACGCCGTACGGGCCACTTTTCTTAGTTACCATGAAAAAAAATTGATGAAATTCGGGTTATAGGTTCCGTTCGGCGTCTAGTTGGTCCTCGAAGCTCGACGTTACTGTGAGTCATCTCTAAGGGGTTCAAAATAGGGGTTGAAATTTTCAAAACGCCTATACCATTTTTTTACGTAAATATTTTTACGGTTTTAAATAGTTCTTGAACTTGCGAGTTTTTTAAGACCATCCGGAGCATCGTACGTCCAGCCGTTCGTTCACAGTAAGGCCCCGAAGTTTGCACCGACAGGCATTTTCGACTCCAGTGTGAATGAAATTGTATACAACCCAAACCAAATCTCGTAACCAGAGACGCGCCCACAATAGGAATTTGTGAATACGGCCAATCATTGGTAGGGATCACCTGATTATATTGGCGGAGTATGAAGTCGAGTTGGTTGTTCTGTGATATTATTTAATTTGAAAAATGATGGCTCTATTGGAGTTTGTTGGTAGGTAGTGAAACTTGAACAAACGTTGAAGTATTATTGATGGGTAAATTATTACTACGGTAAATCATTACTCAACGGTAAATTATTACACAACGGTTCATTATACCATCTACGTAGAAGGGGCTGGAGTTTGTTGGTAGGTACTTTTGCAACTTTTTTCACTCCTCATCAACAATTTCTTTTCAGAACTTCATTATGTGTGTTTCTTTTTGTTAGGTACTGTTTGTCATCGGCAGAATTATTTTAGCAACATTTAACTCGTGATTTAGGTAGGTACCTAGTAACGAGTACGGGGTTAGGTACTAACCTACGGAGTGTCTGCGATCTACATAATATGCATATAATAGAATAGTACATATCATATTATATAGACGGGTTATCTATACATAGAGCTGTGATCTGTAACAGAAGGGTATTCTATACAAAATAATAAACCGTTGTGCAGGGATTTGCAGCGTTTTTTCCTGGCTCGACTCCAAAGGTTTCTTACTGAAAATAATAAACAGAAAATGCAGAAAAAACAGAACTAGAGATATTATAACTAATCAAAACATGAACTACACTTCCAAGGGTTTCAAGTTGTACAATGCCACGTTTCAAGTTGTACAATTTGGCCTATTTGTACTTTGTACATTATGCGCGGATCTGTGAGTGGTTCCACTACTAAGAATAAAACGTGACGGTGAAACAGTGGGATGATAGGTTCGGAGTCAGTTAAAAACATCAATTTATAATAACAATTTTCAGTCAATCAATCTCTGGACTCATCAAAGAACAAGACCCGAAAGTATCGTTCAATAATAACCATTATAACCGTCTTTCTCTACGTTATATGGTCAAACTACGACGTTGTCATTCCTGTTGAACAATGTTAAACCATAAATATAATGCTTTGTAGGGGATGCCCCGAGAGGTTTTTCGTGGTCATGTACCTGTTTTTGTGCTTTAAATTGAAATTTCACATTAACTGCGAGTGCTACAGAGCTCAGCTTTACAGAGAATTAACTAATGAAACTAATTAACAAAAACCTCTGCGCGCGTGTATTTTTCTCTTTGAAAATCATCCTTTTACCCCCGAAAATCATTCAGAACTAACTAGAAAGCTTTATAAAACAGCGGGACGGGAGTTCCCGCGTAATGAGCCGCTAGAAAGACGAAAAATTTAAAATGAAAGAGAAAAAAATGCGCGACTTGAAGAGACGGACGTAGAAAATGTGACCCACTGGGGGCTCAACTCGGATGCCAATTAAACAGCAGACGCAATTAAACTTGTTAATTGGTCAAAGTGAACGCTTCATTTAATGTTGGAAACAACGCACTTCATTCTGCGCCGACTTTGGTTGACTTCTTGCACGGGGAGTCTGCCGCGGTCTGGCTTAAATGGTCTGAAATGAACTTCTCGAGATCCGGGGAACTTGGGAGACGCGTCAGTTCGATACCGAATTTGTGGAAATAACGGGAGATTTTGTAAACGAATTGGAAAAAGCGGTAGCCCCAAGTTCAGTGAAAACCCATTCATTACTGACCAGGAACGGGAATTACAGTAGTGAGAAGCCTCGTACCCAGTGATGGGCACCGGGAATATTTTCCACGGAAACTTTCCCGGGAACTTCGAAAATTCCCTGGAATATTTCCCAACATATAAATTCCCTTAACAAATCAGGAACTTTCGAAATTTCGCCACTTACAGCATTCAGGATTATTTTAACGATTAGGCACTTACCTATGTAGCACAAAAACAAACTTTGAAGGCAACGGGTCACCCACTTAGCCTTAGCCTTATCAATAAGAAAAAAAATAGGGAGAAGTTCACAAACACCACTTCCGTTTGTGTTCATAAACTAGGGTTCGAAAATCAGTCGAAAAGTATCGATTTTCGATAGATCGAGGAATCGTAAGGCAATATATCTGTCTTGATACCCCTCAAACACTACACTCCTATGTAATGTGTAAGATTTAACCATATAAACGAGGAGAACGACGAGCTGAGCGAAGCCTCGGGGAAAGGACCGGAACGGTCCCCTCCATGGAACTCCCAACGTTTCTCAACGGTCGCAACGGCCGTTGACAGATGGGGAGGCGAGGTGGAGGCACCTTCATATACAGCCCGGCTCACCTTACACTCTCTCTCTCTCGCGCCTACCCTTCCTCGCACCTATTGTGGTGATAACCGTGGGGTGCTCCGTCCTCTAATATTCGCTGTGGTGACAACCTCGGAGTATTAGCATCCTTACGCGTCTGCTATGGTGATAACCGCGGGACGCTCCATCTAGCACTCGCTGTGGCGATAACCGCGAGGTGCTAGCCTCCTTCTTCCTGGCGTCTGCTGCGGTGATAACCGCGGGACGCCTTTTCCTCTAGCACTTGCTGTGGTGATAACCCCGGGGTGCTAGCCTCCTTCTTCCTGGCGTATGCTATGGTGATAACCGCGGGACGCTCCATCTAGCACTCGCTGTGGCGATAACCGCGAGGTGCTAGCCTTCTTCTCCCTGGCGTCTGCTGCGGTGATAACCGCGGGACGCCTTTTCCTCTAGCACTTGCTGTGGTGATAACCCCGGGGTGCTAGCCTCCTTCTTCCTGGCGTATGCTGTGGTGATAACCGCGGGGTGCTAGCCTCCTTTTCCACTAACGCCTGCGGTGATGATAAACGCGGGCGAAGAGGCCCATAGACGACCAACTTGGTTGACAACCTGGGTTGTCAACTTGCATGTTGGAGTGAATGTTGACCGTCTGTGGGGCGGTTGATGGGCGGAGTTTCAGGTTGACAACAAGGTTGAAAAAGATCAAACCACTTTTGATATTTGGTGGGCGGAGCCTCATGTTGGCAACCATGTTGAAGTGTCTGTGGACAGGTTGACGACAAGGTTGACAACATCAGTTGTTCTTCGAGCTCTGAACGCATCTTTCCGTCGTATTTTGCTTCGTATTTTTGTGTCAAAGCTTGGTTGATGGCGCTGCAAGTCTCCATTACTATTAATCCAAGACTTTGCGGCGATATGGCAGTAAGAAACTTTAGGTCCTCAAAACTTTGCCCACTAGCCAAAAACCGCAATGTTGCAGAAAGCCGTTCATTGGCAGTGATTGCAGACCTCATAAAAGTGTCCTTCTTCTCAATGTAAGGTCGCACTTCACCACCGAGCAATTCATCATAGGTTTTCTTGTCCATCCGCAAGAAGGTATTAAAATCTTCGGGTGCGCTGATTTTAAGTTCACTCAACAAATTGGAGTGAGAAAACTCAGTACGTTGCTGGTACCACTCCTTGGACCACACTATTCTCTTTTTTCTTGGAGGATACTCCTGCAGATCGTCACAAAACAACTTGCACAAAACCACAAACGTCGCTAAATCGCTGCTCATTTTGATATACAAGGATTCACCACCTAGGAAGCCTAGGAAGTGACTGATGTTGACAACCCAGGTTGAAAACCTGGTATACCATCTATGGTAAACCTCAACATCGTGTTGACAACCCAGGTTGTCAACCAAGTTGATCGTCTATGGGCCGCTGTCAACCAAGTTGATCGTCTGTCCTCCTTCAACCTACCCAAAACATCCGTACCCATCACCACAATTGGTGACCCTTAGCGCTCACCACAGTATTGATTCCCAAAATACCCAAACCATCACCCAGGGATACTCGCGACGACGAACCCACTCCGTCACGATAGGGCTCCGATTTTGAATCACATTTTCACAATTTTTACCTTTTACTTGGTTCATAAATTTTTTGACAAGAAATTTCAGTTCTTTTACGTCTCGTTTCATCTGGTGGTCTAGTTGGTTATATCAAATATTCATCTACGTTTACGCATATTTCAGGGCATACTTGCTACATGTAAGGCATATTTTTTTCCATTAACAAGTAAAAACTGAAGGATCTATGCTATGTCCATTGACGTTATCTCAAGTGGGAAGCAGAATGACGGTATTCAAAACAATAGGACAGGTTAAATAATATTTGAACAAGGATAAAACGGATTTCTCAACAAAAAAGATGTAAACCAAAACATTATCGATACTCCTTTCTCGCCAGACACCAACCACAAAGAAACGCTTGCGTACAAGTCCGCAACACAGCGAGACATTTTCATGTTGTACCACAAGTTTATCTTGACAGAAGGTAGGTAACTAAGAATCATTCTCGCCTGTTCTTTCTTCATCACCAGAAAAGAAACTGTTCAGGACTTGAAAGGAAATAACGAAATCATTTACGGGTTGCAAGGTTACCACGATACGGGTTACACAGTGGTGCAAGGTTAACCACATTAGATACTAGTAAACAATGACTTTTCTTCATTACCTATGTTGCTGACTACCTTGTTTACCCACCTTTTGGTTTATTATTCTGTGAATAATACACCTATGTATTCGCTCAGCAAAAAATGTTTATAACACCCCTGTAAGTAGTAGGATTTGTATCCCGGAACCGAATAATATTCAGGTTCCGGGATACAAATCCTACTACTTACAATGGGATTTATGGCTACTACTATTTATGACTACTTACAATGGGATACAATGGGAGTTATGAGTGAAAATGTGTATAAAAATAGGTACTTTTTGTGTTTTAGTAACATAGTAGTAAAATGAGCTTTTGAGATATCGTTTTCCATGTTTTTGGGGACGAGAAGACCGAATATGAAGTCGATTTTGACCAAGGAGTGGAAAATTGAGGTTCTACCAGATGTTCAGCCCCCAAAATTGATTTTTTTATGAGTCAAAAACCTGCGAAATCGTCTGAAATCACCATCAATTTGTATAATAACACTAGAAAAAGTGTCAACACGTGGATCAAGACGATTAAATGGTACAATCAATGATCATAGGTAATTTGTAAAAAAAAACAGGAGCGTAGTACCTAATTCAAGTTTTGGGGGCCAAAATTTTTGGAAACCACCAGAAATAGCTATTTCAATTATTTTACATGAAAGAAACAATAAATAAACAGCCAGCATTTCTGTAGACCAATAAAATATGTGACAAAGACTGCAGCGTTTTTCATCATGCCCACTTGCCCAGCTCAGCTACCGCGCAAGGTACGGGGGTGCGGTTAACAAGAAAATATTCAATAAAATCACACGATCCCAACGAGTGGTGAACGATTTTTGTACGATGAAAAATAGCAAACATGAAGTTCCGTAGAAACGAATCGGTTGTAAGCGAAAATCATCAGAAATGGTGCACAGCGCGTTTTCCTGTCGCCTTTTGGTAACGCTTAATTCGAGTTTGTGTGGCAAATAAAGACATGAAAAGGTCAAAACAAAACGAAAATTCCTGGATAAATTCCCGTCTTGGAAATATTCCCGGGAATATTCCCATTAAAGTTCCCCAAGAATAAGTTCCCGGGAACTTAACTCACTGCTCGTACTTGATGTATTCGTCTTCGTTTCTCTTCATCTTACTGAATATTCTAATTACAAGAGTAGTACACCACACGAGGATGGCTCTCAAATCAAAAGCGGATTCGTTCGCCAACTCGAACACCCAGTTGCCCGTCAATCAAAGCGGACGTGTATGTTCGTCTTCAACAAATTGCTACGATGTCCGGGTCCGCTCCGCCGCCTTGAACAGGTTAATTCCAGCGTTAATTGACGGCCCGAGTGATTTCCCAGCGAGAATCACACCCTCGCCGCGTGTTGTAATAAAACGAACGCCGGAGATGTTAGATGTATCTCAGCCGGAACTGATGAAATTGCTGTTCATATTGCCGAACCGGAGAGAGGAACGCATGAGCCGTCAGACGTTTTTTATTGGGATGTCTGGAAATGAGAGTTGATTAGTTCAATTTAGGCGAATGGAGGCAAAGAACGATAGGTATAATCATTTCCAAGAAAACAGTCAGTTTTAGAGGTATTGACGAAGAGCCTGGAGAGGACCAGCACTTTATTGCAATTGAATAGGCTCGTATTCATGAGTGCCTACTTGATCAACGCAGATTACTCCTTCTAAATTTCACAGTACCAATGATTTATTGGTACTGTCCAAATGTAACTGATGCAAATGTACACAAATGCACACTGCACAAATGTACATTGTACAGAAGTGTACAAATGCAAATGTACGCTGATGCAAATGTACACAGCAAAACAACGTGAACACAGAGTACAAGCGTAAGTAACCTGGGATTTCAAGTGTCTACTAGGTGCTCCTAATAGATTTTCAAAGACTCGTTTTGTCTAGAGAGTTTTGTGTCTGAAAAAACCATATTCGCCCAATGCAGAACTCCTTTTACAAAACGATAAAAGTCATTCTCCAAGTCCTCAGCAGAAAATCCAGACGGTTTTCCACAGCTGACCTTTTCTATGAGTTGAACGTTTTCTCCATAGCACAGTTATAATATGTAAAAACAAGCCTAGCCTTTTTTTTATCAAACACTAAGAATTTTTCGACAGTTTGACGGACCCTCCACATGACTACGATATTAGATTAACAACGCTAGCTGTATACTAAGTGTCCCGCGTACAAGATTGATTAGAACCACACGCCACATGGCCTATTTATAAGCCTGCCACTTTTGGTTTATTATTCTCTGAATATACCTACTGATTCGCTCAGTAGAAAATGTGTATAAAACCCCATCAAAATTTTTTTTATTTTCCGTTTCAAGGTGCGTAGATCCATATCTGCTTCATTTTCTGTCTGAAAAATTCGTTCTTTCGCACACAGGCTCCATTTGGGCCCTAGTTGCGTCCCGAAGCTCTGCATGCCGATCGGAATACACCCGAAGGTGACATGGGTGTAAAAAACGCTGCAAATCCCTGCACAACGGTTTATTATTTTGTATAGAATACCCTTCCGTTACAGATCACAGCTCTATGTATAGATAACCCGTCTATATAATTTATGATATGTACTATTCTATACATATAATGTAGATCGCAGACCCTCCGTAGGTTAGTACCTAACCCCGTACACGTTACTAGGTACCTACCTAAATCACGAGTTAAATGTTGCTAAAATAATTCTGCCGATGACAAACAGTACCTAACAAAAAGAAACACACATAATGAAGTTCTGAAAAGAAATTGTTGATGAGGAGTGAAAAAAGTTGCGAAAGTACCTACCAACAAACTCCAGCCCCTTCTACGTAGATGGTATAATGAACCGTTGTGTAATAATTTACCGTTGAGTAATGATTTACCGTAGTAATAATTTACCCATCAATAATACTTCAACGTTTGTTCAAGTTTCACTACCTACCAACAAACTCCAAAAGAGCCATCATTTTTCAAATGAAATAATATCACAGAACAACCAACTCGACTTCATACTCCGCCAATATAATCAGGTGATCCCTAGCAATGATTTCATCTCCGCCAAATTTCCTATTGTGGGCGCGTCTCTGGTTACGAGATTTGGTTTGGGTTGTATACAATTTCATTCACACTGGAGTCGAAAATGCCTGTCGGTGCAAACTTCGGGGCCTTACTGTGAACGAACGGCTGGACGTACGACGCTCCGGATGGTCTTAAAAAACTCGCAAGTTTAAGAACTATTTAAAACCGTAAAAATATTCACGTAAAAAAAGGTATAGGCGTTTTGAAAATTTCAACCCCTATTTTGAACCCCTTACAGATGACTCACAGTAACGTCGAGCTTAGAGGACCAACTAGACCCCGAACGGAACCTATAACCCGAATTTCATCAATTTTCTTTCATG
This sequence comes from Leptopterna dolabrata, assembly GCA_954871275.1. Lineage (NCBI taxonomy): Eukaryota > Metazoa > Arthropoda > Insecta > Hemiptera > Miridae > Leptopterna > Leptopterna dolabrata. Next base: position 6,319,093 of record OX940984.1, on the reverse strand, counting down.
GTAACTAAGAAAAGTGGCCCGTACGGCGTACGGCGGACAGACAGAAATATTTTGGTTTATTATTTTCAATAATGAACCATTGGAATCGAGCATGAAAAAAAAAATTCTTACCCCCCTCAAAATTTGATGGTTTACGTTTCAAGGTATGTAGAATCCAAAACTGCAATAAAAATATTTCTGTCTGTCCGCCGTACGCCGTACGCCGTACGGGCCACTTTTCTTAGTTACCATGAAAAAAAATTGATGAAATTCGGGTTATAGGTTCCGTTCGGCGTCTAGTTGGTCCTCGAAGCTCGACGTTACTGTGAGTCATCTCTAAGGGGTTCAAAATAGGGGTTGAAATTTTCAAAACGCCTATACCATTTTTTTACGTAAATATTTTTACGGTTTTAAATAGTTCTTGAACTTGCGAGTTTTTTAAGACCATCCGGAGCGTCGTACGTCCAGCCGTTCGTTCACAGTAAGGCCCCGAAGTTTGCACCGACAGGCATTTTCGACTCCAGTGTGAATGAAATTGTATACCATTCAAACCAAATCTGGTAACCAGAGACGCGCCCACAATAGGAATTTGCGAATACGGCCAATCATTGGTAGGGGAAATTTGGCGGAGATGAAATCATTGCTAGGGATCACCTGATTATATTGGCGGAGTATGAAGTCGAGTTGGTTGTTCTGTGATATTATTTCATTTGAAAAATGGTGGCTCTTTTGGAGTTTGTTGGTAGGTAGTGAAACTTGAACAAACGTTGAAGTATTATTGATGGGTAAATTATTACTACGGTAAATCATTACTCAACGGTAAATTATTACACAACGGTTCATTATACCATCTACGTAGAAGGGGCTGGAGTTTGTTGGTAGGTACTTTTGCAACTTTTTTCACTCCTCATCAACAATTTCTTTTCAGAACTTCATTATGTGTGTTTCTTTTTGTTAGGTACTGTTTGTCATCGGCAGAATTATTTTAGCAACATTTAACTCGTGATTTAGGTAGGTACCTAGTAACGAGTACGGGGTTAGGTACTAACCTACGGAGGGTCTGCGATCTACATAATATGTATATAATAGAATAGTACATATCATATTATATAGAAGGGTTATCTATACATAGAGCTGTGATCTGTAACAGAAGGGTATTCTATACAAAATAATAAACCGTTGTGCAGGGATTTGCAGCGTTTTATTGCAGTTTTGGATTCTACATACCTTGAAACGTAAACCATCAAATTTTGAGGGGGGGTAAGAATTTTTTTTTTTTTCATGCTCGATTCCAATGGTTCATTATTGAAAATAATAAACCAAAATAGGGTTTTTTGGTGTTTTAGTAACATGAGCTTGTGATGTATCGTTTTCCATGTTTTTTAGGACGAGGAGACCGAATACGAAGTCGATTTTGACCAACGAGTGGAAAATTGAGGTTCTAATGAAGTTCTAGCCTTAAACTTACGTTAAAATTTGGTCTAAAATCGTCGTCCTTCCGCACACAGTTTTGGTTAACATTTTCGAACACATTTGGGTCATAGTTGGGCTCATCGTTGAAATGAGTTCAAATTCGTGGGGTCGATCAGGAAAAATACTCATATCGTTCCAAGTGAATTTCATTGGAATCGTAATGCAACTTTTGTCTGCGCATGTGCGAACATGAAACAATGTTGACCACGTCCTTGTAACGCTTCTATGTAACTACGCGAAGAATAGTCGTACAGAGCTGTAATTTTGAGGGTACACGCGGGTTGGATCGCAGATGGTCCCGTTTCAAAATCATGGAAATTGTTTCGTCTGCGCATGCGCAAACGTGAAATACTTGCAACGCCAAAACTTACCATAATCATCGTTGAAATGAGTTCAGATTTGGAGGGTCGATCAGGAATAATACTTTGATAGTTCCATATGAATTTCATTGGAATCGTACTGTAACTTTCGTCTGCGCATGCGCTAACATGAAGTGTTGACAGTTTCCTTGTAACGCTTCCAACTACGCGAAAAATAATCGTAGAGAGCTGAAATTTTGAGGGTACACGCGGGTTGGATGGAAGATGGTCCCGTATCAAAACGAACCTACCCAACTATTCTATACGTTCATGTGATTGAAGTGAGGAAGCTATACTGCCTAATCGAATTGGCAGACGTTTTTTTCTGGTGGTGGCTGGTTTCAAGTGCCCAAACAAGTGTAAATTTTACAGTTTACAGTTATTTTTGAACGGTATTTTATTTGTGATTCTGATCGGAGCTCAGATGAGCAAAATCACTAGTAGTTTGTGAAGAACGTCAATAAATTCTTCACGGAGATTAACACGAAAGTTCGCAGCTCGCCTTCGGTCAACTTGTACGAGACATGCAGATCGAAGTGGTTGAAACTCTTTGAGCTCATCTTCCCTTGGCCCTTGAGGTCAACGTCGCTGGTTTAGTCACGATAAATAATTGCGGTTCTGCGGCTCACGATGTTCTAGGTCTGTCCCAACCGTCTAGCCGTCTAGTGGTTAATGAGCGCATCCGCGCGACAACTAAAAGGTGGGAACGATATAACGAACATGCTCGTCGACTAACAAATCGGCCATCTACCACACCACATTCAACAGCCGTTGTTCACTTCGAAAAAACAATCTGGAACGTCGAGAATTTTCGATAAAATGGAGAAGGAGAGACGAGCGATAATTGGGGGGGGTTTAACTGTTGGAAGAGCATTATGATGGACGGCATAACGAGAGGTTGCTAACAATGCGTTCTGGCAAGAGAATAAAAGGCACAACATGAACATGGGCGATGTGGTCTTGAAATAACGAGATGGGGAACAATATAAACGAGGGAGGGATTCATGGCAGAATCGGACTACTTGGGCATTAGCTTTCTACGCACAATTTTTTCGATATTGTTCGGTTGTTCGCTATTGCTGAATGAACACTTCACCAAAAATATCAGTGTAATACGGGTGGGGTTGTTTTGAATTGGGCTTCTAAATGATGTAGTGCCGCACTGCTGACTGGAACCCGAACCGTCCACACAGCCTCTCAAATGGGCCACAACCTGACTACTTACACTTAGTGCGAATGAAGGAAGACAGGTACCCGACGATTCGTTATAACCAATATTAGTTGCTACCACCAGTCAAGGGGTGAGCAGCCACAAGTATAACGGTGTGGCTCATTTAAGATCCGATTTGGAGGATTTGGGTTTTGGGCGATTATGGCAAACCCAAGACCCATCAGGAAAAAAAAAAAAAAACTAGAACGACGGTCTGGAAATAAAACTCGGTACCAGGATCTGGAGAGGATAAGGTTTTCTTCGTATAACAGTACGAACGAACGCTCTAAGTTTTACACAGGTATGTAAGGAAGACCCCAACATTGCTACCTCTGCCTTTCCTCATTTTAAAATAACATTCAATAAACCTTTGGAATCGAGCATGAAATTTTTGGTCCCCCCCCCCCCCCCCCCCTCTAAATCTGATGGTTTCCGTTTCAAGGTACGTAGAATCGAAAAGTGGAATAAAAAAAAAAATGCCGTCCGTCCGTCCCACTACGCACTTTCCTTAGTTACCATGCACAAAAATTAATGAAATTTGGTTTGTAGGTCTCATTTGGGCTCTAGTCGGTCCGCGGGGTTTCTGTCATCTCTAAGGGGTGACATTTTCAAACGCCGCAGCTCGAAAACTTTCAATAGAAGGGTATGTTTTGGTTTATTATTCTGTGAATAATACGCCTATGTATTCGCTCAGCAAAAAAGTTTTATAACACCCCCTCAAAATTTTTTCTTTTCCGTTTCAAGGTGCGTAGATTCCAAAAATGCAATGTCCGTCCGCCGTCCGCCGTATCACGTGTACCGGCTTCATTTTAGGTCTAAAAAAGTCATTCTTTCGCACACATGCTTCATTTGGGCCCTAGTTGTGTCCTGAAACTTTGCAGCCCGATCGGAAAATACCCAGGGGTGTTATGGGTGAAAATGTGTATAAAAATAGGTACCTTTTTGTGCTTTAGTAACATGAGCTTTTGAGCTTTTTATAATAATACTAGAAAAAGTATTAACACATGGATCAAGACGATTAATTGGCACTATCAATGATCAAAGATAATTTGAAAAACGCTGCAAATCCCTGCACAACGGTTTATTATTTTGTACAGAATACCCTTCTGTTACAGATCACAGCTCTATGTATAGATAACCCTTCTATATAATATGATATGTACTATTCTATTCTATACATATTATGTAGATCGCAGACCCTCCGTAGGTTAGTACCTAACCCCGTACTCGTTACTAGGTACCTACCTAAATCACGAGTTAAATGTTGCTATAATAATTCTGCCGATGACAAACAGTACCTAACAAAAAGAAACACACATAATGAAGTTCTGAAAAGAAATTGTTGATGAGGAGTGAAAAAAGTTGCAAAAGTACCTACCAACAAACTCCAGCCCCTTCTACGTAGATGGTATAATGAACCGTTGTGTAATAGTTTACCGCTGAGTAATGATTTACCGTAGTAATAATTTACCCATCAATAATACTTCAACGTTTGTTCAAGTTTCACTACCTACCAACAAACTCCAAAAGAGAACTCCATTTTTCAAATTAAATAATATCACAGAACAACCAACTCGACTTCATACTCCGCCAATATAATCAAGTGATACCTACCAATGATTTTATCTCCGCCAAATTTCCTATTGTGGGCGCGTCTCTGGTTACGAGATTTGGTTTGAATTGTATACAATTTCATTCACACTGGAGTCGAAAATGCCTGTCGGTGCAAACTTCGGGGCCTTACTGTGAACGAACGGCTGGACGTACGATGCTCCGGATGGTCTTAAAAAACTCGCAAGTTCAAGAACTATTTAAAACCGTAAAAATATTTACGTAAAAAAAATGGTATAGGCGTTTTGAAAATTTCAACCCCTATTTTGAACCCCTTAGAGATGACTCACAGTAACGTCGAGCTTCGAGGACCAACTAGACGCCGAACGGAACCTATAACCTGAATTTCATCAATTTTTTTTCATGGTAACTAAGAAAAGTGGCCCGTACGGCGTACGGCGGACAGACAGAAATATTTTTATTGCAGTTTTGGATTCTACATACCTTGAAACGTAAACCATCAAATTTTGAGGGGGGGTAAGAATTTTTTTTTTCATGCTCGATTCCAATGGTTCATTATGGAAAATAATAAACCAAAAAGGAGCTTACTTACCTAATTCGTGTTTAGGGGCCAAAATTGGTGGAAAACATCAGAAATAGCAATTTCAATTATTTTGCTTATTTTTTTGCAGCGTTTTTTATTTTATTTTATTGATCTCGAACCAATGAATTTTTTGACCACGTGGAGCACTGTACGTTTGCATCGAAAAGCTTCGTCAATCAACGTGATCGTGAATGAAACACTATAAATATATTGATATAAATATATATCATTGCTAGGGAACACCTGATTATAATCAATGGCTGTATGAAATCGAGTTGGTTGTTCTGTGATATTATTTCATTTGCGATATCATTTCTTTTGGATTTTGTTGATAGGTACCTACTTTTGTAACCAACAAACGTTATGCTTTATGAATAACAACAAATAATTTATGATAATAATAATTTAATGATATGATAACAAATAATTTAATGATAGAATTCTTGAATTTATCAAACTGTAATATAGCCTGGCCGGCTGCAGTAAGCGATCTAAGACTTTCTTGGGAGGGTAGGTATTGAAGGTGTTGACCACAGAAATCAGCGACCTACCCATCTACAGATAAATAATAACAGTTGTAGCGTTGTATTTTTGTAGCATTTTTTGTTTGTTTGTTTTTGTTACAGGAGACAGGACTTCTTTTGTTCGGTTTTGCTCAAGCTATACTGGATTCGCTCGTCACTTGCAAGCTTAAACCGAGCAGTAATCCGTTTAAATACCGCGCAGACGTAAGACAATTTTATAGCAACACATCCAAGGCTGGAGAAACCGAATATCGTTTCTAGTCCTGTCCACGGCGGGAATACTGAAGTGAAATGGAGATCGACTGATTGGTTACTAGTCGGCCCCGTGGATATTGAAAGTAGGTGGAGAATCTACTGGGGAGGGGTCGGTGAGTATTCAAAACCGGACAACAAAAAACAACGGAGTCAATTTTTCATGCGGTCCAAAGAAAATTAATCGGTAGAAGCCCGCCTGACGTGGAAAAGGCTGACAAAGCGTCTGGCGGAAACTGAGACAAATTGCGGGGCTTAGCGGTTTGAACTACTCCCGGTGCTGATTTCTGCCAATGTCGAGGGAAGAGGACAAAATGCAAGTTCTGGTTGACTATTCATTACGGAGCAAGTGGAGCCGAATTATTACAGTGTACGTGTTTTAGGTATACATACATATGCACAGAAACGAGAGAATTGTCCGGCTAATATGGGTAATAGGTAAATTAAGAATTAATCTAGGACCTACCTATATGTATTCCAAACATTTCCTGATGACAGTTTCTGCATAACCTAATATGGGGCTTACCGTAGTAATCCATCTGTACGTCATGCTGATTGTACCATGGTAATTTATGAAGCCAGTAGTCTGCTGAGGAGTCGCTTCGAATGCCTGGCCCGAAGTTTGGGATACGACCAACAGATTCGTTATGGCATCGGCTGGTATAAATCTTCCTTGCACTTTCAGCTGCACATATAAGTACCTTTGCAACTACAAAAATATGAATTTCTCAGCAGCTAAATGTTCCGAAGTGCTATTACCAACATACTGTCAATGCATTACAAAGGCCACAAGATCCATGAACGGTTTCCTCGTGTAATAATCACTGGATGTCTTTGTACTCAACCTTTCCTATTCAAATCAAGGTTACTGTCTACAGGCAATAACAAGGGTTCCTGATGTTGCCAGTTTCTGCATAATCTAATACTCGTTTTACCGTTGTAATAATTCACCTGTGCGTCATGCTGACTGTACTGTGGTAATTTATGAAGCCAGCAGTGTGCTGAGGCGTCGCTCAGAATGCCTGGCTGAGTTTGGGATACGACCAACAGATTCATTATGGCATCGGCTGGTATACATCTTCCTTGCACTTTCGGCTGTACATATAAGCACCTTTGAAATTACAAAACTATGGATTTCTCAGCAGCTAAGTGTTCCTTTGTGCTATTACCAACATATTGTCAATGCATTACAAAGGCCACAAGATCCATGAACGGTTTTCTCGTGTAATAATCACTGGATGAAGAGTCTTTGTACTCAACCTTTCCTACTCAAATCAAGGTTACTGTTTACAGACAATAACAAGGTTTCCTGATGTTGCCAGTTTCTGCATAATCTAATACGGGTTTTACCGTTGTAATCCACCTGCGCGTTGTACTGTGGTACTTTACGAAGCCAGTGAGGCGTGGCTTCGAATGCCTGGGCCGGAGTTTGGGAACACATACGACCGACCGCCAAGAGATTCATTATGACATCGGCATACAATAATATCGGCTTTATACACGGACATCCGAATTTATCGACGAGACCGCCAGGGTCTGCGTTTTGAGGTTGAAAGCCCTCTGGTTTACGACGCAAGACGTGGACTCCCTCCCTGGCCAGACTCGTGACGTCACTGGCTGCTCCCTGGGATACCTGACCCCCACGCACCTGCTCTGATTTACGACCTTCATTTCTCTGCACAGTAGCTCCGATACGTTGGCCTCATCCTTGCACCTTCCCACCAACCCATGCTCGACCCCCTAATGCTTTGCGAATAGCCGGTCTCCTAATACCGTGCATAACAACCCCCCCCCCCCCCCCCCCCCCACCACCACACACGCCCCTCTTCTTCGCTCCTTTAGTAAAATAAATTTCAAATGCCCTCTCGCACTCTTCCGTCCAAATATTTACGGCCCTCTCTCGCCTTTCCAGCTAATTTGTTAGGGCCATAATGCGGTTGAAAGCTGGCGAGCAAAAGCTATTGTTAGTTAGTGACGCGGGAGGGGGGTCTCCCAGAATGATTCACGTTTCCCGATTTATTATCGTTCCACATTATTTAACGGGTTTGTACTATACACGAATGACGGTATTTTATCGCGGCCTCGGTAAGGGGAAATACCTATGGGAATAACTCAATTGAGGGTAACGGTTTGGCGACAGTGATTTACACAAAGAAAAAAAGTCTGCCAAGTTGGGTGGGCAGTATAGCTCCCTCACTTAACATGGACGTGCAGAATCAGTTGGTAAAAAAAAGATGAGTCAAAATGACTGAATAGCAATAAATAGGGTAGTAATAAATCATCCAACATGCGTAACAAGATCGAACACTTCAAAATTTTTTCAACATTTCATGTTCGCGCATGCGTAGACGGAAGTTACAGTACAATTCCAATGAAATTCATACCGAACTATCGAAGTACTATTCCTGATCCACCCTCCAAGTTTCAACGATACTTAAGGTAATCCTGGAAAGGTACAGTGCTTTTTCAACGATTTTGGTAAGGGGCTATCTGTGACCCAACCCGCACCTACCCTCCAAATTTCAGCCCATTTCGACCATTATTTCGGGTAGTTATGGGCGTTACAAGGAACTGATCACAAACAGACGAACGGACGGACAGACATACGTAAACGGAACCAACAATGTTCCTTGATTTCTGAAACCCAAATGGTAGGGGAAATTTTCATGTTGGAGGACATCCATTTTTTTCCACTCAATAACAAATCCAAGGCTTCCTTACCGTCCGGTAGTGAGGAAGCAAAAGGTCTAAATGCCAGCTGTGTTAGTCGAACGCCCCAATAGCCTCGAATAACTAGCGGTAGCTCCCCCATTTTTAATGGCCTCAGTGGCACGAATAATGGAAAAAGAGAAAAAGGAATAACACCATAACATACACAACTTTGACACATTGTAGTCATATTTGTATACAAAACACCTGAGAATCCAGAAAACAGAACACACCTATTGTTCCTTCTGGCACCAGGGAAACTACCAAACTGGCATTAGGGAATGGAAATATTCCCGGTATGGGAAATACCTACCGGAATAACTGAAGTTACTGAAGGTAGGTTTGTCGGCAGTAGGTATTTTACAGAAAGAAAAAAAAAGGTTTAAATCACTGCCAGATGTGGTAGTCGAAAGTTAGTCTCGAATAACAAATGTGACACATTTGTTTGTTGTTTGTATACTAAACAACGGAGATTCAGAAAAGAAAATACAAACACGTAGGTATTACTGGCACCGGAGTCGTTAGTAGGGTCGAAACTGTCATATTTACTCTAGAGGTAAAAGGGTTCACCATACTAATAAATACGGCATATATGCATTTATACATATGTATTTTTTATTTGGCGTTTCCACCCCATTTGAGGCAAACATTTTAAATTTAAATTGAATATATCAGCTTATATTTGAATTTTGGGGGAAATTTGCATATCCTACGAAAATTTTTATACAGGAGAATAATTAATAAAATGTTTAAAACGCTGCAAAGTCCTTGTCACATGGGTTTATTATTCTATTTGGACACACCTGCAGAATTAGGTAGGCTCTTTTTTTTCCAAATTATCTTTGATAACTGGTAGTGCCATTTAATCGTCTTGATCCACGTGTTGAAACTTTTTCTAGTATTATCATACAAACTGATTGTGATTTCAGACGATTTTCCAGGTTTTTGACTCAAGAAAAATCAATTTTGGGAGCTGAACATTTGGTAGAACCTCAATTTTCCACTCTTTGGTCAAAATCGACTTCATGTTCGGTCTTCTCGTCCCAAAAACATGGAAAACGATATCTCAAAAGCTCATGTTACTAACATGTTGCTAAAACGCAAAAAGTACCTATTATTACACACATTTTCACTCGTAACACCCCTGGGCATATTCCGATCGGGCTGAAAAGTTTCGGGACACAACTAGGGCCCAAATGGAGCATGTGTGCGAAAGAACGATTTTTTTAGACCGAAAATGAAGCCTGTACACGTGATACGGCGGACGGGCATTGCATTTTTGGAATCTACACACCTTGAAACGGAAAAGAAAAAATTTTGAGGGGGTGTTATAAAAATTTTTTGCTGAGCGAATACATAGGCGTATCATTCACAGAATAATAAACCAAAAACCGGAATCAGTGGCAACAAGTGAGGGAGGGGAAAGGGGACAGAACTGGCGAGAAAAAGTTGCTTTTGGAAACTAGCGACTAAAGCTATTCTGCTTGAAACTGGGTGTTAATAGGTATCCCATTAGAGTTCACGTTAGCTCACGTGAAAAGTTCCAAAGAGGTGGTGACGAGTCGCAGGGTTAAGCTAAACTGTGGGTGGGCAACCCCTCAATTGCACAACTGGGCAATTTAACGATTTAAAATATAAGTTACAAAGTTATAAATTCAGTAGTTTTTTTTATTATCTCCCTCTACCTGACACGCTTATAGCCATTTTTTTAAACATAAAACGAGGGTTTGCACATAGGGAAATTTTGGACAATTTTGCCTATATTCGCACTTTTTGTTACATAATATGGGGCGTTTTATTCGCATATGATTCCAAGCCCTACTAATAACCTAACTGGCGTTGTACTGAAGATGATGCAAAGTACTGGTTACATAGCTGCAACACAGATCCGTATTTCTGCAACTATGGACACAGCTGTGCATGAAAGATTGGACACCGCCTGAATTGTTTTTCCGGCCAAAGACAGGTAGGTGGTAAGGGTTATCAAAAAGACGTCGCTTTATTCGCTTCATTCAAAGTCGCTTACTTCCACGAACTTGTCGTCTTTTATCATCGTGCGAAGGGATGTTAACGCACACCACAATTTCCCACTATTGTATCCCCCCCTCCCCTTACCCCCCCACCATGCCACCACGGTTCCCAAAAAAGATCCAAATGCTCTAATCGTAGCCTCGTACCTCGAACTACGGTGTCTACCTTTTACTGACCGTGCAGATCCTGCAAGACTCATCAGCTTAGGAGTTTGAATACCAACGACTCGGGGCGTTGGTCTTGGTCAACCAAGTCTAAGCCTGGTCGAACTTACTGACTAAAATCAACACAGGTAGCAAATTAAACAGGGTCCAGGTCCCCAAGGAAATGGGTAGAGCAGATTAGGATCAATGCAGTTTACAATTTTCATGAATTAAATGGCATAATGTGATTTCGGATACAACCAATGCTGCTTGGATAAAACCAGCCAGTCTGGTCCCTTGGGTAATCCATCTATTACACCGGCCTGTCGATCATCTCAATCAACTGTGTAGTGTGAAGTCAAACTCGTCCCGTCCGCATTTTCTGCTTGTCAAGCAGACAGCGCACCTGCCAGATACCGGGTGTTGTTCTCCCGGGAACAGAAATCCCCAGCAAACCCTGAATAATCAAGTATGTAAATCAACGTCATCCGTATAAGCTCAACGTGTCACGATACCAGACAAAGTAGCAAACAAGGATTCTTCGAACCAGTTAGCTTCCGAACTAACTGCACCCGTCGATTTGGCCAATTCAGATCATCGGGCTCCTTAAACTCCATCCAACAGATGAAAAAGCCCCACCAACTGGCACGAAGTTTTCGCAACAATACAGCAAACTTGATCTGTTATCTTAGGATTTTCGAGGAAGCGAAAACATACGGCTAAAATTGACCCTTCGGAGGAGCTACCTGGCTGCACAAACCCAGAAATTTGGTAGAACTCTACTTCAAGATAAAGAACATTTCAAGCCGAATATATCGAATGCATCAGAATATATCGTGTAGCTACTGCCATCCACGTATGCGTTACTGTGAGTGTCATAATGACATCTACCTACCGTTGACTGACTTTGCTTTCTAGTTAGAAATAATGAAGAATGCTTAAACTTCACCACATTTATCAATAATACTTTCCGTTGCAATAATCAGTGTCGCAGGTTCTGTTCAATAATGAATAAACAAATAAAATTTATGTTCGACCATTGACAGTCTTCTTCTGTCACGATTCACCACGTCATACCATTTTTGGTGATTTACTGCAAAATTTACCGCTTTGTGACCCTCAAATGCTATTTTTATTTTTATTTTAATAAACCGTTTATTTACATATTTTGCATAATACAACGCATGAATGCAACGATTCTTGAAGAAAACACTGAAAAATCCAAGTAAAGGTTCACTATTCGGGTGCGACTGTGTGATTTCGTGGCTATACGTAAGACTCCCCTCCCCAAATGGATATACCATAGATCAAGCATAGAAAACCATAAGTAGATTTTTCCGGCTAAGCCAGCTTCTCAGTAAGACGAAGATGTGGAATGTTTTCCTAATCCTTGCTACTGAATAATAATTAAAATTAAAATTGAAAATTATAGATATATTGTTTTGGACATGTTAATTGTTAAACTATTCGAGGCAAACCATTTTGTTACCTTGTCCATAATTAATTCAGCACTCGAATGAGCTTGCTGCCACGTCTTCTCCTTCACTATTATGGCCACGTCATCAGCGAATGCAACAAATCTGCCTCCATTATTGAAAATAGGTCGTTTATGTGTATGAGAAATAAGATTGGACCAAGAACTGACCCTTGAGGGACTCCATAATTTATTGGTTCTTTCGACATCTTGAAATCTGACAAATAATTTGACCAACTTTTTGCGTCAATCACTGCTCCAAAAGCGCTCCTCTTGCCGACGGGAGCACGTTAGGACTTGCCGAGGAGTATGGATGAAATCGCGAAGTACACTGCATCGCTGTATCCAAAGATTTTCGGCTTTTGCCTCTCCTTTTGGTTCATCATTCTGTGAATAATACACCTATGTAATCGCTCAGCAAAGAACTCTTGCCAAATAACACCGCCTCAAACGTTTTTTTTTTACGTCTCAAGGTGCGCAGATTCCAAAAATGCGATGTCCGTCCGCCGTATCACGCATTCCGACTTCATTTTCGGTCTACGAAATTCGTTCTTTCGCATACAGGCTCCATTTGGGCTCAAGTTGTGTCCCGAAACACACTTGGGGTCCTAGTTGTGCTCCAAAACTCGGCAGTCCGATCGGCATACACCCAGGGGTGTTATGGGAGAAAAATGGGTGTCAAAATAGGGGTTTTCGAGGGATTTTTGAGGTTTTAGTGAACATGATGTGAGATATCGTTTTCCATGTTTTTTAGTGCGAAGAGACCGAATATTAAGTTGATTTTGACCGAAGAGTGAAGAATTGTGGCTGTAACGAAGATTAGGCTCCCGATTAATTTTTTATGAACTAAAAACCTGGGAAATTGTCTGAAATCACCATACATTTGTATAATAACACTAGAAGTAGTATCAACAGGTGAATCAAGACAGTTAAATGGTACTATCAATGATCAATGATAATCTGTTTTTTTTTTAAACCGAGCCTAATTCGTGTTTTTGGGGGCAAAAATTGGTGGAAACCATACAAAATAGCCATTTCAATAATTGCACATGAAAGAAACAATAAATGAACAGCCAACATTTCTGTAGGTATGTCCAGTAGAATAATAAACCCATGTGACAAGGACTTTGCAGCGTTTTTCCTCCTGGATGTGGTGAGAGGGCACATGCATCGATGCCCCCACGAGCAGCCCAATGTAAACTCATCCCCCAGTACAACACAAGGTTGGTTGACTCGTTCGGTTCCCACACGAGCTTTCAATCGCACACCACAACGTTAATTAACCGATACACCGCAAAGCCAGAATCTAGTCCGCCCGAATCCTAGTTGACAACGAATTAACTTTCTGTAAATCCTTTTGAAAACGTTGGTCCGAAAACATTCAGGAAGCTCCACATTCCGTCAACACGATCGCGAGTTGAAAACACGAATTTCCCGAAATTGAAATCCAATAGGGAAATCCTACTCAAAACATGGAAGCATCGTTACTCCAACGGAATTAACAGCTTGACATTAAACCGCTGTATAATCCTGGCGGGAGTACGGTTTAATTCTGCTATTCCCCCGTTGAATTCCTAGCATGCTACTCCTATGATCACAGGGCTCCAGCCCAATACGCTGTATACCTTGGGGATCTAATTCCCAGAGATCGATACACCTGAAGCAATTGTGCGTTCGCATGCCCCGCAGCTGCTAACGTCAGTTTGGAAGCGGATTTGCAGATGACGTGCGGGGAAAGGGCTTAGGGCGAATTTACCGAACGTCCCGTTAACGGATTTAGACGTTAACCCGCTACCTAGGGGAGCTCGGTAATCTTGAACGCGCTTTTGTTCTGCGGAGAGATGCTAGTTTAGGTGGAAATTCAATCGGAACTGATCAGGGCGCACTGGTCTGAATGGATCAGGGATTAATTAGATTAACCAACTAATTATGAAATCATGATTGTGGTGCTGGCCTACGCTTTTATCCTGTCGAATTATGAAAATAGCTAGATTTATCAGAAAGGTCCGAAAAACCTGCGAGAGGTCTGGCTAATAGGCTGTGGGGGTTCAGTCAGATTTTTCCAGATCATCATTCTCTTCGTAGTATGGGCTGAAGTATGGGTTGAAGTAGGGGCTGATTGCATGTGTTGATCATTATCTTCATAGTATGGCCTGATTGTATGGGTAGAAGTAGGGGTTGAAGTACGGGTTGATCATTCTCTTCATAGTACGGCCTGAAGTATGAGCTGATTGTATGGGTTGATCATTCTCTTCATAGTATGGCCTGATTGTATGGGTTGAAGTAAGGGTTGATTGTATGGGTCGATAATTCTCTTCATAGTATGGCCTGATTGTATGGGTTGAAGTATGGGTTGATCATTCTCTTCATAGTATGGCCTGATTGTATGGGTTGAAGTATGGGTTGATTTGTATGTGATGATAATTCTCTTCATAGTATGGCCTGAAGTATGAGTTGATTGTATGGGTTGATCATTCTCTTCATAGTATGGCCTGAAGTATGAGTTGATTGTATGTGATGATAATTCTCTTCATAGTATGGCCTGAAGTATGAGTTGATTGTATGGGTTGATCATTCTCTTCATAGTATGGCCTGATTGTATGGGTTGAAGTAGGGGTTGATCATTCTCTTCATAGTATGGCCTGATTGTATGGGTTGAAGTATGGGTTGATAATTCTCTTCATAGTATGGCCTGAAGTATGAGTTGAAGTAGGGGTTGTAGGTTGCAGAGGTTGAAGTAGGGGCTGATTGTATGTTTTGATCATTCTCTTCTTGTATGGCCTGATTGTATGGGTTGAAGTGGGGGCTGATTGTAGGGGTTGAAGTGGGGGCTGATTGTAGGGGTTGAAGTGGGGGCTGATTGTATGGTTGATCATTCTCTTCATAGTATGGGTTGATTGTATGGGGAAGTACTTGTAAAACCCGTCTGCAATGTGTGCAGGTTCTTCAAAACTCGCTTTTTAAGGTTATCTTGAATAAGCCTTCTACATGTTCTACCTCACGGCTATATAATGAATTTGATGTGATTTGCATCTAAGACAGATCTTTATTTTAGAATCGTGCGTTCAAAAAAAACTGGCATTGACGAGAATGATCTGTCTGTGGTCTCGAACACCAGACTGGCCTCGTTGACTAACGCCAAGCTACCTAAATGTGGCACAGATCTCTTTAAACCTGTCTCTTACAACAGAGTGTTATCTTTTTTTAATGAAAATAAAATTAACACTTCTGCGTTTAGAGGTCTGAAACAATTTAAACGCCGAATTGAGCAGGTTCTTCTAGCGAAGGATGCTCGTAGTTAGTGGTTCTCCGTTGTGGTTTATTATTCCGTGAATAATACACCTATGCATTCGCTCGGCAAAGAATTTGCATAACACCCCCTCAAAATTTTTTCTTTTACCTTTCAAGGTGCGTAGAATCCAAAAATGCAATGTGTCCGCCTTCCGCTGTATGCCGTCCGCCGTATCACGCATACCGGCTTCATTTGTGGTCTAGAAAATTCGTTCTTTCGCACACAGGCTCCATTTGGGCCCTAGTTGTGTCCCGAAACTTTGCAGCCCGAACGGAATATACCCAGGGGTGTTGAGTGAAAATATGTATAAAAATAGGAACTTTTTGTGATTTAGTAACATGTTAGTAACATGAGCTTTTGAGTTATCGTTTTCCATGTTTTTGGGACGAGAAGACCGAATACTTATGAAGTCGATTTTGATCAGAGTGGAAAATTGAGGTTCTAAATAAGTTTCAGCCTTAAATTTACGTTAAATTTTGGTCTAAAATCGTCGTTCTTCCGAACATAGTTTGGGTCCCCATTTGGGAACACATTTTGGTCCTAGTTGTGCTCCAAAACTCGGCAGCCCTATTGGCATACACCCAGGGGTGTTATGGGAGAAAAATGGGTGTAAAAATAGGGGTTTTCGAGGGATTTCAGAGGTTTTAGTGAACATGAGCTTGTGAGATATCGTTTTCCATGTTTTTTAGTGTGAGGAGACCGAATATTAAGTTTACTTTGACCGAAGAGTGAAGAATTGAGGTTGTAACGAAGGTTAGGCTCCCGAAATTAATTTTTTATGAATCAGGAACATGGGAAATTCTCTGAAATCACCATACATTTGTATAATAACACTAGAAGTAGTATCAACAGGTGAATCAAGATAATTAAATGGTACTGTCAATGATCAAAAATAATCTGTAAAAAAAAAGCCGAGCCTAATTCGTGTTTTGGGGGGGGGGGGGGGGGGGGGGGGCAAAATTTGTGGAAACCATCGAAAATAGCCATTTCAATAATTGCACATGAAAGAAACAACAAGTGAACATCCAACATTTCTGCACGTATGTCCAGTGGAATAATAAACCCATGTGACAAGGACTTTGCAGCGTTTTTTCTTTTAATTTTTTATTTACTTTTTACTTTTACTTTTTATTTTAGATTTGTTCGATTTGATTCAAGTAACTACATAGAAGCGAACGTGTTTTTCGAGTGAGGTCTGGACGAGCTCCACCTGACAGTACAAGTTCTGATGAACTCCTTCTCATGGTGGCCATTGACTCCTATACCTATTAGTGATGTATTTTTTTAAACATTTATATTAGGAGAAATTGTTTAAAAATGTATGGATACCTATATAATATGCACATTATTACTCTTTTATTGCCAAAATATAATGAATTTGAATTTGAATAGTGTGTACTTATTACGCCCGAAATTTTTAATATAATTAGGTCCTAAATTTCTCCTACTACTGCCTGTGCCTACTTAATTTGTCTAATGTTCTCTGGCGTCTTAGTAGCCCTGATGATGGTTTATAAATAAATCGAAACGTTGGCCTAGAAGAACCAGTGCCTCTTTTCCTGACTGAACCCCAGAAGCCCTCATAATTTATAGTTTTTAACTTTACCGACGCAGTCGAGAAATCCAGCCTTTTACTTCTGGATAATCACATGGGTAGAATGTTGGTGACTTCACCAATATCTTCGCAGTGATGCCCAGTCCTAATGAAGCCCGCTGAGTGGAACGCAACATTTGGAAGGACGAAATCAATGAAGAAACCGTGCATGAACCCCAAGATGTTCGATGGACGAATAAACGTACTGCTGACTACCTTGTTTACCCACCTTTTGGTTTATTATTCTGTGAATAATACACCTATGTATTCGCTCAGCAAAAAATTTTTATAACACCCCCTCAAACTTTTTTCTTTTACGTTTCAAGGTGCGTAGATTCCAAAAATGCAATGTCCGTCCACCGTCCGCCGTATCACGTGTACAGGCTTCATTTTCGGTCTAAAAAATTCGTTCTTTCGCACACATGCTCCACTTGGGCCCTAGTTGTGTCCCGAAACTTTCCAGCCCGATCGGAATATACCCAGTGGTGTTATGAGTGAAAATGTGTATAAAAATAAGTACTTTTTGTGTTTTAGTAACATGTTAGTAAATGAGCTTTTGAGGTATCGTTTTTCATGTTTTTGGGGACGAGAAGACCGAATATGATGTCGATTTTGACCAAAGAGTGGAAAATTGAGGTTTTACCAGATGTTCAGCTCCCAAAATTGATTTTTTATGAGTCGAAAACCTGGGAAATCGTCTGAAATCACCATCAATTTGTAGAATAACACTAGAAAAAGTATCAGCGAGTGGATCAAGACGATTAAATGGTACTATCAATGATCAAAGATAATATGGAAAAAAAGGAGCGTACCTAATTTGTGTTTTGGGGGCCAAAATTGGTGGAAACCACCAGAAATAGCTATTTCAATTATTTCACATGAAAGAAACAATAAAGGAACAGCCAACGTTTCTGTAGGTATGTCCAGTAGAATAATAAACCCATGTGATAAGGACTTTGCAGCGTTTGTGTTTTAGTAACATAGTAGTAAAATGAGCTTTTGAGGTATCGTTTTGCATGTTTTTGGGGACGAGAAGACCTAATATGAAGTCGATTTTGACCAAAGAGTGGAAAATTGAGGTTTTACCAGATGTTCAGCTCCCAAAATTGATTTTTTATGAGTCAAAAACCTGCGAAACCGTCTGAAATCACCATCAATTCGTATAATAACACTAGAAAAAGTATCAACAGGTGGATCAAGACGATTAAATGGTACTATCAATGATCAAAGATAATTTGAAAAAAAGGAGCGTACCTAATTCAAGTTTTGGGGGTCAAAATTTGTGGAAACCACCAGAAATAGCTATGTCAATATTATTTTACATGAAAGAAACAATAAATAATCAGCCAGCATTTCTGTAGACCAATAAAATAATAGAATAATAAACCCATGTGACAAGGACTTTGCAGCGTTTTCTTGAATAATGAATTACGATACTTTTTGTGAAAGTGAAAATGTGTGACGACCCAAATAATCTACGATTTGACAAGCAACGATTCCAACAGACTTTTACTAGTGACGCGTTTCGCGCTCGATCCGAGGTCGGCATGTAGCGGCAACACCTACGATGGGCCGCATGTTGGAAGCGGTTGGCTCGGGCTTGCCAGGGGTAAGATATATTTAGTACAGCAGGTTCCGCCAGACGAACTGTCGTCAGTCTATGTGCCCATACCTGTGGGGCCCCTCTCGCCGGAGGTGGGGGGGCTCTGCGTACTCGGGTTTACCAACAATGAAATTACGAATTATTAATCGAAGGATCCATACCATGAAGAGAGCTACGGAGATCCCCCCTCCGGTTACCACCTGGCACATTGTAGTCTGTGTGACACAGTACCTGCGGTGTCGCTCTCTCCGGTGGTAGGGCCCGCGCACTCAAGTTTCAACAACAGTCAAATAACAAAGTATTACTCAAGGGCTCAGCACCACTTCAAGACGACAACCTGCCCTCTCCCGATGCCATATGGCCACTGGAATGGTCAATACATCTGGGCATTGTGTATAATGAGGAACTTGCACCGTTGAAACCTTTTGGTTTACTATTTTCAATAATGAACCTTTGGATCGAACACGAAAAAAAAAATATATATATATAACCCCCCCCCCCCCCTCAAAATTTGATGGTTTCCGTTTCAAGGTATGTAGAATCCGAAAATGCAATAAAAAATGTCTGCCCGTCCGCCGTACACCGTACTGAGCAATTTTCTTAGCTACCATTAACCAAAAATAACGAAATTTGGTTTGTAGGTCCCATTTAGGGTCTAGTTGGTCCTCGAAGCTCGGCGTTAATGTCAGTCATCCCTAAGGGGTGAAAAATGGGGGTTGAAGTCTCCAGGACGCCGTTTTCTCGAATTTTTTACGGTTTTAAATAGTTCTCGAACTTGGGAGTTTTTTAAGACCACTCGGAGCATTGCACGTCCCGCCGTTCGTTCACAGTAAGGCCCAGAAGTTTGCAACGACAGGCTTTTTCAACAGCAGGGTCAATGAAATTGTATACATTCAGCCCAAATATCATCACTAGGGACGCGCTAACAATCGGGAATTGGCCCGAGATCATCATTGCTAGGGAGCACATGATTATAATCACGGAGTATGAAGTCGAATTGGTTGTTCTGTGATATTATTTCATTTGAAAAATGATGGCCCTTTGGAGTTTGTTGATAGTTAGTGAAACTTGAACAAAAGTTGAAGTATTATTGACGGCTAAATTATTACACAACGGTTCATTATACCATCTACGTAGAAGGGGCTGGAGTTTGTTGGTAGGTACTTTTGCAAACTTTTTTCACTCCACATAACAATTTACCTTCAGAACTTCATTATTTGCGTTTCTTTTTGCCATTTTAGGTACCTACTGTTTGTCATCGACAGAATTATTTTAGCAACATTTAACTCGCGATTTAGGTAGGTACCTAGTAACGAGTACGGGGTTAGGAACTAACCTACGGAGGGTCTGCGATCTACATGATATGTATAGAATAGTACATATTATATTATATAGACGGGTTATCTATACAGAGAGCTGTGATCTGAGACAGAAGGGTATTCTGTACAAAATAATAAACCGTTGCGCAGGAATTTGCAGCGTTTTTTGCTATACACTAGACCACCTAGAGTTCAAGAAAATGTGATCAAATATGGATACAAATGTTGTTGTAATAACTAAAATCGATTTTGAAAATCTGGAGAAACGCTCTGTGATTGGTTGACGAGCGTCCAATGCCAATGCCAATGCGTGTGACGTCACAGTTCTCTTATCTCCCAGGGACAAGGCGATTTCCATGCTTATCATCAACGAAGAACTATGTTCATGAAACATATTTCCTTATCGTTATTCTACGGGATGCTTCAACATCTTCTACACAACAGAAGTGACAACAACGCATTACCATACTGTATAACAAAAAGAAAATATCTCCAAGAAGAAGAAGAAGAAGAAGAAGAATGGAACCAACAACCAAACAAAAACAAAGTTGGACGGACCGTGGATGCAGAAATCAGTTAGCGGTGCTATTCCTTCATACCTTGTTGCTACTCCGAAAAAAGTGATATAACTATTGTACTGCGACAAAATGTGCCAGCTCAACTGCTAAATCACCCGAAAAATGGTTCACTGTTGTGCCAACTAGGCCAACAAACCTGGAAAAGGTGGTCCCACCTGATAAGGATAAAAGTCTATATCACTCACCCGTAAATCTATGTGAGTTTGCGGAGATCATTTTAGTACACTTATGTAGGTACGAATATTTACCAATACAGGGACCCGACAGTGACCATACCTCCGTCGTCATACCTTTGCTTTTCATCGATGTATAAATATTATTTCAGGTAGCATACTAATCATCAGTTTTTTTTTTCAACCTACCGAAGGTAGAGAAGCTGTGTATGCAAAAAGTAAAAAAAAAAACTCCTCCAAAACCACTAAATATACATCGTTTAGGTTTGTTGCAGGTATTTCATTTTATAAACCAAGCCCGCCTATAAGCATAGAGCATTTTGCAGGACTTGACGTTTGCGAATCAGCAAAAGGTGCCATAGTTACATTTGACTGTCATCAAATTTGTGTGTGACCATCCACCCCGCCAACTACTTCGAACCGCAAGTAATACAATTTATTAATGGTTGACTTAAAAGCAAAATAATGAATTTTATAGAAAATACACAATAAGAAGGTACTTAGGTGAAACGTACCTACCTACTGGTCGAAGACAGAAAGAATGCGTCAAGGTTGGTCTCTTTTGATGATTTGTGACAGCATTGTTGTGAAGTTCAGAAATAGGTACCTAGTAAAACTAGGCTAGCCTAGGTATTGTGGCGAACTGACAGGTTAGGATATAATGAGCTTGTGATAGGTAAACGGTACCTACGAGTTACGGTAATCACTGGGGAAAAGGTTCTCAAAAGAACTCAGTGCGTTTTTCACCCACCTACGAATCAATTCCTCTTGTTGCCACATTAGTTAGGCACTTACATAATTTTATATACAACTACATTAGCTACTTGTAGCAGCTGATTCACATAATAACTTACCTTACCTCGTCATCTTCACTCCTTTCATTTCGAAATTCCCAAGTTTTATTTTAGACACGAACTCGCACAGGCCAAATGAACTGCGAGGCGGAAAGTTGACGCCTCACGCCCTTCACTGTCTGTACGTATTTTGTCCATATTATTGTGAATTATTGTTGCATCAATTGAGTACAGCACGAATAGTTGAATGGACAGCACCAAAAATTCGCGAACACACAACCAACGATTCAATAACGTAAAGTGCACAGAAGAAGTGGGTAGTGGATCAACACAATAAAGACACGAGAAATGTGACATCATCGGGGAGTGGGCGGAGTCAGATGAAGCGAGCGTTTTGGCGGGCTCTCAGAAAAACAAATTTTTTTTATAAACTCAATATTTTGAAACAAATTTTTCTTTCACCATTCGTCTTCAAATTCAATCCAATTTTGATTTTCGCAATAAATAAAAAGTACCTATCTACGTTTTTGAAGAAAATTCCAGTCGGATATTGATGATTTTACATGGGACCAACATGCACCTACATATTTCAAACTCGCCAGTATTTTGTCGAAGTAATGAGGAACAGACGTGGGTCGGAATTTGCTGATTTTGATCTCGGAACTGGAATAAGCTACAGAAAAAACGCGTGACGTCATCTGGTATGTATCTCCCTCTCACTCGTCTTCCCACGTGGGAGAAGGGCAATACACATACCAGCCTGACGTCGCACGCTTTTTCCTTACCCCATTTCACCCACATCCGGTGATTTACGACCCATCATATCGCAACTTTTTGGAAAGCTCTCCGTTAGATCCACAATTTGAAAAGAAAAAAAAATATATATTTTTTTTAAAGGGACGTCCATTTCTCATTATGGGCTTTTGAAGGGTATTTATTGCGCACGGAACACCTAACCTCCAAACCTTCTAACCTTCAAAAATAAATGTTTATTTTTGTTTTAATATATGTTGGTATCTATTTGATTTCCATTATTTTTCGACTATCGCGCATCTCATGCACACTGTGTATGTACTTTTTCTTTCAACTCTCTCTTCTCTCTCTTGCTCTTCTTTTTTTATTACCATCACTGTAACTCCTCTCGTCTAACTGGAATCTCCCTTAATTAAACAATAAAACAGAGATCTAGCCGAAGGGTAGGTACCTTCCTTATCTAGGTATAACGAAAAAAAAAAGTGTCAATGCGAAAGAACTTGGAGCGCTGTTCAATGTGGACTCCAAACAGCTGAAAGCAGGTTTATTACCCATCAGAATTTGTACAACAGTGATGTACAGTGTACCTACAACTGATGCGCTACACAACCAAGATCCATCAGAAAACAGCGGTGTAGATAGGCTCCTCCAGTTTCGGGGATACCTCTAAAACGCCGGCCTCCTCTCGCCCGATGTGCCCCCTGCTCTATTTATACGTTTTAGCGTTCTACATTTAACGTTTCGAACGTTAGACTGAGTTTACTTCGCATTCCCCAGTTCAGGGACGGAAAGAAGCGAGAGAAAAAAGCGTTCCTATATATAAAACGCCTTTTTTGAATGGGTGCATTCTATGAGTTACAGGACGTCATTTTCCCCTCGTCTTATGCAAAATGTGAGACTTATGTGTTTGATATGGGAGACGTCTGGTATAAATTAATATAAATTGGAATCGAATTGGATTTCAACAGCCAACTCAGTTTTGGCTCATTTTGATTGTGTGAACAGATACGCGAGACAGCAGAGATAACGGTGCTGAAGTATCGATATCAATCCTCTCAATGATTACTTGAATACGATATTTGAGAGTACTCGCGAAACCCTGTATACCAAGG
Organism: Leptopterna dolabrata; assembly: GCA_954871275.1. Taxonomy (NCBI): domain Eukaryota; kingdom Metazoa; phylum Arthropoda; class Insecta; order Hemiptera; family Miridae; genus Leptopterna; species Leptopterna dolabrata. Next base: position 6,295,566 of record OX940984.1, on the reverse strand, counting down.
GCCAATCCAAAATTGACATAAAAGAAATACTCGAAACGCTACGTTGGTTAGCTGCTGTTCATCACGGTCCATAAGCTATCCAGGATTTATGTTCATAAAAATTCAGTAGTAGTATTAGTAGAACCAAGGTAAGCAATAAGGTCTCGTGTGAAGATTGCCACATATACTTCCACATATTATACTTCCATGTTCTTCATAATACACATCTCAAAAGAATCAAGGGATCACTTCTCCTTGTAGATGTCAAAAACCCCAGATCAATCGGACAAAGGTCACATTACACTCGTGATTAGGTACTTAGTGGAGATGGAATGGGACCTTGTTTTTTTTTTGTTTTTTTTACATGAAACAACGAGAACGACCAGCGATATCGAGCTTCGACAGGAGCCATAACAGAATGAAATCTGATCATTTTACTCAAAAGTCCTCTCAGTATTCAAAAGAAATTCCACCTGTTCGTGAGTCCTATAGCTTTTTTTCATTCATTTTGTGACCGATGGAGGCTGGTGCCACCCTTGGACGACCTGTTTCGGAAATCGATGTGTGCAGAGCCGTGACACTGCTGGAAGGCTATTCTCAGCGTGATGTTGCTCGGCGTCTTGCGGTAAGCCGATCTGTGATTTCTAGGCTTTGGAAGTGGTATCAGGAGACAGGTTCACTTAACCGAAGACCGGGGCAAGGTCGTCCTAATCAGCCAATAACTTTGGAGGAGCTTGGAGAAGCGCTAAAGGAGGAGTGACAACGATTGCCACAAGAAAACATTCGCAGACTTCAACAGCCATGGAGGTAACACCAAGGACTGAAAGCTGTGAAGTTGCAAAAAATCACGTTTTGGACATTTTTGTTTCTAAGTTTTTCCTTGTTTTCCATTCCTGTTTTGGCCCTTATTCCGTTTTTTTAGTCTGAAATTCACTCTACTCTTTGGACAATTATTGTTTTCATCTGAAAAATGTGTTTCTTACAACATAAATAAAACAAAAACAAAAAATTAAACCTGGCAAAAATAAAACAATTTTAAAACCGTAATCAGTTCATTCAGTGATCCCTTAATTCTTTTGAGGTGAGTAGTAGTAAGTTATAAATTCAACTTGGGCGGCAGGGGCCGCTCATTTCGGTCAAAATTCGTAAACTCACTTTCAACCACTTTCTGACAATACACCAACGTCATTTAGCTAACAAACCTAGAAAATGTTGGACCATTGACAAATAATGTTTTGCTGTGAATAAACCAAATCGAATGCGATCGAGTTCACAATCAACGGGCATTATCTAGACATCGTAACCGACATTTTGGTACCAACCGCACCGATTTTGGTCCACGCTGGTTAATTATTCTGTGAATAATACACCAATGTATTCGCTCAGCAAAAAATGTTTATAACACACACTCAATTTTTTTCTATTACGTTTCAAGTTGCGTAGATTCCAAAAACGCTGCAAAGTCCTTATCATGGGTTTATTATTCTATCGGACATACCTACAGAAATGATGGCTGTTCATTTACTGCTTCCCAGAAATACGAATTAGGCTCCTTTTTTCTTTTTCTTTATTCATTTTTTAAACAAATTATCTTTGATCATTGATGGTGCCATTTAATTGTCTTGATTCAACTGGTGAATACTACTACTAGCGTTGTTATACAAATTTATGGTGATTTCAGACAATTGCCCAGGTTTTTGACCAATAAAAAATGAACATTGGGAGCTGAACCTTCGTTACAACCTCAATTCTTCACTCTTCGGTCAAAATCAACTTCACATTCCGCCTTCCCGCCCTAAAAACCGTGGAAAACGATACCCCACAAGCTCATGTTCACTAAAACTACAAAAAACTTGGCAACTGTCATTCCCCGGCCGGCTCCAGTACTCTATTTTGGACTTCCTACGGGGGGGGGGGGGGGGACGAAATTAGGTATTGACCACAGAAAACAGTGGTCTACGCAGAAGGGGCTTCTAAAGGTAAATAATAAACCGCTCTGTGATCAGTTGCAGCGTTTTAGCGAATTTTCAAAGAAAATGAAGCTATTGCAATGGCTTCGAAATTTAAATAATATAAATTTTTGGAAATTTTCTTCATAGAAATCCGTTTCAGACCATTCTAAAACGATTCCTGAAATTTAACACTTTTAGCGAATTTTCAAAGAAAATGAAGCTATTGCAATGGCTTCGAAATTTAAATAATATAAATTTTTGGAAATTTTCTTCATAGAAATCCGTTTCAGACCATTCTAAAACGATTCCTGAAATTTAACACTTTTTTATATGTATATATATATATATTTATATATATATTTATTTATTTATATATGTGTCACTCCAGACGATAACTCTCGATAGAATTGAGATAAACAGCTCAAATTTGCACAAAAAATCTATCTTGGCAATCGAAAGGCTAAGTTCGAAGATGGGCGAAATTGGCCTACTCTAAGGAGGGTTTTGGCGCATTTAAAGTGCGCAAAAATTACCCAAAAATCCCCAAAATGTTATTTTCCAACAAGTGACCCCTCATTTTAAAGGTTTTTGCACGCTGAACACGATGGTGGAATCGGATTTTAGATATCTTGATCCGTTCTCAAATTAGAGCATTTAAAGTGCGCAATAATTACCCAAAAATCCCCAAAATGTTATTTTCTAACAAGTGACCCCTCATTTTAAAGGTTTTTGCACGCTGAACACGATGGTGGAATCGGATTTTAGATATCTTGATCCGTTCTCAAATTAGAGCATTTAAAGTGCGCAAAAATTACCCAAAAATCCCCAAAATGTTATTTTCCAACAAGTGACCCCTCATTTTAAAGGTTTTTGCACGCTGAACACGATGGTGGAATCGGATTTTAGATATCTTGATCCGTTCTCAAATTAGAGCATTTAAAGTGCGCAAAAATTACCCAAAAATCCCCAAAATGTTATTTTCTAACAAGTGACCCCTCATTTTAAAGGTTTTTGCACGCTGAACACGATAGTGAAATCGGATTTTAGATATCTAAATCCGTTCTTAAATTAGAGCATTTAAAGTGCGCAAAAATTACCCAAAACTAGGATAATCTTTAAACTCTTACCCCCCCACCCCCTTAGAGTGGTCAGATTGAAATATGTGAGAAGTATTAATTGAAGACGAGAGTTCGAAGCAAAAAAGGGGGAGGCAAACGATTAGTACAACTCCTTGAATTTACCCACAGCGATCAAATAAATAAGCACTTAGTACAATTACGTAATAAACAAACGGTAGAATCAGGATGGACAAAACGTACAAATTAAAATAAATACGAAGAGAATATACATAGAAAACCAAATTTTAGACCGAAGTTTTCCTTTATTCAAAACCATAGCCATTAATTCGAATATTTCTTTGAAAATTCGCTCATTAAGTCATGCTGCATGACTGATTTTTTTATATGTATATATATATATATGTGTCACTCCAGACGATAACTCTCGATAGAATTGAGATAAACAGCTCAAATTTGCACAAAAAATCTATCTTGGCAATCGAAAGGCTAAGTTCGAAGATGGGCGAAATTGGCCTACTCTAAGGAGGGTTTTGGCGCATTTAAAGTGCGCAAAAATTACCCAAAACTCCCCAAAATGTTATTTTCCAACAAGTGACCCCTCATTTTAAAGGTTTTTGCACGCTGAACACGATGGTGGAATCGGATTTTAGATATCTTGATCCGTTCTCAAATTAGAGCATTTAAAGTGCGCAAAAATTACCCAAAAATCCCCAAAATGTTATTTTCTAACAAGTGACCCCTCATTTTAAAGGTTTTTGCACGCTGAACACGATGGTGAAATCGGATTTTAGATATCTAAATCCGTTCTTAAATTAGAGCATTTAAAGTGCGCAAAAATTACCCAAAACTAGGATAATCTTTAAACTCTTACCCCCACCCCCTTAGAGTGGTCAGATTGAAAAATGTGAGAAGTATTAATTGAAGACGAGAGTTCGAAGCAAAAAAGGGGGAGGCAAACGATTAGTACAACTCCTTGAATTTCCCATTTGACATATAATTGTTATGATACCTTCATAGATAGACAAGTACCGGCCCACGTATTACTAGAAGGAAGACGAAAGAAAAAATCTATTTCAAATTATTCAATTTAGGTACTAACAGTAGGAGGAAGAAGGTTAGGTAGGTATCTTATCAATTTATTATCAGTATCATACGAATATTTGATATTCAAAGGTAGGTAGGTACTTAACATGATAAAAATAATATCAATGAAGAAGGAAGGATCTACCTACCTAGTAGAGCAAATCTTGAACTGGTTTTAGATACCAGGCCTGAAATCGTAGTCAAGATCAGGATGGACAAAACGTACAAATTAAAATAAATACGAAGAGAATATACATAGAAAACCAAATTTTAGACCGAAGTTTTCCTTTATTCAAAACCATAGCCATTAATTCGAATATTTCTTTGAAAATTCGCTCATTAAGTCATGCTGCATGACTGTTTTTTTTTAAATTTAAATGAAGTAGGCTTCACCATGGGAATTTTCACACCAACCGCACTTCCTACGATAAGCGGTTTCAGCATGGAACATGCTTTAGTCATGACCTAAGTGCCCAAAAACCTTACAAATGTGCGTCACTAAAATATGTTACAGAAGTACCGCGGTGTTTTCTAATGCTTTTCACGTACAAGCAACCGTTGGTAGGGAGAATATAACTTCCTCATTTTCCACCCCACAAAAATCGTTCACCACTCGTTGGAAAGCTCTGAATTTATTACAAATCACAACCTCACGCTGCCAATGTCCCCATCCTGAGAAGTACGTAAGAGTACATATGGCTTCGTTATTTACGTATACAAACGTAGTTGTTAGGAGACCCGAGTCCTTATCCTACTAGTATGTACTATTATAACAGGAGCCAACAGGCTGAATCATGTTCCATGTTTTAAATTTTCAGCCGCTAGGCTGTAAGTGGATAGAAACCGGGGGTCCGCGGTGGCTGAGCCCCTTCCGAGTCCCGCAGAGCCGAGTTTTATTCCATATGAGATTTTATTCATCAAATCCCTGCTCTTACTTTTCCACAGCAATTCAACAATGGTCAATGACGCTGTGGTTCATAATTATCCAACGCGGTTCCGGTTAGAGGGCAATTACGTGATTCCGAAGCCTTCTCTTACTCTCACCACAAGAAGTCCTCTATATATCTTATGTTTATTGCTACGAAACGTGAGTGTAGAGCTAAAAACTCCCAGCGTGCTCTCAAGGACAACTTATAAGAAAAAGATTTTTGCCTGGTTGGTTTCGTTAAGCCCAGTAATGTGTGAGGACATAATCACGAGTAACCATGTGTAATATGAGTACCTGTATAAGTCAAGAGAAAACTCGGCGCTCCGCGCCTCGCCAGGGGGCAAGCCCCCTGGACCCCCGTATGCTTACTGCTTAGAGCCTACGGCTAAAATTCAAGAAACATGGAACATGCTTTAGCCGCGTAGTTTACTACAACCAAGTGACAACCAAACAAGCGTCATTGTTTACTATCAATTTACAACATTCATTTATATAGTTATATTATGAAACTAGGATATAAATACCAAGAACAAATACGAAATACATTCGTGATAAATCAAGAGCTTTCCAACGACTGGAAAACGATTTTTGTCCGATGAAAATGAAAGAAGTTTCATTTCCCTAGCAACTACTCGGTTTTAAGTGAAAATCATTGTTAAAATTTCGTTCCACTTCCGCGTTCCACTTCCGCGTCACCCATCCCGTGTAACGTTTTTCGGCTAGTTAGTCCAAGGCTAAAGCATGTTCCATGCTAAAATTAATAAAAAAATATTAAATAACTCCTACTTTCTAGAAAGGTATGTACCTAATGTTATTTTTCTGTAGACGGACGACGATTCTTGTTGGGCGCTTCAGGCCTGTGGCCTTTAGCCCAACAATAAGTTGCAACGAGGATTTTCTTTTTTTCTTTCTCCATTTTACATAAAAGAATAAGTCTGTTACGTAAGGAGTATGTTTTTATATTAAATGAAAATTTCTTTTCTTGTCATATATATACCTATGCAGCTAAACAAATAAATAAATAAATTAATGATATTTAGAAGTTTGGTGCACTAGTGACGTCACTGCACCCCTACCACCTGGGCAGGACCCCTCTCGCCGGGTGTGACGTCACTAGTGCACGAAACCTCTGAACACCACAGAATAAAAACCGCTTATCCTAGGGAAGTGCGGTTGGTACACAAATTCTCAGGATGAAACAGTCTATTTTCATTTTATAAATAAAAATGAAAGTTCATTTTTCATACCCATCTTACCTGATATTATAACTTGAAATTGTTCACTTTACTTCCTTTCGCCTCTGCCCTGTGGGTAGCTCCTTCTATTCTAATCAGAAACAACGATGAACAACAATTCATCGAATTTTTTTATACACCTTATGTGGTAAGCCATCCTGCAATGTGGAATAAACAACTAATAAACCTTTCGCTTACCAATTTATTCAGTACAAAGCTTTTCACTCAATTTCTGAGCATCATCAGGTACAGATCAGGTAGGTACCTACCTGATGATGCCCAGAAGTTGAGTGAAAAGCTTTGTACTGAATAAACTGGTGGTAACCGAAAGGTTTATTTCTTGTTTATTCCACATTGTAACGTTGAACAACCTTGAAGGAAATACGTACCAAATCGTACAATTCATTCCCTTATTTTGACTGCACTGAAATGTCCACCGCTCAACATGCAGGGGTTCGCTTCTTTTAAGAACTCAGAGATAAAAGGAACCAAAAGCTAATACCGAAGCCAAAGGGTCTATCATTCATGTCGTTCATATCAGACTAACCGGAACGGAATACTGCTTATCAAACCAATAGCTCAGCAATATTGCTAGTTTCCCACTCTACGTCCCAAGCTCCGCGCGGTATAGTAATTTTTTTTCTCTCTCTTCTTAGAGGAAGGATCTTTTTGTATCTTCGGAAATTCAATATCTACGTCTTCTAGTTCTAATCCCCATAATCCCGAAAGAACTCGACGTCGTTCGACGTTGATAACATTTGAGAAGACCATGGTTGGGGGGGTCGTATTTTCTCTGGAGATGTCGTTAGACAAGAAAAATCTTCCTCGAACTGCTCGCACACTGAAAGGATTCTCGCTGATCTACGGAACTGGATTTATGCCCAAGTATCCTAAAACAACCCCTGGTGGATGGTTTGTTGTAATCATGCAAGAACCAGGGACAGATTTGGATGAAGAAAATATCTCAATGAAACAACAATAAGCACGAGGTACTCGTTCTTCTAACGTTACGTCGCGTCTACCATTTATGGGAAATGAAACACCATTAGAATTTCATTACATTCAAACTGTGGCCTAACTGAATTTTGAAAATTGTTGTTTGGGGGGTGATCCCGTATATACCTTTCCCATTCAGTGGGACAAATGCAGCGGTTATTTCCAAATTTTCTTATATTTCTATCAATTACTGCCATGAAGCACGGAGGTAAGCCAAGGAGCACTCCAACCGCCAGGCATGTAATACAAATATTAGGTATGTGATGTTCTACGCAATAAATACTCACGTGCGAGATTAACGACTCATTCGGGTACTTACCTGTAAAAGAAAAGCAACAATTATGATTCGGATGCATCGACTACAAAAACATCGGATAACAGTGAAAGAAAATATATCGTTGTGAAATGCAAAACTTTGTGAAACAAAACGTTATGAAACTTCAACATCGTTGTGAAACAATTCAACATCGGAAACAAAATACTTCAACAAAACTTGTGAAACAAAATACACTGTTCCCCAGGATCATCCCCTTCAATACATATTTTTAAAATTAGTACATTTTAAAAATTATGTAAAATCATAATAATATGAATAGGTACGAAGTACAACATCGGTTCATAAAAAATGATGGTGCAATATTGCTATCACTAATTGCTGCATTAACGCACATTCCGGCCATCGGAAGCAGAGATAAAGAACTTGTTTTAAAGCAGCCATCTTCAATATTATTCTCTGTTTCATTGAAGTTATTACCCGTTTCCAATAAATTTCCGTCAAGTCGGGCATAAATACGAGTACATTCACCAACCGACAACTTGGAACTGAGCACATTTCACTGAGCTATCTGATTGTTTTGCAATTTAACTACCGACAGAACCACATGGTTTTGCAAGAGTGCAAGAGTCGAAAAAAATTTACGACCTCCAAAACGAAGATTTCCGCACGCATTTTACGTTTCAGACATCAAGGAACATTTTTGTTTCAGTGTCCGTCTGTATGTCTGTGGTCAATTCCTTATAGCGACCGTAACTACCTGAAATAATAGTCGAAATGGGCTGAAACCTGGAGGGTAAGTGCGGGTTGGGCCACAGATGGTCCCATACCAGGACCATTGAAAAAGTAAATCAACTTTCGTCTGCGCATGTGAAACTTGAAATACTTGAAACGCCCAAAACTACCTTAAATATCGTTCAAATTAGTTCAGACTTGGAGGGTCGATCAGGAATAATACTTTCATAGTTCCACATGAATTTCACTGGAATCGTACAGTAATTTTCGTCTGAGCATGCGCGAACATGTATTGTTGAACATTTCCTTGTAACGCTTCTAACTAAGGGGAAAACAGTCGTAGAGAGCTGACATTTTGAGGGTATACGCGGGTTGGATCGCAGATGTTCCCGTATCAATATCATTGAAATCGTAACGTAATTTTTGTCTGCGAAGGCGAGGTGACAGATGGTCTCAAATGCATGCAACCCACGCATGGATAGATACTCCAACTCTCCACTGAATGAACCTACCCAACTATTCTGTACGTCCATGTGATCCAAGTGAGGAAGCTACACCGCCTACTCGAATTGGCAGACGTTTTCAGTCATCACTGATTGTAAGCCCTCTCAACGTTCTGAAGAATTGATAAGGTTCAAAGTGGAGCACGCTTGCTCCATTTAACCCTTCAGAATAATAGATTGACCAATCAGGAAAGAACTGATCGCCCTCGACAGACACTCGACCCCCCCGAAGGGGGCGATACCTGGCCCAAAAGGTCCCACACTAATCAAAAATAGACCCGCCAAAAAGCCTATTTCCGTTGGGATAGGCAACAACAGGTGTTCGCAGCTGCAGTGGGACGAGAAGGGAAGAGGTGCATTGGCGGGCGTTGGCGAGGTGGCCGGGTTCCATGTGTAAATCGGGAGCGATCTGTTACAATTCCTCTGACAATGTCTGTTGAAGGAGAAAACAAAACCTACCTTATTAAATTACACGACCGAATGCAAGGAGATGTTTCTTTGCTGTCGCCAAGCGGCTGATTTGGTCCCTGTCCCAACGTAAGGGGGTTTTCCGTGCAACTTGGACATTTAATGAGGAGGTCTAGCGTGTGACAGAGATTGACTGTGCGGGGTGGACCCTCGAGAATCCCCCTCCTAGACCAGTGAGATTCACCGGTTAAGAAGGGATATCGATTAGGCTTCCCCAAGCGACCCCGTCTCCACCGGAATAAAAATAGCTCGAGAACAGCCACACTGTTATACTCCTCCCCCACATGATATACTTCTGGTAGCAGAAGTATGAGAGGGAAAAGGGGGAATGAAAAGTGGTATGAAGTTCTTGTTCAGGAAACAACATCTGCACAACTTCAAGGTGACCAACCTCCATCGTAATGGTACTACCTCAATAATATTTTACTGGTGGAGAACAAAGCTCCTGCATACGAGTAGTGGCGGATAATGTTGTCAGAGGTTGTTGTCCAGTGAATTGTGCTCATCTGGGCAACCTACAGGTGATCAACCTCCATCGTTGGGATGTAACAACTATTGGGGCTTGCCAATTGGGACACGCCATCAATCGCCTTCTAATGAGCTCAGTATATTTTAATTATATGGACAATCTAAAGGGGTGAAAGGGGGTGGGGAAGCCAATAATGTATGTATTATCAAAGGGACCGGTTGTTAGTAAAGGAATCCTTCTGGGAAACCTGTCTCAAAAAGTGGATGGAGTATGGTGAAGTGCTCAGCGCATACTACCGAACCACGCTCTACTACCATGTTACAGTGTGTGACAGTGACGGTGGACCCTCGAGAGTCCCCGTCCTAGACCAGCGAGATTATCGCCAGTTAGAAGGGATATCGATTAGGCTCCCCAAGCGACCCCGTCTCCACTGGAAGAAAAAATTTATCGAGAACGGCCAAACTGTTACAAGTTGCACACAGAATAAACTAACCTGCTTAAGAATAAGCTAACCGGCTCCCCAAGCGACCCCGTCTCCACCGGAAGGAAAAATAGTTCGAGAACAGCCACACTGTTACAAGGGGGTTGATAAAACCAAGGTACATGATATGCATGACAAACATTTTTCACCTGCGGACACAGCTGCCGGAGTATGATCTGTTTGTTCGTTCGGATTCGATACTGCATTCAGACTACAAACGGGAGACTGGTCCTCTAGACTCAGACTCTGATCTTCTAGACTGAGCCTTTGAGCGGATTACAGAGAACGCGCATTGTCAAAAGCTTCAATGAGCGTGAGTGTGTTGTTTTCTAGCAAGCGTAAACTGATAGTACGAGAGTGTGCTATGCAGAAATGCTGAACTAACTGCCGAAATTCTTCAAGGCTGCATACAACTGTAGGTCTGTCACATTGGGTGTAGTTGTATCGAGAGTACACCAAACCACATATAAATGGAGAATGACTCCCCCTTGCAAAGCCGTAGTCATTCGGGCGTTTCTGAGGAGGTTTGAAGGCAGATTTGATGAAACGACAGATCCTAGTTAGAGGAAAAGAGTAGGTACATTATTGAGAGAAATATTACGTGTACAAACGATGAACTGATTGAGCACAATGGCAACATAGAACAATATGAGACTCGGGGGGGGGGGGGCAAATCAAAAAGAATCACACCAATTGAGAAAACAACGAAATAACAACTATAAAAAAATAAAATAAAATGAAGAATTAAGGTAAATATTTTCAGCCAAATTCCTGACCCATGCAAGTTACTCACTGAGAGCATTCCAATTTTTTCCAGGTCCACTAAAAGCTGAAGGCCATTACTGAACTGCCACAGCTAACCTACTCGCCAGGTTTGTTAGGTAGTAACTTTGTAGGGCGATTCTGAATTTCAGCACAGTACGACGAACTGACCTTCATAACTCACCTTAATTCAAATGGTTTCACGTAAAACAATTATCAGGTTAAAACTTGCACTAGCTCACACATGTCCACCTGTAGCGTGTGGCGCTAATCGATCCAACCCACTTACTGTTCAGCCATGAAACGGTTCCCTGGTGGTCTACAATCAACGTCGTACAACGATATAATGCGCCGGCCAAAATTGTAACAACTACAAACAAAGCCGAAGAGAAATTTCCTATCGTATTTATACTTGTACAGTCACTCAAATTTGAACGGCGGCCAAATATTTGTTCTAGGAAGTCGATTGACGGTGGCTGACAGCCACACAACGTCAATATAACGGGGTGACAGTCATTGTAACATAAGATTAACAGATCAGGGTATAAATGAAGTTTATAGTTTGATCGAATTTAATTGAACTGTGCAATGGTCGTGGGGAGGAAGAGAATACGTGATCGGAGAAAATAAGCATTCGCAACGCGACCAAAATGAGGAAAATCGCCGTTGTTGATGTTGCTACCCACGTTCGAGTTGTTGTTTAAACACAATTTAACTATGAAAGCAATATAAACGCACCATTCTGCGACCCTAGAAAGGACTCCCCTATCTCGCAAGAAACTTTCGAGAGAACGTGCCTCTAGGTTTTCAGTCGACATTTCCCTATATTTGTGTTAGTTTTCATTTTATAATGTATGTATGTTCAAAACGGTTAATTTTAAACGGAACTTCTTCCTGAATTGCATGGTGCAGCCGAAATTCAATTAATTTGGTCGCAAATCAGCAAACTGCATGACCATATGAGAGAGATTCCGAAGTAGGTAATTACCATCTTATTAGATGTTTGATTTAACAGCAATTTGAACCGACTATAGGCCATTTTTTACTCCCCCAAAAACTCAAATTTGACCCACTCTTGATGAACTATTGTCTGGCAAGTTCTAGTTTCATTTGAAATTGAAATAGTGATTTCTATTCAGAATCACCGTTCTATAGAACAATTTTTAGCCATCTATGACCCACTAAAACTCAAGTTTTACCTACTTTTCGCCTATTGAAAAATCGCGCATTACCGAATTCATCGTTTCGCTTGCCAATACACCATTTTTTTTTTTAAATTCAAATTTTTCGTCTCGTAGCCACGATCAGAGGTTGTCTGGAGTGACACATATAATACACTAATGAAAAATTTTGAATCTAAGTTGGATTCACAATGCTCTGAAACGTAAAAGAAACGAAAATTGTTTTAAAAATCACGTGTATATAAGGAAATAAGTTTCAAATATTCATACAACGAAAATGCTAACTGAAAATCGTGCCAAAATTCAACAGAAAGCCACTAAATTCACTAAACCCGGTACAGAACATATATGTAATGTTCGAGGACGTTTATCTCATCCGTATACCCCACCTGATAACCGTACTAAAATATGTATGACCGAAATATATGGAGTAAAACTAATTGCTGCAACCCATTACGAAGAAGAAAACTGTATTTTACAACTGTATTTTCAATTGGAAATCAAATGTCTTTACCTAATAATCGAACGTCGTTTTAGAGGCATTTCCTGTGTAAATTGGACTTTGAGGCTTACAAAATCGGTAGAACCCAATTAACGAAACGGGTAAGTACCATTCAATTTAACTCGATTTGGCCAAACATCAAGATGGTTACTGCACGGGATACTTCATCATCAGGACGTCCAAGTGCAGTTACCGTGGAGATTTTTTCTTGACAAATTTGACAGGAAGAGAAAGGAGGAGTTTGGTGGTATTCGTAAAATTAGACAGAACACAGAACTGCGGTATTTCTCACAAAATTCTGCTTCGGGGGGAGACGGACCAAAAGGGGTAGCTGTTGGTGTCCTGCCAAAAGCCGCCGGCGTCGACATCAACGGAGAACACCCTTTTTACCGTTCGGGAGTCCGAGGAGGGGGATTTTGATGGGAATTCCTAGCATTTCTCCTACGGAACTACCTACCTCCATCATTGAGGGGGTCGACGATAAAAGGTTCCTCAAACGCGCCTAAATCTACGAACGTGTTTCATAATAAACTGACGCGATGGTGCTATTCATTCTTCAAGGTTCTATTTGAATGCAGCCAACTGGGAATTCGGTACCACGGTCATCCAGAACATCGAGGGTTATTGTAATTAATTTTGTTTTATTATATTCAATAATGAACTTTTCGGATCTCCCCCCCCCCCCCCCCCCCCTCAACAATCCCCTACTACAACAAATGGTGGTATACGTTGCAAGGTACGTAGAATCCGAAAATGGAATAAGAAAAATTTCTGTCCGTCCGCTGTAATTAGTTCTTGTCTTAGTTAATTAGTTCTTTTAGAATCAAAATTATTGAAATGTGGCATCTAGGTCCCATGTGGGGGGGTCTTTTTCCTTTTTTTCTCTTTTTGTTCTTCATGTCTGATCTCTGCAAATCTCTAAAAATTCAAGGGAAAAGAAGCAGCAATCCCACTTGATTTCGAGCTAATTGGAAGAAGAAGAAAAAAAAGATGTTCCAGTCATGCAGCATGGTTGTAAGAGCGAATTTCCGAAGAAATATCCGTGGTATTGTGTAAAGACGATACAGTGAGAAACGATACCACTTTTCGTACAATTATATAATTCTACTTATTATTCTTGATTTTAGCCATTTTTACCGATTTTTTTAACCTTTAAAAAGTCAAATATGACCCAATTTTTTTTGAGAAAAACATTTTTATCATCGAAAAGGTCTCCCTTGTTATTTATCATTTCACCCAACGTCAGGTGAATTGATACCGATTTTAGCCCTCAATACCAATTTCTGACCCCCCCCCCCCCTCGCAAGACCAAAAATTCCAATTTGACCCCAATTCTGCACGAAAAACAACTGAAATGGTATTTTTCCGTCTTGACTCACTATACCACATCCAACGATTTTATATCAACTGTTTGCGCGATTTTAGCCGTTTTTAAAGATTTTTGTCCCATAAAAACTCAAATTTGAACCCCTCAGAATCTTCGAACTCATCCTTTTGTGGAAATGTGGAATTTTTATCATGTACCCAAGGTCAGATATCGCCTGGAGTGACACATAAATGTATATATACATTTTTTGTTAAACTCTAGGGATAAATTCAGGATGCCCTGAAACGGATTTGCCTATTAGGAAAAAAATCATGTTCTGCAAATTTTGGACCCAGTGCAATAGCTTAATTTTCTTCAAAAATTCGCTAAAAAGGAATGGCCATGGACTTCCGTATAAGATTCAATTTAAAAAACGCTGCAAATCCCTGCACAACGGTTTATTATTTTGTATAGAATACCCTTCTGTTACAGGTCACATCTCTATGTATAGATAACCCGTCTATATAATATGATATGTACTATTCTATACATATTATGTAGATCGCAGACCCTCCGTAGGTTAGTACCTAACCCCGTACTCGTTACTAGGTACCTACCTAAATCACGAGGTAAATGTTGCTAAAATAATTCTGCCGATGACAAACAGTACCTAACAAAAGAAACACACATAATGAAGTTCTGAAAAGAAATTGTTGATGAGGAGTGAAAAAAGTTGCAAAAGTACCTACCAACAAACTCCAGCCCCTTCTACGTAGATGGTATAATGAACCGTTGTGTAATAATTTACCGTTGAGTAATGATTTACCGAAGTAATAATTTACCCATCAAAAATACTTCAACGTTTGTTCAAGTTACACTACCTACCAACAAACTCCAAAAGAGCCGTCATTTTTCAAATGAAATAATATCACAGAACAACCAACTCGACTTCATACTCCGCCAATATAATCAGGTGATCCCTACCAATGATTGGCCGTATTCACAAATTCCTATTGTGGGCGCGTCTCTGGTTACGAGATTTGGTTTGAATTGTATACAATTTCATTCACACTGGAGTCGAAAATGCCTGTCGGTGCAAACTTCGGGGCCTTACTGTGAACGAACGGCTGGACGTACGATGCTCCGGATGGTCTTAAAAAACTCGCAAGTTCAAGAACTATTTAAAACCGTAAAAATATTCACGTAAAAAAATGGTATAGGCGTTTTGAAAATTTCAACCCCTATTTTGAACCCCTTAGAGATGACTGACAGTAACGTCGAGCTTCGAGGACCAACTAGACCCCGAACGGAAACTATAACCCGAATTTCATCAATTTTCTTTCATGGTAACTAAGAAAAGTGGCCCGTACGGCGTACGGCGGACAGACAGAAATATTTGTATTGCAGTTTTGGATGCTACATACCTTGAAACGTAAACCATCAAATTTTGAGGGGGGGGGGGGGGGGTAAGAATTTATTTTTTCATGCTCGATTCCAATGGTTCATTATTGAAAATAATAAACCAAAATTGAAATTTATGTAACGCAAATTCACATTTGCGTTAAACATTTGTACTAAATGGCCGGAAGGCCAACCGACCGAATCATACTTTTCCAACTATGTTGGAGTAAGCCGTAGGAAAGTCGAAAGAAGAACAGGAAAAAATCTATTATGGACCTCGCGAGTTACACTAGAAGGCGTTGGGCCAGAAATCGACGCGGTCTACATACGTTTTAAAGGCCTTTTCGGAGTCGGGTAGGAGAGCCGTGTCATCATATTTTGGTGCTCCATAGATCGATTAGTGACCGCCAAGTCGTCTCGACTCCTTCCCATTCATGAAGTGCAATGGCGCCATATATAACCGGCAGTTCTGCTCAAAGCTTAGAATTTCATAACTTAATTTCTCGTGGAAGACTAAGTATCAATAAATCCATTTTTATTTGAAATGGGTTTCCAGGATTTCATTGGGAGAGGTCTGCCGTGTGAAAGAAAAACGTCTCAATTCCGATACTTTTACGAAAACGGGATTCCCCCCTCCCCACCATTAAATTTTTGACCAGCTCTTTTGGATGGCGTAGTGGAAATGAAAAAATTCTGTGAAGCTTGGAAGGTGAAAAACCTCAACTTCTGTACTGCAACGACTCAAACCATTGTATTTTGCGCACAATGTGACGAAGAACTACCTCAAACCGTCAAAAATTGATTTGAGACGGTTTACCTTTATAAAGCTGGCCAACACTGGCAGGATTTGGATTGAGGAATTTAACCGAAATTCTTGAGGTGTTTCTCCTCCACATGTTCATACGGCTGATCGAGTGTGAGGCCATTTTTCACAAAATATGAGCATCATGGGACATGAAAATCCATTGTGATCGAATTTCTAGATGTAGATGGATTTACCTCAGAAAACAATGATGAGAACTAAAGGAGCCCGCACTTTTTCAATGTAGAAGTGGTTTCACTAGATCGAGCCAGAATTTGGCTTCCTTTCAGTCTCCTGAACAAAAGTCTCAATGGGCACAAAAAAATCTACCGTCAGGATTTTGAGCTATGGCCAGATTAAGCGCTTCAAGTTCGACTTTTTAAACACCTTCAATTGCTTATATCTCTCTAGGGATGCATTTTAGAGAAAAAAGTGCACGACTAAAATCGTCTTAAAATCGTCCAAACAACTCGATGCCATACTTGTTTTAAGTCAAAAAATGTTTCTTCATTTTTGGCCAATAAGTCCCCGTGTACTTATGTATAAGAAAATATAAGAAACGTTGAAACATTTTTTGACTTAAAACAAGTATGGCATCGAGTTGTTTGGACGATTTTAAGACGATTTTACTCCTGTACTTTTTTCTCTAAAATGCATCCCTAGAGAGATATAAGCAATTGAAGGTGTTTAAAAAGTCGAACTTGAAGCGCTTAATCTGGCCAAAGCTCAAAATCCTGACGGTAGATTTTTTTGCGCCCATTGAGACTTTTGTTCAGGATACTGAAAGGAAGCCCCGTGCCAAATTCTGGCTCGATCTAGTGAAACCACTTCTACATTGAAAAAGTGCGGGGTCCTTAGTAGATTCTGATAAATGAAATTTTAAAAAATTTTAAATTTGTTTACCGACAGTGATTTGTGTGAAGGGAAAACTCCTCACAGGCGATTCGAGGCATTTCAACTTCAAAAATTTTCCAAAAACAGTTAGGTATTTTATTGTGAAATTTATAAAACGCCTGAACTACGATTAATCCATTTAATTTTTTTTCCCCCAAGTACTTTAGTGAAATGAAGTCCGATGTCCCTCCGAAGAACGGGATTGCTAGAATGTACTGGAACCCAAGCGGGGTTTCTATGAAAAACTTTCGGGCGAATTTCTGAAATGTTTTGATTTTGGAGTTGAGGCGTTCTTACACGGCAGGGATATTGGGGGGAAAAAAACACCCGAAGGGTCGATCAACACATTTCCGTGACGTACCGTACTGTACAGTGAGGGTCCTTCAGTGAAAAAAAAATCGGAAGATGGAAGTCAACGTGAACAAAGGGGGAAAAGACATGTCCGACGCAGTGACCCTCCGATGTTCACAGTGGCCTTCCGGCATCCGTGATATATAATAACCCTCCGATCGGTCGCCTCCGGTATTTTTCAATTTTTCACGGACGTGATAAACGCTGATGGTGATATTTTATTGAAATTCGACAGCACTCTTTGTACTTTTGTACTATTTGTGTTGTTACCGCGTTTACACATTGAATGACGAACTACTGATTGTGGTGGTTCGGGAGCAGCCAGTGTTCTATGAAGTTAAACACCCAAAATATATGAATGGTGACTGGAAGGACACAGTGCCTTCATTTCTTTTCTTCCTCCTCGTCCGTCTTCTACTCTGAAATTCGTTGTGCACGAGATAACATTAAAACCAAGGCCACATCCAAACTGCAAAGGCCCATCGCGCAGACACCTCTGATCACGGGAGAACACTGACATGGAAAGTACTGTGTGCATGACAGTGAAAAACTCATTACGGATGCCACTGAAGGCACCGTAGCCTTCCGTGTTCAGTGGCATCCGTGATGAATTTTTCGCTGTCATCCTCACAGGACCGTACCTTTCCGTGTCAATGTTCTCCCGTGATCAGAGGTTTCTGCGAGATTCTTCTTCTTTTTCAGTTTGGATGTTCTCGTGCATCATGAATTTCAGTACAAGAGATCTTGCTGTAATAGCACTGCTTTTAGACGGGGAAGAATCGGAAGAAGAGAAGAAAAGAAGAAAAAAATTCCCTCCCACATTCTTCCCTTCCAATCCGCATTTAGGTAATTCGGGCCCTTCAAGTCGCAAAGGACCGACCTCTTCCGAACCAGCTCAATCAACGATTCGTCATCCATGAAACAGATATATATCACAACACAATACAGATCCGCAAGTTACACAGATACCTAGGTATGTCAAAACCAACAACGCCGTTTTCACGTCAGTGAAACTAAAAAATATCGGCGGCGACGGATTTTTCTATTCATCACGGAAGCCTGAAGGGCACTTTGAACGCCTGAGCCTCATTGCGTCGGACACGTCTGAACATGCACCGTCTTTTCCCCTTTGTTTACGTAGATTTCATCTTGCCGGTATTTTTTTTTTTTTTTTTTTTTTTTTTTCACTGAAGGTCACTGTACGGTACATCACGTCTCGTCACCTCACGGATATGTGTGAATCGACCTTTAATTAGTGCCGATCCACAATCGTGAGTACCAACCTACTACATTGTACGTGTAAGCTTCTTCTGACCTCATATCGACAGTGGTTATTTGTAGGATTTGTTGACCTCTTACTAGAGTTGAGTGGATGCATCCTCCATTTTCAAGCAGTGAATATTCATTAGATCATCAGCTCCCTTGATTGCTTATGAATGACTGATTAGAAACTACGACAACATGTCACCCAACCAGACACTATCCACGGCCGAAATGACCCGGACAAGGTCATCCCCTGATCTGTACTAGCAAATTAGTTGGCCTAGCCCATCGGAGGAGATTCTATAATAGGACATTATGATGCAACTACAAGCGAAGGAGGGCGAAGGAAGAAGAGGAGAGAAGATCACAGAAATAAATGCGACTTACGCCGTCGGGCAGTCTGTTCGGATTTGAGAAGTGCAGGACAAGGTCGTGAGGGAGACTGGCCTCAGAGGGAGCTCCCTTGAACCATAAAACCTTGCGACGTCATTTGCGAAGCGGCAATCGTTCGAAATAAATCATGTTCTGGTGATTGAGAGAATTGTAGACACAGGAATAATACTCGGGTCGCGGTGGGAGACGGAAAATCATGGAGCAATGGAAACATTCCTGGAATTGATGACCTACTGCTGGATAGTGAGTTGTGTACCTGAATCGGATGTTTGGAAAGAAACTAATGAACAAGAAGCGGGGGAGAGAGAGAGATAAAATTTCCAGAGGATCTAACCAAAGAATTGAACCCACGGATAAGGATACGACAACTAGTTCTGTAATGATTGTTACTGATGGATAAGATACCAAAGACTATACTTGCTAAACATGAAGCGGGGGAAAGATAGATAAAATTTCCAGAGGATCTAAGCGAAGAATTGAACCCACGCCTTCAGAGATAATATGATTGCCTAGGTAAGTAGGAAGGTAAGGTGTGGGCTAAGAATAAGGATACGACAATTAGTTCTGTAACGACTGTTACTGATGGATGAGATACCAAAGACTATACTTGCTAAACATGAAGCGGGGGGGAAAGATAGATAAAATTTCCAGAGGATCTAAGCGAAGAATTGAACCCACAACTTCTGAGATAATATGATTGCCTAGGTAAGTAGGAAGGTAAGGTAGGCTAAGATTAAGGATACGACAATTAGTTCTATAATGATTTTTACTGATGGATAAGATACCAAAGGCTATACTAGCTAAACATGAAGCGGGGGAAAGATAGATAAAATTTCCAGAGGATCTAAGCGAAGAATTGAACCCACGCCTTCAGAGATAATATGATTGCCTAGGTAAGTAGGAAGGTAAGGTGTGGGCTAAGAATAAGGATAAGACAATTAGTTCTGTAACGACTGTTACTGATGGATGAGATACCAAAGACTATACTTGCTAAACATGAAGCGGGGGGGAAAGATAGATAAAATTTCCAGAGGATCTAAGCGAAGAATTGAACCCACGCCTTCAGAGATAATATGATTGCCTAGGTAAGTAGGAAGGTAAGGTGTGGGCTAAGAATAAGGATACGACAATTAGTTCTGTAACGACTGTTACTGATGGATGAGATACCAAAGACTATACTTGCTAAACATGAAGCGGGGGGGAAAGATAGATAAAATTTCCAGAGGATCTAAGCGAAGAATTGAACCCACAACTTCTGAGATAATATGATTGCCTAGGTAAGTAGGAGGGTAAGGTGTAGGCTAAGAATAAGGATACAATTAGTTCTGTGATGATTGTTACTGATGGATAAGATAACGGAAGCTATACTTGCTATACATGAAGCGGGGGAGAGATAGGTACAATTCCCAGAGAATTGAACCCACAACTTCTGAGATAATACGATTGGCTAGGTAAGTAGGAATGTAAGGTGTGGGCTTAGAATGAGGATTCGACAATTAGTTCTGTAATGATTTTTACTGATGGATAAGATACAAAAGGCTATACTAGCTAAACAAGAAGCGGGGTAGAGGTAGATACAATTTCCTGAGGATCTAAGCTAAGAATTGAACCCACAACTTCTGAGATAATACGATTGGCTAGGTAAGTAGGAATGTAAGGTGTGGGCTTAGAATGAGGATTCGACAATTAGTTCTGTAAATATTATTACTGATGGATAAAATAACGGAGGCTATACTTACTAAACATGACGCAGGAGAGAGATAGATACAATTTCCAGAGGATCTAAGCTAGAAAATGAACCCACAACTTCTGAGATAATACAACTGCCTAGGTAAGTAGGAAGGTATAGGGTGGGCTTGGAATGAGGATATGACAATTAGTTCTGTAATGATTATTACTATGGATAAGATACCAAAGGCTATACTTGGATCGAACATGGAAACAGGAACTGATACTTGAGATTACAAATGGTTGGTATGGAGCGGGGATACGGGAACTTCTTCTGTCATGGAAGGATGGTAGGATGGAAGCAAGCTATACCTTAACGCTTTTGATGAAGCTAGGGAACATGGAAGGGGGAAAAAGGAAGTTAGTGAGCGGATCTAGGACAAGAATTGAACCCACGACTTATGGTGCGGAAGGAGGATACCAGAACCTATCTCCTATGACCACTGCTGGATAAGGGGCAATGCCCAAGGCAAGTAGAGACCTTGAACTATACCTGAATCGCACGATTTTCACGAAACTAGGTAAAAAGGACGGAGTGGAAGTAACTTGGGTGAGAACTAAACCCACAAGCTTTATTGCTAAATGGGATCATGGAAAATGAGCATAAAATACTTATATGTATATTGCATACACATGGGCTTCAGACTTCCGAGGGTTACGCGGGTTATGGTTATCAAAGTCATGGTTCAAGTTGAACTAAGTCATCAAGCTGTCGGAGGATCCAGTCATTAAAATACGGTTATATAATACTTGTCTCGAGTTTATTCACGAATGAGTATTTAACGGCAACTCTTCTGGGTCAACTGGGTCAAAAATAACTACCCAGACACGGCATAATACGATATTTATCGAGGAAGATCCCGCACGTTTTTTTTACACTTTAGGTACCTACCTACACTTTGTTGACTCTGCCGCTGTTAGTTTTCAAGGAAACAACCTTCCTTGTTATTCCTCAGCACTTATTGTGTGAGGCAAAAATAAAAACCGCACTTAAAATGGCAAAAATATGGCCTTTTGTCGCCTCTTGCAGACTCAGTTTGAAAACGGATAAATATTTGCGGGTGAGTGGCGCAAAATGTAAACGGGAAGGCGAGTGTTAGGGATTATTGCTCACGTCTAGACGGGAGGCCGCCTCTTTATTCTGGACGCAGACGCGCTATCATCGTCTGGAGATTAGATAAAGGTCTCAAGTTGTGTCTAGTCTGTAAACGATAAGTACGAAATTGTTTGGAGAAGATGATTCTTTATCTTGAGAAAGATGTATGGAGAGTAAGGGGTACACGCCCTGGGGACTTGGTAAGCTCATGCTGGGTAGACAGCTCTCTTGTGATGGGTAGCAAAAAAACAGTGTTGAGTAATGCAATCTTTACGGCGGACTTGCCTTCAAATCCAGTTACTTATCAGCCCCGCTCGCTCCATACTTGTGACAAGAAGCGCCAGAAATTATTGGTCATAATAGACATGTCTAGCTCCAATTAACGCATTAGTAGAATTTCGATGATTTGGCAGTGGAGAAAACACTAGGGCGTGCTCAGTGCTCCGCATGTGAAACATGCCGAGCAATACAGATTAGGGCTACCATTTGGATATCCTGATATGAATCACACATAGATTTATTTATGGGAATCAATCAACAAATCAACCGAACCACAACTTAAGGTCTACCAGTAGACCAAAATATATTCATACGCCACCATAGCAACGAATGGACGGATATTGGAATTCAACAGATATCCCAGGGCGTTACAATAAGTATAACAGATATCCCAGGGTGTTACAATAAGTAGTGATAATTTTCGAGGCGTATAACTTTTGGAGAATCAGGCCAATCATGATTATTATCAATCAGTCAGCCTCCTGGGGCTTACGGTTTAACGGGCCTTGCGGCCTGTTATTTCTAAAAAGTAATAAAATTTAATTATGTGCCGGAAACGGATACTCGGTGCAGTAAACCCGGTTATCGTAAACCGCTGTTCGCAATGCAGTGCACAGAGTGTACAGTAACTAAACTCCTAGTGGGGAACTAGACAGCGATTAGTTGGCCTAGTTTTTGCTCCGAGATCAAATTACGACTCTGCAACGACCGTTTTGGCTGGGATTTTAATAGCATTAGTTCAAAGTGGGTTTCAGTTGATTGTTTTTCTGCGCGAAGAATTCTCTATCGAGATGAAATGACGGACAAAGCTGATGATAACTGATCGAGGGCTTGGAGTGCGCAGTCGTCCTGCGCCCCAATCAGACAGCCACAACAAGTGTGGATGAGCAAGCTGCATTCAGATGGGCTTGCAGATGATATCAACGTTTCAGCACCTCGTTTCAAACGCAATCCTCGTATGCATACTGCAGGTGCTTAGGAAATCCGCGCTCCTTCCCACCACCTACGTCGATAGCGTTTAAATTAACATTCAGTTGTCTTTGAAGCGCTAAAGGTGCAAGTTTACGGCGTTCCCACCGGTCGGCACTCCCAGAACGCGGGTCGCATATGAATTGCTAAGTCCCCCGCATGACTCTCGACTCTGGGGGATCATGCAAGGGTTTCCGCCTCGACAGAGACATTGTTCGAGCTTTTGAAAAGCGCTGGAACCATCGCTGCATTTCGTGGAGTGCGCGAGGACTGGGGGGGGGGGGGGGGGGGGATTAAAAGGCCATCAACTCGTAGCAGCTCGTTATTATGCGTTTGCCCTATGAGGTCTTTTCCCCTTGCAGAAACGAGCCGGCTCCATTGACGGGTGCCTCGTGAATCACAATCGACTCTGGAACTTGCATTCGCTGTACCGACTCCATTGAACTTGTCTATCTCCGGAAGAATATGGCTTTTGAACGTACATTTATGCGAGTACATGCGCATATGAATTTCAGCATACAAATTTCATTTCGAAAAATGCATGGCCCACTTGCAACATCTGCTGGTTCAGCACAGAACCATCCACCACAGCGCCAATCATGAATTTACAGCAGAACCGACACAGTACAACTCACTTTATTTGATGAAGCTGATTCCAAGCGGGCGTAAATCATGCCGACAGCTGGATCAGCCCAATACTACACCTATCGGCTGATCAAAAACTACTGGCTTCATAACGGTTTCAGCAAAATTCATCCAGCTGGTAGTAATATACCTTTTATGACTCCAGGTATCAGTGGAAACTTTCTGGAAGGAACGGTGGTATTTAGAGACAGTAGTTTTGTTTGAAGCATGACGCGATGAGAAACTGACGTCTAATATTAGGTGTTTTTCAGGCGATGGCCTCCTCTCGGGGAGTCGCTTTTGTTTACATTCTCCAACGGCGGTAGACTAAACAATATCCTGCAGTAGGAAGGCGGTGAGATGCCCTTGCAAGGAGATCGTGCGCCGTTCTCGAGGCACTGTTACTCAAGAACCGTTAAAATTCAGGATGTCTCAATTTCGAATGCGGATACGTAGGTACTTGGTTTTGGCTAGAATTACTAACTCCAGATTATGCATTGATAGCCTGAGCAAAATATATAAATTAATTACTACAAGTACATAATTCTGTATTCTCGTGCAGATATCCGCATCTTTATGTATTTCAACTAATTATAACTACTCTACAATTCCACTGCATTAATTTGATACCTTTCACCTTATTGTACCCATCATAAATGTAACATCCGTTGTGAGTAGGTGTTGATTCCAGCAAAACTTGGGATTTCTGACGAGTTATACGCCTACCTATTCCAAGACTATGTTGTGTAACTATCGAAAATGCTGAGTACGAGTTGCGTCACATTCCTAGGTAATACCTAATAAATAGTACACAGTTATAGTACTTACTATTCTTTTACTTTAACCTCTTCGACTCTTTACCTTCAAACCCATTTCACTATAAAATCACTACAATTTTGATAATAAAACATCAGGATTTACTACTTCTATATAGAATGTTATTTTTACAAAGTTTCATTAAAAACCACTGCTACGTACCTAGCAGGTGGGTATAAATTGTTTTGGTTTTCCTGTCTCGACTTTTTTAAATCGTGATTTGCAGAAATACAAAATCGTACCTACGTCTACCGATTACATCAAACTTGAAATACAAGATACCTACGGATAAATTTGTATGGTTGCCACCCGTGGTGAAGTTGCAGCTAGTATAGGGCACAGCTGAGCGTGAAATTTCCAAAGGCCTTTCCATCCTGTTTAATCCCATGCCATTTTTCACGTTCTCACCGATTCCAATAACTCATCCAACATGAATTTTACACGTGTATTCAACGGCACGGGTATGATAAAAGGTATCTATTTACTACGATAGCTCACAACAATCTTTTTTCGTTCTGTCGATAGCCTTGAAAGTGATAGGTAACAAACATCATGGGATTGACATCCGACCCAGAACGTAAGGAATCGATAAAAATAAAGTAGGGTTTCAAGTTAATGCTCTGAATGAGACAAACCGCAGCTCTTCAAATAACATTCGATGATGGAAACAAAATATTCCTGCGTTGATAGGAGCAGAAGCATATAACTACTATAATAGTAAAGAAGTTAAACTCTAACGAAACACTGCAAATTATTACACAACGGTTTATTTTTCTGTATAGTTGGATACCCCTTGAATTAGTAGGGCCGTTTTTTTGCGGTGGGTACCTACCTACCCACGCACGCACACATAAATACACCAACACGACAAAGTAGGACCATCGTGATATTCCCAAATTTTCAACCGATCCGGATGATTCGTTTGGCCGCGAACAAAAAATGTAACTATCAACAAATAGGTAAAAAAGTACCTATCAACAAAATCCAAACTAACCATCTTTCTTCAAATGAAATAATATCACCGAACAACTAACTCGATTTTATACAGTGTTTATAACCAGGTGCTCCCTAGCAATGATCTGAGGCTGGAGTTATAACTATGATTCACCCTCATACTGACCAAGCTTCTCGGGTGAAAAGTTCATGGCACGTACAATTCTCCGGGTGGCCTCCAAAAATCCTCAAATTCGGGACCAATTTAAAAACGTCACCCTTCTATTGAACGTTTTCGAGCTACGGTATTCCGAACATTTCATCCCCTATATTTCACCCCTTAGAGATGACTGACAGTAACGCCCAGTTTCGAGAACCAACTAGACCCCAGATGGGACCTGCAAACCAAATTTCATTAATTTTGGACCATGGTAACTAAGGAAAGTGCCGCATAATGACTCGATATTAAGAATTTCTATTTTTGGATTCTATGTACCTTGAAAAAAAGAAAATCAAATGAGGGGGGGGGGGGGGGGGGGAATCTGCATGCTCGATGCCATAGGTTTTTTTAATGAAAATAGGTAATAAACCAAAAAATAAGAACAAGAATATCAAGTTTTTATTTAACCCCTTCTATCTTGACATCCACTCACTGGTTCATGTTGGATCCTTTGCTGAATAGTAGCTTTCAAAGTTCACAAGTTGTCAACGGGCAATCATTGTTAGTTCTGACTGATGCTGTACAGCTATTGTCCCCGAAATCCCGCCTTACAATTCGACCAATGGAAAAGAGGGTTGACCCAAATCGAATGCCGGAAACCCCATCTGACACCCGTCCCCTCAAGAGGCAGGGTCCAAAGGCGTTAGATTAATTTTCATTAATTTCCCTCAGCCGCTAGGGAGGACTGCCCGCAGCGAATATCTGTCAAGTTGAGGAGTCCAAAAGATGGGTTTGTGAATGGAGTTTGAAATCATTCATCTCTCTCCGAGTTTCCAGGCTCGGGTGAATGGTTTTTCAGAATAAAACAGCCTAATTAGTTCATACGCCTCTTCGTCCTGTTTAGCCCGAAATGCCCAAGGAATGGCCCGTTGCGAGGTCCGAGATTTCTAAAGAGCAAAGGAGGCATTGTGTTGGAATTCGAAGATTTACCGGGACTTATCAAGAGGATCTTTTGGATGGTGGAGAACAACCTCCAACCATTCAAACCTTTGCACATTGTCATATTTCAAGCCAAAAAAACCAGTACCGCAAGCTACTACTGTTTGATTAGTGTTGCGCTACATGAATCGAATACCCAGCTCTACACCGGCTGAACGAATTTCGGCCTGCACCACCACAGCGAGTCATAAGTGTACAAATTAATACTCCGTATTGTGGAAATGAATACGACGAGAAGAGTTTCTTGAACTGAAGGTACCCAAGGAAAAACGTTCTGGAAGGACATAATTATTCGCCAGGTCTGCTGCTTCGTGGTGGAAGTACAACGTGGTCCCTCCGAGGACAACGACCATTTGCTATCAGCTCTAGTAGTATCTGAGTGGTCATTAACTGATCCCAGAGAGCAGTGCTCTCCATATGAGGCCGATGACCGAAATTATATACAATGGCCAGGAAAAAAACCAGTCGCTACCACCTTTCTAGCAGTGATCAAGAAATGCATAATAACAACATCCAAGCAATGTATTCCGGGTCACTATCTTGAATTCGATGGGGGTATAGAAGATTAAAAAACGCTGCAGTCCCATTTTGCGTTTCAACAATCGAGGAACGTTTTTTGTTCCATGTCTGTTTGTGGTAGTTCCTTGTAACGACCACAACTACCCGAAATAATGGTCGAAATGTGCTGAAATTGGGAGGGTAGGTGCGGGTTAGGTCACAGATGGTCCCGTACAAACATCATTGAAAAACTACTGTAACTTTCGTCTGCGTATGCGCAAACGTGAAATACTTGAAACGCCCATAACCCTAAATATCGTTGAAATGAGTAAACTTGGAGGGTCGATCAGGAATAATAACAGACTAATGATAGTTCCAAATGAATTTCATTGGAATCGTAATATAACTTTCGAGTCCGCATGCGCGAACATGAAATGTTGAGGTTACAGGCAGGTTTCATCGCAGATGGTCCCATTTCAAAATCATGGAAATCGTCCCGTCTGCGCATGCGCAAACGTGAAATACTTGAAAAGCCCGTAATTACCATAAATACCGTTGAAATGAGTTCAGATTTGGAGGGTCGATCAGGAATAACACATTGATAATTGCATGCCTTTCATTCGTCTGCGCATGCGCGAAAATGAAATGTTGGCCGTTTCCTTGTAACGCTTCTAACTACGTGAAAAATAGTCGTAGAGCTGAAATTTTGAGGTACACGCGGGTTGGATCGCAGATGGTCCCGTATCAAAATGAACCTACCCAACTACTCTATACGTTCATGTGATTCAAGTGAGGAAGCTACACTGCCTACTCGAATTGGCAGACGTTTTTCTTCAAATTATCTTTGATCATTGATGGTACCATTTAATTGTCTTGATTCGCCTCTTGACACTTTTTCTAGTGTTATTATACTAATTGATGGTTATTTCGGACAGTTTCACAGGTTTTTGACGCATAAAAAATGAATTTTGGGAGCTGAAAGTTCGTTACAATCTCAATGCTTCACTCTATGGTCATAATCGAATTCATAATTCTGTTTTCTCGCCCTAAAAAACATGTAGAAAGGTACCTCAAAAGCTCATTTTACGAGAACACCAAAAAACCCCTATTTTTATACACCCATTTTTCACCCAAAACACCCCTGGGTATATTCCGATCGGGCTGCAATGTTTCGGAACACAACTAGGGTCCAAAAGGAGCGTGTGTGCGAAAGAACGAATTTTTTCGACCGAAAACGAAGCAGTTATGCATGATACGGCGGACGGACATTTATTGCATTTTTGGAATCTACGCACCTCGAAAAGTAAAAGAAGAAATTTTGAGGGGGTGTTATAAAAATTTTTTTGCTGAGCGAATATACATAGGCTGTGTATTATTTACATAATAATAAACCAAAACTTTCTGGACTCCCCCTTACCAGCTTTGCTACTTAGAAGAGGCAGAACAACGTGATCCCAACCTGGACAAGGAACCCCAGAGCGCTCCAAACTGTAAAATCAATTCCAGACCCATCACCAGACCACCTCGACGTCGAACCAAGTACCGAAGGGACGAAGGACCGAAGGACGATAGAGATTATGTTCTGTGTGCGGTTTCGAGTCCTTCATCACCCTCATCACATCCTTCCCGCACGGAAGTGCACGGATCGGGAGATCGATTCCCCACTCCCCAACTTTTTTTTTTTTTTTTTTTAAATTCACTCTCAGCTCTCCGAAATCCCCCGTGTACCAAATCCCGTCGCACGAGTCCCAAGAAGACCTATCGAACAGGGCCGTTAAACTTGTAGCCACCCGAACAAGATGCGACGGGCTAGCGGCGATTTTTTTTATAACCCTCCTCGTCTGTTTGCCTTTTAAAAATAACGCGTCGACTTGGGTGAAAGTAAATGACAGAGACCGACTTGATAAAAATTCCCGTTCTTTCATTTGGCTCTTCTTTCTTTTCGAATTCTGCGTTTATTCAATTTTCTTCATTTACCGAGAAAAGGGTATCGAATTGCCCTTGTTCGAAGCCATTCTTCTCACGGGAAGGAGGACAAAAAATTGATAAACCTAAATACTTTTAGGAATATCAGCAATGCAACTTTCATGTTAACTTGAGAAAAAAATGATCAAAGACTCCTTTTTAACGACGAGTGGCAAGGCGAGGTTCCTTTGTAACGGCAGATTTTCCACGAGCTTGAATCACTTCCAACTTGAAATAAAAATAAACCAATATAAAGTGTGACGAAACCTCCTCATTCAACACTCAGGAATGAGAGGAAATTAAGAAATGCCACAAATTCTTCCACAATGAATTAACAGTGCGATCCGCGAAACAAACATAGTCATTATTCAATGTTTTTTCGGTAGCGAAGAAATTTGAATCGTTGATTGAATTGACTGACATTCTAAGCCAGAATAGTTGACAGACCCAACTATTTCCTAATTCTAGTATCACGGCCTAGAACATATTCCTTTCATTAAATTCCATGTTATGATGGAATAGGAGTTCTAACTATTTATTGGAAGGAGTTAAATTCAACTAATTTTCGTCCAGCGAAAGGTGCTTCAATATGACCGCTTAACCCTTTACTCGAAAGTTTGAGAATATTTTAGACATTTTCATCCGAATGGGATCCGTCGCTCGTCGCTTGGTAGTTGAGCCGACACCGGAGCTTGCCGATCGAAGAGAAAACGCTGCAAATTATTGCAAATTATTTTATTATTTACCTGTGTAGATCAATGTTTCATAAAAATGCGCAGGATTCAATAATTCAATCATTAATTATTTGTTGTTACTCATGAAGCGTAAGGTAAATAATGAACCGCTGTGTAATAATTTACCTGTATAGATATCCCTTCTGCGTAGACCACTGTTTTCTGTGGTCAGTACTACCCTCGAGCTACCCCTAGGAAAGCCCTAAATCCAGTACTGCAGCAGGTCCAGGAATCAGTTTCACAAAAATGCGTGAGATTCAATAATTTGATCATTAATTATTTGCTGTTATTCATGAAGCATAACGCTTGTTCAAGTTGCAAAAGTACCTATCAACAAAATCCAAAAGAGCCATCATTTTTCAAATGGAATAATATCACAGAACAACCAACTCGACTTCAAACAGCCATCCGTGATTATGATCAGGCGCTCCCTAGCGATGATATTTCGGCAGGATTTATACCGCTTCATTCACGATCGTGTTGACGAAGATTTTCGGTGCTCACGAACGGCTGGTCTTACAGTGCTCCGGGAGGTCTCAAACAATTTTTTAGTTCACGGTCAATTTAAAAACGTCGATCGACCAAAATCCGGTGGTCCTCAAAACACTCCCAGTCCCAACCAGATGGTATACGAGCCAGAGTGAAAAACTCTCAAGCGTCAGAACAGTGGCAAGGTGAGTTCAGTAGCTCGACACTAAATTAGAAAGCGTTTATTGTTATTGGAATATTTCTGAAATAACTTAGTTTTGGACATCTTGCTTCACATAGACTTGCAAACGGAAAAACCACAATTTCATAATACGTAATGCCCCCCTCCCCCCTCCCCACACGCACACCCCACTAAGTTGGGCCTCAACAGTTAGAAACCATAGATGTGGGGACTTGAAAACTCTTAGTACCATCTAAGAACTTCAGGTTGAATTTATAAATTGAATTTAAAATAATAAATAAATTTAAAAAAATTCAGGTCAGTTTCCACATCATTTTCTAATATTATTAAAAATTATTGATTGAATTTTCCAATTATTAAAATCCAAGAGCCGAAGGGGGGGGGGGGGGGGGCGTTGTTCCTCACGTATAGAAAATCGCCCCTGGCTCAACGTGAACTTTACGGTAGTTTCAAAATAACGTTCAAAGACTAAAACGAAGAGGGGAGGAGATTCTCTAGCCCTAATCCCACTTATAGCGCCAACTCGATGAAGTCGAGTATCTTTTAGTTCGGCTCCTACCCGACAGGGGAGTCCTGAGAAGTTTTAAGGGCCAAACTTTTCAACCTACGGGCTCTTTGCTTTTCCCCTCCCTCACCATTCCACCAGGGCCCCACATCAGTTCGTTTTCTCGCGAAGGGGAAACTTATAAGAACCGACTGGCACGACAGTAACTTACAAGTAATCCTCGGGAGAACGAGGTTTTTCCAAAGGGCAGCACTAAAGTCCATCGAAGCACCTGCCTATTATCTTTACGGTAGCGAGGGAGCGGAGGTTGAGGGGCGGGAAAAGTTTTCAGAGCGAAACGCTCTGGAAACGAGGGAGTAGGAAGACTTCAAATTTAAGCTATTATGAGTTTTCTGTTCGCTTTATTTCTGATCCTCTTCACGGTCGGTGGTTTTCCTTTCGGTTTAGTGCTCCCCGACCAGAACCCAAGTAGAAACAGTCAACTATGAGTGAGCACAGAGAACATGTCTGATAGCCTGGACAGAAGGGTAGTTGAAATGGAAGTTTCAAAATTTTCTCGGCTGTTTATTTAATTTTTACTAATTCACAATCCGGTCAGAGAAACAGTTGACAGTCCAGAACCAAATATGCGAAGAAGAGAGATCGCGATACTGTGAACGGTTGGATGGACGTATGAAGCAATATAAATACAGTTAGAGCACTTGTGCACGGTAGGCTGCAGAGAACGATACTGTCTGAAAAGTCCACACGGAACGGTAAGTCTAAGGGCTGGGAAGGAAAGGGGTGGCAGGGATAATCTGCGGTCATGGGAGTTCATCAGGTGAGTCTTGGGGAAAAGTTTTCCATAAATCCCACGTACCACAAAATGAATTTTGTAGGTGCTATTTCTGCTTCGATATCTCAATCTATGTTTTTCATCAAAGAGTACATGAAAGTTCGGACTTGGCCCACTTTACCCAAACGAATCCTAGACCTGACTCCCTTTACTTGTTTCTGATGCACACTGAGAAATGTTACCCCAACATTGCTATTTTGAAGAAATGTGTAAAAGGAGTAGAATACGTCCTCATTTTAATTACAGAACGTTTATTGACATTTTTATAAGCATACTATATTAATAAAAATTCAAATTCTGGTGTACGTACAATGAGTAGTTATGATTTTAAAAAATCGATGTTGAGCCCATTAAGAATAGGGGCTGTAGTAATTGGAAGTATTAATTAAAATTGAAAAACAACATGGATTAATATTATGTAAATACATAATAATTACAATATCTGAAGGAGAATCACTTTTACTCAGTAGACACTCAATTAAAAACAAGAGTCTATGGAAAATGGACTAAACCTCCTTTGCCCAAGAAGAGGTTAACATTTCATGAAATAATCCCAATGCTACTAATGAATATCTCAACACAGAATGACGGCAGGACTTACTAGCATATAACCACTTGTAGAGAAAAAAAACGCTGCAAAGTCCTTGTCACATGGGTTTATTATTCTATTGGACATACCTACAGAAATGTTGGCTGTTCATTTATTGTTCCTTTCATGTAAAATAATTGAAATAGCTGTTTCTGGTGGTTTCCACCAATTTTGGCCCCCAAAACTTGAATTAGGTACGCTCCCTTTTTGGTTTATTATTTTCAATAATGAACCATTGGAATCGAGCATGAAAAAAAAAAATTCTTACCCCCCCTCAAAATTTGATGGTTTACGTTTCAAGGTATGTGGAATCCAAAACTGCAATAAAAATATTTCTGTCTGTCCGCCGTACGCCGTACGCCGTACGGGCCACTTTTCTTAGTTACCATGAAAAAAAATTGATGAAATTCGGGTTATAGGTTCCGTTCGGCGTCTAGTTGGTCCTCGAAGCTCGACGTTACTGTGAGTCATCTCTAAGGGGTTCAAAATAGGGGTAGAAATTTTCAAAACGCCTATACTATTTTTCTACGTAAATATTTTTACGGTTTTAAATAGTTCTTGAACTTGCGAGTTTTTTAAGACCATCCGGAGCATCGTACGTCCAGCCGTTCGTTCACAGTAAGGCCCCGAAGTTTGCACCGACAGGCATTTTCGACTCCAGTGTGAATGAAATTGTATACAATTCAAACCAAATCTCGTAACCAGAGACGCGCCCACAATAGGAATTTGTGAATACGGCCAATCATTGGTAGGGATCACCTGATTATATTGGCGGAGTATGAAGTCGAGTTGGTTGTTCTGTGATATTATTTCGCTTGAAAAATGATGGCTCTTTTGGAGTTTGTTGGTAGGTAGTGAAACTTGAACAAACGTTGAAGTATTATTGATGGGTAAATTATTACTACGGTAAATCATTACTCAACGGTAAATTATTACACAACGGTTCAGTATACCATCTACGTAGAAGGGGCTGGAGTTTGTTGGTAGGTACTTTTGCAACTTTTTTCACTCCTCATCAAATTTCTTTTCAGAACTTCATTATGTGCGTTTCTTTTTGTTAGGTACTGTTTGTCATCGGCAGAATTATTTTAGCAACATTTAACTCGTGATTTAGGTAGGTACCTAGTAACGAGTACGGGGTTAGGTACTAACCTACGGAGGGTCTGCGATCTACATAATATGCATATAATAGAATAGTACATATCATATTATATAGAAGGGTTATCTATACATAGAGCTGTGATCTGTAACAGAAGGGTATTCTGTACAAAATAATAAACCGTTGTGCAGGGATTTGCAGCGTTTTTTCTTTTTTTTTTCAAATTATCTTTGATCATTGGTAGTGCCATTTAATCGTCTTGATCCACGTGTTGATACTTTTCCTAGTGTTATTCTACAAATTGATGGTGATTTCAGACGATTTCCCAGGTTTTTACTAATAAAAAATCAATTTTGGGAGCTGAACATCTGGTACAATCTCAATTTTCGATTCCTTGGTCAAAATCGACTTCATTTTCGGTCTTCTCGTCCCCAAAAACATGGAAAACGATACCTCAAAAGCTCATTTTACTAACATGTTACTAAAACACCAAAAGTACCTATTTTTGTACACATTTTCACCCATAAGACCCCTGGGTATATTCTGATCGGGCTGCAAAGTTTCGGGACACAACTAGGGCCCAAATGGAGCATGTGTGCAAAAGAACGAATTTTTTAGACCGAAAATGAAGCCGGTACACGTGATACGGTAGACGGCGGACGGACATTGCATTTTTGGAATCTACGCACCTTGAAACGGAAAAGAAAGAATTTTGAGGGGGCGTTATAAAATTTTTTGCTGAGCGAATACATAGGTGTATTATTCACAGAATAATAAACCGAAAGGAGCGTTTTCCTTAAAAAAAAAAAAAAAAAAACGGTCGCGCCCCCGTAGATTGGCATTAAATGATAGTTCACTGAATCACCCTCAGAAGTTGTGCATCCGTAAATATTATGCGGTTACGGATGCACTCTATAAATTTATCCGTAACCCGCTTGTTGAAGGATCGTCAACGGAAACACCCGTGGTTTCCGTGGTGTACTATTTCGGCAAAATCAACTGATGATCATTTTCACGGGAGTACCCCGAAAATCCCCGTATAGGTGTAGTGATTTCCGTTGGTTAATCCTTCAAAGTTCCATCGCACGCCCGTGGGTGTTTGTACGGGTCGTCATAGCCCCACCCTTGACTAACCCGTAACACTCCATCGCCTCCCCGTAGCCCATCCATGATTTTCCCGTGAATATCCCTGGACTCTCCCTAGGTTTTCTCTAGCCCACCAATCACTGTCCTTAATGCTTCCGTGCCCTTCCTTCAATGATCCGTGATTGTAGGGGATCACGGCGGATGGTTAACGGACAGGCTGAGGAAACGCAACCCTCCATTGCCTTTCCGTTGAGGATGCCCCCATAGAAACACACGCGCTCTTTATGAACGAGCAACGGAGAGACGTACGTGTACTACCTTCACCTCCCCCTCAACCGGTTAACGGAGACGTCGAGGCAGTGCACGTCTCTCCGTCATCGTCCGTATAGGGTACGTAACCATCTACAGAGAACCCTTTACGGACGAACTACTGAGGATGACTGAGAGACGTCCGCTGCCTCATCGGCTCCCACTAACCGGTCGTCGGAGCGGTAAAGGAAGTACGCGTCTCTCCTTCGCTCGTCAGAGGATCCCTAGCCTACCGAGTAGCTCGGCCGAGTAGTCGGTGGAGTACTCGGCCGAGCTACTTCGATGGGGCGAGTGGGTGCTTACATTTGAGCTGGGCAGAGACGAGACAGTTGCGTTGTGTAGTGTTCCGCGTCAACAGCACACAGCGATGTAAAAAGAGAACGCTGCAAAGTCCTTGTCACATGGGTTTATTATTCTATTGGACATACCTACAGAAATGCTGGCTGTTTATTTATTGTTTATTTCATGTAAAATAATTGAAATAGCTATTTCTGATGATAAAGTAAAGTAAAGTAAAGTAACAGCCATTTCAGGCTGGGGCTTTTCGTCCGACTGCCCTGCCAGCGTCGCGGACGTGATCAGCTGTCCTCCAATGGAGGATCAGAATTCGATCTGATCATTTCGCTCTTTACTTGGCTACTCATTGCCTCGCCGCCTTGAGTGGAGAGGGGTTCGCCCAACAGCTACATGGGTCATACTTGGACGTGTCACCACGTGTCACGGCGGTCACCCATCCAAGTACTAACCACGCTCGAGGTTTCTTAACTTCGGTGATCTCACGGGAACCGGTCTATTCCACCTGATAAGCCTGCTATTTCTGATGATTTCCACCAATTTTGGCCCCCAAAACATGAAATAGGTACGCGTTTTTTTTAAGATCATCTTTGATCATTGGTAGTGGCATTTAATGGTCTTGATTCACCTGTTTACACTTTTTCCAATGTTATTGTACACATTGATGGTGATTTCAGACAGTTTTCCAGGTTTTTGACTCATAAGAAACATTTTGGGAGCTGAACCTTTGGTAAAACCTCAATTTCCGCGTCTTTGGTCAAAATCGACTTCATATTCGGTCTTCTCGTCCTCAAAAACATGGAAAAAGATACCCCAAAAGCTCATGTTACTAACATGTTGTTAAAACGCAAAAAGTACCTATTTTTATACACATTTTCACTCATAACACCCCTGGGTATATTCCGATCGGGCTGAAAAGTTTCGGGACACAACTAGGGCCCAAATGGAGCATGTGTGCGAAAGAACGACTTTTTTAGACCGAAAATGAAGCCTGTACACGTGATACGGCGTACGGCGGACGGCGTACGGCGGACGGCGGACGGACATTGCATTTTTGGAATCTACGCACCTTGAAACGGAAAAGAAAAAATTTTGAGGGGGTGTTATAAAAACTTTTTGCTGAGCGAATACATAGGTGTATTATTCACAGAATAATAAACCAAAAATCTAGTTTCAAACCATGAGGTGAGTTTATTTTAGCCCATTTTGGACTTAACCCCCTTTCCCCAGGAAACACATATACTGTTGTTAAAATGGTGTTAAAATGGGTGAAAAATGGGATTTTTGGTAGTAGCATGAGCTTGTGAGGTATATTTTTCCATGTTTTCTAGGGCGAGAAGTCCGAATATGAAGTTGATTTTGACCAGAGTGAAGAATTGAGGTTGTAACGAAGTTTAAGATCCTGAAATTCGTTTTTCATGAGTCAAAAATCTGGGAAATTGTCTGAAATTACCATAAACCTGTATAATAACACTAGAAGTAGTTTCAACAGATGAACCAAGACAGTTGAATTACACTATCATTGATCAAAGATAATTTGTCAAAAACAGGAGCTTATTTCGTATTTTTGGGGGCCAAAATTGGTGGAACCCATCATCAATAGCTATTTCAATAATTGCACATGAAAGAAACAATAAATGAACAGCCAAAATTCCTGTACGTGTGTCCAGTAGAATAATAAACCCATGTGACAAGGACTTTGCAGCGTTTTTGAGGTTAGAAAGTCTTGGATGAACTGACTAAACCTCAGCGAAAAATGTTATCGGGCCACCGATCTAGAATTACTTAATGGTACGCTGTTGGTGTGCAACTGACAATTTTTGATGTGATCAAGATTTCATCACTGTTTTACAGCAATCCCTCAACTTGCTAAAGGACTGGAAACATTAAATAAAGCTTTTGCCCTATAGGCGGCCAAATCGCTGAACCGATTTTGACGAGAGTTGTTCCATTGTGATCGGCAAGTTACGAGGGCGATTATAGGCTATGGTAGAATCAGCTTCCCCGATCATCTGAGTGAGCCCTGAGGCAAATTTCGTTCCTATTTAACCTATGATGATGGCATTTGAAATGGAGCCTCTCTTGGACTGCTGGGTAAGAATTAGTTGGGTCTCGACTGAGTGAGTCCGTCAGCTGAGCTGCTTTTTAACCTTGCATCAACGCAATCCACGGTGAGTACATAGTCGGTAATGGTGCGCGGGAGGGGGAACTTTACGTCTAGTTATTTATGCAGGCTCTGTGAATAAGTTGGAAGCTTTTGAAATGTGGGTGTTGCGGAGAATGTTTCGACTCTCTTGGGTGGATAGGGTTCGCAATGAGGAGGTTATCTCCAGGGCAGGCATCACCCGTGAGCTGTTTGATACAATCAAGAAGCGGAAGGTTGCCTACCTGGGCCATATACTTCGAGGGCCTAGATATGTGATTCCCCGTCTTATTTTGGAGGGCAAGATTGAGGGGAAGAGGGGAGTGGGCCGGAAGCAGCTTTCCTGGCTGAGGAATATTAGGGCTTCGACAGGAGTATCGAGCTTTGGTGCACTGTGCCGAGCTGTCGAGGAGAGGACACTTCAGGTGGTATTTTGAGATCGCCGCCGACGCATGGTGTTCGTGCATGGCATCGGAAGAAGAAGAAGATGTATGCACCCTGACAGGGGCAACGCCCGGGTAATCCGCTAGATCTTCGATAAAATAAATACGTTATGCACTAGAAACTGGTGCATACAGCAATGAACCAGGCAAGCGCCAATTAAGTCAGACGAATAGAAAACTTTGTAGCTGAAAACAACAAAACTTGATTACTGATGGTTGGAAACGTTCCTTTGATCCAATTTGCAATGAAAAGCTGTAGAAATGACAACATAGACGCCAATTGAGCGGAGCCCATTGTGATTCCAAGTTTACAGGAAAAACGGAGACTGAAGAGCGAGGATTTTATAGTGGGAATATTGTAACAAACAACGATTATTTCATGCTAATCTCGACAAACGAAGCGGAAGGTGGCGGAAGTCGTAAAAAGGGCGCGCGACAGGGGCGCTCCCCCAACCCTTCGCGGCGTGTCCAATGAACTATGACACCCTGTCGCGATACAAAGTTCCATTCAGTTCCATAACAACAAGTCCTGAAAAGCGATAGAGAGGGGGTTAGGGAATAGTTTGAAATGGCAAAGCTTTTATTATTTCCTTCAACCCCCCCTTTCACCCTGTTGTCATCCTAAACAATTCCCGAAACCCCGTTCTACGCTTCTAATTCACTGTTTCGACCCGCCAAATTGAGCTGCCGCTGTGTGTAGCGGTGAGAAAGGGATGGGATGTAGTTAAGCTGGACACGTCCACTGGAAGCGATTTCGCGCGAATTCGCGTGTGTCCTAGGGATGTCGGATACTTCAAAAGTATCGATATATATATATAGTATCGATACATCTAAAAGTATCAAAAAGTATCGATGCGATACTTTAAAAAAGTATCGATATTTTGAAGTATCGATACTTTTTCAAAAATGGGTGGAAATTACGTTTTTGTTCCCTCTCCATCAGCGTGACAATGAATTATATCACATCCCACGTTTTTACTTCATCTACATTGGTGTAAGACAAAATACCATCGTCAGCCTATAGGAGAATTATTTCAGGATAATATTATAAAATGAACAAAAGAATAAATCACTTCTTTTGTTATTTGAAACTTTTTTTGTTTGGGCGCTTGTTTTTCAAAATTATTGACAAGACAAGACAAGGCATGACATTATTTCGTTAATTCGGCACAATCACATCAGAAAACAAGAAAAACAAAGAAAATCCAATAAAAAAACTATTGAGTTAGGTTGGTTTGTTGCTTGGTTGGGTTAACATTTTGTTGGTCCTTCCTACTTAGATGGAGGACAGCTGATTCTCACTGAGAGCTGGAGTTGGTGGTAAATCAACTTTCTTTAATTTGTTGAAGTGGTTGGTCTCCCAGCCATCTAGTTACAGGTACTGCCAACAGTACCTACACGTCGTAGGTGTTGACACTATTAAATGTGAGGGATAAAAAAAGTATCGGATCCGATGCTGGGAAAAAGTATTGATACTACGATATTATATATCAGAAGAAAAAATTATCGATATGTAT
Organism: Leptopterna dolabrata; assembly: GCA_954871275.1. Classification (NCBI taxonomy): domain Eukaryota; kingdom Metazoa; phylum Arthropoda; class Insecta; order Hemiptera; family Miridae; genus Leptopterna; species Leptopterna dolabrata. Next base: position 6,256,238 of record OX940984.1, on the reverse strand, counting down.
CGATACTTTTTTCAAAAAGTATCGATACTTTTGGGACATCCCTAGTGTGTCCATCAGTCCCCGAATCCGCGCGTCAGAAGTCCGTCCAGTGCACGCAAATTCGGGCGAACTCCGGCTGAATTTCACTACAGTTTTGTGATGCAGTTAGCGAATAATTCTTTGTAGTTGACGTTCGTACTGTACAATGCCGCTTGCAGAGGGTTTAGTGCAACTCTATGCATTGGAATCTCCTACTTTTGTCAGAAGAAGACGTGAATATAACTTAGGGCCGGTTTCACCAACGCGGATTATCCAGAGTTCAATCTCGGCTGAGGTTTAAGCCATCGATTCTGAGAAAAGACAGTTTCACGAACGCCTAATCTAGGAATAAGTCGCGGCAACGGCGCATTAAGTTAATACCTCGTTTCAGGTGGTTTAAACCTCTGATCTACGGTTGATCTCCGTTCTCCTCCAGGCCATCGCCATCTTGAAATCTATTTTATCAGTGTTTTTCATACTTCTCAACTTGCATCAACATTATTTAGTGCGATGAATCGTTACATTGAAGTGTTTGAGTCATCCTTGGATGAATATTTCAATGAACTTCTGGAAGTGGCTGCGCCCAGACGGCGATAATTCGCGAAAGGGTCGAGCATTTCCACAAGAGTGGGATGACGGCGATTTTTTCGCGAGGTTCCGCCTTCCCAAGGAAGGGATGAGCTTAGTGCTCGATGCAAGAGAAAGCCTTCTAGTTCTCGAAACAGAAATGTGAGTGCAACCAAAAATGTGTAATAAATATAATTTTACACCAAACCAGGTAGGCAACAACGTCGGACCCATCATTATTTATTTAGTAGGTAAACAAACCTTGATTGTACGTGGTAGGTACTCGCAGACTGCGCTAATAAGTACATGTATAACTTCTTCTGCATACAGCGAATTATTGTAAAAAAGTAGATACCTTTTATAGAAGAGCCTAGGTAGGCTATCTATAATTTATTACAAGAGCTGTCTCGAAAGATGTAAGATGATCTTTTGTAGTAAAGACAGAGTGGAGTCGAGCAGAAGTTCTCAGAATGAGAATGACAGAGGCATAAGTGAGAAAAAATCGCGAAACTTCCGCACCTGGCTACTATTATGCAGTTTAATGTCTCCACAACAGAGGATGGCGGACAAAATTTAAGTATCCATAGAAGAAACATCACAGATCCACCACTCATGGATGAGCATCTCTCCTCCATGTCATCTGTAATACAGGATTTGTGTTTCTGGGGATAGCAATGCTGATGCAAACTGAACAATCTCGACTTAAACCCAAGTTCGGCTAAACCGCGGATCAAAAACGTTGGTGAAACTGTCGAAGTTCTGAACCACAGATCAAATTTGAATCCAGGATTTATTGATACCAGGTTTAAGCTGTGATGGTGAAACCGGCCCTTAAATCACTTGCGGCAGAGTAGTGGAAATCCATAGCAAAAAACTACAGGATAAATACACTGCCAAGGTGATGGCACAGGAGCTTCCTCGTCACAATCAGAGTGACCCATTATAAAATAGAACAGACTCGGAAGCAAAATAACATAACATAACATTACATTACATTAGATAACATAACATAACATTACATAACATTACATAACGTGATACATACATATTACATAACATTACATTACATGAAATATACATATTACATAACATTACGTCCATAATACATTACGTCCATTATACAAAATTGCGAAAGTTATGCGTGTTTGAAGAATTTCACGTTAGCGCATGCGCAGGGCGAACCGCTGGCTCTATCATGTTGAAATTTATATGGGACTTCAATGGGCCCTACCCGCTTAATCCCTGAGAATTACATTGAAATTGGGTGAAATCTTTGGTTACTACGGCTGTAACAAGGAAATTGAATCTATTTCACGCCAGCGCATGCGCAGAGCCCACCGAGGGTCCGATCATGCTGAAATTCATACTGGAACTCACTAGGCCTTGTCCAAACAACCCTTGAAAATTTGAGCGAAATTGAATCAAAATTGTGAAAGTTATACGTGTTTGTTGAATTTAACGTTAGCGCATGCGCAGGGCGTACCGCTGGATCAATCATTTTGAAATTTGTATGGGACCTCAAGGGGCCTTATCCGCACCATCCCTCAAAATTTGAGCTGAATCAATTCAAAATCGTGGAAGTTATGGCTGTAACAAGGAAATGCGGACAGACAGACTCACAGATTCACAGACCCACAGACCGACAGACACGGAACCAAATTTGTTCAGTAGGCTTTGAAACGCAAAATGCAAGTGGAAATTTTGATTTCTGAAGACAAAAATTTTTTGGCTCACGAATGTGAACACAAGGCTTCCGCTGCTTCGCAGACTCGGAAGCAAAATAGAATAATCTATTTCCACGAAAACTAACAAACTGTAGACCGGTTTCTGTTGTTAAACCATCATCAGAACCCAATATAATGAAACTACTGGAACTTGAGCTCCTATTTATAGAACTCGAGCGAATAGTAGTGCAATCTCATTGGCTGTTAAGGCCAAGGAAAGGAAAGGGAGGTGGAGCCTGATTGGCTGGAATACAACACAAGTGAAGGGTGGTACATTCTGACTGGAAAGGAGGTAGGACAAAAGGAAAAGGAAACATGACGATCTGTTTTTTCAACAGGTTGGTTTTCATTGACGAAGTGTTTTTCAACACCACAAATTTTTAAACACACCTGCATTTTGTTGTGCAGACAGCCCTAAGTCTGTGAAGTGGGAAGGAAAATTTGTGGAAAACTGTCGTGCTCACGCACTGTGGCCATGGGGAGTGAAACGGGTCATGATTTCGGTTTGGATCCCTCCCGGGAGTCAACCAGGCCGCCCTTCCTCTAGGGAGTCAAACGGGAATTTCAGTTTCGCTTCCCTCGGGGAGTCAACCGGGAAACTCCCGCTTTTGATACCATGTTGGAGGCTTTTCGTGCATAACAATAATAAATGTTTCGATGTCCATCCTTGTTTTCGCCCGATAACGCGCGTTCAAATTCAAACTAGGTTGAAATCTTTCGCGTTCCCCCGAGTTCGCGACAAACTAGTCCTCGCAGTGGACGGGATTCCCGCCGGAATCCCCGTGTTTGAACATGGGCGAACTGTTCGCGCGAATTCGCGCCTTTTGACGCTACCTCTCTTCGCGCGAAACCGCTTCCAGTGGACGCCCAGCCTTACTGGAAGTAGCAACGTGGTAAAAAAGTACGAGAGGGTACGACAACAGTCATTTTACCGCCTCCGGTGATGGTGTGGTGTTCAACCTTTCGACTTCCCATGTCACACTCGACATCCCTCACCACCGCCATCCCTTCGGGGGACCTTCAAAGGGTTCATAAAATGAATAAGCAATCAGCCGAGTTGACAAGTAGCAAAGCCCTTGCATCACCAACAGAGAATTATGTAACACCTTGACATGAAGCTCACGGATACCATCAAATTTACGGTTTGTATCTGGCATTTGCTCACTTTCTACACCACACAGACGTCTAAAGAAGAACAAGTAGAACGTTCATTAAGATGGACGAATTATTGGATTTCGCGGCAGCAGGAGATTAGTGTCACATAATTTCCAGAACTAGACAGTCCCTTGCACCTCACAGGGGGAGGATACAGTCAGTGCACCGCCAATTTCAACGAAATTTTATCTGTAGGTTCTACTACCCAAAAAATTAGGTCCGCGTCTCTCCAGAATGGCCCTTCAAAAATTAAAATTTTTTGTAAGAACAGAACTCGCTAAAAATCGGTTCTGTGACGATCATACACGGACCTAATATACTGGGTATTAGAATCTACAGACAAAATCTGAGGTGCTGACTGCAACGCCCCCTTGTCAGTAACCAGAACTCTTGATCGAACATTAATATCCCCAGGTCTCAACAACCTTTTGAACAACCACATCGTTCACACCTATTCTGATGAACCTGATGAAATTTCAAAAACTGTTGAGGTGGAAAAATGTGACCCCAACGGGACTTGAACCTACAACCTTCTACATACAATGCAGACGCTCTACGACGATGTCAAACGATTAGATAAGCTGCAATCTGCCAAGTCCAGCCCTTTCATCTTTTTTCATTGTAAAATTGGACAATTTGTTCTGAGGGGAAGAAACGAAAAACGGATTCTCGTTGAGAATGTTAAGATGGTTTTCTTAAATTTCCTAATTAATCATCGAAAAATCTTCCCTACATTTTTCACAGAAAAACAGCATGAACATTTCATAACATGCAATCTGCAGTGGGTCGCACTGAAAACGGCTAGAAAAACGCTGCAAAGTCCTTGTCACATGGGTTTATTATTCTACTGGACATACCTACAGAAATGTTGGCTGTTCATTTATTATTTCTTTCATGTGAAATTATTGAAATAGCTATTGATGATGGTTTCAACCAATTTTGGCCCCCAAAAATACGAAATAAGCTCCTGTTTTTGACAAATTATCTTTGATCAATGATAGTCTAATTCAACTGTCTTGGTTCATATGTTGAAACTACTCTTCTAGTGTTATTATACAGGTTTATGGTAATTTCAGACAATTTCCCAGGTTTTTGACTCATGAAAAACGAATTTCGGGATCTTAACCTTCGTTACAACCTCAATTCTTCACTCTTTGGTCAAAATCAACTTCATATTCGGTCTTCTCGCCCTAAAAAACATGGAAAACGATACCTCACAAGCTCATGTTCATTAAAACCTCGAAAACCCATATTTTTACACCCATTTCTAACCCGAAACACCCCAGGGTGTATTCCGATCGGGCTGCCCAGCTTCGGAGCACAACCAGGACCCAAATGTGTTCCCAAATGGGGACCCAAACTGAGTGCGGAACAACGGCGATTTTAGAACAAATCTTAACGTAAATTTAAGGCTGAAATATCGTTAAACCTCGATTTTCCACTCATTGGTCGAAATTGATTTCATATTCGGCCCCTCGCCCTAAAAAACATGGAAAAACATGTACAAGCTCATGTTACTACCAAAAATCCCATTTTTCACCCATTTTAACACCCTTGGGTATATTCCGATCAGGCTGAAAAGTTTCGGGACACAACTAGGGCCCAAATGGAGCCTGTGTTCGAAAGAACGAATTTTTTAGACCGAACTTGAAGCTGGTATGCGTGATACGGCGTACGGCGGACGGATATTGCACTTTCTGAATCTACGCACCTTGAAAGGTAAAAGAAAAAAATTTGAGTGGTTGTTACAAAAATTGTTTGCTGAGCGAATACATAGGTGTTTTATTTACAGAATAATAAACCAAAAGGAGTACACACGACAAGTCGTGATTCAAACGCCATTTATCTGTCCCTTTCAAGCACCAGGCCGCGAAGGGCTCGAACGTGATTTGTTTCTCCATCTGAGGATTCGAGGGAAAGATCGTAAACAATTATGCTGCACCCGTAACCCATCTCGCCAGGCTATTGGCCCTATTCGGAAATATGCCGTAGCCTCTTCTTTCCCTACTTTTTCCTTCTCTTCTTTTTTCGTTATATTTCTTTCCCACCCTCGAAGAGGCACTCAAGACGGGTGGGGCACGTCCCGAGCCCGCAAGTACTTTTCATCATAAACAAGGAACGTGGAGCGTCTTCAGACGTCGCAACGGCTTGGAAAAACCTTACAATACAACGTTCTCCACTCAGGGGTCTCTGTGTTTGTTTTTTTCGCCTTCTTTTTAGGGGTCGCTTTTCGAAATTCAGAAAGTCGCTCCTGAATAATCAGCTTTCACTTCGATGACGTAGGTTCCTGGCTTCTCCTCTAGCGCTTGATGGAAAAACCTTGGACTCAAGGATGAAACTGTCATTGATCCACGAAAGTCTCTAGAAATTTACACGTTCAAATTTTCTCTGGAATCGATCAAGTGAGCGAAAAATCGATGTACCAACTAAAAGAGCTGTTCCAAGTTTTCAGTTTTAGCATTGGCAGCTACCTCCCGATAGCTGTGATTTAATATCTGCTAAGTCTCTCTGGGACAAGTGAATGAAAGTGGGCAGCGTGTGTGTGTTTCGAGGCAAATTTGTTTCCTGTTCAACCTACGAAGCCGTAAACGTAAATATTTGTCCTTTCGGTTCATTATTCTGTGAGTAATACAACTATTTAATCGCTCAGCAAAAAAATTTTTATAACACCCCATCAACATTTTTTCTTTTCCGTTTCAAGGTGCGTAGATTCCAAAAATGCAATGTCCGTCCGCCGTACGCCGTCCACCGTATCACGTGTACCGGGTTCATTTTAGGTCTAAAAAAGTCGTTCTTTCGCACACATGCTCCATTTGGTTGTGTCCCGAAACTTTGCAGCCCGATTGGAATATACCCAGGGGTGTTATGAGTGAAAATGTGTATAAAAATAGGTACTTTTCGTGTTATAGTAACATGTTAGCAACAAGAGCTTTTGAGGTATCGTTTTCCATGTTTTTTGCGACGAGAAGACCGAATATGAAGTCGATTTTGACCAAAGAGTGGAAAATTGAGGTTCTACCAAATGTTCAGCTCCCAAAATTGATTTTTTATGAGTCAAAAACCTGGGAAATCGTCTGAAATCACCATAAATTTGTATAACACTAGAAAAAATGGATCAAGACGATTAAATGGAACTACCAATGATCAAAGATAATTTGAAAAAAAGGAGCGTGCCTAATTCGTGTTTTGGGACCAAAATTGGTAGAAACCATCATAAATAGGTATGTCAATTAGTTCGCATTAAAGAAACAATAAATTAACAGCCAACATAATAGTAGGTGTGTCCAATAGAATAATAAACCCATGTGACAAGGATTTTGCAGCGTTTTCGTTTCAAGGTACGTATTCCAAAACTGCAATGTCTGTCCGCCATCCGCCGTATCACGCATACCGGTTTCATTTTCGGTCTAAAAATTCGTTCTTTCGCACACGGCTCCATTTCGGTCCTAGTTGTATCCCGAAACTTTGCAGCCCGATCGGAATATACCCAGGGGTGTTATGGGTGAAAACTGGGTGTTTTAGTGAACATGAGCTTGTGTGGTATCGTTTTCCATGTTTTTTAGGGCGAGAAGACAGAATATGAAGTAGACTCTCTCTCTCTAATTACCTGCTGCTGTGGTGAAAACCGCGGGGTGCTCCCTCTTGAATACTCGCTGTGGTGATAACCACGGAGTATTCACTCTCTTCCTCTCAGCGTCTGCTGTGGTGAAAACCTCGGGACACCTCCTTCTCCTCTAGTACCTGCTGTGGTGAAAATCGCGGTGGTACTAGCCTCCACCTCCCAGGCGCCTGCTGTGGTGAAAACCACGGGGCGTTAGCAAAAGACTCCTACGGAGCACATCCTTCCTCGAAACCTCATCCAGCCTCTCACTCCACTCATCCTTCACCTCACCCAAGCCTACCCAACCATTAGGAGTCACAACAAATAATATAGCATCATGGATTATATGCATTGATGGTGGATACGCGATGGATTTTTTCATAAAACATCCGTGTTTACACGTTTCAAGTCCCTGGGGTTACCCATATAATCGATTCTATTAAGGTAACGCTACCTGAAAACCTGAAATTGTTTTTCTGAACGCTCTCCAGGGTTACCGAAAAAATCGGAACTACATAACCCTAGGGTAATGTAACCACCGGGGTTCTTATTGAAGGTTATGCTCTTGAAGAATAGGGGTCATCCTACATTGCAGATCTTTTCGGACGCAAAGGTGCTTACAATCAAACAGCTTTTTGTAAGGGGTTTAATCCTCCACTTCTACAAATCGCCCAACATCGTTTCCCAATGTCGTCAGGATTCTTAAAAATACGAGGTATCACCTTCTAGGTAATGTGATGAATCCCATACCTCGTTTGGTACTTACAACAAGAAGTCCTTCTTACATCATTCACATGATTTATAATAATATGCCCCAAAATCTAAGACGTCCCTCGGCCCACAAGAGAACACAGTACAAGAAGCCAGTGTACTCCTGGTTAGTTACCATAGGTATGGAAAAAATTAAAGCAATCGTCACCAGTATATATGTAGATTAATAAAATGTAAAACAATTATAATATAATAACGATCATAAATTAAATGTGTAACAGATTAAAAAATACATAACATAAAAATAGAGAACATGGGTAGGAAATAATCGACATAAGCGTGAATCTATTGGGTTCGCCCGTTTATAAATAAATAAATAAATAAATCTACAATGTAACAAGAATCCCCAAGCCCAACAACACAGGCTTGCCTACAGTTGGGCAATAGTATTCGTGATTTCGAAAACAGAAAGTTATGATTATTATACATTACGAGAAGAATGCGTATTGTTATATTCGTAATCTGTGTAAATAATATTGAATAAATCTCTCTCTCTCCCTTTTCTGAACCGGCCCTAAAAAGTCGAACGAATTGTCGCCCTCGAGCTGCCCGAAGGTTATATTAGACACTAACACACGCCAAACTCTCTCGTCCTCCAAACTGATTTCGCTTCCGTGCAACGACCCGCGATTTCCTCTCTCCTTTTTTCTCTTTCGCCAGCTTAAAAAACCCACTTTGTTTAACCCGTGTACGTACCAACAGGGGTGACGACCTCGGGCGCGTGGCTTAATACACGGCACGTGTCACCGGCCCTCCCGAAGCTTTTTGCACCCGTACGGCGGGAACGATCCTCCTATTCGGAATTGGCCTGTTGGACGATTCGAAATAGGTTTTGAAGGACGTCCCACGTCAGGAAGCCGAAGGGGTTGACGAGGGACCCTCGTACTTCAGTTGTCGCTCAAAGGCCGAAATTTCACCGCGGAAGCGGACTGATAATGATGTATGGGTACGCAAAACGCTACAGAAAAATCGTTTAAAAAGTTCATTACTGTGTCCGGATCACACGATATTCACAGTTCGGGAGAGGATTATATTTTTGACAGTCTGCCAAATGATTTGACACGAGGCCTGGAGGAGTCAGCGACAGCCAGCTTCAAGTATCGGCTACCATTGGTTATGGGGTAAATTTACAGGACGTAAACCCTTGCAGAATGGGTCTTCAACATTGCACTAATATAGATTAGCAGCGGCTCCACACCTAGCTAACTGACACGAATCAAAAACTGACGGTAATATTACCACACCTTCCGGAGGAGTCCGTCGTCAGTCACTAGCTGATTGAGCATTGGAGGCGAGCGCTTTCGATGTAAGAACATTATCATCAGGCCGTCGAGAGAATACTCATTCCCATTCCCGTATTCTCTCGACGGCCTGATGATGATGTCCTTACATCGAAAGCGCTCGCCTCCAGTACTCAACCAGCTAGTGACGACGGACTCCTCCGGAAGGTATGGTAATATTATTTCTTACACTAGCGGATATAACCCTTTAGATTAAATACCAAAAACTGACGGACCTGCTCTAACAATGCCGCCCTACTTCTTCGACCAAAGGGCATTCGCCTGGTACGGCCGATCATGGGCTACGTGCAGCAATACTGTTTTCTCTGCAAATAACTGGACAGCTTTGGACGACAAGAGGTCCAATATTCAGTCTCCTTGCCTGATTTTCAGTTTTCCCAATGAACAAGCAACGTCATTTCGCAAGATATGACCTAGCAAAATGATTTACCTAATATCACCTTATAAAGCAGTTTATCACGTAGCAGCCTTCCAAAAAGTGTGATCAGCTGCTTTATGGCTCAGATTTTATTCAAAAATCTTTGTAAAGATCATCGAAATTAGTGAAGGCCAACCATGCCTGAGGTATGGAAGCGACTTTTGCACCGACAACTTACTAAATCAGGACAACTCAAACGACAAAAATTCGCAATCTCTTTGTACATGAGCAAGGAATGTAGGCGATAAAAAAATCCCAGTTTAATGTTTCTTAAGCAGGGCAAGTTGAAACCGATCGTTTTAACAGCATTTGGAACAGAATCAGCCTGGGTTTCTTCAGCAAGGCAAGATGAAACCAATACCGCTAACAGGAACTGGAGACGAATCTATTCATGTTAAATTCTTCGCCATTTGAATAATTAATTAATTCAATTACCCAGGGCTGTAATTATTCGATCGAAGGCTTTTTGTGAAGCTCATTCATGATGGATGAAGAAACAGTGTTGGGCATCGATATAATGCAACACATTAGGTGGATATCAAAAGTTAGGTATACTTAACATAACGACGCTCAACATTCTTGTCGCCTGATTCGACTTCAACGTCTTTTCTTTCACCAGGACAAGAAATGAATAATAAAACTGTTGCGACCTAAGCCCAGTCGTCGAGAACTAACCTATTACTATTTATGTTGAACCATATTAACACGTTAACAGCAAATTTTGACAAATCAGCCATTTCTACGATGTAGTGAAGCAATATGGCGATGGTTATCACTGCACACCAGTCTTATCATCGGCTGCAGCGATCGTCAGCAGCTCAGAAGGCTCATATTTGAGAATGATACGCGGAGATTGGAAAAATCCCAATATTTACACTCCTACGATATACCTACCGGGTGTAGTTCCGTATGTGTCCCCACTTTGAAACCCATGCAAATCTGTCATTATCCTATGAAGAAATGAATTTGACGAGTGTTTCGGAAACCTCAGAATCTCCTCTTTCCCGTGGTTTCATGGTGAATTAACTTTCTCCTGCGGGTAAGTACATGAGAAATATGGAATTAGAAAAATTTGGGACAGATACGGAACTATTACCACAGTCAAGAAGTTCCGTATGTGTCCCCACAATGTTTGTGAGTCAGCAAGTGGAGCAATGAACCCTGAAACCTTTTTGTAGTTGAACTTCCCAATTATAGAAATTTGAGGGTTAATAACTCCGTCAATTTTGTCAATCCCCAAACGATGGCTCACAAACAAACAATTGAGTCGACGTGGCGATCGATGAAGCGCAAAATTCACAGCGGAGGAAACCGCGTGAGTTTTCTCACTCACGCGAATTCGTATGGAGAAGGAACCTCGCCCTGTCCAATGCGTTCGAGGAATTTCTTAAATTAATTAGAAACACGTAAAACCACGAACATATACATTTAAATTATGAATAAATACTTATTTACTTTACTTTCCCAATTTCATTTTATGATCCATTAGTCCAAAGTTGAATAAAGCGTGGGGACACACACGGAACTTTTTGACCAAGCAAATAGATCCGTGTGTCCCCACGTTTTTCAATACCGACATTCTCCTTTTTATCGTGGAAAACAAACATTCATCACGAAACCACGGGAAAGAGGAGATTCCGAGGTTTCCGAAACACCCGCCAAATTCAATTTCTGATGGGATGATGACAGATTTACATTGGTTTGCAAGTGGGGACACATACGGAACTACACTCCTACCTACCAATAATTTATGACATAAAGTAATAAATTAGCGTAAAATCCCGTGAAAAATACGCAAATCTGCAACGTTGCTACGCGGCAAGCTGCTCAACATCTAACTACCCCCGATTAAAATTTTAATTAAACTGAAGACTCCTCGCCACAAAAAAAATTTGAACGCAAGAAAACACCGGACTTGATGGGCGGTCAACGGGAATAATAAAGAATAAACCTGGTACATAGTTAAAATGGAACCTCAAAACCAGAGAAGGAAGTGTTGCCGGAGGTCCTTGGAGAACTGAGTTTGCAACAACGTTTTCCTCCTGTACCTTTTCCAACTACCCTATGTTAATTATACTGAAACCCTTTTACTCTCGCAGAATCATATTCTCTAACCAGACAACTACTTTGCATATCAGAGCGCCTGTGGGTAGACAAGGCTATAATGAACAAAATAATTGCTGGAGACCGGGGTTTTTTTTTCGAAGGTAAAATATGCATAAGAAAATACATCATTCACAACGGACCCACTTGGTGGCCTCAGTGATAGGATGCATTACCCTCAATCCCCTTAGGGAGAAAAAACAAAAATATATACATTATACAAATATATAAACATACATAAAATAGAAGGCAGAACACACAGAGCCCTAAAAAATATATTAAGCCAGTATGGAAAGCTAAGTAAGTGCCAACAATAAAGACAACGTATTTTTAGAAGTTCAATGCAGAAGAAACTCAAACTAATTTTGACGAAGAATCCGAGCAGGAAATTTATTGATCAAAAAGTATTCGGGAAAACGCTAACTCCCCCCTTTTTCCATCAATGATTAATTTATCTCAAAAATTAATATTTCACCAGATCTAGTTTTAACTAATGTTGACGTTAGATGTTGAAACACGTCTTCTTCAAATTTTATACGTATCTCCACTTTTACACGCTTCGCCTAAACTTGACAGTACGTACGTTTCCCCCTTCAACTGAAAAACTCTTCTAAAAAGTACCTGAAACGAACAATGATCACACTAACTCACTCTCTGACCTCCTCAACCCAAATCCGATATTAAATTCGAAAACGTTGATCCCGTGAGGTTAAATGGTTCTTAGAAGTTGAAACCCCACATTTTTCCAGGTTAAAACGTCGAAATTTAAAACATCTGTGGAACGCTCATTTCTTAAAATGGAATTTCTAAAATGGTTGCTTACTCCAAACAATAACAGGATAACACAATTCACATTAGGTATACAACAACCATCACCGCCACCAAAAATCACAAAGACTAATAGTACAAAACTATCAAAATACCAACACTGCAATAACTATACATACCACAAGTGCTATTTCACAGGACCAACGATGGAAAAAGTTTTAATTTAAAGAGTTTTTTAATATCAAAGTTTTAATTTTCTGCTATAAAAATCCAAGGAACGAAATAACCAAAGACGTGATTTTTAATGTGATGCAGTTCAGAGATGTGGCGTTGATTTTAGCAGTGAGGAGAACAGATTGTAGAGGTGCAATGAAACTTCATGTTTGGTGTAATGTAAGTTGAGTGGTCAATTCCAAACATGGAATTTTGAACATGCAAAAACACTTCAAAGTTGCGTAATAGGTACCAGTTCCTCCATCCTAATAGGTCAACAATTATTCCATTTAAATGGGTAGGTTACCACTTGAAAGAAAAAAAAAATATAGGTGATAAGTACCAACCACCAAAGAAAATAAACAGAAGCCAATCTAATAGTGGAAGTAATGAAGAAGAGTGAAACAATTTCAGCCAGATCTAATAGAAAGAAAAAATAAGATAATAAATCAAAAACACATACGGGTAAGGATTTTGGTTTATGAACAAAATTCCCCTGAAACGTCGTTTTATAGTCGTCGACCGAAGCAACATTTAGGACCACCATGGCGCATCTAAAACAGAATGTAGTAATCTCAAATTTGAGGAAGAGGAAGCAGAATTATTTGAAAGACAAAAAATAAATGAAATAATAGTTGACGTAATAACTGTGGTTTTGTGAATTTTAAAAAGGAGAAATTTAAAAAGGTCCGAGAATGAGTTATAGTGATGGCCATTATGCATTGGCTTGTTCATAGGTTTCAAGTATACCATTACTTACGTACAGTAGGTTCAATAGCTGTTCCCTATTGGTGACGCTACAGATAAATATCGTCAAGACCAAAATTATACAGCGAGTACAGCTTTGCCTAAACCCTGAAATTTCTATCATTGTAAGAACAGAATGAGCTCTGATGATAACTTAAATCACTTGCGGCGGAGTAGTGGAAATCCATAGCAAAAAACTACAGGATAAAAATAGAAATTGTCTATTTCCACGTAAAATAACAAATTTTAGACCGGTTTCGGTTGTTACACCATCATCAGTACACGATAGAAATCGTGTGCTGATGATTGTACACGATAGAAATCTATCATCAGTACACTATAGAAATTTATCGTGTACTGATGATGGTGTAACAACCGAAACCGGTCTACAATTTGTTATTTTACGTGGAAATAGACTATTTATATTTTTATCCTGTAGTTTTTTTTAGCTCTGATGAATCAACACTTTGCCTTTCATGTTACAGTCATTAATTGATAGCTGGTTAGCTAAATGCTCACTAAGATTCGCGCGATTCAAAATACAAATCCTTTTATAATTTTTGTTATTTATATATTATTTTCTCAGTCAAATAATAAGACTTGAGGCGAATGATTTCTGTTCACATCAGCTATCAAACCGTGCAATTTAGGAACTCCAGTATAATATTCAGAACCTACTCATTCAGTTTTTGTACGGAATTTCATAATTTTGGTTTATTATTTTGGCTCAATAATGAACCTTTGGATTTCATTGTGTACAGTCATAATGCTTCACTTACATGATCAAATCCACCATTCCACCTGTATAGTATGCGGTACCAATATTGTTACTCGTCAAAGTGCTGTAAGTATGTACACTGAAGGCATCGCTACCTTGATTTTCATCCACCCGACTCTTCAAATATTGGGTTTCTGAAATTGCGTGAGTTGTGATCCGAAGTTTCCTTACTGTGTATACTTCACTTAATTACGTTGCATGCTTTATAATCGAAAATCTTCTCGTAACAATAGAAGATTACACGAATAACGTCTACCGTTCCGCTTAATCCCACAAATCTCAAAATGGATTAATGTTTATACGGTGTTTCGCTAGTGGCTTCAACTTTATTCATTCCTACTATTTTAAGACAAAAAATAAAGTAAATATATCAATTTAAAAAAATATGAATTAAACTAACGATTTCTGCACGCGGGAACTGTAATGGGAGAAGGCATTAAAATTCATTCATACTTTTATTTGACTGATTCACGGCGGCGAATGTGTGCTAGGCCTAGAAGTACCAGCCTATTTAAGCCAACAATAAAATTACGAAATGGTAGTAGAACAGTTTGTTGGGTGTTTGGGACACACAGCTCGGTTAGTACAGCGCTACTATTCTTAGTTAGGTACCATGAGCCAAATTGACGAATTTTTTTACGGTTTTAAATAGTTCTCGAACTTGGGAGTTTTTTAAGTCCACCCGGAGCATTGTACGTCACAGCAAGGCCCATTAGTTTGCACCGACAGGCATTTTCGACAGCAGGGTGAATAAAATTGTATACATTCAGCCCAAATATCATCACTAGGGACGCGCTAACAATCAGAAATTGGCCCGAGATCATCATTGCTAGGGAGCACATGATTACAATCACGGAGTATAAAGTCGAGTTGGTTGTTCTGTGATATTATTTCATTTGAAAAATGATAGCTCTTTTGGAGTTTGTTGATAGGTAGTGAAAACTGAACAAACGTTGAAGTACTACTGATGGGTAAATTATAACACAATGGTAAATTATAACACAATGGTAAATTATTACACAACGGTTAATTATTACACGACGATTCATTATACCATCTACGTAGAAGGGGCTGGAGTTTGTTGGTAGGTAGGTACTTTTGCAACTTGAACAACCGTTGAAGTACTATTGATGGGCAAATTATTACACAACGGTAAATTATTACTCAAACGTACATTATTGCACAACGGTTCATCATACTATCTACGTAGAAGGGGCGCCTATACAGGTGAATCACTAGGTACACAACGGTTTATTATTTGCCTTATGCTTCATGAATAACTACAAAATAATTAATGATTGAATTACTGAATCCCGCGCATTTGTAGGCAACTTTAATTCCGGGGCCGGCTCCAGTACTCGATTTAGGGCTGTCCTCGGGGGGGGGGGGGGGGGGGGGGGGGGGCTCGAGGGTATTGACCACAGAAAACAGTGATGTACGCAGAAGGAGAATCTATACAGGTAAATAATGAACCGTTGTGTAATAATTAGCAGCGTTTTTTTTTAAATGCAGCCCTCATAAGTTTAAAAAACGAAGCAAAAAAGAAAAAAATGGTAGACAGAAATAAATGAAAATGACAAAACACTCGGCTAGGGCGAAAATGACAAGAGTTAGGAAGTGGGAGGGGGGAAAGGAATATTGGGGGGTAGGCATACGTAATAGCATACTACTATAATAGCATGTATTATTATACTATAATATGTATAGGTATAAAGTATAATACAATAGTATTAGTGGTGTAATAGTATGCTATTACATGGTAGGGTCCATTTCTTCTTCGGGTTATCGAGGGAGTTGGTTTCCACAGTTGAATGGCAGCACTGAGGTAGAGTGCTCTGAGTACTTTGTACTTCCGTCACCGGTTTCTTGAAAAGCGGAACAAAGAAATGTGAGAAAAGGCTCTGGAAATCCTTTTCGAAGACCCCCCCACCCCACCAAGATCATTAGCATTCTGTGAAGTGTTGGGTACCTTATCCCAAGGGGATAATAAAAACTGCCAGGGGTTTGTGGGAGATAGGTTTTTGAAGGTGCTAATGGTGTGTGCTCTTCTGTGTCCTTCAAGTGGGTCTGGCTCCGCTTGCCTTCTTTTTTTTTGTGCACAAGTGTCATGATTGTTCCCATCCCATCACACCTCGGATCCGACAAGTCTGGTGAGAGTGACGACCATTAAAAGAAAAAAAAAGAAGAAAAAAAGTGGTCGAGTTCTCAAGGTGGGGAGGAGGAAGTAAGGGAATTTTGAACGCGTCAACGCCTTTTTAACCCGGCGAGCTCGGGTGGCCCGAGGACTTATGTCACAGGAGTTGTGTGCCATTAACGCCAATTGCAGCATCACACAGAACACGCAGGTACCTACTAGACTATCAGTTAGATCCACTGTTAGCAATCATACTCGTATGGCAGGAACAATCAACGCTTGGATCCAACCCTGAGTACAGGTAGTACGGACAACCTGCAGGACCACACTTACTATTATTTTCTTATTAGTTATTTTGTTATTTTAGAGTATAAAATAAAATGTTTGGCCCATCGTTTCAACGAAGTTGAACTGCCCGAGCCAAACGTGCCGTCAATGTCGTCTTTTGATAATAAACCCATCGTAAAGATGCCGCTAACTACGTATGTCAATGACGGCGCGGCGTGAACTAGGAGAATCGGAAGTAATTTAACAGAAAGACCGTAGCTTTACAGAAAAATTCACAGATCCACGGAGAGGGTACGATCTCTGCAACGGGACGTGGCAAGGGGGGCTTGAAATTACCAAAAGGTACCACCTATCGTTGGACTTTAGGTTTCAAATTTTTGACAGCTTCTCAGATTTGGAACATCAGAGCAAGATCTTTCATACAAAAGTAATTACGTTGAGAAAATAAAATACGCTGCAAATTATTACACGAAGGTTTTTTATTTACCTGCATAGATGCCGTGTGCAGTCAGGTCAGTACCTACCCTCGAACTCCCCCCAGGAAAGCCTTAAATCGAGTACTGAGAAGCCGGCCTGGGAATTACAGTTTAAAAAAAAAAAGTGCGGGATTCAATAATTCAATCACTGATAAATTATTCGTCGTTTTGATGAATTTAAAATTGGTTCATCACGGTGGCGTGAGGAAGTGCGCAGGCGGTTATGAGCGGATCACCACCGACATCTACGATCTTTTGGGAGAGTGAAAAGGTGGAGGTGAGTGATAGAATTTGCCCAGGCGGCGGATCTCCACCGACATCTAGGATCTTTTGAGAGAGATGAGAGGTGAGTGGTAGAGTTTGCCTAGGCGGTTATGAGCGAATCACCACCGACATCTAGGATCTTTTAAGAGAGGAAGAGAGAGAGAGCAAGGTAGAGGAGAGAAGAGAGAGCTGGTTAGAGGAAGTGTCGAATGAAGTTAAAGTCGCAGGATCCAGGGTTTTATAGGAAAAGGAGGCCTCTCCCTCCAACCCCCTGTTAGGGGTTGGTGGTGGGGCCCCAGGTTGTGTACCCTGGGTTCTGTGGCTTGTCTCCCCACTCATTCGTTTATTGACGGAAACTAACTTTAGCGTTTGGATATTGGTGAGAACTTAAATTAGAGGAGTGTTCCCGGGAGGGACTCACGACAGTCGTTATTCATGAAGAACAACGGTTTCTACAAGTTGCAAAACTACCTATCGACAAAATCCAAAAGATTGGTCATTCTTCAAATGTAATAATATCACAGAACAACCAGCTCGACTTCACACAGCCATCCATGATTATAATCAGGTGATCCCTAGCAATGATATCTGGGCCGGATTTATACTGTTTCATTCACGATCATGTTGACGAAGCTTTTCGGTGGGGCTTTTCCACTCGTGTAATATTGTGTAATTTTACCAAATAAAGGCGGAGATCGTAAACAACCCGCCTCAAACGACCGTAACGGCCGATTGATGACCGGGGACGGGTGGAAAAGTCCCTATAAAAACTCGCCCTTCTGGCCCAGCTCAGCATTCGACGACTCGACCCCGACTTGCGACTTCTCCCTCGAACCTCTCTCTTGCATACCCTCCCTGACACCTGCTGTTGGTGAAAACCGCGGGGCGCCACTCTTCCTGGTATCGGCTGTTGGTGAAAACCGCGGGATACCTCCCTCTCCTCCAACACCTGCTGTTGGTGAAAATGGCGGGGGTTAGCCTCCATCTTCTCAGTGTCTGCTGCTGGTGAAAACCCCCGGGAACCAGCCACCTATCCAACCAACACCTGCTGTTGGTGAAAATGGCGGGGTTAGCCTCCACCTTCTCAGTGTCTGCTGTAGATGAAAACCCCCGGGAACCAGCCACCTATCCAACCAACTCCTGCTGTTGGTGAAAACCGCGGGATACCTCCCTCTCCTCCAACACCTGCTGTTGGTGAAAATGGCGGGGTTAGCCTCCACCTTCTCAGTGTCTGCTGTAGATGAAAACCCCCGGGAACCAGCCACCTATCCAACCAACTCCTGCTGTTGGTGAAAACCGCGGGATACCTCCCTCTCCTCCAACACCTGCTGTTGGTGAAAATGGCGGGGTGTTAGCCTCCACCTTCTCAGTGTCTGCTGTAGATGAAAACCCTCGGGAACCAGCCACCTATCCAACCAACACCTGCTGTTGGTGAAAATGGCGGGGTTAGCCTCCACCTTCTCAGTGTCTGCTGTAGATGAAAACCCCCGGGAACCAGCCACCTATCCAACCAACTCCTGCTGTTGGTGAAAACCGCGGGATACCTCCCTCTCCTCCAACACCTGCTGTTGGTGAAAATGGCGGGGTTAGCCTCCACCTTCTCAGTGTCTGCTGTAGATGAAAACCACGGGACACATCCTTCTCACCTAGTACCTGCTGTTGGTGAAAACCGCCGGGAACCAGCCACCTATCCAACCAACTCCTGCTGTTGGTGAAAACCGTGGGAAGTTAGAAGACTCCATAGGAGCACAACCTGCCACATCCATCATCTCACTCCTCTCACCTCCATCTCTCTTCCGCTCCTATCCAACATTTCGTGACTAACTCACGACTTTCTGGTGTCCCCTTCTTTCCAACCTTCTCTCGTGAAAACCCGCCGTTCACGACAAGTGGTGAACACACACATACCCGAACACCACAGTGGTGACCCTGACAATCGAATCATGCAACACACGCGTTCACGGCAAGTCTCATATTTCAAAGCGTCTCAAGAATTTGCAAAGATAACGTCTTATTCACTGCCATCAACAATTCCTCGGGACGTTCCCTCTCGTACTTCCTCTATTTTCCAGAGATATTGTGCAGAAATTCGCGTCTCCTGGTATATTTAGAAGGTTGGCTCCAAGTCTGCCAGTCCGAAGATACCAACTTGGTCACAAAGCCGGCCTGCACTCGCCGGGAAATACATTTCTGTCGGCGGAATACAAACTGCAGACACCTTTCCCTTTCGAAACCGGCCGTAAAATCGATCCGCCGAATGACAGCTGAGAAAGGAGGAAATGAAGTCGAAGGGAGAGAGAGAGAAGCCAGGAGCCCAAAGTGATTCAATAACATCCGAGCAGCCTCGACATCTACCAAATGGCCTCGTCGCATTAAAACCTCACTCCCTCAACTCCTAGTCCCTCGGCCATCGCGAAACCTCATGGCTTCATCGATCCGTTCGAGAACTATTGAGTCAGCGTTCGGTATGGGAATAGACAAGACTAAACAAGAGTGGAAGCAGATGCACCTTGCAAGAACATCTGGACGGTTGGCCTTATTTGCTGACGGTGATAAAACGCTCGGTGTTACGATGCAACCGCTCTGTACCCGACGGTTCTCCTTACTCAGGCTTATCGATGCACACGTGGTGTCTCGATCACTCTGATACCATTTTTAGGTCTAGACAAAATAATCGTTAACTTCCAACCCCTCCCAATGAGTCCGTAATTCGGTATTTTTAAATGGAGACTCATTACCGCGCTTTACGTTTGTGTAGCAGAAATTACTTCCTTCTCGCAACAATAAACCCTCCTATATTTGGCTGTACCTACACGTGAACTTGAGCTGGGTTTACACTGGTCGAGCTGAAGGCAGAGTAGAGTACGTTTTACTCTACCGACCACTCTCCCAATTCGACTCTACTCTACCTGAATCATTCACACGTCAGCAGTGGCGTAGCCAGGGGGACTATCACAAATTAAAATTAAATCATAAGAATAATAACAATCACAAAAGTAACAAACAAATAAAACAATAACAGATTAAACGGTAAATCAAACGCGATTAAACAGTTAAATAATATTACGTTTATTTGATTATGATTACTAACGATCTGTCCCAAAAATTTGATCGACTCTTTTTGACAAAAATGCTTAGTCCCTCACCGTCACCATCCCACGCTTCAGGTGAATAATATTGATTTTAGCCCTTAATACCAATTTTTGACCCCCCCAAAAATCCTAATTAATTAGAACCCCTATTCTTTGTGAAAAACAACTGAAATGGTATTTTTCTGTAGTCACTAATCCTTCCATATCCCTTTCAGTGATTTTATATATCAATTTTAGCCGTTTTTACCAAGTTTTGACACCTGAAAACTCAAATTTTACTCCCTTCGAATTTTTGAAAATTGCTCATCCTTGTGTTTGGCAATAAGAACATTTTGGCGAAATTTGATTTTTATCACGTACCCAAGGTCAGATATCGTCTGGAGTGACACATAAATACATATATATACAGGGTGTCTAGGGTTTCGATGGGACAAACTCAGGGAATCGATTCTGCAGCTAATTTGCAACAAAAAGTGCCTCTTAGAGTTTTTTTTTTAGAGGCTTCATTTTGGAGTTATTTACGATTTAAGATTTTTTTCGTGTTTTCGACCCTAACTCAGTTAAACGGCCATAACTCCCTTAAATAACTATGTAAAGTAAAAGTTGAGGATACCGTTGGAAAGAGCATTAAATTTCCTATCTCCCTAATTATAAAATCAAATTGTTTTAATTAGTCCTCATTGGTGAAAAAAATGGCCAAAGTCCAAAGTGTGAGCATTTTTTAAGAATCACCGTTTTTCTTTCTTTTTTTGCGCTATTAGTACGAAAGTGTTTCGGCGGGCACTCCTCGGGAAAAACTTGCCCAAAACCTCAGCTTTCGAATGGTATAAGAAAAAAATTTCACAGTGAAATTTGACGGAGAAAATGACGTTTGAGTCCTGAAAAACGTGGGTTTTTAGGTGTTAATCAACGTTTCTCACCAAAAGCCGACGAGCATCATGAAAACGAGTTCGATATCGCTATTTATGCATTTTTTGACGCTGAATCGAATGGTGACACTCTTTGCCTCCCCAATTAAGAAGAAACTCTTTTTTCTTCATCTTAATTTAATTTAGTAATTACAGTAGGTTCTCAGTAGGTTCCTTGCTGAACACAAAGGCGGCATCTCCGACGCACGCTCCTCGAGACATTCCGTAACTGGTGCGCATTTCGCATTAACCCGACACATTCCTGCACTCTGGAAGAAACAGATAGTATTAGTTTGAGTAATCACTTAGGTTGAAGCAGAGTTAGGTTATTGTATCCACAAAAATTTTGGTAGGTTTTTTGATGTTTGAACATAAGTCCACTCCTGTTTTCTGAGATATGATGGGACGGTGGTAACTGGTTTAAGAGTGTCACCATTCGATTCAGCGTCAAAAAGTGCATAAATAGCGATATCGAACTCGTTTTCATGATGCATGTCGGCTTTTGGTGAGAAACGTTGATTATCACCTAAAAACCCACGTTTTTCAGGACTCAAACGTCATTTTCTCCGTCAAATTTCACTGTGAAATTTTTTTCTTATACCATTCGAAAGCTGAGGTTTTGGGCAAGTTTTTCCCGAGGAGTGCCCGCCGAAACACTTTCGTACTAATAGCGCAAAAAAAGAAAGAAAAACGGTGATTCTTAAAAAATGCTCACACTTTGGACTTTGGCCATTTTTTTCACCAATGAGGACTAATTAAAACAATTTGATTTTATAATTAGGGAGATAGGAAATTTAATGCTCTTTCCAACGGTATCCTCAACTTTTACTTTACATAGTTATTTAAGGGAGTTATGGCCGTTTAACTGAGTTAGGGTCGAAAACACGAAAAAAATCTTAAATCGTAAATAACTCCAAAATGAAGCCTCTAAAAAAAAAACTCTAAGAGGCACTTTTTGTTGCAAATTAGCTGCAGAATCGATTCCCTGAGTTTGTCCCATCGAAACCCTAGACACCCTGTATAATATACGTATACACTTTTGTTAAATCTAGGGATGAATCAGGATGCTCTGAAACGGATTTGCCTATAACATAATTTCAAAAACTTATGTTCTGAAAATTTTGGCCCCATTGCAATATCTTCATTTTCCTTGCAAATTCGCGAATTGCCAAATAATGTTTTATTTCATTAGTTTATCTTACCTAACGTTACCTGTAACATTTAGTACATTGTTAAATTTAATTTAAATTCAGCTTTATTAATGTCAAACCTTATTAACGAATTTTCAGAGAAAATGAAGCTACTGCTATGGGTAACGTTTTCAGAGCATGCACTTTTGAAATATTTTTATAGGCAAATCCGTTTCAGAGCATCCTCAGTTCATCCATAGATTTTAACAAAAATTTATGTATTATGAATAAGTATATTTATTTATGTGTCACTCCAGATGATATCCGTCCTTGGATACATGATAAAAATTCCAAATTTCTCCAGAATGTTTGTGTTCCCAAACAAAAGGGTGAGTTCGAAGATGAGAAATTTCCAACAAATCTAAGGGGGTCAAATCGGAGTTTTTAGGGGTCAAAAGTCGGTAAAAACAGCTAAAATTGCAAAAATTGATGTAAAATCATTGGAATGGTATGGAAGGGTGAATAAAGACAGAAAAATACCATTTTAGTTGTTTTTCACAAAGATTAGGGGTCAGATTTTGATTTTTGGGGCAAAAAATTGGTATTAATGGCTAAAATCAATATCAATTCACCTGACGTTGTGTGGGAAGATTAATCACGACGGACGGACTGTTTGGATGATAAAACTGTTTTTTTCTCAAAAAAGAGTGGGTCAAATTTGACTTTATTAGGGTCAAATATCAGTAAAAATGGCTAAAATCACGAAAAATTATGTAGTTTTAAGAAAAGTTGTATGGTTTCTCGCTATATCATCTTTTTACACAATGGCAGGAACAGTTCTTTGAAAATTCGCTCTTATAGCCATGCTGCATGACAGGAACTTTTTTCGATTTCCGATACCCCCCCCAATCAACAATCCTGGCTACGCCACTGCGCGTCAGTCGAGTGCTGTTTCCAAAGTGCAGTAGAGAAATCTCTGTGTTGAGTTTCTCAATTCCTTCTATTATAAAGAAAAAATTGAGAAAGCCTTTACTTCGTTTGTCCAGTGTTTTGTTGAAGGAAATGGAAGATAAGAGGAAATGAGGAAGCAAGAAGAGAAAGAAGGTAATCAGGGGTTTGAAGATCCGGATGAGTTTGAACTTGTGATGAGAACGTGTTCTGACGCATTTGAACAATGACCTGGCATGGTATCGCCACTGCTCAAACACAATAATACTGTAATGATGGATGCTATAACTCCTGGAGGAATGCTGGAGGTCACTCCTTATCAAGACTTTTGCCTCTTCCCCTCCTTCCAACTCTACTGAACCGTTTACATGGGCAGAGTAGGTGGTAGAGTGAACAGTAGAGTTCAAATTTTGGCAGTGGGGGAGTCGGTTGAGTAGTCACTCTACCACCGTGCTAGTCGCTCCAACTCTACCACTTACTAGCCAGTAGAGTCAACTCAACTCTACTGAAAATGTTTACACGAGTGGGGTAGAATAATTCTACTCTACTCTACCACTCTACTCTGCCTTCAACTAGACCATTGTAAACCCGGTTTTTGGTACTCGTATAACGCCATAGCCTACCTTCAAGCCCTAAGGATACCTGCTACACTCCGAAGTATTCATTGAGTCTCAAAATTATGTAAATACTCGAAGGCCTGTACGAAATATTCGCCGATCTTTCGACAATTCTTGGCCATTTTTGGGGCTTGGAAAACCAATAAATTATGGGTAAGATACCCAATAGAAAACTGCTTCATTTAACCGAGGTAGGAAAATTAAATCTAGTCGGAAGCGGCACGAACTAAATCACTCCCTTTGAAATCGCGGAAACCCACTTCAAAAAATAATAACAGAGTTATTCAGAGGTTGCCCGTTTCCACTAATACCATAGTATTAGTGGAAATAACTTTTCATAACCCCCGTTTAATACTACACCTATGTATTCGCTCAGCAAAAATGTTTTATAACATCCCCTCAAAATTTTTTTCTTTTACGTTTCAAGGTGCGTAGACTCCAAAAATGCAATGCACGCCGTACGCCGTCCACCGTATCACGCATACCGGCTTCACAAGTTCGGTCTAAAAAATTCGTTCTATTGCAAACAAGGTCCATTTGGGTCCTAGTTGGGTCCCAAAACTTTGTAGCCCGATCGGAACACACCCAAGGGTGTTATGGGTGAAAAATGGATGTAAAAATAGGGTTTTTTGGTGTTTTAGTAACACGACCTTGTGAGGCACCGTTTTCCATATTTTTTAGAACGAGGAGACCGAATATGAAGTCGATTTTGACCAAAGATTGGAAAATTGAGGTTCTAACGAAGTTTCAGCATTAAATTCTTCTACACTAGGCAGTTGCCTTGGCTAGCACCCTCGGTTTTCGAAAATCTACTGTCAGCAATTAAAACAACTAATTCTGTAGCCGTATTAAAAAAACTAACATTTCAACACTTGATGAATCGAGCAAACACCAAACCCATCATCCTTAGATTTAAATTTTGAATAATAGAAATATCCTTTCATAATGACCCTCCAAAAATTCACCATCCCTAGATTGAAATTCTGGACATCAGAAACGTAGGTACTACCACAGCGACTTTCATTAGACGTTAAGTATACTACATTTAGGTTTAAGTATACTGGATTTAAGTTTGTTAAAATTAAGATATTTAAGAAGTAGAGAATAATATATAAGAATTATAAACTATAATTGTATTACCGAACCAACGCATACACAAGCTGAGCTGGGAGAGAAACGAGCCTGGACAGGTCACTGAATAATAGGCTAAGGAAAGGAACGCTGCATTCATAATTTTACCTGTGAATCTATCTGTATTATGCAAAATGTGTAAATAAACGATTTTATTGGAATAAAATTTACGTTGAATTTTAGTCTAAAATCGTCGTTATTTCGCACAGAGTTTGGGTCCCCATTTGGGAACACATACGGCTCTTAGTTGTGCTCCAAAGCTCGGCCGCCCGATCGGAATACACCCAGGGATGTTATGGGGGAAAAATTGGTGTAAAAAAAGGGGTTTTCGAGGTTTTGGTGAACATGAGCTTGTGAGATATCTTTTTCCATGTTTTTTAGGGCGAAAGACCGAACATGAAGTCGATTTTGACCAGAGTGAAGAATGGAGGTTGTAACGAAGGTTCAGCTCCCAAAATTCATTTTTTAAGAGTCAAAAACCTGGGATATTGTCTTAATTCACCATACATTTGTATAATAACACTAGAAGTAGTATCAACAGGTGAATTAAGACAATTAAATGGTACTATCAATGACCAAAGATAATTTGTAAAAAAAATAGGAGCCCAATTCGTGTTTTTGAGAAACAATAAATGAACAGCCAACATTTCTGTAGGTATGTCCAGTAGAATAATAAACCCATGTGTGACAAGGACTTTGCAGCGTTTTGTTGTTCGTCGGAAGGAGCAATTTTGTTGGGATTTTTGAATCATTTTCAAAATTTCACATGAAAATTAAGCAACTGAAATTAATTTGTAAAATTAATTTCAACATTTGGCGGTTACTGATAGATGGTATAAGTTAGCTAATTGGAGTTTTAATACTTGATACCATTACAACCGTCAGATCACTTGTTTACTCCGGATTTTTAGTTGAACTTGATCAATTCGTTAAATTAATTTGTTTAATCTGGCTTTCGGTTCATTATCTTCAATAATGAACCTTTGGAATCGAGCAAGAAAAAAAAATAAATTGTAACCCCCCACAACCACCCTCAAAATTTGACGGTTTCCGTTTCAAGGTACGTAGAATCCGAAAATGCAATAAAAAAATGTCTGTACGTCCGCCGTACTTCGCACTTTTCTTAGTTACCATTAACCAAAATTAATGAAATTATGGTTACGAATTATGGTTTGTAGGTCCCGTGTGGGCTCTACTTGGTTCTCAAAGGTCGGCGTTACTGTCAGTAATCTCAAAGGGGTGAAAAATAGGGGTTGAAATTTTCAAAACTTTCAAAACTTTCAATAGAAGGGTATGGTTTTTTTAACGGTTTTAAGTGGATCTTGTACTAAAGAATTTTTTGAGACCACCCGGAGCACTGTACGATCAGCCGTCCGTGTGCACAGAAAAGCTTGGTCAACGCGATCGTGAATCAAATGGTATAAAACCGGCCCAGATATCATCGCTAGGGTGATTATAATCACGGATGGCCGTATGAAGTCGAGTTGGCTGTCCTGCAATATTATTTCATTTGGAAAATGATGGATCTTTTGGATTTTATTGATAGGAACTTTGCAACTTGAACAAACGTTGAACGGGTAAATTATTACACAACGGTAAATTATTACAACATTTTATTATGCTATCTACGTAGGAGAGGCGCCTATACATGTAAATTATTACACAGCGGTTTGCTATTCACCTTATGCTTCACGAATAACTACGAACAATTAATGACTGAATGAGTGAATCCCGCGCATTTTTATGAAGCTTTAGTTCCCCGGCCGGCTCCAGCACTCCATTTACCGCAGAAAACAGTGATCTACGCAGAAGGGGCATCTACATAGGTAACTAATACACCGTTGTGTAATAATTTGCAGCGCTTTTTATTTGAACTTGATAAGATTAGTTAAAAATTGACCAAACTCAAAAAGGTGAGGTATGTTAATTTTTGATACCAGTTTTTGAACATCATTCACTAAATAATATTTCAACAGAGGGACTTTTGGCGCATGATCAAAAGGAAATTACCGTAAAATGCATTAGGATGTCAGTATCTTTCCTATTTTTTAAGCACGGAACGTTCATTTAATATGATTAACCTGCTTGAAAACGACCCCAACACAATAATTACGCAATCTTATCGATCCCGAATTTCATCGATCCACTAGTAAGATTTGTCAATCATTTCGAAATAATTTCCAGTTGCAGTGATTTATCAAATAATCTGAAGACGTATTACTGCTCATCCTTGGCTGATCAACAACAGCTTATTCGCTTAGGAAAATTGGAATAAACGAATCTCAGGAGTTTTTTTTAGTAAACTCTTGAGCAAAATCAGTTCATTGGTAGGAGAAAACCTTACTTTACAAAAAACTCTCGTTTTTACGATTTTAAGATTCAGATTCATTCAATATTTCTACCTCCAGTTCCCTGAAAAGTCCGTATTAGATACAAAAATTGAAAATTCCTCCAAGAAACAAGTGGAAGTAATGAAGAAACTTCTCAACTAATGAAATTTACACTCGACTTCGTAGACTTCCCTCATCTCTTCTCCATGGCAAGAATGTATTGCCACTTAACTCGGAGCGAAGTTTTCCGTGTCTATAAAACAGTTTTCGCTCTCATTTTTCTGCCCCTATCAAACTTCGAAGGAAATTGAAGTTGGGGGCCTTACGGGGAGGGGGGAACAGGTTGTGAAAAAACATTGTTAACTCTCCAGCTATTTACTGAGGTGTAGGAAAAAAAACGCTCTTTAAGCTCTTGGATCGACCAATGCGATCTAACGTTCCATCCAGGAGGTTTTTTTACGATGTGCCAACCTTGGCTCGTTCATCTTTACCTTTTCATCGCTGGGTCTTTATTTATTTACTTTTTTTACTACCCCGTTTTATCCGTTCAGGCGATACAGTTTTAGTCCACACATTTTACAAGACAACTCATTAATTTTGGGTAGAATAATAAGACGATGTTCTCCTGAGATAGGAAGAACCTGAATGTTGATGTAACAGTTCAAATTTCGTATGAATCACTCACTCGCTGCATCCACTCTCGCCAGTCAACTAATCTTTATAATATATTTCCACTTTTACTACTTGACGAGTAATCATGAAGATTTGGTGAGATATCTGATCCATAAACCAGGATCCTGGGTCAGAATCCAACTAGGTATTTATCAACCGATATTGCTTCCTCACTACCGAAGTTAGGGAAGCCTTGGATTCGTGACTGAGTAAAAAACATTCGTGTCCTCCAAAATCAAAAATTTCCACAACCATTTTGCGTTTCAGACATCGAGGAAAATTTTTGGTTCCGTGTCTGTGGTAATTCCTTGTAACGCCCATAACTACCCGAAATAATGGTCGAAATGGGCTGAAATTTGGAGGGTAGGTGCGGGTTGGGTCACAGATGGTCCCATACCAAAATCATTGACAACGCCCATAACTACCCTAAATTTCGTTTAAATGAGTTCAAACTTGGAGGGTCGATCAGGAATAATACTCAGATAGTTCCAAATAAATTTCATTGAAATCGTAATGTAACTTTCGTCTGCGCATGCGCGAACATGAAATGTTGGCCGTTTCCATGTAACTAACTACGCGAAAAATAGTCGTAGAGACCTGAAATTTTGAGGGTACACACGGGCTGGATCGCAGATGGTCCCGTATCAAAATTAACCTACCCAAACACTTTATACGTTCATTGATTCGAGTGAGGGAGCTATACTGCCAACTCGAATTGGCAGACTTTTTTTTTACAATATCTTCATAACTGTCTATTAATTCATTCAATGTGTTCATTATTTAATTTATTAATTTATCTATTATATTTTTCCACGGAGAAACAATCTAAACCTTTTCAGAAAATGTTTGAGAGGCCTCAGCGGTTTTGTTCAACAATGGAATGAAAGGATAATTATTTTCTATGTTCATAGCTGCTCAATACATTATTATAATTATTACAAGTTCAAAGTGAGATTTTGGTCATGTTGACTGCTCGTAGCACACAAAAATAATATCAATGTCGCTGACGTTAAGTGGGCACCCTACCAATTTTTTTTTTTTTTGTGTACCACTCTACAGATGAACCAAACTATGCATTGGTATTATACTCGTACGTTTTACAAAAAATATATTTTATAAAATTTCGATCGACTTCATCGTGCAGAATGCTCTTCCTCGAGCAGAAATACATACAGAACAAGGCAATGTGGGGATTTCGCCGTTCAAAGGCATCGCTTAGGCTGCTCCCAAAACGGAAATATTCTCTACCTAGGCATCAAGCCCTACAAAGCACTTCCTCATTCCATGAAATCACTACCTAGAAGACAACTGAAGACCGCCCTAAGTGAAAAATTCACTGAGTCACCACGCGGTTCTGTTGAAGAATTCTACTTATTTTTACTCATTTTACTTAATTTACTACTACTAATTTTTTCTTTTTTTTTTACTGTTTAAGTTTTTTTCTGTAAAAACCACCAATACCAACCCTTATTTTTACAGTACAAAGATATGCACCTACTTTTATTTCTGCACATATAGGTATGTATTTTCTACGTTGACAATGTATTGCCCCAAAAGGGTGGCGTACAATACAACTCTACTTATTTATTTACTGAAGAGCTGAACGCACATGGAGCCCAAGCTGGTTATCAAGTTATGATTCCATACGAGATGGATTTCAGTTTGAAATGAATTATGTAATAAATAAGTAAGTGCGTGCCGCAATTACTAAATTATTTGGCATTACTAAATAATTGGGCAGTACTAAATAATTACTAAATTATTTGGCATTACTAAATAACTTGGCAGTATGGTTAAAATCACCCATCAGTATGGTTGAAAAGTCAACAATTACTAAAGTTAAGGATGAGCTTGATGACTAGAATTTCCCCAGAACGATTTATAAACTGATTAAGGTTGAGTCTTCATAAGCCAAAAACAGCCAAGAATCTTTAAGAGACAAAACATAAACATAAAAATAAATGTTAAATACCAAAAACAGTTACAGCTGCAAATATTCCAACTCAAAATGATTACAAGTAAATTAACAGTGAGAGCTGGAAGTAAGAACTGTGAACCTAACTGTTTCAGGCCCGTCTGGTGCTGCGTATAATTTTGCAGTGATGTAGGAAGCAACAGACGAGGCCGGAAGATTGATTATTTAGTGGCCCCTGGCTCTTTTATATTCCCCTGACATGACCAGAGGGGGGTCGGGGGATCCCCACTCTGAGGTACTTCATGTTGGCACAATACATGAGTTGTGGAGGAGCAGCCGATCACAACACTGCTCCCCCCAGAATTTAAGTAAAAAATGAGTTAAATTTTCGTTGTTTCGCTGTGGCATCATGAGCACCGATGCGCACGTGGGTCCATGACTCTGAGGGACTAAGGGCTCTTAGAGGAGACCCAGTGTCTCCCTTCTCCTAGTTCCCGTTTTTCGGGCTGTGCACGTGCAGATAGGAGATAGAGCGGTAGCCACAGAGTCACCTTCTCTGATGGCGGGCCTGCGACCGGTCTGGCCTCTGGATGTGATGCAAAAGCCAGGAAACTGGGATCTTGCTCTCAACAAAACCAGTACCACGGGCAGGGGGAGCCCCAGGCAACAGGCACACCGCTTCGGCAAAGTGCCACCTGTCTGCCCCCCAGTTGAGGTTGGATTCGTGGTGGTCGTGGTTGTTACCCAGGCACTGGAACAGAACCAGCTGCTCAGGGGAGGCGCCCTCCCAATGAACTGTGGGGGTCCATTGGGTAGGCGCCGGCATGTGAGTTTATGTGGGTAACCAATAACTCGGGCACCAACCTGCTAAGTTGGTAGAGTGAGCTAGAACACTCGCCTCCACCTGTAGGTACACAGGAACTTGGGTATATCCAAGGACTCTGACTGAGTGAACAGTCACCTCTCAGGAGGGCTTCCCTGTCTGCTTGCAGCAGGGGGGGGACCGCAAGCCTTGGGCTGGGGGCTCCTTCAAACCATTGGATATATTGTACGTAGGTGGGGGTGCCGGCTTACATCTGTCGATTGATACCGATGGCGTGCGGCGATCGTCCGTTAGATATGTGTCTGTTTTCCCGTCGTTGGTTAGCACTTGATGGGGGCCGGTGTAGGGTGGCTCTAGTTTACCCCGTGGTGTGTCAACGCGGACGTACACATGGGTCGCTGTGCGCATGATAGTAGGCATATAAGACTGTGTGTAGTGGCGGTAGGACTCGTTCGTGCGGAGGGGCACTGTTGTCGGTGGCGGCTGAGTGAACAGATCCCCTGGGTGGCGTGGTGTGGCCGAAAAGAGGCGTTGGGCCGGCGAGTAGCCGTCGGGGCCCGGGCGGTTTCTTAGGCCGAGGAGGAGGCCGCTGAGGTGTGTGGCCCAAGTGCGGGACGTGGCTGTTGCGATTATTGCGTCCTTTAGGACGCGGTGCAGTCGCTCTACTAGGCCGTTCGCTTGGGGGTGGTAGGTGTTCGTGTGATGAACCTCCGTGCCCATGGATGTGCAATATTTGTGAAAATCGGCGGAGGTGAACTGTGTGCCCTGGTCGGTGGTTATGTGTGCAGGGGAGCCGTAGCGTGCGATCCAATGGGTGTGTAGGGCCGTGATTACTGCGTCGGCAGAAATGGTCGAGAGGGGTGCGCATTCGAACCAGCCGGTGGCGCGGTCGATCATCGACAGTATGTATTTTTTTGTTGCCGACGGTGGTAGTTGGCCGAAGAGGTCGATGTGTACGTGTTCGAGCGGCGCTGCGTCGGGAAATTCGCCGAGGGGGGCCCTGATGTGGCGTGTCGTTTTTGCTCGGTTGCAGCTCGGGCAGGCGCGGGTGAATAGCCTGATTGATGAGGTCATATTTGGCCAGTAGTATCGAGCGCGGATGAGGGCGGTGGTTGGTGTCATCCCGTGTAGGTGGCGAAAAACTGCGAGGCGTAGCGGCGTGGGGATGTAGGGGCGGGGCGAGGCGTCGGTGTTGTCACACATGATATCGTGGCCTTGGATTCGGTGTGCCGTGAGAGCCATGGTGGCGAGGTGGTCATCGGCGGCCTGTGCGTCGGCGAGTTGTTGGATCGTGAAGGGGGTACTATGATCCGTGACGGCGTGGGCCGTGGTTGTGTTGGCCGTTGGTGGTAGGCGAGAGAGGTAGTCGGCGACGATGTTCGTTGGGCCCTCGGCGTACCGGATGTCCGTAGTAAATTCGGAGATGAATCGAAGGTGCCGAAGTCTCGTTGGCGGGGCCGTATTTGACTGAGTCGCTAGGGAGGTCGTTAGGGGCTTGTGGTCCGTATAGACTGCCAGTGGGCGCCCTTCGATTTGTTGGCGAAAATGCACTATGGCGAGGTATAAAGCCAATAGTTCGCGGTCAAATGCGCTGTAGTTACGTTGAGCCGGGTTGAGGGTGCGTGAGAAAAAACCCAGCGGGCGTAGGTGCGATTTGTCGATGAAGTGCAGCGCTGCGCCGACGGCGAAATCCGATGAGTCCGTGTGTAGGACGAGTGGTTGGGTCGGGGCCGGATGGGCGAGTACGGAGGTTTCGAGTAAGCGTTTTGCGCGGTCGAATGCGTCAGCTGCGTCGGTGGTCCACGTGAGCGTGCGGTTGTCTTTTTTCTTCGCATCGGGTGGCGCATTGATGAGGCCGAGGAATGTTCGAAGCTCGTGGACGGTGTTGGGTCGAGGGAATTTCTTGATGAGGGCCGTGCGTTCCGGTAGGGGTGTGATCCCGTCGGCTGAAACGTTATGGCCGAGAAATTTGACTGAGGGTCGAGCGAGCTGGCATTTGGCTGTATTTATTTGTAGGCCGTATTTAGCGAGGGTCTCGAGGAGCGTGCGTACGTGGGTGTAGTGTTCAGACGGGGTGGCCGAGGCGACCAGTATGTCATCGAGGTAACAGTACACGAAAGGTAGGTTGCGTAGGACGTGGTCCATGTAGCGTTGCCACGTTTGCGCTGCGTTTCGTAAGCCGAAATTCATTCGCTTGAATTGGTAGGCGCCGAAGGGTGTCAGGATCGTTGTTTTTGGCACGTCGCGCTCGCTGATTTTGCAGTGGAAAAATGCGCGGGCGAGGTCGAATGTGCTGTACACGGTAGTCCCGTACAGGGCTGTTGTGAAGTCGTGTAGGTGTGGGACGGTGTAGCGATCCGGTATGGTTAATCGATTCAGCGCTCTGTAGTCACCGACGGGGCGAATGTCACCGTCGGGTTTCGGGACGATGTGGAGTGGGCTAGACCAGGGCGCTTCCGAAGGTTCGATGACCCCCGCCGCTAATAATTCGCCGAAATGGGCCTTTGCTTTCGTGTAAAGGTCCGGTTTCGCATGACACGGGGGTCCCTTCGTGACGATGTGATGTTCGACAGGGGCGTCGGAAGGTTTGTAGCCAACGAGGAGGGCTTGAAATCGAGGCTCGTTCGCTGTCGTCGTGCAGATTGACTGGCTCGGAGGTACTAGTTCTACTGTTCCAGTGATGTACCGCTGCGTGGCCGCGTTGATGAGTCGGGCGTTGGGTAGGTCAACGAGTAGGCCGTGGTACGTCAAAAAATCGGAGCCGAGGATCGGTGTCGATACGTCGGCGGCTGTGAAGGTCCACTCGTACGGAGGGAGATCCGGTAGGTGTACTGAGGCGGAGTGTGTTCCGTACATCTTGATCTTGGTGCCGTTTGCGGCACGTAGAGCGCTTGGACGTTTTTCGTCGTAGCAGGGTGTTCGGGACGATCGAGACGTCGGAGCCGGTATCTACTAGGAAGTGTAGGGCCGTTCGCTTGCATCTGATGAAGAGCCGAGATGTTGGTGGGTTGCGCACGGCCGTTACGGCTGGTCGGGCCGTGCGTTGGCGTTTCCCGACGGTTTCGTGCGCCAGCTGCAGGGGCTGCGGCATTTCTGCGCTCGGGGGCCCCATGTGCGATGGTAGAAACATATTTAAGGTGGTCGTCGGGCGGCGTGTGTTTGATGTCGGCTGCGTTGGCGAGCGCCGTTGTCGTCTGTTGTGTATCACTTCAACCTCTTCGGAGACGGTAGCCACCCGAGGAGGCGGGGCGAAGGGTAGGAGGCGATCGGCGAGCGCAGCGAGTTCCATAATGTCGGGTTCGTCACGCGCCGCTATGTGTAGGCGAATGCTCTCTCGTCGTCGGAGGCCGGTTGGAGTAGGGCGGTGAGCCGGGAACCATCTGAAGGTGCGTGTGTAGCTAGAAGGCGGGTTTTCAACGTCTGGTAGCTGTTGGCGTTCGAGGGGTTGAGGTCGGCGCAGAGATCCGCTTGTCGGGGCTCGAGTGCGAGGAATGCTTGGGCGAACTTCGCATGTGGCGACGTGAGGCCTTTGTGTGCGAGTATGATCTCGAGTTGTGCGAACCAGACGTGCGGAAATGCGGGGTCGAACGGCGGGAGCTTGAGGATCGATGGCGTACTCGCTGCGGGAGTTGTTTTCGGTTTCAGCTCCGTCATCTTCGTTTTCTTGGAAGGTGCCAGTCCGTTGAGGTGTCAGCAGGAACAGGAAGTGTGCTAGGCGCCGGCGTCCGTTTCCTTATATAAGGATCGGAGATGGTGGGGCGAAGTAGCGGGAGGCGCTGCGACAGCCGTCGAGGCGGGCGTCGAAGTGGGGCGCCGCTGTGGCGTCGGTGGGGGCCGCGCGTGGTGGGGCGCGTTGATGCGGAGGCGGTGCTACGACGCAGTCAAACGGCGGGCGCTGAGCGGCGTTGTCGACGTCGGGGTCACCAGTGTAGTGATGTAGGAAGCAACAGACGAGGCCGGAAGATTGATTGAGAATGGTTGCATATTTAGTGGCCCCTGGCTCTTTTATATTCCCCTGACATGATCAGAGGGGGGTCGGGGGGTCCCCACTCTGAGGTACTTCATGTTGGCACAATACATGAGTTGTGGAGGAGCAGCCGATCACAACAAATTTATTGTACTCCACTGCACGAAGCAATCGACAAACCTCTGACAGTTCAAAATAGAAATTTCTTTTCGAAACTCACGTTTATTGTAACATGACTTGAGGATTGTTCCGGTTTCAAATTCAGTACGTCGTATGATTTTAATTGCACTCAACCGGAAAAAACCGACTCGAAAAACGGCGAACCATATAATTTATTTACGCCGAGGCAGTTATTAGGTTGGATAATTAAAATGCAGTTCACGTGACTCGGTCGCATGTTATGGCTCTGATGTCACGTATAGGCTCGGTAAACTACGGCCGCACGCGAAACAACTGTTACTCTTTCCCGCACGAGGACATAAAATTAATTCGAGAGAAATGAGGGTGTTGGGGAATGTGAAGTACTGGTTTGGTATGAGCGATAACAGTAACTGATGAATCTTTTAAGCGAACTTTGTTATTTGTGACAAGTTTCAGTAAGTAGTATTTTGTTCAGAACAAGAGGTATTTTGGTTCGTTACTCTGTGAATAATACACCTATGTATTCGCTCAGCAAAAAATTTTTATAACACCCCCTCAAATTTTTTTCTTTTACGTTTCAAGGTGCGTAGATTCCAAAAATGCATGTCCGTCCGCCGTATCTACTCTAGTTTCGGTCTAAAAAATTCGTTCTTTCGCACACAGGCTCCATTTGTGCCATAGTTGTGCCCCGAAACTTAGGAGACCGGAATATACCCAAGGGTGTTATGGGTGAAATGGGTGTAAAAATAGGGTTTTTTGGTGTTTTAGTAACATGAGCTTGTAAGGTATCGTTTTCCATGTTTTTTTAGGACGAGGAGACCGAATAGGAAGTCGATTTTGACCAAATAGCGAAGAACTGAGGTTGCAACGAAGGTTAAGCTCCCAAAATTCAATTTTTTATTAGGCAAAAACCTGGGAAATTGTCTGAAATCACCATAAACTCGTATAACACTAGACGTAATAAAGACAATTAAATTTCACTATCAATGATCAAAGATATTTTGTCCAAAATAGGAGTCTAATTCGTGTTTTTTGGAGGCTAAAATTGGTGGAAACCATAAAAAATAGCTATTTAAATTATCGCACATGAAAGAAACAATAAATGTATTTCCAGCATTTCTGTAGGTACGTCCAATGCTTTCTGAAGCTCTTTTCCTCTCAAGTTATAACTTACAATTAATAGTACGGCTAAATAAATACCTATACTTTCCGAATAAATCCGTCGTCACTACCTGGTAGAGAGAACTGAGTGTTAACTCGAGGGCCTGATGATGGTGTCCTCACACCGAAAATGTCCGCCTCCAGTAACTACCTACTCGACCAGCTAGTGAAGATGGATTCCTCCGGAAGGTTATGATAATTGTATCAAACTACCGTTTAGATTTAATGATAGGTTTCTGTCTTTCAACACCCGACTGAGCCCATAATACCGAATGGAATAGACGTTTATTAACATGAAATTCAAGACCACACCCAGACTTCTGGTGGCGCCTGTGGTGGCGGTCTTGGAAACTGCTTCACACTTCTTATCGGCATTTGTTTTCAGTGCTGAATGTATAAGAGCAATGTGGTGTGATATTATTATGCCATAGTTTTTTGTGATTGTTATAAAGTGAATTGCGCTATGACCACGTTGTGAAAAATGTCCACTTCACGCCAAACTAATCAATGGTTCTGAACTCCCTTCGAGGATTCAGATCTGATTGCAGAATACCCTTCCTTCCTTCTAGAATTCTATATTGATTTCGTTCGTAGTTAAAAATGTCAAGTTTCGGTCATACAGCAAGTCCGTTGGGAACAAACTTCCAAAGTTCCCTCCGATCTGTTCTATTTTAAGGATGCTGGCTTTCAAACTAATACTTAAATTATGCATTCAAATACCCTATTGCCAATCATCCAGCCATCATTTGGACACCCTATAAATCATATTTAAATTAAACATTCAAATACCCTATTGCCAATCATCCAGACATCATTTGGACATTTAAATTAAACATTCAAATACCCTATTGCCATCATCCGGACACCCTATAAATCATATTTAAATTAAACATTCAAATACCCTATTGCCAACCATCCAGCCATAATTTGGAAACCCTATAAATCATATTTAATTTAAACATTCAAATACCCTATTGCCAATCATCCAGCCATCATTTGGACATCCTATAAAACGGTTATGGAATAATCTGGTTAGCGGATCCACTAGTTTATTTTGAGAAATATCGAAAACACCCTATAAATATTTCACTGCGCTCATTTCTTTCCCGTTCAAACCCTCTTTCTGACGAAAGAGTTTTTTTTTGTATTGCACAGTTGTTGTACAACGAGTTATTAGAACGAAAAATTTCCGAAAACGTCTAAAACGAGAGGTCTTATCAACAGCTCATCAACAACAGCCTGTAGCATCGCAGAGTTATTTTCCAAAAACACCTAAAACGAAAAAACGTCCACAACGGGAGGTGTTATCGACAACAGACTGTTGTGCATTGGAAGACACAACAGACTGTTTGTTATTTACAACTGCTATTGACAACAGTTATTCTTGGGCAACCAACAGCCTGTTATCGTTTTCTGAAAATAGAAATAACGCCCGCCACTACCAGTAGTCCGGTTGTGGTCTTGAACGTCTAATCGTTCATTATACGACTGACAATCCCACCAAACAACTGTTGGTCACGCACATGATCTTGGTCAAGATTATCATAATGAATGGCTGCTCCATCATGACTGGTGTAAGATGCGCAACTTCATTCCAAATATCGCGGGTTCAATTTCAACTTACAACCTACCACCGGATTCATTTCCTGTAAAAATCCTACAGTTATGTCAAACTTTTCTACATTTTTGCGGGAGTTTTACGGATCGCTGGATGTTTTCGAGATGGGTGGATCACTGCTCCGGGCACAAGGGCGCAAAATCCCACATTCAAAAACGCTGCAAAGTCCTTGTCACTTGGGTTTATTATTCTATTGGACATACCTACAGAAATGTTGCTGTTTATTTATTGTTTATTTCATGCGCAGTAATTGAAATAGTTATTGATATTTTATGTCTTTGCTTTGGCAAATTAAAATAAAAAACGCTGCAAATCCCTGCACAACGGTTTATTATTTTGTATAGAATACCCTTCTGTTACAGATCACAGCTCTATGTATAGATAACCCGTCTATATAATATGATATGTACTATTCTATACATATTATGTAGATCGCAGACCTCCGTAGGTTAGTACCTAACCCCGTACTCGTTACTAGGTACCTACCTAAATCACGAGTTAAATGTTGCTAAAATAATTCTGCCGATGACAAACAGTACCTAACAAAAAGAAACACACATAATGAAGTTCTGAAAAGAAATTGTTGATGAGGAGTGAAAAAAGTTGCGAAAGTACCTACCAACAAACTCCAGCCCCTTCTACGTAGATGGTATAATGAACCGTTGTGTAATGATTTACCGTAGTAATAATTTACGCATCAATAATACTTCAACGTTTGTTCAAGTTTCACTACCTACCAACAAACTCCAAAAGAGCCATCATTTTTCAAATGAAATAATATCACAGAACAACCAACTCGACTTCATACTCCGCCAATATAATCAGGTGGCCCCTAGCAATGATTTCATCTCCGCCACTTTTCCTATTGTGGGCGCGTCTCTGGTTACGAGATTTGGTTTGAATTGTATACAATTTCATTCACACTGGAGTCGAAAATGCCTGTCGGTGCAAACTTCGGGACCTTACTGTGAACGAACGGCTGGACGTACGATGCTCCGGATGGTCTTAAAAAACTCGCAAGTTCAAGAACTATTTAAAACCGTAAAAATATTCACGTAAAAAAATGGTATAGGCGTTTTGAAAATTTCAACCCCTATTTTGAACCCCTTAGAGATGACTGACAGTAACGTCGAGCTTCGAGGACCAACTAGACGCCGAACGGAACCTATAACCCGA
The DNA here is from genome assembly GCA_954871275.1 of Leptopterna dolabrata. Taxonomy (NCBI): domain Eukaryota; kingdom Metazoa; phylum Arthropoda; class Insecta; order Hemiptera; family Miridae; genus Leptopterna; species Leptopterna dolabrata. The sequence continues at coordinate 6,217,283 of OX940984.1, read as the reverse complement.
ATTTCATCAATTTTTTTTCATGGTAACTAAGAAAAGTGGCCCGTACGGCGTACGGCGGACAGACAGAAATATTTTTATTGCAGTTTTGGATTCTACATACCTTGAAACGTAAACCATCAAATTTTGAGGGGGGGTAAGAATTTTTTTTTTCATGCTCGATTCCAATGGTTCATTATTGAAAATAATAAACCAAAATTGTCACGAAAAAGTGTCCTCGAAAAGCGTTACCTACATTTTACGATAATTTTCACTTACAACCAAGCCGTTGCTAGGGAAATGAAACTTCTGTAGTTTTCATCGGACAAAAATCGTTCTCCATTCGATCGAAAGCTCTCGAATTATAACGCATTTCTTGCGTATTTGTTCTTGGTATTTATGTCAGACTTATATATATTTTTATGTTATAAATAGATATAGTGAACACTGCCGCTTGTTTTGTGATCAATTGCTTGAGGTTGAGGTTACCTACATTTCTGTTTTCATTAAAAAATAATACTACATCCAAACAAAGTTGGTCGTATAGGAAACTGGGATTCGTTGTTTTGTTATTAACATTGGATATTATTAATATTGACATAAAATGTCCCAATGTGTTGCAGACTCGTAGGTATGCAAGCATTTTTTTCAAATGAAATTATAACACAGAACAACCAACTCGACTTCATACCGTGAATATGATCAGGTGTTCCCTAGCAATGATATCTGGGCCTGGTTCATACCGTTTGATTCAAGATCGTGTTGATGAAGGTTTTCGGTGCAATCGAACGGCTGCACGTGCAATGCTCCGGGTGGTCTCAAAAAATGCTTTTAAAGTTAGTTAAAGATCAATTTAAAAACGCAAAAAACCATACCCTTCGATTGAAAGTTTTCGAGCTACGGCGTTCTGGAAATTTCAACCCTTTGAGTTAGGTATGTGCCATAGTAAAGACATAAAATGTCAAAAATTGTTTAAGTAACCCTCCTCAAAATTTGAGGGTTTACGTTTCAAGGTAGCATATCCGAAAATGCAATAAAAAACTAAGAAAAGTGCTAAGTATGGCGTTTTAGATGGTTTCCACCAATTTTGGCCCCCAAAAATAGGACCTCGGCTCCTTTTTCTTTTTACATTTTTAAAACCCACGTTCACCACATTTAGTGATATCACGCATGGCCGGACAATTTTATATACAAACCCCAGACCTTGGTTTTGATTCCCAATTGGTTCGAGGAGTAGCACGAATCCACTTCTTCTCTTCATCCTTGGAATAACGAAACGAAGACACAAATTCTTTTGTACTTCCCCAATTACCTACTTTTGCAGCCCAGCACAACAAAATTTTCTAGCATTTTGTTATCATTAAAAACAATACATTTTTTTAAAACAATATTATTTTTTTAACAATATTAATGGTTGAAAAGAATTTTCGTGGGAAGGTATATAGGTAAGCTAATCGAAACCTGGAAATAAACAAACCTAGGCTTACAGGTACATAGGTGTCGCGACCGGCCTAAGTGCGACGTTCAGTTTACTGGTAGGTGTCGCGGCTGGCCTAAGTGCGACATTGCCAGCTTACTGATAGGTGTCGTAGTCGGCCTAAGTGCGACGTTATCAGCTTACTGGTAGGTGTCACGGCCGGCCTAAGTGCGACGTTACCAGCTTACTGTTAGGTGTCGCGGCCGGCCTAAGTGCGACGTTGCCAATTCTCTACTCCTGCGGCCTTCTCTGAAGCCGGCCGTGTATCACGAAATACCATGACGATGGCGGTACACACAAAATATGCTAAGTGCGACGTTACCAGCTTACTGTTAGGTGTCGCGGTCGGCCTAAGTGCGACGTTGCCAGCTTACTGGTAGGTGTCGCGGTCAGCCTAAGTGCGACGTTGCCAGCTTACTGGTAGGTGTCGCGGACGGCCTAAGTGCGACGTTGCCAGCTTACTGGTAGGTGTCACGGCTGGCCTAAGTGCGACGTTGCCAGCTCACTGGCAGGTATCGCGGTCGGCCTAAGTGCGACGTTACCAGCTTACTGGTAGGTGTCGCGGCCGGCCTAAGTGCGACGTTGCCAATTCTCTACTCCTGCGGCCTTCTCTGAAGCCGGCCGTGTATCACGAAATACCATGACGATGGCGGTACACACAAAATATTGCAAGCATGATATTTAGTATAAGTATGATATTTAGTATGCTGTTAACTCACGTGACTGTTGTGGCATGCCTGGGGGCGGCGGGGAGGCGGGCTAGGCTCCAGAGCCGTTCGTATGGGGCGGCTGTCGTGGCCAAGCTAGACGGTACATGGCCTGATACCGCCCCCGTCGCGACCGAAGCGGGTCCCCTCACTTTCAAGGGCATGTGCCGCTACCATCACACACCCGACCCACACTGCAACATAATTACACATTCGTTAGTGCGATGATGGTAAAAGCGCTAGAATTATTTTCTAAGAACATATTAAAACAAAATAAAACTTTACTCCCAACATCTCTTCGCACTAACAATCAGCCGATTAATAAACAAGCAATATGATAAGTACTAATAAGTAGGGCCGGGAACCATATGCGAATAGAACGCCCCAAATATGCAACAAAAGCGCTGCAAAGTCCTTGTCACATGGGTTTATTATTCTACTGGACATACCTACTTACAGAAATGTCGGCAGTTCATTTATTGTTTCTTTCATGTGCAATAATTGAAATAGCTATTTTTGATGGTTTCCACCAATTTTGGGCCCCAAAAACACGACCTCGGCTCCTTTTTTTAAAGATTATCTTTGATCATTGATAGTGCCATTTAATTGTCTTGGTTCACCTGCTGATACTACTTCTAGCGTTATTATACTAATTTATGGTGATTTCGGACCGTACTTAAATCTATCAAGTTGGGATGATATATTATTCACCATTTTAAATAGGTAGTATTAAGTAATATTTTGACATTCTTCGGTGTATACTGAAGAACATGGTTGCACCTGTTATTACAGGAAATTCTGCCTTCCTCGCTTCGTCGAGTGATTTTGGCGAAAAAAACTGATCTCAAAATGACGATAAATTTGATCAAAGGGGAAACAGACACCTTTCGGTGATCACTCCTTGCAGCTCATTACAAATCAAAACTGCTGTAACACGATTAGCAGACACTTAAAATGATATACAAATGTACTATACAACGGATAAGTTCGAAGATGAGCGATTTTGATAAACAAAATGTAGGTAAAATTTGAGTTTTTGTGGGTCAAAACTCACTGAGAATGAGTAAAAATGGCTTAAAATTTTTCAAATCTGACACTCACCGGAACCGGTTAGTACGATGACTCAAGATATAGAAGGACTAAAAACAGTAGGTACCCAAACGATTTTTTTTAAAAAGGAAAACGCGGGTCATATAGAACTTATGGGGTCTAATATCGCTAAAATCGTCACAAATAGCCAAGTATGTTACCAACTGCGAAAATTCGCTTATATGGACATGCTGACTTCGCTTTGATGAAAACCCTGCGAACCAACCAACTTGAAATTCAGAAAGCCTGGACAAGCGTCGCCCGTAGAAAACCGGTAGTTCTGTCATGTCGGCGACACGGCGCCCGCCACCTACAGCCGCCCTTTTCGCCTTTGATGATCCACTGACTCCTCCTGTGCAACGGAGGGACAAATGTCACTGGGTCCGAAGGAGACGGTTAGTGGAAATTAACGTACATCAAGCGTGAAAGTCCCTGGTTCGAATCTGGCGTGGGCGGTCACGTTAGGACATCCCTTTTCGCTTACGCTACCTATGAGCCCTTTTGACAGTCATGAAATAGTAATCACAAAAATAACCGATATTGCAGGTATGAAGTACAAGCTGTCTACAGATAGGGTTTTCACCAGACTCTACAGCTCAGTTTCAACAAAACAATATTATCCTGCAATTTTCCTCACCTTATGAGATTTTTCAGACAAATAATAAACCGCTGTGTAATAATTTGCAGGGTTTTTATTTCAACTAAGTACGTTCAACTGCATGAGAAATTTTGATTCAATCTAGAAAAACTAGTTTAGTCAAAAAATCAAAGTTTAGCACAGAAACGACTTGGGGAAATGCCGATAATTTTTCGCGGTGAATTAATTGGTGAATGAAGAAAAGCTGGGGTTTGATTCAAACCTTTTGAACCCTCAAACCCGAACTGAGTTGTCAAATTTGTAGGCTCTGGATATTAGAACTTGATTAAATCTATTAAATATACCAACTAAACATTTACGGGTTCTAAATACAAATGAAATAAAGGAGTGGGTATGAGGAGAAAAGTTTTACCCTTTGCTTTCAACAACCTACACTCGTTGGTAAATTCAAAAATTAAAAACTTCCTCCCATAGTAGGAACATACCTTCCTCGTTACACTAAAAAATGTTTCTTTACATTCGAAATGAGGAAATTCTTGGGAACGCGTCAGGAGTCATTAGCCTGAATAATATTCTCTGTTTCCCTTGAAAATGCTCGTTTCCCGTACAATTTCTTCAACATGCAGGAGGGAAGGACTGATGGAGCCCTGCGAGCTGTCACGGAAATTAAAAAAGTTCAAAGGATCCTTTCAAGGACAGAGTTTTCCCCTTTTTCACCTTGTACGTCTCTGTCGCGAAAGAAATGTCCAGGGCTGTTGTTTTTCGTCAGACAACAGCACAGACATGACGCAGGCATTCGATTAAGGAGGAAAGTTGGAGTCCGTTCCCGACAAGTCAAACCCGGAAGCCGCCACTGCGTTTTTGGGTCCGGTACTGCTACAATTGTACTTGTCGTTCGCAGTCAATAACTCAAGAATATGAAAAATCTTCAGAGCCAGAAAAAGGCTGTTTTCATTTTGGGACAATGTGTTTCCAACCGTTCCAACTGTAATTATCCTAAAGATTCCACAGTGATAAGAGGAATATTGATGTCTGCACATGCGGAAACACGTAGGTAAACTTTGTAACAGTGCGGCTGTACTCGAGTAGTTTTTTGGTCCGGTGGAGACGGGATCGGTGGGCGGAACAGGTGATAATCTCGCTGGTCTGGGAGGGGGACTCTGGAGGGTTCACCACCACTGTCACATGGTAGCAGAGCGTGGTTTAGTAGTATTTGGTGTTTCCCAGAAGGATTTATTTATTTATTTATTTTTAATATACGGGCAAACATTGCCCAATTTACAAGGATAATAAGAATAATAAGGATTCCTTTACTAACAACCTGTCCCTTTGATAATACATACATCTATTGGCTTCCCCACCCCCTTTCCACCATTTAGAGTGTCAGTATAAAATATACAAGTCCCAATAGTTGTTCCATCCTACAGCGCTCTGACTGCGGTCACACATTCCCGTGATGGGTTACAGATTTCTGTAGGCCCTTGTATGCTTTTCCGACGTTCGGTTGGGGTTACTATACAGATTTGTGTAGAAAAGCGCAATGTTTTTCCAAATATGGTGAGAATTGTACGGCGTTATTTACACAAACCTGTACAACCATTTTATATTTTAATCCATTTTAGTTTTTCGTGGTGCGGGATCGTGTGATAGCATATGTTGAGGTTACACATATTTTATAATTTTATGAACATTTTCCGACTTTGAATACCTACATGAGTTGGTGATAGATAATGAGGCGCTATAAACTTTGGACCGTAAAGGCACAGAGTCCTCGAATCTCAATGTTTACTTAAATGTTGTCAGATGATGGAGTTCAACGGCTGCCGAATCGATGTATGTAGGTCGGTACCTAGTTATTGTCCCCCTTAATTTAACCCAAAGAACTGAATTTGGTTGTGGGTCTACAATAATTAGCCATGTAGGTTTTGGTTTCAAGGAAAACCACCTTGTAGCAGCCAGTTTTTATTTGACGGCGACGTTTCAATCCCTAAGTGGTGGGACCCTAATCATGCCTTAATGAAAGAGTGGAATTTTTCCCATTGCACTAAATTATGTTCTTTATATTATATATTTACAACATTTACAATGATGTACTTACAGTTAATTTACAGTTTTGGTAGATCTACCAAATCATCTACCAAAACTGTAAATTAAGTGTAAATCTACCAAAACACCTCATCTACCAAAACTGTAAATTACCTCTACCAAAACATCTCATCTACCAAAACTGTAAATTAAGTAAAACTTAATCTACCAAAACACCTCATCTACTAAAACTGTAAATTAAGTGCAAATTAAACTGTAAATAAGGCATGATTAGGGTTGTTGTTATTAATGAAACATAACGTTTATTAGTTACAGAAGTACCTTATCACAGAACAACCAACTCTACTTCATACTCCGTGAATATAATAAGTGCTCCCTAGCAATGATTATCTCGGGCCAATTCCCAGTTGTTGCTGCGTCCCTAGCAATGATATCTGGGCTGAATGAATACAATTTTATTCACCCTCCTCTTGAAGAAGCCTGTCGGTGCAAACATCTGGGCCTTACGTGAACGAACGGCTGGACGTACAATGCTCCGGGTGGTCTCAAAAAACTCCCGATTTCGAGAACTATTTAAAACTGTAAAAAAAATTCGAGATAACGGCGTCCTGGAAACTTCAACCCCTATTTTTCACTCCTTAGGGATGACTGACATTAACGCCGAGCTTCGAGGACCAACCCCCAAATGGGACCTATAAACAGAATTTCGTAAATTTTGGTTCATGGTAACTAAGAAAAGTGCGAAGTACGGCGTACAGCGGACGGACAGAAATTTTTGTATTGCATTTTCAGATTCTACGTACCTTGAAACGGAAACCATCAAATTTTGAATTATGAGGGGGAGGGGGGATTATTTTTTTTTTCATGCTCGATTCCAAAGGTTCATTATTGAAAATAATAAACCAAAAGGGAGAATTTTGGGCCTCCCCCCCCCCCCCCCATACACACACAAAGCACAGGGTCGGGAACTTTTTAGTACGTTTACCTCCCTCCTAACAACTCCGAACACATCCCTGGCGATGGTAACAACCACCCCCCCCCCCCTCCAAAATGCACTCTACACCCCACTTTTGACTGTTCACTTACTGGAGAACTATTCAAGAGATTATTCCGAATCATACGTGCAAAGAATGAGCTCGCGTCGGAAGGTCACCTCACATCCCCTACCAGGCTCTGTCTTGAGAGGCCTCAGTCTCCACAGCGGTGCAGCGAACTCATTTGCGTAGGACCTGATTCCGGATCCCCGAGGTTGGGGCCTGTCCTATGACGGTTGGCGGTAGTGAGGGGGGGTTTGTTGAGAGGTTCAACGACCCTCACGGCCGCTCTTCCTTCTGGTGCACCCACACACACCCCCCTTCGGCACACGGCCACGAGCAACTCCTGTACTCTTCATCAGGTGTCAGATTCAGGAGGCAACGCATAGATTCCGTGTAAAATTCTCTATACTATTGATCCCCAGTTCGTAGACATAATATTTATGTGCACTGGAAAGTAAACCAATACGGCGAATTGATTTACCGAACAGCAACGAAATCAGAATCACCTCGTAAGATTATCTGTTCAACAGTATTGTCTAACTCTGGGACACTTGCTACTAACGGGTGCGCCTCAACGGGAACAGTTTCGCGATCAGCTCCACTAGGTACCCTGCATCAGAGGAGCAATCACTAAGTACATCAATAATTCGAGGTGGGATTCCTCTATGTATGCTGACAGTGTCTAAGATTGTTCCAATTCAGGGAATAAAAAATCTGTTAGCATTTGTCTGTACCGTTCCCCACTGACTGTGACAGCATTTCCAATAACAATGTCCAATAATTCCGCCGCTCCAAAATCCACACCACACTGTCATTCTTTGTGGGTGCAATTGGTATTCCTGTGTCTCCTGAGGGTTTTCCAATCCCCAGAACCTACAGTTTTGCTTGTTCACAAAACCACTTAAATGAAAATGAGCTTCATCACTGAAAATTATTCGTCAATGAAAATCCGGATCATTGCGTTTCATGGCCCTGAACCATTCGACAAACCCGCGGCGTTTGGCGGTGTCTGTCGGTTGGTTTCAGTTATTGAACAAGTTGAATTTTGTAAGGAAGCAGGTGTAAATCCTGTTTCAGAATACGATGAACAGTCCTGGTTGAGATACCCAGTTGCTGAGCACGTCTACGAACAGATTTAGTCTGGCTTGCCTCGACTTTCGCGAGGACGTCCACTGCGTTTTTGATCAAGTAACGATCCTGTGGCCTCAAATTTTCTTACGAGTTTCCGCACAGCAGCTGCTGTAGGTGCTTCCCTACGACCCATCACTTCGCGAAGTTTGCGCACGGTCATAGCAACACTTTTCAGTCTTTCACCAGACAGGCAATGAGTTTTGATTACCAACAAACGTTGCTCCACAGTTAAGGCTGCCATGGTCACTGTCACTGAAATGTTTGGATCACAAAAATTGTCACGGATTATCAAATCGGAGTGATAAGACTATGGAAAACTGATAGCAACAATGGTGCCAACCGCCCCATACAATAAGACCACATTACAAGCACGCCCACTATGCTCGAAAAAAACAAAACACAGCAAATCAGCTGAACCAATATCAATAAATAATTTAAACCATGTCTTTCGCGGTGAACTACCTACATAATATGCCAAAAATACAAACCGGCCAGGGATAAAATTCCCTAAATGTGCACTATGATATTTTCTTGAACAGTGAACCAAATGCGGTAAAAGATTGGTCTGAAGGGTAAAAATCACTAACTGTGAATTTACATCAATCCGACGGTCAAAATCTCTAGTAATCCGAGTACCTGCTTCAATTTGACTAATCTCTAATAATTAAAGTACCGACTTCAGTTTGACGGATAATAATAATAATAATAGTAATAATAATAATATCAAAATCACCTCTAATTATTACAGTTGGAGGTTGAGGACTAATTCCCGGCTGATTTCGAGTGTTCATCATGTAGGTTTTGGTTTCAAGGAAAACCACCTTGTAGCAGCCAAAGTTTTTATTTTTCGGCGACTTTTCAATCCCCAAGTGCCACCACTATTTTTATACCCATTTTTCACCCATAACACCCCTGGGTATATTCCGATCGGGCTGCAACATTTCGGAACACAACTGCGGCCCAAATGGAGCATGTGTGCGAAAGAACGAATTTTTGACATTTTATGTCTTTACTTTGCTAATGAAACGCGGGACATGCAACGGAGACATGCAACGGAAACAACGTCACGAAAATATTTCTGATGATTTTAGCTTACAACCGATTCGTTGCTACGGAACTTTATCTTCGCCAGTTATCATCGTACAAAAATCGTTCACCACTCGTTGGATAGCTCTCGATTTACCTAACCATACTACGTTAACCACTGCGGACTGCGTGGCCAGCAAGCTGCGGTATGAGCGTGATTGTTTAAATGAATGTTTACGTACATAATACAGTGGAGTCCGGCTAATCCGAACTAATTGGGACTGAAGGCTGTTCGGACTAGGTACCATTCGTTGGAAATCTTGACCAAAACAATTAAGTACGAAGTACTTGGTGTGGGTGCGGGAGGGGGCGCTAGGACATAAAATGTCCCTCGTGGTTGCGTACTTGTACGGAAGCTGTACCCACCGTTTGTGTTTTTGAACTTGAGCTGACCTATCAACGTTTAAAAATGATTTCGTGTATTAGTGGAAATAGACTATTTTTGTTATTTTCACTCCTCATCAACAATTTCTTTTCAGAACTTCATTATGTGTGTTTCTTTTCGTTAGGTACTGTTTGTTTTCCTTTACATCCTAACCAACATCAGCATAATTATAGTCCATGTCAACCGGCTGAACTGAGTTTAATGGGGTTTTTACAATGGACAGCAAGAAATAAGGTAATTTTTGTTAGGAAAGGGAAGTAAAGAATGCGGTGGCTCTCACGTCTCCCATAAAATGGAAGCCGGAAAGTTTACATACGAATCAAGGAGTAAAGGCTGTTGGTATAACAGCCCCCCCCCCCCCCCCCCCACACACACACACACACACACACACACACGCACGCACACGCACACATTTAGCACGGACATTGCATTTCTGGAATCAACGCACCTTGAAACGTAAAAGAAAATAAATTGAGGGGGTGCTATAAAAATTTTTTGCTGAGCGATGACAGGTGTATTATTCACAGAATAATAAACCAAAACCACAGACCTCACATCACAAAATCTAACCAACCCGTCTCCTTGCAACAATGACACGTTAGTGAATTGTTTAAAATAATTTTTGCAATGGATCCGGTTCCGACACGTCAGATCGCTCGTTGTTTCCAATTTCGGGACGAAATAGCTGTCGCGATATTCAATTTCCTGTCATCGTCTCTCCTACGGTTTCGGACCCAAAACGGATTTCTCCGTTCGGATGAAACTTTATCGTCAATTTATTATTATTCCGTTGCCACCCTCCTGAAACTCTCGGTGAATCCCAAATGTGCGGAAAATCATTATTTGAACTCCCACCGCACGTGAAGCACATGCTGAAGCGATTTTATGCAACTGGGAGCAAGCAAATCTCTTGAGATAACTGTAATAAATTAGTACACAGGTAAGCCCGATAAAAGGTCTAACCTGAAGAAGTAATTTGGTAGCGCATCGAGAAGTGTGGACACTTTTGCACTCCCATGCGTCATATTACATTTCGGCGCATTCGGGAGAATTATCCGTGAAAAGTTGAACGGATGAATTGGGTTATCACAACGAGATGGCCTTCCGTTCGAAAATATCAACAGAATCAGTTCAACTGAACCGACCTTGACCAGTAACGCGACGTCCCGATTTTGGTTTATTATTCTGTGAATAATACACCTAAGACCTATGTATTCGCTCAACAAAAAATTTTTATAACACCCCCTCAAATTTTTTTTTTTACGTTTCAAGGTGCATAGATTCCAAAAATGCAATGTCCGTCCGCCGTCCACCGCACGCCGTACGCCGTATCACGTGTACCGGCTTCATTTTTGGTCTAAAAAAGTCGATCTTTCGCACACATGCTCCATTTGGGCCCTAGTTGTGTCCCGAAACTTTTCAGCCCGATCGGAATATACCCAGGGATGTTATGAGTGAAAATGTGCACAAAAATAGGTACTTTTTGTGTTTTAGTACCATGTTGGTAACATGAGCTTTTGAGGTATCGTTTTCCATGTTTCTGGGGACGAGAAGACCGAATATGAAGTCGATTTTGATCAAAGAGTGGAAAAATGAGTTCTACCAAACGTTCAGCTCCCAAAATTGATTTTTTATGAGTCAAAAACCTGGGAAATCGTCTGAAATCACCATAAATTTGTATAATAACACTGGAAGTAGTATCAACACGTGGATCAAGACGATTAAATGGTACTACCAATGATCAAAGATAATTCGAAAAAAAGGAGCGTACCTAATTCGTGTTTTAGGGGCCAAAAATGGTGGAAACAATCAGAAATAGCTATTTCATTTATTTCACGTGAAATAAACAATAACAGAACAGCCAACATTTCTGTAGGTTTGTCCAATAGAATAATAAACCCATGTGACAAGGACTTTGCAGCGTTTTTGGTTTACTATTCTGTGAATAACACACCTATGTAATCGCTCAGGAAAATATTTTTTTAACAACCCCTCACAATTTTTTCTTTCAAGTTTCAAGGTGCGTAGATCCCAAAACGCTGCAAAGCCTTTGTCACATGGGTTTATTATTCTACTGGACATACCTACAGAAATGTTGGTTGTTCATTTATTGTTTCTTCCATGTGCAATAATTTAAATTGCTATTTGTGATGGTTTCCACCAATTTTGGCCCCCCAAAACACAAATCACGCTTTTTTTCTTCTTTCAAATTACCTTTGATCATTGATAGTACCATTTAATTGTCTTGATTCACCTGTTGACACTTTTCTACTGGCATATCTACTTCAATTTCGGTCTAAAAAATTCGCTCTTTCGCACACAGGCTCCATTTGGGCCCTAGTTGTGTCCCGAAACTTTGCAGCCAGATCGGAATATACCCAGGGGTGTTATGGGTGAAAATGGATATAAAAATAGGTATCTTTTGTGTTTTAGTAACCTGAGCTTTTGAGGTATCTTTTTCCATGTTTTTAGGGCGGGAAGACCGAATACGAAGTCGATTTTGACCAAAGAGAGAAGAATTGTGGAACGAAGATTTAGCTCCCAAAATTAATTTTTTATGAGTCAAAAACCTAGGAAATTGTCTGGAATCACCATAAATTTGTATAATAACACTAAAGTGTCAACAGGTGAATCAAGACAATTAAATGGCACTACCAATGATCAAAGATAATTTGGAAAACGAAAAAAGGGAGGGTATTCGTGTTTTTGGGGGGGCCAAAATTGGTGGAAAACATCAGAAATATCTATTTCAATTATTGCACATGAAACAAACAATAAATGAACTGCCAACGATTCTGTAGTAGGTATGTCCAGTAGAACTTTGCAGGACAAGGACTTTGCAGCGTTTTAATAATATCTACGATGTTTTGCATGCACTTTTCGTAGTTGTTAGCGTATTTTTTCACCTGAATTTGGATTTCACCATGACCTATGTTTCTGATAAGATTGGTATATACCTACCTACCAATAAATTTTTGTGCTGTCGACTGAATTGATGCTGACGAATCCCATACCTATCCCAACTACACCTAAGTGACCGGTGCCGAGTTCAATAATCTCAAACCCTTCGGATACGAACCTTTGTGTCGAATTCAATAATATCGTCGGAGGCGAGAGATTAAAAGTTACGAGTTCGGAATAAAGTTCTCTCGTTAATCAGTTCTTCATCTTTACGCAGGAAAAAAGTAAAGCTTTTCTCAGCTTTGACCGTAAAACGAGGGAGAAACCGACAACAAATTGACGGAACCAAACAAGTCATGATACCCGTAAATACGAAACATGTTGGTTTATTCTTGAGAATCAGTCAGGGTGAATAAGAGTTTTTCAGGCCAACGTTTCGTGGTATCTATACCCCATCCTCAGGGCTATCAACAAAAAAGGAACAAAAAAGATACATACTGAACTAAGTAGGAGGTAGCAATGGATTCAACAATGGGACTTGAATGAATGAATGACGCTTTATTTATAAATCTGACAAAAATAGGGCCTTCAGGCCCTCTCTACCTTCTTGACAGAAAAGTATAAAAATAACAATCACTCACAAACTTAAATCAGACTTCTTATTATACATATAAAAGAGCAAAATTGTGCTTAAATGTGGCAGAATAGAAATATATATATATATATATATATATATATATATATATATATATATATATATATATATATATATATATATATATATATATGGAACACACTTGGTTTTCGAGTAGTTTACGGTATAGAAATTAAGGAACGGAGTATTATCTAATGGAGGTTACACTTCATACATACATCGCTAATAATTTCTTCTTTTATTCTTTTTTGAATGAGTCCACAGATTTATCCGTACTGAACAATTCAGGGTACTCGCAGTGCATTTTAATGGCCTGTATATAAAAAGAACTATTGTACTTCGAAGTTCGGTGTAGTGGAAGTTGAATTATGCTTTTCGCACCGCGAGTATCAATCAAAAGAGTGCACTCCAGTCATGAAATGAAAAGATTCGGCCAAGTACTTGGGATTACCCGTCTTAATGATTTTGAACATAAATAGACCAATCCTGTAAGTTCTCCACTCTCTGATCTTTAACCAACCCGCCTTAAAAAAAAAAAAAGGCGTGGCATGGTCGAACATCGAAAAACGATAAATAAAACGCATACAAGCATTCTGTGCTCGTTGTAAGTTGAGGTACATTTCAGAAGACATATCCTGGTAAACCAAAGATGCATAGTCAAAAATCGGAAATAACAAACACTGAACAAGCTTCATTCTGACATCTTCAAGCAAATGGTTCGCCAAACGCCAAACCTCTATAAAACTTGAGAGAAAAATGTGGTCAGAAAACTAGGCAATACAGAGGCGTAAGTACTGAACATGATGAACAGTTTTGCAATGACAAAGAAAGACAACATAATTGAAGAAATTAGTGGAAACATAAGATTAGGTCTTCATTATGGCATTTTACCTACAGAAGATGTAATGTGTAAGTTCACTAGTTTCACAGTTTGTGGTTATACAGCAGGTAGTTCCACAGATAGGTACACATGATTTAGTTTACAAAAAGAAAACGTTGATAACAAAGTTTTAACTGGTTATGATGTTAACATAAATTATCGCAACTATAAAATAACTTGCTTATTATTCTAACTATATAATTCATTGTTTTCAGAAACCCAGTCAGGTTTGTTGCACTTGGAAGTGGAAGTTTCACTTTTTCTTTCACGAAGAGAGAAGTTTGGCCGAGTGAAGGTAAATATGGGATTAGTTTGGAGAGTAATTGCGGTGCCACTGAAATAGAATCATCCCGTTTACGAGATACACCCGGCATAGAAATAGACCTTCGTGCCCATTCCAAAACTATTATTATTATCTCGGACAATACGCTCATGCAAGCCTAATAAATTAATCACAGGGCTTACCTACCTATAATAGGACTAGGAGGAGACTTTGATAGGATCCGTCTATCCTTAGCGAAGTAAGGGTCCAAATATACGCTCACAAATATTCTGACCCCTCGGATTATACTTATTTTTATTTATATTATAAATATTACATTATATTTATGTACTTGGTTACTGAAGTTGACGTTCCAAAATACCCGATTTTGATTTGATTGGTTATGCTTATTTACCTAAGTTATTTGGTTCACATCCAAGGCAATATTGAAGTACTTACGAGTCACAATTACTATTTTGACATTTTATGTCTTTACTTTGCTACATAAACTCGAAAATGAAACGCGGGACATGCAACGGAAACAACGTCACGAAAATATTTCTGATGATTTTCGCTTACAAACGATTCGTTGCTACGGAACTTTATCTTCGCCAGTTATCATCGTACAAAAATCGTTCACCACTCGTTGGATAGCTCTCGATTTACCTAACCATACTACGTTAACCACTGCGGACTGCGTGGCCAACAAGCTGCGGTATGAGCGTGATTGTTTAAATGAATGTTTACGTACATAATACAGTGGAGTCCGGCTAATCCGAACTAATTGGGACTGAAGGCTGTTCGGACTAGGTACCATTCGTTGGAAATCTTGACCAAAACAATCAAGTACGAAGTACTTGGTGTGGGTGCGGGAGGGGGCGCTAAGACATAAAATGTCCCTCGTGGTTGCGTACTTGTACGGAAGCTGTACCCACCGTTTGTGTTATCACTGTTATCACACCCATTCTGGTTTATTAAAAATACTTCGACTAAGTACAAGATGAGATAAAGGAATGCATAGCATTGGTAAGAGATGAATACTCGAAGCAAAACATAGGAACTATACAACTAGTTTCCCTTGAGAAATAAGATACAAGCGGCCAACACGGATCGTTTATCCTCGGTCCTTCAGAAACGGCCGATACTTTGGAAGTCCGACTTGCAGCATCCAAATTTCTTTTGGTTTTAATATTTTTATTGTCATCTTCAAATTTTGTATGAACGCTTCAATTTTTGAACGCATCAAAGGAAATTGTATTTATGATGGACAAACAAATTTTCGTTTTGAACAATTGGAGCCTTTGAAATCGTCGACTCAACTCGGCGGGTCTTACGGACACGTTCAAGTTCTGTTCTGGTCTGTCCGGACTCGTGGCTAGAAGAGCCGCGTCCTTGAAGGACCAGATCTGGTTTTGTGCTAGCCGACTAGAGCTGTCCCAGGACGTCTTTGCGAACACAACTGTTGGTGATAGCAAGTTAATAATTTTTAACCGATTGATAACCCATTTACAGCCAAACTTACGGTTTTCGAAATTTTCTCATCTTTTCGTTGCCATTACGAAAAAGTTGGAGAAAATTGTAATTTCTTAGCTCATAGCCACTTCCAGATATTGTACGAAGTGACACAATAGGTACCTAATATATGAAAAAAATCTTAAACTCTCTAGGGAGGGATTTTAAATGCCGTAAAAGGGAAACATTCAAAAATACGTTTCGAAAAAAATTTCAAACAATTTCGGAATCATTTTAATACCGTATTTTCTCTTCAAAAATCCGCTAAAACCACTAAGACTATGGACTGAAAGTTCTGATGGTTTGTAAGATACACAGACTCCATTTGGGCCCTAGTTGTGTCCCGCAACTTTGCAGCCCGATCGGAATATACCCAGGGGTGTTACGGGTGAAAAATGGGTGTAAAAATAGGGTTTTTTGGTGTTTTAGTAAAATGAAGCTTTTGAAATGGGTCTTTTCCATTTTTTTTTTTTTTTTTTAAGGGCGAGAAGACCGAATATGAAGTCGATTTTGACCCTAAGATCGAAGAATTGAGGTTGTAACGAAGGTTCAGCCCCCAAAATTCATTTTTTATTTTCAAAAACCTGGGAAATTGTCTGAAATCACCATACATTTGTATGGAAACACTTCAACAAGTGAATCAAGACAATTAAATGGCACTATCAATGGTTCCATGATAATTTAAAAAAAAAGAGCTTAATTTGTGTTTTCGGGGGCCAAAATTGGTGGAAACCATCAGAAATTGCTTTTTCAATCATCACTGCGCATGAAACAATAAATGAACAGCCAAAATTTCTGAATGGATGTCCGATAGAATAATGAACCGATGTGACAAGGACTTTGCAGCGTTTTTCAAAACGCTTTAGATGAAGTCACCACTTGGTCACTGATCAGACCACCACTTCACAAATCCTATTAACCCCAGCAAAATTATTGTAAGTTGATGAAATTGGTTAGAACCAATGTAGGAGCTTTTAAAGTGGCTACCAAAATTACGAATTTGGTGTGCACATTCGAAATTTAAAGACTTGAAATTTGAAGGGTGAACCCTGTTTACTTCCAACACCTGATATGTTCGGCATCATCACGACGTCGAGCCAGTAGGTATTTTCTCTTCTGGATCTCTCAATGTATTGTTTTTTAGAGTATGATAACATAATCTGTTGAGTTGGTATCTTCAAGGGAATAATACCAAAGTGTGGCTACTGGTCAGCGGACCTAAAAGTAATATCATATCCCCTACCTCCTCCGTCGTAGCACTACGGACTGCATGCGCCTAAAGGACAGCAGAGACAGCAATACTCATGCTCACTGGTGTGGTACTTATACAACTGCTGTTCTATGAAAGAAGAAAGTGAAAGATTTCGCACTGCCAGAAAAGAAAGAGAAAGGACATTGACAAGTTGGCAGGAGATGCGGACAGGTGAACTGAGAGGGAGACGAACTGCACGGCTGGTTCCTGATATCCAACTATGGCTTGAAACGAAATCACGGAGATGCGAACTATTTTCTGACTCAGTTTTTCTGAGGAGACGGCTTATTCTACAGCTAACCAGCGCAGGACGGGAAAGGCAGCCAGGACTTGGCCGATCATGCGCAGCACGTATATTCTTCAGGTGCACACAATCGGCAATAGAAAGCAGTTGGATACTTACAGGTAGCGCTACGGCATGTCGTCAGCCAACACACCACAGATAGACCTTGTCATAATGTTGCAAAGCGAGCAGCACTGGACGTGGCAGAAAAAGTGGAGAAGGTCTTGAAGAAGATGCAGCCTGAGGGAGATGGGTAATGAACGGAAAAAGCGGAACGACAGAGCGAAGAACGAAGTCCTTAGGACTCGGCCCGAAGTACAGTGGAACCTCGATAACTCGAATATCAAGGGACCAAGGAAATAGTTCGACTTTGGGAGGTTTTGAGTTATCGAGGTTTTAAGCCAAGAATTCTCAGTTGAAGGGGGGGGGGGGGGGGGGGCACCAAAAAAAAAACTGCCAACACATGTTTAAAATACGCAATATGTATGTAAATTGTACATAAAGATGTAAAACAATATTATGGATGACATTGATTTCTTATTTAGGATAGTAGGAGTCTGTAAAATAACAATTTGTTCTTGTTTTTTCACATGTTCCCTTTCACAGAATCCCTTCAAGCAATTCCTTCAGGACTTTTTGCTTTCCGCCGTACGATAACGCGGGTTTTTGCTGCCTGGGCATCTGAAACGCAGGTTCTGACTGATTTATCCACCACGTGATAGAAACTACAAAAATCGACCAGTAAACACCTGAATCCACATGCAGCGTAAACAACTTCGAGTCATGAGAGGCTCAGGGACTAGCAACTTCAAGTTACCAGAAGCTCGACGCTACAAAAATCGCTGCGAGTTTCTCAGTTTTTTATCGAGTTGAACGAGGATTTTCTCAAGGGCCAGGAGAAATGCTTCGAGTTTGGAAGGTTTTCGAGTTAGGGAGTTTCGACTTATCGAGGTTCCACTGTACGGTAGCAGGCTGTAATATATTACCACACTTTCCGGAGGAGTCCGTCGTCACTAGCTAGTTGAGTACTGGAGGCGAGAGCTTTCGACGTAAGGACATCATCATCAGGCTGTCGAGTATTCTCTCGTCTGACGACGGACTCCTCCGGAAGGAGGCATGGCAACATTACTTATTAAAATAGTGGAAATAACCCTTTAGATTTAGCACCAGTACCAGGCTGAGTTCCAACTTGGGAAAGAGTGAGGTTTCAATGCGGTTTGAGTAACACAACCTTGAGGTAACTATCTTACGAGATCCATACCCCACCTATGGATCTTACAGATTTTCTCACCACCCTACTGAAAAAAATCATATCCTCCCAGCAAGCATATCAAGGGTTATTTAATTTTATTGGTTTCCTGCATTCTGAACTCTGTATGTCGCATTCAGCTGAGAAACGAGTTGGTTTCTTCTTCAGTATGGGATTTTTAAAGCCTTCGCAGTGAAACAACGACCGAGTCCATGTAAGGATATCATCATCAGGCCGTCGAATATTCTCTCGACGACCTGATGATGACGTCCCTACATCGAAAGTGACGACGGACTCCTCCGGAAGGTAGGGCAACATTACTTCTTACAATAGCGGAAATAACCCTTTAGATTTAATACCAATACCAGGCTGAGTTCCAACGTGGGAAAGAGCGAGGTTTCAATGCGGCTTGAGTAACAGATGACCTACAGGTGCGGTCCTCTCCACACCTATCTTACGAGATCCATATCCCACCTATGGATCTTACAGACTTCCTCACCACCCTACTGAAAAAAAAAAAAATCATATCCTCCTAGCAAACCTATCAAGGGTTACTGAATTTTATTGATTTCCTGCATTCTGAACTCTGTGTATCGTATTCAGTTGAGAAACGAGTTGGTTTCTTCTTCAGGCTGGAATTTTTAAATCCTTCGCAGGGAAACAACGACCGAGTCGATGTAAGGATATCATCATCAGGCCGTCGAATATTCTCTCAACGGCCTGATGATGACGTCCCTACATCGAAAGAGACGACGGACTCCTCCGGAAGGTAGGGCAACATTACTTCTATAGCGGAAATAATCCTTTAGATTTAATACCAATACCAGGCTGAGTTCCAACGTGGGAAAGAGCGAGGTTTCAATGCGGCTTGAGTAACAGATGACCTACAGGTGCGGTCCTCTCCACACCTAACGAGATCCATACCCCACCTATGGATCTTACAGACTTCCTCACCACCCTACTGAAAAAAAAAAAAAAAAAAATCATATCCTCCTAGCAAACCTATCAAGGGTTACTGAATTTTATTGATTTCCTGCATTCTGAACTCTGTGTGTCGTATTCAGTTGAGAAACGGGTTGGTTTCTTCTTCAGTATGGGATTTTTAAAGCCTTCGCAGGGAAACAACGACCGAGTCCATGTAAGGATATCATCATCAGGCCGTCGAATATTCTCTCGACGGCCTGATGATGACGTCCCTACATCGAAAGTGACGACGGACTCCTCCGGAAGGTAGGGCAACATTACTTCTTACAATAGCGGAAATAATCCTTTAGATTTAATACCAGTACCAGGCTGAGTTCCAACGTGGGAAAGAGCGAGGTTTCAATGCGGCTTGAGTAACAGATGACCTACAGGTGCGGTCCTCTCCACACCTAACGAGATCCATACCCCACCTATGGATCTTACAGACTTCCTCACCACCCTACTGAAAAAAAAAAAAAAAAAAAATCATATCCTCCTAGCAAACCTATCAAGGGTTACTGAATTTTATTGATTTCCTGCATTCTGAACTCTGTGTGTCGTATTCAGTTGAGAAACGGGTTGGTTTCTTCTTCAGTATGGGATTTTTAAAGCCTTCGCAGGGAAACAACGACCGAGTCCATGTAAGGATATCATCATCAGGCCGTCGAATATTCTCTCGACGGCCTGATGACGACGGACTCCTCCGGAAGGTAGGGCAACATTACTTCTTACAATAGCGGAAATAACCCTTTAGATTTAATACCAATACCAGGCTGAGTTCCAACGTGGGAAAGAGCGAGGTTTCAATGCGGCTTGAGTAACAGATGACCTACAGGTGCGGTCCTCTCCACACCTAACGAGATCCATACCCCACCTATGGATCTTACAGACTTCCTCACCACCCTACAGAAAAAAAAAAAAAAAAAAAAAAATCATATCCTCCTAGCAAACCTATCAAGGGTTACTGAATTTTATTGATTTCCTGCATTCTGAACTCTGTGTATCGTATTCAGTTGAGAAACGAGTTGGTTTCTTCTTCAGGCTGGAATTTTTAAATCATTCGCAGGGAAACAACGACCGAGTCGATGTAAGGATATCATCATCAGGCCGTCGAATATTCTCTCGACGGCCTGATGATGACGTCCCTACATCGAAAGTGACGACGGACTCCTCCGGAAGGTAGGGCAACATTACTTCTTACAATACCGGAAATAACCCTTTAGATTTAATACCAATACCAGGCTGAGTTCCAACTTGGGAAAGAGCGAGGTTTCAATGCGGCTTGAGTAACAGATGACCTACAGGTGCGGTCCTCTCCACACCTAACGAGATCCATACCCCACCTATGGATCTTACAGATTTCCTCACCACCCTACAGAAAAAAAAAAAAAAAAAAAAAAATCATATCCTCCTAGCAAACCTATCAAGGGTTACTGAATTTTATTGATTTCCTGCATTCTGAACTCTGTGTATCGTATTCAGTTGAGAAACGAGTTGGTTTCTTCTTCAGGCTGGAATTTTTAAATCCTTCGCAGGGAAACAACGACCGAGTCGATGTAAGGATATCATCATCAGGCCGTCGAATATTCTCTCGACGGCCTGATGATGACGTCCCTACATCGAAAGTGACGACGGACTCCTCCGGAAGGTAGGGCAACATTACTTCTTACAATAGCGGAAATAATCCTTTAGATTTAATACCAGTACCAGGCTGAGTTCCAACGTGGGAAAGAGCGAGGTTTCAATGCGGCTTGAGTAACAGATGACCTACAGGTGCGGTCCTCTCCACATTTATCTTACGAGATCCATATCCCACCTATGGATCTTACAGACTTCCTCACCACCCTACTGGAAAAAAAAAAAATCAGTCATGCAGCATGACTTAATGAGCGAATTTTCAAAGAAATATTCGAATTAATGGCTATGGTTTTGAATAAAGGAAAACTTCGGTCTAAAATTTGGTTTTCTATGTATATTCTCTTCGTATTTATTTTAATTTGTACGTTTTGTCCATCCTGATTCTACCGTTTGTTTATTACGTAATTGTACTAAGTGCTTATTTATTTGATCGCTGTGGGTAAATTCAAGGAGTTGTACTAATCGTTTGCCTCCCCCTTTTTTGCTTCGAACTCTCGTCTTCAATTAATACTTCTCACATTTTTCAATCTGACCACTCTAAGGGGGTGGGGGTAAGAGTTTAAAGATTATCCTAGTTTTGGGTAATTTTTGCGCACTTTAAATGCTCTAATTTAAGAACGGATTTAGATATCTAAAATCCGATTTCACTATCGTGTTCAGCGTGCAAAAACCTTTAAAATGAGGGGTCACTTGTTAGAAAATAACATTTTGGGGATTTTTGGGTAATTTTTGCGCACTTTAAATGCTCTAATTTGAGAACGGATCAAGATATCTAAAATCCGATTCCACCATCGTGTTCAGCGTGCAAAAACCTTTAAAATGAGGGGTCACTTGTTGGAAAATAACATTTTGGGGATTTTTGTGTAATTTTTGCGCACTTTAAATGCTCTAATTTGAGAACGGATCAAGATATCTAAAATCCGATTCCACCATCGTGTTCAGCGTGCAAAAACCTTTAAAATGAGGGGTCACTTGTTAGAAAATAACATTTTGGGGATTTTTAGGTAATTTTTGCGCACTTTAAATGCTCTAATTTGAGAACGGATCAAGATATCTAAAATCCGATTCCACCATCGTGTTCAGCGTGCAAAAACCTTTAAAATGAGGGGTCACTTGTTGGAAAATAACATTTTGGGGATTTTTGGGTAATTTTTGCGCACTTTAAATGCGCCAAAACCCTCCTTAGAGTAGGCCAATTTCGCCCATCTTCGAACTTAGCCTTTCGATTGCCAAGATAGATTTTTTGTGCAAATTTGAGCTGTTTATCTCAATTCTATCGAGAGTTATCGTCTGGAGTGACACATATATAAATAAATATATATATATATACATATAAAAAAGTGTTAAATTTCAGGAATCGTTTTAGAATGGTCTGAAACGGATTTCTATGAAGAAAATTTCCAAAAATTTATATTATTTAAATTTCGAAGCCATTGCAATAGCTTCATTTTCTTTGAAAATTCGCTAAAAAAAAAAAAAAAAATCATATCCTCCTAGCAAACCTATCAAGGGTTACTGAATTTTATTGATTTCCTGCATTCTGAACTCTGTGTGTCGTATTCAGTTGAGAAACGAGTTGGTTTCTTCTTCAGTACGGGATTTTTAAAGCCTTCGCAGGGAAACAACGACCGAGTCGGTTTTACGTCGCCTCGAGCTTCGCTAGATGCAGCCGGCATCGGATCCTCGTCGGAAGATGATGTTCGGGGTGAACGCCCTGGACTAGCCCCGTCCCAGACGCCCAACACCATCAATACCCTCCCGATGCCTCCGGGTCCCTTCTTTCCGCGGAAGGGACCCGAGTTTTCCAAGAAACCTCTGGGGCCTCGATTTATGGAGTATAACGTGTACCCCGTCCACTCCATCCCTCACCGTCACGTGGTGTTCCGCCATCCAACAGACTACACCGGGGCCTCTCTCGAGATTAATGTTCCCTTTCCCTCACAACATTTATCTCCGGGCTCTTTCCGACAAGATTTTCCCCAGCCCGGTGAGCTTTTTCTATCCCGAACGAACTTGTCAGGTGGGAAACAGCAATATAACCACAATTACCAACACAAGCACCACTTAGCACGAATGCTCCGTAAAATCGTGTAAGAAAATCGGGGGATCGATGGCCTGAATCAATTTGCAGTATCCGTTCGATAAGCGATACCAATATAAATTCATATTCACATCGATGCAACTATCGCTTCAACAATAAATCGATTTTGAGGTAGATTACAAGACAAAATCAAGCATTAGACAAACACACACAGTTGTTATTCGATAATCTCGCCTTTCAACTATTCTGACCAGTCATATTTTAGTTCTTCTTATGTTTTGGCATTTTTATGTCTTAGCTCTGGCACACGAACTGAAAATTGCTCACGAAAAATCGTTACGAAGAAATGCTCATGGATACTTTTCTTATGATTTTCGCTTACAACCGAATCGTTGCTACGAATATTATCTTCGCCATTTTTTCATCGTACAAAAATCGTTCGCCACTCGTTGGTTACGAGCTTGGTGTGAAACACTCGGAAAAGTGTCTGAAATGACCATCAATTTGTACAATAACACTAGAAAAAGTTTCAACAGGTGAATCAAGACAATTAAACGGCACTACCAATGATCAAAGATGATTTGTGAGAGAAAAAAAAACACAAAAAAACGTGATTTGTATTTTGGGGGGCCAAAATTGGTGGAAACCACCAGAGATAGCTATTTAAATTATTGCACATGAAAGAAACAATAAATGAACAGCCCACATTTCTGCAGGTATGTCCGTATAATAATAAACCCATGTGACAAGGACTTTGCAGCGTTTTTTAACAATCATCTTACATTAAAAATTTTTTAAACTTATTTATTTATTTTTTGAAATGGAAGTTCTGCCATTTTCACCCTTCTTACCTTTTTTGAGTAACCGTTGCTTTACAGCGCGTAAAAAATACCTTGGTAATACGAATCTCGACGTAGGTACCCTGCTTGTTGCGAAAAATATTAGGTACGTTTTTTGTTTTTTTATTACAATTTTTTATACGATTAGACTCGGAACCAAGTGATCCATGCGGCAATACATGGGAATCGGTACAAGGGAAAATACAATGGTTTATTGATGAATAATAAACGAAAAAATATATTATTGTACATTATTTTGAGGACGAATTTACCTGCAACTAATTTCAGTGAATCCTAATCACCAAATGGACCACTTATTCGATTCAGCACGAAAAAATACACATGGAATCGTATCAGACCACCAAAGATTCAAACAATAAAAGGTCCACCCCCATCGTGCAACGGTGGCCTCAGGCAACATAATTATCGTTGAGGCTCTTTCCAACGAAATCCCGATACTCGTATTAATAATCAGATTTTCAACACGAAGAGAATCAGCTGGCTTTACTCAACGCTTTGCTTCACTTCTCTTTTACGTCCTCCTCACTCTTACTGTTTCCTCTTCATTCTCACTGCATTTTTCAACTTCTCTACTATTTTATTATTTCTTTCCAGTATTATATTGTGATTTTGTAGTCCTTAATGCCCTTCTCAATTTTAAATTTTTCAACTGTTCCCTTTCCGGCTATTTCTTTTGCCCTTCAGGCTTTCATATGTTGTTAGTCACTTATTCCACGGTTTACTCTAATGTTTGGTATGCGAGGTGGGGCATCCTGTCCTATATACCAATAAAGGTCTATTATTATTATTATTATACCGACTGTTCACCACGGCCCACCGTCCGGACTCTCGTAAGGAAAGCCACAGAAATCGCGAGTTTTTATTCGATTTCATCAATGAACTTAGTTTTTGCTCCAATAACTCAAACCAACTGGCAAAAATAGTACCAATTCAAGCACCCGCTACTACTTGTACTGATTTAAAAATCAGGAAAAAAACCCATTACGGAGTGCGTTGGCGTCGTGAATTGGAGCGAATCAGGGTAGGGAAGGCGGAGATTTTTTTTCATCTCGCATTAATCCGAATGTTTACGCCGCTGTTTGAAAGCCCCGGATCGCGACGTGCCCCAAACAAATTCTTTCGAGGATGTTTACGGTAACAAAACTGGTCAAGGAAAAAAGCTTTTGGGAAGATTCCGTTGAGTTACTTGACGGAATTAGCTTTATTCCGTAGAAACTGACTTATTTAAAGGGAACTTCGAACGCGGAGCGGTAAATGGCTGGCAGTCAAGATCCAAACTATTACAGTAAATTCCACGGTGCCTTTACACGGAAATAGGTATTTAGTTCATATTCAGACCACAGCCAAAGTTCTTGTCAAGCAATATTGCCATATGTGAGAATTTCTTAATTACCTATAGGCTATCGAACTACCCTTCAACGTATTACACTACAAAACATTTTCTATGCTTTTACGCGTAAGAATCCTAATTTGAACGCTTCCTAGGTTTTTACTTGTTTTTCAAAAAATTTGTTAAATATATCCAATTTCTAACTCTTTATAAGTTCTGTAATTTTAAGCAATTCGAGAATAGATTAACTCAATTTTTGGTATTGAAATTGTGTCTTTTTGTATCGGTTTACCATCCTACGCCTTTTTTTGTGATTTTTTATACGAGTAAATTTATTACAGTAAATTCCACGGTGCCTTTACACGGAAATAGGTATTTAGTTCATATTCAGACCACAGCCAAAGTTCTAGTCAAGCAATATTGCCATATGTGAGAATTTCTTAATTACCTATAGGCTATCGAACTACCCTTCAACGTATTACACTACAAAACATTTTCGATGGCTTTTACGCGTAAGAATCCTAATTTGAACGCTTCCTAGGTTTTTACTTGTTTTTCAAAAAATTTGTTAAATATATCCAATTTCTAACTCTTTATAAGTTCTGTAATTTTAAGCAATTCGAGAATAGATTAACTCAATTTTTGGTATTGAAATTGTGTCTTTTTGTATCGGTTTACCATCCTACGCCTTTTTTTGTGATTTTTTATACGAGTAAATTTATTACAGTAAATTCCACGGTGCCTTTACACGGAAATAGGTATTTAGTTCATATTCAGACCACAGCCAAAGTTCTAGTCAAGCAATATTGCCATATGTGAGAATTTCTTAATTACCTATAGGCTATCGAACTACCCTTCAACGTATTACACTACAAAACATTTTCGATGGCTTTTACGCGTAAGAATCCTAATTTGAACGCTTCCTAGGTTTTTACTTGTTTTTCAAAAAATTTGTTAAATATATCCAATTTCTAACTCTTTATAAGTTCTGTAATTTTAAGCAATTCGAGAATAGATTAACTCAATTTTTGGTATTGAAATTGTGTCTTTTTGTATCGGTTTACCATCCTACGCCTTTTTTTGTGATTTTTTATACGAGTAAATTTATTACAGTAAATTCCACGGTGCCTTTACACGGAAATAGGTATTTAGTTCATATTCAGACCACAGCCAAAGTTCTAGTCAAGCAATATTGCCATATGTGAGAATTTCTTAATTACCTATAGGCTATCGAACTACCCTTCAACGTATTACACTACAAAACATTTTCGATGGCTTTTACGCGTAAGAATCCTAATTTGAACGCTTCCTAGGTTTTTACTTGTTTTTCAAAAAATTTGTTAAATATATCCAATTTCTAACTCTTTATAAGTTCTGTAATTTTAAGCAATTCGAGAATAGATTAACTCAATTTTTGGTATTGAAATTGTGTCTTTTTGTATCGGTTTACCATCCTACGCCTTTTTTTGTGATTTTTTATACGAGTAAATTTATTACAGTAAATTCCACGGTGCCTTTACACGGAAATAGGTATTTAGTTCATATTCAGACCACAGCCAAAGTTCTAGTCAAGCAATATTGCCATATGTGAGAATTTCTTAATTACCTATAGGCTATCGAACTACCCTTCAACGTATTACACTACAAAACATTTTCGATGGCTTTTACGCGTAAGAATCCTAATTTGAATACTTCCTAGGTTTTTACTTGTCTTTCAACAAATTTTTTAAATATATCCAATTTCTAACTCTTTATAAGTTCTGTAATTTTAAGCAATTCGAGAATAGATTAACTCAATTTTTGGTATTGAAATTGTGTCTTTTTGTATCGGTTTACCATCCTACGCCTTTTTTTGTGATTTTTTATACGAGTAAATTTATTACAGTAAATTCCACGGTGCCTTTACACGGAAATAGGTATTTAGTTCATATTCAGACCACAGCCAAAGTTCTAGTCAAGCAATATTGCCATATGTGAGAATTTCTTAATTACCTATAGGCTATCGAACTACCCTTCAACGTATTACACTACAAAACATTTTCGATGGCTTTTACGCGTAAGAATCCTAATTTGAATACTTCCTAGGTTTTTACTTGTCTTTCAACAAATTTTTTAAATATATCCAATTTCTAACTCTTTATAAGTTCTGTAATTTTAAGCAATTCGAGAATAGATTAACTCAATTTTTGGTATTGAAATTGTGTCTTTTTGTATCGGTTTACCATCCTACGCCTTTTTTTGTGATTTTTTATACGAGTAAATTTATTACAGTAAATTCCACGGTGCCTTTACACGGAAATAGGTATTTAGTTCATATTCAGACCACAGCCAAAGTTCTAGTCAAGCAATATTGCCATATGTGAGAATTTCTTAATTACCTATAGGCTATCGAACTACCCTTCAACGTATTACACTACAAAACATTTTCGATGGCTTTTACGCGTAAGAATCCTAATTTGAATACTTCCTAGGTTTTTACTTGTCTTTCAACAAATTTTTTAAATATATCCAATTTCTACCTCCTCAAGTTCTGTAATTTTAAGCAATTCGAGAAGCAATTTTTGGTACTGAAATTGCGAATTTTTGTCTCGGTTTACCATCCGACGCCTTTTTTGTGATTTTTTTATACGAGTACAATTGTTCTTGAGCCCTTTTCAAGTTTTTAATCGATTTTAGAAACACATGACCTACGTACAACAATTCGAATAATTGTTGAAAGAATAAATCAACAGTCTGATTAGAGGACTTAATGGATCAGTTAAATAGATTAATCTATTATCGCTACCAATATATTATGATTTCTACATTGGGGGGGATTATACGATAATTACGTTGATCTCGTATTATACTTGTAAATTTTTTCGTGTCCTTCAAATGCCACTGTATTATTGTGTAACTTTGCTTGCCCGTCGTACTGTTTATTCTCCTAGTGGTTTCAAAAGAAAAAATTCGCCAAAACGCCAAACGGAAAGGTGAGTTCGAAAAAAATAAGCAATTGTTGAAAACAAAAATTGGGTCAAAATAAAGTTTTTGTGTATCTAAAATCACTAAAATTGTTAACAAATCACCAAAAGAGATAGATATTTATAATAGTAATAGAGAAAAACACTATTTCAATCGTCAACAATATTTCGTCTCAATAAACGCGGGTCAAGTTCGCGGGGGGAATCATTAAAAATCACCATCGCTGAAAATTCTTTCTTATGGTCATGCTGCAAGACTGGAAATTGTTAGCTGCAAATCGAAAAGTATGCAATGTTCATTTGTAGCGTATAAACAATTTCAAGAGTTTTGAATAAATAATAAAGTACATTTTACAACAGTGTAATAATTACTTATTTGCTCTAATTTTCCATCTCCCTAGACCGCCATCTATCTCCCTAGCCCATTATCATTTCTTGAAATTCGGTATCTCAGGAAGTATCATTTTTTATGTGTGCCTACGTTGATGCGTTGTCTAAGAGGTCAATAGAAAGCAGTTATTCAACAAACAAAAAACTAATACAAATCCAAACCTTATGGCAAAAAATTATGAGGCCAAATTGTACCGTAATTTTGAAATGACCCACAACCTGTCCCGACTACTCGAAACGATTTTCGCCGAGGAGCTCGATGAAATAAAAATGAAGAAAAAAATTAGACACGGCCCTCGGGGATTTGATTCACATTTGGTCATCCAGGGGATTCTCGAATAGTTCGCATTATAACATCCCAACCTATTTTCAACTACAGGGGGCGCCGAAAATAGCGAGGCTCCGTGATAGAGGTAAACACGGCAAGCGGTCGCTCCCAGTCATTACGCTTTTCAAACAGCTCGGACCCCCACATCGATTTGGCTCACCGAATTGGTCCAAAACTATAGCGAAATATTTAGAATAAAAATTATTCCGGACTCCGAAAAGGTAAAACCTTAGTGGAGGCGCACCCTAAGAGAGGTGCAGAAACTGAGCGTAGATGGAAGGTGCAGCACTGATAACGTTATCGTGACCGGTTTTTATCACTTCTCTATGTTAACTGGGGGGGAAAATATATATATAAATGTATATTTTTTTCCTTTGAAAACTCTTCTTTTCTAACTGTGTCGCCAAAGACAGAAATACACTCAGCGTCAGGAGACGAGAGGCTGCTTTTTATATCTCTGCGTTTGAGGTGCGAACTCCCCTTCAAGGGAAGCCAGGAAAAATTAACAAAATAATTATCGCGTATTTTGTCTATTTAATAATTACGTTGAATTCTTGTACGTATGTAGGTAAATCTCGGGATCTTACCTTTGCAGCCGTGATCCACTTTTTGGCCCGAAGATGCGCCGAACGAAAAACAATGTTTTACTCCCAGGTTCTCGACGAAAAATGAAATGAAAAATCGAATACAACGAACGAAAATTTGGAACGTTCCAAAAACGAAGCACAGATTGTTCAATTTCAAATTCGTTTCTCGAGAAACGACACCATTTTTAGAGTCGTGCGCTGCGCGTTTTCAAGTGTTTTGACTCCGAGGTGTTTTATTCTTACATCGGAGGTTTTGGTGTGAAAAATGCAAGTGGTGAAATGGAAATGATTCAAACTTGAAATTCAAGGCACATGATCACAGTTGAAACACGAAAAGAAATAACACTACGACGGGGTAGGAACCACTGCGGGACGATTCAGTTTGATTTGTGGCCTCCGGCTGTTGATGGGCGAATGAATTTGGTGAACAGGTACCGCGGGATTGGTACAAATTCGGTTCTGTGAAGATTGCAACGGGGTAACGCAAGTGACTGAATCGGTTTGAGGGCTCCGTCTGGCGGTTGGATCCCCCACTCCGGCCGATTGCCCCTCCGTGGGGGACGTCATCCCCACCAGGTAGGGGAGGTAGGCGTGTAAGGAGGTGGCGGATGGTGGGGGTAAACTGAAGCTGCCAACACAACCACGTGCAACTGGTCTCTGCCGAACGGGTTCGATAACCCTTTAGGCCCTTTTTGCCTCAGTCAAATTTTTCATGGAGAATTTAGAAGTTAAATACTTGAAATTGCTGGTCAATCCAAGGAAACAAGCTGCGGTAGGAGTGTTGACTCCATCAGATTTAGATTAGATTTGGATTCGACAGGTAGAAGTTTATTAAAAAAATATCCAAATAACGTTAATGAAAATACTTGATTTAAATACATAGGTATCCGAACTTTAGGCTAGGCCTGTGCTGCTGGAGAGAGTCGCTTTCTGCTTAAAATAAATTAAAACTAAGGCATAAAGTAATACAGAGCATCTAGTGAAAGTTATACATCGAAGAAAGAAAGAAGAAAAAACCCGCTGCAGAGTCCTTGTCACATGGGATTATTATTCTACTGGACATACCTACAGAAATGTTGGCTGTTCATTTATTTATTGTTTCTCTCAAGTGCAGTAATAGAAACACCTAGCTATTTTTTAAAAAAATGGTTGCCACCAATATTGGCCCCCCAAACCACAAATCAGGCTTCTTTTTTTTTACGAATTATCTTTGATCATTGATAGTGCCTTGTCTTGATTCACCTGTTGATACTACTTCTAGTGTTTTCATACAAATGTATGGCGATTTCAGGCAATTTCCCAGGTTTTTGACTCATAAAAAATGAATTTTGGGAGTTGAACCTTCGTTACAACCGCAATTCTTCATTCTTTGATCAGAATCAACTTCATATTCGGTCTTCTCGCCCCAAGAAACATGGAAAACGATACCTCACAAGCTCATGTTCACTAAAACCTCAAAAAACCTCGAAATCCTATTTTTACACCAATTTTTCCCCCATAACACCCCTGGGTGTATTCAGGTCGGGCTGCCGAAATTCGGAGCACAACTAGGACCCAAATGTGTACCCAAATGGACACCCAAACTGTGTGCGGAAGAACGACGATTTTAGACCAAAATGTAACGTAAAGGCTGAAACTCCACTCAATGGTCAAATTCGACTTCATATTCGGTCTGCTCGCCCTAAAAAACATGGAAAACAAGCTCATGTTAGTCGAATGCCAAAAAACCATACTTTTACACCCATTTTTCACCCATAACACCCCTGGGTATATTCCGATCGGGCTGCAAAGTTTCGGGACACAACTAGGGCCCAAGTGCAACCTGTGTGCGAAAGAACGAATTTTTTAGACCGAAAACAAAGTAGATATGGATGATAAGGCGGACGGACATTGCATTTTGGTTTATTATTCTGTGAACCTATGTATTCGCTCAGCAAAATTTTTTATAACACTCCAAAATTTTGTCTTTTACGTTCCAAAAAAGCAACGTCCATCCGCCATGGCATCCGTATCTACTGTATATTCGATATAAAAAATTCGTTCTTTCGCACACAGGCTCCATTTGTGCCCTAGTTGTGTCCCGAAACTTTGCTGCACCGATATACCCAGGGGTGTTATGGGTGAAAATTGGGAGTGAAAATGGGGTGTTTTGCTATTTTAGTAAAATGAGCTTATGAGGTATCGTTTTCCATGTTTTTTAGGACGAGGAGACCAAATATGAAGTCGATTTTGACCAGAGTGGAAAATTGAGGTTGTAATGAAGTTTTGGCCTTAAATTTACGTTAAAATTTGGCCTAAAATCGTCGTCCTTCTGCACGCAGTTTTGGTTCAAATTTTGGAACATATTTTTGGGTCCTAGTTGTGCTCCAAAGCACGGCAGCTCGACCTGAATACACCCAGGGGTGTTATGGGGGGAAATGGATGTAAGGTTTTAGTGAACATGAGCTTGTGAGGTATCGTTTTCCATGTTTTTTAGGGCGAAAAGACCGAATATGAAGTCAATTCTGACCAAAGAGTGGAAAATTGATGTTCTAACGAAGTTTCAGCTCCAAATATTAATTTTTTATGGGTCAAAAACCTGGGCAATTGCCTGAAATCACCATAAACAGGTAGTTGGAGGTGGAGGGATCAATTCCCGGCTGACTGTAAATGTTCATCGTGTAGGTTTTGGATTCAAGGAATACCACCTTATAGCAGCCAAAACTTTGGTAGGGATAAATAGGTAGGATAATACTACAAGTAGTATCAACAGGTGAATGAAATCAATTAAATGGTACTGTCAATGATCAAAATAAATTGTAAAAAAAGAGCCTAATTCGTACTTTGGGGCCAAAATTGCTGGAAACCTTCCGATATAGCTATTTCTATTACTGCGCATGAGAGAAACAATAAATGAACAGCTAACATCTCTGTAGGTATGTCCAATAGAATAATAAACCCATGTGACAAGGAATCAAAGCACCTTGAAACTAAAAGAAAACATTTTGAGGGGGTGTTGTAAATTGTTTTTAGTGAGCGAATACACAGATATATTATTCACAGAATAATAAACCAAAACCACACCCTTCTGTCGAAAGTTTTCGAGCTACGGCGTTCCGTTAATTTCAACCATTTTCACCCACTGGCTCGTTGTACGGCGGACGGACAGAAACCTTTTCATTCCATATTCGGATCCCACGGACCTTGAAACGAAAACCATCAAATGATCGGGGGGGGGGGGGGGGGGGGGTAAAAAATTTTACTGCTCGATTCCAAAGATTTATTA
The DNA here is from genome assembly GCA_954871275.1 of Leptopterna dolabrata. Classification (NCBI taxonomy): domain Eukaryota; kingdom Metazoa; phylum Arthropoda; class Insecta; order Hemiptera; family Miridae; genus Leptopterna; species Leptopterna dolabrata. Next base: position 6,184,392 of record OX940984.1, on the reverse strand, counting down.
TTTAAAATAATAAACCCAAAAATTTACAAAAAGTCACAAACCTCAAAAACTGGCTCATTTAGTCATGCTTCATGACCGAACCACCATTAAAACGAACTAAATCACTCGCGAAGAAATCGTGGAAACCCATTTTAAAAAAAACGGAGTTATTGAAAGAAATAGTATATTTCCACTAATACACGAAAAACGCAAAAAACAGTGTTTTTTGAGTTTTTCGTGTATTAGTGTTAATATACTATTTTTTCAATAACTCCATTTTTCTTTCACCATTAAAATTTCATCAAATTAGTATGTACTGCCAAACCTTACCTCAAATCCCATTTTAAATTCTGAAAACTCTTCTGTAAAAATAGGTTTTTACTGAAATTTTCAAAACTTGAAGTTGGTACCTACCTATTCTCGGTTTTATCTTCAAGAGATGATGAATTACGATGATAACAGTATTACGATTATCTTGTTTATGTTCTTTTCGTTTCTTCTTTTCATGATTGTGTCTGACTGAGCTCAAAGTTTATATTGCATTTTATGAAATTTAATAAACATCTATCTATCTTTGCATAATAATTCACTTGTACCGTCACGATTTTTACCCGTTGCAATGATGTACGGTTGGTTCATTCTAGGGTGTTTTGGTTTATAATTCTGTGAATAATACACCTATGTATTCGCTCAGCAAAATTTTTTATAACACCCCCTCAAAATTTTTTCTATTCCGTTTCAAGGTGCGTAGATTCCAAAAACGCTGCAAAGTCCTTGTCACATGGGTTTATTATTCTATTGGACATACCTACAGAAACGTTGGCTGTTCATTAATTGTTTCTTTCATGCGTAATAATCGAAATAGCTACTTCTGATGGTTTCCATTAATTTTGGCCCCCAAAACACAAATTAGGTACGCTCTTTTTTTCTTTTCTTTTTTTAACTATCTTTGATCATTGGTAGTGCCATTTAATCGTCCTGAACCACGTCTTGACACTTTTTCCAGTGTTATTATACAAACTTATGGTGATTTCAGACGATTTCCCAGGTTTTTCGCTCATAAAAAATCAATTCTGGGAGCTGAACATTTGGTAGAACTCAATTTTCCACTCTTTGGTCAAAATCGACTTCATATTCGGTCTTCTCGTCCCCAAAAACATAGAAAACGATATCTCAGAAGCTCATGTTACCAATATGTTGCTAAAACGTAAAAAGTACCTATTTTTACACACATTTTCACTCATAACACCCCTGGGTATATTCCGATCGGGCTGAAAAGTTTCGGGACACAACTAGGGCCCAAATGGAGCATGTGTGAAAGAACGATTTTTTTAGACCGAAAATGAAGCCTGTACACGTGATACGGCGGACGGCGGACGGCGGACGGCGTACGGCGGACGGACATTGCATTTTTGGAATCTATGCACCTTGAAACGTAAAAGAAAAAAGTTTGAGGGGGTGTTATAAAAATTTTTTGCTGAGCGAATACATAGGTGTATTATTCACAGAATAATAAACCAAAATGCAATGTCCGTCCGCCGTACGCCGTATCACGTGTACAGGCTTCATTTTCGGTCTAAAAAAATCGTTCTTTCGCGCACATGCTCCATTTGGGTCCTAGTTGTGTCCCGAAACTTTTCAGCCCGATCGGAATACACCCAGGGGTGTTATGAGTGAAAATATGTGTAAAAATGGTACTTTTTGCGTTTTAGCAACATGTTGGTAACATGAGCTTTTAAGGTATCGTTTTTCATGTTTTTGGGGACGATAAGACCGAATATGAAGTCGATTTTGATCAAAGAGTAGAAAATTGAGGTTGGTTCTACCAGATGTTCAGCTCCCGAAATTGATTTTTTATGAGTAAAAAACCTGGGAAATCGTCTGAAATCACCATCAATTTGTAGAATAACACTTGGGAAAAGTGCCAATAGGTGGATCAAGACGATTAAATGGTATTATCAATGATCAGAGATAATTTATTTAAAAAACTGCAGGGCTTCGCCCCCTGCACCCCCGGATGACTTCCGCTTAAAGCCTGACGGCTAAAATGTGGTGTACCTGACCCTTCAGGTTTTTGTCCCCCCTCGCTGTATTATAAATAAGCTTTAGCCACGCTTATACACATCGAAACAACCAAGTGACAACCAAACAAGCGTCATTGTTTACTATCGATTTATAACATCCATTTATATAGTTATATTATGAAACTAGGAAATAAATACCAAGAACAAATACGAAATAAATGCGTGATAAATCAAGAGCTTTCCAACGAATGGAAATCGATTTTTGTCCGATGAAAATGAAAGAAGTTTCATTTCCCTAGCAACTACTCGGTTGTAAGTGAAAATCATAAGATAATTTCGCGCTACTTTCATCTCACTATTTGGTCTCACTATTTGGTCTCACTATTTGGTCTCACTATTGGTCTCTCTTTTTACTGTCGTTTTTCGGCGGGGGGTCCCATCGCAAAAACCTGAAGGGTCAGGTTAAAAAAAAAAGGAGCGTACCTACCTAATTTGTGTTTTGGGGGCCAAAATTGGTGGAAACCACCAGAAATAGCTATTTCAATTATTTCATATGAAAGAAACAATAAATAAACAGCCTACATCTCTGTAGGTATGTCCAATAGAATAATAAAACCCATGTACATAATGTGACAAGGACTTTGCAACGTTTTTTACTAGGGTTTTCACTTACAACCAACCCGTTGGCATGGGTGTATTAACTTCGTTAGTTTTCATCGCACGAAAATCGTTCTCCATTCGCTGGAAAGCTCTTGATTTATCTGGTATTTATCATGTAGTTATATATTAATTTATTCAAAATTCATCGAGTTTTAAGCGAAGATATAAATGGTATAAACAGTTTATCATGGATTTCTGTTGGACAGAATTGGAGGAGTATCGATTCGTTACCAGGAAATTGGCATTTCGGTGATAGACCAAATGATGTAAATACTGTCTCTGAATCTGTACAATAAATAATACAGTGACCTATTTCATTTTTGAACGGTTTTTTTTTTACAGCGGACATTTTTTACATGGGGAAAAATAATACATATCCATGTACCGATGTATCTGCATGTAGTGTGGATACTCGACATCTTTTCAACGTTTATTGGTTGATTTGCACCGCTGGTTGTTTTGAGGTGAAGGGGGGGGGGGGGGGGGAGAGACGCTCGCCGGGAGTCTGTTCTAACCTTCCCCGGATCCGACCCCAGAAATAAATTGGGTCAAGCTCTATCGAAGGCACGAGATTTGCGGCCTAGTTGCGATGAGGCGCCGCTAGAACGCAGCACCTCCCGCGAGGCGGGGTGGGGAAAAAACTGTGCGCTCCCCCCCCCCCCCCCCCACCAACGGTGACTGATGCGGGGGGGGGGGGGGGGACCAGGGATTTTTTGACATTTTCATGTCTTCACTTAGGCACACAAACTCGAAAAAAGCATTACCAAAAACCGACAGGAAAAAGCGTTATGCACCATTTCTGATGATTTTCGCTTGCAACCGATTCGTTTCTACGGAACTTCATGTTTGCCATTTTTAATCGTACAAAAATCGTTCACCACTTGTTGGAATCGTGTGATTTTATTGAATATTTTCTTGTTAACCTCACCCTCCTACCTTGCGCGGTAGCTGAGCTGGGCAAGTGGGCATGATGAAAAAAACGCTGCAAAGTCCTTGTCACATGGGTTTATTATTCTACTGGTCATACCTACAGAGATACGAATAAGGTATACTTTTTTTTTTTTTTTTTTAAATAAATTATCTCTGATCATTGATAGTACCATCTAATCGTCTTGATCCACCTGTTGACACTTTTTCCAGTGTTATTCTACAAATTGATGGTGATTTTAGACGATTTCCCAGGTTTTTGACTCATAAAAAATCAATATCGGGGAGCTGAACATCTGGTAGAACCTCAATCTTCTATTCTTTGGTCAAAATCGACTTCATATTCGGTCTTCTCGTCCCCAAAAACATGAAAAACTATACTTTAAAAGCTCATGTTATCAACATGTTGCTAAAACGCAAAAAGTACCTATTTTTACACACATTATCACTCATTACTCCCCTGGGTATATTCCGATCCGGCTGAAAAGTTTCGGGACACAACTAGAGCCCAAATGGAGCATGTGTGCGAAAGAAAGATTTTTTTAGACCGATAATGAAGCCGGTACACGTGATACGGCGGACGGCGTACGACGGACGGCGGACGGACATTGCATTTTGGTTTATTATTCTCTGAATAATACACCTATGTATTCGCTCAGCAAAAAATTTTATAACCCCCCCTCAAACTTTTTTCTTTTCCGTTTCAAGGTGCGTAGATTCAAAAAATGCAATGTCCGTCCGCCGTCCGCCGTACGCCGTTATCACGTGTACAGGCTTCATTTTCGGTCTAAAAAAGTCGTTCTTTCGCACACATGCTCTATTTGGGCCCTAGTTGTGTCCCGAAACTTTTCAGCCCGATCGGAATATACCCAGGGGTGTTGTGAGTGAAAAATGTGTGTAAAAATAGGTACTTTTTGCGTTTTAGCAACATGTTGGTAACATGAGCTTTTGAGGTATCGTTTTCCATGTTTTTTGGGACGAGAAGATCGAATATGAGGTCGATTTTGGCCAAGGAGTGGAAAATTGAGGTTGTACCAGATGTTCAGCTCCCAAAATTGATTTTGTATGAGTCAAAAACCTGCGAAATCGTCTGAAATCACCATCAGTTTGTAGAATAACACTAGAAAAATGTCTACACGTGGATCAAGACGATTAAATGGCACTACCAATGATCAAAGTTAAAAAAAAAAAAAGATCGTACCTACCTAATTTGTGTTTTGGGGGCCAAAATTGGTGGAAACCATCAGAAATAGCTATTTCAATTATTTCAAATGAAACAAACAATAAATGTACAGCCAACATTTCTGTAGAATAATAAACCCCATGTGACAAGGACTTTGCAGCGTTTTTGGAATCTCCCCACCTTGAAACGGAAAATAAAAAATTTTGAGGGGGTGTTATAAAAATTTTTTGCTGAGCGAATACATAGGTGTATTATTCACAGGATAATAAACCAAAAGGTGGGTAAACAAGGTAAGTACTCCTTTCTCGCCAGACCCCACCGACTAAGAAAAATATAAACGAATTGTACAAACGCGATCGTCATCCGAGAGGAAAAGGAAATTGGAAGCCGAATGACAACGAGGATATCGTGCTCGTAAGAAACAGCACAAGTTGTGTGAAAGAGCGCAAAATTAAGAAATCAAAACTAAATGCGTTACCATTTCTTTTCTGATGATGAAGAAAGAACAAGCGAAAATTATTCTTAGTTACCTACCTACTGTCAAGATGAAGCTTGCGATACAACATGAAAATGTCTCACTGTGTTGCGGACTTGTACGCAAGCGTCTTATGTTTAAATCAAATCATATTGAAGAACTCGAGGGTTAAGATCTATCATGCGCTATCTTACTTCTTGCAACTTTACAGGAGAGACAAAAAACCGATTGGACTTTTGACTTAAATGCTTTTTTTTTGCATTTTTGTGGTAAGTAAGTGATTACAATCAGTAAAGAATCATAGATTTGTTAAAAAATGAAAAAACGAAGAAAATGCATTAGATAGCAGGGGATAATTTTTGAAATTTTGAAGATAGCTCATGATAACCAGACTGATGAGAGCCAACAGTGCCAAATTCAAATCTTCTTTCCGTGTGGCGGGTGCCAAATTGTGGAATAGTTTTACCCTTAAATCTAAGGACGCTACCTACCTTGGGTTCCTTCAAATCTAATGTCAGGAAGTTCATTGATAGTCAGCCTCCATAGCCATCATTTCTTTCGACTGTATCTCTTACTTCTTTATATTCACCCCCACTTCTTTCCTTCCCATTGCCTTCCACTTCTAATCTTTCACCCCCCCCCCCCCCCCCCCACACTTACCGAGGCTCACTTTCCTAGCTGACCTGAGCTTTCATTTCGTTTCTTAAAGCCCATATTCATTTTACTGTATACATAATATTCTTTTTTTGCTGTTGTTCGTATTGTACTATTATTTGCCTACTTTATATTCATTCATGTAATTGTAGTTAGTTGTACACAAGGAAGGGACAAAAGTCCCTATGTACAGAGTTTTTAAATAAATAAATAAAATATAACCGCTATGACAACGAAGATAGCACATGATGGAATTTGGGGAATCCTGAAGATAGCTCATGATACCACTCACTATGCTGGTGTTTTAAAGCTTTTTTAGGTTAGTGGCGAGGGTGAGTAAAATAATGAAACTTGTGAAAAAAGAACCTTTTATTGTAGTACTTAGGTACTTACATAACATTGCGAGTCGAATAACTAAGGGGTTCTTCCAGCTTAACTAAAAAAATTGCAGTCTTTTCATTCACAATTTCAGTCAATTAACAGTTTTACAAAATAAAATCCAATTTATTTATTTTTTCATTTTAAAAAATGCGGAATAAAACGAGAAAGTGAAAACCAAATACTGCTAAGTGAGGTGAACCGAACATAAGCAGCTCAAAATGCTTTACAAGTTGACTAAAATAAAAAATCTAGAAACAATATTTTTTAAAGCATTTTAATGCTCCATGGCTTAGTAAAAATTAAGAAATGGTTACAAAAATTGTGGTGACAAGCCCACCAATAAATATTTATGTTTAAGAACCAAAAATTGCAACCATGTATCATGTTATTAACTCGAAAAGTGAAGGCTAGGTAGAAATCTACTACTTGAAACGTATGTGCTCGTTTCTTTTGACGATTGTCTACATTTCTTGAGCACCATAGATGATACATGTTAAAACGTGACAACCAAACAAGCGTCATTGTTTACTATCCATTTATAACATTCATTTATAGATATAGTTATAGTATGAAACTAGGAAATAAATACCAAGAACAAATACGAAATAAATTCGTGATAAATCAAGAGCTTTCCAACGAATGGAAAACGATTTTTGTCCGATGAAAATGAAAGAAGTTTCATTTCCTTAGCAACTACTCGGTTGTACGTGAAAACCACTATGCATTGTGCGCGAAAAAATTTGACGCTTAAAATTGACGCTCAAATTTGACGCTCAAATTTGACGCTCAAATTTGACGCTGTTCGGACGTAGGTACATAAACGCCCGAAGTAGTGCGTCTGGTGTCCGCTCGAGCGCTAGCTGCGGCTAGCGGGTTCGATCAGATCATGCTGTTTTTTGGGTCTTAGAACGAACGAATATAATTGTGATTATATTAGTAAATTGCAGCAAGCATCGCGTCAGCCATAGGCGGTGCAATTTCGGTCTGTCGGTCCAGAGTTTTGAAATACGTTCTTTCATGTAGTTCTTTGGGTTTTGCAAACCTGAGCTCCTCTCGAAGGGGAAGATGGCGTTCAACCTCAAAAGTGAAAGTTGAGAAAGTTTTTTATCGTTGTGAAAATTGTATCGAAGTTAATCGTTCTTACCCGTTCTGTAATTAAATTCGCTCAAGTGAATTTAGTCTGTGTTTTTCGTTCCCGATCATACATTTTTGGTGCCGAAACCCGGGACTTTTGCGGAATAGCTGAGTACCTACATTCCAGTATTTCGCGTTTGTTCCTTTCGTTCATTCGACGATGAGTTCCAACGCGGTCATCTCCGTTCGTGGACTGGAGATCTCAGCTGAAGTCGTCAAGAGTTTTAAGGCCAATCAAAAGGCGCTTTATAAAACACTCTGTTCATGGGCGACTAAAGCCCAGTCGTCGTTGAAGATGTCACAATGTTCCAAGGAGGCCCGATCACGTGCGGGCGATTTAGCGAAAGCTGCTGACGACCTGTTTTCGCGGATCGAATCCGCCGATTTCGATGGGGACGTAAGTGAATTGCTTTTATCCCAAGTAGCCGATCTGCAAGTGGCGTTAGAGATAGGACTACCCACACCGACTTTGAAGCCTTCAGGATGTTTTTCGGAAAGTTCTAATGATCGGAGCAAAACTCACGTTCGATGCAGTAAAATACATGAATGTTATGCTGCCTACAGTTCCATTGTACGATGGGGACATTACGAATTTCGCCTTATTTCGTGGTTTATACGATCGAGCGGTTCACAATGTACCGTACCTACCGGACGAGATTAAATATCAGGCGCTCGTCGAGAAGCTGGTTGGTCAGGCTCGTTCGGCCCTTACTAGTCATCGTTCCGACGGATCGGACTATCAGGCTCTTTATAACTCCTTGATCGCGGAAAATTCCGGTCGGTATCGTCTCGCACGTCGATCCTTTTCGAACCTTAAATTCGTACCCTACTATCAAAGAAAATGATGCGCAGCAGTTGGAAGCGTTCCTGAGTGCGGCCCGGTCTTGGATCCGTTCAATGGAAGAGGTTGAGACACACAACCTCGAGTCGTTCCTGCTGTTTGAGGCTCTCTTCGCTCGCATCGACACCACGCTGGGGGATAAATTTAATCGTCAAGAAATGGAGGTCGAGGATGTGGTTCCGACTCATCGGAAACTGCTGGAGTTCCTAGACAAGGAGCTCAAGATCGCTCAAATGATCCCTTCGACCTTTCAGGGTTCATTCGATCGTGATAAAAAATCAAATTCGGCTCAAAGACAGGCCCGTCGATCATCCCCTACTCCTCATTTGTTGAGCATTCAGGAAGATACTCTTCGACTCCGGTGCCACTATTGCGAGGACCACCATTTCCTATATCGCTGCCCCAAGTTCTTCACCGTTCCCGTGGAAAAGAAGTGGGAATTCGTTCGCCTACACAAGCTCTGCGAGAACTGCTTTTCCTACCGACATGACAACGTTCAAGACTGTCCTTCTCGACGACGTTGCGGCTGTGGACGAAGACATCATGCCTGGCTTCATCGTTCAAAAAGGGAGGTAATGTCGAGGGGGGCTCAGGGTCTTCCTCCCCAATCTGATAGTTCAAAGGGGGGATCGTGCCAGAGGCGCAATTCGCCTGTCTTGGCACAGTCACCACCGGTTACGAGCACACCGGCCCTCTCTGAGATCAACTTGTGTGAGTGGGCCTCGGAGGAGGTCGGGGGCTCAGAGGTGGCTGACCCTCTGTTCCGTTCGGCTAGATCTTTTACCGATTGCGAATGAGGCTGCCCCACTGGATGGGATCGGGCCGATCCTCCGACCCGTTCTGTCCGGAGTGATTGGTCTGATCCCTCCAGGGGGAAAGATGCTATAATAATCGATCCTTGTTCAAGTCGCACTAAAATATTCGTTCGTTCCAATAGGGCCCATTGCATTGATCATAATAACCGATCCGGTCCCACAGGTAGGATGTTCGATCCTAAGTTCCCAGGCAGTAGCTCGGCTGCCGCTCTAGGTAGGCGCATGTTCGTACCTAGGACCACTGAGGAAGGGGGCCCCACTCCGTTGAAACCTTGCGGTGATATACCCAGGAGTGGAGCTTCCCATTGCACTACTCAGCTGGTTAGTTCTAAGTTAGTTCATAGAAGTCCCTCTTATTTGGGGGCAGCCAACCTCCTTAGGAACATTAGGATTGCGCTGGAGACAGGTGTATCGATCACGCTTGCCGAACGTTTGGCTGCTAGGGGGGTGAGCTGGAAGTTCATACCACCAAGGGCTCCTCATTTTGGGGGGTTATGGGAAGCTGCGGTCAAGTCAGCAAAGCGACTTATTAGGGTAAATTTGCGCGATCATACGGTCAATTTCCAAACGTTCAGCACTATAGTGGCTAAGGTCGAGGCCATCCTTAATAGTCGGCCTCTTGTGTTCCAATCCGCCTCGCCGGATGATATCCTCGTTCTTACACCAGGTCACTTCTTGATACAAAGACCACTTACTGCTCTCCCGGAATCTGAAGGCTGCCTGGACTCCAGCTCGCGCCTTATTCCCAAATGGCGGTTTGTGAACCAGACCGTACAGGGCTTCTGGAAGAAGTGGAGTAAGGAGTACCTGCTTGATCTGCAGGCACGGGCCAAATGGAATACTCCTGACCGACCCCCTGTTTTAGGAGATGTAGTGTTGATCATGGACGACAATCGTCCACCGCTCTCTTGGCCCATGGGCGTGATTACCGATCTTCATGCTGGGTCTGATGGTATTGTTCGGGTAGCCAAAGTTAGGTCCACCAATGGAGAGCTGACACGTCCATTGGTCAAGCTTTGTCCCTTGCCCAAGGAGCAGTCCGAATGACGGGCGTCATTGGGGGGGGAGGATGTTCGGACGTAGGTACATAAACGCCCGAAGTAGTGCGTCTGGTGTCCGCTCGAGCGCTAGCTGCGGCTAGCGGGTTCGATCAGATCATGCTGTTTTTTGGGTCTTAGAACGAACGAATATAATTGTGATTATATTAGTAAATTGCAGCAAGCATCGCGTCAGCCATAGGCGGTGCAATTTCGGTCTGTCGGTCCAGAGTTTTGAAATACGTTCTTTCATGTAGTTCTTTGGGTTTTGCAAACCTGAGCTCCTCTCGAACGGGAAGATGGCGTTCAACCTCAAAAGTGAAAGTTGAGAAAGTTTTTTATCGTTGTGAAAATTGTATCGAAGTTAATCGTTCTTACCCGTTCTGTAATTAAATTCGCTCAAGTGAATTTAGTCTGTGTTTTTCGTTCCCGATCATACAGACGCTCAAAATTGACGCGCAAAATCAACTCGCAAAAAATGCTAGTACCCCAGGGCTAAAACATGATACATGTTAATATTGTTCATGAATACGTGTTTTTTATTTCGTGCTGCACCTTTTTCTCCCTCCTTTACCGTTTTCTTTATCTTCATCTCGTTGTTTATTCACTTGTTTTGGTTTATTATTCTGTGAATAATACACCTATGTATTCGCTCAGCAAAAAATTTTTATAACACCCCCTCAAACTTTTTTCTTTTACGTTTCAAGGTGCATAGATTCCAAAAATGCAATGTCCGTCCGCCGTACGCCGTCCGCCGTCCGCCGTATCACGTGTACAGGATTCATTTTCGGTCTAAAAAAATCGTTCTTTCGCACACATGCTCCATTTGGGCCCTAGTTGTGTCCCGAAACCTTTCAGCCCGATCGGAATATACCCAGGGGTGTTATGGGTGAAAATGTGTGTAAAAATAGGTACTTTTTACGTTTTAGCAACATATTGGTAACATGAGCTTCTGAGATATCGTTTTCTATGTTTTGGGGGACGAGAAGACCGAATATGAAGTCGATTTTGACCAAAGAGTGGAAAATTGAGTTCTACCAAATGTTCAGCTCCCAGAATTGATTTTTTATGAGTGAAAAACATGGGAAATCGTCTGAAATCACCATCAGTTTGTATAATAACACTGGAAAAAGTGTCAAGACGTGGTTCAGGACGATTAAATGGCGCTACCAATGATCAAAGATAGTTTAAAAAAAAGAAAAAAAAAGAGCGTACCTAATTTGTGTTTTGGGGGCCAAAATTAATGGAAACCATCAGAAGTAGCTATTTCGATTATTACGCATGAAAGAAAATATTAATGAACAGCCAACATTTCTGTAGGAATGTCCAATAGAATAATAAACCCATGTGACAAGGACTTTGCAGCGTTTTTTGATTTGTTCCCGTTTCTTTTCCTGCCTTTTTGCTTCCCTCACAGTTTGTTGTTCGTGGCAAAGATATTTATAATACACCTGGACATCGTATGGCAGCAATTTACAAAGGTATTGCAAGTCGTCGTATTTATCACGAGGAATCGGTGGCGGGGGATTAACAAAAAGCTTCGGAAAAGATACATTATTGTCAATTTTGCGGGGTCTTGCTGGTAGTTCTGTAGTTCTGTCTTGCTAGCAGGTCTGTAAAGTTGAGTTTGAATGAAATTCGGCCATTTGGGCTGTACCTACTGCAACACCCTCACGTCCGAAACTGTAGGGTCGCCTGCTGTCCTTCCAGGACGAATAGAATGGTACACCATTTTTCCTTCAACTCCAAAATCGGTGAAAAATGTGTGGTGTAACAGTTTGGCACGGTATGGACCATTCTTCGGGTCGATTCGAGCTTCTTTTGAGTGCGTGACATACTCATTAGGAAGTAGAACATCCAAGTCTTTGAATGTACCCTCTACTTTACCGTGAACGCTATCTAATAATAACTAACGCTAACTAATACATCATTTTTGTGAGGCTTCCCGATGTCATACTGTGCTTACGTCTCAATCCCCCCCCCCCCCCCACTCACTCAGACAGTTGACTTTCTGATGTAATTTTGTCCTGTTTTTCCGGACTAGGATATGAGCGTTTCGCGGTCGAAATAATTCCGAAAAGACGATATAATTCATACATAAATTGGGCTCATCCTGAAGAAGAGACAAAGCAAGATCTGTTACCAACCAATCAGCAACCACCATTTGATGTCAATTTGTAGGTTTTTCAGGTCAAATTAGGATTTTTCCTGACCGAATTAGGATTTTTCCAAACCAAATTAGAATTTCTTTTCCAAACAAAATTAGGCATTTTCCATTTTAAATTAGGCACTTTCCATTTCAAATTAGGATTTTTCGTAATCAACCGGCAACACCATCTGTCGCTGAAAAACAGAGTTAAACTAAATGGGTCAACTACAGGGGATGTATATTAATATTACCAAGGCATACGTCTACTTCTTCACTTTAGCACGCAGGCTTCCCCTCGAAGTGGAACATGTTGTTTCTTGTTTCACGACCTTCCGGAAGATGGTATCGAGTGGGAAGATACTGAAGACGTGTCAAGTCCAAAGAGGAACGAGTGGACGGAGAGCTTTTTGTTTGATCTTCGAGGATGAAATTCGAAATGGAGGCTCTGTGGGACTGGTAAGATCAGACAAGGTGGGGCATCCAAATGTGTTGAAGGAGCCTTTCTTCAATCCCAAATTTTCTCCGTTTAATCCCAAAAAAATAAAAATAACTAAATGAATAAACCTGGTTTTCTCGGACGACCCCATCGTAGGTCAAACTGGTATGGTACACGGACCAATTCTACACCAGAATAAACTACTTGGACTTGGAGAAAAGACTTTAAATTAAAAAAAAGGACCTACTTATTTATTTTTTGGAAATTTTTACTTATTTTAGGGGGGAGAAGTATAGTAGAGTAGCAAAAACACTAATGTCCGCCACAGGAACGAAGAGAGACAAACATCAGCCTACCAATATTCCTATTGCCTTTTGATTATAGTTTTTGGTTTATTACTTTCAATAATGAACCTTTGGAATCGAGCATGAAAAAATAAAAGTTTAAACCCCCCCCCCCCCCCACCCACCACCAATTTAATGGTTTCCGTTTGACGGTAGGTATGTAGAATCCAAAAATGCAACGAAAAACTTTCTGGCCGTCCGCCGCACTTCGCACTTTTCTTAGTTACCATGAACAAGAATTAACGAAATTCGGTTTATAGGTGCCATTGGGGGTATAGTTAGTCCTCGAAGCTCGGTGCTAATGTCAGTCATCCCTAAAGGGGTGAAAAATAGGGGCTGAAATCTCCAGGACGCCGTTATCTATTATTTTTTAAAGTAAAGTTCTCGAACTTGGAGTTTTTTGAGACAGTAAGGCCCAGAAGTTTGCACCGACAGGCTTTTTCAACAGCAGGGTGAATGAAATTGTATACATTCAGCCCAAATATCATTGCTAGGGACGCGGCAACAATGGGAATTGGCCCGAGATAATCCTTGCTAGGGACCACCTGATTATATCACGGATGGCTGTATGAAGTCGAGTTGGTTGTTCTGTGATATTATTTCATTTGAATTTCATTTCTTTTGGATTTTGTAGATAGGTAGTGAAACCTGAACACACGTTGAAACATTATTGATGGGTAAATTATTACACAACGGTTCATTATATTATCTACGTAGAAGGGGCACCAATACAGGTAAATTATTTCACAACGTTTATTATTTGCCTTATGCCTCATGTATAACTACAATATAATTAATGGCTGAATTACTGAATCCCGCGCATTTGTAGGAAACTTTAATTCCGGGGCCGGCTCTAGTACTCATTTAAGGGCTTTCATGGGGGAACTCGAGGGTAGGTACTGACCACAGAAAACAGTGATCCACGCAGAAGGGGCATCTGTACAGGTAAATAATAAACCTTTGTGCAATAATTTGAGCGTTTTTTTTTCTTCTGTAACACGAGTTCGCGCTAAATAAAAATTTCTAATTAACTTAGTGCTTCTCATATTAGAAACCCTTTTCATCTATTGTGAAGTCACAACAAGGGTGATTCGTCCTTTGCAAGTCTTAAAGACAGACAGTTTGATGAGTATCTTTATTTCTGCCCGAAACGGAGCATGTTGGATGTGCTTGAAAAATTCGAAATGATTAAGAGTGATTTTACCAATACATAAAAAATTACGAAACTGAAAAACAAGAACGGGGCATTATCCCCCCCCCCCCCCCCCCACAACATGAGACTCTCTTGCTTTTGGCTGATTTATAAAACTTCGAACGCCGCTGAAGCAAAATGTCCAAGAAAATACCACTGTCCAACAAGTCATTTTTCTCTCTTAACGTCAAATTCTTTCCCATTTAATGTCAAATAATTAACTTCCATTTCCTCCTTCCCTCTGCTCTGACGCAAGTACTGTTGGTCAACATACGGTTCAGCTGTTATCACCACTGGAGTGATCAACCATCAAAACCGATGACGATCATCCACTCCCTACAAGTGTTCCAAAAATATGTTCCATGTTCTCAACAACTTCTGCCCCAAAACTAAACGCGCCATGTTTAAAATTGTTTTCTCAAAACCCCACCAGTTCAACTAGACACTTTCAATTGTGCTCCGGAAAAAACTATTCCCTCTCTCGACTTTTTTTTCTGATTGAAATGAATAAATGAATAATTAACAATTTTTTTTCTCGAAAAAAACCTATTCGAACAGCGAAGGAGAACAGGGAGAAAACTGCTCCTTTTTTCACCTCGCTTTGCATTTTTTTTTCTCCCCCCCCCCCCCCCCCCCACCAAACGCGCAATTTCTATTCTTCAGAGTTTTCTAAACCTTTTCCACAAAAGAATACATTCGGGCTGGGGAACGAATCATAAGCGCGGACTCTGAAAATTTTTTTTAATTCAATTGAGTTTGAGTCCTCGCCTCTCACCTGAGCACCCCGGGTTGCAGAAATGTATTCCGTCCGTTATTATTCATTCGCGTCCTTTTTCATTTCTTTGTTTCGGGGCGTGCACGTTAAAACGGCGACTCGGCAATCAAGATGCGAGTCGGATGGTCGGACTCTTCCTTGTTGACAGGTTTCAAGCGTTGACTGAATAATTTTACCGCCTAATTGGAAAAGTTGCGAAAACGGGATGATGGAGTCGAGCAAATATTTCATTGAATTAAGAATGATAATATTTTTCATTATTAATTCAATGAAAAATTTAATATTATGGGTGGACTTATTCAGCAGCGCAATTTGAAGTGACTCAGGTCCTGTGAAGTTCATTTTAGTACAATTTTGAGGAAAATGCTATTGCATCAAAATTTTAGTAATTAGGTAAATGAATTATGAAAAGTTTTCTTTTACCTACCGTTTCGGGGCACCTAAAATCCAATTCTAGATAATATTAAATAGTTGGGTAGGTTCATTTCGATTCGGGACCTCAAAATGTCAGCTCTACGACTATTTTTCGCGTAGTTGGAGCGTTACAAGGAAACGGCCATCATTTCATGTTCGCGCATGCGCAGACGAAAGTTACAATACGATCTCAATTAAATTCATAAGAAACTATCAATGAATTATCCTTGAACCCTCCAAATTATCTGAACTCATTTCAACGATATTTAAAGTAGTTATGGGCGTTTCAAGTATTTCACGTTTGCGCATGCGCAGACGAAAAGATTTCTATGATTTTGAAATTTATGTTGCCAATAAAATCTTGAATCTTGAATCTTGAAACGGCATCATCGTCCATCAAACCCGCGTGTACCCTCAAAATTTCAGCTCTCTACGACTGTTTTTCGCGTAGTTAGGAGCGTTACATGAAAATGGTCCACATTTCGTGTTCGCGCATGAGCAGACGAAAGTTACATTACGATTCCAATGAAATTCGTTTGGAACTATCGAAATATTATTCCTGATGGAGTATTATCCTTTGAAATTTGTTTTTACTGAACTGAATTTATCTCAATAGCAATTTGATATCAGGAAAAAGTATGACGTGTTGAAAATTAGTAGGCATATAAGCATGTGGAATTACAAACTTGGAAGGATCCTCTGTTGAAAACAAACTTAGCGAATTCACTTTTCCAGTAAGTTGTCTTCTTCAGACCGCTAACAGAGTGTTTTAATATGTAGCTCACAAAGATTACTAGTCGAATAAAATCGATCTCTTCATTTCAGACTTCCCAGGATGTCAACAGTTTGGGGAGTGGATTGAGGGGATCAACAACGTGATTGCAGGAAGCTGAAGCGCTAGTTTGGCGGACCTCGATACCCTATTGAAAACCACTGTAAATTAATACACAACGGTTTATTATTTACCTGTATATCTTCTGTGGTCAAATACTACCCTCCAGCACCACCAGGAAAGCTCTAAATCGAGTACTGGAGCCAACCCGGGAATTACAATTTCATAAAAATGCACATGATTCAATAAATCGATCATCAATTTTATTTGCTGTTATTCATGAAGCACAAGGTAAATAATAAAACGACGTGTAAGAAACCGTTGTGTAATAATTTACCTGTATAGATCCGCCCCCCCCCCCTCCCCCCACCACCACACGCGTAGATCACTGTTTTCTGCGGTCAATACCCTCGTGCTCCCCTCAGGAAATACCTAAATCGAGTACTGGATCCGGCCCGAGATTTATAGTTCCATAAAAACACGGGATTCAATGAATCAATCATCAATTTTATGTCTTGTTATTCATGAAGCATAACGTTTGTTCAAGTTGCAAAAGTACCCATCAACGGAATCCAGGAGATCCACCATTTTTCAAATGGAATAATATCGCAGAACAACCAACTCGACTTCATACAGCCATCCTTGATTATAATCAGGTGCTCCCTAGTGATGATATCCGGGCCGGATTTATACCGTTTGATTCACGATCGTGTTGACGAAGCTTTTTGGTGCACAGGAACGGCTGGACGTACGATGCTCCGGGTGGTAAAAAAAAACTCCCAAGTTCGAGAACTATTTAAAAACGTGAAAAAAAATTCGAAATAACGGCGTCCTGGAAATTTCAACCCCTGTTAGCGAATTTTCAAAGAAAATGAAGCTATTGCAATGGCTTCGAAATTTAAATAATATAAATTTTTGGAAATTTTCTTCATAGAAATCCGTTTCAGACCATTCTAAAACGATTCCTGAAATTTAACACTTTTTTATATGTATATATATATTTATATATATATATGTGTCACTCCAGACGATAACTCTCGATAGAATTGAGATAAACAGCTCAAATTTGCACAAAAAATCTATCTTGGCAATCAAATGGCTAAGTTCGAAGATGGGCGAAATTGGCCTAATCTAAGGAGGGTTTTGGCGCATTTAAAGTGCGCAAAAATTACCCAAAAATCCCCAAAATGTTATTTTCCAACAAGTGACCCCTCATTTTAAAGGTTTTTGCACGCTGAACACGATGGTGGAATCGGATTTTAGATATCTTGATCCGTTCTCAAATTAGAGCATTTAAAGTGCGCAAAAATTACCCAAAAATCCCCAAAATGTTATTTTCTAACAAGTGACCCCTCATTTTAAAGGTTTTTGTACGCTGAACACGATGGTGAAATCAGAATTGCGATATCTCATTCCGTTCTCAAACTGGAGCACTTTGAAGATTAAGGAACGTGGTTATTTCTTCGAAAATTCGCTCTTATAGCCATGCTGCATGACTGTGGTTTTTTTTTCAACCCTTAGAGATGACTGACAGTAACGTCGAGCTTCGAGGACCAACTAGACCCCAAAAGGGACCTACAAACCAAAATTTCATTAATTCTGGTTCATGGTAACTAAGAAATGTGCGAAGTAAGGCGTACGTTGTACGGCGGACGGACACAAAATTTTTTTTATTCCATATTCGTATTCTACGTACCTTGAAACGGAAACCATAAAATTTTGAGGGGGGGGGGGGGGGGGTTAAAATTTATTTTTTTCATGCTCGATTCCAAAGTCTCATTATTGAAAATAATAAATCAAAAACAATTTTAGATCTCTCTTGCATTTCGAAATCAGAAGCCAAATTTGACCCGTCCGTTGTGTTGAAGATTAATATGTGTAATTCCAAACTTGGATGTATATTGAAAACGCTGTTGACGACTCGAGAAACGTAGAGCGGGCACATGAGTTCATCTTTGTATCTGCTGTGTCAATACCAACATTGTTCTCCGTTTTAATCTCAGTTCGATCTCCGCGATTAATTATTTCATTTCCGGAGAACGTTGGGATTCCTGGTGGAAAATTACTCCGTCCGCCCCTGGAAAACTTAGTTCCCCCTCATTCCCTCACTACAGATATTTCAAGTTCTGCAGAGGGTAAACATTCATTTGTCTCCGGTCTCGTGAGTATTTTGGAATTCCGCTTCGTCATTATACCATACTGTGTAATAAACCAAATGAAAAGTAAACCAGGTAATGGAATGCTCATCAAACTTAGGTAAGTACCTGGTTTACTCTTTACGGTATGAGCCGAACAAATTTAAGTATTCGAGATTTGTTAGATTTGTTCATAGCAGTGAGGAAGAGGTAAAAAATGCTGCAAATTGTTACACAACGGTTTATTATTTACCTGTATAGATGCCCCTTCTGCGTGGATCACTGTTATCTGTGGCCAATACATACCCTTGTGCTCCCCCCAGGAAAGCCCTAAATCGAGTACCGAATCTGGCCCCGGAATTGAAGTTTCATAAAAATGCGCATGATTCAATAATTCAATAATTAATTATTCATTGTTATTCATGAAGCATAACGTTTGTTCAAGTTGCAAAGGTACCCATCAACGAAATCCAGGAGATCCACCATTTTTGTTTATTATTTTCAATAATGAACCATTGGAATCGAGCATGAAAAAAAAAGTCTTACCCCCCCCCCCCCCCCTCCTCAAAATTTGATGGTTTACGTTTCAAGGTATGTAGAATCCAAAACTGCAATAAAAATATTTCTGTCTGTCCGCCGTACGCCGCACGGTGGGGACGAAACGCGTATCTAGCGGTTCAAAAGTCGAAAAATTAAGATTTTTTTTGGCAGAAGGAAGCCTGTTCTCCTATCAGAGGTGATCTTAGAGAGATCAAAACAAGACATAATAACTCGGGAAGTTCCCGTTGTTACCGTCTGAGAATGATAGTGCATTCAGTTGTAGTTCATGCGAGTGAGAAGAAGCTGTGGTTCTGTTTTTAGAGTGCATCCAGTTGTATTTTATGCTAGTGAGAAGAAGCTGTGGTCCTGTTTTTACACATTTTTTCCGATGGAAATCTTGGAGATAGGTATGTAGAAATTTTTTTCCCACATTACTTTTTCGCCTTTTTGCATAGAGTTGTTTTACCGTCCGTTTATGGACTACCATTTCCACAGAACCTAATGGAACCTGGAAACTGAAATAGTTTTGCGTTCTCGGGACCTTTCTGAAGGGCTCAGAAAAAAAATTTAGTTCCCAAAGTTTCCCCCTTAGGGCGCGACAGAATTATGAATTTTTCAGGTACGAAAATCGTCGCAGGTGACCGTTTCTTGGTGGAGGCGTGGGACTTTCTTCGCTTCTTTAAAGGAGTTGGAAATGCAGGGACTTTCTTCGTTTCTTCGCCCTGACGGTTCTTTTAACGCCTCCACCAAGAAACGGTCACCTGCGACGATTTTCGTACCTGAAAAATTTCATAATTCTGTCGCGCCCCTAAGGGGAAACTTTGGGAACTAATTTTTTTTTCTGAGCCCTTCAGAAAGGTCCCGAGAACGCAAAACTATTTCAGTTTCCAGGTTCCATAGGTTCTGTGGAAATGGTAGACCATAAACGGACGGTAAAACAACTCTATGCAAAAAGGCGAAAAAGTAATGTGGAAAAAAAATTTCTACATACCTATCTCCAAGATTTCCATCGGAAAAAATGTGTAAAAACAGGACCAAAGCTTCTTCTCACTAGCATAAAATACAACTGAATGCACTATCATTCTCCTCGGCTCTGGTTGTCAAATCGTCTTTGTTTACTCAGACGGTACAACGGGAACTTCCCGAGTTATTAGAGAGTTCCTAAAGACTAAAGTCGGGAAGATGTGTTCGGATTTATCTCAACTGCGCATGCGCGTCGCCCAAGTTCAAACTTATTTCCTTAAGTTCGACTTATTCGGCCTTATACATAAGGCGCGTTATCTCCCAGGGCACAAACTTTAGGAATGGTCTTTAACCTTACTCAGGGGTAACAGTGCACAGCTTTTTGCCGCGTTTTGTCGTTTTTTTTTAACGCGTCATGTGTTTTCGGTCCTCGCCATCGCCAGCGTCTTTCAAAGTTACTCCAAGCGTCTTTCAAAGAATTTGCTAGATTGTTGCGATATCAACTTAGGATAAAAAAAGTGAGTATACCTACCTATGCTATGTAATGGAATGGATTTCGCGTTGTGCTAAGTTAAGTGACGTTACTTTTTAATTCACTCCTACCCCCACCACTTCTGTCAAACCGGACTTAATAGAGAGTTCCTAGGAGATACGGTGATAACAATACCGCATTGGCTGTTAGAGCGAACAACATGGATGCTAACCCGTTGCCATGGGTTACGAGAGACAACTAGCATGATAGTCGGTATCTTAAAGTGACGTCAATTCCTTACTGATTGTTGAAGTACCGCGAACCTACCCCCCTCTTCTACCCCCTTCAATTTCAAAAGACAAAAGAGCACAACAAACCACTATGCACCAGCTCTGTTAAATCTGAAGTCAGAAGCCTGTTAAATTTGAAGAACGTCTAATTAGTTATTGCAAAATTAGTTGCATAAAGTTGGTTTGCTTCTGAAGCACATATATTTGGATTCTTTTGCAAAAGCCTGCAAAACCAGCTATAAATTTGTGAAACTAGGATTTATTATGAGGGAAAGGTAGGTCTAAACTAAAAAAGCTTAAGCATTTGAAACCATTTAATTTTTTAGGTTAAGAAAACAATGTAAAGAACTGCAGGTTAAGAAAACAGTAGGTACAGAAATGTTTTACAGTAGGTAGGTACACCAGTACAAAACACGAAAAGCGGGCATAACTTGAGTAAGGATTACCAGAAATGTTCGTGAAGAAAGTTACTGAATTGTTTGCTGTTGCTAAATTTGGTTAAAGCAAGAAAGTTGAATCAATTCTTCACCCTCACTCCAACAAAAATCCGATTCTATGGGCTCTGGTTCATATCATTTTCATGATCTTCTCCGTTGATGTGTGTTTCCGTAACAACTTCTCCTTCCTCTTGATTCTCCTCAGCAGAAACAGCTTGAAAGGGAGGTAGGTATTTGGGTTGCGAAAACGTTGGTGTTTGAAAGCATGGTGGAAAATTCATCGCGATCACGTTTTCGCCGTTAACACGTAGTAGGTACTCAAGGTTTCCAACATGTACTGTTTTCAACATATCAGGTTACGTTTACTCACGGTCTAGTCGTTACGTTTCACGGGATCGAGAAGCGGTGACGGATGTATGCGGCTAAATACGTTACCCGTATGATACGTCAACCATTTGGCGCATGCGCATAACACTTTTCTGAGACATACGGATGACGCATCTGAGCAACGGTATCGCCTAGGAACTCTCTATTGGTTAGCATCCAAAGGCTGCTCGCCTTAGATGTGGCCAAAAGATATGGCCGTTCCCTAATGAACTTATCTCTTAGGAACTCTCTAATATGTCTTGTTTTGATCTCTCTAAGATCACCTCTGATAGGAGAACAGGTTTCCTCTTGCCAAAAAAATTCTTAATTTTTCGACTTTTGAACCGCTAGATACGCGTTTCGTCCCACCGTGCGCCGTACTGGCCACTTTTCTTAGTTACCATGAAACAAAATCGATGAAATTCGGGTTATAGGTTCCGTTCGGGGTCTAGTTGGTCCTCGAAGCTCGACGTTACTGTCAGTCATCTCTAAGGGGTTCAAAATAGGGGTTGAAATTTTCAGAACGCCGTAGCTCGAAAACTTCCGATAGAAGGGTATGGTTTTTTTTACGTTATTAAATTTGTCTTGAGCTAAACAATATTTTGAGACCACCCGGAGCATTGTACGTCCAGCCGTTCAACACGATCGTGAATCAAACGGTATAAATCCGGCCCGGATATCATAACTACTGTATGAAGTCGAGTTGTTTGTTCTGCGATATTATTTCATTTGACAAGTGATTGACTATTGGATTTTGTTGGTAGGTACTTCTGAATCTTGAACAAACGTTGAACAAACGTTGAAGTATTACCTATTGATGGGTAAAATATTACACAATGGCAAATTATTACACACCGGCAAATTATTACACAACGGTAAATTATTACACCACGGTAAATTATTACACAACGGTAAATTATTACACAACGGCTCATCTACCAAGAAGGGGCTGGATTTTGTTGATAGGTAGGTACTTTTGCAACTTGAACAACCGTTGAAGTATTATTGATGGGCAAATTATTACACAACGGTCCATTATTCTATCTCCGTAGAAGGGGAAACTATACAGGTAAATTATTACACAACGGCTTAGGTAGGTACCTAGTAACGAGTACGGGGTAAGGTACTTACCTACGGAGTGTCCGCGATCTACATAATACGTGTAGAATAGTACATAATTATGTTATATAGAAGGGTTATCTATACAGAGACCTGTGATCTGTAACAGGAGGGTATTCTGTACAAAATTATAAACCGTTGTGCAGGGGTTTGCAGCGTTTTCAAATGTAATAATATCGCAGAACAAACAACTCGACTTCATACAGCCATCCTTGATTATAATCAGATGTTCCGTAGTTATGATATACGGGCCGGATTTATACCGTTTGATTCACGATCGTGTTGACGAAGCTTTTCGGTGCGAACGAACGGCTGGTCGTGCAATGCTTCGGGTGGTCTCAATTAATTCTTTAGTTCAACATCAACCTAAAAACGTTAAAAAAAAAACCATACCCTTCTGTTGAAAGTTTTCGAGCCACGGCGTTCTTAAGATTTCAACTCCTATTTCTCATCCCTTAGAGATGGCTGACAGTAACGCCGAGCTTCGCGGACCCCAAACGAACCCAACAAACCAAATTTCATTAATTTTGGTTCATGGTAACTAAGAAAAGTGCGAAGTAGGCGTACGGCGAACGGACAGAATTTTTTTCCCCCCATTTTCGGATTCTACGTACCTTGAAAAGGAAACCACCATATCTTGAGGGGGGATTAAACTTTTTCTTTTTTTCATTCTCGATAAACCAAATAAAAACAAACCAAAAGTCATGAAATTGTGTGATTTACGAAAGACATGCCAAGTCGATGATTTCGGTCAACAGACAAGAGATTACAACACGAATTACCCTGTATCGCTAGAAGCTTGGTTCAGTGAATCTGTAGAATTGTGTGGAACTAAACAATAATTTGTTCGGTGCATCTCGATTCAGATAATATCATTATAATATATTGCGAGTGATTTGGCCACCTCGAGAATGATGGCTATCAAGGAACCACACTGCTGTAAACGAAACTCAGGTCCCATTACAGACATTTGAACGGATGTGAGGCGAAACATGCGGGCTGTTTCGCGAAAATTCTTGACTGCGAAGCATCGCAAGCGCGCTTGAGAATTTACCCCGCATGACGCACGAGTGCAGTGTAATTTACTTGGGAATTTGCCCACTGCATGTCTGTGCTATCTGTTTACGAGCTGACGAGCATTCAGTTGAACCGATTAGTATAATCGATAGCTGGCAGACATTAATTCAACATCTGAACAACGACGCCAACACCACTAAAACACAACAGCTGAGTTACGGTCCAAATTTACAGCCTCTACAGGCGATAAGGCCGAACAAAGGGCATATTAGGAACAGTGAGATTGCAAGATGCACAATGGGCTTCCAGATAAAGCGTGAAAGTTAGGCTGCCCGAGAAGAAGGCAACATGAAACGTTTGTATATCATGAAGATAGGTCCTCCAGAAAATCCTTTTCCTACTCTTAACCGTAGACGCTCGGAACTCGTTCGCTTTTAAGCTCGTTCATTAAATGCGAAAAACGTCTTATCAACATCAGCGAACGAAGGAAAGGACTTTAAAAGGAGCAAAAGGTCTTAACTCTTCTACAAAAAAAAGCCCTTGAGAGGAGAAGGATTTCTCAAAACTTCTCACAGTTTCAGACGTTTTCCCAGTCAGAAAAAATATTCAAAGCACAAGTAGCGAAAGCGAGCGGGTGGAAGGGCAAAAAGCTTTGAAACGATAAAAAGGGAGGAAAATATTCTCGCCCCGTTTCTTACTCTTCCTGCTTCCAACTAAATCTCGGAGAGTCAGATTAGCGGGGATCTGCATAGCGAAAAATACCAGCGACTGAACTCCGAGGCGACCCCTGAATTTCTCTACGAAAGTCACTGGATCCAGGTAACGTCCGCGTGCCATATTCGGGTGTAGATAAGGTGGGAGACCGAAAAAGTAGAGAAACGAGCTCGAGACGAGAATGACGTGAAAAGTTTTCCGCGGTCGGGCGTTGTGATTTATTCAATCAAGATTAAAGTCCGTTAGGGAGAAAACCCTTGGGAGGTTTCGAGAACGGGTGGAAACTCTCCGTTGGTCTGGGAATGATGAGAAATGTTGAGTTTGGTTTAGTATGATCATTTGCCGCGATAAGCGTTGGATCGATGAATGTATAATGATTTTTTCACCGAACGTCCAACAAGTAGGTCAGCTGTGCCACGGGTTTCACGATGATCAACATAGAACTTCAAAATTAAACCTTGTAAAATTAAAAAACCTTGGTAATCATATAATAAGGGGCAATTGTCGTGGGTTAAATATTCTCCCTTTGATGGTCAAATCCCTTTTTTTTACGCTCAAAAACGGAAATTAACATTTATTGACCACATAATGAGGTGTTTATGTCGGAAAGTCCAGGCAGAAAGCTACTGTGAATTTTGAATTTCCGAGTTCCCGCTAGAAACGCCGAGTAGTTTTTTATTTTTTAAATTACTTTTATTTCCACAAATTGACAAGTAAAAACACATCGTATCGCAAAATAAAATTAAATCCCTTAAGCGAAAAACAAATATATCATGGAAATTCTGACATCACTTGGGCACATGCCCGCGTGTGAGGTCAGAGTTCAGTTAATAATAACACATTCACAAGCGAAAAACGTAGGTAACAAAAGAGATGACATCAGCTACTCCTAAAAGAAAAGAAAAGTCCCTCAAAGGAAATCAAATCGAGAATGATGCTAGATGTGTTATTTTATGCGAAAATCTTGAACACATCGCAGTAGATCTAAAAATGCGTTCACAGCGCTCCAGAATCGGGCCTCCTTTGCCTAGCACCCTTCTTAGAATTAGCCCATATTTATTGGCAGCTGCTTCGAGAATGGCGGTTTGGGAGCCCCGGGTCAAAAGATTGAAAAACTCTGGCCCCATGTACGTATAATGCCTTTGCTCAAGTACAGTAAGTCTCAAGGGAGGTCTCTGCATGGTTTCATATCTCGTTACCCTACCTCTATCACTTCACAGTGTCCTCATGGTAGAAAGGGGAACTTTGCACAAGAACGTTAATGCCTCCTTTACATATTAACCCGAGAGATCATGCAATCCTAAGTTCTCAACAGAGGGGCAGCATGCGCAGTTCAACTCAAATCCTGCTTAAGAGCGCTAGTGCGTCTCTACGATGTACAGAACCTTAATGGACGGACGGAACGGCAAATTAATAAATAAATGTAAAAGACCTGTCTTCAAAATCAAATCGAGGGGAAGGTCCCGAGGGGAAGGTCCCGGGGCAAAGGCTCTTGGATGTTGCCAGGAAGGTTTGCCATTTCTCATGTTGGTTTGTTGGCAGCAGTGAAAACCTTCGCTCCCTAATCTTCGCTCCGCCTCCTTGGGCCAACAGCCAATCAGATGTCAATAGACCTGATACTCATTTTGGTTTATTATTCTGTGAATAATAAACCTAAGTATTCGCTCAGCAAAAAATTTTTACAACACCCCCTCAAACTTTTTTCTTTTTCGTTTCAAGGTGCGTAGATTCCAAAAATGCAATGTCCGTCCGCCATACGCCGTCCGCCGTACGCCGTCCGCCGTCCGCCGTATCACGTGTACAGGCTTCATTTTCGGTCTAAAAAATTCGTTCTTTCGCACACATGCTCCATTTGGGCCCAAGTTGTGTCCCGAAACTTTTCAGCCCGATCGGAATATACCCAGGGGTGTTATGAGTGAAAATGTGTGCAAAAATAGGTACTTTTTGCATTTTAGCAACATGTTGGTAACATGAGCTTCTGAGATATCGATTTCCATGTTTTTGGGGACGAGAAGACCGAATATGAAGTCGATTTTGACCAAAGAGTGGAAAATTGAGTTCTACCAAATGTTCAGCTCCCAAAATTGATTTTTTTAAATTGAAAAACCTGGGAAATCGTCTGAAATCACCATCAGTTTGCATAATAACACTGGAAAAAGTGTCAACACGTGGATCGAGACGATTAAATGGCACAACCAATGATCAAAGATAGTTAAAAGGAAAAAAAAGGAGCGTACCTAATTCGTGTTTTAGGGGCAAAAATTAATGGAAACCATCAGAAATAGCTATTTCGAATATTACACATGAAAGAAACAATAAATGAACAGCCAACATTTCTGTAGGTATGTCCAATAGAATAATAAACCCATGTGACAAGGACTTTGCAGCGTTTTTCAACCGTATTTTTACTTTTAATCACCCTTATTTTAAAAACGCTACAAATTAATACACAACGGTTCATTATCAACCAGTATAGATGCCCTTTCTCTTTCTGCGCAGATCACTGTTTTCTGACGTCAATTCCCTCGAGCTCCCCCCCAGGAAAGCCCTAAATCGACTAGGAGCCGGTCCCGGAATTAAAGTTTCCTACAAATGCGTGGGATTCAATACTTCAGTCATCAATTATTTGTAGTTATTCATGAATCATAAGGCAAAAAATAAACCGTTGAGTAATAATTTACCTGTACAGGTGCCCTTTCTACGTAGACAGTATAATGAATGTTGTGTAATAATACTATTGTGTAATGAATGTTGCGCATTAATAATACTCCAACGGTTGTTCAAGTTGCAAAAGTACCTATCAACAAAATCCAGCCCCTTCTGCGTCCATGGTATAATGAACCGTTGTGTAATAATTTACCGCTGTGTAATAATTCGCCGTTGTGTAATAATTTACCCATCAATAATACTTCAACGTTTGTTCGAATTGCCAGCCTATCAACAAAACCTACCATCAACATAATCCAAAAGATCCATCATTTTTCAAATGAAATAATATCACTGAACAACCAACTCGACTTCATACAGCCATCCGTGATTATAATCAGGTGCACCCTAGTGATGATATCCGAGCCGGATTTATACCGTTTGAGGTTTTGTTTGGTGTTGACGAAGCTTTTCGGTACAAACGAACGGATGGGTCGTACATTGCTCCGGGTGGTCTCAAAAAATTCTTTAGTTCAATATCAATATTATTTAAAAACGTAAAAAAAACCATACCTACCCTTATATTGAAAGTTTTCGAGCTACGGCGTTCTGAAAATTTCAACCCCTATTTTGAACCCCTTAGAGGTGACTAACAGTAACGCCGAGCTTCGAGGACCAACTATAATCCAAACGGGACCTATAACCCGAATTTCATCAATTTTGGACTGGATAACTAAGAAAAGTGCGAAGTACGGCGTACGGCCAGAATGTTTTTAAATTTCGGATTCTACATATTTTGATACATAAACCATCATAATTTGTGGTGGGAGGGGGGAGGGTTAGTTTAATTTATTTATTTTATTTTATTCATGCTCGATTCCAAAGGTTCATTATTGAAAATAATAAACCAAAAAAGTACTCGTATCAGTAGCAAAAGCTTCCATGGGCCTTTATCAAGATTTCCCAGGCGCCTATGACTAAAGCGCCGGAAATTGCACAATTCCCCTCACCAGACGCATGCACATGTCTGGAGAGAAAAAAAAATTACACCTAACGATTTCGACCACGCCTCCTCTCAACTCCAAGGAGGTAAAATCGATGCAATCATAATGCAATCGTGCGGAGGGAGGGTCAAGTCTGCTGGCCTCTGAATTATAAACGCTTGTGCATTTTTGCTGCACGACCTGCATACGTGATGCGGTCGCAGCTAATGAGGCCTTTGAAGGAGCTGGTCATTAATTCAGGAGCCGTTGAATTCATAACGCTCGGAACCACTGGCAATGACAAGGGGTTTGTCGCTTTTACTTACGCCCCCCACACCACAAGAACAGCCCCGAATCGAACGACTGTTTTTGTTATGTCTTCGTTGAGAAGATGAATTCTGTGCATTCCGATATCACGTAAATCCAGTAAGCACACCACAACTCTGGCACAGCACAGCACAGATGCAGGTTACATACAAGGAAGGTAATTTTGCTCCCTCAGTACCGAAGGTAGGGAAGCCTTGGAATGAGTAGAAAAAAACGCTGCAAAGTCCTCGTCACATGGGTTTATTATTCTACTGGACAAACCTACAGAAATGCTGGCTGTTCATTTATTGTTTCTTTCACGTGGAAATAATTCGAATAACCATTTCTGATGGTTTCCACCAATTTTGGCCCCCAAAACACGAATTAGGTAGGCTCCTTTTTTTTCTTTTTTTTCAATTTATCTTTGACCATTGGTAGTGCCATTTAATCCACATGTTGAAACTTTTTCTAGTTTTATTATACAAACTGACTGTGATTTCAGACAATTTCCCAGGTTTTTGACTCTCGAAAAATCAATTTTGGGAGCTGAACATTTGGTAGAACCTCAATTTTCCACTCTTTGGTCAAAATCGACTTCATGTTCGGTCTTCTCATCCCAATAACATGGAAAACGATACCTCACAAGCTCATGTTACTAACATGTTGCAAAACGCAAAAAGTACCTATTTTTACACACATTTTCGGGACACAACTAGGGCCCAAATGGAGTATGTGTGCGAAAGAACGAATTTTTTAGACCGAAAATGAAGCCTGTACACGTGATACGGCGTACGGCTTACGGCGGACATTGCATTTTGGTTTATTATTCTGTGAATAATACACCTATGTATTCGCTCAGCAAAAAATTTTTATAACACCCCCTCAAAATTTTTTCTTTTCCGTTTCAAGGTGCGTAGATTCCAAAAATGCAATGTCCGTCCGCCGTCCGCCGTACGCCGTATCACGTGTACAGGCTTCTTTTTCGGTCTAAAAAAGTCGTTCTTTCGCACACATGCTCCATTTGGGCCCTAGTTGTGTCCCGAAACTTTTCAGCCCGATCGGAATATACCCAGGGGTGTTATGAGTGAAAATGTGTATAAAAATAGGTACTTTTTGCGTTTTAACAACATGTTAGTAACATGAGCTTTTGAGGTATCTTTTTCCATGTTTTTGAGGACGAGAAGACCGAATATGAAGTCGATTTTGACCAAAGACGCGGAAATTGAGGTTTTACCAAAGGTTCAGCTCCCAAAATTGGTTTTTTATGAGTCAAAAACCTGGAAAACTGTCTGAAATCACCATCAATGTGTACAATAACATTGGAAAAAGTGTAAACAGGTGAATCAACACCATTAAATGCCACCACCAATGATCAAAGATGATCTTTAAAAAAAAGAAGAAAAAAGCGTACCTATTTCATGTTTTGGGGGCCAAAATTGGTGGAAATCATCAGAAATAGCTATTTCAATCATTCCACATGAAAGAAACAATACATTTAACAGCCAACAAAAATCTCTAGAACTCCAATAGAATAATAAACCCATGTGACAAGGACTTTGCAGCGTTTTTGGAATCTACGCACCTTGAAACGGAAAAGAAAAAAGTTTGAGTGGGTGTTATAAAAATTTTTTGCTGAGCGAATACATAGGTGTATTATTCACAGAATAATAAACCGAAATGTCCGTCCTCCAAAATGGAAATTTCCGCAACCATTTTGCGTTTCAGATATGGAGGAACATTTTTTTGGTTCAGTGTCTGTCTGTCTGTGGTAATTCCTTGTAACGCCCATAACTACCCGAAATAATGGTCGAAACGAGGGAAACAATGGTCGAAATTTAGAGGGTAGGTGCGGGTTGGGTCGCAGAGGTCCGACAAAAATCATTGAAATGTACGGTAACTTTCGTCTGCGCATGCGCAAACGTGAAACACATGAAACTCCCATAACAAGCCTAAATATCGTTGAAATGAGTTCAAATTTGGAGGGTCGATCAGGAATAGAACTAGGATAGTTCCATATGAATTTCATTGGAATCGTACTGTTAGTTTCGTCTGCGCATGCGCAAACAGGAGATGTTGACCATTTCCTTGTAACGCTTCCAACTACGCGAAAAGTAGTCGTAGAGAGCTGACATTTTGAGGGTATACCTACGCGGGTTGGATCGCAGATGGTCCCGCATCAAAATGAACCTACCCAACTATTCTATACGTTCATACGATTCAAGTGAGGAAGCTGTGCTGCCTACTCGAATTGGCAGACGTTTTACTGAGCTTGGGTGGGATTTTCCAAGCTAGACATAACACTTTAGGTACGTACGTCTGTATTTCATAGGACTCTTTCGGATAATGTTTCAATTGTGGATATAGCGGCACAACGGATGGGTTGTTTATAAATTCAAATTGGTCGGTTCAATGAATGGATGAGGTGGGTTTGTTTGGTCGAAACCCTGTTTTCCAGTTATATTTCGATCCATCGGATACGAGACCTCACTCGTGGCGAGACGACTCGTGCGGTAGTTTGTTTGCATCTCTACACGCGCATTGGGCTCTCCTCATTCCATCACACTCCCATTCCCTCCCGGCCTCGCTCCCTCGCTCTTCCACTCCCTCGCTCACTCCCTGGAGGAATTGGAATCGCTTTCCGCCAGATAACGTTCAAAACCAACCGCAGAAACCCAACCAACACACTCTCCCAACCTAAATCAAACCCAGGGGAGCGGGAGAGACGGCCGTGAATTTAGTAATATTTGTTATAGTTATAACTTGGTTTATCAGAAACGATTTATCACCCCCCCCCCCCTCCTATACAGATATCCATAAATATCGATTATGGTAGAGTGCGAGATAGCGTTGGAACTCATACGTACAGATATCGAGGGCAGACTTGTTCGACTAGGGTCGGGATAGACCAATCGGCGGAGTCAATGTGTTTATGACGCTAACTGAGAAGTCAGCGAAGCCGTTTCGGTTGAAGTTGATCCCCGTTAAAATTACGTCAGTCCGATTAATCACTTCAATCGACACAGCTTCAGTAAGTAGGATAAAGTAACTTTGTCGCTCCATCATCGCGCACAACATCTGTATAACGCAAACTACAGCGGAGTTGCGAGTTCCGTTAGAATTTCCGTTTCGGTTTATTATTCCGTGAATAATACACCTATGTATTCGCTCAGCAAAAAATTTTATATAACCCCCTCAAAATTTTTTCTTTTCCGTTTCAAGGTGCGTAGATTCCAAAAATGCAATGTCCGTCCGCCATACGCCGTATCACGAATACCGGCTTCATTTTCGGTCTAAAAAATTCTTTCTTTCGCACACAGGCTCCATTTGGGCCCTATTTGTGTCCCGAAACATTGCAGCCAGATCGGAATATACCCAGGGGTATTATGAGTGAAAATGGATATAAAAATGTACTTTTTGTGTTTTAGTAACATGTTAGTGACATCAGCTTTTGTCTTATCGTGTTCCATGTTTTCGGGGACGAGAAGACCGAATATGAAGTCGATTCTGACCAAAGAGTGGAAAATTGAGGTTCTAACGAAGTTTCAGCATTAAATTTACGTTAAATTGTGGTCTAAAATCGTCGTTTTTCCACACGCAGTTTGGGTCCCCATTTGGGAACACACTTGGGTCCTAGTTGTGCTCCGAAACTCGGCAGCCCGATCGGCATACACCCAGGAGTGTTATGGGACAAAAATGGGTGTAAAAATAGCGGTATTCGAGGGATGTTTGAGGTTTTAGTTACGACGAGCTTGTGAGGTATCGTTTTCCATGTTTCGTAGGGCGAGAATACAGAATATTAAGTTGATTTTGACCGAAGAGTGGAGAACTGAGGTCCTAACGAAGGTTAAGCTCCCGAAATTCATTTTTTATGAGTCAAAAACATGGGCAAATGTCTGAAATCACCATAAATTTGTATAATAACACTAGAAGTAGTATCAACAGGTGAATCAAGATACTATCAATGATCAAAAATAATAATCTGTTTAAAAAGCGTGCCTAATTCGTGTTTTTTGGGGGCCAAAATTGGTGGGAACCATCAAAAATAGCCATTTCAATAATTGCACATGAAAGAAACAATAAATGAAGAGCCAAAATTTCTGTAGGAATGTCCGTTTTTATAATGTGAACAGAGGAACATTATATGCGGGTGCAGGGGTTGCAGGATGGGGTGGGGATGGACGTAAGCTGAGTTTGCCGGCCCGCCAAGCTGCAGACCGGCAAACTCCGCTCTGAAGAGCAGTTACTCAATACCTGTGACAAGAATATGATAGACAGCAAAAAAATTAAATTTCTCCCTTGAGAGGGAAAAACATTAAATCATGTTTAATGTTTTTCCCTCGCAAGGGAGAAATTAGATATAGTTTTTTAATGTCAAGAAAAAATGAAAGCCACAATTTCACTGAACTCTACAAGTATAATGTTGCATTTACTGTACTTATTATAGAACTCGCCATCAACATATGGTTGCTACAACAGAAGGTAGTAACTGTGTAGTAACCAATGAAAAACGTAGCTATTGACTCTTGTTTCTTTCGAGTGCGATATTCTTTATGGTTGCTACAACAGAAGGTAGTAACTGTGTAGTAACCAATGAAAAACGTTGCATATTTGCGTGTCGGAATTCACAGAATGACCCCCAGCCCTAAAACATTAAACATGTTAATAATGTGACAATGTGAGACAAGCGAAAAGTCAAACCCGAAGTAAATCGGGCCCCTCCAGCAGGGTGTATAGCAGGCATCAAGCTGTGTTGAGAGCGCACATCACTGATCCCTCGGCCAGGTTGGCGCCGTAGCTCAGTGGTCTAGGTGACGGTCTGGAACGTCAAAGTTCCTGAGGTCGAAATTCAACCTGGACTTGATACTTTTCACTCCACATCAACGATTTCTCTCCCCAACTTCATTTGTGTTTCTTTTCGCCATTTTAGCTACTGTTTGTCATCGATAGAATTATTTTAGCAACATTTAACACGTTATAAGTAGGTACTTACCTAGCGAAGAGTAGGGTTAGGTACCAAGGTACTGAGGGTCTGCGATCTAAATAATATGCATAGAATAGTACATATCTATACATATAATAAAACAGTGTCTGTTTGTCTGTTTGTTTGTTTGTCTCGGCATCAATTGAGAACGGCTGAACGTAGAAAGTTGCGGCTGGTACCATTTGACGCAGAATTTATCTGGGAAGGTTTATGAAAAATCCGCATTTGAATCTGTCCATCCGTTGAAACGCTATGAATGAAATACTACTAAAAAACGTGTTATAATCACTTCTATGAGGACGTTTATGCTTATAATAACTTTGAACGGTTGGACGTAAATCCGATTGTAATTAGATTCTGGATTCAGCTCGACGAGTACATTCAAGTGGTACTTCAATCAGGATGTTAGTGGGAGGGGGGTACAGGTTATGAGAGGGGGGGGGGGGTCTACAGAAATTTCAAAACTACTTGACCAATTGGAGTGCAACTTTGGGAATTTGTTGTGTGAACATTGAGGAATGTTTCTAACCAGGTAGGGAGGGTTCATAGGATACGGGGGGGGGGGGGTTAAAGGCAGTTAGTCCAAATAGAGAGGTGGTATGTCAATCCTGAGGTGGTATCTGTTATGAGTGGGGCCTGTCCTAAAGGGGGTGTCTGTTCTACCGTTACGAAGCGCGGGTACACAGCTAGTTATATTATATAGACGGGTTATCTATACAGAGAGCTATGACTGTAACAGAAGGGTGTTCTGTAAAAATAATAAACCTTTGTGTAGGCCCTACTGTTTACACTGTAGGGGTTTGCAGCGTTTTTTTCCTCGGATTGTTGAATGAAATTTCAAGCTGTATCGAAGGCACATGTAGTTCTTACACTCTACCGATCCACACGTAAATAATTCGGATTTGATATGTGAAACTACGTAAAACTGAAACGTTTTAATCAACTTCTGAAAATTTTCCAAACTAGCGATCGAAGGGTTTTGCAAAACTGTGCCGATATCGGAACAGTTCTTTGATGATTGACAGCATGGAGAGCCATTTCCAATCCTTCAACGTAGATGTAAATAGCCTTTTTGATCTGGAAAGCGCTCCCTCAAATGACGCCCTTTTGAATTTATATACGAATGAAGCGGTTTTCATGTTTTTAAACGTAAATTCTATCATTTATCAAACAGTTTATGCACCCAGGGTCGAGCTGGCCGCAGGAATCACAGCGAAATTCCTGGGGTGCCAGCGGCCACCTCGGTATAAAAAAAAGTCTGCAAATTCGAGTAGGCAGTACAGCTTCCTCACTTGAATCACAGGAACGTGTAGAATAGTTGGGTAGGTTCATTCAGTGGACAGGTGGAGTATCCATGCAAGGGTTACGTGCATCCACCTCACCTCCCGAATATCTTCAAAATTTCACCGCTGTACGATGATTTGCAGGGTATTTATGGAAGCTACGATGAACTGACGCTTGCGCATGCGCAGACGACAGTTAAGGTATAGTTTCAATGATTTCGATATGGGACCATCTGCGATCCAACCCCCGTGTACCCTCAAAATGTCAGCTCCCTACGACTATTTTTCGCGTGGTCAGAACCGATACGAGGAAGACGATTTTGATCAAAGAATGGAAAACTGGGGTTCTAGCGAAGATTCAGCTTTAAATTTACGTTAAACTTTCGTCTAAAATCGTCGATATTCAGCACAAAGTTTGGATCACCATTTGGGAACACATTTGGGTCATAGTTGTGTTCCGAAGCTCGGTAGCCCGATCGGCATACACCCAGGGGTGTTATGGGGGGAAAATGGGTGTAAAAATAGGGGTTTTAGAGGGTTTTTTTACGAGTGTATGCCGTTTTTTATGGGTGTTTTTTACGGGTCTTTTATTTTAAAGGTTTTAGTGAACATGAGCTTGCGAGGTAGTATGGTTTTCCGTGTTTTTTTAGGGCGAGAAGATCGAAATTAAAGTTGATTTTGTCCAAAAAGTGAAGAATTGAGGTTGTAACTAAGTTTCAGCTCCCAAAATTCATTTTTTATGAGTAAAAACCGGGAAATTATTTGAAATCACCATAGAAGTAGTTTCAACAGGTGAATCAACAGTTAAATGGCACTATGAATGATCACAGATTATTTGTCAAAAATAGAAGCCTAATTCGTGTTTTTGGGAGCCGAAATTGGTGGAAACCATCAAAAGTAGCAGTTTCGATTATTGCACATGAAGGAAACAATAAATGCATTGCCAGCATTTCTGTCGGTATGTCCAGTAGAATAATAAACCCACCTTTAATCCGAAAGACAAATACATGAAAATGCTCTAAGTATGAAAACCCGCCACTCTCGCGGAACAGGGGTTGGAAGTCCATAGGAAGTCCCCATTTCCACTGAAAAACCATCAAACATTCAACAAGGGCATTTCCTCTGCACTCACTGCAACTTCACATCCCGCCGTTGTGTCCGGCGCTGCTCCTCGTTGAATTATGTAAGGGAAGATGGAAGGTAGGAGAAGCTCCTCAATATTTCACTGGTTTCCTGCAGGGCGTGTTTAAATTTTACACCGGCGACAAAGCTAATATAAAAATGGCCAATAATATCATGCGACGGGATCCCTGCAGGTTTCACCGTCAGCGTCATGTTTGTTTGATTCGGCGTCGATATTCATTACTTCTGTATCGACGGTGTTTTCCCACGTTGGGAAATTCGACTGCAATGCGACACGTTCATGCGCGTCTTGCCTTCAAGAAATTGTTAACAGTAAACTGATGTAAGTATCCAGCAGCTCTACGTGGGGTCTGAAAACGGTGAGGCACCAAACCAGAACAAAAAACCAACAGATTTGTCTACAAAATACTCCAAGGCAGCAACACCGTTCCCTTATTTACTGACTGAGTGATATTTAATCAAAACTCTATCGTCGTGCGAAAAAGTCCACAATTTCTACTGCAAATTAGCCACCGAATTCATGAAGCTAGGTAGTTATCTATGTGTTAGGACACAGCAAACAGGACAAAATGCACGTATGTACCACGAATACAAATCTGTCATCAGAACCGGACCGAACGCAAAACGCACACAATTTAGCGCATTAAAAAAAAACTGACAACTTACTTAACAGAGAAAACGAATATAATTCAGGAGACAAACAAATCAGAAGACGAAGAAGCATCTCGTATCGAGATGACAAATCGAATCGAAGGGATCGAATCGATTGTGAAGACGAACGATTTTGGTGTAGAAATCGGAAAAACATTTTTACTCGACTGAGCATGCGCGGATGGGCCACTTTTCTCAGTTGCCATGGCGACACTACGCCGGAGGACCCAGAACCTACCTGCCAGTTTCAGGAGCCTAGGTTTCGATTTCGATTGTAGGACATCGATTACTGTCCTACAACTGTCTGTTTAGGCGTTTCATCAAAACTGGTTTGTACTCGTGAATAATGCAAGTTTGGATTGGCTTCATAATATATATTTACGGCAAAAAGATTGATCGTAGAGAGCAGAAAAACGGACGGGTAGCTGTGCGAGTTGGCCTCCAGAAGGTCCTATATAATTTTCATCCAAATGGAATAGATTTCCCATTTTCCATACATCCCAGTACATCATATCGTGTATTCGAGGAGTACGGGATGGAAAACGTGGCTTTTCACAGTCATCCAGAGCTCTCAACAGATGGCAGGGGAAAAAGAACCTCAATACAGCAGAAGTCGCTTAGTAGAAAGGCGGTTCAAGGAATAAATCGGATATAAGGATAGGAACAGTAAGGTCCCGATCGGCTGTATGTATACTCACAGTGAATTGGCCTGTTATAGTGATCAAAAGGTCGGTTATAGTGATCAGTTTCTGAGTTTTTGAGTTTTAATAGTCGGCAAAACAGGTAAAAATGGCTGATCTCTCCTGAAAATTGTATATATTCACCAAAAGCGGTACCTATTTAACGATGATCCGAAACAGAAGATACCTAACTACCTATCGGTTTTAATGAAGATTTCCTTTTTAAAAACGCTGCAAATCCCTGCACAACGGTTTATTATTTTGTATAGAATACCCTTCCGTTACAGATCACAGCTCTATGTATAGATAACCCGTCTATATAATACGATATATACTATTCTATACATATTATGTAGATCGCAGACCCTCCTTAGGTTAGTACCTAACCCCGTACTCGTTACTAGGTACCTACCTAAATCACAAGTTAAATGTTGCTAAAATAATTCTGCCGATGACAAACAGTACCTAACAAAAAGAAACACACATAATGAAGTTCTGAAAAGAAATTGCTGATGAGGAGTGAAAAAAGTTGCGAAAGTACCTACCAACAAACTCCAGCCCCTTCTACGTAGATGGTATAATGAACCGTTGTGTAATAATTTACCGTTGAGTAATGATTTACCGTAGTAATAATTTACCCATCAATAATACTTCAACGTTTGTTCAAGTTTCACTACCTACCAACAAACTCCAAAAGAGCCATCATTTTTCAAATGAAATAATATCACAGAACAACCAACTCGACTTCATACTCCGCCAATATAATCAGGTGGCCCCTAGCAATGATTTTATCTCCGCCAATTTTCCTCTTGTGGGCGCGTCTCTGGTTACGAGATTTGGTTTGAATTGTATACAATTTCATTCACACTGGAGTCGAAAATGCCTGTCGGTGCAAACTTCGGGGCCTTACTGTGAACGAACGGCTGGACGTACGACGCTCCGTATGGTCTTAAAAAACTCGCAAGTTCAAGAACTATTTGAAACCGTAAAAATATTCACGTAAAAAAATGGTATAGGCGTTTTGAAAATGTCAACCCCTATTTTGAACCCCTTAGAGATGACTCACAGTAACGTCGAGCTTCGAGGACCAACTAGACAGCGAACGGAACCTATAACCCGAATTTCATCAATTTTCTTTCATGGTAACTAAGAAAAGTGGCCCGTACGGCGTACGGCGTACGGCGGACAGACAGAAATATTTTTATTGCAGTTTTGGATTCTACATACCTTGAAACGTAAACCATCAAATTTTGAGGGGGGGTAAGAATTTTTTTTTTCATGCTCGATTCCAATGGTTCATTATTGAAAATAATAAACCAAAAAAGTAATCAAAATTAGGTCAATTCTGGGGTGTTACATTCGCCAATATCGGTAAAAATGGCTAAAATCACCACAAAGTATATTATACAGTTGCAGTCGCTTATAGAGATTGGTCGCGTATAGTGATTATTTCCAGTCGGTCCCAATTCGATCACCATAAGCGACTTCTACTGTATATATTTATTTAAGGTAAAAAGGTTGATCGTTGACAGGAGAAAACGCTGCAAATCCCTGCACAACGGTTTATTATTTTGTATAGAATACCCTTCTGTTACAGATCACAGCTCTATGTATAGATAACCCGTCTATATAGTATGATATGTACTATTCTACACATATTATGTAGATCGCAGACCCTCCGTAGGTTAGTACCTAACCCCGTACTCGTTACTAGGTACCTACCTAAATCACGAGTTAAATGTTGCTAAAATAATTCTGCCGATGACAAACAGTACCTAACAAAAAGAAACACACATAATGAAGTTCTGAAAAGAAATTGTTGATGAGGAGTGAAAAAAGTTGCAAAAGTACCTACCAACAAACTCCAGCCCCTTCTACGTAGATGGTATAATGAACCGTTGTGTAATAATTTACCGTTGAGTAATGATTTACCGTAGTAATAATTTACCCATCAATAATACTTCAACGTTTGTTCAAGTTTCACTACCTACCAACAAACTCCAATAGAGCCATCATTTTTCAAATTAAATAATATCACAGAACAACCAACTCGGCTTCATACTCCGCCAATATAATCAGGTGATCCCTACCAATGATTGGCCGTATTCACAAATTCCTATTGTGGGCGCGTCTCTGGTTACGAGATTTGGTTTGAATTGTATACAATTTCATTCACACTGGAGTCGAAAATGCCTGTCGGTGCAAACTTCGGGGCCTTACTGTGAACGAACGGCTGGACGTACGATGCTCCGGATGGTCTTAAAAAACTCGCAAGTTCAAGAACTATTTAAAACCGTAAAAATATTTACGTAAAAAAATGGTATAGGCGTTTTGAAAATTTCAACCCCTATTTTGAACCCCTTAGAGATGACTCACAGTAACGTCGAGCTTCGAGGACCAACTAGACGCCGAACGGAACCTATAACCCGAATTTCATCAATTTTTTTTCATGGTAACTAAGAAAAGTGGCCCGTACGGCGTACGGCGTACGGCGTACGGCGTACGGCGTACGGCGGACAGACAGAAATATTTTTATTGCAGTTTTGGATTCTACATACCTTGAAACGTAAACCATCAAATTTTGAGGGGGGGTAAGAATTTTTTTTTTCATGCTCGATTCCAATGGTTCATTATTGAAAATAATAAACCAAAACTGATGGGTAGCTGTGCGAGTTGGCCTCCAGATATAGTTTTCATCCAAATGGAATAGATTTCCCATTTCCCATACATCCCAGTACATCATATCGTGTATTCGAGGAGTACGGGATGGAAAACGTGGCTTTTCACAGTCATCCCGAGCTCTCAACAGATGGAAGGGGAAAAAGAACCTCAATACAGCAGAAGTCGCTTAGTAGAAAGGCGGTTCAAGGAATAAATCGGATATAAGGATATAGGAACAGTAAGGTCCCGATCGGCTGTATCTAAACACACAGTGAATTGGCCTATTATAGTGATCAAAAGGTCGGTTATAGTGATCAGTTTCTGAGTTTTTGGGTTTTAATAGTCGGTAAAATAGGTAAAAATGGCTGATCTCTCCTGAAAATGGTATATATTAACCAAAAGTGGTACCTATTTAAGGGTGATCCGAAACAGAAGATAACTAACTACCTGTAGGTTTTAACCCATTACCGCCCAGTGGTCCCGTTTGGGATGAACAAAATAGGTCGGTTCATGAATTTCCTAGCTGCACCTCGTTCATCCGTGCATGTTTTATCCGGTCCAGACATGTTTTTTGAATCTGTCAGCTACTCTGGCAATCGGCCCCCCGCCCCTCAGTCTGATTTTGTCTTCCTTCGAGTGCATTCAAGATGGAGGAAGTTTTTGATTTGGAGGCCCTTCAACAATTATTCAAGTAAGTACCACGTACCTGTTAATTTGAATAGATCCATACTTGTTTCATATTCTTTAGTTATACTAGCATCGATTCATATGCCTTTCCAGTCTCATTACCAATTTTAGATACCCATAAATCAACAAAAAAGTTAGCGATCCCGTTCGGGACCACTGGGCACTAACACACCCTTGTTTTTGCAGGCCAGGTATTTCCCTCCAGGATGCTGTGGATATTCTCCAAGACGGAATTACTGATCACATGCAACCTCATTCAGTCTATGTGGAACCTCCCCCACCTCAAGCCCAAACAGATGAAGAATCTGGTGATGAGGACGACCTTGGAGATATTTGACACCTCTCCGGGAGACAGCTGCTTGCTCCAGCCGAGGTAGTTTTTGACAATTTCCGGACTCCCTACAGTTTCTATTTTGATAACCTCTTCAGTGGGATCAATCTGTTCCGGTACCTGAAAGTCAATGGTTACTCTGCAACCGGAACTTTTCGGGAAAACAGAGTTCCAAAACCGAAAACCAAGAACCGTGGCGTGAAGACGGGCAGAGTGAAAAAGAGGCCGAGAAAAAATAATAGAACCGTAGGTTTGCCCGAAAAAAAGGTTTTTGCAAAACTTGAGCGTGGAACAATCAGATCATGTTTGGAAAAGAATGATGGGATAATATTCATACGCTGGAAGGACAATGGAGTGGTAACCGTAGGTTCAACTGACTATGGAGTGAACCCTCTATCTACAGTGAAGCAGTATTCCCAACAAAAGAAGAAAAATGTTTCGTGCAACCGTCCCTTCGCAATTGCAATGTACAATAAAGGCATGGGGGGGGGGGGGGGGGTACTGATTTGATGGAGGCCAACATCAACTTTTACAGAATCGGACTGAGGAGTAAAAAGTCTATTGGCCAATTTTTACATGGATTATTGATGCTATAATCCAAAATGCGTGGGTTCACAGCTTGAGTTCCGCCGCCAGCTTGCCATCGAATACCTGACAACGTACGCCACACCAAGAATTCGTCCTGGACCTGTTGGACCAACAAGAACCCGAGTATCTGTGCAAACCAGATTTGATAATGTCGGTCATTATGTTCGGAAGACGCCAGATGACAGGAGACTGAGATGCGCTTGGGCGCCGTGTACTTCTCGTACCCGCACTATGTGTGCAAAATGCGGTATCGGAATATGTGTGGAATGCTTCATAGAATATCTAAAACAGTAATAAACATTTGCAGTTCTTATACCAACTGGGTTTTAAATTTTATTGACTTGAATTTGAGCTGAATTTTTGTGTGTTATATTATAGTTTTTCAAAGCCTATGAGACTCAATTCAAGAGAACTTTCTTTTTCATAGTTACTGTTAGTGTGCAAAATTGGTATTTTGGTGTCATTGAATTCTGCAATAACGTTTTAAGTCGCCATATATAACAATTTTGGCTATTCAATAAATATTTTGAAGTTATCATAGTGTTTGATATTATTACCCTTCGTGGAAAACACGGGTGCGTAAGCGCCCAGTGGTCCCATATGGGACCAAAAAAGAACATGATTTTCGCAGAATGGAAATGCTGTAGGAATTTCTTTTGTATTTTTCCCATCTTCTAGGAACTGCCTAGAACTATCATACGAAATTTCAAACGAAAATTCGAACAAAAATATTTATGGGCGTTAATGGTTAGTAGAAAGGCGGTTCAATGAATAAATCGGATATAAGGATATAGGAACAGTAAGGTCCCGATCGGCTGTATCTAAACACACAGTGAATTGGCCTATTATAGTGATCAAAAGGTCGGTTATAGTGATCAGTTTCTGAGTTTTTGGGTTTTAATAGTCGGTAAAATAGGTAAAAATGGCTGATCTCTCCTGAAAATGGTATATATTAACCAAAAGTGGTACCTATTTAAGGGTGATCCGAAACAGAAGATAACTAACTACCTGTAGGTTTTAATGAAGATTTCCTTTAAAAAAAAAATTAATCAAAATTAGGTCAATTCTGGGGTGTCACGTTCGCCAATATCGGTAAAAATGGCTAAAATCACACCACAAAGTATATTACCTATACAGTTGCAGTCGCTTATAGAGATTGGTCGCGTATAGTGATTTATTTAAGGCAAAAAGGTTGATCGTTGACAGCAGAAAAACTTATGGGTAGCTGTGCGAGTTGGCCTCCAGACGGTCCTATATTATAATTTTCATCCAAATGGATATAGATTTCCCATTTCCCATACATCCCAGTACATCATATCGTGTATTCGAGGAGTACGGGATGGAAAACGTGGCTTTTCACAGTCATCCCGAGCTCTCAACAGATGGCAGGGAAAAAAAAACCCCGTCGCCCAGATAAATCGAATGATTACGGTTTTTGGACGGTTTTTGTCGGCACAGAGACAAATTGACAATCAGCCAACCTTCCCCCCCGCGATCGACCCCGACTACTTCGGACAGTTCGTTTCACGTGAAACACCATCGACCGGCCCTTCAATATTTGCAGTGTTTTCCCTAAAAGGGCTTTCCACGGTCTGTCCACCGTCCACAATCGCTTTCAGAACTGTTCACACCGAACCGGGCGATGACACAGAGGAAATGATATCGATATTAGAACCCCCCTCCCACCGCCGCCAATACATCGACCATCGACAGGAGCTTAACGCCTCGTCACTTTTCCACAACATTACACGGAACCGGCGAATATATTTTCCCCGTTTCACCTTATAACTTATCGATCGACCTGACGGTGAATTGAGGGGGGGGGGGGGGAGGTTTATTTTGCATCTGCATTTTCCCGGCTTATCGCGGGAAGCTCGTCGGATTGACATAACTCGGCACATGGGAGTTCTAAGGTTTTTCTTCGAGAAACAACGTGTGGCGACGTGTGTGGTGGGAAGGGTTTGACGTTTTGCTGAGATCTCCTGGAGATACAGCAGCAGCGAGAAGCGGCGTCATGCGTACCGCTTGGAAGACCACTTCAGTAAGATGTAATCTTATACTACGCAAAAACAGTCGAGCCTGTAGCGGGGTTTCCATGTCGGGTAAAATGTACCCATTTAAGGGGAAAACGTCAATTCAAGGGGGAAAAAAGGGGACGAGTTTTGAGAGAGGAAAAAATGGTAAATTGGAAGTCTGCCCTCAACCCATGCTTTTACCCGAATACTTCTCTACCTAACTACTTACAGTCCTCATTCTTAGTGTGCCCAAGTTTGTGTTATAGGGGCTACATACGCTCACCACTATAACAACACTACAACATAATACGCTATAATAATACAATAATAAACACCCGAACAATATTGTGAATAACTTTCCGGTATTGAGGAGCAGCATTAGTAGTACATATTAGACAGAAACGTAAGAACATGAATTTGAATACTTCTTGGCCTGTCCTGTCTTTGAATTTACATTTTAGCATGGAACATGCTTTAGCCTTGACCTAACTGGCAAAAAGTGTTACGTTTATCGGGAACGAAATCGGGTGACGAAATTTTCTAATGATTTCCGCTTACAACGGAGCCGTTGCTGGGGGAATGAAACTTCTTTAGTTTTCATCGGACAAAAATCGTTCTCCATTCGTTGGAAAGCTCTCGATTTATGACGCATATCTTTCATACTTGTTCTTCTATTTATGTCGTACTTTTATATTTATTTATGTTATAAATGGATATAGTAAACAATGCCGCTTGTTTTGTTGTCACTTGGTTGAGAAGTGAATCTTGGTTATAGTAA
Source organism: Leptopterna dolabrata (assembly GCA_954871275.1). Taxonomy (NCBI): domain Eukaryota; kingdom Metazoa; phylum Arthropoda; class Insecta; order Hemiptera; family Miridae; genus Leptopterna; species Leptopterna dolabrata. Next base: position 6,140,354 of record OX940984.1, on the reverse strand, counting down.
TTGTAGACGCGCACCATAACAGAAAATTAACTAGGAACGGTATCGAGTCACGAAATTTTGCTTAGTCGATGATACGGAAGGAAGCATGTTCCATGTTTTTTAATTTTAGCCGGTAGGGCTTAAGTAGAACTAACCGGGGGTGCAGGGGGCTGGCCCCCTGCCGAGGCGCGAAGCGCCGAGTTTTGGTTTATTATTTTCAATAATGAACCTTCGAAATCGAGCATGAAAATTTTTTTTAACCCCCTCAAAATTAGATGGTTTCCTTTTTATGGTATGTAGAATCCAAAAATGCAATAAAAAAATTTCTGTCCGTCCGCCGTACGCCGTACTTAGCACTTTTCTTAGTACCCATGAGCCCAAATTGACGAAATTCGGTTTGCAGGTCCCGTGTGGGCTCTAGTTGGTCCTCGAAGCTCGGCGTTACTGTCAGTCATCTCTAAGGGGTTCAAAATAGGGGTTGACATTTTCAGAACGCCTATACCTTTTCTTTTACGCGAATTTTTACGGTTTTAAATAGTTCTTGAACGTACGAGTTTTTAGAGACCACCCGGAGCATTGTACGTCCCGCCGTTCCTTCCCAGTAAGGCCCCCAAGTTTGCACCAACTGGCTTGGTCAACAGGAGGGTGAATACAATTGTATACATTCAGCCCAAATATCATCACTAGGGAGCATCTGATTATAATGGCTGTGTGAAGCCGAGTTGGTTATTCGGCGATATTATTCCATTTGAAAAATGAAGGCTGTTTTGGATTTTGTTGATAGGTACTTTTGCAACTTGAACAAACGGTTTAGTATTATTGATAGGTAAATTATTAGACAGTGGTAAATTATTACACAACGGTTCATTATACCATCTAAGTAGAAGGGGCTGGATTTTGTTGATAGTACTTTTGCAACTTGAACAATCGTTGAAGTATTATTGATGGACAAATTATTACACAACGGTAAATTATTACGCAACGGTAAATTATTACACAACGGTTCATTATAGTATCTACGTGAAAGGGGCATCTATGCAGGTAAATTGTTACACAACGGTTTATTATTTGTCTTATGCTTCATGAATAATTACAAATAATTAGGTAATGATTGAATTATTGAATCCGGCGAATTTGTAGGAAACTTTAATCCGGACCACCTCATCGCATTCCGGGACACCCTGTATAAGCACAGCACACAACTGTATCCGGCGACATATCGACGCGAAAGGCATTAGGCATAAAATTAGATTCCTATAGACCGTGGCACCCTTAGAGAGAAATATCACCAATGATGCCGTCCCATGAGTGCGGGACAGGGTGAGGAAGCTGACGTGAGATTATTTTCCTCCAGCATCGCATCTGCGGAAGACAACCTTCCGCCAACTCAAACTATCGAATAAGCAAAGAAGATAGGAATCGATATAAAGGATAACGCAAAAAAATACGGGAAAACGGGAGGTCTGGGTGGGAAGAGAATATTCGGAATAAAGCTATTAGAATTCTGAATAAGGAATTCCAGATTATTCTTGACAGTTGATTCGGAATCGAGGTATCTTATTTTAGTTTCGCGCTTTCCTCTTCAGACTCGACTTGAGTTTTTCCCTCGTGAGATTCCTTTTTTCGATAGACTTGAGCCAATTGAAGGTTCTTACTCCGTCGTTCTCATGAATTCTCAGCTCTCGAGACATTTCATCATAAATGAGTCGGTCGGTACCTACTCGGTAAAGTTATTTTGAAGGACGATTTCAGGAAAGTGGCGAAGGGGGAGGATTTGAATGTGGGGAGTTTATTCTTGGGCAGTCCGACATGAAACTCACGTTCACCGCCACAGGACCGTCATCTGAAGCAGTCTCAATGTTTTGCTTACTTCGGAAACTGCGATTGACTCCCAAACGCCAATAACTAGTTATTGGACGAAACCGACTGCTCCCTCCGCCGAGCTCCTCGCCACATCTCTTCTTATGGGTGCTTACGTGGGTCCGCTTTAAGGTTTCAAAAGGAAGGGCCTTGCAAATCATTTTGAGTGAGTTTGCAGAAAACACTCAGCTGCGATCCACACAGAAAGGTTGGCAATTTGCAAACGGGCAATAACCAGTTGATAACAGAACGGACCCAACCCGCCTAGGACCATGAAACCCCCCAATCCACCTAGGAATTGGTGGTTAGACTCAATGGTTGTCAGACGTCCAATAGTGAAACTTTCGCCTAATAGGTAATTATTATAAAAAATTCGAAACAGAAAGCAGAGAATTGGAAAATTGGAATCAGAACAGGATGAAGCTCTTCCCGATTACTGGACTAGGTATTGTTGATTGAGTTACATTGGACTAGGGCATCATTCTTCAGCAACGTTACAGATTGTAGAAACTTGATAATAAATTGATAGGATATGACAGCTCTTCTAAGGTTTTGGCAGTTTCCGTTTTGACCCGTTGGAATAGTTGACTTCGTCTGGGAACGGTAAAATACCGTAGAAATAAAATAAAATTAGACCAGCAACTAAGTAAACGCGTGAACTTCGTGGTGATTGGATGTGTCCATATTTTTGACCATTGCTTGCGACACATAATAAAATTAAATAATTACCTAGAAACGCTGCAAATCCCTGCACAACGGTTTATTATTTTGTACAGAATACCCTTCTGTTACAGATCACAGCTCTCCGTATATAGATAACCCTTCTATATAAAATTGTTGATGCGGAGTGAAAACAGTTGCAAACGTACCTACCAACAAACTCCAGCCCCTTCTACGTAGATGGTATAGTGAACCGTTGTGTAATAATTTACCCTTAAGTACCTAATAATTTACCGTTGTGTAATAATTTACCCATCAATAATACTTCAACGTTTGTTCAAGTTTCACTACCTACTAAAAAACTCCAAAAGAGCCATCATTTTCCAAATGAAATAATATCACGGAACAACCAACTCGATTTCATACTCTGTGAATATAATCAGGTGATCCCTAGCAATGATTTTATCTCGGGCCAATTCCCAATTGTTAGCTCGTCCCTGGTGATGACATTTGGGTTAAATGTATACAATTCGAATTCATTCACCCTTCTGTTGAAATAACTACTCGTTACTAGGTACCTACATAAATTACGAGTTGAATGTTGCTAAAATAATTCTGTCGATGACAAACAGTACCTAACTAAAATGGCAAAGAGAAACGTAAATAATGAAGTTCTGAAGGAAAATTATTGTTGATGTTGAGTGGTCAATACCTACCCTCGTGGTCAAGTACAATGAGCCGTTGTGTAATAACTTGCCCATCAATAATACTTCAACGGTTGTTTAAGTTGCAGAAGTTGGTGCCGTGATTCCCTCTCAGAAACCACTCCTGTAATATTACGAGATTTTACCAAATAAACGCGGAGAACGTTGAGCTGGTCAACAACAAGGGTTTTCCCTAACCGCCAACCGCCTCGAACGGTCGTAACGGCCGATTGTGGGCTGGGGACGGGTGGAGAAGTACCTATAGGACCCAGCTCTCTCGTCCTGCTTTCCTCGTACCTGCTGTGGTGAAAACCGTGGGGAGTTAGCAAAAAGACTCCATAGGTGCACATCCGTCCGCATCCAACCTCTCACCCTTCTCACCTCACCTCTGCTGCTCACATCTGGTGACTCCTTCTCTCCAACGGACAGTCCTGAAACTCCTTCACGACAAGCGGTGACACAAACTTTCCAACAGAGATGGGCATATTCATATTCGTAAATACGAATAGGAATATATTCACATGGCGTATTTTCTATGAATGTGTATACGAATATATTCGTATTTTCTCGTTTAAATACGAATATATTCATATTCACACAAATTTCGTGTGAATATGGTCGATAAATGAAGGCATTCACTCGAATTTCATGTGACTATGGTAGATATATGATGGAATTCAGTCGAATTTCAAGTCGATACGATAGCAATATGTTCATATTCACACGAATTTCGTGTAAATATGGTAGAAATATAATGGTATTCACTGGAATTTCATGCGAATTTTATAGGAATATGTTCATATTCATACGGATTTCGCGTAAATATGGTAGAAATATAATGGTATTCCCTCAAATTTCATGTGAATATGGTAGGAATATGATCATATTCCCTCGAATTTCATATAAATATTGTAGGAATATGTTCATATTTACACGAATTTCGTGTAAATATGGTAGAAATATAATCGTATTCCCTCGAATTTCATGCGAATATGGTAGGAACATGTTCATATTCACACAAATTTCGAGTAAATACAGTACAATAAATTCAGTAGAAATAGTGTGCTAATGTTTTGGAGGAAAACACAAAGAATGTGACCACCTGATCACAAAGCTTCCGCTGCTTTAGCAGACTCGGAAGGTTAATTAGTAGGTAGTAGCTATGGTGTTTTCAGTCCAAATACAAAATAATAACTATTCAACTCCCACGCACATAGGGATGAATTCAGCAAACTCTTAATATTCGGTTCAACTTTACTTCAGTAAATACGTGTATTTCTGCATTATATTGAATACACATCATGAAATTCGAGTGAATACCATCATATATCTACCATATTTACACGACATTCGTTTGTATATGAACATATTCCTACCATAGTCACATGAAATTCGAGGGAATACGATTATATTTCTACCATATTTACACGAAATTCGTGTAAATATCAAATATTCCTACAATATTTACATGAAATTCGAGGGAATACGAATATATTTCTACCATATTTACACGAAATTCGTGTAAATACGAACATAGTCCTACAATATTTACATGAAATTCGAGGGAATATGAGTATATTTCTACATATTTACACGAAATTCGTGTAAATACGAACATATTCCTACCATATTCACATGGAATTCGAGGGAATACCATTATATTTCTACCATATTTACACGAAATTCGTGTGAATATGAACATATTCCTACCATATCCACTTGAAATTCGACTAAATACCATCATATGTCTACCATATTCACATGAAATTCGCGTCAATACCATCATAAATATCTACCATATTCACACGAAATTCGAGTGAATATGAATATATTCGTTTTCACATGGATTTGTGTGAATACGAATATATTCATATTTACGCGTGTAAATTTGAATATGAATATGAATATGTATATGTGTGAATATGAATATATTCACACGGCGTATTTTCTATGAATACGAATACGAACATATTCGTATTCATAGAAAATACGCCGTGTGAAATTCATATTCGTATTTATGAATATGAATATGCCCATCTTTGCTTTCCAACTGTATGGCCAGAGCCAAAAACGGCTCACGAAACTAGGTATTTTAATAATCAAAAATATTTTTCCAAAAATGAGGTTCAAAGGAGTTGTTGTAAGGAAAATCGTCAAAAATAATGGTTAAACGTCTTCAAAACGTTGCTTAAGTGGTCATGCTGAACGACTGGAACTTCATTAATTTGCTTCATCTTTTTCCACCTGTGGGCTTTGCCAATATTATTCATACAAAGAGCTGCAAAAAAATACCGTTCACCAAATGTCACCTAAATTCATTCAATTTGACTAATAAATTTCAAGATATAAAACGCAGTGCATACAAGTAGCCTACCGCACGAGTGAAAAGGGATAACTTATAGGTGGTTTTGGACGACCGCCTGGTACCACTGTACCACTGGGCATTATATCAACCTAAACGCTGTGTACAAGGTCTCAGATTTATATATGCCCCTCTGAAAAGTTATCAGCACCAGACGTTCCAAGTGAACATAATATGAGAAATGAGTTAATGTTCAACCTGTTACAGCTTATCACGGTTTCGTCTATTTATAAAATCGGTTAGGCGAAGGGGTAGCAAAGGCGCGACAAAAACCGTTTTTGGATCTCTATAAATGGAAACCCTCCAGACAACCCGAAAGTTTTAAATGTACCGAAATTAGTGTTACATAACGTATTAGTCATGAAGATGTTGATGGATGCTTCTGAAAAGATTTCTCTTTCTTACTCCTGTAAGAGTCCTCTTTCGGAAGCTATTTCTCGTTTAGGTTATTATTCAGAAGGGTTGAACAACACCTTGTTGCCGTCTCCCAAATTATGTACCTACGGAAATATGAGAATCTAGCGGTTAATGAGCGTAAACTCAGGGGTTAATTTCCACCCAAATTTAGGATCTAATTAAACAAATCCGGTCCGAATCGCGAAAACCCATCCGTCAGTGTGGAAATTACTGACTAACCTAATTCAACAGGATTCAGGGTAATATTTTCGATAAGGACTGAATGTCTAAAATTTTTATAACGTTTGAAGTTGATTAAAATGTGAAAAAAAAACCTTTCGTATGACACTTTGTCCCACTAACATCAAAAATTTTAGTCCTGAGATTGTAATCAGTTAGAGTATTTATCCTGAATAAATCACCGTAGGTAAATTAGAGGACCAACTCAATATACAGCCAGAAGTGTGTAGAAAAATATTTTGTAACTAACTCATTTAGTCACATTTCTTCAAAAACGAGCTTAGCGTACGTCGTGAGCACTAGGTAGAGCTGGTTTGGATAGGCCGCAGGAGAGAGGAGGATGTGCCCCGTTGGAGTTTTTTTAGAGAATAGCTAGCGTCCCAGGTTTTCACCACAATGAGTGCTAGAGGATAGCTAGCGCCCCAGGTTTTCACCACAATGAGTGCTAGAGGATAGCCAGCACCCCAGGTTTTCACCACAATGAGTGCTAGAGGATAGCTAGCGCCCCAGGTTTTCACCACAATGAGTGCTAGAGGATAGCTAGCGCCCCAGGTTTTCACCACAATGAGTGCTAGAGGATAGCTAGTGCCCCAGGTTTTCGCCACAATGAGTGCTAGAGAATAGCTAGCGCCCCAGGTTTTCACCACAATGAGTGCTAGAGGATAGCTAGCACCCCAGGTTTTCACCACAATGAGTGCTAGAGGATAGCTAGCGCCCCAGGTTTTCACCACAATGAGTGCTAGAGGATAGCTAGCGCCCCAGGTTTTCACCACAATGAGTGCTAGAGGATAGCTAGTGCCCCAGGTTTTCACCACGATGAGTGCAGAGGATAGCTAGCGCCCCAGGTTTTCACCACAATGAGTGCTAGAGGATAGCTAGCGCCCCAGGTTTTCACCACAATGAGTGCTAGAGGATAGCTAGCGCCCCAGGTTTTCACCACAATGAGTACTAGAGGATAGCTAGTGCCCCATGTTTTCGCCACAAAGATATGCGAGGGAAAGGTAGGCGAGAGAAGAGGCGCGAGGTGAGTGAGAGAGAAATCACAGGTAGGAGTGAGGTCGGTAGAATGAAGAGCTCGGCGAGCCGGGCGCCTTATGAAGGTGCCTCGTCCCCCCCTCTACCAATGACCTTTAGCAGCTGTTGGGAATCATTAGTTTTAATGGAAAGAAGATCTGGAGCCTTCTGGGCTTCTACCGAGGCTTCGCACAGCTCGTCTTTCTCCTTATTTATTGGTTTGAATCTTACATATTTACATTTGAGTGGTATCGAGGCGTAAAATTTCGTCTATCATCCCATTCAACAACACTCCAACTGCTTCATACTCATGGACAAACAATAATTTTGAAAACCCCGAGAAACATCCCAAAAATAATTATATTAACCCAAACTGGGGAATTAACTAACACATTCTGCTGTGGACAAAAGCATCGTTTGAACAGGCTGCCCATTTAAAAAAAAAAAAAAAAAAAACCAGATACGCCTGTTTAGCCCTGAATTAGGATTGATAAACGCTCTTTTGTACGTTAACTAGGATCATAGCTTCACGAATAACAACAAATACATTAGGTACTGAATCCCGCGCATTTTTGTGATTCCCGGGCCGGTTCCATTACTCGATTTAGGGCTTTCCTGGGGGGAACTCGAGGGTAGGTACTGACCACAGGAAACAGTGACCTACGGAGAAGTGGCATATATACAGGTAACTAATAAACCGTTGTGTAATAATTTGCAGCGTTTTTCCCCCCGAAAAAATATTCAGAATTCTTGGAAAAATTTTAGTTTGAAGCCCGTTTTCGAAAATAGCGGTATTTTTTAAATGGGGGTGTTTAAAAGAAAAATGCGGCAAGAAATTAATGACGTATCATGTCAATTGTCATCTGATTGGCCGAAGGAGGCAGAGCGAAGCTTCAGAAGCGAAGGTTCTCAATGCTGCAAACCTTCCTGGAAACCTCCAAGAGCCTCTCCTGCGACCATTCGTGCGACCCAATAAAGCGTTCTAAATGTGGGTCAAGAGGAACCGGGGAAACATTGTACCAGACACGTTTCGATACAATGTCAAGCCTCTGGGATCCAATGAAGAACTGTTTGTGACAGAGTGTGACAGAGGTGGTGGACCTCGAGAGTCCCCCTCCTAGACCAGTGAGATTATCACCGGTTAGGAAGGTAAATCGATTAGGCTTCCGCTAACCTATCCCGCCTCCATCGGTCCAAAAAACGACTCGAGAACAGCCGCACTGTTACACTCTTCCACACATGACATAATTCTGGGTAGCAGAAGTATGAAAGGGAAAATGGGGAATGAAAAGTAGTATGAAGTTCTGGTTCAGGAAACGACATATGAACAACTTCAAGGTGTCTAACCTCCATGGTAATGGTACTACCTCAATAATATTTACTAGTGGAGAACAAAGCTCCTGCATAAGAGTATTGGCGGGTAATGTTGTCAGAGGTTGTTGTCCAGTGAATTGTGCTCATCTGGGCAACCTCTGGGTGACCAACCTCCATCGTTAGGATGGAACAACTATTGAGACTTGCAAATTGGGACACGCCATCAATCGCCTTCTAATGAGCTCAGTACATTTTAATTATGCTGACACTCTAAAGGGTGGAAAGGGGTTGGGGAAGGCAATAGACGTATGTATTATCAAAGGGACAGGTTGTATGGTAAAGGAATCCTTCTGGGAAACCTTTGGGCTTATCCTTCTGGTGGGAACATTTATCAAAGTACTCCCATAAATTTCTGTGATATTAGTTTATAGCAATCTCTATATATAAAAATGAATGTCTGTCTGTATGTATGTTCCCTATAGACTCCTAAACTACTCGACCGATCGGGATGAAACTTTGGGAATATGTTTTGGGAACACCGGGGATGGTTTCTGACTAGGTTGCATTCTCGGTGGAGACTTCCCTCAACGGTTTTCAGGCTATTCCTAGCAACCCCGATCTTGAAAAGTTGTTGTCGAGAATGTCGTTGTCAAGAAAAATGGGAAAAGCAGTTTCGTCGAGTTTTTCATATCGGGTCGTGAGTGGTGTCCTCGGCTAGGGCAAATTCCCCTCTTTCCGAAAAGTGGCGAACGATTTTTCTAGGACCACAACTTGCCGAGTTATTTACATATTTACAATGTTCGCAGCAACTCGCCGAGTTATTTAAAGTTTCATCCCGGTGGGTTTCAGACATTTCAAAAATACTTGACTATTGGCTCTATATAGGTACATGTTCGTAGATGGGCAGAATCGGGTCACTCTAAGGGGGAGTTTTGGGGAGTTTTAGGGGGGAAAATTACCCATAAATTCCCAAAATGAAACAGTCTGACAAGCGACACCTCATTTTAAAGGTTTTTGTACGCTGAACACGATGGTGAAATCAGAATTGCGATATCTCATTCCGTTCTCAAACTGGAGCACTTTGAAGAAAGAGGTTTGGAGGGGGAACTTTACGTCCAGTTATTTACGCATCCCGACCGGGGCAACGCCCGGGTAATCCGCTAGTCAGTATATAAAGCAACGGGAGGAATATTTATAATAGTACTTACCGGAATGCACTGAGATATTAGGTTAGGATTGGGTTTGTTTGTTTTCGCTTTGCAGGGTGATTGAGTGGATGCTGTTATATGGTGGAAACATAGCTTTGATGAAATTCAAACTGTACCTTAGACAAAAATGCCTGCTTAGGGCTTCCACGCCAGCCAACAGGAGGAGCGCTTAAGACGAATGACATGGATTGATCCCCTCTGCCCCTGATATCCCTGTAAAACCCGACACCTCTACGTGGGCCATCCTGGGCATGTGCAGTGCCGCATGACTAACGCCGGAGGGGGCAGCAATAGGGGTGACCTGCTGTGCAGAGTGTTGTTATGACCATTGAACCAATGAAAGCAGAATATAACCAGCAACGATTGTCACGGGCCTAAAAAAGGCCTGGATACAATCAAACACAAGAAGAGCACAGCAGGTAAGCCCACAAAAAGTTGATGGATTATGGTGAATTGCTCAGCGCATACTACCAAACCACGCTCTGCTACCATGTGGCAAAGTGAGGAGAGTGACGGTGGACCCTCGAGAGTCCCCCTCCTAGACCAGCGAGATTATCACCGGTTAAGAAGGGATATCGATTAGGCTTCCGCTCACCGATCCCGCCTCCACCGGACCAAAAAACGACTCGAGAACAGCCGCACTGTTACAGATTTCGGAACAAACGCAAGTTTCGGAACATCTTCACTAGCAGAAACTGGTAGGTATGCTGGTTTGGAATGAAACGTTTGCCATTTTAAATCTATTTCGGACGATGAAATCTTTATGGGAGGAGTCGCTCGGGAAAACTATGGCCCGGGTTACGTGAGACATTACGGCACTACGACCCCGAACTGTTTGGGGAAACTTGATGTTATTTTAACTTGCCTCCCTAGTCAAGCATCCGGGTCTAGCCCACTACCCCAAGCTATTCCAGAGATGGCTTCCCCTCTAATGGTAATGGTCTCAGGGCTTTGGAAAGGTTAGGGCCAAAACCCCGGTTAAAGGTTGAGTTAATTGGGAGGGTACTGGTTAGGGGGGAGGGGGGGCTATGATTCCAAAGCAAATGGCTGACCCCGACGACCACATATGTTTTTGCCGGCCGTTATCCGTGAATTTCTGAGCTAAAACCTCCCTTAATGGTGAGCCAGGGAAGGTGATTGATAAGAGAATTGCAGTTAAAGGGGTTTGTGAGGGGATTTTGAGGGTTCACTGGTTTCAGGGGGCTTAGAGCGGGGTCACGTGAAACAGAGCCGTACGGTGCCGTAGCTGATTTCCAGGTTCAGTTGTCTAGTACTAACCTACTCCATTCAGCATACGATAGTGAAATTTTACTGTGATCAGTAATGTACCTTAGATTTATACCAAATTCGACGAGATAACTCTTGAGGATAATTTATTGGTTTATTTTTCTGTGAATAATACACCTATGTATTCGATCAGCAAACACATTTTTGAACCTCCTCCAAATTTTTTCTTTTACGTTTCAAGGTGTGTAGATTCCAAAAATGCAACGTCCGTCCGCCGTCTGCCATTCACCGCATCATCCATATCTACCTTTATTTTTGGTCTGAAAAATTCGTTCTTTCGCACGCAGGCTGCATTTGGGCCATAGTTCTGTCCCCTTTGCAGTCCGATCGGAATACACCCACGGGTATGGGTGAAAAATAGGCTTTTTTTGATGTTATAGTAACATGAGCTTGTGAGGTGCTTTCTAAATTTTTTAGGACGAGGAGACCGAATATGAAATCGAGCTTGGAAAAATGGAGGTTCTAACGAAGTTTAAGCTCCAAAAATTCATGTTTCGTTTAAAAAACGTGGGATATGGCCTGAAATCACATACGTTTGTATAATAACACTAGAAGTAGTATCAACATGTGGATCAAGACAATTAAATGGCACTTTAATGATTAAAAAATTTGTAAAAAATATGAGCCTAATTCGAGTTTGTGGGGGGGATATTGGAGGAAACCATCAAAAATAGCTATTTCAGTTATTGCACATTATAGAAACAAAGAGTTTGAAGCGTTTTTTCCGGTTCAACCAACAATGAAACTTGACATAAATTACTCAGGAAAATACTGGTAAAAACGCTGCAAATCCCTGCACAACGGTTTATTATTTTGTACAGAATTCCCTTCTGTTACATATCACAGCTCTCTGTATAGATAACCCGTCTACATAATATGTACTATTCTATACATAATATGTAGATCGCAGACCCTCCGTAGGTTAGCACCTAACCCCGTACTCATTACTAGGTACCTACCTAAATCACGAGTTAAATGTTGCTAAAATAATTCTGTCGATGACAAACAGTAACTAAAATGGTAAAAAGAAACGCAAATAATGAAGTTCTGAAGGAAAATTGTTGATGTGGAGTGAAAGAGATGCCCCTTCTGCGTACATCACTGTTTTTTGTAGTCAATACCTACCCTCGCGTTCAATTATAATGAACCGCTGTGTAATAACTTGCCCATCAATAATACTTCAACGGTTGTTCAAGTTGCAAAAGTACCGATCAACAAAATCCAGCCCCTTCTTGGTAGATGAACCGTTGTGTAATAATTTACCGTTCTGTAATAATTTACCGTTGTTCCATAATTTACCGTTGTGTAATAATTTACCATCGTGTAATAATTATTTACCCATCAATAATACTTCAACGTTTGTTCAAGTTTCGGAAGTACCTACCTACCAACAAACTCCAATAGTCCATCACTTATCAAATGAAATAATATCGCAGAACAACCAACTCGACTTCATACAGCCATCCTTGATTATAATCAGGTGCTCCCTAGTGATGACATCCAGTCCGGATTTATACCGTTTGATTCACGATCGTGTTGACGAAGCTTTTTGGTGCACACGAACGGCTGGACGTACAATGTTCCGGGTGGTCTCAAAAAATTGTTAAGCTCAAGACAAATTTAATAACGTAAAAAAAACCATACCATTCTATCGAAAGTTTTCGAGCTAAGGCGTTCTGAAAATTTCAACCCCTATTTTGAACCCCTTAGAGATGACTGACAGTAACGTCGAGCTTCGAGGACCAACTAGACCCCGAACGGAACCTATAACCCGAATTTCATCAATTTTGGTTTATTATTTTCAATAATGAACCATTGGAATCGAGCATGAAAAAAAAAATTCTTACCCCCCCTCAAAATTTGATGGTTTAACGTTTCAAGGCATGTAGAATCCAAAACTGCAATAAAACGCTGCAAATCCCTGCACAACGGTTTATTATTTTGTATAGAATACCCTTCTGTTACAGATCACAGCTCTATGTATAGATAACCCGTCTATATAATATGATATGTACTATTCTATTATATGCATATTATGTAGATCGCAGACACTCCGTAGGTTAGTACCTAACCCCGTACTCGTTACTAGGTACCTACCTAAATCACGAGTTAAATGTTGCTAAAATAATTCTGCCGATGACAAACAGTACCTAACAAAAAGAAACACACATAATGAAGTTCTGAAAAGAAATTGTTGATGAGGAGTGAAAAAAGTTGCAAAAGTACCTACCAACAAACTCCAGCCCCTTCTACGTAGATGGTATAATTTACCGTTGTGTAATAATTTACCGTTGAGTAATGATTTACCGTAGTAATAATTTACCCATCAATAATACTTCAACGTTTGTTCAAGTTTCACTACCTACCAACAAACTCCAATAGAGCCATCATTTTTCAAATTAAATAATATCACAGAACAACGCAACATTTAACACATTTAACTCGTGATTTAGGTAGGTACCTAGTAACGAGTACGGGGTTAGGTACTAACCTACGGAGGGTCTGCGATCTACATAATATGCATAGAATACTACATATCATATTATATAGACGGGTTATCTATACATAGAGCTGTGATCTGTAACGGAAGGGTATTCTATACAAAATAATAAACCGTTGTGCAGGGATTTGCAGCGTTTTTTTTCATGGTAGCTAAGAAAAGTGGTCAGTACGGCGGACGGCGGACAGACAGACATTTTTTGATTGCATTTTCGGATTCTACATACCTTGAAACGTAAACCATCAAAATTTGAGGGGGGGTTAGATTTTTTTTTCTTTCATGCTCGATTCCAATGGTTCATTATTGAAAATAATAAACCAAGGGCATGTGAACGAAGAGTCCAGCCCCAGTCAGACGACGTGAGTGAACCCCTTGTTACGAGTAACTAATACGCAATCCTAACACTAGGTGTATTATATTCCATGGATAACCCGCCTCGTTGGTATGGTAATTTTGGTTTATTTGTCATACTTCCGTTTTTTCCATACTTTACCAGCCACTTATTTCCATTTGCCTCACCGGGTTGAACAAAACGATAGCCATCTGCACTTGTCGGTGCGAACAATGGAGGGCTTCCTCCTCTTGCCGATTCACATCCAACAGCCGGGGGTTGACCCTATCAAGTTTTACGACGGGTTTATTTTTTGCCCCCCCCCCCCCCCCCCCCCCCCAAGAACATCATAAGAGACACCAAAGATGAAGAAAGCACCGAGAGAAACTCATAGAAACCAGGAAAAGAAAAATAACAGAGGAAAAAAAACAAAAATCACCGCAAGTTGAAAGTCACAGCGGATATGAAAGCGGCGGATCTGATAATCCGGAGCCGTAAAAAGCCCGTCGGGAGCATCAAACGGCAGAAGTTGCCGTTCATTAGAAACACGCAATAAAACCATAGCTGTGTTCGTATAATTTTTCGCGTAATTTTACGAGTGCGTCTTGTTTGGGGAGGCAGTCACTGTAATTCCTTCGTCCATGAGCCGTAGCAGGGTTCCGATGACATTGTTATCGGGAGATCAGAAGGGCTTCGGCCGCCTTTGTGCGCTCAAGTTATCTTGGAAAGGAACAAGGATACGGATTTTTCTTTCTTTCTTTCTTTTTTCTTCATTTTTTGTTTTTTTTTTTCATTTTTTTTTCTTTCCAACGAAACAATTTTTATTGGGACTGAATGACTTGTTTAGACTGAAGGGAAAGAAAGGACCTGTGTGCCGACAGTCTAATCAGGTTGCCACTTATGTTGTTTTTGCTTACATAGTTGTTTAGTATAGTTCGGTAGGAATCTTATTATAGGTTCATTCAGTTTATTATTTTCAATAATAAACCTTTGGAACTGACCACGAAAAAAAAATAAAAAAATAACCCCCCCCCCCCCCCCCCACCGCTAATTTTTATGGTCTATATCGAATAAAAACACGCTGCAAATCCCTACACAATGATTTTTGTATACAACACCCTTCTGTTACAGATCACAGCTCTCTGTATAGATAAGCGTTCAGTTATAGATCACAGCTCTCTGTTTAGATAACCTTTCTGTTACAGATCTCTCTGTTTAATAAATAAAGAATAGATGTTTTTCGTGTTTTAGTAACATGTGCTTTTGAGGTATCGTTTTCCATGTTTTTTGGGACGAGAAGACCGAATATTAAGTCGATTTTGACCAAAGAGTGGAAAATTGAGGTTCTAACGAAGTTTCAGCCTTAAATTCACGTTCACATTTGTTCTAAAATCGCCGTTCATCCGCACACAGTTTGGGTCTCCATTTTGGAACACATTTGGGCCCTAGCTGTGCTCCGAACCTCGGCAGACCGATCGGCACACACCCAGGGGTGTTATGGGAGAAAAATGGGTGTAAAAATAGGGGTTTTCGAGGTTTTAGTGAACATGAGCTTTTGAGGTATCGTTTTCCATGTTATTTAGGGCGACAAGACCGAATATGAAGTTGATTTTGACCTTAGAGTGAAGAACTGAGGTTGTAACGAAGGTTAAGCTCCCGAGATTAATTTTTTATTAGTCAAAACATGGGAAATCGTCTGAAATCACAATCAATTTGTATAATAACACCAGAAGTACCATCAACAGGTGAATCAATACAATTAAATGCAAATACTTACAAAATCAAATATAATCTGTTAAAAAAAAATAAAAAATAAAAAAATAAAAAAAAATAAAAAAATGCAGAGCCTAATTCGTGGTTTTGGGGGCCGAAATAGGTGGAAACCATCACAAATAGTTATTTTAAATGATTGCACATGAAAGAAACAGTAAATGACCAGCCAACATTTCTGTACGTATGTCCAATAGAATAATAAATCCATGTGACAAGGACTCTACAGAGTCTTAAATTTTCCTACTCTATTTGTTTGGATACGGACCACAGCGGTATTGCAGTAGGTAGGCACTGGTATCTTAGAATTAATTTCAGAATGTTTCAATCTGTTGTCTGCAAAAGGCGAGACGGAGTTGCATGGAGTTCACGAGCTGCCGCCCCTTCAGCAAACAGTCGCCGAAGAAGGGAGAAATGGAGGAACTGCGTTTCCAGGCGTGACAATATTCCTCGTCCAAGTACCGACCGTTTTTCCAAGCTGGTGGCTCGCGAAATCTCATCCTCCGCATCGGGGAAAAGTCAGCGCGGCGTGACGCGTTCGCATAATGTTATCTCGTCGGGATTCATCGTTCATTGAGCTGACGGACGGGCCGGGCAGACCGTTCCGGTGCCCAAGGGCCCGTGACAGGCACGTTACAAGGTCCCCCCCTCGACCATCTTGATAGTATAAATCAGGTGGCGAGAGGTTTTTAAGGAGGACTCCGAGCATCATCTGTGCATATCAAGTTGTTGTGGGTCATGAGCCGTGCTGAAGACCCAGGAAGGGGAAGATGCGGAGATACCGGGAAGACTTCTCACTCGGGTGAGTTGATAAACTAAAGATGGCAAAAGTCTTCATAAACAAAAACAAAAAACGCTGCAAATTCCTTGTCAAATGGGTTTATTATTCTATTGGACAAACCTACAGAAATGCTGGCTGGTCATTGTATAGCTATTTTTGATGGTTTTCACCAAAATTGACCCCCCAAAACAAGAATTAGGCTCCTATTTTGTTTAAAAATTAAATGTGATCATTGATAGTGCCCTTTAATTGTCTTCATTCACCTGTTGACACTACTTCTAGTGTAATTAAAAAAATTTATAGCGATTTTAGACAATTTCCCAGGTTTTTGACTCATAAAACATGAATTGTGGGAGCTGAACCTTCGTTACAACCCCAATTCTTCACTCTTCGGTGAAAATGAATTTCATATTTGGTATTCCCGCCCTAAAAAACATGGTAAACGATACCTCACAAGCTCACGTTCACTGAAACTTCGAAAAACCCTATTTTTATGCCCATTTTTCCCCTGTAACACCGGTGTATTCTGATCGGGCTGCCGAGCTTCGGAGCACAACTAGGACCCAGATGTTCCAAAATGGGGACCCAAACTGTGTACGATTCTAGACCAAAATTTAACGTAAATTGAAGCCTGAAACTTGGTTATAACCTCAATTTTCCACTCTTCGGTCAAATTCGACTTCATATTCGGTCTCCTCGTCCTAAAAAAACATAGATAACGATACATTGCAAGCTCATGTCACTAAACCACCAACAACCCCTATTTTTGCACCCATTTTTCACCCATAACACCCCTGGGTGTATTCCGATCGGGCTGCAAAGATCCGGGACACAGCTAAGACCGAAATGGAGCCTGTGTGCGAAAGAAAGAATTTTTAGACCGAAAATAAACCAGATATGGATGGGACGGCTAACAGACACTGCATTTTTGGAATCTGCGCACCTTGAAACGTAAAAAAAAAATTTTGTAGGGGGTTTTATACATTTTTTTTCTGAGCGAATACATAGGTAGGTGTGTTATTCACAGAATAATAAACCAACAAGAAAATAAGTAGTAGGTACCTACCACAAATATTATTAATCCACAAAAACGTTTGCCAAGTTGGGTGGGCAATATAGCTCCCTCACTTATTAATTGTAGCATGGACCATTTTGTAACATAGATTTTTACCAAATGATTCGAACGAATCAGTTGGTAAAAAAAAATTACGGGTTAAAATGATTGAATAGCAATAAATCGAGTAGTGATAAATTACCTAATATGCGTAATATGATTAGAGGATTTATTATTGGTGTTCTAAATCATTGTGGTAAACCACTGAACCAATTGAAAGCGAATATGTTGCATGCATTTAGAAATCGTTGTTTCATGGTACTCACGTTTGTGCATGCGCAGTGTTTATTACTGATCCAATCGCGACGAAATTCGTAGGATTCTTGGAGCCAGCCCCCCAACTACCATTCGAATTACAGCGAAATCGGTCCGTTAGGAAGTGAGAAATCGTTGTTTCATGAAATTCACGTTTGCGCATGTGCACCCGCTAGCATAGGTCCAACGGAGATGAAATTTGTACAGGACCGTCTATGGGCTCATCCGCACAATCCCTGAAAATGTCATCGAAATCGGAATATAATTTGCTACAGTTTTGCCCGTGACAAGGAACTGACCACAGATAGACAGACAGACATGGAACCAAAATTGTTCAGAAAGCTTTGCAGTGCAAATAGCAAGTGGAAATGTTGATTTTGAGGGATTTTTTTTCTTTCCAACTTCTTGCGCGAATATTAGGCTTTCCTACCCGGTAGTGTTAAAAATAAAATGAAATGAAATGAAATATATTTCGGAATATATAACATAATAATACTGTACCTACCAAAAATTAATGAAAATTAGTTTCCCGAATAGGCTATGCCTGTGGCAGGGAAAACGAGTCGTTGTCCTTGAGCTAGTAGGTAACAAGTACACCCCTTATGATATAATTACTATAATAATGTTGGTATTAATCAGCAAAAAAAAACAGTAAAATACTAGCGGATCCCTCACTACCTCTCACCAACACAACCACACACAAGCATTGCTTACCGTGGGGGGATATTATTTTTGTATTTTGATTGACCTATAACTCATCTAGGCACCATTATACAATGCATACTTCCCTGCGTTTTGTAAAATTGAGGAAAAATATTTACTAAAATAAAATACCCACAAAAAAATCCCTTCCGCTCTGTGAAGGAGAGGGAGGGTAGGGAATATGTGAGCGAACGCATCTTTGGAAGTTTAGCTTCAAAAATGCACAAATTTGGAATAAATTCAGAAAAATATAACAACAATAAAGCATGGTGGCAAATGGACACAACTAACAATAACAATATTAGAATTAATACCTGTCGCGATTCCCTCAAAGAAACCACTCCTGTAATATTACGAGAGATTTAATCAAATAAACGAGGAGAACGTTGAGCTGGTCAACACCAAGGGTTTTCCCCAACCGCCGACTGCCTCAACGGTCCTAACGGCCGGCTGTTGACAGGGGACGGGTGGAAAAGTCCTTATAAAACCAGTCCTTCTGGCACAGCTTTTCGCTGGACGATGACCCCCGAATTATGACTTCTCTCCTGCCTTCTCTCTCTCATTTCCTCGAACCTGCTGTGGTGAAACTGCGGGGTGTTAGCTTCCATCCGCCCGGTGTCTGCTGCGGTGAAAACCGCGGGACACCTTCCTCTTGCAATGGCAGAGGGGTTTAACTTCGCCACCCATACAGCGTTGTTTCCCCTCTCCATCCTCTAGAAAGGTCGGGAGGCAGTGCGTCAGCTGCCCCCGGAGACACTTGTTTGATTATAACGCAATGCCTCAAGGAGTTGACGATTCGTTTTTGCGAATCGACCCCCTCTTCAGCCGCGTGTCAAAAAGATCGGGAAGAGCGCGGTTCCAATATGGACGGGATTCCCATATACCATCACACTCTCCACTAGTACCGGCTGTGGTGAAAACCGCGGGGTACTAGCTCCAACATCCCAGGCGTCTGCTGTGGTGAAAACCACGGGATACCTCCCTCTCCACTAGTACCTGCTGTGATGAAAACCGCGGGTGGTTACCTTCCATCCGCCCAGTGTTTGCTGTGGTGAAAACCGTGGGGCGTTAGTGAAAAGACTCCGAAGGAGCACTTCCTTCCTCATCCGCCTTCATCCGACCTCATCCATCCTCATCCGCCTTCATCCGCCATGTTGTGAACATCCAGCACACACTCGCTCACGACAATACCAACAACAACGCTAGTGAGCTAAAGCCTGTTCAAATTCGAGTTCGAAACCATGGAAAACGTTAGTACCTACGTCACATAGAAAATCTGCTTGCTGCTCGACTCGAAATTCGTTTTCATACCCAGGATCAACTAATTCATAGAACTTGATACAATTCGACTATTGAATTCAATCAAACTGCAATCATACTGCGAGTAATAGCGTCGCAACTACACAAATCCGTCGTCAAATCACCTCGGCGCGGGGCGATCAAAGCGGTCAAAGCCCTGCCAATCACGCAAATGTATTTGTAATTACCGAGTCAATTTGTGAGAGGACGGAGGGAGGAGGGGATTTGCCGATGATGGATTGATGAGCCCGCAAATCACCGGGTCCAGGTGGGACCTCCCTTCTGTTCTATTCCATTCCGATTAATATCGTCCGCGTTATAAGTCCGAGACGGTGAAGGGGGGGATTGTAAATTACATTTTCCACCACCCCGTCACACACCATAGAATTTCCCTTACCCTTTATTCCCCTCCTATTTCGATTTATTATTTCCAACAATGAGCCTTTGGAATTGAGCGTGGAAAAATAAGTTAACCCCCCTCAATTTTGATGGTTTACGTTGCAAGGTATGCAGAATCCGAAAATGTAATAAAAAAAAAAGCTGCAAATTATTACACAACGGTTTATTATTTACCTGTATAGATGCCCCTTACGCGCAGATCAATGATTTCTGTGGGCAATAACTACCTCGTGCTTCCCCCAGGAAAGCCCAAATTCGAGTACTGGAGCCAGCCCGGGAAGTAGGTACAGTTTCATAAAAATACGCTGGATTCAGTAATTCAATCATTAATAAATATTATTTGTTGTTATTCTTCATGAATAATGCTTCATGTATAACATTATTTGTTCAAGTTAGGAAAGTACCTATCAACAAAATCCAAAAGATCCATCATTTTACAAATGGAATAATATCCCAGAACAACCAACTCGATTTCATACAGCCGTCCGTGATTATAATCAGGTGTTCCCTAGCAATAATGTTTACTATTATGAGTATAACGTGCGATTCTCGTATGATTCGCATTCATGTTGACGAAATATCATGAACAACGTGGATGTGTTCATCATTCATCGCATCTTTTTTAATCTCATAAAGGTAAGTCAATTGTTCATTAAAAATATACATATAATTATCGATTATATGAGTAAAAACGTCCAAGTACGAGTTAAGGTACTAAGAGGTGAAGGGTGGTTTACTCCTTTTTCCGTGCTTATTTCGCACTCTAGAAAACAAAACTACCCCCCCCCCCCCCCCCAACTAAATCGATGATTTCTCTATCGATCAAGCCTATCGCCGACTGTCCAAAAAGTGTCCAAACGGGTACTAACTTCGAAACCAACGGGTACTTCTTCGTTATTTCGAATAGGAACCTCCATTTTTATTGCAGTTTTGGTAAAATTTCATGAATAATAGAACCCTTTCCCGATTTTTTACGCCACTTCCAAAACTGGACAAAATTGGACACTTTTAGGCAATTTTCACCAACTTCAAGTTTGGCACATGACTTTTGAATGTTTTTTCACGCTGAATTCAACGGTAACAATTATTTTGAGTTTCGAGTGCATTTGAGGTCTAAAATTCCAGCGAGAAAATTTGTAGCGTTAAAATGATTAACATTGCTCCAAACGCAAATTTTGACCAAAATACTGGAATATAAAACCTTAATTTAGAAGACAGAAAGTGAAGTCGATTTCGATCAACGAGTGACGAATTGAGATTGTAACGAAGGTTCAGCTCCCAAAATTCATTTTCTGTGAGTCAAAACCCGGGAAATTTTCTGAAATCGCCAAAAATTTGTATAACACCGGAAGTATTATCATTAGGTGAATCAAGACACTTGAACGTCACTATCAGTGATCAAAGCTAATTTTTCAGAAATAGGAGCCTATTTCGAATTTTTGGGGGCCAAAATTGAATCCATCCATAGCTATTTCAATTATTGTATACGAAACGAACAATAAAAATAAATGAACAGCCAACATTTCTGTAGGTAGGTCCAACAGAATAATAAACAAACATGACAGGACTTAGCAGTTTTTGCAGGACTTTGCAGTTTTTCTGTTTGTTTTTGTACGCGTACCTCTTCAGTTAATGTTTACTTGTGTCTTTATTTTCTGCCAAATAATTATGTAGGTGCCTAACTCTCCTGAGAATTTTTTTCACATTATAAAATGGGCTTACCCGTATTTATAAATCTTATTATATTATAAATTCGAATCTCTGTGTGTCTGTCTGTCTGTCTTGGCACGGCCAAACGGCTCGAGGGATATCGACCAAATTTGGCACGAATATCCAGTAGGCTCCCAAGTTGTGCAACGTCGCATTTTTAATTCCCTGACCATAGCGGAACTATGGTCGACCATGGTCAACTTCGTTAATTGAAATGGTAACCCCTATTTTTTATCGCGTATTCGTAATCTACGTGAAATTCTATCTACGATCGACCCTTCGGACTACCCCCGCGGTCGACCTTAGCGCATCCTTGGGCCCCTCCATGGTCGAATCCCGAATTGCTCAACGGATATCGACCAAATTCGGCACCAATATCCGGTAGCCTCCCAAGTTGAACGTAGGCGCATTTTTAATTCCCTGACCATAGCGGAAATATGGTCGACCATGGTCAACTCCTGAATGGCTTGACGGATTTTGATAAAATTGGGCACAAATACCCGGTAGGCTATGGGATTTTTCCGTCGTTTGTTGGTTCCACGATACTGCGTACAGCGAATCTCGGATAGCGAGCGAAGCGAGCGGTCAGGCTAGTAAATAAAGAAATTAACAGACGTCGATAAAACAAGTAAACCTCAGACATTGCTGACATTCGGATGCCATGAGCTAAGCTCGTAGAAGGCTCTGGGATAACGAATGAGTTGTGTCATGAGTAGCGGTATACGCCATCTTGGCACGTTTCAACATGTTTTACGCGGACGACTCAGAAGGCGGAGACGGAACAAAAGGACTCAGAAACTCAAATTTATGGAGCGATGTGGAAGCTCAACAATGTCATCCGTCTCACGAGCGTAGAAACACAGACGTACCGGTAAAGCGAACTGTTGACCCGCTCATAATAACTGTCTGGGCGTTGAAAAGAAAAGAAGGAAACAAAACACACAAAAAAAAACCGTTCGTCATCTGTCAACAAGGGCCCCGGCGCGACGGTTTTCCATTGCCGCATTGTTCTCGAGGCGGAATGCCCCATGTAAATGAAGATATTGTTTCAAACTCCGCGCCACATCTTCCCGTTTCGTCCTTGGAAGGAGTTTTAGTTGCGATAACTTCACTGGGCGACGTTACACGTTTTTGGAGTTTCGAGCACGCCTGTCCTGCTACCCCTCAAAATTGTGCAATTATCACTCCCAAGCGATGGGTGAAGATTTAACCAAATAAACAAGGAGAAAGACGAGGTGAGCGTCGCCTTGGGGAAAGTAGGAGAAGGGTCCCCATCGCCCCTCTACGGTCATAACGGTCATAAGGGGCCTTTATAAACAGCCCTGCTAGCCCTGCTCCTCATTCGACCGACCAACCCTCAACTTGCGACTTCTATCTCAAACCTCTCTCCGACCGTAGTGTGAAGACCGAAGAGTGAAGAATTGCGGTTGTAACGAAGGGTCAGCTCCCAAAATTCATTTTATAAGAATCATAAACCTGGGAAATTGTCTGAAATCACCATAAATTTGTATAATAACACTAGAAGTTGTATCAACAGGTGGATCAAGACGATTAAATGGCACTATCAGTGAACAAAAATAATTTGTAACAAAAAGCCTAATTTGGGTAGGGCCGAAATTGGTGGAAACTATTAAAAAAAGCTATTTAAATTATTGCACATGAAAGAAATAATAAATGAACAGCCAACATTTCTGTAGGTATGTCCACTAGGATAATAAACCCATGTGACAAGGACTTTGCAGCGTTTTTGGAATCTACGCACCTTGAAACGTAAAAGAACATTCTGAGGGGGTGGTATATTATTCATGGGTGGGTATTATTAACAGAATAATAAACCAAAACCTGAATACTCCGCTTGTAGATGGCTTTAATGAAGAATAATTCGAGAAACTGTTATGGGTCCTCAGTGTACAGGTACTCAGGCATGCAAAATGTTAGAGTCATTGAGATTGGAGGACTTTTAATTTTAGGGGGTTTTGTCCATCGGGCACAACTGTGCGACGGCCCCCCGGGGGGACCTCAGGGGGCACAAGGTGCGTTAATAAGATGCACAACAAGCGACGAGGATGACTGAAGTAGATGCACTATCGATCCTGGACAGGCGGGTTGGCGGTATAACTACGTACTTTGGGTGGGGGTGCGCCCTCTAGACGGCTTGACACACATCCTTCCACAGCTGTCCTCTCCAACTCACCTGCCATCTTACAAGTTTTTTACAACTGTTCTGTGGTCGGATAGCAAAAATATAAAACGGCTGGAAAGTCCTTGTCACATGGGTTTATTATTCTATTGGACATACCTACCTAAAGAAATGTGGGCTTTCATTTATACTTTCTCAAAAACACGAATTAGGCTCCTACTTTTTTTTAAATTTTTACAAATTTTTTACAAATTGATCTTTGAACCATTTAATTGTCTTGGTTCACCTGCTGAAACTTTGAAACTACTTCTAGTGTCATTATACAAGTTTATGGTGATTTCAGACGATTTCCCTGGTTTTTGACTCATAGCAAATGAATTTCGGATGCTGAAACTTCGTTACAACCTCAATTCTCCTCTCTTTGGTCAAAATCGACTTCATATTCGGACTTCTAGCTCTAAAAAACAATGAAAACGATACCTCACAAGCTCATGTTCACTAAAACCTCAAAAAAAACTCGAAAAACCATATACACACATCCCTTTTCACACCCATAACACCCCTGGGTGTATTCCGATCGGGCTGATGAACATCGGATCATAACTAGGACCCAAAATGTGTTGTCAAATGGGGACCCAAACTGTGTGCGGAATAACGACGACGTTAGACCAAAATTTAACGTAAATTCAAGGCTGAAACTTCGTTACAACCTCAATTATCGACTTTTTAGTCAAAATCGACTTTGTATTCGGTCTTCGCGCCCTAAAAAACATGGAAAACGATACCTCACAAGTTCATGTTCACTAAAACCTCGAAAAACCCTATTTTTACACCCATGATACCCGTGAGTCTATTCCGATCGGGCTGCAAATTTCGGGACGCCACTAGGACTCAAATGGAGCCTGTGTGCGAAACAAAGAATTTTCTAGACCGAAAATGAAGCATATGTGGATGGTACGGACATTGCATTTTTGGAATCTATGCTCCTTGAAACGTAAAAGAAAATTTTCGATGGGGTGTTGTTAAATTTTTTTGCTGAGCGAATTCGTAGGTAAATTTTTCACAGAATAATAAACAAAAAGTGGGTCAATTTGAGTTTTTGTCGGGTAAAAAAATCGGCAAAATGGTTAAAAATCACGTAAAATTGATATGAATTCACCAAACGAAGTACCTACCTTGCCCATGGAATGGTAACCGAGGTAGAAAAGGATATTTTTTCACGTCTTGCATAATTTTTCAAAAAAATGAGCACTCGTCAAGATTAGGTAAAAAGTTCCCAACATTGAAAATTCGCCTATATATCCATGCCGCATGACTGGACCTTCTATGATTATGAATGGGGCGAAGCACAATCACGTGCCATCTTGCGTTTCATATTTGTCGATTGCGATTGTGTCAATTACGTGGGAAAATGGACAATCGGACGTATGCACGGGTGTACTCATCTGATTCCATGGCAGGTTCAACGGACAATATTGGTTGATGCCGCTGACCTGACAAATTAAGCTGTAATATTTTGCCAGCAGCTAAACCTCGTATGGGAGGCCCCCAACATTTTGGAGTCTCGTCGGTCGACAACTCAGATTTTACAAAAAGACCTACGATATTACTTGACTACACAGGAGCATTACATTCTGCTACTCATTTGTAAGTGCGGTACATACTGAGTCACAAACTATAATATAACGTATTGGGCTGGAATTTGCACTGCATATTCGTAAATTATTAGAGACGTTGCAACCATTTTCCGAAAAACGCAATCTAAAACGTAACTCTGTTCTAGGGTGACAAACTCGGATATGTCACAAACTCCACGAGAAAGTTACGTGTTCTCGTAACTCCGGACGTATGTTGAAGTGACGTTAAAGTAATATAATTTGTCTATCAAGTTAACCTCTTTTGGTTTATTATTTTCAATAATGAACCATTGGAATCGAGCAAGAAAAAAAAAAATTCTTACCCCCCTCAAAATTTGATGGTTTACGTTTTAAGGTATGTAAAATCCAAAACTGCAATAAAAATATTTCTGTCTGTCCGCCGTACGGGCCACTTTTCTTAGTTACCATGAAAAAAAAAATCGATGAAATTCGGGTTATAGGTCCCGTTCGGGGTCTAGTTGGTCCTCGAAGCTCGACGTTACTGTCAGTCATCTCTAAGGGGTTCAAAATAGGGGTTGAAATTTTCAGAACGCCGTATCTCGAAAACTTTCGATTGAAGGGTATGGTTTTTTTTACGATATTAAACCTGAATTAAATCTGTCTTGAGCTAAACAATTTTTTGAGACCACTGGGAGCACTGTACGTCCAGCCGTTCGTTTGTACCGAAAAGCTCCGTCAACATGATCGTGAATCAAACGGTATAAATCCGGCCTGGATATCATAACTACGGAGCATCATCTGATTATAATCAAGGACGGCTGTATGAAGTCGAGTTGTTTGTTCTGCGATATTATTTCTTTCGACAAGTGATGGACTATTGGATTTTGTTGGTAGGTACTTGTGAAACTTGAACAAACTTTGAAGTATTATTGATAGGTAAATTATTACACAACGGTAAATTATTACACAACGGCAAATTATTACACAACGGTAAATTATGAAACACCAGTAAATTATTACAGAACGGCAAATTATTACACAAGGGTAAATTATTACACAACGGCTCATCTACCCAGAAAGGGCTGGATTTTGTTGATAGGTACTTTTGCAACTTGAACAACCGTTGAAGTATTATTGATGGGTAAATTATTACACAATGGCAAATTATTACACAACGGCAAATTATTAAACAACGGTAAATTATTACACCACGGTAAATTATTACACAACGGCTCATCTACCAAGAAGGGGCTGGATTTAGTTGATAGGTACTTTTGCAACTTGAACAACCGTTGAAGTATTATTGATGGGCAATTTATTACACAACGGTTCATTATTCTATCTCCGTAGAAGGGGAACCTATACAGGTAAATTATTACACAACGGTTTAGGTAGGTACCTAGTAACGAGTATGGGGTTAGGTACTAACCTATGGAGGGTCCGCGATCCACATAATATGTGTAGAATAGTACATATGTTATATAGAAGGGTTATTTATACGGAGACCTGTGATCTGTAACAGGAGGGTATTGTGTACAAAATAATAAACCGTTGTGCAGGGATTTGCAGCGTTTTTTCCATACTGGCTCGTAACACAATTATTCAGTAATAGTAATTATTCCATTTTGACGGTTTTCTATCAGTTTTGAAATATTTCTAGAAGAGCACTCGTGCCCTTTTACTGTACAATCGTACGCATGGCATGGTGAGACCTTGGGTCCTTTTTATAATTTTAAATACCCACAATACTGGCTAAATATAAGGGAACCCACTTACCGTGCTCATGGCTTTCGGATGGATGTGCTCAAGATGAATTAATAGGTACGCGAACCACATGAAGTTCAAGCTTCCAGATATACGGCGGAAAACCTTTGAGGCTCCTCCTGTCTTTATACAAAATTTGGGGTGACGGATAGCGTTGCCATGGAGATCGAATTTGGTTATCCGCGAAGAAGTTTACTTATCGAGTTACGCTGTACGTAGCATTGAGATGCGTGACACGCATCTTTCCAACAGTTACGTCGTGCTGGACAATGCAAGTCTTGAAAACGCTAAAACTTACGTCTCGAACGTAACACTTGCGTTTACGTTCTCTCTCCCGATCCTCAAATTTTGGTCACGACAACTTCTATTCTGTTGCTTTAGTCTCACGCAACAACCTGCATTCAGGCTGTTCGTAATAGTGTTTATGCATTTATTTGTTAGATTTTATACGAACAGATATTAGAGAGTTGTCGCAACCAAAAATTGAGGATCGGGAGAGAGAACGTAAACGCAAGTGTTACGTTCGAGACGTAAGTTTTAGCGTTTTCAAGACTTGCGTTGTCCAGCACAACGTAACTGTTGGAAAGATGCGTGTCGCGCACCTCAATGCTACGTACTACGTAACTCGATAAGTAAACTTCTTCGGGGATAACCAAATTCGATCTCCATGGCAACGCTATCGCTCACCCCCAATTTTGTAGAAAGGCAGGAGGAGCCGGCCTCGGAAAGGTTTTCCGCCATTTGCGTTCTCTTTAGGTATATTTGGAAGCTTGAACTTCAGGTGGTTCGCGTACCTATTAATTCATCATGAGCACATCCATCCGAAAGCCATGAGCACCGTAAGTGAGTTCCCTATATTTCGCAAGTATTGTGGGTATTTAAAATGATAACTCGGCGCTCCGCGCCTCGCCAGGGGGCAAGCCCCCTGGACCCCCGGTTACCTCTATTTACGTACTTCGGACGAAATTATAGAAACACAGAATGTGTTTTAGCTCACGCGTTTCACATAAACCTTTTTCGACTGATATATTGACTGCTCATAGGTTACACCAGGTTACACGATCCTTAGTTCCGTATCATCGGTACTTATATTAAGCTTGCAATCGTGTTCACAATATAAATTATTGAGAATGATCACCTGTGTGTAAACAATTATTATTTAAACAATGACGCTCATACCGCAGCTTGTCGGCCACGCACTCCGCATTGGTTAACGTAATATGGTTAGGTAAATCGAGAGCTATCCAACGAGTGGTGAACGATTTTTGTACGATCATAACTGGCGAAGTTAAAGTTCCGTAGCAACGAATCGGTTGTACGTGAAAATCATAGTTAAAATTTCGTGACACTTCCGCGTGACATTTTTTGGCTAGTTAGTCCATGGCTAAAACACATTCTATGTTAAAAAGGACCCAAGGTCTCATCGTGCCATGCGCACGGCTGTACAGTAAAAGGGCATGATTAACTCTTCTAGAAATTGTTCAAAACTCATAGAAAACCGTCAAAATGGAATAATTATTACTGAATAATTATGTTACAAGCTAGTATTAAAAAAAGAGGTTAACTTGACAGACAAATTATATCTGTAGTGATATGTGATGGATGCCTGGGATAGACGAGGTTTTGATGGAGCGTGAGGTATCGAATGACGTGCTCGGAAGGTTTCCACCACGCCGGTTATACCATAAAGGCCTCACCAGGCAGGTTACACCACTCTACGAGATCTTTTCTGGAGAGTGAAGGAGGTGCTCGGAAGGTGCCACCCACACCGGTTATACCATAAAGGCCTCACCAGGCAGGTTACACCACTCTACGAGATCTTTTCTGGAGAGTGAAGGAGGTGCTCGGAAGGTTCCACCACGCCGGTTATACCATAAAGGCCTCACCAGGCAGGTTACACCACTCTACGAGATCTTTTCTGGAGAGTGAAGGAGGTGCTCGGAAGGTTCCACCACGCCGGTTATACCATAAAGGCCTCACCAGGCAGGTTACACCACTCTACGAGATCTTTTCTGGAGAGTGAAGGAGGTGCTCGGAAGGTTCCACCACGCCGGTTATACCATAAAGGCCTCACCAGGCAGGTTACACCACTCTACGAGATCTTTTCTGGAGAGTGAAGGAGGTGCTCGGAAGGTTCCACCACGCCGGTTATACCATAAAGGCATCACCAGGCAGGTTCCACCAGTCTACGAGATCTTTTCTGGAGAGTGAAGGAGGTGCTCGGAAGGTTCCACCACGCCGGTTATACCATAAAGGCCTCACCAGGCAGGTTACACCACTCTACGAGATCTTTTCTGGAGAGTGAAGGAGGTGCTCGGAAGGTTCCACCACGCCGGTTATACCATAAAGGCCTCACCAGGCAGGTTACACCACTCTACGAGATCTTTTCTGGAGAGTGAAGGAGGTGCTCGGAAGGTTCCACCACGCCGGTTATACCATAAAGGCATCACCAGGCAGGTTCCACCAGTCTACGAGATCTTTTCTGGAGAGTGAAGGAGGTGCTCGGAAGGTTCCACCACGCCGGTTATACCATAAAGGCCTCACCAGGCAGGTTACACCACTCTACGAGATCTTTTCTGGAGAGTGAAGGAGGTGCTCGGAAGGTTCCACCACGCCGGTTATACCATAAAGGCATCACCAGGCAGGTTCCACCAGTCTACGAGATCTTTTCAAGGGAGAAGGAAGGTAGTGAGAGAGATAAGTCATCGACTTGAGGAGAACGAGTAGAATGAAGAAGCCTGGGCAGGAGCAAGGGTTTTATAGGGCTTGTTCCACCCTCCTCCAGCCCTCCGACAGTTGTTAGGGACTGTTGGAGAGAGCCTGTGAATCTTCTCCGTGTCACTTATACCCCTTCCCCTTCTACTTGTTTTATGGAGTATAATCTGATCATACAGGTTTGAGTGGTATAGGCGGGTACAACGAAAATATCATTGAAAAATTATTACGTTAACGTCACTTCAACACACATGTCCGGAGTTACGTAAACACGTAATTTTCTCGTGGAACATACGTTGGATAGTTAGCATCCGAGTTTGTCACCCTAGAACAGAGTTACATTTTACAATTGCGTTTTTCGGAAAATGGTCGAGACAACTCTCTATTATCCGTGTTCTTCTACTGAAGTCTGGCGCAGTAGGTCCGCTGCTGAAAAAACCCCCGAGCAAACATTATACGCTGCGAACACAAGGCGGCGCGTGACGAGATTTCCCCCCTTGAAAGAAGCGCGTCTTGAGAAAACAAGGAGAATCCGTCGAGGGCTGAGAGTTTTTCCCTTGTTTATTTTTAATTCCAGCACGTCTCCATCGCACCAAATATTGACATTGTCAAGTTTACCAGGCGCTGGCGGGTCGTCTAGCGCTTCAAACCGAGCTGTGCCAGTCGCTCAAGGGGACGTTTTCATTACTTTGCCGACTCGAGTCTGTCATTCAAGTCGGCACGTACTCGTGTTTGGTCGCTCGCGCTCATCACAGGCGTCCTCTGAGAGACACATTCGTGCCCGTTCCTAATTGACCCACTGTAGAGCGATTCTGCAACTCGCTAAGCACCTTTTTGTCGGTATGGAGTCGGTGTCGCTATCCATCTCGTGTAACGACTCCCGGATAGCGAAAGTGGTATTCAGAAAAATTCGATACCGAATTTTCATTGTAGTAACGATTTTTCATAACGAATAAAGAATTTTCATTGCAGAATGAGATACCGACGGCGAAATCTGAGTCTAGGACGAGCAATCGACTGCAACTCTTTCCGTTATCACCGTTTCCATGGAGATAAACTGTGTTAAAGTGGTGTGTGTGTGTGTGTGTGTGTGTGTGTGTGTGTGTGTGTGTGTGTGTGTGTGTGTGTGTGTGTGTGTGTGTGTGTGTGTGTGTGTGTGTGTGTGTGTGTGTGTGTGCGCGGTTCTCTTTTATCTGCCCTCGACTGAAGAGGATTATATAGGAGGAAGACTTATAATACAGAAGTCTTCTATATCACTTTGTAACTACCTACCTATCAATACACCCGTAGTTTAAAGGTTTATGGTATTTATTACGATGTTTTTATGGCATCACTGCTATAAATTATTAAGTCACTAATTTATAGCTACCTGTTAACAAAATCTTTTTGCTGAACGAATACATAGGTGTATTATTCACAAAATCATATATCAAAACCTCGAAAACCCTAATTTTTACACCCGTTTTCCCCCCATAACACCCCTGGGTATATTCCGAAATGTGTTCCGAAATGGGGACCCCCTACTGTGTCCGGAATAATGACGATTTTAAACCAAAATTTAACGTAATTTTAAGGCTGAAACTTCGTTAGAACCTCAATTTTCCACTCTTTGGTCAAAACCGACTTCATATTCGGTCTGCTCGTCCTAAAAAACATGGAAAACGATACCTCACAAGCTCATGTCACTAAAATACCAAAAAACACTATTTTTACACCCATTTTTAACCCAAAATCACCCTTGGGTACATTCCCATCGGGCAGTACAGTGCACTACTGGCAAGAAAAAATCCGCATCTATATCAAATAATCATCCGCATCCGTCCGCGAAAATCCGCATCTTTAAAAATACTCGCACCTTGAAAATAGGTATTTCCAGGTGCGCCGGTTTTTTTGACCGCCACTATAGTTGAATAAAAAACAGATGAAGTGATTTTAAATTACAGTTATGTAGATACCGTAATGTAACAGTATCAAAACGAACCTACACAACTATTCTTTACGTACATGTGATTCAAGTGAGGAAGCTGTACTGCCTACTCGAATTGGCAGATGTTTTGCTTCCTCATTACCGTAGGTAAGGAAGCCTTGGATTAGTGATTGAGTTTAAAAAATTTATATCCTCCAAAATGGTAGTTTCCACTACAATTTTGCGTTTCAGATATCAGGGAACATTTTTGCGTGTCTGTCTGTCAGTCTGTGGTAATTCCTTGTAACTACCCGAAATAATGGTCGAAATGGGCTGAAATTTGGAGGGTAGGTGCGGGTTGGGTCACAGATGGTCCCATACCAAAATCATTAAATATGTACCGTAACTTTCGTCTGCGCATGCGCAAACGTGAAATACATGGAACGTCCATAACTGCCCTAAATATCGTTGAAATCAGTTCAAACTTGGAGTGTTGATCAGGAATAATACTTTCATAGTTCCACATGAATTTCATTGGAATCGTACTGTAACTTTCGTTTGCGCATGCGCGAACATGAAATGTTGACCATTTCCTTGTAACGCTTCTATCTAACTACGCGAAAAATAGTCGTATAGAGCTGAAATTTTGAGGGTCTTACGCGGGTTGGATCGCAGGTAGTCCCATTTAAAAATCATCGAAATCGTTTTTTCTGCGCCTGCGCATAGGTACGTGAAATGCCCATAACTACCTTAAATATCGTTGAAATCAGTTCAATCTTGGAGGGTCGATCAGGAATAATACTTTGATCGTTCCAAATGAATTCCATTGGAATCGTACTGTAACCTTCGTCTGCGCATGAGCGAACATGAAGTGTTGACCATTTCCTTGTAACGCTTCTAACTACGCGAAAAATAGTCGTACAGAGCTGAAATTTTGAGGGCCCACGACGGTTGGATCGCAGATGGTCCCGCATCAAAATGAACCTAACCAACTGTTCTATACGTTCATGTGATTCAAGCGAGGAAGCTGTACTGCCTTCTCGAATTGGCAGATGTTTTTTCAATACCACGCTCCAGTACCACGTCTACATTATGAATTCCTGATGCTGGAGTCGACTGTCGATAAATCATTTCGAGAAAAACAACTCCTCCCCTAAAAGAGTGGGGAGAATCCGCGGATGAATAATAGGTTGCTCCTAGAGACTCGAAATTAATACACATCAATTCCCCCATTTCCGCTAGGGTTTTCTACTATGACGAAAAACCGTTTTTCATTCCCCCACACCCAGCGATTCCCCCCTGGTCGTATCAACACTAAAGAAAACGAGTGGGCGGGAAAGATCGTCGCTCCTTTTGAGAAAACTTTTTTCTGCAGTGGGGGGGGGGGGGGGGGGGGTCCACAAAATGCTCAACGAAAGGGAAACTTCGCCCTTGACGGCTAAAGGGTAAAATATGGCCTTTTTGACGGATGGTAACGTCTTATCGTCCGCTCTCCCACTGGAGGTTTGCTATCCTTTCTGAATATTATATAATATTCCAGTCGCCGTCTTCCTTTTTCGAAGGCAAAGCTGAGTGAGGGATATGAAGGGTCTTTTCCCTCAGTGAAGTTTTCTAGAAAATACGATTCAAACATGTTGGGTTTTACTGAGGGCCACCATCATTTCCCCTGATAAATCCACATCCACTACTCGGAACACACTGAAAATTCAACTTGATCACAAGAATACGCTCGTCGACTCTTTACAATATCAACCTGCGCAGAAATTTTCGAATTCTAATACTTTCAGCTATTTTTGACGGTTTTGAGCGTTTTTGATCCCCCCCCCCCACAACGACCACCCAAAAAATACCTCGTTTTTCTCGCACTTCATCGCAAATCAGATTTGTGAGTATTGAAGCCGACTTTTTGTCCCGAGCTTCCATCCCATAATCACTCTTGGTGATTTCATGTCAATATTTGGTGATTTGAGCAATGTTATTACCGATTTTAGACCTTGAAGTTTGAAGAAAAAGTGCAGCTACACAAATAGAAATCCCTGCACAACGGTTTATTATTTTGTACATATGTGCAAAATAATATGTACAAAACATATGTACTATTCTACACATATTATGTACGTCGCGGACCCTCCGTAGGTTAGTACCAAACCCCGTACTCGTTACTAGGTACCTACCTAAACCGTTGTGTAATAGTTTACCTGTATAGGTTCCGCTTCTACGGAAATAGAATAATGAACCGTTGTGTAATAATTTTCCCATCAATAATACTTCAACGGTTGTTCAAGTTGCAAAAGTACCTATCAACAAAATCCAGCCCCTTCTTGGTAGATGAGCCGTTGTGTAATAATTTACCGATGTGTACTAATTTACCGTGGTGTAATAATTTACCGTTGTGTAATAATTTACCCATCAATAATACTTCAACGTTTGTTCAAGTTTCAGAAGTACCTACTAACAAAATCCAATAGTCCATCACTTGTCAAATGAAATAATATCGCAGAACAAACAACTCGACGTCATACAGCCATCCTTGATTATAATCAGATGCTCCGTAGTTATGATATCTGGGCCGGATTTATACCGTTTGATTCACGATCGTGTTGACGAAGCTTTTTGGTGCTCACGAACGGCTGGACGTAAGATGCTCCGGGTGGTCTCAAAAAATTGTTTAGCTCAAGACAAATTTAATAACGTAAAAAAAACCATACCCTTCTATCGAAAGTTTTCGAGCTACGACGTTCTGAAAATTTCAACCCCTATTTTGAACCCCTTAGAGATGACTGACAGTAACGTCGAGCTTCGAGGACAAACTAGACCCCGAACGGAACCTATAAACCGAATTTCATCAATTTTGTTTCATGGTAACTAATAAAAGTGGCCCGTACGGCGTACGGCGTACAGACAGAAATATTTTTATTGCAGTTTCGGATTCTACATACCTTGAAACGTAAACCATCAAATTTTGAGGGGGGGTAAGAATTTTTTTTCCATGCTCGATTCCAATGGTTCATTATTGAAAATAATAAACCAATATTTATATTAAGAAAAAGAAGAAGAAGAGAAAAGGAAGTGTTGGAAGAAAAAAAAAAGAAAAAAGGGCCAATTATTTGAGGAAAAATTCTTTCAACAATAATTGGAATAGTCTTCCATCAGTTGTAATGGATGAGGGGTTTAACTACGCCGCCCATACAGCGTAGTTTCCCCCTCTCCATCCTCTAGAAAGGCAGTGTGACAGCTGCCCCCGGAGACAATGGTTTGATTATAACGCAATGCCTCAAGGAGTTGACGATTCGTTTCCGCGAATCGACCGCCCCTTCAGCCGCGTGTCAAAAAGATCGGGAAGAGCCCGCATCCAAGATGGACGGGATTCCCATATACCGTCACACAGTCTATACTGCTTTTAAATATAGATTTTTGTTGGGTTATTTAGCAATTTTTACCGATATGCAGCAATTTTGGTTTATTATTCTGTGAATAATACACCTATGTATTCGCTCAGCAAACAATTTTTATAACACCTCAAATTTTTTTCTTTTACGTTTCAAGGTGCGTCGATTCAGAAAATGCAACGTCCGTCCGCCGTACGCCGTATCATGCATACCGGCTTCATTTTCGTTCTAAAAAAGTCGTTCTTTCGCACACATGCTCCTTTTGGGCCCTAGTTGTGTCCCGAAACTTTGCAGCCCGATCGGAATATACCCAGGGGTGTTATGAACGAAAATTGATATAAAAATAGGTATCCTTTGTGTTGTAGTAACATGAGCATTTGAGGTATCGCTTTCCATGTTTTTTGGGACGAGAAGACCGAATATTTTGTTGATTCTGACCGAGGCGTGAAAAACTGAGGTTTTAACGAGGGCTAAGCTCCCGAATTTCATGTTTTATGAGTCAAAAACTTGGGAAATTGTCTCAAATCACCATAGATTTGTATAATAACACTAGAAGTAGTATCAACAGGTGAATCAAGACAATTAAATGGTACTATCAATGATCAAAAATAATCTGTTGAAAGGAAATGCCGAGCCTAATTCGTGTTTTTGGGGGCCAAAACTGGTGGAAACCATCAAAAATAGCTACATATTTAAATTATTGCACATGGAAGAAACAATAAATGAACAGCATTTCTGTTGGTATGTCCAATAGAATAATAAACCCATGTGACGAGGACTTTGCAGCGTTTTTTACCCCCGATTATACTCACTTTTGTTTATAAAAATTGGTTATCTTCAAACTCATCCTGACATTCATCATTACAGACATTTCGGCAAAATTCGGGATTTTAAAACACCTAGCCCAGGTCAGACGTGTCATTTTGTTGAAATCTAGAAATGTTAATTTAGCAAATTCATAAAGGTAGGTAGTTAACATTTTTTTGGCCCATTGCAGCAATAGCATAAAATGTTTTCTCCAAAAACTCGCTAAGAAAATGTAGGGAGTTTTTTAAATTCAGGTTTTTGCGGCCACCACGATCATTAATGGGGGACGTGAACCATCGTATTAATTGTTTACCGAGTGCATGGGGGGTATAATATTATTATGAGCGGGTATAATTTGTTACGCGAATACTAAATAGACATGAGAAGATATTGGTTCTTATTCGACCTCGAACGCCATGGACGGTCGGCCCCGCCAGTATTTTGCCGCGACCCGCGTCTAGACGATCATTCTACGAAAAATATTACAGCAAATCCAAAAACACATTTAAATACAAAGGTCATTATAATGCTCCACCGCTGGCAGTTAATCATTTTCTTCGTTATTATTATGCGCTAAATTTTGACAGGGCTCATTGTGCGTGAGCAAAAGGGATTTATCGCTCCACTTTCGCCTCGTGTGATATACAACCGGAAGGATCATTTACATATGTAAAGGTTAAGTAGGTGTTCAAGGCGCAATTCCCCTTCTATCGCCTCGCGTAGGTACGTGAGGAATGAGAGACGCCGGAGATTTACATTTGGATTGCATGCGATGAAGCTGTTAGTACACAAACCGCTCGTCCTAAATCTTTATTTCGTTCTCCGGGTGAAGACCCAATTATTTCATCTCTGGACATTCCACGTCGCTAAACCCGGCGGTGTCTGCTGGGTAAAAGGGAGTTATACGAAAAAACGCGATTTTTGGGAAATCGATTTTAAAATTTTGCCCCATTCCCCAAAATCGAAATTCATATGAACAATTTATTTTGGTTTATTATTTTCAATAATGAACCTTTGGAGTCGAGCATCATTGAAAAAAAAAAAAAGTTTAACCCCCCCCCCCCCCCCCCCACCACCACAAAATTTGTTGGTTTCCGTTTCAAGGTATGTAGAATCCGAAAATGCAATAAAAAATTTCTGTCCGGACGCCGTACTTCGCACTTTTCTTAGTTACCATGAACCAAAATTGACGAAATTCGGTTTATAGGTCCCATTTGGGGTCTAGTTGGTCCTCGAAGCTCGGCGTTATTGTCAGTCATCTCTAAATGGGCCCTTTACACGAGCAATTTTTCTAGGCAATAATTGCGTGAGAGAGTCATCCCAGTGTCCTACGTGGATCCACCGCGCGCGTCGGAGCGTTCGGGCGTTGGCGCGTTGAAGACGCAGACCAATGAAAACCATGGAAATTGTCACGTGATTCGGACGGCGCGTTGTCGCGACAGCGTTGAACGCTTCGGTTTGATTTCCAAACTAGTTTGATTTTTACCGTCACCGCCTCGCGTCAAACGCCGCGTTTGATTTGTTTATCTCGTTTGTTCTGTTAATTGCTGTGTAGAAGACCGTGTTTTTGTGTATTTTGTGTGATGGAAATGTTAACTGCAGAAGTCCAAAAGCGGCCGTGTCTTTGGAATAACCGGTACACCGAAGAGCACAAGTTCTTCCGAACTTATCCTTTGGTGGGCAATTTCTCTAATTAAAATGTCTCCCAAATTCGGCTTTTTTTAGTATTTTTAATTATTTTGTATATTTATCTCCATTATGTACTTATTTATTGTGACGTGACGAAATTCCCGAATTAACTGTTAATGTAATAAATTAGAATATTTAATGAAATACGGGCGAATTCCGTCATGTCCCTCCTTCGATTTTTCAACTATATAAACTCTCCAATATTCGGAAATAATCTCTCTCAGTATGGCCTCAGTCATCTATCCACAGTTTTACCGGAGCCCCTTTTTCCTGGGATTCGCTCGGTCGCCCCTCTCCTCAGAGTAAAAGATTTTCTTATTGAACGGGGAGTGGGAGGTCGGAGTTGACTTGGGAAAGGGAGAAGTCGGAATCTGGAGATTTGGCTGCTGAAGATTCCCTGGGCTGCTCTCCTCCTGCTGCATTAAGGTAAGATCTTGGTTCTTTCCTCCTAGTCCAAATTATTAGAGTTTCCTAACCAAAGTTAAAGTCCTAAATGAAAATGCTAAAACGTAAAGGTGTTATAGAATCTAGGCACTTTAAAGAAACCTATATCTTTTTCAAATTTACCATAATAGTTTCGAAAATCTCGTGGGCATTTGGCCGTCATTAAAAATTATTCTTTGTGGTTTGATCAAGTGAGAAGTATTATAAGAATATATGGGGATAGGGTTAAGTTTTTTTCCCCTTTTTAAATTAACTTGGCCCTCAAGGGGTTTTTTTTCTAACTTAACTCTATCTCCATGCCTTAGAAATAAATGTAAAACACTAAAAATTGTTTCAAAATCTTGTGATGGTGGTTCCATCTCAAATCTCTTATCTTTGTGGTTTCCGTGAGAGTATTTTCTAGGATTTAGGGGAGAATTTTCTTTTCTAAGTTACTTAACGGAAAAAGGTCACTCATTAAAGAAAAATTTGTTAATTTATCGACCAAATTGTAAATGTAGGTTCTGGTTAGATCATTTTATAAATTCATTTGTGGGTAGAAGTTTAGGCTTTTTATTATTTTATCCTTTTTTGGTCTTAGTACATTTCTAGTTTATTAAGAATTTTTAGAATCTAAGAACTTAATACCTTTGTACTCACTTCCTATTCATGTTTTCCGATATCACTTTTCATTCTTCTTAGTTTAATAAATCATGAGGGCTTGAACGTGGATTTTGCTCCTATTTATCATAAAACCCATGTCCTTTCCTCGTGATTCAGTTTTGGTAGCATCTTGTCCCACTTCGTAGGTAGTACACACTTTTCCAAGCGTTCCAAAACTCCATCTAGACTTCGTTAGTTTCTCTCTTGGCTTACTACCTAATTCTTAATCACAGTATTTTTCGTCTATCCCCTCGAGAGAAGCTAGGCTTTATTATTACGTTTTCCTTGAAGTAACTATAAATGTGATCACCTCCTACCATGGGGCTATAGGCTGCTCATTGTCGGCTTGCCCGCTCTTCTCATAGGATCCTGAGCTCAAGTAACTTTTCAAATATTCAGAAAAACATTTCTCTTTTCGTTCAATAGGTTGAAAAGCCGAATTTTCGTAAACTTCCTTGTCTTTTGGGATGGACCTCGGAGTTTTCGGGAGCTAGTAAGCCTGGATCCATTTTCTTTGGGATCGAGGTTTATTTCCTCACGAATCCACCGTGGCCAATGATAGTGCCTCGGGATAAGACGGATCTTTCGGGAATAATTATTATTTGCCCTAAAGTTCCAACTTTCCCCCGTCGCGATGTTAGGAAGTTTCCTTCCGCAAAAGACAAGCAAGTTGGGTCAGGGAGATTCGAGAGCCTGAACAATAATACTCCAACATTTGTGGAGTTTTGCTAAATTGAGCTCAGGTCTTATAGTGGAGTTCTAGGAAACAAGGTAAGTCCATGATTATTGATGGTTGTGTTTTTCTGGAGGTGATCTAGCACTCTTGCAGTAATTTTTCTGACACTACACTATCACTTTTACAAGTTAGGCTAGGCCCGATTTTCAGAGTAGGTTTGTTCCAGAAGTGGAGGACCCATCGTAATTAATCCGATAATCACCCGATAGGTTTTTTAATTGCAATAACTCTAAGTAGGTACACCAATAGAATTTGGGACAAGATGAGTTTGGCAAAGCTGCGAGACCAACGATGGTATGGAAGTCACTGTCTTCTTGGGTTGTGGGGATGGTGTATGAAGAGTAGCTCTACCTCAATTTTTGTGTAACCTAAAAACTAATATTTTGTTTACTGTTTCCTCTCTCTTTCATGGGAGGGAAACAGTTGGTGGAACGCCCCCTTTAGAATAATCACGTAAAGATAGGTAATTTCATTTTTCCTAGTATTTCAATTCTCAAAAGTGATAGTTAGAAGTTTGCATTTGTTTCCCACTATTCAGGGAAGGATTAGGAGTACGGCAGGGAGAGAAGGGTTTAGCGGGGGTGTTTTTGGGGGCTTCATGCCGCAATGGGGTGAAGCCTCGACCGAAATCATCTCTGATCCACCCCGAAGTCCCCGCTTCGTAACATTTATGATATATTGCCAATAAATGAAAAAATAAATAAATAACACTATAAAAACCGTGATTTGGTGCAAACTGCTTGGGGCGAAGTATCGCAACAATCTAGGATGGCAAGCAAGTACCCCCCCTATGTACCTACGTTTAATGAGATGTTTATAAAATAACAATACGTGATTTTTAGAAACAAACTGTATTTGGTACTCTTATTTTTTTTAAGTCTCCTAGAATTATTATACAATATCAACTAGTAGTAGTAGGACAACTTAGGCTCAGAAAATATTGCATAAATGTCTGCCTGATACTTGAACGTAATCAAAAATAAAGCAGTAAAAATAAAAGAACAGGTGACAATACTTGACAGTCGGCGTCCACTGAAATACGAAGCGTCTCGCGTTTTCACGTAGGACACCTTTTTTTTCGCCGCGCGGCATGACGACGCGATTTGTGTGAACGCCCGAAAGCTCCGACGCGTTGACGCGCGCGGCAGATCCACGTAGGACACGGCCTAAGGGGTGAAAAATGGGGGGGTTGAAATATCCAGGACGCCGTTATCTTGATTTGTTTAAAACGTTTTTAGACATTTCTCGATCTTGGGAGTTTCTTAAGACCACCCGGACCATTGTACGTCCAGCCGTTCGTTCACAGTAAGGCCCAGAAGTTGGCACCGACAGGCATTTTCAACTCCAGTGTGAATGAAATGGTATACATTCAGCCCAGATATCATCATTAGAGACGCGGCAACAATCGGGAATTGGCCCGAGATAAATTCATTGCTAGGGAGCACCTGATTACAATCAAGGATGGCTGTATGAAGTCGAGCTGGTTGTTCTGTGATATTATTTCATTTGAAAAATGATGGCTCTTTTGGAGTTTGTTGATAGGTAGTGAAACATGAACAAACGTTGAAATATTATTGATGGGTAAATTATTACACAATGGTAAATTATTACACAACGGTAAATTATTACACAACGGTTCATTATACCACCTACGTAGAAGGGGCTGGAGTGTGTTGGTAGGTACTTTTGCAACTTGAACAACCGTTGAAGTATTATTTGTGGGCAAATTATTACACAACGGTAAAAACGGTAAACTATTACTCAAAGGTAAATTATTGCACAACGGTTGATTATACCTACTATCTACGTAGAAGGGGCACCTATACAGGTAAGTTATTAAACAACGGTTTATTATTTGCATTATGCTTCATGAATAACTACAAAATAATTAATGATTGACCGCGCATTTGTATGAAATATCAATTTCTTCCTGGCCCGGCTCCAGTACTCGATTTAGGGCTTTCCTGGAGGCAGCTCGAGGGTATTGACCACAGAAAACAGTGATCTACGCAGAAGGGGCATCTAGACAGGTAAATAATAAATCCTTGCGTAATAATTTGCAGCGTTTTTTCAGTGGAATTTATGCTTTAGCATAATTATATCGAAACTACTACAGCACTTTCACATTCTCATTCTAAATAGTACTGCCGCTATTCGAACTTTCATCAAATAGGGTTGCACTTGACACCATTTTAACTATGAGTCGATTGAAAACCCGTTTTGCACTGATAGAAATGCAACTTATTAATGTTCATTAGTAATGTAAATTGAGCATTGCCCATGCAATTTATTATACAAAAACATAGGAGCATTTTACAACTAATGCTAACAGTAAATTAAGGAAAGAACAGTAAGTAACATACATCACAGTCTTAGCTTATAAAAATCAGTCACGAAGGTCAATTCGGCATCAATCAGGATATCCCGGTCCAATCAAAGACGATCGAGCTCAAAATCAACAGGCATGATCTGTACTGACACCCTAACGGATATTTTTGTACCAACCGAACCAATTTTGGTCTATTTTCACGGCAGTTGTCGCTGAAAATCCAGTAACTGGAAAACCTCTCATAACTCCCTTATTTTTCCAATTAGAAAGCTCGTTCTCATCTCAAATTGAAGGGTAAAACGAGCTGAACGAAACGCAAACAGAAAATCTGAAAAACACCGTATTTTGAGGAAGTTGTGACCATTTGAAATTCCAACATATACACATAGTACGTACATACGTATATAGCACGGTATACAGCACCCTAACGACTATTTTTGTACCAACCGAACCAATTTTGGTCCATTTTCACGGCAGTTGTCGCTGAAAATCCAACAACTGGAAAACCGGTCACATCTCCCGTATTTTTTCATTTAGAAAGCTCGCTCTCGCCTCAAATTGAAGAGTCAAACGAGCTGAACGAAACGCCAACAGAAAATGTGAAAAAGACTGTATTTTGAGGAAGTTGTGGACATTTGAAATTCCAACATATACACACAGTACGTACTTACGTATATAGCACGGCATACAGCACCCTAACGACTATTTCAGTACCAACCGAACCAATTTTGGTCCATTTTCACGGCAGTTGTCGCTGAAAATCCAACAACTGGAAAACCGGTCACAACTCCCTTATTTTTCCATTTAGAAAGCTCGTTCTCATCTCAAATTGAAGAGTCAAACGAGCTGAACGAAACCCAAACAGAAAATCTGAAAAACACCGTATTTTGAGGAAGTTGTGAACATTTGAAATTCCAAAATATACACATAGTACGTACATACGTATATAGCACCCTAACGGATATTATAGTACCAACCGAACAAATTTTGGTCCATTTTCACGGCAGTTGTCGCTGAAAATCCAACAACTGGAAAACCGGTCACAACTCCCTTATTTTCCCATTTAGAAAGCTCGTTCTCATCTCAAATTGAAGAGTCAAACGAGCTGAACGAAACGCAAACAAAAAATCTGAAAAACACCGTATTTTGAGGAAGTTGTGAACATTTGAAATTCCAAAATATACACATAGTACGTACATACGTATATAGCACGGTATATAGCACCCTAACGGATATTATAGTACCAACCGAACAAATTTTGGTCCATTTTCACGGCAGCTGTCCTTGAAAATCCAACAACTAGAAAACCTGTCATAA
Source organism: Leptopterna dolabrata (assembly GCA_954871275.1). NCBI lineage: Eukaryota > Metazoa > Arthropoda > Insecta > Hemiptera > Miridae > Leptopterna > Leptopterna dolabrata. The sequence continues at coordinate 6,096,993 of OX940984.1, read as the reverse complement.
CTCACTTATTTTTCCATTTAGAAAGCTCGTTCTCATCTCAAATTGATGAGTCAAACGAGCTGAACGAAACGCAGACCGTATTTTAAGGAAGTTTTGACCATTTGAAATTCCAACATAATTATATAGGACATGTACGTATATATGTATCGTATATAGCACGGAGCGACGCCAAAGCGGAAAACCGTCTAGGAACTCGTTTTGAGCACTTCTGAACAAGATTCCGTGGTTTTCTCGAACAACTATTTTTAGGTAGGACTCAACACACTGAACACGGTAGGTACCACTCAACTTCCACTCCTATGTAATAGGAACATAGAACTAAAAATAATAAATCGAAAAATGCTTATTAATTAACATCAATTACCGAATTATTAACGTTAAAAAAGTTGGTAATTAAAATTGGATATAAACCCTTTTAACTCATGAACCCGCCGTTATCAGTTGTTGTTGGTATAATATCCAAATTTCTCGCAACTGAAATGTTTAAATACCCGGATTAAAGAGGAGAATGGCTAAATAAACCTGTGTTATATGTACGAACGCCTCCGCCGTCGTGGATTAAACGGGCGAGCCACAGACCGGCGCTGATTTTCCTTTACTCGTAATCCCGACGAGCAAACTTTACTTACAATCTCGGGACGCTCATCAATTTCAAGTAAACAGAAACCTCAATCTCTCTCCGCGGGTTTCTGTGTTCGTTCAATTTGGCACACACTGCCCGGAGGAAAAACGGTCGGGGATCCAATTGTGGCGAAGGGTCAAGTTGGAGCGCAAATTAACAAGTCGGTCGAATAACAAAACCCACCTTCCCGCTCTCTTTTCAGTTGGGAGCGATGGCAACTGAATGACCGGATTGGTGGATTTAGAATTAAACCAACATTGAATCTGAGGGTACAGCTCGATAGAACCAACCGACGCAATTTACTGGAGGATGATGGATTTTCAACTGAGAAGACGACGTGTGGAAGGAACTGTGTTGTGCCAGTGCACTGTAGGGGCAGTCGAAAGCAATCAAAACCCAACCAAAAGTCGAAGGAACGCAATTTATGCTGATATTGAGGGGAGATGCGGTGGTACTGCCGTCAGATTGCGAGGGAATGGAGAATCGCTAATGGAATTTCCAAATCAGTTGGACTTCGAACGTGCTCCTTCAAAACCTCTGCACAGTGGTGTGACAGTGGCTGCTCTCGAGTTTTTTATTGTTCCGGTGAAGATGGGGTCGTTTTGGTGGAAGCCTAATCGATATCCCTTCTCAGCCGGTGATAATCTCGCTGGTCTAGGAGGGGGACTCTCGAGGGTCCACCGTCACTCTCCGTCACACACTAACACAGTGGCCAAAACTCACGAAAATTCGAACTGAAGTCCAATTTTGCACGGTTTCCTATGGAATGATAGAAAACAGGAAGTTTAAATGTTTCAATACAAACCATAATAATTTTAATTTCCTCCTTGAAAGCGTTAATAGGAATAGGAATCTGAGACGCTTTGAAATAATTTCAAAAAATTAATTAAAAAAAAAAATCCAGTCATGCAGTATGGCTTAAGGAGCGAATTTTCAAAGCAATAGTTTGGGGAAATGCTCCGCCAGAGCACTCTTTACGTCTTGAACGGGCACCTGTTGAGACCTGAGTGGCACGTCGTGCAGAAAAATTATGTCAAAAAATGATTTTTGGGTGTTTTGAACAAAACAAATTGTGATTTTTGACCAACGCGCTCGCAATCGGTTCAGCGACCAAAGAACATGGTAAACGACACCTCAAATGCCTACATAAAAAATATGAATTTTTTCTGTACTTCAGACTACAATTTTGTAAATCTGGTAGGCTGGGTGCGCCTAACCGGGCTGGGACTAGTTACCTACAATTGATTAGAGCCCCAAAAAACATCTTTGACAACGCCCCACATGTCCTTGTTGGTGAAATTTCGTTATTTTTCGGACCAAAAATTTGTAAATTTGGACCGCTTCGCAAGTAAGATCGGGCTGGGTAACGAACTCATCGTTACTCATGTGGAGGCGGATTTTTCTGAGCAAGAACGAATTTTTTTTACCGTGGAAATTAAATGACTCTGCGGAATGAATTACACATATAATTATATAAATAAATAAAATGAAAATCTATAATTCAGATCTCCAGTGCATGAAACGGGTACTGGAGGGTTTTCCGGTGCACAGGGAGAATTTCTGATGTTTGGAACGAGCCAAATAGCTAGTTTCTTTGAAATTTTTCAAAAGGGATTTTCCTCCTGCTATGGCTCCACCAGTTTAGTTCAGGATCATCAAATTTCAAAGCATCCATTAAGTACGAGAATCGTCCCCGATCAGTCGTGGCTCAGTTTCCGGGAGACGAATAATTCACTAACACTTGGGAAGGAAAAATTGTGAAAAGATAAATGGGAAAACCGGTTTACAGTGAAATAACGTTATTTTTGAACATTTCTCTGTCTGCCAGCCTGTAGCAGATCGAAACAGATACTGCTTCCCGAGTCTACAAGGCAGCAGAAGCTTTGTTTTCTCAATTTTGACTTGCATTTTGCAATTTGATTAAAGTAAAAGGTTATATATTATTTAGTGTAAAGTAGTTTATTTGCTTTAATTTTTAGTTTTGTTTTTCTTTAAAATGACAAGAGGTGTTCGACTTTGTTTTCAAGTAAAAATTTATCTATTTCTTTACGGAGTAGATTTACATTGTTTATCTTTAATATATCGACAATCTTTTCGATTTTTTTTGTTAATTATTTGCATACCTCTGTACCTAGTTGTCATTTGTGCATACGTATTTTTTACTTTTGGAAGTTTAAGTCTGTATGGTTTGTCGTTTCTTGTTCTGATGTCTACAAAAAACGCTCATTTCTTTTTTAATAAACTTAATCATATTTTTTACGTACAGTTGATGTATCGTATTCAAGTTTAGTTCCTTGAACAGCTCTTCTGTTGGATAGCGTTTAGGTTTATTAAATATTACTTCAAGTGTCGTTTTTTGGATCTTAAATAATTTTCCAGCAGATATCTATATGTCCCGCCCCAGATAACAATTGAATATTGTAGTACAGATTCAAAAAGTGCCTGATAAATGTTTCGCAGTATGCTGCTGGATAAGTATTTAATGCTATACCTACATTACGTAGGCGCATTTCCGAAGTTTTTGACAATAAATTTACATGGAGATCCCACTTCAGACGGCAGTCAAAAGTCACTCCAAGATATACCAAGTGATCCACTTTTTTAATTTTTGGGCAATTACAAGGTTTTCCTGTGCAAGTGTGAATGGTCAGTGTATTTTCTTGCAGGATCTTTGGATCGGGTTTTCTACTGATATTCATGAAATTCGATTTCGAAGCGTTGATAGTGAGCGTATTTGCCATCATCCACCGTCCAATTGTGCGTAGGTCCAGTTCTGCGTTGTCATAGGCCTCCCGCCATGTTTTCCCTGTGTTTAGCAGAGCCACATCGTCAGCAAACATGAAGACACTGCCATTGTAAGGCCGCGTTACTAAGCTATTCATATTACTAAGCTATCCACGGCAGTGTATTATTTTTTGGCCAAAATGACCAAGAGTTCCTCTTAATCCTATTACTATGAATGTTGAAATGATCAACAATAATATTAATTCATTAAAATAATTATTAATTTATTGTGCTGACTCGTGAAAATCCTGGAGGAATTGATTTCTCTATTACAGAGCACTACACAGCTTATCTGGTATTCTCGTTATGATTTCCGAGGTTCAACGGAATCCGATGCTCCGCCCACTTAAGCTTCGAGCCGAATTTCGAGTCTCCGGCGGAGTTCCATGCTAATTACCCCCTCCACCTCGATTAGGTATACTTGGCTTAACAAGGCCCTCGAACGCCTCCCACTTAGGCTAATGATGACGAGCATCGAGCGGCCGCTGTGTGTGCAGGACGGTTTCCGATGGGCGAATTTGAAGGTACGCAGCCGGTTGGTAATCGACTCGCAACTCGCTCAATCGCACGAAGTATTCAATATCTTCGCAATGTTAGCACAAGTAGTTGGGCACTCGACTCATCACCGTCAAGTGAAGAACGTCGTTGAAAATTCAACTGGCAAAACGAGGCGCAACGCTGGGACGCGAAGTCGAAACTTGATTAGGTGATTTGTTCGACTCGCAACTATGAGATAGAAGCGGAGTGTTGAAGAGAGTGGAGGATGAGGAGGGAAGAGGGAGAGGATGGGCTCCTACGGGATTTGTAGAATAACCTCCCGCGGTTTTCACCTACAACAGGAGTCTTTTCGGAAGGTGTGCACCCCACGGTTTACACCAACAGCAAGAGATCTTTTAGGGTGTGCTCCCCGCGGTTTTCACCTACAGCAGGGGTTAGTATGCTCCCCGCGGTTTACACCAACAGCAGGAGGTCTTTTAAGGGGCGCGCTCCCCGCGGCTTACACCAACAGCAGGAGATCTTTTAAGGTATGGGAGTGTGGACGAGAGGGAGATTCGAGGGGGAAAAGTTCGAGAGAGAAGTCGCACGTCGGGGGTCGGATCGTCCAATGCTGAGCTGGGCCAGCAGGGCGAGTATTTATGGGGACTTTTCCACCCGTTCCCCGGTCCACAATCGACCGTTAAAGTCGGCTGAGGAGGATGGCGGTTGGGGGAACCCCAGCTCGGCGTTCTCCGCGTTTATTTGGTAAAATCTTATGATATTTACAGCAGTGGATTCTGAGAGGGAACCACGACAAATTAGTTCACCCAGTTCCATAGCAATACTCAGCAACACTGATGATCCGCATGAGGCTAACAATCCGCTTCCAAACCTCGAAGCTATCAGTAGACAATATCGTCCGATATTACGAACTTTGGTGACATTTTGCTACCGTCTAAAGGTGACAATGCGAATTTTAGCGGTTTATAGCCATTTTCAACGATTTTGCGACTATTTTGGAAAAACTCGTCGCAATTTTATACCCCGTATTGAGGGTTAATACCGATTTATAACAAGTTGGGACCCAGGAAAACTCTAATTTGACACACTTTCTATTGGTTTATGATTTTCAATAATGGACACCCCCCTCCCCCCTGGGAAAATATTATGGATTTCGTTTCAAGGTACGTAAAATCCGGAATGGAATTAAAAAATTTCTGTCCGTCCGCATTGAACCGTATACTGAAAAATAGGGACTGCAATTTTCAGAACGCCGTAGCTCATAAACTTTCAGTAGAAGGATATTTTTTTTTACGTTTTTAAATTGACCTTGAACTAAAGAATTTTTTGACCCGGAGCATTGTACGTTCAACCGCTCGTTTGCACAAAAAAGCGTCGTCAACACGATCGTGAATCAAACGGTATAAATCCGCACCAGATATAATCGCTAGGGATCACCAGATTATAATCACGGATGGCTGTACGAAGTCGAGTTGGTGGAGTTATGCTTCAAGAATAACAGCAAATAATCAATTATTGAATTCCGCGCGTTTTTACGAAAAGTAATTCCCGCGCTGGCTCCAGTTCTCGGTTTAGGGCTTTCCTGAGGCTCTAGGCTCGGGGGAGTTTTTTGGTGTTCTAGTAACATGAGCTTGTGTGGTATGGTTTTCCATGTTTTTTTAGGACGAGAAGACCGACCGATTTTGACCGCAAAGTGGAAAACTGAGGTTCTAACGAATTTCAGCCTTAAATTTACGTTACATTTTTGTCTAAAACCGTCGTTTTTCCGCACACAGTTTGGGCCCCAATTTTGGAACAAATTTGGGTCCTAGTTGTGCTTCGAGGCCCAGCAGCTCGATCGGCATACACCCCGGGGTGTTATGGGGGGGGGGGGGGGGGAATTGGTGTAAAAATAGGGGTTTTCTAGGGGTTTCTGAGGTTTTACTGAAAATGAGCTTGTGACGTATCGTTTTACATGTTTTTAAGTCGAGGAGAGAATGTAGAGTCGATTTGGACTAACGAGTGGAAAATTGAGGTTCTAACGAAGTTTCAGCTCCCAAAATTCGTTTTTTATGAGTCAAAAACCTGGGAAATTGTGTGAAATCACCATAGATTTGTATGATAACACTAGAAATAAAATCAACAGGTGAATATGACAATTAAATGGCACTATCAATGATCAAAGATAATTTGTCAAATATAGGAACCTAATTCGTGTTTTAAGGGGCCAAAATTGGTGGATACCACCAAAAATAGCTATTTCAATAATTTCACATGAAAGAAACAATAAATGAACAGCCAAAATTTCTGTAGGTTTGCCCAGTAGAATAATAAACCCATGTGACAAGGACTTTGCAGGGTTTTTCGTCTCCTTAGGGCCAAGGTCAAGATCCAGAAAGGTCAAGAAATGGGAAAAACGAATTTTTCTCTCCCGAAATTCATCCGCTAACAATTTTGAACCGATCGTAATTGCTCATTCAAAACGAGAATTTGATAAAAACCCTGCAAAGTCCTTGTCACATGGATTTATTATTCTATTGGACATACCTGCAGAAATGTTGGCTGTTCATTTATTGTTTCTTTCATGTGAAATAATTGAAATAGCCATTTCTGATGGTTTCCACCAATTTTGGCCCCTTAAACACGAAATAGGTACGCTCCTCCCCCCTCCCCCCCCCCCTTAAATATCACATTATCTTTGATCATTGGTAGTGAAATTTAATCGTCTTGATATTGACACACGTGTTGACACTTTTTCTGTTGTTATTAAACTAACTGATGGTGATTTCAGACGATTTTCCAGGTTTTTGACTCATAAAAAAAAAATCAATTTTTGAGCTGAACATTTGGTAGAATCTCAATCTTCCACTTTTTGGTCAAAATCGACTTCATATTCGGTCTTCTTTTCCCCATGAACATGGAAAACGATACCTCAAAAGCTCATGTTACTAAAACACAAAAAGTACCAATTGTTACACCTTGAAACGGAGAAGCCAATAAACCAAAATGAGAGGAAAAATGTGCGGGTGATAAGGAGAAATGTGCGGGTGATAAGGAGAAATTGTTTTGAACAGTCTACGATGAGTCTAGACGTGGCCGAGGGAGGAGGGGGAAGGTGAGGCGCAACGGAAGAACCGTGGAAGGGAAAAAAGGCGGAGGAGGAGGAGGAGGAGGCGGAATGATGAGGAAAAGGGAGGAGAAAGTAGGAGGCAGACAGCAACCCCCCCCCCCCCCCATGTTATATCGCCATGTGGTTGATGGGTGGGGGGGGATTGCACCGCGGCAGCTTGATTCCCCCCCACCCCCTTGAACACCCCGCCGCCAAACCCCCCCTCGATCATTTTCAATCAGCCTTCGGACCCCCATCACCCACTCGGGCACACGATGATGTAGGCGGGTGGAGGGGGGGGGGGATGATCAATATTCATTGACCTCCCGACAGGCCGTTACGTGGGGGGGGGGGTCTCAACAATGGGCGGGGGGGGGGGGGGCGGGGTCGTCGGTACATTAAACAACAGGAAACCTATTGTAGGTTATGGGCGTAGCCCCACTGACGGCCCCAGTTCGCCGCCTTTGTTTTCGATGTATCGAATTTCAGTACATACGTAGAATTCACCTGACTATACACAGTTATGTGCACCTGCCCGTATGTGCCTATCCATACACAAATATAATAGGTAATAGGTAATATTACCTGCTATTATACAGGAAGGCCGATCAGTGTTTTGCTTAATTCGAGTAATAAAACGCTGCAAAGTCCTTGTCACAAGGATTTATTATTCTATTGGACATACCTACAGAAATGTTGGCTGTTTATTTATTGTTTCTTTCATATAAAATAATTTAAATAGCTATTTCTGGTGGTTTCCACCAATTTTGGCCCCCAAAACACGAATTAGGTACGCTCCTTTTTTTTTTTCAAACTATCTTTGATCATTGATAGTACCATTTAATCGTCTTGATCCACCTCTTGATACTTTTTCTAGTGTTATTCTACAAATTGATGGTGATTTCAGACGATTTTCCAGGTTTTTGACTTATAAAAAATCAATTTTGGGAGCTGAACATCTGGTACAACCTCAATTTTCCACTCTTTGGTCAAAATCGACTTCATATTCGGTCTTCTCGTCCCCAAAAACATGAAAAACGATACCTCAAAAGCTCATTTTACCAACATGTTGCTAAAACGCAAAAAGTACCTATTTTTACACACATTTTCACTCATAACACCCCTGGGTATATTCCGATCGGGCTGAAAAGTTTCGGGACACAAATAGGGCCCAAATGGAGCATGTGTGCGAAAGAGCGAATTTTTTAGACCAAAAATGAAGCCTGTACACGTGATACGGCGGACGGCGGACGGCGTACGGCGGACGGCGTACGGCGGACGGACATTGCATTTTTTGAATGTACGCACCTTGAAACGGAAAAGAAAAAATTTTGAGGGGGTGTTATAAAAATTTTTTGCTGAGCGAATACATAGGTGTATTATTCACAGAATAATAAACCAAAAACGCTGCAAATCCCTGCACAACGGTTTATTATTTTGTACAGAATACCCTTCTATTACATATCACAGCTCTCTGTATAGATAACCCGTCTATATAATATGATATGTACTATTCTATACATATTATGTAGAGCGCAGACCTCCGCAGGTTGGTACCTAACCCCGTACTCGTTACTAGGTACCTACCTGAATCACGAGTTAAATGTTGCTAAAATAATTCTGTCGACGACAAACAGTAACTAAAATGGCAAAAAGAAACGCAAATAATGAAGTTCTGAAGGAAAATAAATTGTTGATGTGGAGTGAAATAGATGCCCCTTCTGCGTACATCACGGTTTTCTGTGGTCAGTACCTAACTTCGTGGTCAAGTATAATGAACCGTTGTGTAATAACGTGCCCATAAATAATACTTCAACGGTTATTCAAGTCCGATCAACAAAACCCAGCCCCTTCTTGGTTGATGAACCGTTGTGTAATAATTTAACGTTGTGAAATAATTTACATTTATGTAATAATTTACCGTTGTGTAATAATTTACCGTTATGAAATAATTTACCGTTGTGTAATAGTTTACCGTTGTGTAATAATTTACCGTTATGAAATAATTTACCGTTGTGTAATAATTTCCCATTTCCCGCAGATCAACCAATATTTATGGGCGTTCCAAGTATTTCACATTTGCGCATGCGCAGACAAAGTTACGGTACTTTTTCAACGATTTTGGTGTGGGATCGTCTGTGACCCAACCCGCAGCTTCTCCCAAATTTCAGCCCATTTCGACTGTCATTTCGGGTAGTTATGTCCGTTACTAAGAATTATCACAATCACACAGACAGACAGACACAGAACCAAAAATGTTCCTCGATGACTGAAACGCAAAATGGTAGTGGAAATTTTAATTTTGGAGGACATAATTTTTTTACTCAATCACGAATCCAAGGCTTCCCTACCATCGGTAGTGTGGAAGCAAAAATTAAAATGTTCCAGTCATGCAGCATGGCTATTAGATCGAATTTTCAAAGAAATATTCTTGCTATTATGCAAAACGACGATATAGCGAGAAACCGTAGCACTTTTCGTAGAATTATATAATTTTTTCGGGATTTTAGCGATTTTCACAGATTTTCACCCCCCCCCCCATCACTCCTAAATAAGTCAAATTTGACCCTTTTTTTAATGAACAAAAATATTTTCACCATAGAAAAAATCCCTCCGTCGTGAATCACCATCCCACACAACGTCAGGTGAGTTCATTGATTTTTTAGCCCTTAGTACCAATTTTTGACCCCCAAAAATCCAAATTTGACCCCCATTATGTGGGGGAAAACAACAGAAACGGTGTTTTTCTTGCATACTTTATGCATGTAGGGAATATAGCAACTTTCCTGGGCGGCGAGAGTACTAATGGCGCAAGAGCCTTGACGAAATTGGCGTAAGGTAAAAGTTCCAGTCATGGAACATGGCTGTAAGAGTGAATTTTCAAATAAATTCTTCCTATTATATAAAAATATGATATAGCGAGAAACCGTACCACTTTTCGTAGAATTAATTTGTTCGGGATTTTAGCAATTTTCACAGATTTTTACCCCCCCCCCCCCACCAATAAAGTCAAATTTGATCCATCCTTTTATGAACAAAAACATTTTCATCATCGTAAAAGTCCCTCCGTCGTGAATCACCATCCGACACAACGTCAGGTGAATTGATATTGATTTTTTGGCCCTTAACACCAGTTTTTGACCCCAAAAAATCCAAATTTGACCCCCCATTCTGTAGGGGAAAAAACTGAAACGGTGTTTTTCTGGCATACTTTATGCATGCAGGGAATATAGCAACTTTATTTGGCGGTGAGAGTTCTAATGGCGCAGGAGCAAATTGGCGTAAGATAAAAGATCCGGTCATATAACAGCAAATTTTCAAATCTATTCGTGCTATTATACAAAAATATCATATAGCATATAGCAAGAAACCATACCGCTTATCGTAAAATTATATAATTTTTTCGTGATTTTAGTCGTTTTAACCGATTTTTGACCCTTATAAAGTCAAATTTGACCCACTCATTTATGAGAAAAATATTTTTATCGTCAAAATAGTCTGTCGTTAACACCACACAACGACGAGTGAATTAATTCCAAATTTCCGATTCCAAAAATCCAGATTTGACCTTGATTCTGTATGAAAAACCACTGAAACGGTATTTTCGCCTTTACTCACCCTTCCATATATATCACTTTCAGTGATTTTACATAAACTGTTCACAATTTTAGCCATTTTTACCGATGTTTGACCCCTAAAAACTCAAATTTAACCCATTAGAATTTTAAAAATTGCTCACCGTCAAACTCATCTTTTTTTTTTGTAACACGAACATTTCGGCGAAATTTGGAATTTTTGTCATGTAGGAACCAAAGGTCAGATATCGTCTGGAGTGACAAATATTTATGTACTTGTACAATATAGATATACATTTTCGTTAAAGTCTAGGGAAGAATTCAGGATGCTCTGAAACGGATTTGCCTATAAAAAATCAAAAATTCATCTTCTGAAAATTTTGGACCCATTGCAATAGCTTTATTTTCTCTAAAAATTAGCTGAAAGGCCGAAGTAACCCTAAATTTTCAATTCTCTACGGATATAGCTTATGACCAATTTTTTTTTGGAGCGCTCCAAATTTTGAACATTTTCAGAAAGTGGCTTAATACCCACTTGCGTTGAACTCTAGAGAATACAAATCCGTTTTCAGAATTTTTCTGAATTGGCTGTAGCCGTCGGATTCTCGTTTCCAGGATTTTCGGTACAAGGGTCAAGATCGAGAGCATCTGGCTGCTTGTGGGGGTAGAGAGATGTTGGCCACCTCAAACCTTCCCCGTTTTTTTAACTTCCCTGTCCTTACATTGAATGAACTGGACGCAGTATGGCACAGGAAGTGTGCAAATTTCTGCCCACTGTTTAAATCAATGCCGCATGGCTGAAACGTTTTTCGAATTCCCCGTAACTTGAACTGGAAAAACTCAAATTTTTCCTAGTTTGTATTAGAGTGTGTTTGCAAGCTCGGCTCAAACGTTCGTATCGATGAAACCCAACTTCCATGTTTGTTCACATTTCGAATTTTGTGGGAATACGAATTGAGGTGAGTTGCTGCCTGAATAAACCAACATGACGAAACGTACGATTTCCTCTCGTTTCTATTTATTTAAACCAACTATGAACGATTCCACGTAGGTGCGATTTCTCATCTTCAAATGCCCCCCCCCCCCTCCGTATGCACACCCGGGTAACCTAAATAAATTAGATTCCAACCAATCAGCTTAAGTGTTATTCACTTTAATTCGGTTTTCCCTCGGAGAATGGAAGTTTCTCCTTTGTCGACTCCACCGACGACCATATTGATTTCGCAGTAAATGTCAGGGAGGAAAAGGGTTGGATTAATTTGGATTTCAGAGAGTCTGTATTGCCAAAGTTTTCCATCGATTGGGCCTTCATAGGGAATAATCTACTAGCACCAGCCCCACTGTCGGACCGCCATAACCCATTTTATTCTTATTATTTGCTATTAAATACGGTAACCCGACTCTGGTAGCTTGGAGGAGCTTCGGGGTCGAATTTCAGTTTTTTGTGGATCAAAAATCGTTTAAAAAAAACGCTGCAAAGTCCTTGTCACATGGGTTTATTATTGTATTCGACATACCTAACGAAATATTGGAAATAAATTTATTGTTTCTTTCACATACAATTATTGAAATGGCTATTGTTGGTGGTATCCATCAATTTTGGCCCCAAAAACACGTAGGCTCAATTTTTGATAAATTATTTTTGATCATTGATAGCGCCATTTAATTGTCTTGATTCACATGACACTACTTCTAGTGTTGTTACACATGTTTAAGGTGATTTCAAACAATTTTCCAGATTTATAACTTATAAAAAAATGAATTTTGAGAGCTGAACCTACGTTACAACCTCAATTTTTCCCACTTTTGGTCAAAATCGACTTCATATTCGGTCTTCTCGCACCAAAAAACATGGAAAACGATATCTCAAGCTCATGTTTTACCCCATTTTTACCCCACAACACCCCAGGGTATATTCCGATCTGGCTGAGAAGTTTCGGGACACAACTAGGGCCCAAATGGAGCATTTGTGCGAAAGAACGAATTTTTAAGACCGAAATTAGTGTACATATGGATGATACGGCGTACAATGGACATCGCATTTTGGTTTACTATTCTGTGAATAACACACCTAAGTATTCGCTCAGCAAAACATTTTTATAACACCCCCTCAAAATATTTTCTTTTACGTTTCAAGGTGCGTAGATACCAAAAACTCTGCAAAGTCCTTGTCACATGGGTTTGGACATACCTACAGAAATGTTGGCTGTTCATTTATTGTTTCTTTCATGTGAAATAATTTAAATAGATATTTCCGATGTTTTGGCTCCCAAAACACGAACTAGGTACTTTTTTAAAATTATCTTTGATCATTGGTAGTGCCATTTAATCGTCTTGATCCACGTGTTGACACTTTTTCTAGTGTTATTCTACAAATTGATGGTGATTTCAGACGATTTCCCAGGTTTTTGAATCATAAAATATCAATTTTGGGTGCTGAAACTTCCTTAGAACATCAATTTTCCACTCTAGTCAAAATCGACTCTACATGCGGTCTCCTCGACCAAAAGACCATAGAAAACGACACCTCAGAAGCACATGTTACTAAAACACAATAAGTACCTATTTTTACACACATTTTCACTCATAACACACCTGGGTATATTCCGATCGGGCTGAAAAGTTTCGGGACACAACTAGGGCCCAAATGGAGCATGTGTGCGAAAGAACGAATTTTTTAGACCGACTGTGAAGGCGGTACACGTGATACGGCGGACGGACATTGCATTTTTGGAATTAAAAGAAAAAATTTTGAGGGGGTGTTATAAGAAAGCGCGAAGAAAAGAGCGAATACATAGGTGTATTATTCACAGAATAATAAACCAAAATGGGTGTAAAAATAGGGTTTTTTTGTGTTCTAGTAACATAACCTTGTAAGGTATCGTTTTCTATGTTTTTTGAGGGCGAGAAGACCGAATTTTCAGTTTATAAATTCGTTCTTTCGCACACATACTCCATTTGGGCCCAAGTTGTGTCCCGAAACATTCCAGCCCGATCGGAATACACCCAGGGATGTTATGAGTGAAAATGTGTGTAAAAATAGGTAGTTTCTGTGTTTTAGTAACATGTCAGTAACATGAGCTTTTGAGGTATCGTTTTCCATGCTTTTGGGACGAGAAGACCGAATATGAAGTCGATTTTGACCAAATAGTGGAAAATTGAGGTTCTAACAACGAAGTTTCAGCATTAAATTTACATTACATTTTCGTCTAAAATCGTCGTTCTTCCGCACACAGTTTGGGTCCCCATTTGGGAACACTTTTGGGCCCTAGTTGTGCTCCGAAACACGGCAGCCCGATCGGAATACACCCAGGGGTGTTATAGGAGAAAAACGAGTGTAAAAATAGGGGTTTTCGAGGGATTTTTGAGGTCTTAGTGAACACGAGCTTGTGATGTATCGTTTTCAATGTTTAGTAGGGCGATAAGACGGAATATGAAGTCGATTTTGACCAATGAGTGAAGAATTGAGGTTGTAACGGAGGTTAAGCTCCCGAAATTCATTTTTTATGAGTCAAAAACCTGGGAAATTGTCTTGAATCACTAAAAATTTGTATAATAACGCTAGAAGTAGTATCAACAGGTGAACCAAGACAATTAAATTACGCTATCAATGTTCAAAGATAATCTGGGGAAAAAAGGAGCCGTGGAAACCATAAAAAATAGGTATTTCAATAATTGCACACAAAAGAAACAATAAATAAACAGCCAAGATTTCTGCAGGTATGTCCAATAGAATAATAAACCCATGTGACAAGGACTTTGCAGCGTTTTTTAAAATTGTTTTATTTCAAAACTCCAGCGTGAAGTGTTAAAAACCATCACACGACTGTTCAAATGTCAAAAACAAACACCGGCATCGGAGTTCAACGTCTTCAGCCTTGAGACGTCAATAACTGGTCGGCAGTGAGCTGTTGTGTGAACCCTGTTCAGAGCGTTCACTCTTCCGTCACGTGACGTTTCAGACGTCTGCGTCTGTAATTCATGTGTTGGAACTAAGAAAACTCCTCAGCCGAACAACAAACTAGCGAGTGGCGTAATGAGGCCGGAAGGCGACCAGACGGTAAAGCAAACGACGTGACCGGTCAATCAGTGATTCGGAACACAATCGAGTTTTTGATTATTAAAAAAAATGCTGCAAATTAGTACACAACGGTTTATTATTTACCTGTATAGATGCCCCTTCTGCATGGATCACTGTTTTCTGTGGTCAATACCCTCGAGCTCCCCCAGGAAAGCCCTAAATCAAGTACTGCAGCCGGTCCGGGAATTACAGTTTCATAAAAATGCGCGGGATTCAATAATTCAATCATTAATTATTTTGGTTTATTATTTTCAATAATGAACCTTAAAATCGAAAACAAAATCTAACCCCCCCCCCCCCCCCCACAAAATTTGATGGTTTACGTTTCAAGGTATGTAGAATCCGAAAATGCAATTTAAAAAATTGCTGTCTGTCCATCGTACGCGGTACCTAGCACTTTAATTACCATGTACCAAAATTAATGAAATTCGGTTTGTAGGTCGGTCCCCTTTTGGGGTCTAGTTGGTCCTCGAAGCTCGGCGTTACTGTCAGTCATCTTTAAGGGCTTCAAAATAGGGGTTGAAATTTTCAGAACGCCGTAGCTCGAAAACTTCCGATAGAAGGGTATGGTTTTTTTACGTTATTATTTTTGTCTTGAGCTGAACAATGTTTTGAGACCACCCGGAGCATCGTACGTCCAGCCGTTCGTGTGCACCAAAAAGCTTCGTCAACATGATCGTGAATCAAACGGTATAAATCCGGCCCGGATATCATCGCTAGGGAGCACCTGATTATAATCAAGGATGGCTGTATGAAGTCGAGTTGGTCGTTCTGCGATATTAATTCATTTGACAAGTGATGGACTATTGGATTTTGTTGGTGGGTACTTGTGAAACTTGAACAAACGTTGAAGAATTGTTGATGGGCAAGTTATTACACAACGGTTCATTATGCTTGACCACGAAGGTAGGTATTGACCACAGAAATCAGATCTACGCAGAAGGGGCATCTCTTTCACTCCTCATCAACAAATTTCCTTCAGAACTTCATTATTTGCGTTTCTTTTTGCCGTTTTAGTTACTGTTTGTCATTGACAGAATTATTTTAGCAACATTCAACTCGTGATTTAGGTAGGTACCTAGTAACGAGTACGGGGTTAGGTATATTATAGGCATTATAATATTATATAGAAGGGTTATATATACAGAGAGCTGTGATCTGTAATAGAAGGGTATTATGTACATACCTAATAATAAACCGTTGTCCAGGGATTTGCAGCGTTTTTCAAATGAAATAATATCGCAACCAACTCGACTTCATACAGCCATCCTTGATTATAATCAGGTGCTCCCTAGTGATGATATCCTGGCCGGATTTATACCGTTTGATTCACGATCGTGTTGACGAAGCTTTTTGGTGCACACGAACGGCTGGTCGTACGATGCTCCGGTTGGTCTCAAAAAATTATTTAGTTCAACTTACTGATTTCCTGCAGCTCCTAATGGTTTTAAAAATTCTTAAGTTCAAGATCAATTTATAAACGTAAAAAAAACCCTTCAATCGGAAGTTTTCGAGCTACGGCGTTCTGAAAATTTCAACCCCTATTTTGAACCCCTTACAGATGACTGACAGTAACGTCGAGCTTCGAGGCCAACTAGACCCCGAACGGAACCTATAACCCGAATTTCATCAATTTTTGTTTCATGGTAACTAAGAAAAGTGGCCCGTACGGTGGACATACATAAATATTTTTATTGCATTTTCGGATTCTACATACCTTCAAACGTAAACAATCAAATTTTGAGGGGGGTTAGCATTTTTTTTTTTTCCATGCTCGATTCCAATGGGTGATTATTGAAAATAATAAACCAAAACTATGGCTGGTTTGGATTTTGTTGATAGGTACGTTTGCAACTTGAACAAATGTTGAAGTATTATTGGGTAAATTATTACACAACGGTTTATTATACTATCTACGTAGAAGGGGGATCTATAGGTACAGGTAAATTATTACACAACGATTTACCTTATGCTCCATGAATAACTACAAATAATTAGTGATTTAATTATTGAATCCTGCGGATATTTATGAAACTTTAATTCCTGGGCCGGCTCCAGTACTCGGTTTAGGGCTTTCCTGGGGGGAGCTCGAGGGTATTGACCACAGAAAACAGTGATCTACGCAGAAGGGGCATCTATGCAGGTAAATAATAAAGCGTTGTGTAATAATTATTACATTGTATATAAAATAAAAATATATAAACATATATAAAATATAAAATATGATTATATATTTATAAATATAAAAATAAAAATTTTCATTGTCATATTCGTGTTCCTTGACCCAAAATGAGTAAAATATGGTTATTTAGATCCCCGAAACTACCAAAAAATATTTCTTTGTTGGGCTGTGTAATTTGCAGCGTATTTTAATTCAATTTTTGGATTCTACCTTGAAACGCACACCATCAAATTATGGGGGGGGGGGATTATCTTTTTTTTTCATTCTCGATTCCAAGGTTCATTATTGAAAATAATAAACAAAAAAAATTCCAATCATGCAGCATGGCTATAAGAGCGAATTTTCAAAGAAATATTCGTTCTATTGTGTAAAAATATTATTATAATTAATAGCTAGCGAGAAATAGGAGTTTAAATATGGAAAATCTGAAATAATATTGGAATTTAACGAGTAGGTATGGTAGGCTGTTAGTCAACATACAGCAGCAGGTATTGTGTACTCCAATCGATACATTTTCAAGATGTTCATCCAACAGCAGATGAGTAGCTATGATTGTATGTATGGCCGTAACAGGTACAACAGAAGATACAAATGAATGAATACTAGCATTCTGAAGGCAGGCGCGTTTCAAGTGCTTAAACACCTAAGTTACTAACATAACTGATTGTTAGCAGCAAAACATTGATAATAACCTGCCCTGAAGTTGTACGTATATTCACAACGAAACTTCCCGTTGCTACGCATTGTAATTTTGTAATTTTGTAACTCTTTCCACGGGGATCTAATCAACTGAGGGAATGCGGAGAGGGACTGCTTTTCAAATTTTGAATTTTGATCAGAAAATTTCGTGAAATTTTGAAACATTGCCCAGTGGAAATGGGTTTAAAATTTGAGATATTCGATAGTTTTATAAACAGACAGGCCTTTGCTTTTCAATATTTAAATTACCATAGGTTATAAGTTCAAAAAAGTCAGATACAGACGAAAACGTACATTTCCACGACTTCGCTCAGGTGGTGTGGGGTTAATACTGAAACTTTCGATTGCCGATTCTGAGAGAGAATACAATTCTTTAGGAGGGACCTTTGCTCGATATTGGTTTATCATTTTAAATGATGAACCACTGGAATCGGGAATTAAAAAAATTTACCCCCCCCCATTAAAATTTGGCGATTTTCGTTTCAAGGTGCTTAGAATCCGAAAATGGAACTACACAATTTCAGTCCGTCCGCCGCACACCGCACTTTCTTAGTTACCCTGAATCAAATTAATGAAATTTGGCGTGTATATCCCATTTGGGGTCTAGTTGGTTGGATTTACGGAACGCCGTAGCTCGGAAACTTTCAACAGAAGGGTATGGTTTTGGTTTATTATCCTGTGAATAATACACCTACGTATTCGCTCAACAACAAAATGTTATAACTAGAGTTCGGATTTTGAATATTAGGTTTTTTTAATAGAAAGTGTCATCCAAATTAAGGTATTTGGAGATGTTTTGGACATTTAAAATTGAATTTAAAATAGCATATTCGTGCAGATTTTGCTGTTTTTTGATTATTATATGCATCTGCATATGTTACAGAGTTTTGCATATAAATGGCATATTTCTATGAAATATCAGCGTACCTACACTGAAATTTCCGATCTCCGGTCATGTGAAAGGCCTTATACGTGTCTTTGTATGACTGCCCTTTCGATCTCTCCGGGATATCTCACTCCTGGAGAAATTGCCAAGTTAAAATCCCCTCCTGTTGTCAGCTGCGACGTTGAAAGATCCTTTTCCGCGCTAAAAATGACTATCAGACCGACGGAGGAATTTCACAGTCGAAAACCTCGAAAAACTGTTGATAGTCAGGGAAATTAATCTGTACCTACACCTACATACAATTGCAATTGCAATTTTAATCATTGTAAATTGTATTTAATATTGTACAGTTTTATTTGCTGTCATTTTATAAAATATAGATGAATGATTCAAGAGTTTCGGGTTACATTGCTCATTCCCGTATTAGACTTCTCAATAAAAACTTGAAAACCGAAAAAATTGGACCAAAATTTCAACTTGCATATTATTTTGAATTTTTTGCATGTTTTTGCATATTTTGCTAACGTTTGTTGTATATTTCAGCTATTTTTTTGCATATCGATCCGGACTCTAGTTATAACACCCCCTCAAACTTTTTTCTTATCCGGTTCAAGGTGCGTAGATTCAGAAAATGCAATGTCCGTCCGCCCCATCATCCACATCTACTTTAGTTTCAGTCTAAAAAATTCGTTCTTTCGAACACATGCTCCATTTGGGTCCTAGTTGTGTCCCGAAACTGTGCAGCCCGATCGGAATATACCCAGGGGTGTTATGGTTATGGGGTTTTTGGTGGTTTAGTTACATGAGCTTGTGAGGTATCGTTTTCCATGTTTTTAGGGCGAAAAGACCGAATATGAAGTCGATTTTGACCAGATGGTGGACGCCTCAGCTTTGAATTTACGTTAAGTTTTCGTCTAAGATCGTCTTTCTTCCGGAAACAGTTTGGGTCCCCATTTGGGTACACATTTGGGTCCTAGTTGTGCTCCGAACCTCGGCCGCCCGATCGGAATACACCCAGGGGTGTTATGGGAGAAAAGTGGGTGTAAAAATATGGGTTTTCGAGGGATTTTTGAGGTTTTAGTGAACATGAGCTTGTGAGGTATCGTTTTCCATGTTTTGTAGGGCGACAAGACCGAATATGAAGTAGATCTAGACCAAAGAGTGAAGAATTGAGGTTGTAACGAAGGTTAAGCTCCTTAAATTCATTTTTTATGAGTAAAAAACATGGGAAATTGTCAGAAATCACCATAAATTTTGTATAATAACACTAGAAGTAGTATCAATAGGTGAAGCAAACCACTACTATCGATGATCAAAGAAAATTTGTAAAGAAACGCTGCAAAGTCCTTGTCACATGGGTTTATTATTCTATTGGAGTTCTAGAGATTTTTGTTGGCTGTTAAATGTATTGTTTCTTTCATGTGGAATGATTGAAATAGGTATTTCTGATGATTTCCACCAATTTTGGCCCCCAAAACATGAAATAGGTACGCTTTTTTTTTTTAAAGATCATCTTTGATCATTGGTAGTGGCATTTGATGGTCTTGATTCACCTGTTTACACTTTTTCCAGTGTTATTGTACACATTGATGGTGATTTCAGACAGTTTTCCAGGTTTTTGACTCATAAAAAACCAATTTTGGGAGCTGAACCTTTGGTAAAACCTCAATTTCCGCGTCTTTGGTCAAAATCGACTTCATATTCGGTCTTCTCGTCCTCAAAAACATGGAAAAAGATACCTCAAAAGCTCATTTTACTAACATGTTACTAAAACACAAAAAGTACCTATTTTTATACACATTTTCACTCATAACACCCCTGGGTATATTCCGATCGGGCTGAAAAGTTTCGGGACACAACTAGGGCCCAAATGGAGCATGTGTGCGAAAGAACGACTTTTTTAGACCGAAAATGAAGCCTGTACACGTGATACGGCGTACGGCGGACGGACATTGCATTTTTGGAATCTACGCACCTTGAAACGGAAAAGAAAAAATTTTGAGGGGGTGTTATAAAAATTTTTTGCTGAGCGAATACATAGGTGTATTATTCACAGAATAATAAACCAAAAACATAGGTGTATTATTCACAGAATAATAAACCAAAAACATAGGTGTATTATTCACAGAATAATAAACCAAAACGGACGGTAGACCTACGGTTCTGCAGTCAGATCATTTAATAAAGATTAACGTTTATTTCGTCAAAATTTCCGTCAATGGAAATTTTGCAGCTCATTAATGCATCAAAAGTTGAAATCGTTTTTGTTTCCCCTCCCGTCAATTTCCTAATGTTATTATGGACCGAATGAAATTTATATATATTTATATCGATTTATTGATATCGTTTTGTGACGCTCGCAACCAACATAGTAACGTGATGTAATTTCGATGGTGCAATTTCTTGTGCCATGAAGTGACGCTCGATCGTGACGTTCGGAAAATAAATGGAAACGTCCTGTTAATCATGCCTAATTCTAGTTTTTTGGGGGCTAAATTGGAGGAAACCACCAAACACAGCATTTTCAATTATTGGAAGAAAGAATAAATGAACAGCCAATAGAATAATAAACCCATGTGACAAGGACTTTGGAGGGTTTTTACAGAAGTGTTGGCAACCCTGCGCCCTGCGGGTGACAACGAATGATACTGAATGAATGCGGGTAGTTGTGGCGATGGTGAGGAAGGGTGTCTTATCAGGTGGGCAGTTATGCAATTACCCTAACGGTGGGAGACGAGTTACCCTTGAACTACCCTTGACTGGTTGTAGTTTGAAGGGGGGGGGGGGGGGGGGGGGAGCTAGACGGCCCACCCCGAACGCCACCCTTCAGGACGAACCCGTAATGTAAACAGCGGTGGAAAAGGAAGACAAAGAGACTGAAAGGAAAAGAGATGATGACGAAGAGGGGGAGCGGTGAGAGAGACGGGGAACGAGAAAGGCTTCGTGTTGGACGGCGAGGGAGAAAGGGAGCGTCGATTCCGGCGGATGATGGGTGATGGGGGGGGGGGGATGATGATGGGGGGGAGCGGGGGCACCTGTGCCTCCCCCGTCTGGTAACTGTCTAGACTCACGGTGGGAGGCGGCCCGGTAGGGCGGTGGCCTACTTCTCCACGACGCCTACCGAGGGTCGCGACACCGTGAAGGTCACCCCCCCCCCCCCACCATACACACAACCATCGAGTTACAATTATTTTGAGGGGTGTGGGGGGGATTCAGATCGATACAAGGAAAAAACGCTGCAAAGTCCTTGTCACATGGGTTTATTATTCTATTCGACATACCTACAGAAATGTTGGCTGTTCATTTATTGTATATTTCATGTAAAATATTTGAAATAGCCATTTCTGATGGTTTCCACCATTTTTGGCCCCCAAAACACAAAAATTAAGTACGCTGTTTTTTTTTTTGTTTTTTTCAAATTATCTTTGATCATTGGTAGTGCCATTTAATCGTCTTGATCCACGTGTAGACACTTCTTCTGGTATTATTATACAAATTGATGGTGATTTCAGACGATTTTCCAGGTTTTTGCCTCATAAAAAATCAATTTTGGCAGCTGAATCTTTGGTAGAACCTCAATTTCCCACTCTTTGGTCAGAATGGACATCATATTCGGTCTTCTCGTCCCCAAAAACATGGAAAAAGATACATCAAAAGCTCATGTTACTAACATGTTTCTAAAACACAAACAGTACCGGGTTTTAACCACATTTTCACTCATAACACCCCTGGATATATTCCGATCGGGCTGAAAAGTTTCGGGACACAACTAGGGCCCAAATGGAGCATGTGTGCGAAAGAACGACTTTTTTAGACCGAAAATGAAGCCGGTACACGTGATACGGCGGACAGACATTGCATTTTTTGAATCTACGCACCTTGAAACGGAAAAGAAAAAATTTTGAGGGGGTGTTATAAAAATTTTTTGCTGACCGAATACATAGGTGTATTATTCACAGAATAATAAACCAAAACTCTGCAAAGTCCTTGTCACATGCCAACAGAAATGTTGGCTGTTTATTTATTGTTTCTTTCATGTGCAATTATTGAAATGGCTATTGTTGGTGGTTTCCACCAATTTTGGCCCCCAAAACACAAATCAGGTACGCTCCTTTTTTTTCAAATCATCTTTGATCATTGGTAGTGCCATTCAATTGTCTTGACTCACCTGCTGATACTACTTCTAGTGTTATTCTACGAATGCATGGTGATTTCAGACGATTTCCCAGGTTTTTCACTCATAAAAAATCAATTCTGGGAGCTGAACATTTGGTAGAACTCAATTTTCCACTCTTTGGTCAAAATCGACTTCATATTCGGTCTTCTCATCCCGAAAAACATGGAAAACGATATCTCAGAAGCTCATGTTACCAACATGTTGGTAAAACGCAAAAAGTAGGTACCTATTTTTGTGCACATTTTCACTCATAACACCCCTGGGTATATTCCGATCGGGCTGCAAAGTTTCGGGACACAACTAGGGCCCAAATGGAGCATGTGTTCGAAAGAACGAATTTCTTAGACCGAAAATGAAGCCTGTACACGTGATACGGTGGACAGCGGACGGATATTGCATTTTTGGAATCCACGCACCTTGAAACGGAAAAGAAAAAATTTTGAGGGGGTGTTATAAAAATTTTTTGGTGAGCGAATACATAGGTGTATTATTCACAGAATAATAAACCAAAACGTCTGCCAATTCGAGTAGGCAGTTTAGCTTCCTCAAGTAGAATACTTGGGTAGGTTCGTTATGATGCGGGACCATCTGCGATCCAACCCGCGTGTACCCTCAAAATTTCAGCTCTCTACGACTATTTTTCGCATAGTTAGAAGCGTTACAAGGCAACGGTCAACATTTAATGTTCGCGCACGCGCGGACGAAAGTTATGGTACGATTCCAATGAAATTCATTTAGAACTATCAAAGTATTATTCCTGAACCGACCATCTTAAGTTTGAACTCATTTCAACGATATTTAAGGTAGTTATGAGCTTTTCAAGTATTTTACGTTTGCGCATGCGCAGCCGGAAGTTAACTTACTTCTTGAATGATTTTGGTATGGGACCGTCTGTGTCCCAACCCGCACCTACCCTCCGAATTTCAGCTCATGCCGGCCATTATTTAGGGTAGTTATGGGCGTTACAAGGAATTACCACAGACAGGCACACAGGCAGACTGACACGGAACCAAAAATATTCCTTGATGTCTGAAACAAAAAATGGTTGTGGAAATTTAAATTTTGGTGGACTTTTTTTACTCAATCACGAATCCAAGGCTTCCCTACCTACGGTAATGGAGAAGCCGAACACTGCAAAGTCGTTGTCACATGGGTTTATTATTCTATTCGACATACCTACAGAAATGTTGGCTGTTCATTTATTGTTTCTTTCATGTGAAATAATTGAAATAGCTATTTCTGATGGTTTCCACCAATTTTGGCCACCAAAAACACGATTAGGCTCCTGTTTCTGACAAATTATCTTTGATCATTTAGTCCCATTTAGTTGTCTTAATCCACCTGTTGATACTACTTTTAGTGTTATTATACAAATTTATGGTGATTTCAGACAATTTCCCAGGTTTTTGAGTCATAAGAAATGAATTTCGGGAGCTTAACCTCCGTTACAACCTCAATTCTTCACTCTTCCGTCAAAATCAACTTCATATTCGGTCTTACCGCCCTACAAAACATAGAAAACGATACATCACAAGCTCGTGTTCACTAAAACCTCAAAAAATTCTCGAAAACCCGTATTATCACAAAAATGTTTCTCCCATAACACCCCTGGGTGTATTCCGATCGGGCAGCAAAAATTTCGGGACGCAACTAGGGCACAAATACAGAATTTTGCAGCGGACGGACTTTGCATTTTGGTTTATTATTCTGTGAATACACCTAAGTATTCGATCAGCAAACATTATTTTATAACACCCCCTCAAAATTTTTTCTTTTCCGTTTCAAGGTGCGTAGATTCAAAAAACGCTGCAAAGTCCTTGTCACATGGGTTTATTATTCTATTATTTTATTGGTCTACAGAAATGCTGGCTGTTCATTTATTGTTTCTTCTATGCGTAATAATCGAAATAGCTATTTCTGATGGTTTCCATTAATTTTGGCCCCTAAAACACAAATTAGGTAATACACTTTTTTTTCTTTTTTTTTTTAACTATCTTTGATCATTGATAGTGCCATTTAATCGTCTTGATCCACGTGTTGACACTTTTTCTAGTGTTATTATACATACTGCTTGTGATTTCAGACGATTTTCCAGGTTTTTGACTCACGAAAAATCAATTTTGGGAGCTGAACATCTGGTACAACCTCAATTTTCCACTCCTTGGTCAAAATCGACTTAATATTCGGTCTTCTCGTCCCCAAAAATATGGAATACGATACCTCAAAAGCTCATTTTACTACTATGTTACTAAAACACAAAAAGTACCTATTGGTTTATTATTTTCAATAATGAACCATTGGAATCGAGCATGAAAAAAAAAATTCTTAACCCCCCTCAAAATTTGATGGTTTACGTTTCAAGGTATGTAGAATCCAAAACTGCAATAAAAATATTTCTGTCTGTCCGCCGTACGCCGTACGCCGTACGGGCCACTTTTCTTAGTTACCATGAAAAAAAATTGATGAAATTCGGGTTACAGGTTCCGTTCGGCGTCTAGTTGGTCCTCGAAGCTCGACGTTACTGTGAGTCATCTCTAAGGGGTTCAAAATAGGGGTTGAAATTTTCAAAACGCCTATACCATTTTTTTACGTAAATATTTTTACGGTTTTAAATAGTTCTTGAACTTGCGAGTTTTTTAAGACCATCCGGAGCATCGTACGTCCAGCCGTTCGTTCACAGTAAGGCCCCGAAGTTTGCACCGACAGGCATTTTCGACTCCAGTGTGAATGAAATTGTATACAATTCAAACCAAATCTCGTAACCAGAGACGCGCCCACAATAGGAATTTGTGATTACGGCCAATCATTGGTAGGGATCACCTGATTATACACCGAGAGAAAAATGTGGCGCACCATGCCCGCTAGGAACACTCGGAATTGATTTCCCGATAGGAAACCTAGCGGGTGTGCCTAATCCCAAGCGGGTAGGGTGAAAATCGTATCGGGTGATGGTAAAAATCTATCGGGAAGACGTAACTCCAATCGGGTACGACATAAATTTCTATCGGGCTGCCATAAAAATCTATCGGGCTGTTAGATTAGCCCCTCCTATCGGGTATGGTTCGGATATTTTTGTATCGGGCATTCGTAAAAACAAGCGGGTTTTGGTAATTCCTAACGGGTATTCGTCAAAATCGTATCGGGTGGCGACTTAACCCTAACGGGCTTTTATAAATGGGAACTACACCCGTTAAGAAATCAATCGGGTCTGTTGGTTGTCTATCGGGTTTCATAACAAATTCCTATCGGGTCCATGAAACCCAAGCGAGCATGCAAATATTCCAAAAAATACCCGTTAGCGCACTATCGGGTCATCTGAACATTTACGTCTCCCGTTTGATGATCTATCGGGTTTTTTTCAAAATTCCTAGCGGGTGTATGAAAAACGATCTAGCTAGCAAATGTTGAAAAAAATACCCGTTAGCACACTATCGGGTCATCTGAGCATTTACGTCTCCCGTTTGATAACCTATCGGGTTTATGCAAAATTCCTATCGGGTGTATGAAAAACGATCTAGCTAGCAAATGTTGAAAAAAAATACCCGTTAGCTGACTGTCGGGTCATCTGAGCATTAAGATCTCCCGATTGATAACCTATCGGGTTTATGCAAAATTCCTATCGGGTGTATGAAAAACGATCTAGCTAGCAAATGTTGAAAAAAATACCCGTTAGCACACTATCGGGTCATCTGAGCATTTACGTCTCCCGTTTGATAACCTATCGGGTTTTATGCAAACCTCCTATCGGGTGTACGAAAAACAATCGAGCATGGAAATGTTCAAAAAAATACCTGTTAGCTGACTGTCGGGTCATCTGAGCATTAAGATCTCCCGATTGATAATCTATCGGGTTTATACAAAATTCCTATCGGGTAGAAATAAAATTAATCGAGCTGGGAAATATGCATAAAATACCCGTTAGCGCCTATCGGGTGAAATAATTGTCAAGAGCTCCCCCTTAATAATCTATCGGGTTACATCACACATCGCTATCGGGCCTATGAAAGCCAATCGAGCAGGGAAATAGTGAACAAAAATACCCGTTAGTCTTCCTATCGGGTGATGTTTGTTGCTAACAACACCCGATTGAAGATCTACCATTTCCATTGAGTGATCCCTATCGGGTAGAGAAAAATCGATCGAGCTGAGAAATATTCATAAAATACCCGTTAGCCACCAATCGGGTGATATAATTGTTAACAGCTCCCGCTTAATAATCAACCGGGTTGCATCGACCAACATCTATCGGGTTGAACAATGCAATCGAGCAGGGAAATGCCGAACAAAATACCCGTTAGTAGCTCTATCGGGTGGATGTAATTGATAACAACACCCGAGTGAACATCTATCGGGTTGCACAGACGAGTCTCTATCGGGTTTTGGAAAATCAATGGAGCAGGAAAATATTGAAAAAATACCCGTTGGCTGCCTATCGGGTGATATAATTGTTAACAGCTCCCGCTTAGTAATCAATCGGGTTGTCCAATGATTCCCTATCGAGTAGGCAACATTTCTATCGGGTGTCAATTAGGTCCCGCCACAATTTGAACTTGGTGGAAGGGGCATTGGCTCCGGAGATGGATTCACAAATTTTTTCCCAGGTTCCGAGTGAGCGTTGAAGGGTTTTACAATTTGAACTTGGTCAAAGGGGCATTGGCTCTGGAGACGGATTCACAAATATTTTCCCAGGTTCCGAGTGACCGTTGAAAGGTTTTATGTGAGGATTTAGATGCGTACAATTCTCACACAAAAGCCTGCAACGGTGAATGAAGAGTTGGGAAAATATTTGTGGTTTAATGATAGCTCAGGTAGCCCGAATCCCTGTGAGGAGGTATAGGAAGCGAAGCCTGCAGTCACCATTTCTAAAGGATAACTGTTTTTGGGGAGTGGTGAGAATTTGAGAATAACAACTCTTTCCCTTCACCTCCCGTAAATATGGACGTTTGGAGGACATGTACTTGTTACCATGGGAGGGTTCACGCGAAGAAATATGGTAAAGTTGAGGGAATTGTGAAGGACATGATACTGGACCTGAAAATTAAAAACGCTGCAAAGTCCTTGTCACGCATGGGTTTATTATTATTCTATATGCAGAAATGGTGGCTGTTCATTTATTGTTGCTTTCATGTAAAATAATTATTGAAATAGTTATTTCCGGTGGTTCCCACAAATTTTGGCCCCCAAAACTTGAATTAGGTATACCTACGCTTTTTTTTCTTTTTTATTTCAAATTATCTTTGATCATTGCCCAACCCACCCGCCCATTTACCCGCAGGGTGGCTGTCCACAAGCATAATCCAATTGACATGTTGTCGTCCTTCACCAGTTTTCGAGTTTTATATATATTATCAACAGATTTATGCTGAGCACCCCCACCTGAGAGAATTATGACTCCGTATTTTTTTTTTGTACTGATGAGTCCTCAGTATAGTCGAGAGTCAGTTAGACTTGGTTTTCATTGAATTTTTACCTCCCCTCCCAACGAGTATTTCTCTCTGGTGCGGGGGGGTGCTCGACCTCGTTGAAATACCCGTTAGTAGCTCTATCGGGTGGATGTAATAGATAACAACACCCGATTGAACATCTATCCGGTTGCACATACGAGTCCCTATCGGGTTTTGGAAAACCAATCGAGCAGGAAAATATTCAAAAAATACCCGTTGGCTGCCTATCGGGTGATATAATTGTTAACAGCTCCCGCTTAGTAATCAATCGGGTTGTCCAATGATTCCCTATCGAGTAGGCAACAAGTCTATCGGGTATTAATTAGTTCCAGCCACAATTTGAACTTGGTCGAAGGGGCATTGGCTCTGAAGACGGATTCACAAATATTTTCCGAGGTTCCGAGTGAGCGTTGAAGGGTTTTACATTTTGAACTTGGTCAAAGGGGCATTGGCTCTGGAGACGGTTTCACAAATATTTTCCCAGGTTCCGAGTGACCATTGAAAGGTTTTATGTGAGGATTTAGATGCGTACAATTCTCACACAAAAGCCTGCAACGGTGAATGAAGAGTTGGGAAAATATTTGTGGTTTAATGATAGCTCAGGTAGCCCGAATCCCTGTGAGGAGGTATAGGAAGCGAAGCCTGCAGTCACCATTTCTAAAGGATAACTGTTTTTGGGGAGTGGTGAGAATACGAGAATAACAACTGTTTCCCTTCACCTCCCGTAAATAAGGACGTTTGGAGGACATGTACTTGTTACCATGGGAGGGTTCACGCGAAGAAATATGGTAAAGTTGAGGGAATTGTGAAGGACAGATACTGGACGTGAAAATTAAAAACGGAAACAACAAAATGAATATGTAATGGATGTTGCCTCTCATTAGGCGAATTTTAGGATATATTTTCCGAAAAATTTTCCAGGATTAAATGATGTCTATCGGGTTGTAATGAGAAATCGCTATCGGGCCCATGAAAGCCAATCGAGCAGGGAGATATTCAAAAGATATCCGTTAGCATCGTAACGGTTCATCTCATAGCTCCCGATACATAATCAACCGGGTTGCATCGACCAACGTCTATCGGGTTGAACAATGCAATCGAGCAGGGAAATGCCGAACAAAATACCCGTTAGTAGCTCTATCGGGTGGATGTAATTGATAACAACACCCGATTGAACATCTATCGGGTTGAACAGACGAGTCCCTATCGGGTTTTGGAAAACCAATCGAGCAGGAAAAAATTCGAAAAAATCCCCGTTGGCTGCCTATCGGGTGATATAATTGTTAACAGCTCCCGCTTAGTAAACAATCGGGTTGTCCAATGATTCCCTATCGAGTAGGCAACATTTCTATCGGGTATTAATTAGTTCCCGCCACAATTTGAACTTGGTCGAAGGGGCATTGGCTCTGAAGACGGATTCACAAATATTTTCCCAGTTTCCGAGTGACCGTTGAAGGGTTTCATGTGAGGATTTTTAATGATATGTTTAATAGGTAATATGTCGTAACGTATAAGTGATCAGGAATTTGAGTAACAGCAAGGAATTTGAATTTGAAGCGCATACTTTTCAATGCAAGTAAATTAGGTGTATATAAGTATACCACATAAAAACGTATTGTACACGCATGTATAAAACACGTTTGTAGGACATCCGATTGTTACCATGCAAAGGATATGGAGAAATACTGAACTTGGCAGAATCGTCATGGTTCGGATTCAGCAGAAATAACTGAAAATTGGGAACAACAATTAAACAGTATTTTGGAAAACGGTTGTTGAGCGCATGATGACCTATAATAATAATAATATATTCGTGGGCGAGAAGTAATTTGGCATGAGCCAAATTGAGTAGTTTGGCGGGTCATTTTCACCCGAGCTATACTCATTGTGTGACCATCTCTGTGAATGAAGTGTAATATAATATTATATTGTATTGCATACAGTTTTGATAAAAACGACAGCATTTACAAAGTGATGTGCGTCGCTTTTGCAACTTTTCATGTGTCATTCAATGCCGGAAGGAATGTGAGGGCAGTAAGTACCTATACGTCATTTATTTCTAAGTCCATTACATGTTGTAAGTTGTTATGTTGAGCATGTACATGCTTAAATTATCAATTAAATTGAATTATCAATGGAAAGAGTCGTTAATGACTCGGGGTATTTGCGATGGGGATTTTTTAATGTTTTTTCCCAGTAGGCACAGGTACCTATATACTAATGGTAGGCACGTAGGAGTTTCTGGTAGAAATGTTAGAAAAACCGTACACTTGTTAGCAAGTGAGTGAAAACCCGATACGAATTGAAAAAAAAAAAAAAACCACAGTCATGCAGCGTGGCTATAAGAGCGAATTTTCGAAGAAATAAGTGATTTTATGTAAAATGTGATGTTTGGGATATCCCATTCAAATATGGGCAATCTTAAACTTATTGGGTAATTATAGGTATTCCAGTATGACGCTATTCGGTTAATTCGGTATGCATGAAATATGGGCATACGTTACAAATTTTTTGTTCCATTTTTTGCCGAGTAACACCTCGTTTTATAGATTTTCCAACCCTGAACACGATGGTAAAGTCAGAATTGCGATATCCCATTCCGTTATCAGATTAGAGCAAACGAACCAGGAAGAACATCTCAAGAAATAACCACGTTCCTTCATCTTCAAAGTGCTCCAGTTTGAGAAAGGAATGAGATATCGCAATTATGATTTCACCATCGTGTTCAGCTTACAAAAACCTTTAAAATGAGGTGTCACTTGTCAGACTGCTTCATTTTGGGAATTTATGGGTAATTTTTCTCCCCTAAAACTCCCCAAAATTCCCCCTTAGAGTGACCCGATTCTGCCCATCTACGAACTTAGCCTGTCGATTGCCAAGACAGATTTTTCGTGCAAATTTGAACTTTTTATCTCAATT
This sequence comes from Leptopterna dolabrata, assembly GCA_954871275.1. Taxonomy (NCBI): domain Eukaryota; kingdom Metazoa; phylum Arthropoda; class Insecta; order Hemiptera; family Miridae; genus Leptopterna; species Leptopterna dolabrata. The sequence goes on along the minus strand of OX940984.1, from coordinate 6,066,038 downwards.
CTTTCGAGAGTTATCGTCTGGAATGACACATACATATATATATTAACCCAGTGAGTCTTTAACCAAGAACATGTCTTTCGGCAGTGAATTCAGGATGGTCTGAAACGGATTTTGGTATAAAAATCTTTCGGAAATTCGAGTTTTAAACATTTTGGACCGAGAACAATAGCTTCCTTTTCTTCGAAAATTCCCTAAAACCCGTTACGAGTTTCAAACTACCCGTTAGGAAGTTGTAAAAAACCCGATAGGCGTAACAGAAACTCGATGGGAATCGGAAAACCGTTTGAAATCGGGAAACCCGACACGATTGAAAGAAAAACCCGATTGGGAGGTAAAAAGACGTTACGACATTCGTAAACCCGATAGGAGTTGAAAAAGACGTTACGGCATTCGGGAACCCGATGGGAGACAGAAAACACCCGATAGGAATCTGAATTTGGATACCCGATGGAAATCTCAACACCCGATAGGGGATTTGAAAAAGTCGCTAGAAACATTCAGACACCCGATAGAAGGTAAAAAACACCCGATAGGAGCCAACGCCTGCCCGCTTGGAGCAGGGAAACCCGTTACCAGGTGGGTCATGGTGGGGAGACCTCTATATAACCCCAACGTCCCCTTATGGCGACAACCACTTCTCCCCGATCAGTCGCGTCCTCACGTTCACGTGTTCTACTTACTTCCCTGTGCTTATTCTTTATTCAGTCTGTGTGTTGCGGTCGTGTTTCAAATCAGTTGTGTTTCAAATCAGCTGTGTTTCAAATTAGTTGTGTTTCTAGTTTGTTGTGCTTCAATTATTAACGTTCACCCGTCACCAAACAACATTCGGTCCCTGGTACGTTGTACTACGCAATTCGTTTTAATTGCAATGGCGGACCAACGCTTGACTCATGTTCTACGGTCTTGGAAATTGGATGCAAGAATCGTTACTGCATTTGAAGGTTAGCAAAAATTTGTTTTACTATTTTTCTATAATATTCCGATTTCATGATAATCACATATACCCTATAACTTCCAAATCCAAACTGACATTTCAGTTTGAATTTCATTTTGTGTTGTTGAGCATTACTTATCATTTCCTTTTGCCAACGTATTTACCAATGCTAATTTTTGTTGTATAATATTCCGATTTCAAGATGTACACGTAGCTATGACTTACGCACCCAAACTGACAAATTGAATTTGAATTTTTTTTTCTTGAGTATATTTCCTTTTGCCAACGTATTTACCAAATGAAAGTTTTTGTAGTATAACAGTCTGCTTTCAATATAATTAATCACATCACTTCCAAATCCAAACTGACATTTCAATTTGAATTTCATTTTGTGTTGTTGAGCATTACTTATCATTTCCTTTTGCCAACGTATTTACCAATGCTAATTTTTGTTGTATAATATTCCGATTTCAAGATGTACACGTAGCTATGACTTACGCACCCAAACTGACAATTTGAATTTGAATTTTTTTTCTTGAGTATATTTCCTTTTGCCAACGTATTTACCAAATGAAAGTTTTTGTAGTATAACAGTCTGCTTTCAATATAATTAATCACATCACTTCCAAATCCAAACTGACATTTCAATTTGAATTTCATTTTGTGTTGTTGAGCATTACTTATCATTTCCTTTTGCCAACGTATTTACCAATGCTAATTTTTGTTGTATAATATTCCGATTTCAAGATGTACACGTAGCTATGACTTACGCACCCAAACTGACAATTTGAATTTGAATTTTTTTTCTTGAGTATATTTCCTTTTGCCAACGTATTTACCAAATGAAAGTTTTTGTAGTATAACAGTCTGCTTTCAGTATAATTAATCACATCACTTCCAAATCCAAACTGACATTTCAATTTGAATTTCATTTTGTGTTGTTGAGCATTACTTATCATTTCCTTTTGCCAACGTATTTACCAATGCTAATTTTTGTTGTATAAAATTCCGATTTCAAGATGTACACGTAGCTATGACTTACGCAGCCAAAGTGACAAATTGAATTTGAATTTTTTTTTCTTGAGTATATTTCCTTTTGCCAACGTATTCACCAAATGAAAGTTTTTGTAGTATAACAGTCTGCTTTCAATATAATTAATCACATCACTTCCAAATCCAAACTGACATTTCAATTTGAATTTCATTTTGTGTTGTTGAGCATTACTTATCATTTCCTTTTGCCAACGTATTTACCAATGCTAATTTTTGTTGTATAAAATTCCGATTTCAAGATGTACACGTAGCTATGACTTACGCAGCCAAACTGACAATTTGAATTTGAATTTTTTTTCTTGAGTATATTTCCTTTTGCCAACGTATTTACCAAATGAAAGTTTTTGTAGTATAACAGTCTGCTTTCAATATAATTAATCACATCACTTCCAAATCCAAACTGACATTTCAATTTGAATTTCATTTTGTGTTGTTGAGCATTACTTATCATTTCCTTTTGCCAACGTATTTACCAATGCTAATTTTTGTTGTATAATATTCCGATTTCATGATGATCTTGGTTTGAGTTGCATTGTTACGGTATCGGGAAATTGCTAAGTGTGTTAGTGCCCGTTAGTAATTCAATCGGGTATTATTAGACGTGAAATACTTGCACCAACTTGTTTCCGTTGTCCCTTCTATACATAACGGGTGTTTGAGGGTATGGGTACCCGTTAGTAATCCAATCGGGTATTGTTGTACTTTAAAATATTTTCAACAAACTGTTTTGCCTTGCCGCTTGTAGTTGTATCGGGTGTTCACTTCGTTCCAAACGGGTTCATCCGGACTTTGCCAAATATTCGTAAACATTCGTAACGGGTGTTTGTGGTTGTGAGTACCCGTTAGTAATCCAATCGGGTATTGTTGTACTTTAAAATATTTTCAACAAACTGTTTTGCCTTGCCGCTTGTAGTTGTATCGGGTGTTCACTTCGTTCCAAACGGGTTCATCCGGACTTTGCTAAATATTCGTAAACATTCGTAACGGGTGTTTGTGGTTGTGAGTACCCGTTAGTAATCCAATCGGGTATTGTTGTACTTTAAAATATTTTCAACAAACTGTTTTGCCTTGCCGCTTGTAGTTGTATCGGGTGTTCACTTCGTTCCAAACGGGTTCATCCGGACTTTGCCAAATATTCGTAAACATTCGTAACGGGTGTTTGTGGTTGTGAGTACCCGTTAGTAATCCAATCGGGTATTGTTGTACTTTAAAATATTTTCAACAAACTGTTTTGCCTTGCCGCTTGTAGTTGTATCGGGTGTTCACTTCGTTCCAAACGGGTTCATCCGGACTTTGCCAAATATTCGTAAACATTCGTAACGGGTGTTTGTGGTTGTGAGTACCCGTTAGTAATCCAATCGGGTATTGTTGTACTTTAAAATATTTTCAACAAACTGTTTTGCCTTGCCGCTTGTAGTTGTATCGGGTGTTCACTTCGTTCCAAACGGGTTCATCCGGACTTTGCCAAATATTCGTAAACATTCGTAACGGGTGTTTGTGGTTGTGAGTACCCGTTAGTAATCCAATCGGGTATTGTTGTACTTTAAAATATTTTCAACAAACTGTTTTGCCTTGCCGCTTGTAGTTGTATCGGGTGTTCACTTCGTTCCAAACGGGTTCATCCGGACTTTGCCAAATATTCGTAAACATTCGTAACGGGTGTTTGTGGTTGTGAGTACCCGTTAGTAATCCAATCGGGTATTGTTGTACTTTAAAATATTTTCAACAAACTGTTTTGCCTTGCCGCTTGTAGTCATATCGGGTGTTCACTTGGTCTCATGGCTGACTTTTTTTTCCCCTGCACAGCTGCCAGATTCGAAACTGACGAATTACGCAACCTAGAACCAGGCAATATCCTCTGGGAAGCAGTAGCACGAGGACTGTGGACTCCGAGGGACAAGATGCGATACACAGCAGGGTGGAAGACGAATTTCGGTCCACTCTCCTCTCCCAGTTCTTCGACATCTCTTGCTAGACCCCTATCAAGTGACGACTCCACGCGAACACTTCCTACCCAGGTGAGTGTTGCCAATTACAATTACAGACGACAGGCAGACAGAAACAGTGTTCATGTTTGACAATAACTTCCTGCATATAATATGTATTGTTACGAGGTGAACGGTGTTGTTGTTGCAGTTTTACTCCTCGACGCCTCGCCTTAGAGACTCGTTGCCGAGTGAACTACAGCTCAGCGAGGAATCGTCTGACGATGACGACGAATCCGCCGCCACAACCGACGACGACCCCCAATTCGCCAGTTACAAGGGAGTCGATAAGACTGCTTTCATCAGCACTTCAGATGAGGTAATGTGCATCACACCATCCGTGGGTGAAATAGTATCACGTACTCATAGTCAAACCTAGGGTTTTTATATTAAATTTACATCTCTTCCTCTCTCCCCAACAGATCACAGCAATACTACAACAATCAGAGAAGGGGCGGAGGTGCATGGAGCTAGCAAGGCCCGAGAATACCAAGGCAGTCAGCCCATCCGACAGGAAGGCGGTAGCGGATGTTGTCATAAACCACCTTCACCGACAAGCCACCCCCGCGGGTGCGAACGTCATCCCCCATTTCTCTTACAAAGAATTGAAGTGAGTGACACCTTGAAATTTGTGATTACGCATTGTTTGTTAGTATACATGTTGGGTACTCTTATCTTAACATTCCTCTGCATAAAGACATAATAATCACGTCTTTGAATTGTTGTGTACGTTTCAGTTTCATAGCTGCTCAGTTGGCGAGATATTTCCGGGATCCCCCCTCGCTGTGGTTTACTTTATCAGCATCGACACGGGGGGGCTCGTCACACAGCAGTGACAGCACGCCGACGAAAAAACCAAGGAAGTACCCCTACGGGCACTTGTGGAGCAAAGTAAACAACCTCAAGGACTCCTGGAGGAAGGCCAATAAAGAAAAGTACGATAAAATAAAGGAGGCCAAGAAGGCAAGTGAAGCAAGGAAACGGAAGGGAGGCAAACAGAAGAGGGCCTACACAAAGAAGCCGAAGCAGCCAACCACCTCCCCTCCGCCCGTACGGAAAACTCTGACAGGTGAGTCTACTCTCTATTCATCTCTTTTCCTCCTACCACCCTCCTTGTCTGCCGTTTCTGTGTTATTTATTGTGAGGAGTCGTAACCGTTGATGTTATTTTCCTAGAGTGGAAAGAGGAACTCGAAAAACATCACTCCATCCAAACCATCAGGGGAGGTGATTGGTTGGACCGAGCGTCGATCCCCGAAGAGATACAAGAGGCGTTACGGAGGACAGCGAAGCTGCGGCACGACTACCTATGCTGTGAAGACAACAGCCTCTCCGACTACTTCGACTACTTCCCGTTCTTCAAGTCGTCCGCCCACGCAGCGAAAGTGGTGAGTTCATAATTTGAACGTATTTCATGTGCTCTGTTTATATACTTGTGCCTGCTGTTGTTTAAAGCGAGGAATATTTTTTAGTAATCGCTAATGATAGTTGTTGTTTTCTGTTACAGATAGAATCTGATTTCAAGGAGCTCTATACCATCCCGGAGGGGAGGCTGTATGAAAAGCTGAGAGAACTCCACCCGGCCATAGTCCAAGAGGCTAGCAGGTCTTCCAGAAGCGTGGAAGGGTGGGACACGATCGTCGAGTCGTTACTGTCGTACTACGAAAAAAATACCGGTGAGAAATAATTGTGATTAGCCTACTCTGTGTTCAAATTGACTAGGAATCGTTTTTTCAACTTTAATATTTTGTTGTTATACCAGGGATTCTTCTTCTTCACGCTTTGTAAACAAATGATTTGTTGAAATTGCTTTATTTGACCATGAGGTGGTTGTAATGACTGAATCGTACTGTACGAACGTGTTGCTAATGTGCTCCGTGATATTTCAGAGGAGGACAAGAGAACGACTGCAGCTCTCGTCGCCCTCCCGTTCGCTATGGGGACTCACCGGTTGAAGAAGAGGGCAGGACTTAGAGCTCCGGTTCAGATCTCGAAGAAGGAGTCGGCAGATCACTTCGTCAAATTCCTGGACTCAGATTCTGAGGTGGACAACCTCCACGCCAAACGCCTGGAGGAAGCGGAACACGGAACATTGCAACCGTATGTCATAGCAATAGGAAAATTAGGTTCCGTCAGCCATTGTCTAGTCAAATACTTAGATTTTAGCCTTAGAACTGACACCATACTCCAGGCAGTCGATCTTTGTTTTAAATTAATAATCGTGCTGAACTGCGAGTACCCACCTCAGTGTACACACATCTGGCAAACTCTAGAATGGGTGTGCTATGATTTAAAGGTTTCTAAAAACTACCTCCACTCTGTCGTGACTATCGCTTCCACCTGTGCTCACTTCCTACGTTACCACGTTACACCCACCCCTGCTGCTCCTGCTGATGGTAGCTCCAGTGATGAAAAATCACTTGTACGAGTGTTGATACAAAAATACGACATTATAGAGGGTCAATGTGTATGCTTTGTTGAGAGTCTCAGAACAGGTGAATTGGTAACTTTCTTAAACTTAACTGGGGACAACATAATACAGTCTAACATTCTTGGTGATTCGGAACTGTTACTTTATGGTACTTGTACAAAAGCGTTTGCAGAACAACACGGATTGATTGCTTACAGTATAGATACCACCACAACCGAAATACTTGGTGCCCTTCACATAACAGATAGTCCTGCTTCAGTATCATTACCTTTGCCGTCAACTCCGGGTGTTGAGTCACATTTGCCATCAACTTCAGGGGGTGTTGAGTCACATTTGCCATTCACTTCAAGTTCCAAATCACTTTTTGACCCATCTGAGGAGGTACATCTACCATCAGCAACAGCAGTTCCTCCTGAGGCAAGCCCTGCCCTTTCAGGTGTATCTGAACCACCTCCCCTTCTGTCTCCTACATGGCCAAGAACTCCCCTTAAGGAAGCTGGATTCTACAAAGAGAGTAGGACTCCGAAAAGATTGACCCCGTCTAAAACAACCCCGTCTAAAACAACCCCGTCTAAAACAACCCCGTCTAAAACAACCCCGTCTAAAACAACCCCGTCTAAAACAACCCCGTCTAAAACAACCCCGTCTAAAACAACCCCGTCTAAAACAACACCATGTAAAACCACCCCATCTAAACTAACCACTGCAACAGCCACTCCTGAGTCTGATACCAGCACTCTGCCCGTGTCCCCACCTCCACACTTCAGCAGCTCCCCTGCATCATCCAGCGATCCGGGCAGTACTCCCAAGTCCTTGCAGGATTTGGTCGAACGCCAGAAACTGGCGGTACGTGGCAGTAAGAGTAAAAAATAGCTAACATACCCATCACGTCCTCACCACTGATTGCTTTACAACGTGTCTACACTGAGGTGGTGCTAGTTAGTTACCATTTGTGCATCAACTGTTCCTTGATGACCATTCTGAATAATATGTAAATAACATTCTATAATAATATATATTCTAAATAAAATTTTTTTGAAGTCGACCATATTTCATTGGGTATAATATATACATCACTGTTCCAACATGAGTGGTACAGAACATTACAAATTTCACTACTGTCCCTTAACATTCAGAGAAGTTGAATTTCATTCATTTTAAAAACTGTCGAACCGCCGATATACTTTCCCAAATACGTTGTAGTTAAAGCTCTAGACTATACGTATTAGTGCGAAACAACCTGTGATTAAACATAAACATAGACAATTATATATATATATATATATATATATATGCATACGTTATCAAATATTGTTGCATATAACGAGTCCAATAAACTGTGATACTGTTAATGTACTTAGTTAAGAAACAAATTGCTATAAACAATCTGCGTACGAAAACAAATTATTTAGACTATACGTATCTATACGCTCTAGACTATACGTATTAGTGCGAAACAACCTGTAATTAAACATAAACATAGACAATTTTATATACCGATATATAATAATATGCATACGTTATCAAATATTGTTGCATATAACGAGTCCAATAAACTGTGATACTGTTAAACTGTTTATTTTGTTGTTGTACTTAGTTAAGAAACAAATTGCTATAAACAATCTGCGTACGAAAACAAATTATTTATTTCCGATTTTTATTGTGAATTTGAACTTTATGACTTATGAATAAATTGATGACCTAAACACTTGTGTTAACTCTCCTTTGCCCAAGCTGTGTTCACCTTTACAAATAAGAATTACTTATTGCAACTATTTACATTTCTATACATTTATAACTTTCATTTCTTTGTTCAACTGTTTGTTCAACACTTTTGATTTCAATGAGTATTTCGATTTCAATTTCATGAGTATGTTTCACGCAGGTTCCTCACCAGGCTTCGAAATCCTCCTTCTCCCTACTCCTTAGGATTCCTCCTAATCCCAATCCATCGCTACCCTTTTGCATCTCCCTACGCTCTACTAATAATTACCTGATTGGTAGAGCCATTGGAGAATGCAAACGGTTAGGGTGGAAATGGGCTCATTAGGAATCCAATGGGGTAGTGAGAAGTAGGCTCGATAGAATCCTATCGGGTTCTACGAGTGGACGCTCGATAGAATCCTAGCGGGTTCTACGAGTGGACGCTCGATAGAATCCTAGCGGGTTCTACGAGTGGACGCTCGATAGAATCCTAGCGGGTTCTACGAGTGGACGCTCGATAGAATCCTAGCGGGTTCTACGAGTGGACGCCCGGTAGAATACTATCGGGCGTCCACTCGTGGAACCCGCTAGGATTCTATCGGGCGTCCACTCGTGGAACCCGCTAGGATTCTATCGGGCGTCCACTCGTAGAACCCGCTAGGATTCTATCGAGCGTCCACTCGTAGAACCCGCTAGGATTCTATCGGGCGTCCATTCGTAGAACCCGATAGATCCCAAGCGGGCGTTAGGTGGTAGACCCGATAGAACCCAAGCGGGTGTTAGGTGGTAGACCCGATAGAACCCAAGCGGGTGTTAGGTGGTAGACCCGATAGAACCCAAGCGGGTGTTAGGTGGTAGACCCGATTGCAATCAAACGGGTGTTAGGTGGTAGACCCGATTGCAATCAAACGGGTGTTAGGTGGTAGACCCGATTGCAATCAAACGGGTGTTAGGTGGTAGACCCGATTGCAATCAAACGGGTGTTAGGTGGTAGACCCGATTGCAATCAAACGGGTGTTAGGTGGTAGACCCGATTGCAATCAAACGGGTGTTAGGTGGTAGACCCGATCGCAATCAAACGGGTGTTAGGTGGTAGACCCGATTGCAGTCAAACGGGTGTTAGGTGGTAGACCCGATCGCAATCAAACGGGTGTTAGGTGGTAGACCCGATTGCAATCAAACGGGTGTTAGGTGGTAGACCCGATTGCAATCAAACGGGTGTTAGGTGGTAGACCCGATTGCAATCAAACGGGTGTTAGGTGGTAGACCCGATCGCAATCAAACGGGTGTTAGGTGGTAGACCCGATTGCAGTCAAACGGGTGTTAGGTGGTAGACCCGATCGCAATCAAACGGGTGTTAGGTGGTAGACCCGATTGCAATCAAACGGGTGTTAGGTGGTAGACCCGCTAGGAACAGCATGGACGTGCAAGGATTACCCGATTGTTTTCAATTTTTTGCCCGATTGGAAACCAAACGGGTGTTTCTTTACAGCACGTTCGGCTGCTATCGGGTATCCCAGCACGTACGTGCTGTGATTACCCGATAGGGTCTTATCAGTAGATTCCTATCGGGTACCCCTAATCCCTATCGGGTTTTTTTCAAAGTTTTCACCGGCCTGCGAGCACCACGAGGTGGTAAAACAATGCGTTTTTTCTCTCGGTGTATTGGCGGAGTATGAAGTCGAGTTGGTTGTTCTGTGATGTTATTTAATTTGAAAAATGATGGCTCTTTTGGAGTTTGTTGGTAGGTAGTGAAACTTGAACAAACGTTGAAGTATTATTGATGGGTAAATTAGGTATTACTACGGTAAATCATTACTCAACGGTAAATTATTACACAACGGTTCATTATACCATCTACGTAGAAGGGGCTGGAGTTTGTTGGTAGGTACTTTTGCAACTTTTTTTCACTCCTCATCAACAATTTCTTTTCAGAACTTCATTATGTGTGTTTCTTTTTGTTAGGTACTGTTTGTCATCGGCAGAATTATTTTAGTAACATTTAACTCGTGATTTAGGTAGGTACCTAGTAACGTGTACGGGGTTAGGTACCAACCTACGGAGGGTCTGCGATCTACATAATATGTATAGAATAGTACATATCATAAATTATATAGACGGGTTATCTATACATAGAGCTGTGATCTGTAACGGAGGGTATTCTATACAAAATAATAAACCGTTGTGCAGGGATTTGCAGCGTTTTTTTATACACATTTTCACTCATAACTCCGCTGGATATATTCCGATCGGGCTGAAAAGTTTTGGGACACAACTAGGGCCCAAATGGAGCATGTGTGCGAAAGAACGATTTTTTTAGACCGAAAATGAAGCCTGTACACGTGATACGGCGTACGGCGTACGGCGGACGGACATTGCATTTTTGGAATCTACGCACCTTGAAACGGAAAAGAAAAATTTTGAGGGGGTGTTACAAAAATTTTTTGCTGAGCGAATACATAGGTGTATTACTCACAGAATAATAAACCAAAATGCAATGTCCGTCCGCCGTACGCCGTATCACGTGTACCGGCTTCATTTTAGGTATAAAAAAGTCGTTCTTTCGCACACATGCTCCATTTGGGCCCTAGTTGTGTCCCGAAACTTTTCAGCCCGATCGGAATATACCCAGGGATGTTATGAGTGAAAATGTGCACAAAAATAGGTACTTTTTGTGTTTTAGTAACATGTTAGTAAAATGAGCTTTTGAGGTATCGTTTTCCATGTTTTTGGGGACGAGAAGACCGAATATGAAGTCGATTTTGACCAAAGAGTGTAAAATCGAGGTTCTACCAAATGATCAGCACCCAAAATTGATTTTTTATGAGGCAAAAACCTGGAAAATCGTCTGAAATCACCATCAATTTGTATAATAACACTGGAAGTAGTATTAACAGGTGAATCAAGACGATTAAATGGCACTACCAACGATCAAAGATAATTTGAAGAAAAAAAAAAGGAGCGTACCTAATTCGTGTTTTAGGGGCCAAAAATGGTGGAAACCATCAGAAATAGCTATTTCAATTATTTCATATGAAATAAACAATAACTGAACAGCCAACATTTCTTTAGGTAAGTCCAATAGAATAATAAACCCATGTGACAAGGACTTTGCAGCGTTTTTTAATATTTTTTTGCACACGAAAATTCGTTAAAAATTAACAATATATCCAACAGACCAAACATACTTTCTCATATGTTTTTTGGCGCGCTGAACAACAATTTGACAACTAAAAATACCTATCTTGCACCCTACCCTTAAAATTCCCCCGCAAATACCAAAAAAAAAAACCTTATAAAAGTCACTTTTCAAGAGTACAAAAAAAATCTGTTTTCCAACTTTTCAGCTATAATCAAGTAACTAAACTTTTATTTAAACTACATACCTACTGATCCATTTATTGGTGCAGACTTAAAAATAGAAACCCGGTTTGTCGCAATACATTGTACATACCTGGTTTATAATGCATATAATATCCCTCACACTGCTGCGAAAATATGGTGCGAAGTTGTGGTGCCCTCGCCACTTTTTCATAGACGTCTTTTATGTGGGGATAAATTTCTCTCAATCCCTGATGTAGGGAATCGCTTCAGAACAGTATGTCACACAACTTGTCGTAAGAAATTGTTAATTTTTTCCATTATTAATTCACGAGGGAGAATACGAAGAACGAACCTGTCTCGTCAAGTGTGAAAGGAAAACTAAAATCCTGACCAGTGTCACATAATATTATTGTTTAGGCAGATTACATTTGGTCTTTGAGCTTCTGCATAAACAAAACGCCTAAAAACTAGGACATTATAAATTCAGGAGCCAACTGGTTCTTTCGTGAATTCCCATCACCGGGGGCGGAGGGCGGCGATCAAACTCACGGTGTTGACTTTTGGTTTATTATTCTGTGAATAATACACCTATGTATTCGCTCAGCAAAAATTTTTATAACACCCCCTCAAAATTTTTTCTTTTCCGTTTCAAGGTGCGTAGATTCCAAAAATGCAATGTCCGCCCGCCGTATCACGTGCACAGGCTTCATTTTCGGTCTAAAAAATTCGCTCTTTCGCACACATGCTCCATTTGGGCCCTAGTTGTGTCCCGAAACTTTTCAGCCCGATCGGAATATGCCCAGGGGTGTTATGAGTGAAAATGTGTATAAAAATAGGTACTTTTGTGTTTTAGTAACATGTCTGTAAAATGAGCTTTTAAGGTATCGTTTTTCATGTTTTTGGGGACGAGAAGACCGAATATGAAGTCGATTTTGACCAAAGAGTAGAAAATTGAGGTTCTACCAGATGTTCAGCTCCCGAAATTGATTTTTTTTATGAGTCAAAAACCTGGAAAATCGTCTGAAATCACCACCAATTTGTATAATTACACTAGAAAAAGTGTCAAAACGTGTATCAAGACGATTAAAAATGGTAGGTACGACCAATGATCAAAGATAACGAGAAGGGGGAAAAAAGGAGCGTACCTAATTCGTGTTTTTGGAGGCCAAAATTGGTGGAAACCATCAGAAATGGCTATTTCAATTATTTCACATGAAAGAAACAATAAATGAACAGCCAACATTTCTGTAGGTAAGTCCAATAGAATAATAAACCCATGTGACAAGGACTTTGCTGCGTTTTTGGAATCTACGCACCTTGAAACGTGAAAGAAAATATTTTGAGGGGGTGTTATAAAAATTTTTTGCTGAGCGAATACATAGGTGTGTTATCCACAGAATAATAAACCAAAAGTGCACTTGCACGCATTCACCGAACCTTGAAGAAGTGAAGTATACGTGAAGGGCTGTAGCAGGGTTCTTTAGTTGGTATCTCAGACGGATATGATTCATCCCCTCAGATGAAATGGATTTTCCCTCAGTTGTCTGTACGAGGGCGCCTTCTCCCCTGCTGTTTCCACCCTCGACGTTTGTTCCTGCGAGGGGACCTCGGAAACGCCGACTGGGAAGTTTTTCCTTTTAGTTATTTTCTTTTCCGACTGTTATCTGCACACTTACAGGAGGAGGGCGCAGAGTGGAAGAACACGAGGGAGAGCAATGAAAATTGGATTCCACTGAGGAAAGCAGCGAGGGAGAGGGCGCTGAGTCACATGTTTGTTCCGATCTTCGACTGCAGATATCGCTCATAACAAATCGATAAACGCAGCAAGTTCCTTGTCACATGGGTTTATTATTCTATTGGACAACTTATGATTATTTTTGATCATTGATAGTATGTACCATTTAATTGTCTTGATTCACCTGTTGATACTAATTCTAGTGTTATCATACAAACCTATGGTGATTTCAGATATTTTCCCAGGTTTTTACTCATAAAAAAAAATAATTTTGGGAGCTAAACCTTCGATTGAACCTGTGTTCTTCACTCTTTGGTCAAAATCGACTTCATATTCGATCTTCCCACTCTTACAAAAAAAATAAAAAAAATAAATAAATAAAGAACATGGAAAACGATACCTCACAAGCTCATGTTCACTAAAACCTAAAACCACTATTTTTACACACCCCCCCCCCCCCCCCTTAACACCACTGGGGATCAGGCTGCCGAGATTCGGAGCACAACTAGGACCCAAATGCGTTCCCAAATAGGGACCCAGTGTGCGACCAAAATTTAAGGCTGAATATTCGTTAGAAACTCAATTTTCCATCCTTTGATCGAAATCGACTTCACATTCGGTCTCCTAGCCATAAAAAACATGGAAAACGATACCTCAGAAGCACACAAACAACTGAAACACTTAAAACCCCTATTTGTGCACCCACTTTTCACCCGTAACACCCCTGGGTGTATTCCGATCGGGCTGCAAAGTTTCGGGACACAACTAGGACCCAAATGGAGCATGTGTGCGAAAGAACGAATTTTTTAAACCGAAAATGAAGCAGATATGGACGATACGGCGTACGGCGGACGAACATTGCTTTTTCTGAGTCTACCTGGAAATGTAAAAGAAAAAATTTTGAGGGGGTGTTATACAAATTATTTGCTGAACGAATACACAGGTGTATTATTAACAGAATAATAAACCAAAACCTATGTATAGAGACGATTATTATTTATTCTTACAGTCATTCAACAAGCAATGCCCGCTTGTTTCGCTCTCTCGTCCAAGTGGGAGTTATGGCGCACTGGATGCCGAATAAATATTAATTTTTAAAGAATCTACCCGCTCACCTGTCTGGCCTTCATCGCAGTCATTTTCTGTTGAGCAGCCCATCAGCAGAAGCTACAAAGGCCTACCAGAGGTATATGAGCAGTTAGAAGTTTCAGAAAATTCTAAGACGGTCAAATTCGAATTTTTAGGGGCCAAACATCGGTAAAAGTGGCTAAAATAGCAAGCAATTCATATAAAATTATTGGAAGAGGTATGGAAGGTTGGGTAACAAATTTTGGAATCTGGAATTTGGAATTAGTTCACTTGTCGGGATGGTGATTCACGACAGAAACTATTTCGATGATAAATATATTTTTCTCAAAACAAGAGTGGGGTCAAATTCGACTTAGCAAGGGTCGAAAATCGGTAAAAAAGGCTAAAATCACGAAAAAATTATATAATTTTACGAAAAGTGGTACGGTTTCTCGCTAGATCATATTTTTATATAATAGCACGAATTTATGTGAAAATTCGCTCTTACAGCCATGTTACATGACTGGAACCAATAAAAATCTTATATCTTACGCCAATTTGGTCAAGGCGTCATTAAGGCTCTCGCCGCCCAGTAAGGTTCGCCGTATTCAGACCATTTGGTTCGTCAGGTGAAAAGTTCCGGCGTATGCCAGAGGACAGTCAAAAAGATGACCCCACGGCATATTAAAAAAATATAGATAAATTAAAAAACATAAATAATAAATAAAAAAATTTTAAAAATCTTTGTACCTATCGAATGATCATAGATGCACTTTTTTACTTGAAACGTTAGAAAAACTTGAGACAAACGGTAAGTACCAGCTTGAATGTCAAAACCGGAATGGAATAATTGTTACAATGTGTATCGGGAAATGCTGATGCTGGTTACGTGGCAAGTCGTAAGCAACTTTCAACTACACTATTAAGCAGGTAAGCACTCGTATCATAGTAGGTAGCTCGTGTCACGTGAAATCACCATCAGTTTGTATAATAACACTAGAAAAAGTGTCAACACGCGGATCAAGACGATTAAATGGCACTACCAATGATCAAAGATAATTTTTAAAAAACGTACCTAGTGCGTGTTTTGGGGACCGAAATTGGTGGAAAGCATCGGAAATATCTATTTAAATTATTTCTCATGAAAGAAACAATAAATGAACATTTCTCGAGGTGTGTCCAGTAGAGTAATAAACCCATGTGACAGGGACTTTGCAGCGTTTTTATTGGCACTACCAAACACTGATTTTTAAAGAAGATATTATGATACCTAAAAAAAACTATTTGAAAAGTATGTCGTTACACCGCAGAGTCATTTGGAACTCTGCAAAAATGTTGTAAACTCTTCATCTGAAACACAGACTCTTCACTTTGCACTCTGCAAAAGATGACCTTTAGGAACGGGCTGTTCAAAACAGGGCAAAACTCTGCAGTTCTACTTCTTCTTCTTCTTCTTCTTCTTCTTCTTCTTCTTCTTCTTCTTCTTGATGACTCTACGGCCCTCTGAGAGCCTTGGCCTGCTCCGCTGCAAATCTACACTTTGAATTTCAGTGTTCTCTTCAAGGTCGTTATTTAGAAACTGAAATTCGTTCGCGAAGTGCAGAGTGTGGATTTGAAGAGTGCAGAGTGAAGAGTGGAAGTCTCTATTAGGAACAGGCCCCTGTACTGGTGACCGAAAGGAATCGACGAATCAAAGCGTGTGAACGCCCTTTTAATTGTTTACAAATCTCACACGGAATATCCCGCCGCGAGGTTGAGGATCGCGGAAAATGCCGTGTGGATGATTGCAGTCGGGTCACGATAAGTTTGTTCCGAGTGCGAGAATCGAGGTTTTCCCAACACTGTCGTTGTCCTATTTTGATTGCAACATTTCGCATCGTCGCGGGCGGTCGGAGTTTTTACAAGGACGTTACCAAGATTCTGCAGACTGATGGAGCCGTACGAATCTACTGAGCGAATTCGGCTGCTTTTGGTTTATTATTTTGAATAATACGAAAAAAATTAAATACAATTTTTAACCGGGGGAGCCTCCCTTAAAATCTGATGGTTTCCGTTACAAGGTACGCAAATTCCGAAATTGGAATGAAAACGCTGCAAATTATTACACAAAGATTTCACCTGCATAGATGGCCCCTTCTGCGTAGATCACTGTATTCTGTGGTCAGTGCATACCCTTGACCCCACCACCCACCAGCAAGGAAAGCCCTAAATCGATTATTGGAACCGGCCCTGGAATTTCATAAAAATGCGCGGAATCGATAATTCAATCATTAATAACTATTTATTGTTATTCATGAAGCACGACGTTTGTTCAAGTTAGCACCTCGATTTCATTCAGCCCTGCGTGATTATAATCCCTAGCAATAATAATATTCCTAGACCTAGAACAATATTCCCTGGCAATGATTATCTGGGTTGGATGCATACCGTTTCATTCACGATCATGTTGACGAAGTGCGGTGCAAATCAGGGCCTAACTGTGAACAACGGCTGGACGTACCGGGCGGGCTCCGCGTGGTGTTAAAAAAAATCCTGAACTCAATTAATTTAGTGTAAAAAAAACCATACCCTTTTACTGAAAGTTTGTCATCCTTGGAACACCCCGTCGCGAAGAATGAGAATAGTTTTGAGTGCCGCATTAAATGCCATACAACAATTTTTTGAACCATGGATGGATTCAGAATGCTCTCAAACGGATTTGTTGCGAAGTACAGAATGCAAAACCAAGAGAGAATTTCGATGGGTAATTTACTCTGAGAATTCTCTCGTGTGGTCATGCTGCGTGAATCGACTTCATTGCCAAACGTCAGCGTTCTTACTTGCGAATGACTACCTTTAACAATGTAGGTACCTAATAAATAATTATTATAAATGTCTGTACCGCACTACAAGAGGAGAGTCTGGGGGATTGAGGCGACGATGCCGCTTTCCAACGAAAGCGCATGCGCCAGGACTTTGACGATTTTCCTCTCCACTTCTGGTTACCTTCAAATAGTACTACCGTATACCAGCATCCTCGCGTATCTTTCAAACCATGGCTTGGACTCCGGGGTTTTCATCGATCACTCTGATTAAAATTCTACCTTGACCCCAGTGTTGCCTACCACGAACTGAAGTTCAAATCTACCAATGAACCTACGAACTTCTTTTCTCAATCTACGAACTCTTGATGAATTTGATAAATAGAATTAAATGCACCGTTCTTGTTAACACATGTCCATGACGTAAAACCGTTTTTATGTTGAATTTATTCTTCTATACAAAGACCATCCGTAGGTAAGCCTTCTAACATAACTATAATACTTGTGTCCAACATCACTGCTGTTGTGAGCCGGTGGGCTGGCTGACGACATGGCGGGCGAGTTGGATGAGGATAAGGTTAGATGAGGTTTGGATGAAGGATGTGCTCCGTAGAAGTCTTTTTGCTAACGCCCCTTGGTTTTCACCACAGCAGGCGTTAGTTGGGGAGTAGGCTAGTACCCAGCAGTTTTCACCACAGCAGGCGCCTGGAAGGTGGAGGCTAGCAGCCCCCGGTTTTCACCACAGCAGGTGCTAAAAGAGAAGGAGGCGTCCAGCGGTTGTCACCACAGCAGACACCAGGAAAGAGGATAGCACCCCGCGGTTTTCACCACAGTAGGTGCGAGGAAGGGTCAGAGAGAGAGAGAGAGAGGTCAGGAGAGAGGCGGAGAAGCCACAAGTCGGAGAGCGGTAGGTCGAATGAGGAGCTGGGCTGGCCAGCCTGCTTATAAAGGCCCCTTTCCACCTGACCCCCATCCACAATCGGCAGTTATGACCGTTGAGGGGCGATGGCGGTTGATGGAAGGGACCCTTCTCCTACTTTCCCCTTGGCGTCACCCAGCTCGTCGTTCCCTTTGTTTATCTGGTTAAATCTTTCCATATTACACAGGAGCGGTAAACGTAGAGATTTGAGGGGAACCAAGACAACTGCCTTATAGAGATTGTTTACAAGGTAGTGATGTCAGACACGAGTGATGTAGTTATTGTAGAAGTTTACCTACGGATGGTCCTTTTCCGAAGTTCTTTTGCCTTTGCATTAAAAATAACGAAAGGAAAAATTAAAGAATGTATATAGTATTATCTAATGTAGTCGAAAGAGTGTATCTAGTATCTAATTCCGAACTTAGTGAAAGAAAAAGAACAGTTGATAATTATAAGCGCCATCATCGCGAGGCACGCTGATTATTATTGCTGATCAACGGGTTGTACCAGAAGTGGAGAGGAAAATCGTCTCAAGTCCTGGCGCATGCGCATTAGTTAGGAAGCGGCATCGTCGCCTCAGTCCTACAGGCTTCCCTCGCTACAAGTCGTAATTTTGGGCATTTTGACTAGAAACGTTGAAAGTATACTCCTTGGCCCCCACAATATGCTGTATAGTTTTTGGTGTCTCGACGACGCCAGGAAGAGTGTTTTTAGGCACCCAACATCTACGGCATAATTTTTGGTGTCACCATGGTGCCAGGGAAAGCCACCAGCGGTGCCACCTGTCAGAAAATGTGTTTGGTATTGTTTTTCATGTATTCCACCATGCTGAATCAAATGGAACAACTTTCAAAGCTCTATAACTCATCCTTACAGCGATTGATAAATATTTAGCCATAAAAAGTTACGGAAAATAGCAATTAGCCATAAAACGTTACGGAAATGAGCAATTATTGAGCATGATGGTACATAGGCAGAATTGAGCCTATTTTCAAAATTGCGTGAGGCATCTGGCCAGTGGACCCACTAGTTTTTATCTGAAAACTCCCATTTTCCTTCCTTCACCCCCAAACTGACCTATACCCCCCCCCCCCCCCCCCCACCACAACAACTGTGGACAACTTGCAGAACTATCTGAATACCATTCGGCCACACATGGGAGCCCAAAATCGTGATACTATTCTACGCTTAATTCCTTATGATTGGCTGTTCTGTTACTGGTGAGAATGATAAAGGGAATGGGAATAATATAAGCTCAACAGTGACAAGGATGGGATAGAACTCCAGTATGAAAAGGGGGGTGGGAATGAGGAGGGGTTGGCTACGAAGCGCAAGAGACGCCGATTGGGAAGACAGGTTATGGATTTCATCGTAAATGCTCCTGCGCGTTGTAAACGACCTCCCTACAAGTTGCCCAGATTACTCGAGCTCACCCCCACCACCAACAGTCTACCACGGGGCTCCTATTAAATTAACGAGTTACAGCCATGCAACCATGACCTTACAACTGACGAATTTTTCCAAATTCTAGCTGAAATCCGGAAACAACCCGCTCCCAAACTAAGATTACAGTCGACTCTCGATAATGCAAAACTCAAGGGAACATTGAAAAAAGCGTGACATATGAGAGTTCGATTTATTGAATATTTCGAACTTTGAAAAACACTTTTCATTTGAATAAAAAATCAGTGTACATAATATTATGTACTGTAGGTAGTTTTAGACAGTTTTAGGTAGGATAACTTGAAGAAAGAATGAATGAATACAGGCAAAATAACTGCTTGGAATCTAATTACATACATAAATATACGTTGTACTTAGGTGTACAAAAAAAGGTTGGTTGATTAAAAAAAACTTCTAATTACCCAGAGTTGGGGCGGCCTCTTACTTCATATTACAGCGTGTTCGCGATGGCGTGCATTCACCATTGTTTTACTTCGATTTACCAAGTGTACCAAAACACATAAGATTTACATTGTTGTGTTCGAATTACAGAGAGATTCTCAAGGGATCGAGATATGCATTTATTCGAATAATTGAGAAATTCGAATTATCGAGAGTCTACTGTATTAAGATGTTCAATAAAAATAAGTATTTCAATCTTACATTTTTAAAAACAAAATTGTAATATATTATGTCTGCCTTTAAGTGAATACTATGTTATTTATACTATAGTATAAATGAATGGTATAGTAGTATAAGCTGAATTTATTATTAATGTACTCCATTTAGGGCTTTTCTGGAGGGAGCTCGAGGGTGCTGACCACAGTGATCTACGCAGAAGGGGCATCAATACAGATAAATAATAAACCGTTGTGTAATAATTATTACACAAGCAAGTACATACCTAACAATTATTACACAAGTATTAAAGAAAAGAAGAAAAGGTTCCACAAGCAAACAGAATGAATTTTTTAAACAGTTTGTCTTTTTTTTAGTTTTTACATAAAACAAAGTATGGTTTTTTTTCTACATTTTTGTGTTTTTTATGTACTCATTCCTCGTGTTTTGCAAGAAAACTGTACGTGATGGACAAAAATGGCGGTCATTTTTAGATTCAGCACACCAAAAAACGTAGAGTTCAGCTATAAGATTCCATGCAGCTGATCAAAAAAATTTTTTGCAGACCTGTGTAATTGGCAGCGGTTGCATTTTTGAATTCTACATACCTTGAAACGGAAACCATCAAATTTTGAGGAGGGTTAACTTTTTTTTTCATGCTCGATTCCAAAGGTTCATTATTGAAAATAATAAACCAATCTATACATATAATAAAACAGTGTCTGTTTGTCTGTTTGTTTGTTTGTCTCGGCATCAATTGAGAACGGCTGAACATAGAAAGTTGCGGCTGGCACCATTTGACGCAGAATTTATCTGGGAAGGTTTATGAAAAAACCGCATTTGAATCTGTCCATCCGTTGAAACGCTATGAATGAAATACTACTAAAAAACGTGTTATAATCACTTCTATGAGGACGTTTATGCTTATAATAACTTTGAACGGTTGGACGTAAATCCGATTGTAATTAGATTCTGGATTCAGCTCGACGAGTACATTCAAGTGGTACTTCAATCAGGATGTTAGTGGGAGGGGGGTACAGGTTATGAGAGGGGGGGGGGGGGGGGGTCTACAGAAATTTCAAAACTACTTGACCAATTGGAGTGCAACTTTGGGAATTTGTTGTGTGAACATTGAGGAATGTTTCTAACCAGGTAGGGAGGGTTCATAGGATACGGGGGGGGGGGGGGGGGGGTTAAAGGCAGTTAGGGTTGGCATTGGGTAAGGTTTCTGATCAGTTGAGGAGGGGGGATACAGGCATATTAAAATACATGACCGTTGGCTCCATTTATTTAAATCGCAGCAACACGCGTCGGTTCAAATAGTATAATCTATACATATAATAAAACAGTGTCTGTTTGTTTGTCTGTTTGTTTGTTTGTCTCGGCATCAATTGAGAACGGCTGAACGTAGAAAGTTGCGGCTTGTACCATTTGACGCAGAATTTATCTAGGAAGGTTTATGAAAAATCCGCTTTTGAATCTGTCCATCCGTTGAAACGCTATGAATGAAATACTACTAAAAAACGTGTTATAATCACTTCTATGAGGACGTTTATGCTTATAATAACTTTGAACGGTTGGACGTAAATCCGATTGTAATTAGATTCTGGATTCAGCTCGACGAGTACATTCAAGTGGTACCTGTCCTAAAGGGGGTGTCTGTTCTACCGTTGCGAAGCGCGGGTACACAGCTAGTATATTATATGTTGTACATAGGTTTACAAAAAAGGCTGGTTGATACAACAACAAAAAAACTTCGAATTACCGAGAGTTGGGGCGGCCATTCGAGTTTCGTGAAGGAAAGATGGACGTTTCGAAGTCGGTAAGAATTGGACTCTTAGATGGCAAGACCAATTGGCCAACTTGGAAATATATAGGCCTACAGACAGGCAGTTGGAGCATTAATGTACCTAATGGTAGGTACAAGACCGGATCTCGCATATGCAGTTGGCGTTATCTCGCGTTCTCTAGAGAAACCTTCTTGATCGGATTGGATGCGGGTCAAAAGAATTTTCCGCTATCTCAAGGGAACAATTGATTTTGGACTCACGTTCATAGGAGGTTGTAGGAATGGGATTCTAGAGGGGTACAGCGATGCGGATCATGGAGGAGATCTACAAACTGGACGGCAGTAGCGGTGCGTGGGCTCTGAAAATGGTGGGCCACCAAACCGGAACACAAATTAACAGCTTTTTCTACAAAATACCTGTAAATGTTTTCCAACAGTGGAGTCTTCTTATGAGAAATGGGTGGATTTTAATCAACCGCAGCTCTTATCAAGTCAGAATGTAAGCACTGTGTTCACAATAGTTCTGACCAGTACCCGGGATTACCAGAAGCTAAAAGTTCTATAGCTTCATACTGACTAATACTCAGCAAAGGCCTATCTCTTCCTAAACTTTTAATCATCACTCTATCTATCCTCGTAGGAAAACGACGAAAATTTCGACTGTAAGTTAGCCACCGAATTCACGTGGTACAAAAATACAGAAGCAAATAAACCAAACAACAACTAAAAACAAAGAACTAGACTAAAATACAACGAAGTAATGGCCCGCCGGCCAGTAGGTACCTACTTGGATGGAGAATCAGACTAGAAGCTAGGTATGTACTTATCTGTGTATGTTGACGTCGATCAATCAACAAGACCACAGACAGGACACAACGGACTTAATTATCGCAAATCCAAATCTGTCCCGGGAACTCGAATGGGAACATACAAAAGTCGAAACGTAAGCAGAAGATTGAAAACTCAACATAGGAACAGAATGGCGAAAGTTATAAGAATTTTTAGGGGAGGACAGATCGAAGGACAAGCATCTCGTATCGAGATGACAAGATGAATTGAAACAATCCAATCGATTGTGAACAGAAACGATTTTTGGATGGAAATGTGGACCCCGGGCCCAAAAGGGGCGTGGCTAACCAAATTTTTACTCGACTGAGCTTGCCCGGACGGGCCACTTTTCTCGGTTACCATGGCGACACCAGGTCCCAGGACCTGTCAGTTTCAGAACCGTAGGTTTCGATTTCGATTGCAAGACATCCATTAGTGTAGATATTCCGATACGATGCTCCATGGAGCTACAGGGGAGCCAACATGACGGAAACACATATTGAATATCCATAGCCAGAGAACTCTGTCGAGTCGCTGTTGAACTTCGTGAAAAATGTTAGGTACAGTATACGGAGGGAAATTCGAATGCCAACTGAACAAATGGTTGGCATTTTTTTGGAGTTTTTTGTGTTTCTGGGTGCCGGGGCAGTGGCCCAAGAGGCCTTATGGACGCAACGCCCCTGCTGGACGGTCAACAACTGGAGTTTTATGTCTGTACTCTGGCTGTGCAGTAAGTTGGGTGAGCCAACGTCAAGTGTCCGTGGCAATCTCCACAACAGAAGCCGAAGTAGTTGCTGCGAGCGAAGCTGCTCGGGAATTAGTTTGGCTATGGATGCTGTTAGAATATATGACGGAGCCGTTGGATAAACCCCTGTTACATGTTGACAACGAGGCTGCAGTGAAACTTGCCAACAACCCTGAATATCACAGGCGAACGAAACATATACGTATTCGCCATTTTTACGTAAGGGAGCTGGTCAGTGAAGACGAGTTGGAAGTCAAGAACCTGTTACGGCAAATCAAGTTGCTGACATCTTTACGAAACCGCTTCTTCAACCAAGGCATTTGCAACTATGCAAGAGTATGGGACTTGGAAAACTTGAAGGGTCTTCTGAAAGTAATTAATGAGAGGGAGTGTTGAGATTCTTCATTAATTATTTGGGTAACCAAGAACGCCAAGTTCACCAAATGTTCTAGAATTTAATGTTTCAGTAAAAAAAAAGTCTTTTGCACGAACCACGTTATCTTGATTTACTAAATCTCACTCTGCAGCTTTAGGTACCTCTACACAAGGGACGTCTATATGAGATTCTCAAGGGATCGAGATATGTATTTATTCGAATAATTGAGAAATTCGAATTATCGAGAGTCCACTGTATTATGACGTTCAATAAAAATAAGTATTTAAAGTTAGTCTATAAAAACAAAATCGTAATAAATTCAGTCTGCCTGTAAGTAAATAATATGTTATTTATACTATAGTATAAAAAATATATTATAAGCTGAATTTATTTTATTTATTAAACTACCTAATGTTTAATAGTATTATTAGGTACCTAGGTACTAATTAAAGTTATTTTTTGAATTTATTCATGCCCCAGACTTTGTATTAGGTCCCTAACAGGGTGTCATACAATAAAAAAGAATCGTTAACAATCGTTTTGTCTAGTCTACATCTTGTTTTTATTTATATAACCATTCATTTCATAGAAAGTTTCAAGTATCTTGGAGCTTCAGTAAGTAACCGTATACCTAAGAGGAGCTGGGCTCCAGTATTATAAAATGGTCAGCAAAGCCAGAAGAATGGTCGTGTATAAAACTGATTTTACATCAACCACTGACTTGGCAGTCGTGGGCGCTTTTATCCAAGCACAAGAGCCGACTGCAAGTCGCAGGAATGCGATATCTGCGAGGAGTGACGGAGTGCGCAAACAGAAGGAGATGAGTAAGAGGAACGCCTTTGGTAACAAAGACCAACAAAACCTCCTCAGCCGCAAAAAGGATTGATATCCATTTTGCCCACCAAAGTAGCCTGCTCGGTGCTTCGAACCTCGCTCCTGGATGTGCATAAAGAAACCTGTTCCTTCCCCTCAAACCTTGAAATTTCTGCTGAACACCTGAACCAAACTGGTTGAACGTTGTGTCGCCGCCTCCCTCTCACCACCCATTTGGATACCTCTTTAAAATTTTCACGAAATGTCTGGTACCAACGGAGCAACGACAGTAAAAAGGAAAAAGTCGACCAGACGTCCGTTCTAGGTGGGATTGGGGATCAAGACTTGCGCACAAGTTTTTTTTTTTGCACAAGTGCACCCACCGATACCTGGCAGCTGGTCTAAGACGTTATAGGGGGACCAGGCAGCCCCTAGAACGTCTTAGCTGGTCCCACAACCTGAATATCCCACAGGATTGTGCATTTTACCTACTATAAAGAAAAGCTATGTGTGGTGGCTTGCTAGAAGAGAGAGAGGTGAAGGTGAGGCGAGGTATGGTGAGTGAGAATGATATGGAGATAAGGTATAGGACCTAACGCCTCTGGTTAACCGAAGTCAGGGAGGTTTCCACCACTAAGACGCTAGAGGATATGCCCAGTGGTTGCCACTCGTGGATAGTTTTCCACCATTCTGGGATCTTTTAGATATAAGGGTAAAGAGGCGTGAGAGGAGAGAGAGAGAGAGGTCATCGACTTGGTTTGAGCGTAGAATGAAGTAACAGGCGAGAAAGGCGAGTTTTTATAGGACCCAGTCCACTCTCCTCCCACCCATCAACGTCAGTTGAGAGATGGTGGGAGATCTCTTTCCGGCTACCTGAGCCAAGTCACGTCCTTCACCTCATTCTTTGGTTTATTTGCGAGATCTTAATATTGTACATGGAGTGATGTTCTGGGAGGATATCACGACACTATGCAATGGGATATATACATTAAATCACTTCAATATATTTCCACGCCTGGAGGCACACGCTCCACTCTGGCGCCCTCAGCCACGCTAAAATTACGCAATTATTCCCCAGTACGCAATAAAACCCGCGAGACTACAAGTCAAGTGATCTTTTTAGACTACTTGGATGAGAAAGTCCAGTGATCTACACACCCAATTGGATGAGCGAGTGGAGACAGCTAGTTCAATCTATTTAAGTGTTTTCAACTTGTCCTCATGGGACTTTTCCAAATTCGTCCGAGTTTGACAGAGAAGTAGTTGGTAGATTCCGAATATTCAGAGCAAGTGTTTAAGGAGGCATTAGATAGCTGCGACATAGGTATCCACGTTAATGGGGCAGCCATCTCGCGTCTTATGCGGATGATACTGTCCTCCTTGCCATTTCCTCGGCTGAACTCCAAGAACTTGTCTACAGAGTGGAGAGGGTGTGCCACCAGTATGGTATTCGGAACAATATATCCAAGACCAAGGTCATGGCAGTATCCAAGTCAGGGCCGAAGCAGTGTGCCGTGACAGTTATGGGTCAGTTCCATCTTCGTGTATGGGGTCGAATCGTGGACGCTTAAAGCTGCTGACATCAACCACCAGCTTGAAGCATTCGAGATGTGGTTGGTCCGAAGAATGCTTAAGATCCCACAAACGACATTTTGAACTGGGAGCTTTTGATCACCATAAAAAGGCGGGAGGTGCCTTTTTTTTTAAATTAAGGTTTGTAGGGGGGATTCTTGTGGGGTCTGTATCAGCCACCATCCACTGCGACCTACAAGATCTATTGTGGTTCAGGAGGTACCATATCTTGGCCACATCAGGCGGAACTCAAAATACGAAGTGCTGCAGACCATCATGATGGGTAAAATTGCTGTGCGCAGGGGAGTGGGAAGAAGAAGAGCGTCGTGGCTACTGATTATTCGTCAACGTACTGGCATCACCAGAGCAGCTGATCTTTTCCAGCTCGCGCAGGATAGAGAAAGTTTTGGCAAAGTGGTCCCAACCGTTGGTAGTGGAGACACTTGATAAGATGCTGAACATAAATATTACCGGTTGTCGTGGAACCCCTCTACGACTCATATGTAATGTATAAGTTTCTAACTAATAAAACGAAGGAGAAAGACGAGCTGCGCGACACCTCGGTAGAAGCCTAGAGGGTTGTCCCTCCACCAACGCCCAACGACTCCCAACGACTCCCAACAGACGGTAACGGCTGTTGGTTACCGTCTGTTGGGAGACGGAGGACGAGGTGGAGGCACCTTTATAAGGCACCCGGCTCGCCCAGCTCTTCACTCTTCCATGCTCACTCCTACCTGCAACTTCTCTCTCATTCACCTCACGCCTCCTCGCTTTCACCTATCCCTCGCATACTCGCTGCGGTGGTAACAACTGCTTCCACAAAAGATGCTCTCACAAATGCTTCCACAAAAGATCTAGCACTCGCTGTGGTGGTAACAACCGCGGGATGCTAGCTTTCATCTCCTCTAGCGTCTGCTGTGGTGGTAACAACCGCGGGATGCTAGCCTTCATCCTCTAACGCTCGCTGTGGTGGTAATAAACGCGGGGTGTTAGCTTCACCTAAAAGATCCCGCCTGGGCACATCCTACACCCATGCTATCCATCTCTTCAAGCTAGCCATCAACACCTACCCTCTCACCACGCGCTCACCACTCCATTGTACCCAAGTCATACTCTGGATGGGAAGATCGTATACCTAGCTCTTTTACCATTACCTTACACTCCCCCCTCCCCACCATATTCCCTCCTTTGCCAGTCTCATCCCAAAATCGCTTCTTCTTATTAAACATTCCAACAGTGCAAGCTACAAAAGCACCTCTCTCCCCACACACACAAACGCACATCACCTGTACGGCAGTCACAGTTGACCTGGGTCTCCTCGTCTGGGGCGCCAGAGGTCAGGAAGGTCCTGTAAATATCGTTACTGGGGCTAACTAGCACGAAGAAGGTGAGGGTTATCGCTGTGCCATCTGGACAAATCGTTAAATCCCTATTTCCGAATGCGGCGGACGATCGGATGAAACCTCTTTCCAGAATCATAGCAACCGACCAATTATTATGAACGAATAAATGCTGCAAATTATTACACAACGGTTTATTATTTTTCTATACAGTTGCCCCTTCTGCGGAGATCACGGTTTCTAGTCTGTACTCAACAGCTACCCTCACGGATTCAAGAATTCAAAACTCAAAATTCATATTATAAATGAGGCAATTTATTCGTGAGAAATTGAGTACCTAGGAATCGCCTTTACGCGTGCGCGTTCTGTAATTCATATGGAGCCATCTGGGGCCGAACCCGCATGATCCCTGAAAATGTCAGCAAAATCGGATTCGAATTGAGGAATTTATGCGTGTGGCAAGGGTTTGCGGACACGGACATACAGACACCGAATGAAATTTGTTCAAGTTACAAAAGTACTTATCAACAAATCCAAAATAACCATCATTCTTCAGATGGAATAATACTACGGAACAACCAACTCGATTCCATACAGCCGTGCGTGATTATAAACAGCTGCTCCCTAGCAATGATAATATTATCTTAACAACAATACCAAGTAACAACAAATTAAGTGGTACCTACACTACACTATTAATATTACCGTTAACTTGTAAAATTCAGTTATTACGTCTAATAACTAGTTATTATAATTACATAGGTATATCGCAACGAGCGTTTTGAGTTAGAGTGTATAATTTAAGTATTCTACGCACTTTCCCCAGGGAATATAATAACCAGTCATTATAATAATACAACTGGTTATTACAATATAATAACTGAGTGTTGTTCGTTAAAGTGTATAATTGATTGCAAACTCTAGAATTTAAGGCTTTTGAGACCTTTGACGAAAATTTATCAATTCCATACATGTTATACATTCTGTATACATTCTGTCCCCACACAGAGGTTTTTGGATGTTGATTATTAAGATTATTAATCCAAATACTATACTGAGCAACGCATGGTACATTTCCTAAGAGATTTCATCAAAATAATGTAAAATAATAAATTTCATAGTTAATTTGCCCTATCCTCCAGTACATTAGTCTGGCTATAACATTACCTCAACCGAATCCCTTTAGGGTGCCTACACACTGGAGGCGGAATTCGCCTGATTTTTCACTCTGCAGAATACGGCCGTTAACGGCCGACCTAGGGCGAGTAAACAGAAGTCTAAAATTCAATTCAATGGAGTTCGGACGAAACGTTTACACTATGCCCGACCTGCTCGGCCGTGCTCATGCGACCACCGATTCCGAATAAAATATTTTTGTTTTATTCGGCCAAATCCGGCGTCCCACACTTTCTCTTAAGCGTCAAATCGCAACTCCTTTTTCCTTTTTTTTTTGCTTGGCGATTTTCTTTCTACATGTACGTCGAGGTGCACGAAAGGAAGTTCTTATGGGACATCAAAATCCTACCACAACAGGGACTTCAGCAGGAAAAACTGGAATGAAATAGCGGAAATGATGCATCTTGAAAGTAACTACCTACCTAACTACCTGACCTTTTTATTTCCTTTGACGAACTCAACTAGTATCTTTTGTCTTAATCTCAATTCATTTAGGTAAATGAAATTTAATTAAACATTAAAATGAAATGAAATGAAATGAAATGAGATGAAGATTGGAATTGAAATGGCGAAAAAACAGTGCGGGTCCACTCGTTTGAAAATAATTTTATTTCTGTTTTGAAACAAGCGTCATGTTTTACGTTTCTTATTCAAAAATGATCGCAAAAAATCCAACGCTTCTCCATCCATTATGGGCTCGGGCCAACTGATAAAAATCAGTAGAATCGTTAGAAAAATCGGGCCTAGTGTAATCACTTCAATCGGTTGAATCGGCAGAGCTGGAATTCGGCCGAGCAAAAAATCGGCTCCAGTGTAAATTTACCCTTATGCCACTCAACTGGTACTAGAAAATGATGCAGGTACTCCGGACGATATGGCATCTAAAATAAAAGAAAACTCCTTTTCAGAGGAAGGCGGTAACCCATTTTAAAAGGAAGGACATTAGCATGGGGATCAATATTTACCTAGACCCCCCCCCCTCCACCGCTCTCGACCATTTACACCAACCACGACCCTACTCATCGTAAAAGGTATAACGCCCGGTATAGTTGGCAAAGCGTCGAGCCAAAGACCCCATAGTTAATGGGGTCTGCCTGCCTAGTCAGTACAATAATTTGAAATTATAGCTAAACCAGTAAACCAGCTTTTGGACCGTATTTCAAGGTTATCTGATATACAGTGACGATGGCAGTCCCCCCCCCCCCCCCCTCCAAAAGATAATTTATATAATTACGTATAAGATAATTTAGGGGACCGTTGGATGTAGGAAGCAGGGGGATCTACTTTCTATGTTAGATACTACCAAGATTAAATTTTGAGTATTATTCAAAATAGCCAAAAACCACCAATTAGGGCTAAGATTCTATATTGCTACTTACAATATTAGTAAAAGAACCCAACCAAACATACGGTTTTGGTTTGTTGTTTTAGTTTTACACAATTTTGCTCCTACCGTGACGTATGAAATCTGTTCTGTAAATTAATGCTGGTTTCAGCAGTTAGGTTTTACGTACCTATTCATAGTTATATAAAATAATATAATAACTGCACGTATACGGTAAGCCTACCTACATGCAGTTTTACATAAATATGTACAGGGTGACCAAAATTTAAAGCCATCCGAAATATTTCCCTTAACTGGGGATTTTGAAAAAATTTCCAAATAGTACCTAACCCACCTTCACTTTTTGCGTAGAATCTGAATTATGACATTTTTTAAGGACGAGAAGACCGAATATGTCGATTTTGACCAAAGAGTGAAAAATTGAGGTTCCAACGAAGTTTCAGCCTTAAATTTACGTTAAATTTGGGAACACATTTCGGCCCTAGATGTGCTCCAAAGCTCGGCAGCCCGATCGGAATACACCCAGGGGTGTTATGGGAGAAAAATTGGTGTAAAAATAGGGGGTTTCGAGTTTTTTTTTAGGTTTTAGTGAACATGAGCTTGTCATGTATCGCTTTCCATGTTTTTTAGAGCGAGAAGACCGAATATATGAAGCTGGTTTCGAGCAAAGTCAAAGTCAAAGTCAATTCAGGTTGTAATGAAGGTTAAGCTCCTGAAATTCATTTTTTGTGAGTCAAAACCCTGGAAAATTGTCTGAAATCACCATAAATTTGTATAATAACACTAGAAGTAGTATCAACAGGTGAGTCAAGACAATTAAATGGCACTACCAACGTTCAAAGAAAATCTGTAAAAAAAATAAAAGAAAAAAATGAGAAAAAAACCACAGTCATGCAGCATGGCTATAAGAGCGAATTTTCGAAGTTTTCGGCATCTTCCTCCTCCGCCTAAAATTTTCTGAAAATTAATTTTCGGCCAATGTTTTTCCAACTTGATACCATACAAAATTAAAACAGGAGTAGTTTTACGCAAAGTAAAATTTGGGGTGGAAGGAGGGGGAGGGGGAAATCAAAAATGTTTTGAATACCAGAAGAGTAGGTATTGGGTACGTAACAAATTTTTTGTTCCATTTTTTGCCGAGTAACACCTCGGTTTGTAGATTTTCCAACGCTGAACACGATGGTGAAGTCAGAATTGCGATATCCCATTCCGTTATCAGATTAGAGCAGACGAACCAGGAAGAACATCTCAAGAAATAACCACGTTCCTTCATCTTCAAAGTGCTCCAGTTTGAGAATGGAATGAGATATCGCAATTCTGATTTCACCATCGTGTTCAGCGTACAAAATCCTTTAAAATGAGGTGTCACTTGTCAGACTTTTTCATTTTGGGAATTCCCCCTAAAACTCCCCAAAACTCCCCCGTAGGGTGACCCGATTCTGCCCATCTTCGAACTTAGCCTGTCGATTGCCAAGACAGATTTTTCGTGCAAATTTGAACTTTTTATCTCAATTCTTTCGAGAGTTATCGTCTGGAATGACACATACATATATAAATATATAAATTGGAGATGAATCTTGACTGTTAGTGAATAAACTTGAATGTGTGAGTTTAGTATGTAACCAGATACCATCCAGGGTGCGTGTATACAACTTGCAATAATTCAGTTAGTCAGTGTCATGTTAACCACAGTTAATGGATTGATTACTACTCAACTTATGCCTTGACAATGACCACAATAAAAGGTCGAAAATTTGGCAAAAAAGAAGTATTTATTGACTGAACCTCAAAAACTCACACATTCAAGTTTAAATATATAAATATATAAATATATAAATATATAAATATATAAATATATATATATAAATATATATATATATACATATAATTTTTGGTGTCTTTCGGCAGGGAATTCAGGATGGTCTGAAACGGATTTTGGTATAAAAATCTTTCGGAAATTCGAGTTTTAAAAATTTTGGACCGAGAACAATAGCTTCCTTTTCTTCGAAAATTCGCTAAAAGGAGGCCGAGGTCGTGTTTTTGGGGGCCAAAATTGATGGAAACCACCAGAAATAGCTATTTAAATTTTTGCACATGAAAAAAACAATAAATGAACAGCCAGCATTTCTATAGGTTATTTCCAGTAGAATAATAAACCCATGTGACATGGAATTTGCAGCGTTTTTTTACCAACTGATTCTACACGTCCATGTTACAATAAGTGAGGAAGCTATACTGCCCACCCTACATGGCAGAGTTTTTTTCTTGTTGAGAATTTGGGAAGAAATCATTTTCTCCTTTTTAGTTCATTTAAATACAGGTAAGCGTGGTCTTAAAGAAGTTTTATTTAGTTATTTTCATTTCTCTACGGACTGGATAGTCTGACTAGGTCGGTCTTGAGCCACCAACATTGTTGTTCATGAGTTTGAAGGCCAGCTATTTGTGTGCATTCTCATTTCAGTTCTCATGGTGACTCAAGTGGGGGATTTTCATGGTCCCCTCCGAAGGTGCGAGGACGACGAGGTGAACAGCGACAAAACTGGAACGTAGCAGCTTCTCATGATCGTTCTTTGGAATTGTGGAGCAATTGAAGCTGAGGAGTTGGCGAACTGAAAAGAACGGCCGATGAAGGCCGATGGCACTAGGAGAGTGGGAAGTTGGAAATTGAAACGGACGACTAGTAAAAGAGACGGCCAACTGTCAATTGCTTTCTCTCTCTCTTCCTCTTTCTATTTCCTTCCCAGAGACCTATCATTACAACCAATCGGATGGTTTACTCAGAAACGGTCTCTTTGTTCTGAATACACGGAAAATAAAATTATACCCCTCCCCTCTCCTCAGCCCCACCAACTACTTCCCAGCAACCAATCACCAGTAGACTCCGGGACCCTCTGAAATGACCCGTCATTACCGTTTGGCGCGGCGTTTCTGTACAATTTGGACAAGTCTATTTTTTTCCCGTCGGCGGTGTCAACGGCGGATCGTGACGTCATAACGTAAAAGACCGTCTGCGGCACTCGGGGGCGATCACGGGCTCAACTCGACCGAGAACTGACCTGGGGCAACGTGGGGTTTGAAACGTCGTTTCAACGTCTGCAAGCGAAGTTCGATTGTGGGGCCGACCAAGGGAGAACGAGAGGCTCAATGACCTGGGGCCCTATTCACTAAGTCAAAGAGACATCTCTTTCGGCCCGACTCTCTCTTTTGGCAGAAGAGATTTGTATAGTATCATGACAGGGTTATTCAGTAACTACTAAAAGAGAGACTTGGCAGCCATCTTGGAATTTTCGATCTCTTTTTCAGAGAGGCACCTAATTAGGTGTCATTCCTCGAAAGAGACAGTCTATTTCTCGTTTGTTTGACAGTGATAAATCGTGTAATTCCTCGCTCATCCGACCACATCCGTGATTTTGATCGAGTTTTTTCCCATTTCATAAAGGCAAGTCAATTTTCATTAAAAATACATACACATTACAGACTAGCTGTGTACCCGTGCTTCGCAACGGTAGAACAGACACCCCCTGTATCCCCCCCTCCTCAACTGATCAGAAACCTTCCCCAATGCCAACCCTAACTGCCTTTAACCCCCCCCCCCCCCCCCGTATCCTATGAACCCTCCCTACCTGGTTAGAAACATTCCTCAATGTTCACACAACAAATTCCCAAAGTTGCACTCCAATTGGTCAAGTAGTTTTGAAATTTCTGTAGACCACCCCCCCCCCCCTCTCATAACCTGTACCCCCCTCCCACTAACATCCTGATTGAAGTACCACTTGAATGTACTCGTCGAGCTGAATCCAGAATCTAATTACAATCGGATTTACGTCCAACCGTTCAAAGTTATTATAAGCATAAACGTCCTCATAGAAGTGATTATAACACGTTTTTTAGTAGTATTTCATTCATAGCGTTTCAACGGATGGACAGATTCAAATGCGGATTTTTCATAAACCTTCCCAGATAAATTCTGCGTCAAATGGTACCAGCCGCAACTTTCTACGTTCAGCCGTTCTCAATTGATGCCGAGACAAACAAACAAACAGACAAACAAACAGACACTGTTTTATTATATGTATAGATTCATGAGTAAAAATGTCCAAGTACGGGTTGAGGTAGGTACCTACCTATCTAACAGTGGCGCCGTTCATTAGTTGTAGATATAATACAAGCATTAAGCCCCCTAATTCGACTTTTTCTGTTTATAATTGACACTTTTTTCAATTTCATTTAAACTTTTATCCGATTCATGAGTAAAACCGTCCAAGTATGGATTGAGGTAGGTAGGACCCACTGAATAGGTATTACTAAGAAATGCGTTCATTATTAAGGAATTGAACTCCCAGAGGCACAAAGAACTCGCGCTTCATGGATACTATGGGATTTTAATGCATTAGGATACATATCTCTTTGTCAAGGTCACTGGAGCTATTCTGTAAAATAGACAAACCCCAGAGACATTGGAAGAGACTGTCTCCCGGGAGATTTTCAAAATAGATATCTCTTTCCACTATCTCTTTTCACGAAGTCAAAGAGACATCTCTTTCGGTCCTACTCTTTTGGCAGAAGAGATTTTTATAGTATCCATGACGGGGTTATTCAGTAACTACTAAAAGAGAGAGTTGGCGGCCATCATGGAATTTTCGATCTCTTTCAGAGAGACACCTAATTAGGTGTCATTCCTCGAAAGAGACAGTCTATTTCTTGTTTGTTTGACAGTGATAAATCGTGTAATATCCTCGCTCATCCGACCACATCTGTGATTTTGATCGTGTTTTCCCCCCCATTTCATAATGGCAAGTCAATTTTCATTAAAAATACATACATATTATTGATTCATGAGTAAAAACGTCCAAGTACGGGTTGAGGTAGGTACCTACCTACCTACCTAAGAGTGGCCGTTCATTAGTTGTAGATATAATACAAGCATTAAGCCCCCTAATTCGACTTTTTCTGTTTATAACTGAGACTTTTTTTTTCAATTTCATTTAACTTTTATCCGATTCATGAGTAAAAACGTCCAAGTATGGATTGAGGTAGGTAGGTACCCATTGAATAGGTATTAGGTAATAAGAAATGCGTTCATTATTAAGGAATTGAACTCCGAGGGGGGGGGAGGGGGGGCACAAACATCTCGGATTTCTTGGATACTATGGGATTTTCATGCATTAGGATCCATATCTCTTTGTCAAGGTCACTGGAGCTATACTGTAAAATAGACAAACCCCGGAGACATTGGAAGAGACTGTCTCTTGGGAGATTTTCAAAATAGATAATCTCTTTCCACTATCTATTTTAGTGAATAGAGCCCAAGTCAAAGAGACATCTCTTTCGGTCCGACCCTCTCCTCTGGCAGAAGAGATTTTTATAGTATCCATGACACGGTTATTCAGTAACTACTAAAAGAGAGAGTTGGCGGCCATCTTGGAATTTTCGATCTCTTTTTCCTCGAAAGAGAGAGTCTATTTCTCGTTTGTTTGACAATGATAAATCGTGTAATTCCTCGCTCATCCGACCACATCCGTGATTTTGATCGTGTTTTTTCCCATTTCATAGAGGCAAGTCAATCTTCACTAAAAATACATACATATTATTGATTCATGAGTAAAAACGTCCAAGTACGG
Organism: Leptopterna dolabrata; assembly: GCA_954871275.1. Classification (NCBI taxonomy): domain Eukaryota; kingdom Metazoa; phylum Arthropoda; class Insecta; order Hemiptera; family Miridae; genus Leptopterna; species Leptopterna dolabrata. Next base: position 6,030,419 of record OX940984.1, on the reverse strand, counting down.
GTTGAGGTAGGCACCTACCTACCTAAGAGTGGTCGTTCATTAGTTGTAGATATAATACAAGCATTAAGCCCCCTAATTCGACTTTTTCTGTTTATAATTGACACTTTTTTCAATTTCACTTAAACTTTTATCCGATTCATGAGTAAAACCGTCCAAGTATGGATTGAGGTAGGTAGGTACCCACTGAATACATATTACTAAGAAATGCGTTCATTATTAAGGAATTGACCTCCCGGAGGCACAAAGAACTCGCACTTCATGGATACTATGGGATTTTCATGCATTAGGATCCATATCTCTTTCTCAAGGTCTCTGAAGCTATTCAGTAAAATAGACGAACCGGGAGACATTGGAAGAGACTGTCTCCCAGGGGAGACTGACTCAAAAATAGATAATCTCTTTCCACAATCTATTTTAGTGAATAGATTTATAGATTTCGATTGATATAGTATCATGACAGGGTTATTCCGTAACTACTAAAAGAGAGAGTTGGCGGCCATCTTGGAATTTTCGATCTCTTTTTCAGAGAGACACCTAATTAGGTGTCTTTCCTCGAAAGAGAGAGTCTATTTCTCGTTTGTTTGACAGTGATAAATCGTGTAATATCCTCGCTCATCCGCAACCACATCCGTGATTTTTATCGTATTTTTTCCCATTTCATAATGGCAAGTCAATTTTCATTAAAAATACATACATATTATTGATTCATGAGTAAAAATGTCCAAGTACGGGTTGAGGTAGGTACCTACCTACCTATCTAACAGTGGCCGTTCATTAGGTGTAGATATACTACAAGCATTAAGCCCCCTAATTCGACTTTTTCTGTTTATAATTGAGACTTTTTTTCAGTTTCATTTAAACTTTTATCCCATTCATGAGTAAAAACGTCCAAGTATGGATTGAGGTAGGTAGGTACCCACTGAATAGGTATTACTAAGAAATGCGTTCATTATTAAGGAATTGAACTCCCGGGGGCACAAACAACTCGCACTTCATGGATACTATGGGATTTTCATGCATTAGGATACATACCTATCTCTTCGTCAAGGTCACTGGAGCTATACTGTAAAATAGACAAACCCCGGAGACATTGGAAGAGACTGTCTCCCAGGAGATTTTCAAAATAGATAATCTCTTTCCACTATCAATTTTAGTGAATAGGACCCCTGGGGGCCCTATCACCAAGTCAAAGAGACATCTCTTTCGATTCGACTTTCTTTTGGCAGAAGATATTTTTATAGTATCCATGACAGGGTTATTCAGTAACTTCTAAAAGAGAGAGTTGACGGCCATATTGGCATTTTCGATCTCTTTCAGAGAGACACCTAATTCGCAGTCTCTCTGAGAGAGAGCCCCTTTCTCATTCCTCGTTTGTTTGATACTGACCGTGGATCATCCTTCATTCATCTGCAACCATTTCGGTCATTTTGATGTTTTTTCATCTCTTAAAGGTGAGTCGATTGTTCATTAAAAATATACAGGGTGTCCCAGTTCCTTCAGGAGAAACTCAGGGAATCGATCCTACCTACCCTTCATTTGGAACAAAAAATGATACCACAGAAAACAGTGTCTAGGCATATGGGGCATATATACAGGTAAATAATAAACCGTTGTGTAATAATTTGCAGTTGCGTTTTTTTTCACGGATATACTAAGGCTTCTCTACCTGGGGTAGTGAGGAAGTAATGCTAATTGATATAAAAATATCCAAATATTCTTCGATATCGTCTTCATTCCATCAGTACTGCCCCAACACCATCAGTAATACTGTCAACATTTTAGCGTAACGGTTTTCCCCAACAAATAGCCCGTTCGCCCCAAATAATAGCAGCTCCTGATTGTTGCTGTCTCCACCAGCAACAATGGGCCTATTCACTAATAAAAGAGATAGTGAAAATAGATTATCCATTTTGAAGGTATCCTGGGAGAGATAGTCGCCCTCGGTAGACAGTCTCTTCAAGTGTCTCCCAGGATCTATAATTATTTTACTGAATAGCTCTCGACCCGTACCTACTTTGACGTTTTTACTCATTAATCGATGATATGTACACAAGGTGTCCCAGTTCCTTCTGGAGAAACTCCGGGAATTGATTCTACTCTTCGTTTGGAACAAAAAATTCTCAGTAGAAATTTCTCGAGAAGTTCTTCGTTTTAAAGATATATACGACAATTGTGTTTTTCCAACTTTTCATCACCTCACCACATAAAAACGCTAATAAATTCGAAAATATTGAGACTACAACAAATCCAATTACACCGTTTGAAAGAACGTTCAATTTCCTGTAAGATTCTTCTGTTTTCAATGGTCAGAGTTACTTAAAATGTTGGCCAATATCAGCTAGAACATTTGAAAACTTCAAATTTCAAATTGTGAAAAAGATTGTACGTTTTACTGAGGTTACAAAAAATGCCTACAACTTGTCAAATTTCCCAAAAACTCAAAGCAGTTACAGTATCTATAAACATACAGCATATCACGGTACTCCTGATTTGAAAAATAAAGCGGCATAAAAACTACCTTTCCACGAGACACATTAAACTGAACTGGTGGAAGAGGAGCGTTCTGTTGCAATTTGACAAGATGGGTTAAACGAGGTTCATAATTTATTAAACCCTTATCCTTCCCCTCCTGATTACAAAATCCAAGTTGGCTGGGTGACCTTGATGTTGGCGTTGACATCCATGGGAATTCATCTTCTATCATGTTGGTAGGACTAACGAGGCTAACTATGGAATTCTCAGCTGTTTTATGAGTTTCAAGGTGATAGTGCAAGATGGAGGGACACTCGACTTCTGGCCCTTCGAGGAAGGTAAGTTGACGTCATGTTTTCATCAACTTTTAGTGGTTTTTGAGGGCAGTAATCCCCAGAATTGGATAGATCAGGTGTTTTTCTAGAGGGAATGACAAAAAAACAGCTGAAATTAGCATGCAGAGATTCGGCATTGTGAAAATGAAAAGGTGAACTGAGGTTCACCATGCCAGGTTCCCAGTTGAGTCAAGTGGTGAATCTTAGTTCACCTTGCCAGGATAGGTATCAGCAAACTCAGTAGGGATTTCTGAGCATGATTTTCCATTGAATTTCTCTTTCTTTGCCACAAACTTTATAAAATTTATCTATTTATTTATTTTTTATTACTTATAAGATTTGCACCTCTAGTGGTTCATCATAACTAACACCTGATGTCTCCTTTATTTTCAGGCCTTTCTCACATCTAGAGGTGAAAAAAATGTTATCTTTGATTCCCAAGCCTGGATGTGAGTCCTCAGATGAATTGACTGATAATGACGAGGGCGCGATGAGGAGCAGTAGGAAGCAGGGGTTCGACAGCTATTCGAGGAGATTGGCGTTCTTGATTTTCAAGATGAAAATGAACCTATTCTCAACACTCCTTGGGTTAGTTCTGGCGCACCAAATCCCGAGCCCAGGATGACTGAGGTATTGGTCAACGTACCTGAACAACCTGTCCCTATGCCACCCATGATCTCTCCATCTGAATCCAACCCACCTACTACTACTCCTTCAGCTACCACCAGAGCAAAGAAGAGAGCTCAATCCAGTGCTCCCCAGAAACGGAAGACATCAGCCTTGAAAAAAAAAATCAAGGCAAAACCATTGAAGATGGAGTGGAGGAAAACGAAGTTTGAGGGTTGTGTCACAATTCCGCCTCGCTGTATGGACAAAGTTCACCAAGGTGGAACACACATACAGACGGCCCTATCGTATTTCTACAAGTTCTTCTCACTGGAATGCGTCGATGTTGCAGTGGAACAGACCAACCTTTACAGTTTCCAACAAACTGGCGAGTCTATTGAAGTTGATAGGAACGCTGTCAAAGCTTTTCTTGGCATTGAATTGTTGATGGGAATTATTCAGTTACCAGCCATTACAGACTATTGGAGCAAGCCTACCGACATACATTATTCATGTTTTCAGTTGGCAATATAAATATTTTTTACAATAAAAACTGATTTTTTTTTTTCGTAAAATTTATTTCATTTCCACATCCCAAAAACTAAGACTGACCTATTACTGTATCCTGGCATGGTGAACTGAGGTTCACCACTAGAGCGTACTGGGAACCTGGCATGGTGAACTAAGGTTCACCACTAGAGCTCACTGGGAACCTGGCATGGTGAACTGTGGTTCACTTTTATTACAATCGCCTATAAAAGTGATAAAAACCACTCGAGTAACTTTTGGAACGTTGTTTCATCCTTAGGGAACACAAACCTAAAAATTGGAAACAGGAAAAATTGAAATATTCAATTTCTTCTGTTTTTGCCAGGAAAAGGGTTGAAATACTTGTGAAAACAAAATCGCGTTCTAGTGACACCTCCCTGTCCATTCTCGTTGAATGTTGGAACTAAAAATTTGTTGATATGTTTAACTTCGATATGTCCCCTTCATAGTCAAGCATTATTTTTATTCAAACAGTCAAGAAGGAAGTGTTAGTTTTATTTTACGAGGTCTAATTAATCCCCCCCCCCCCCACGATTCACCACTGCTCATGTTCAATTATCATTTTTTAACTACCCGTATATCATTTTTAATAATTACAAGTTTTCAATATCAATGTAAAGGCTATTAGATGAAGAAGTTTTTGTGAAATTTGACAAGTTGTAGGTATTTTTTGTAACCTCAGTAGTACAATCTTTTTCACAATTTTTAATTTTGAAATTTTCAAATGTTCCAACTGATATTGGCCAACATTTTAAGTAAGTCTGACCATTGAAAAAAGAATACCTATCTTACAGGAAATTGAACGTTCCTTCAAACGGTGTAATTGGATTTGTTGTAGTCCCAATATTTTCGAATTTATTAGCATTTGTATGTGGTAAGGTAATGACAAGTTGGAAAAACACAAATTGTCGTACCTATATATCTTTAAAACGAATAAATTTTCGAGAAATTTCTACTGAGCATTTTTTGTTCCAAATGAAGAGTAGAATCAATTCCCTGAGTTTCTCCAGAAGGAACTGGGACACCCTGTATACATAATTATCATCGAAAAATGAGTAAAAACGTCAAAGTAGGTACGGGTCGAGAGCTATTCAGTAAAATAGACGAACCTGGGAGACACTTGAAGGGATTGTCTACCGAGGGCGACTATCTCTCCGGTTCGCGCATGCGCAGACGAAAGTTACGCCACGATTCCAATGATATTCATTCGGAACTATCAAAGTATTACTGCTGATCGACCCTCCATGTTTCGACTCATTTCAACGATATTTATGGTTGTTATGGGCGTTTCAAGTATTGCACGTTTGCGCATGCACAACAGTAATTTTTCCATGATTTTCGTATGGGACCATCTGTGACATAACCCGCACCTACACTCCGATTTTCAGCCCATTTCGACCATTATTTCGGGTAGTTATAGGCCTTACAATGAATTGAACACAGACGTACTCAGACATGGAACCAAAAATGTTCCTTGATGTCTGAGACGCAAAATGGTAGTGGCAATTTTCATTTTGGAGGACATGCTTTTTTTTTACTCGCTCACGAATCTAAGGCTTCCCTACCTTCGGTAGTAAGGAAGCAGAAAACAAAAAAAAAATGCAAATTATTACACAGCGGTTTATTATTTACCTTCTGCTTTAATCGCCTACCGTGGTTCTCCCCCCAGGAAAGCCCTAAATCGAGTACTAGAGCCGGCCGAGGAATTAAAGTTTCATACAAATGCGCGGAATTCAATAATTCAATCATTAATGGTTTGTAGTTATTCATGAAGCATAACGCAAATAATAAACCGTTGTGTAATAATTTACTTGTATAGATGCCCCTTCTGCGTAGATAGTATAATAAACCGTTGTGTGATAACTTAACGGCTGTGTAATAATTTACCGTTGTGTAACAATTTACCCAATAATACCTCAACGTTTGTTCAAGTTGCAAAAGTACCTATCAACAAAATCCAAAAGATCCATCGTTTTTCAAATAAAATAATATCACAGAACAACCAACTCTACTTCATCCTTGGTTATAATCAGGTGCTCCCTGGTGATGATATCTGGGCCGGATTTATACCGTTTTATTCGCAATCGTGTTGACGAAGCTTTTCGGTGCACACGAACGGCTGGACGTAAAGTGCTCCGGGTGGCCTCAAAAAAATCTTTAGTTCAAGATTAATTTAAAAATTTAAAAAACCATATCCTACTACTGAAAGTTTTCGAGCTACGGCGTTCTGAAAATTTCAACCCCTATTTTGAACCCCTTAGAGATGAATGACAGTAACGCCGAGCTTCGAGGACCAACTATACCCCGAACGGAACCTATAACCCGAATTTCATCAATTTTGTTTCATGGTAACTAAGAAAAGTGGCCAGGCCGGCGTACGGATATTCCATTTTGGATTCTACACACCTTGAAACGTAAACCATCAAATTGGTGGGGAGGGAGAGAGTTCAAATTCAATCGAATTCCCCCTAGTAAGTACCTACCCTTCCTACCTAGGTTTGTGTAAAAAAAAAAAAAACGATACCGTAGAATGTTCCGGATGGTCTCAAAAATTCAGGAAAAAATCAAGCTATTCAAAAATGCGAGAAAACTCACACCTCAAAATACAATTTTCCGATGTAGGGATACTCTGGACGTTTCAACCCCTATTTTTCATCCCTGAGAATTGAGTGACAGTAACGCTGAGCTTCGAGGACCAACCAGAGCCCAAACTGGAACCATATTATACCAAATTTCGTGAATTTTGGTTGATGGGAACTATGGAAAAAGCCGCCGACGGCGTACGGCGGATGGATGGACATATTTTGGTTTATTATTCTGGGAATAATACACCTATGTATTCGTTCAGCAAAAAATTGTTATAACACCCCCTCAAAATTTGTTCTTTTACGTTTCAAGGTGCGTACATTTATAAAATGCACTGTCCGTCCGCCGTATCACGCATACAGGCTTCAATTTCTGTCTAAAAAAATTCTCGTTTGTGCCATAGTTGTCCCGAAACTGCAGCCCGATTGGAATATACCCAGGGGTGTTATGGGTGAAAATGTGTACAAAAATAGGTACTTTTTGTGTTTTAGTAAAATGAGCTTTTGAGGTATCGTTTTCCATGGTTTTTGGGACGAGAAGACCGAATATGATGTCGATTTTGACAAGAGGCGGAAATTGAGGTTTTACCAAAGGTTCAGCTCCAAAAATTGATTTTTTATTAGTCAAAAACCTGGGAAATTGTCTGAAATCACAATCAATTTGTATAATCTCTATATATTATAAAAACGAATCCCTGTGTGTCTGTGAGTCTGTGTGTCTGTCTGTCTGTCCGTCTTCCCACGGCCTAACGGCTCGACGGATATCGACCAAATTTGGCACGAATATCCAGTAGGCTCCCAAGTTGTGCAACGTCGCATTTTTAATTCCCTGACCATAGCGGAACTATGGTCGACCATGGTCAACTCCTGAATGGCTTGACGGATATCGACCAAATTTGGCACGAATATCCAGTAGGCTCCCAAGTTGTGCAACGTCGCATTTTTAATTCCCTGACCATAGCGGAACTATGGTCGACCATGGTCAACTCCTGAATGGCTTGACGGATATCGACCAAATTTGGCACGAATATCCAGTAGGCTCCCAAGTTGTGCAACGTCGCATTTTTAATTCCCTGACCATAGCGGAACTATGGTCGACCATGGTCAACTCCTGAATGGCTTGACGGATATCGACCAAATTTGGCACGAATATCCAGTAGGCTCCCAAGTTGTGCAACGTCGCATTTTTAATTCCCTGACCATAGCGGAACTATGGTCGACCATGGTCAACTCCTGAATGGCTTGACGGATATCGACCAAATTTGGCACGAATATCCAGTAGGCTCCCAAGTTGTGCAACGTCGCATTTTTAATTCCCTGACCATAGCGGAAATATGGTCGACCATGGTCAACTCCTGAATGGCTTGACGGATATCGACCAAATTTGGCACGAATATCCAGTAGGCTCCCAAGTTGTTCAACGTCGCATTTTTAATTCCCTGACCATAGCGGAACTATGGTCGACCATGGTCAACTTCGTTAATTGAAATGGTAACCCCTATTTTTTATCGCGTATTCGTAATCTACGTGAAATTCTATCTACGATCGACCCTTCGGACTACTCCCGCGGTCGACCATAGCGCATCCATGGGCCCCTCCATGGTCGAATCCCGAATTACTCAACGGATATCGACCAAATTTGGCACCAATATCCGGTAGCCTCCCAAGTTGAACGCAGGCGCATTTTTAATTCCCTGACCATAGCGGAAATATGGTCGACCATGGTCAACTCCTGAATGGCTTGACGGATTTTGATAAAATTGGGCACAAATACCCGGTAGGCTATGGGATTTTTCCGTCGTTTGTTGGTTCCACGATACTGCGTACAGCGAATCTCGGATAGCGAGCGAAGCGAGCGGTCAGGCTAGTAACACTAGAAAAAGTTTAAACAGGCGAATCAAGACAATTAAATGGTACTATCAATGATCAATGATAATCTGTTTGTTTTTTAAACCGAGCCTACTTCGTGTTTTGGGGGCTAAAATTTGTAGGAAACCACCAACAATAGCCATTTCAATTATTCCACCTGAAAGAAACAATAAATGAACAGCCAACAATTCAGTCGGTGTGTCCAGTGGAATAATAAACCCATGTGACAAGGACTTTGCAGGGTTTTTATTCAATATTCATTTTCTACGTCCCCTGAAGCGTAAACCATCAAATTTTGAGGGGGGGGGGGGGGGGTTAGTTTTCAATTTTTTTCATGGGCGATTCCAAAGGTTTATTATTGAAAATGATAAACTAACAGTAGAACCCGTCCTTCGTAATTTAGTTCTATTCGTCCACTGGGGTTGGTGGGATTGGAAGTGTCTTCCTGTAATGGGCATATTCAAGAGGTGGTCAGTGGTCACACCAAGGGAGACAGAACGTGAAACCTGATGTGTAATGGTCGTGCAATGTGAAGGGCGCAAATCAACTGTAGATTTTTAAATAAATATAAGTGGAAACGTACCGAGTAGGAACCTCATGTTTGTTGCTGGTCGGATCCTGATGTGATTTGAAATCTGCCTCACTGCTTTCTTGATTCACCTCTGGAACATTTTGATTCAACCCGAAAAGGCTGGAGCCTCACATGTCCGGTACCGAAGGACACAAGAAACTGGTGAACTTTTAGGTTTTGAGACCTTTTGGTAGCTTGTGTAGGACCAGGACGGGAACTCAGGTAGCAAAAAGGGAGAGGCGCGTGTGCGCAAGCGCAATGGGAGGGGTTTCCGACGGAAAATTACTGCGAACAAAAGGCGTAGCTTGGGATCGGCGGACTGTCGAATGACCCCGAGCGGTGAAAACGTTTACCGAATGACCCCAGATCTAATTAACCTAATGACCCCGGGTGTACCGAATGACCCCGGGTGTACCGAATGACCCCACATCAAAATGCAGATAATATTTAATAAATCACAATTTTCCTTCCCACTTTAACAGACTTAGGACTGTCTGCGAAGTTGCAGGTCTGGTTAAAAATTGGGGTTGAACACGAGCCTACTTTATACAAAGCTAACCAAAAAATGTCTTACCTTTCGAGGAGGTGCAGCTAGGTCATCTACAGCTTTCCTTTTAACGGAAGTTCGCAACACGACGATGTCCCTATCGCCTGTAGCCTCGTGAACGTGATCTTCCTGCGCAAAAATCACTTCCCCACTGAGCGTCTTCAAAAAAGCTAAACATTTCAATGACGGCTTCTTTGCACACGTCCACCTCAATTCGCCACTTTTAAGTTGTTTTTGAAAATAAATTTGAATCCCCCTCGGTAGATTACATCTCCACCTTTCCTCCCGCCTCCTTTTACCCACTCTGTCGTCCTTGAGTTCATCTTTAACACTGGCTTCACACTCCAATTCCGAGATGCCACGGGGGTCATTAGGACACACGCGATAACAACGTTCTTGTTTACGAGGGTCATTCGGTAACAGACCGAAGGTGACTTTCACTTTCCTCGCGCGAGCTGGGGTCATTCAACAATACGCCCCTTGGGATCACCTCATGTGGAAGACCTCTGATTGGGTGATATTTTAGTGACGTCACGAGTTGCTTTGTCAGCTTTTGAAAGGTTTTTGCTTTTGGGGAACAAGCAGCCAGCTACTCCTTCTAGGAACACCAGAGGGGACCGCAAAAGACCGTTTTTATCACTGTTATTCCACTAGACGGTACCTGCCAATGGGAAGGGGCCTGGGGAATGAGCGCCGCGTCACTGGTCCCTAGGAACCACCTTTCACTCGCCCTGTGCATTGCGCTTATTATAGGTCAGTCAGAAATGATTGCGGCTATCCAGCTTACCTGGTGAAGAAAAAAAAAACGCTGCAAAGTTTATTATTCTACTGGACATACCTACAGAAATGTTGGCTGTTCATTTATTGTTTCTTTCTCCTGAAATAATATTGAAATAGCTATTTCTGGTGGTTTCCACCATTTTTGGCCCCTAAAAGACGAATTAGGTACGCTCCTTTTTTTCAATTTATCTTTGATCATTGGTAGTGCCATTTAATCGTCTTGATCCACCTGTTGATACTTCTTCTAGTGTTATTATACAAATTGATGGTGATTTCAGACGATTTCCCAGGTTTTTGACTCATAAAAAAATCAATTTTGGGAGCTGAACATTTGGTAGAACCTCGATTTTCCACTCTTTGGTCAAAATCGACTTCATATTCGGTCTTCTCGTCCCCGAAAACATGGAAAACGATACCTCAAAAGCTCATGGTACTAACATGTTACTAAAACACAAAAAGTACCTATTTTTAACCACATTTTCACTCATAACACCCCTGGGTATATTCCGATCGGGCGGAAAAGTTTCGGGACACAACTAGGGCCCAAATGGAGCATGTGTGCGAAAGAACGAATTTTTTAGACCGAAAATGAAGCCTGTAGACGTGATACGGCGGACGGCGGACGGCGTACGGCGGACGGACATTGCATTTTTGGAATCTACGCACCTTGAAACGGAAAAGAAAAAAGTTTGAGAGGGTGTTATAAAAATTTTTTGCTGAGCGAATACATAGGTGTATTATTCACAGAATAATAAACCAAAACGCTCGAAGGTAATGAATATGCATGTTTCAGTTTATTTCTCAATTTAATTTCTAAAAAGTTCCAGTCATGCAGCATGATCATATGAGCTAATTTGTGAAGAAACCGCAATTTCCAACAATTTTTAGCAATTTCTGAAACATAAAAACTCAAATCTGAACACTTTTCTGAGCGCCAAAAATTTTGGTCGTAAAATATATGATGGCTTATGTAAACTAATCGCTTCCCACCATTTTCGGCAATTTTGAGTGATTTTTCACTATTTTAGCTATTTTTGAAAATTTAAAACTCAAATTTGAACTTTTTTGCGCGCAATCATTTTGGGCCATTGAATTTATCATTTGTTATGTAAACTGACGACTACCCACCACTTTTTGGTAATTTTGAGCATTTTTTACTATTTTTGGCGATTTTTGAAAATTTAAAACTCAAATTTGGACACTTTTTTGCGGGCCAAACTTGCTCATCTTCGAACTTGATTCCTACTTTTGTGTTACTGATATTTTTCCGAAATTAGAAGTTTTTTACATCATAGCCAAGGTCCGTCCGGAATGACACATATAAATATACATATTAAAAATGGTAAAATCCCAGGGTTCGATTCAGGGTGCCTTGAAACGGATTTGTATGCAAAAACTTTTCAAAAACTCAGCTACTAAAATTTTTGGAGCCATTGCAATAGCTTCATTTTCCTCAAAAATTCGCTAAAAACGGAATTTTAAGCTAGGTATAATACGTCATCCAAACATAAAATAGGTTTCAATAATAATCTATCGAAAGAATAGTGGATGAAATTACAAGGATAGTAACGTAAAACGTTTGTTTTGAACTGAGCCGGTGCCTATTGGAGATGCTCCCACAGCGGTGAAGGGACCGCCTACGTCATCGGTCAGGAGCCCCCTTCGATTGACAGGTACCATCTACTCGTATACTAGTGAAATAACCTTGGTTTTGGTCATGGCAGGCTCAAGATTTGGCAACGCTGTAACAGCTTCTTGGTTCATGCCCCTCTCATAACCACTGTCTTCTTTTAGCTCAATGAATGAATCCTTCAGTTATTTTATTATTATACCTTTATACCTGTAGATTGCGAGTAGGTATGATTAGTGAATGAATGAATGAATGAATTGGTTTATTTGTCATCTTCAAATACAATAAATTATAGTAAATTATAGTAGGTATGTATAACACTGGGATGACCGTGCTGGATAGTTAAAACTGTGGCCCAGCACGGAATTGATCTGACCCTCATTTATTTACAAATTGTAAGAGGTCTTCCTCTCCTCAGTCACCAAATATGCACATTTCTCAACCCTTACCTACTGCTCCAATCATCATTTTCACACAGATCTATTTACTATTGATTGTGCTTCACCCTTCTTTCATTAAAATGTACGAGGTTGTTTGTCTATGTCATCCTGAAACAGTTTATTTATTTCCTTTCGAAGTAGGCTGTTGTTATTTATTTTCATGATTCCATCTAATTTATAAGAATTGTTGTTTATTAATTGCATCCCTCTATATCTTGTTGTCATCTAAGCATAATTATTTTTAACTTTTGGTAGTTTCAGTCTATATGGTTTATTTTGCCTTCTTCTGACGTCCACAAAAATATACTTTTTTTTCTTTTTTAATGAATCTGATCATATTATTCTTCATCTCAGGAAAAATTTGTGTTCATGCAGATGGGGTACACAGTCGCATTTAGTAGTGTATGAACAGGTGTGCCTGATAAAAAATAACGAGCCAATAAAATGATGGGTCAATTTATTATATTTCTTTAAATTGTTAAATAAATGTGAGGGATTCAACAAACACTACGAGAACGCGGTTCTTTACACGGATGTTCGACATCTCACACGCTGGTACTGACTGAGACACTACAAAAAAATGAATGTCAGATGCCAAGCAGTGAAATGGCTGGCCAGTAGTTAATTAGTTAATAGGTGACAACTTACTCCTCAGTTCTGTGGTTTACATAGCGAGAACGGGAGTCTGTTGGTTCACGTTTTCCTAGTTCATTGAGCACTGGGTCCGAAGGTCGCAGGTGGTCCCAGCTAATTTCGGGTTTGCGGTCTTTCTGAAGGTGCGCACATGCACAAAAACTGCAAGTCAAAAAGAATCCTGATACTTAAAAATTTGTCAATTTTTCATTAACCCCTTTCCTAATAACGACTTCAAATTGAGGAAATTTTTTTTTTCGCCCTCTTGACCTCACATTGTATCAAGAAAAAATTGCTGCAATCACCTCCGGTCGTAAATTGAAGAATGAAAAAAAAAATTGTGATACATGAGAATATTTGAAATTTCCACAATTTTGGTTTATTATTCTGTGAATAATACACCTATGTATTCGCTCAGCAAAAAATTTTTATAACACCCCCTCAAACTTTTTTCTTTTCCGTTTCAAGGTGCGTAGATTCCAAAAATGCAATGTCCGTCCGCAGTACGCCGTCCGCCGTACGCCGTCCGCCGTACGCCGTCCGCCGTCCGCCGTATCACGTCTACAGGCTTCATTTTCGGTCTAAAAAATTCGTTCTTTCGCACACATGCTCCATTTGGGCCCTAGTTGTGTCCCGAAACTTTTCAGCCCGATCGGAATATACCCAGGGGTGTTATGAGTGAAAATGTGTGTAAAAATAGGTACTTTTTGCGTTTTAGCAACATGTTGGTAACATGAGCTTCTGAGATATCGTTTTCCATGTTTTTGGGGACGAGGAAACCGAATATTAAGTCTATTTTGGCCAAAGACTGGAAAATTGAGTTCTACCTAATGTTCAGCTCCCAAAATTGATTTTTTATTAGTGAAAAACCAGGGAAATCGTCTGAAATCACCATCAGTTTGTACAATAACACTGGAAAAAGTGTCAACACGTAGATCAAGACGATTAAATGGCACTACCAATGATCAAAGATAGTTAAGAAAAAAAGAAGAAAAAAAAGAGCGTACCTAATTTGTGTTTCAAGAGCCAAAATTAATGGAAACCATCAGAAATAGCTATTTCGATTACCACGCACGAAAGAAACAATAAATGAACAGCCAGCATTTCTACAGGTATGTCCAATAGAATAATAAACCCATGTGACAAGGACTTTGCAGCGTTTTTGTTATTACTTATAACGATTATTGACGGCCCTCAAATCATTGTTGGCGCCTGAAACTCAAAGAATGGCTTCCTCGGGAGGTTATAAACCGTACTGAGGCCGACAAGGTGGGGAAAAAATACTTCAAAAATTTGGGTTTTAACCCTCGGGCACCCGCGGGACGGCACTCCGTGCGGCAACTCTGTAAACAGTACAGTAAATCACTAATGCGTAACATTTCCTGTATATCGCACCTAGGTACATGTGTCCTTCAACTGTCTGGCCATCAGTGCCCCTACGTGCCGATTTTTCTATTACTCCTATCACTTGTTTTCGGTCAGGCGAAGTGGAAAGGTCACCAAGCGGTACTGTATACCGTCCGCGGGTTATAATCTAATTGAGTTTCAGGCGGTGGTTGGACTAGGGTGGGAGTAATTATACCAATAATCGAATTCTAACGGTATAAAATTTGGAAAAAAGGTACCATTGTACTTCACGTCACAGGTGGTGGTTGGACTACAGTGGGGGTAATTATACCAATATTCGAATTGTAACAGTATAAAATGTGGAATAAAGGTATCATTGTGCGCAAATCACGCGGTTTTCAATTTCCATAATCTAAACTATGCATTGAGACCCGCAGAAATCAATCTCACCAGAAATTCGAATTTTGGCTTATTATTCTGTGAATAATACACCTATGTATAATTCGCTCAGCAAAAAATTTTTATAACACCCCCTCAAACTTTTTTCTTTTCCGTTTCAAGGTGCGTAGATTCCAAAAATGCAATGCCCGTCCGCCGTCCGCCGTATCACGTGTACAGGCTTCATTTTCGGTCTAAAAAATTCGTTCTTTCGCACACATGCTCCATTTGGGCCCTAGTTGTGTCCCGAAACTTTTCAGCCCGATCGGAATATACCCAGGGGTGTTATGAGTGGAAATGTGTAAAATAGGTACTTTTTGTGTTTTAGTAATATGTTGGTAAAATGAGCTTTTGAGGTATCGTTTTCCATGTTTATGTGGACGAGAAGACCGAATATGAAGTCTATTTTGACCAAAGAGTGGAAAATTGAGGTTGTACCAGGTGTTCAGCTCCCAAATTTGATTTTTTATTAGTCAAAAACCTGCGAAATCGTCTGAAATCACCATCAATTTGTAAAATAGCGCTAGGAAAAGTTTCAACACGTGGATCAAGACGATTAAATGGCACTATCAATGATCAAAGATAATTTGAAAAAAAAAGGGAGCGTACCTAATTCAAGTTTTAGGGGCCAAAATTGGTGGAAACCACCAGAAATAGCTATTTCAATTATTTTACATGAAAGTAGCAATAAATGAACAGCCAGCAT
Source organism: Leptopterna dolabrata (assembly GCA_954871275.1). Taxonomy (NCBI): domain Eukaryota; kingdom Metazoa; phylum Arthropoda; class Insecta; order Hemiptera; family Miridae; genus Leptopterna; species Leptopterna dolabrata. The sequence continues at coordinate 6,014,911 of OX940984.1, read as the reverse complement.
TTCTGTAGGTATGTCCAATAGAATAATAAACCCATGTGACAAGGACTTTGCAGCGTTTTGAAATCACTTTTGGTTTATTATTCTGTGAATAATTCACCTATGTATTCGCTCAGCAAAAAATTTTTATAAACCCCCTCAAACTTTTTTCTTTTCCGTTTCAAGGTTCGTAGATTCCAAAAATGCAATGTCCGTCCGCCGTCCACCATACGCCGTACGCCGTATCACGTGTACCGGCTTCATTTTCGGTCTAAAAAAGTCGTTCTTTCGCACACATGCTCCATTTGGGCCCTGGTTGTGTCCCGAAACTTTTCAGCCCGATCGGAATATACCCAGGGGTGTTATGAGTGAAAATGTGTGTAAAAATAGGTGCTTTTTGCGTTTTAGCAACACGTTGGTAACATGAGCTTCTGAGATATCGTTTTCCATGTTTTTGGGTCGAGAAGACCGAATGAAGTCGATTTTGACAAAAGAGTGGAAAATTGAGTTCTACCAAATGTTCAGCTCCCAAAATTGATTTTTTAATGGGTGAAAAACCTGGGAAATCGTCTGAAATCACCATCAGTTTGTAGTATAATATCACTGGAAAAAAAAAAAATGAATGAACAGCAAACATTTCTGTAGGTATGTCCAACAGAATAATAAACCCATGTGACAAGGACTTTGCCGCGTTTTTTGTTTTGTGATTTTTCGCGGTACTAATTTAAAAATAACAATAAAGCCAAAGTTGCCATTTCTTGGATTTTTTAATGGTGAATAGCGTGGTGTAATCTATTTGGCCTCAAAACACTGAATAGACTTAGTTATTATCAATTTAGGATTAAATTCCGTGAGGGCGGCATGGAGTACCTTCCTCGGGTTAATTGCTTCGTCCAAGAGGCGAGGGTGCCGGAGGGAAGCGCTTTTTGACGATTCTGGACCACTGTGTGCAGGCCTGAAGTGCGACGTTGCCAATTCTCTACTGCCCCAGCCATGTTTTCATGCATTCCAGGGATTGAGGACTACTACTAACCCTCCCCCCCCCCCCCCCTACGCATCGTAGCAATCTGAAGGCAAGAATGACACAACCTAAAAACCTTCTCAGAACCTCCTTTGTGACTCGCTCACTGGAACCCTGTACTCCTACCTGAGCTCCAACCGTCGAATTACAACTGGACTCCTGGACTGCCGGATTGAGTGCTCTCCGCCTAATCCGACGTTGCCACTCAGCGGGTTGACAACTCAGCCCCCCAACAGGTTCATTATTTACCTGCCCTCTGTGTTTTACAGCTCCTCCGATTGTTATCTGTCACCCATTGGGTTCCTCACACCTATCAGAAGTCAACTCGATCCCCAGAGAGCAGGTCAGACTGTTTTAAAAATAATCCTTTCGCAACGAGGAAACTCCAGGAGAACTATAAATTAAAATAAAAAAAATTTATCAGGAAGTTGATGGAAAAATACAAAAACGCTGCAAATTGTTACACAATGGTTTATTATTTACCTGTGTAGATGCCCCTTCTGCATAGATCGCCGTTTTCTGTGGTCAATACCCTGGAGCTCCCACCAGGAAAGCCCTAAATCGAGTACTGGAGCCGGCCCCGGAATTAAATTTTCCTACAAATGCTTGGGATTGAATAATTCAATAATTAATTATTTGTAGTTATTCATGAGTCGTAAGGCAAATAATAAACCGTTGTGTAATAATTTGACTGATAGGTGCCCTTTTTACGTAGATAGTATAACTAACCGTTGTGTAATAAATTACCGTTGTATAATAATTTGCCCATTAATAATACTTCAACGTTTGTTCAAGTTGCAAAAGTACCTATCAACTAAATCCAAAAGAGCCATCATTTTTCAAATGAAATAAAATCACAAAACAATCAACTCGACTTCATACAGCCATCCTTGGTTATAATCAGGTGCTCCCTAGTGATGATATCTGGGCCGGATTTATACTGTTTTATTCGCAATCGTGTTGACGAAGCTTTTCGGTGCACACGAACGGCTGGGTGGCCTCAAAAAATTCTTTAGTTCAAGATCAATTTTAAGACGTAAAAAAACCATACCCTTATACTGAAAGTTTTCGAGCTACGGCGTTCTGAAAATTTCAACCCCTATTTTGAACCCCTTAGGGATGACTCACAGTAACGCCGAGCTTCAAGGTTCCAAAATTTGAACCACGGTGCGGAAGAAGGACGACTTTAGACCAAAATGGAACGTACATCTAAGGCTGAATCTTCGTTAGAACCTCAATTTTCCGCTTTTTGGTCAAAATCGACTTCATATTCGGTCTCTTCGTCCTAAAAAAACACGGAAAACGATGCCTCACAAGCTCATGTTACTAAAACACCAAAAAACCCTATTTTTACGCCCATTTTCACCCATAACGCCCTTGGGTATATTCCGATCGGGCTGCAAAGTTTGGGGACATAACCAGGGCCCAAATGTAGCATGTGTACGAAAGAACGCATTTTTTAGACCATTTTGGAGTGTTGCACACGTTCTCAATTTTCCATAAACCAGCGGAGTGGTTGCATGTTTACTACTCGATATTCTTATCTGTTCCTTCATAATTTCCTTATCAGCCAATTTCTTTACAAATTTGTCAATTTTATTAAATATTTTCTGTGTTGGGTCCATTCCGGCCGAGGTCCATTCCAACTTCTCCTATTTTTCCCCATCCTCCAAGTGTTCCTTTATTAAATCATCGTATTTCTGTTTCTCCATAATTACAGTAGCATTCGCTTTATCGGCTCCAACATACTATACCAAGGGGTTTCTTTCCTAAATTTACCTAATTTTGCTAGGTTTCTCAGGATCTTCTGTTGAACCTGATTGCCACTTGGACCTTGGTCTTCCCTAATTCTACAATTTATACTTTTCCTTGCTGTTTCCAATATTCCAAAGGCTTCATTCCTCATATCATTATTTCGTTTCCATGGTGTTTCTGTGGTACGCTGTAGTATAAACCTGCAACCATTCGGAAAGTTGAAAAACGCATAAAGCTCCAGAAGCAATTGAATCGATGATTTTTGAAACAAACTACAAGCCACTTTTTGGCAATGTAGCTTTTTCTGGGATTTCGATTGCGCATGCCAAGACTCACCTTTTGAGATATGAAACAACCGCCTTAACGTGTGTTAGGAGTGGGTTACAATGAGCCTTGAAAATCCTGATGAGGTTTGAAACAACCTTCGTGCTGGATATTGGTTGTTTCTACACTCTCAAATGCGAAATGCCAAACCTTTTACTTTGAACCATTGTTTACTTTTTAGTTTGTTTGTTTAATTTCTCTCATTCGTTTTTAGTCTGCCATCCCTTGTTATTCAGTAGCGTTTCAACGTCGCTTGGGTGTAGTACCTACACCTGGTGTTCGTTTAAAGTAGTTCTCTTCCTAATTAGTATCATAAAGTTTTTTTTTTCAATTTTTTTTTATATACATAAAAGGAGTGCCTAAGCTCCATGCATTTTCACTGAGTTGGTATAAAAACGCTGCAAAGTCCTTGTCACATGGGTTTATTATTCCATTGGACATACCTACAGAAATGTTGGCTGTTCATTTATTGTTTATGGTTTATTATTTTCAATAATGAACCATTGGAATCGAGCATGAAAAAAAATATTCTTACCCCCCTCAAAATTTGATGGTTTACGTTTCAAGGTATGCAGAATCCAAAACTGCAATAAAAACGCTGCAAATCCCTGCACAACGGTTTATTATTTTGTACAGAATACCCTCCTGTTACAGATCACAGGTCTCCGTATAGATAACCCTTCTATATAACATTATGTACTATTCTACACATATTATGTAGATCGTGGACCTCCGTAGGTTAGTTCCTAACCCCGTACTCGTTACTAGGTACCTACCTAAACCGTTGTGTAATAATTTACCTGTATAGGTTCCACTTCTACGGAGATAGAATAATGAACCGTTGTGTAATAATTTGCCCATCAATAATACTTCAACGGTTGTTCAAGTTGCAAAAGTACCTATCAACAAAATCCAGCCCCTTCTTGGTAGATTAGCCGTTGTGTAATAATTTACCGTGGTGTAATAATTTACCGTTGTGTAATAATTTGTCGTTGTGTAATAATTTGCCATTATGTAATCATTTACCCATCAATAATACTTCAACGGTTGTTCAAGTTGCAAAAGTACCTATCAACAAAATCCAGCCCCTTCTGGGTAGATGAGCCGTTGTGTAATAATTTGCCATTGTGTAATAATTTACCCATCAATAATACTTCATCGGTTGTTCAAGTTGCAAAAGTAGGTACCTGTCAACAAAATCCAGCCCCTTCTGGGTAGATGAGCCGTTGTGTAATAATTTTCCATTGTCTAATAATTTGCCACTGTGTAATAATTTACCCATCAATAATACTTCATCGGTTGTTCAAGTTGCAAAAGTACCTATCAACAAAATCCAGCCGGATCGCAGACCCTCCGTAGGTTAGTACCTAACCCCGTACTCGTTACTAGGTACCTACCTAAATCACGAGGTAAATGTTGCTAAAATAATTCTGTCGATTGCAAACAGTACCTAACAAAAAGAAACGCACATCATTTTTCAAATGAAATAATATCGCAGAACATCCAACTCGACCTCTTAGGTACCCCACCAGTAAAATCGGCGCGTCCCTGGTGACGAGATTTCGTCTGTTGTATACAATTTCATTCACACTGGAGTCGAAAATGCCTGTCGGTGCAAACTTCGGGGCCTTACTGTGAACGAACGGCTGGACGTACGGTGCTCCGGATGGTCTTATAAAACTCGTAAGTTCAAGAACTATTTAAAACCGTAAAAAGATTCACGTAAAAAAAAGGTATAGGCGTTTTGAAAATTTCAACCCCTATTTTGAACCCCTTAGAGATGACTGACAGTAACGCCGAGCTTCGAGGACCAACTAGACCCCGAACGGAACCTATAACCCGAATTTCATCAATTTTTTTTCATGGTAACTAAGAAAAGTGGCCCGTACGGCGGACAGACAGAAATATTTTTATTGCAGTTTTGGATTCTACATACCTTGAAACGTAAACCATCAAATTTTGAGGGGGGGTAAGAATTTTTTTTTTCATGCTCGATTCCAATGGTTCATTATTGAAAATAATAAACCAAAATGATGGCTCTGTTGGAGTTTGTTGATAGGTAGTGAAACCGATTTTATTGGTGGGGTACCTATGAAGTCGAGTTGGTTGTTCTGTGATATTATTTCATTTGAAAAATGATGTGTGTTTCTTTTTGTTAGGTACTGTTTGTCATCGGCAGAATTATTTTAGCAACATTTACCTCGTGATTTAGGTAGGTACCTAGTAACGAGTACGGGGTTAGGTATTAACCTACGGAGGGTCTGCGATCCGGCTGGATTTTGTTGATAGGTACTTTTGCAACTTGAACAACCGATGAAGTATTATTGATGGGTAAATTATTACACAATGGCAAATTATTACACAATGGCAAATTATTACACAACGGCTCATCTACCCAGAAGGGGCTGGATTTTGTTGATAGGTAATTTTGCAACTTGAACAACCGTTGAAGTATTATTGATGGGTAAATTATTACAAAATTGCAAATTATTACACAACGGTAAATTATTACACAACGGCTATTTTCACTCCTAATCAACAATTTCTTTTCAGAACTACATTATGTGTTGTTTCTTTTTGTTAGGTACTGTTTGTCATCGACAGAATTATTTTAGCAACATTTAACTCGTGATTTAGGTAGGTACCTAGTAACGAGTACGGGGTTAGGTACTAACCTACGGAGGGTCTGCGATCTACATAATATGTATAGAATAGTACATATTATATTATATAGACGCGTTATCAATACAGAGAGCTGTGATCTGTAACAGAAGGGTATTCTGTACAAAATAATAAACCGTTGTGCAGGGATTTGCAGCGTTTTTCAAGGTTTTACCACCCAAATCGAATTGATCACGAATTCCAATCAAAAAGATAGAAACTCCCAAGTAGATACCTAAATTCGTGATTTTACTACTGTTTATAGTTATAAAGGGAAATAACAGAGTTGTACTCTGAAGGTGGTAGAACCAAAATTGCAGCACTAATAATCAAAAACACTGATCAATACAGGCCAACCTGCACTCACGTGAGGTATCGGAGTGCCCATATCACTTCTCGCGGTTATTCGGCGGATGATACCGAGGCAATTCGAGGAGAAAACATACCAAAATTTATAATCTAGTCAAGGAATTATTGTTTAAAGATGAATTTTGACGAAAAACTACCGCATACCAACCAGTTGTGAGCGATCTAGGGACTGACTTCAGAAAGTATCAGCAGGGTGGGCCTTGGTAGGTATTTAATTAATATTTTATCCTTTCATTCACCTGAATTCTCATTGTATTTTTCGGTTCGTAACTTATCCAGACAATTAAAGAAATGTGTATGTAAGTTAGGTAGGTATGTCCACGTGGCATGGGGTGTGCCACCAGAGGATCGATTCTCCTGATTCAGACAGGTACTCGGAACGATGAGAACACCGTACAGGTCCCTTATCAGTAGTTTTTGGAAATTCCAGATCGTGCTAATCACAAAGTTCAATCAAATATGTAGAAACTCCCAAGTAGATGCATAAATTCGTGATTTTACTACTCTCCTGTTCATAGTTACAGGGAAATATGACTTACAATAAAGGGGAGTAACAGAGTTGTACTTACCTTTAGTAGCGGATTATCCGAGAATGAAGGTGGTAGAACCCAAATCGTAGCACTAATAATCAAAACCACAATCACTGATAATGCAGGCCAACCTGCACTCACGTGAGGTATCGGAGTGTCCATATCACTTCTCGCGGTTATCCGGCGGGTAATACCGAGGCAATTCGAGGAGAAAACACACAAAAATTTTTAATCTAGTCAAGGAATTATTGTTTAAAGATGAATTTTGACGAAAAACTACCGCATACCAACCAGCAGCGGGCGATCGAGGGGCTTCCCGGAAAGTATCAGCAGGGTGGGCCTTGGTAGGTTTTTAATTAATATTTTCCCCTTTCATTTGCCTGAATTCTCATTGTGTTTTTCGGTTCGTAACTGCTCAAAACCGTTAAAGAAATGTGTAGGTAAGGTAGGTAGGTACGTCTACGTGGCATGGGGTGTGCCACCACGACAGCAACGATTCTCCTGATTCAGACAGGTACTCGGAACGATGAGAACACCGTACAGGTCCCTTATCAGTAGTTTTTGGAAATTCGAGATCGTGTTAATCACGAAGTTCAATCAAATATGCAGCAACTCCCATGTAGATACCTAAATTCGTTATTTTACTACACTCACGTTTATCGTTATAAGGAAATATTACTTACAATAAAGGGAAATAACAGAGTTGTACTTACCTATAGTAGCGGATGATCCGGGAATCACACAACATGATCAGGAGAAAACACAAAAAAATATATAATCTAGTCCAGGAATTATTGTTTAAAGATGAATTTTGACGAAAAACCAGCATACCAACCAGCAGCCGGCGATCGATGGAGTTACCAGAAAGTAGCAGCAGGGTGGGCCTTGGTAGGTTTTTAATTAATATTTTCCCCTTTCATTTGCCTGAATTCTCATTGTGTTTTTGGGTTCGTAGCTGCTCAAAACAGTTAAAGAAATGTGTAAGTATGTAAGGTAGGTAGGTACGTCTACGTGGCATGGGGTGTGCCACCAGAGGATCGATTCTCCTGATTCAGACAGGTACACGGAACGATGAGAACACCAACTAGGTCCCTTATCAGTAGTTTTTGGAAATTCCAGATCGTGTTAACCACGAAGTTCAATCAAATATGTAGAAACTCCCAAGTAGATACCTAAATTTGTGATTTTACTACTCTCCTGTTCATAGTTACAGGGAAATATGACTTAAAATAAAGGGAAATAACAGAGTTGTACTTACCTTTAGTAGCGGATTATCCGGGAATGAAGGTGGTAGAATCCAAATCGCAGCACTAATAATCAAAACCACAATCACTGATAATACAGGCCAACCTGCACTCACGTGAGGTATCGGAGTGCCCATATCACTTCTCACGGTTATCAGGCGGGTAATACCGAGGCAATTCGAGGAGAAAACACACCAAAATTTATAATCTAGTCCAGGAATTATTGTTTAAAGATCAATTTTGACGAAAAACTACCGCATACCAACCAATTAATAGCGGACCTACAAGAAAGTATCAACAGGGTGGGCCTTGGTAGGTTTTTACTTAATATTTTCGCCTTTCGTTTACCTGAATTCTCATTGTATTTTTCGTTTCGTAACTTATCCAGACAATTAAAGAAATGTGTAGGTAAGGTAGGTAGGTATGTCTACGTGGCATGGGGTGTGCCACCAGAGGATCCTCGACTTTTTAAATTATAAAGAAAATATTACTTACAATAAACCTAAATAACAAAATTTTACGGTACCTTTAGTACTGGATGGTCGGTGAATGAAGGTGGTGGAATCCAAATCGCAGCACTGAACACAATCATCATCGGCGCGGACCGACAATGCACCCACGTTGGTTTTCGAATTGCCCATATCACTTCTCCCGACTAAATCGGCGGATACCGAGGCGATTCGAGGAGAAAACTCACAATAACACAGTATAATTTAGTCCAGGAATTATTCTTCTATGATGAATTTGGAATAAAAACTACCGTATACCTACCATCCGTCGCGGTTGATCGGGCCAGACTGACTAGTAGTGAGGGGTGGCAGGGTGGGGAAGGTGATGTGGCTGGGCGTGGTGGGGTAGGTAGGTATTCACTCGATTTTTATTTATTTAGTTATTTATTTATTTAATTTTTTACATTTACCTGAATTTTCATTGTGTTTTTATTTTTCTAACTGCTTCAAACAATCGAAGAAATAATTATGCAAGTTATTAATCTATGTGGCACTGGTTGTGCCACGAGGGCATCAGTTCACAACATGATTTAGTTATTTGGAACGATTAAAACACCAACCATACAACTATTGGTGGTTTATGGAAATTCAAGATCCCATTAATGACCAATTCCAATAAAACAGATGGAAAATTCCATGTACCTATTAACCTAAATCTGGAGAGTTTAAGCTCTGGCGGGCAGACCCAGTGCCACGTAGATCGGTAACTTCAATCATTTCGTGGATTTTTTTGGAAAAGGGTAAAAACAGGTAAAGACAATAAGTCGGGTAAAATGAAGGGAAAAATAACGAAAGTTACAAGTACCTAAGTGCCTACTTTTCCCTCCTCGCCACCTTCCCCACCCTGCCGACCATTTCTATTAGTCAGTCCCTCGATCACCCGCGACGGATGGTAGGTTTGTGGTAGTTTTTCGTCAAAATTCATCTTTAAACAATAATTCCTGGACTAGATTATTGTGTTTTTGTGTTTTTTCTCGAATCGCCTCGGTATTATCCGCCGATTAACCGCGTGAAGTGATATGGGCACTCCGATGAATAACGTGTGTGCACTGACTGGCCCGCGTTGATCAGTGGTTGTGCTACGAACTGGATTCTACCTTCATTCTCGGGTTGTACACACTACTAAAGGTAACGTGCAACTTTGTTATTTTGATTTATGGTAAGTAATATTTCTTTAAATAACTACAAAGTCGAGGGTAATCATCATTAAACATACAGGTAATTATGAACCATATTAGGTAGTAAAACATTGGGGTAGGTGCATTTTTTCAAAACTAAATAGGTATTGATTTGTTATTTTGTTGCAAACTGATGAGTCCCTTGACGATGAGATACGCACTTTCTCCTAGGTGTAATTGAACTATAGCAAATGGTAGGATGTGGAGGTGAAACTGGAGAATCCAAGTCAGGAGATCCGACTTTGGTGGCACAACCAGTTCCAAACTGTACATTTTCATGATTATTTGGAAATGGTACGAAGATGAACAAGAAAATACTACGACAAATCAGGTCAAATGAAACGGAAAATTCCATTCCTACCTACCAACTCGATCAATGGTTGTGTGTTGTGATTTGGTTTTGTACCACCTTCATTCAAGATTCTACTACCACTACTAAAGCTCCGTACTATGTTATTCGGGTTTATTGTAATATATTCGATTATTTTTTTGTAATAAATGTCGAGTATGATTAACGTTCTCGACCACTCAGTATTAATATTTTTGGTAGGATTCTTGAGGGTTGGTCACTTAATAAAATATCCACTATGCCGACGTTTCGATTTATTTATAAATCCTCTTCAGGGCTTAGTTGATAAGTCTTGGCAGTAGCCGGAACACACAGGCAGAAAAGGTGTTTATATTGCTATAGTTGAAAGTAGTAAGTATAGTTTTATCAAGAAGAAATGTTCATCAGAAGTTTATCAGACCACAGTCACAGTTCTGATAAACTTCTGATGAACAGTCACAGTTCTGATGAACATTTCTTCTTGATAAAACTATACTTACTACTTTCAACTATAGCAATATAAACACCTTTTCTGCCTGTGTGTTCCTGCTACTGCCAAGACTTATCAACTAAGCCCTGAAGAGGATTTATAAATAAATCGAAACGTCGGCATAGTGGATATTTTATTAAGTGACCAACCCTCAAGAATCCTACCAAAAATATAAATGTCGAGTTGACGTCTTTTTATGCTCATCGCTTAGTGGCCAGTTACGGTGTTTTTTCCCTCCACCGCGCCCTAATTGTCGGACTGGAGTCAAATTTCGTACATATGCCCTTTCTAGAACCCAAGCCCAAGTCCTATCCGCCCCCGAAACTCAAACCCTTTGAAGAGAGAAAGTCAGCATATTCCCATACCTGTGTACTTTACCAATAAAAAACTAGGTTTGTAGGTACTTGAGATTAAAGAGATTGAACTAATCTACATCACAAAAATATCATTACACTTCTTCCGGGTAGTTTTTTAAAATTTTTGGTATATTATTTTCAATAATGAACAATTGGAATCGAGCATGAAAAAAAAAATTCTAACCCCCCCCCCCCCCCCACCCTCAAAATATGATGGTTTACGTTTCAAGGTATGTAGAATCCGAAAATGCAATACAAATATTTCTGTCTGTCCGCCGTACGCCGTACGGACCACTTTTCTTAGTTACCATGAAACGAAATTGATGAAATTCGGGTTATAGGTTCCGTTCGGGGTCTAGTTGGTCCTCGAAGCTCGACGTTACTGTCAGTCATCTCTAAGGGGTTCAAAATAGGGGTTGCAATTTTCAGAACGCCGTAGCTCCAAAACTTCCGATAGAAGGGTATGGTTTTTTTACGTTCTTAAATTTGTCTTGAGCTAAACAATTTTTTGAGACCACCCGGAACATTGTGCGTCCAGCCGTTCGTGAGCACCAAACAGTTTCGTCAACACGATCGTGAATCAAACGGTATAAATCCGGCCCGGATATCATCACTAGGGAGCACCTGATTATAATCAAGGATGGCTGTATGAAGTCAAGTTGTTTGTTCTGCGATATTATTTCATTTGATAAGTGATGGACTATTGGATTTTGTTGGTAGGTACTTCTGAAACTTGAACAAACGTTGAAGTATTATTGATGGGTAAATTATTACACAATGGCAAATTATTACACACCGGCAAATTGTTACACAACGGTAAATTATTACACCACGGTAAATTATTACACAACGGCTCACCTACCCCGAAGGGGCTGGATTTTGTTGATAGGTACTTTTGCAACTTGAACAACCGTTGAAGTATTATTTATGGGTAAATTATTACACAATGGCAAATTATTATACATCGGAAAATTATTACACAACGGCTCATCAACCCAGAAGGGGCTGGATGTTGTTGATAGGTACTTTTTGAACTTGAACAACCGTTGAATTATTATTGATGGGTAAATTATCACACAACAGCAAATTATTACACAACTGTAAATTATTACACAACGATATATTATTACACAACGGTAAATTATTATACAACGGCTCATCTACCCAGAAGGGGCTGGATTATTGAGGGGCAAATTATTACACAACGATTCATTATTCTATCTCCGTAGAAGGGAAACCTATACAGGTAAATTATTACACAACGGTTTAGGTAGGTACCTAGTAACGAGTATGGCGTTAGGTACTAACCTACGGAGGGTCCGTGATCTACATAATATGTGTAGAATAGTACATAATTATGTTATATAGAAGGGTTATCTATACGGAGACCTGTGATCTTTAACAGGAGGGTATTCTATACAAAATAATAAACCGTTGTGCAGGGATTTGCTGCGTTTTGTCATGTGCAATTATTGAAATACCTATTTTTGATGGTTTCCACCAGTTTTGGCCCCCAAAAACACGAATTAGGCTCGGCTTTTCCTTTCAGCAGATTATTTTTGATCATTTATAGTACCATTTATTTGTCTTGGTTCACCTGTTGATACTACTTCTAGTGTTATTATACAAAGCATGGTAATTTCAGACAATTTCCTATGTTTTTGACTCACAAAAAATGAATTTCGAGAGTTTAACCTTCGTTACAACCTCAATTCTTCACTCTTCGGTCAAAATCAACCAAATATTCGGTATTCTCGCCCTAAAAAAAATGGAAAACGATATATCACAAGCTCATGTTCACTAAAACCTCCAAAATCCCTCGAAAACCCTTATTTTTACACTCGTTTTTCTCCTATATCATCCGTGGGTGTATGCCGATCGGGCTGCCATGCTTTGGAGCACAACTAGGACCCGAATGTGCTCCCAAATGGGGACCCAAACTATGTGCGGAAAAACGAAGATTTTAACCAAAATGTAACGTAAATTTAAGGCTAAAACTTAGATTGGTTAGAACCTCAATTTTCCACTCTTTGGTCAAAATCGACTTCATATTCGGTCTTCTCGTCCCAAAAACATGGAAAACGACACCTCAAAAGCTCATGTTACTAAAACACAAAAAGTACCTATTTTTATACACATTTTCACTCATAACACCCCTGGGTAAATTCCGATCTTACTGCAAAGGGACACAACTAGAGCCCAAATGGAGCATGTGTGCGAAAGATGGAATTTTTTAGATCGAAAATGAAGCCGGTACACGTGATACGACGGACGGCGTACGGCGGAAGGCGGAAGGACATTGTATTTTTGGAACCTACGCACATTGAAACGTAAAAGAAAGAATTTTGAGGGGATGTTATAAAAATTTTTTGCTGAGCGAATACATAGGTGCTTTATTCACAGAATAATAAACCAAAACAAAGATTTAAAAAAGTTTTACGCTAAGATGACATTTCATAATGATTTTTTCTTTAAAAGGTTTTCTGTAAGGTTACCTAATGGTGTATTAAACTGTTTCTTTACTCTGCAAGAATTTATATTGACAGTTTTGATTCAATAAAGTCTCCCTTATCAGTGCAATGTTTCTGTTTCTTCATTTTCTTTTCAGGAACTCAGTTATTGCTACTAAAAGATCGTTGATTTTTTAAACAACCGAAACCCAACAATTTATAAAAGTCAAAACTCATAAAAAAATCGTGCAAATGACTGAGTCCGTTTTTGTGCTTATTATTAAGTAGTGCAGTTCCAAGTAAAAAACGTAAAACTTCCTAACCGTTTAGGAAAACAGACAAAAAATAGTTTTTTTTCGCTCTCCTGTAAAATTTGGTAAATGGCGTATAGGTTGTCAATTAGGTCAATCAAATCATTGATTCAATTAGGCCAATAGTGTCAACGGCCCACTCCCCCATATCTCCCCCCCCCCCCCACCACTTAGCAGAAATAATTTCTGGATCATTTCTGATTGGGTACCTAACGTTTCTAATGTTAGCAAACAACCCAAACTGCCAATAATGTCCTGTGCAACGCACGGTTCCCAGGTTGTCCCGTATAAATGTGATTCATTTTTCCGCCTTTATCGCCCAACAAGAGGACATCCGTCTGTCGCGAACCCGTTTCCTCGGGTGAGATAAAGGCAGCTGCAACTCGGAGAATGCAGGTGTGCAGTTTTCAAGGTCCTCTCCTCCGCCTCGGCCTCGCCGCCGACCACAAACGATGCCGACCCGGCTTTGACGGATCCGCGGAGATCAGTTTACCTACGTCCCACAGGTGGTGCCGATGCGCTAGGATTTCCCGCCACGAAACCGGCCGATTGCCTAACAAAGGTCAACGAGTGCCAAATCCGTTTTGGTCACCCAGGTCCCAACGCAAACTTTATGAATTACGACCCAAAGCCCGTCTCCACGCTTACCCTTACTCAGCAGTCCTACAGAGGCTCCATTAAATGTACGAAATTTTCGAATTTTAGCCCCGTAGGTCAAGTAGGAAATTAGCTTCGGTGCTACAGTTGATCACGGAGGGTCCTCACCTCGTCATTCTTTCTCAACAGTCCTACATTTCGAATTCCACTGAAAAAAAAAACCTCAAAAATTCTGGTTGGACCTAGTTGAATTGGCTTTAGCGAGAAGTGAAGAGGGGTACACTGCCATCCTTAGCAAGAACGTCCTAAGTCCATTTTACTCATTTTGTGAAAAAGGAGTTGTTCTAGTGAAATCGTCGGTGCTGTCCGTATAATTCAAGCTTGTAACAGTGTGGGCTGTTCTCGATACATTTTTTCTTTCGGTGGAGACGGTATCGGTTTGGGGAAGCCTAATCGATATCCCTTCTTAACCGGTGATAATCTCGCTGGTCTAGGAGGGGGACTCTCGAGGATCCACCCTCACTGTCACACTCTATCGCAAGCTAGAGACAACCTTCTTTCACCCCTATCTTTCGAATCCCCTATTTTTCATTTCATAACCAAACCTCGAGAATTTTTTTTTATCTGAGCGATAACTGGTAGTTTTAGCTAGTTTGAGTCTAATCGGGCTGCGACTAATTGCAATCGATTCAGCGCCCCAAAAACATGTTTGACAACACCCCACATGCCGGTGTTGCTGAAAAGTTTTTTTCTTCCAACAATTTGTAAATTTGGACCGCTGCGCACACTGCGATCAGGCTGGTTGACAAACTCGCCATTACTCTTGCGCAGACGGATTTTTCTGCGAAAGAACGAATTTTTTACGGTGGAAATTACGGGACTTATCGTGTGGAATGACACTGACACACACACGCGCATATATATATATTAATTGCAACGCAATTCTTAGCCCGACCCCCAACTAGTTTTTTTGTCACATGTCACACTTTTTTGTCCCGCGATACCGTTGCTAGGGAAGCTAATTTCTATGCTATTCACACTATGAAGCTGTAATTTGGTATTTAGCCTCCTTAGGACTTTAACTTGACATTGCCCAGGCCCCGAATCAGCTGAGTGGCTCCTGAAGCTAATTTCTATGCTATTCACGCTATGAACCTATAATTTGGTATTTAGGCTCCTTAGGACTTCAACTTGACATTGCCCAGGCCCCGAATCAGCTGAGTGGCCCCTGAAGCTAATTTCGATCCTTTTCACACTATGAAGCTGTAATTAATTTGGTATTTAGCCTCCTTAGGACTTTAACTTGACATTGCCCAGGCCCCGAATCAGCTGAGTGGCTCCTGAAGCTAATTTCTATGCTATTCACGCTATGAACCTATAATTTGGTATTTAGCCTCCTTAGGACTTCAACTTGACATTGCCCAGGCCCCAAATCAGCTGAGTGGCCCCTGAAGCTAATTTCGATCCTTTTCACACTATGAAGCTGTAATTTGGTATTTAGCCTCCTTAGGACTTTAACTTGACATTGCCCAGGCCCCGAATCAGCTGAGTGGCTCCTGAAGCTAATTTCGATCCTTTTCACACTATGAAGCTGTAATTTGGTATTTAGCCTCCTTAGGACTTTCTATGTCGGACTCAAATTGCGTTGCAAATTCCTCGTTCTATACAAAGTATAGAAGAGAAGAGATTGGGGGTCCAGGGGGCTTGCCCCCTGGCGAGGCGCGGAGCGCCGAGTATATATATATATATATATATATATATATATATATATATATATATACATCCTGCTATCATAGTGGCATCCGCACATAACGCGTTATTGTGGCACCCTTGCAATCCAATAATATATATCGAATTTTTAAGGCGTATACTGGTCCATTACATTGATAGAAAGTGATGGGTGTAATTTTTTTCTTGAAATTGCAAACAGAAATGAAATCCCATAATGCTATCATTATGGCATCTTTTCATTCTTAGATCAATACGGCACCCGAAGTATACATTATCCGAATTCACATCATTGCAGAACCCACTTGTGTATACATTGAACATAGTGCTATCAATATGGCACCATGCGCTGTTGCCAAATCTCTAGTGGGGAAAGCATTTAACCTGGTAGTGTAGAATCGTGGCCCGGGGTGACCATGTAGATCTTAGTAACCCCAAAGTTGGCGGCAACTGGTCTTCGTCTCAGGTGGGCACCAAAGCTTTGAAAAGCTTGTGCTTACTCGACCAGCGATTAGCTCTTCACCTCTCACAGTAATCATGCGAAGTCTACAGGGACTAAAGATTGAGTAAGGTCCGAGTAAAAAGTTCCCCCCGGGATATACCCATTGAGATAAAATTCAGGGTTATAAAAGACATTCAATTTAATTGTTGGAATCCATCTCTACAGTACCCAATACGGTCGATTTTTCAACTCCCACATATCCCCTACCTATTTCTGGATGGATAAACTTGCAGCAAGGAAATTAATTGAGCTGTGTATGTATTAAAACGTCACTGTTTCATTAGAGTAGACATTTGTATACGTACCTATAAGGAACATCCTAGGCCAATAAAATTAGGATTTTTCCAGGAATTAATTGACGAAAAAAGGGAAATCGTTTTAGTACCTTCAGATGATGCTAAATAAAAGTTTAATACCTTCAGTTGATGATAAGTAAAATAATCTGCGTTTGCACGGTCACAGGTAGTGAGCTTAAATTTTGAGAGCAAAAACACCGACATTTTGGCACTTTCTAAATTTTTTAGTTAGGTATATCTTCCAAACCGTACATCCTACCTTCCACCACTAGAACCAAAGATCATTAAATTTGGCATCGAATCACATGGTAGCTAAGAAAAGTGCTAAATAAATACATTGTACAGCGGACGGACAGAAATTTTTTTATTGAATTTTCGGATACTACATACCTTGAAATGGAAACTTTCAAAGTTTAATGGGTTGGGGGAGGGGGGGGAGGGTTAACAATTTTATTTTTTCGTCCTCGATTCCAAAGGTTCATTATTCATAATAATAAACCCAAATTAATGAAATTCGGTTTGTGGGTCCTATTTGGGGTTTGAATGGTCCATGGAGCTCTGCTGTAAGGGGAGAAAAAAACGCTGCAAAGTCCTTGTCGCATGGTTTTATTATTCTATTGGACATACCTACAGAAATGTTGGCTGTTCATTTATTGTTTCTTTCATGTGAAATAATTTAAATAGATAAGTATTTCTGATTGTTTTCACCAATTCATATTCGATCTTCTCGTTCCCAAAAACATGGAAAACGATACCTCAAAAGCTCATTTTACTAACATGTTACTAAAACACAAAAAGTACCTATTTTTGTGCACATTTTCACCCATAACACCCCTCGGTATATTCCGATCGGGCTGAAAAGTTTCGGGACACAACTAGGGCCCAAATGGAGCATGTGTGCGAAAGATCGAATTTTTAGACCTAAAATGAAGCCGGTACATGTGATACGGCGGACGGACATAGCATTTTTGGAATCTACGCACCTTGAAACGGAAAAGAAAAAATTTTGAGGGGGTGTTATAAAAATTTTTTGCTGAGCGAATACATAGGTGTATTATTCACAGAATAATAAACCAATAGGTGTTGAAATTTTCAGGGCTCCGTTATTTCAGGGCTCGTTTTTAAATTGATCTCGAACTTAGGAATTTTTTGAGACCACCTGGAGTATGTACAGCCGTTTGTTCACATTATGGCCCTGAAGTTTGCACCGAAAACCTTCGTCAGTATGATCGTGAATGAAATGGTATGCATCCATCACGGATGGCTGTATGAAGTCGAGTTGGTTGTTCCAAGATATTATTTGATCGGAAGAATTATTGTTATTTATTATTTTTCTAATTGGTAGGTACCTACTTTTGTAGCTTAACACACGCTTCATGAATATCAACAAATAACTTATTAATCACAGCATTCTTGAATCCACTGCATATTTATGAAACTGTAACTGCCCGGCCGGCTCCAGTACTCGATTTAGTGCTTTCCTGGGGGTCCAAGAGGGAAGGTATTGACCACAGAAAACAGTGATTTAAATTATACACCGTTCTGTAATAAGTTGCAGCGATTTTGTTCTTCTATCTATGGGATAAATTAGTACTATTTTTTCGGGTTATTATTTTCAATAAAGAACCTTTGGAATCGAGCATTAATACAATTATTTTGAAAGCGTTTCAAGGTACCTACATAGAATCCGAAAATGGTAAGAAAAAAGCTGCAAATTACTACACAACGGTTTATGACTTACCGGTACAGAAACACCTACGTTAAAGACCACTGAATTCTGTGGTCAAAACTACCCTCGTGCGTCTCCCAGGAAAGCCCTGATCGCCTAATGGATCCAAATGGGTTATTTCAGTTGATAAAATGGATGATGGATTCAGATTCAAGACCTCTACCAAAAGTGTAAGGTGTATTTTTCGAATTAATTTTTGGTTTATTATTTTCAATAATGAACCATTGGAATCGAGCATGAAAAAAAAAAATTCTTACCCCCCTCAAAATTTGATGGTTTACGTTTCAAGGTATGTAGAATCCAAAACTGCAATAAAAACGCTGCAAATCCCTGCACAACGGTTTATTATTTTGTATAGAATACCCTCCTGTTACAGATCACAGCTCTATGTATAGATAACCCTTCTATATAATATGATATGTACTATTCTATTATATACATATTATGTAGATCGCAGACCCTCCGTTGGTTAGTACCTAACCCCGTATTCGTTACTAGGTACCTACCTAAATCACGAGTTAAATGTTGCTAAAATAATTCTGCCGATGACAAACAGTACCTAACAAAAAGAAACACACATAATGAAGTTCTGAAAAGAAATTGTTGATGAGGAGTGAAAAAAGTTGCAAAAGTACCTACCTACAAACTCCAGCCCCTTCTACGTAGATGGTATAATGAACCGTTGTGTAATAATTTACCGTTGAGTAATGATTTACCGTAGTAATAATTTACTTCAACGTTTGTTCAAGTTTCACTACCTACCAACAAACTCCAAAAGAGCCATCATTTTTCAAGCGAAATAATATCACAGAACAACCAACTCGACTTCATACTCCGCCAATATAATCAGGTGATCCCTACCAATGATTGGCCGTATTCACAAATTCCTATTGTGGGCGCGTCTCTGGTTACGAGATTTGGTTTGAATTGTATACAATTTCATTCACACTGGAGTCGAAAATGCCTGTCGGTGCAAACTTTGGGGCCTTACTGTGAACGAACGGCTGGACGTACGATGCTCCGGATGGTCTTAAAAAACTCGCAAGTTCAAGAACTATTTAAAACCGTAAAAATATTTACGTAAAAAAATGGTATAGGCGTTTTGAAAATTTCAACACCTATTTTGAACCCCTTAGAGATGACTCACAGTAACGTCGAGCTTCGAGGACCAACTAGACGCCGAACGGAACCTATAACCCGAATTTCATCAATTTTTTTTCATGGTAACTAAGAAAAGTGGCCCGTACGGCGTACGGCGGACAGACAGAAATATTTTTATTGCAGTTTTGGATTCTACATACCTTGAAACGTAAACCATCAAATTTTGAGGGGGGGTAAGAATTTTTTTTTTCATGCTCGATTCCAATGGTTCATTATTGAAAATAATAAACCAAAATATTTCTGTCTGTCCGCCGTACGCCGTACGCCGTACGGGCCACTTTTCTTAGTTACCATGAAAAAAAATTGATGAAATTCGGGTTATAGGTTCCGTTCGGCGTCTAGTTGGTCCTCGAAGCTCGACGTTACTGTGAGTCATCTCTAAGGGGTTCAAAATAGGGGTTGAAATTTTCAAAACGTCTATACCATTTTTTTACGTAAATATTTTTACGGTTTTAAATAGTTCTTGAACTTGCGAGTTTTTTAAGACCATCCGGAGCATCGTACGTCCAGCCGTTCGTTCACAGTAAGGCCCCGAAGTTTGCACCGACAGGCATTTTCGACTCCAGTGTGAATGAAATTGTATACAATCCAAACCAAATCTCGTAACCAGAGACGCGCCCACAATAGGAATTTGTGAATACGGCCAATCATTGGTAGGGATCACCTGATTATATTGGCGGAGTATGAAGTCGAGTTGGTTGTTCTGTGATATTATTTCATTTGAAAAATGATGGCTCTTTTGGAGTTTGTTGGTAGGTAGTGAAACTTGAACAAACGTTGAAGTATTATTGATGGGTAAATTATTATTACGGTAAATCATTACTCAACGGTAAATTATTACACAACGGTTCATTATACCATCTACGTAGAAGGGGCTGGAGTTTGTTGGTAGGTACTTTTGCAACTTTTTTCACTCCTCATCAACAATTTCTTTTCAGAACTTCATTATGTGTGTTTCTTTTTGTTAGGTACTGTTTGTCATCGGCAGAATTATTTTAGCAACATTTAACTCGTGATTTAGGTAGGTACCTAGTAACGAATACGGGGTTAGGTACTAACCAACGGAGGGTCTGCGATCTACATAATATGTATAGAATAGTACATATCATATTATATAGACGGGTTATCTATACATAGAGCTGTGATCTGTAACAGAAGGGTATTCTATACAAAATAATAAACCGTTGTGCAGGGATTTGCAGCGTTTTTCAACTTGTATGAGATGAATTTCTTGAGTCTAATGACCTGATCTGGTCTTATTCGGAAGTGGCGTATGTTGAAAATGGGAATAAAAAAGGGGTAAATCTGACCCATTTGACCACAATTTCTTTAACAATATAAATGTCAAGTGGGATGAAATGTGCCGGCTGAATTCGGGTGGGAACGTTCTGTAAATTCCGATATTTTAAATTTAGGAATCTAAATCTTACGATCACGTTTGCGTGTTGCGTCTTATTGCCGAACGTCAGAGATGCCTCAGACTTGTCAACATTTCGGGGTATGTCTGTACTGCGCTGCAAGCCGCAATCTTGGGTATTTTGGCTTGAAACTTTGAGGCTAGCATCATTCGGCCTTCCAAATTTACCATTGGTTCCATGTTACCAGTGGTACCATCTATCAGAAAAATGTGTTCAGGCCTCCAGAATTTTCTGTGTAGTTTTTGGTGCCACCATGGTACCAGGGAACGACGCCTGTCATCTCTGTCATCTGTCAGAAAATGTGTGTTTGGTATAGTTTTTCATGTTTTCCGGCGTGCTGAATCGAATACAATTACTTTCAACGCTCTGCCAGTCATCCTTACAGCAACTGCTAAATATTAAGCCATAAACCGCTCCGAAAAATATATATTATTGAGCATGGTTTATAGGCAGTGAGCTTATTTTCAAAATTGCGAAATGCGTCTGGTCAGTGGACCCACTAGAATTATCTGATTCTGCATCATATCCTGAATTGAAAGGCACTTGTCTGCCACCTGAACTAGTAGGTTCAGCAGACAAA
Source organism: Leptopterna dolabrata (assembly GCA_954871275.1). Lineage (NCBI taxonomy): Eukaryota > Metazoa > Arthropoda > Insecta > Hemiptera > Miridae > Leptopterna > Leptopterna dolabrata. The sequence goes on along the minus strand of OX940984.1, from coordinate 5,993,398 downwards.
TTTTAAAATGTCAAGTCTATTTGGCAACCAACTTCTGACTTATTTTACCGCGTTTGTTTCCTCTGTTTCTTGATTCTACACTATATCCTGAACTGAAAGACACTTGTATGTCAACTGTAAAGGCCGCATAGGCTCGGGAGCCAAATATTAAAATTTTAAATTTTGGAAACAATCATCTGACTCATAAGACTATTGTGTTCCCAAATTTAATCCACAAAATTTTAGCGATTGTCTCCTTGATTTGTTGACTATTACTGCAAATACGAGTCGCGCCGAAACGGCAAACGTTTGATTTCGAATGGCACCTGTTTGAATCATTGGGAAATGTGGCAACAGTACAAGTTCTCCTTTAAATGTTTCTTTTAAAATTCTAGCTTCGATGGTATTGTTCATCATATTTTTCAATGAAAGCCTGGTACCTTAGCAAAGCCATGCTGAATTCATTGAGGACCCCTGTTGGTTTATTAGTTGTGGGGGGGGGGGGGGGATGGGTGTAAAAATAGGGGTTTTCCAGTGTTTGAGGTTTCGGTGAACATGAGCTTGCGTGGTATCGTTTTCCATGTTTTTCAGAGCACGAAGACCGAATATGAAGTTGATTCTCCTAAAGACCAAAGAGTGAAGAATTGAAATTGTACCTAACGTTCAGCTCCCGGATTCATTTTTTATGGGTCAGAAACCTGGGACATTGACTGAAATCACCATAAATTTGTATAATAACACAAAAAGTAGTATCAACAGGTGAATCAAGACAGTTAAATGGCACTATAATTGATCAAAGATAATTTGTAAAAAAAAAAAACGTGTTTTTTGAGAAACAATAAATGAACAGCCAACATTTCTGTTCCAGAAGAATAATAAACCCATGCGACAAGGACTTTGCAGCGTTCCTATATTGAAATATTCAATTCACAATTTTAATTGGTTGAAAAGAAATTGCTGCATGAAACCGAGTTGGTTGTTCCGCAATATTATTTCGTTTCGAGGAAGATGGTGTTTTCGATTTGGTCGATAGGTACATACTTTAGCAACTTGAACAAAAAATTGGTTCGTTGTATGTCTATCCGTTTGCGTCCGCAAACCCTTGGCACGCGCATAATATCCTCAGTTCGAATCCGATTTTGGCAACATTTGCGGGCTGGGCTCCCCATCCGCTCGGATATGGGGCATCCTTATAGGAAAATAATAAACCGTTGTTTAATAATTTGCAGAGTTTTTACGTTTCTTCCCGCCAGGTCCTTTTCCTAAATATGCGGTAGAGTCGAAAATTATATCTACAGTTATTTTCTGTAATGCATGAAGCATAATGTGTAGTTTAAAAATAGTAGAACGAAAATTCCTACGCCTAGTTTGAAGAACCGTTCCTAAAAATGCCATCGAAATCGGGCGGTCAAAGAATGATAGAATACGACTGTATAACTGACTTTGTACTAACCTAGCTTCTACGCATACTTCCTAGGGAAAAAAGAAGTCGTGAGTTTTTCAAAATTAATAGGTAACGCTTTATTAATAGGTAAGGCTTCCGTACTTGTCCTCAGACAGCAACATGAACAAACACAGGTTAATGAGAAATCAAGTACCTCGATTTTGCGTCTACGCAAGCACAGTGGTCGTACTAATGATCCGAGCGATTTGAAATTCATATGGGACGATCTAGGAGCTACACCACCCCAACTATCACTGAATTTGAACAAAATCGGGCGGCCGCCGCCGGTAACGCCGAGCTTCGCGGAACAAAAAAGACCCTCATTGGAACCTACCAACCAAATTTCATTAATTTTGGTTTGTGTTAACAAAGAAAAGTGTCTGGTGCGGCGCGGCGTACAGCGGACGGGCAGAAATTATTGTTTACTCTATTTTCGGATTCTACGTGTCTTGAAACGAAACCGTCAAATTTTGAGGGGGCTAAACTTTTTTCTTTTCCCTCATGTTTGATGCCAAAGATGGACTTCATTAAGATGATTCATGTAAGATGGACCGTTCAGGTAAATCTTATAGATAGGTAAGCTAAAAACTGGAAAAAGTTTGAACAAAACTACAATTTTGAGGCAGACAAAAGATGTCCTAAACTCAAAAACGATTATTCGAAATGAAAAGTGTTATATAGGTAACTAAAGTTGTAGAGCACCAAATTCTTAGGGGACGACCTAGGAGCTACACCACCCCAACTATGTACTGAATTTGAACAAAAGCGGACCGCCGCCGGTAACGCTGAGCTCCGCGGATCAAAAAGACCACAACTGGAACCTACCAACCAAATTTAATTAATTTTGGTTTATGGTAACAGCGCAGCGTACTGCGGACGGACAGAAATTATTGGTTCATATATTTTTGGATTCTACATGTCTTGAAACGTAACCATAAAATTTTTAGGGGGCTACTACCCCCCCCCCCCCCCCTCCAACCATGTTCGATGCCAAAGATGGACTTCAAAATATTTAATTGAAATATTAAAGTTTAGATCAATTAAAATTTTAAATTGCAATTTTAATAAAACATATGGGTGCTTTGAACGCAGAATTGAATGATGTACAACTTTAGTTATATGATATGTTTCATTTGGAATACCCATTTTTAGTTGCAGGCGTGTGAAACACACTTTTCAGTAAAAATGGAAAAAATTTCCGAGTTTAGACCGTCAATTCCAGTCAAACGGCTGAACCAAATTTGATGTTTAAGACAATCATTCTAAGTAGAATTTAATGCTCTTTAATTTTTGTTCGAGTGAAATTTTCTGTAAGAATCATCGTTTGGATGTTATAAGCCCAAAACTGCACGAAGTGCCAATATTTCACGGTTATATGATGTCCCAATCAATAAGCGTGCCACATTTCAAATTTTTAGGATTTTTTTCCCGCTGGTACCTTTTTTTCTTTTCTAATTTGACTGGGCTAAATGAGTTGATACTCCAAAAGTGCTCTTCTGACAAGCCCCCATGGCCGTACAGCCCAGGAGGGGCTTGGGCTGGTCGACTGATTCTCTGATAACAGTGTTGCCAAATCTCCGGAGGTCGCAATGATAGGTCTTCGTCAATTTTATGATATACTGTGTATATTCTCGACTGGCACCAGCGCTGCGTTTGGAAAAACCGGGAACTATCGCCGTATAATTGTTATCCATCTTGCTATGTTTGTGGCACCCATGTGACAATTTTCAAATCAATATATCTGACTCCTCTTATCGATTTACCCCCTTCGGTGTATCGATAGTTGTTGATAATTGATACCTGCAGCACTTCCGAAGCGTTTCAATTTTTTTCTTCTATTAACCTCCAAACTACGTAGGGATTTCAAAGTGGCATCCTTATACGGATGTCGCATGCACACGGGTGCCACTTTAAATGAAACTTTTCTGTGTGTGGTAGCCACAATGATACCAGGATGTATATATATATATATATATATATATGGTACATACGAAAAATATAAAAATCTATAATTTAGATCTGCGATGCATAAAACAGATTTTGGAGGTTTTCCGGTGCACAGGGAGCATCTCTGAAATTTTGGAAGAGCCAAATAGCTACATTTTCTTTGAAAATTCGCTAAAAAATGACATCACAGTACAAGAAGTAGGGGTTGATGAGCGGTGTATCGAGAGATACTATAAATGGTTGGGGGGGGGGGGGGGGGGTTGAACTTGGATAGCATTTTTGGAGTGCAAACTTCCAAAAACCTTTTTTGCAGATGAGAGCGATGTGCTGATCCCAGCGTGAGTGTGCGATTAATGATAGGTAAGGCCCATATTTTTGACGGAAGATGAATATGGGACAGGGGTGCCATTCACAATAATTGGAGAATGTAGACAGAATTCATAGAAGTCTTGCAGTGAAATTAATATAAAACGAAAGTTTGATAAATGGAAAGGGAATAAATACATTTACGAAAAGGCGTGCAGAGGAAAGCTGTCACTCGAATTATGGGAATGACGTACGCTCGCAATATGCGTGAAATGTGTCAACGTAGGGAGTGATGGAGATAACTCTTCATTTCTGGCGTTCTGCTCCGTAAAGGCGCAATTTTCCAGTCCAATTGAAGTGCACTCCACCAAGATCGCTATCTCCCCTCAGGTTCCACCATAAGGTATAAACCTTCAACCTCTTATTTTATTTATGAGTTCACGTCTGGGGATGTAAATACGGATGTTTCCATTCGTGATATGAAAGGTCTACGAGGTTGGGGCGCAATTGAAAGTATAAAGAGAGATTTTGATGTAGGTATTATGTGTGGAACTGCGACCCATGGATTACTTGGTTGGGCGGATTGCAGGTGAGCGGTTCATTTGGTTGAAATTTAAATCGTCGACTGGACCAGTCAGTGAACTTTCTTGGAGCTTTCGTGGATAATTTTGAGATCAAACTAACTTAACCTGTTGTCGTGGTTCTCCTCAACCCTCTACATGTACCACTCCTGTGTAATACAGAAATATTTAACCAAATAAATGGAGGGAACGACGAGCTGGGTAAGGCCAAGGGAGAAGGGCCCCTTCCATCAACCGTCCTCGTCCTCAACGGTCATAACGGCCGATTGTTGACCAGGGACGGGTGGAAACGGGCCTATATAAGCAGACGTTCTAGCCCAGCTCGTCATTCGACTGATCTAGCTCTTACCCACGACTTCTCTCTCTCACTCGACCCTCGCCTCCTCTCTCTCTGCCTCTCTGCGCCTGCTGTGGTGAAAACCGCGGGGTGCTCTTTCCTTCAGTGTCCGCTGTGGTGAAAACCGTGGGATGCTTCCTTCTCCTCTAGTACCTGCTGTGGTGAAAACCATGGGGTGCTGTCCTCTACCTTCCCGGTCTCTGCTGTGGTGAAAACCGCTGGGTGTTAGCCTCCACCTTCCCGATGTCTGCTGTGGTGAAAACCGCAGGACATCTCCTTCTCGTCTAGTACCTGCTGTGGTGAAAACCACCGGGTACTAGCTCCCACTTCCCAGACGCATGCTGTGGTTAAAACCGCGGGGAGCCACAGCCTTTAGCACCTGCTGTGGTGAAAACCGTGGGGCGTTAGTAAAAGACTCCTAAGGAGCACATCCTTCCTCGTCCTTCCTCGTCCAACCTCTCACTCTTCTCATCCGATCTCTCACTCTATTCATCCTGCACCTCACCCAAGTTTACCCAACCAATAGGAGTCACAACACCTGTGTTGATTGTTGTGTTTTTTTGTGTGGGTCTCACCGACGTAACTAGTAGGTAAGTGTAGTACCCCCGTTTCTCGCAAGATAGACCAACCTCCATGTTCCGAAGAAATTTCGAATGAACCTAATCTTAAGCGATTTTTCAAGGGAGTTTATTGCTCAAGTCCCTCGGCTCCCAGATATGATTTTACTTGGAACCCTCAAATTGTTTTGGATCACTTTAAAAATAGTGATAGGTAATAAGCTTATCTGAAGATTTCTAGCCGGGTCAAAACTTCAGGACGTGGTAGGTCCCAACCTGTTCTGACTGTTCCATTCCACTTATAAGACCCTACTATATGTGCTGCTGTTGCCTTGGAGTCTTATTTGCTCAGGACGTCCACCCTCACAAAGGGTGTTCATTTCTTGTTCTTGTCATCTCGAAAACCTTATGCTGCAGCTTGCAGCAGTCAGACCGTCAGTCACTGGGTTAAGACAACTTTGTCAGATAGCGGGTTGGACATTTCCATATTTGCGGCACACAGCACAAGAGATGCATCCACTTCAGCTGCTGCCAGGAGGGGTGTCAATGACTTCATTCGGAAGTCAACTGGTTGGACAGAGAAGTCATCAACCTTTGCTAGGTTTTATAATCGCCCACTTCAGAGCACTATCGATTTTGCTAGTGCCATTTTAAATGGTAGGTATTAAACTACCGTTCTTTATGCCATTTTATCTTCTTGTTTCTCAGGGGTTGTTCTCCGTGGGTAACTGTTCGAGTGTTTGTACGTTATAAAATACCGGCTGCCTCTGTTTGTAAATTTAGTATGTATGAACTGAGTACTGTAACTGTCTTCTGATGTTCTCTCCATGTTATAAGTATTCTTCTGGCCTCCTTTTGGATTCCTTATTATTCAAATCTGAATAAAGCCATAATTCGTTTCGTTGCAACACGCTTTGAATAGCCACACTTACTATTTACTGAGATGAGACTCAATACAATTTTGTGATCAAACGAACTTACCTGTGAAGTTTGATCTTGATTGTATGTTGGTCTCATCGATGCAAATAGGTGCTTCCCCTCCCTTAGTTTGTCTTAATTCCCCTTGGGTTGCAACGAGGGAGCTTTGAAAAAGACTGAAGGTTACCGCTGGGCAGGTTATACAGGAACTGGCGCCACAGAGAAGGGATTGTTTTCCTCTTTGTGACTTTGAAATGTTCATCTTGCGAGAAACGGGGGTACTGCACTTACTATTTACTGAGATGAGACCCAGTAGATACAATCGCCTATCATGGCAGTCGAATGTGGAAGCACTGATCCCAAAGCTGAACGCTTGTGCATTCACGAGCCGTCGATTGGTGGGGATTGTTTTCAGGGAGGTCATCCTGTCAGTTTGTCACGCCTGTTTCGCCAGCAGAATTGTCATATTGTGAGTTGCTGTGGGGAAATTCTAGCAATTCTGAAAAAGTGTTCAAGCTCCAAAAATGTGTCTTCAGGGTCTTGGCAGGTACTGGCTGGAACGTCAGCTGCAGGGGGTCATAATAATTTGTTCATCTTGGAACCCTCACACTGCCAAGTACCTGCTTACTTAGATGCTCTGAACTCCATGAAGTTGGATCAACTTCATGTCCGTGGCTACACTGCGAGATCCGGTGATAATCTGCTTATTCCTTTCTCACGTCTGAATTCCGCATTGCGATGTCATCCATATCAAGTTGGTGTTAGACTATTCAGTACTTTACCGTTGAAAATTCTTGATTTGAACGGCAAAACGGCCCGGACGGCACGGGTGGTCCGGGTTTTGGGCCCGCAAGTATGAAATCACGACTGTTTTGGGCCCACATCCCAACGGTTTTGGGCCCGTTGGGTTTTGAAGACGCAACTGGTTTGGGCCCCTCGGTAAACCATACTTTTCTTGCCCCACAAGCGTGTATTTTGTCAATACTTACGTTAAATATAAGTTGCTGATACATGTATGTATCATAGTCGTATGCAATATCCCTGCAAATAAGAAATTACATTACTATGACGGTATTTTAATTAGGCTCATACGTACAAGGTCTCAATCAGAGCCTTCATGGTCTGTGCCGACTGTGCCTCCATACTTGCGGCCCACTCCAGTAAGGAAGGCATGGACGTCCTTATCTTCACAGAAAGCCTCCCACAGCATGTTCAAATGCAATCTTGTCTAGTTGAAATGACCAAATCCATTGTGAAATGCAAGAAGGCAAGTTAGCGACTACTGCACGGCCGACGGAATCCACATCGCAGGTTCATAGGACACGCTTATCTCATCAAAACAACCTCCTCCCGTACGAGCCCAAAGCCGAGACGGTTCACGGGCCGTAACCCGTTGCCATTTCGAGGGCCTTTCACCCTCTGCGGGCCCAAACCCACGAAGCTCCAAAATATTTGTTAAGACCATCAAGTTTCGTCTACTTCAAGCTGAACTTTATTCACAATGAATACGCTGCTATTAATTTATTGGTCAGCTGGTTCATAACTTCTTCTCTTGTAACGTTTAAATAATCTGACGTTTGTATTGTCCACTGAAGGCTGTTACAAATAAAAACATCTTGAATGTTGATTTGTTGAGGGACCTTGCGCATGCGCAAAACCCTGCTAATGAAGATAGTACAAGTATTAGTGCAATACTACGAGACATTTGTGAATGTAAAGAACGATTTGTGGTTATATGAGTGAACCGATGGTCTGGACAATCCATGGATTATGTTTGAGCGGAATGCTGATGAATAGGGACTGGAATTTGCATATTTTGCATATATTTTTTTAAATCGTGTATATCGTTCTACTTTTCCGTTTTGAGAGTATCTGAAGCGTTTAGTGTGTGTTAAATTGAAATGTAAATAGCATATTTTGCATATTTTGTTCGATGTCGGAGATTGTTGCATATTTTTGCCGTTTTGTGCATATTTCTGCATTTTTAATCGAAATTGGGGAATTTCCCTATTTTTCGACATTCCAATCGCCAAATCCTCCAAGATATGTGTTTCTGAAAAGGGGTCTCGGATATTCTTAGGCCATTCACCGTTTAATCCGTGCACCTGGTAGGGGTTTGGCGCAACCTTACCATTTATCCCTGGATGGAATTGCCTTTCACTTTCGGGCTATAAATACGTCACAATAGACAATTTGGAAAAATCAATTGTGATCCAGTGCTATAATTGTGATAGCGAGTGACTTTTTTTGTATAAATGTAAAATATTGTATAGTCGAGAAAAAAGTGTGTACATTTTCATTCCATTTTCTTCCTTGATCATTTTCTATAATTTTTTAAGGACGCGATAATAACTGAAACATAATGTATGGACTACCTGTATGTCTCACAGCAAAATTTAGTTCATATTAGAAATACTTAAAATTTTTTGTAAATGTAACTATGCTTGGGGTGCATATTTTGCCCATTTCGAGTGCATATTTTGGCTAAATTTTGTGCATTTAATTCCAGTCCCTACTGATGAAGTACCTTCTGATGGGGTAGCATTTAAGGGACCTCAGCTATCTACATAAGAGATCAGGGCTAATCAGAGTAATGGTCCACGTAGTGTTAGACAGCAGACCGATAGGGACAACAACCATTCAGTCCTAATTGCTGGAGCACTAATTACTAGTAGGTATCGCGATTGAAGCTATGGCCCGGGCAAAAAGAGGAGACACGAAGAAACTGTGGCGTGGTGTAATGAATCGCTGATGAGGAGGTTGCCTGATGGAGAGCAGCCCCTGCTTCACCAATGGAATGGAGTTATAAACCGTATCAAATGATTTGTAGGTATTCAGGGTGAAACGGGCGGATTACTGATGTGGTGGCCTCCTCATTATGGGACACTAGGGACTATTATGGGGGTAGTCCTCAGGTATCTGCATGAGGGATCCTCCAAGGGGCAGCCAGAGCATTGGTGTTTGTAAGGTTAATTTGCGTATGCGCGATGGCCACCGCTGATGATCATTGTAATTTGACCGATAGGGACAAACAACACCCGAGCCCGACACACAAGGGATGGCTGCCATTATAGTAGGTACCTACCAAATCACAGTGGAAACTCAATTATGTATTAATTAGAACCTGAATTGATTGAAAGCAGGAAACAAAATTGTTCGAAAAACACGTTTTATCGAAGACGGCACCAAATTTCAACTAAAACCCCAACACATGGCATTCGTAATGTATCCCATGATTTTTTGGTTTTCATAGAATACATTCAAGTTGGAATTTGGCGCCGTCTTCGAAAATGTTGTTGACTCGGCTTTGAATAAGTTACGTTTGTTGCGTTTTGCAACGTGTTTTTTTTCTTCAAATTATCGTTGATCACTGGTAGTAGTTCCATTTAATTGTCTTGATTCACCTGTTGACACTTTTTCTAGTTTTATTATAAAAATTGATGGTGATTTCAGACTATTGGGAAATCAAGTTTCGGTCTCCAGTTCAAACACAAACATTATGGTTCACCTATTATGAACCACTTGTTGCATATGGGTTTGGGTTTTTATAAAAATATAATTATTCATTCGTGTCTGTTCCATCAACAGTATTGTTTGTCTTAAAACTGTAGTTTGATTAATTCACTTAGACACCACTGCAGATAAGAAGTACTCTGCAAGACAGACAATTTCCCAGGTTTTTGACTCATAAAAAACGAATTTTGGGAGCTGAAACTTCGTTACAACCTCAATTCTTCACTTTTTGGTCTTTTGACCAAAGATCTTCTCGCCCTAAAAAACATGGAAAAAGATACCTCAAAAAACACCAAAAAAAACCCTGTTTTTAGACACATTTTTCACCCTTAACACCCCTGGGTATTTCCGATCGGGCGGCAAAGTTCTGGGATACAACTAGGGCACAAATGGAGCCTTTGTGAGAAAGAACGAATTTTTTAGACCGAAAATAAACTAGATATGGATGATGCGGCGTACGGCAGAGGGACATTGCAATTTTGGAATCTACGCACCTTGAAACGCAAAAGAAAATACACTGCCAAGGACATGGCACAGAAGCTTCCTCGTGGCCTTCACAGTATGTAACCATCAAATTTTCAGAAAACTATAAATGATCGGTTCGCCATGCTCATGACGATAGAATGCTGGGCAACCAAAAATTGAAAAATTGTTATTTTTGGGCAATACAAAGCACGAGGGCAAAAAATATTTAAACTTTATTATGGAATTCCGTAACCATAGAGAGCCATAGAGAAGGTGGACAGGAATACTCGACGTTTGGAATGTACGCGGTCCCAGTGCCACATGCTGCCACCGCTGATTCAATCATGGGACCTCACCCGCATCATCCCTGAAAGTCTGACGAAAATCTCGTTAGCGTCTGCGCGGAGGCTACCGCTGATTCGATCATGATGAAACTGATGGGGGACCATCTAGCGCTAAACCCACACAATTCCTGAAAATTTGATTGAATTCGGACCAAAATTGTGGAAGTTATGGCTGTGGCAAGGAAATGTGGACAGACAGACGGACAGACCGACACGAAACCAAATTTGTTCAGGAGGCCCTGAAACGCAAAATGCAAGTGGAAATTTTTGGTTATGGAGCACAAAAAAATTTTTCATTTCGCAAGTGAAAACAAAGCTTCCACTGCCTTGCAGACTCGGAAGCAAAAATTTGAGGGGGTGTTACAATTTTTTTTTGCTGATTCAATTCATAGGTGTATTATTCACAGAATAATAATCCAAAATATTCATAACCTACCAAAATCCTTTTAGACGGTCGAGTTGTGCAAAAGTCAAATCGCGTAGATTTTAACCATAACATCCAAAGACTCTTCATCTGAATCATAAACTCCCAGCCGGCCAGAACGTAGGTAACTTTCCCATTTAAATGGTTCGGTTACGGTACGAGAAGTTCTGGCGGCGGTACATTTCCTGTGAAACCCGCTCTGAAAACTTTGATCCATTACAAGCGGATGGTTGAAGAGGGAGTAAATATAAGGACAGGGAAGGCTTCCCGCGACCAAAAGCTAAATTTTCAACTCTCCTTCTATTTCAAGTTTGAATGAGAAAAGTTAAGTCATAACCTTTTCCCTTCTTTTAATTAGACATTGTTTCTTGACTTGTTTACTTTAGAGAGGAAAACCTTATTGCTTGATAGGTCCGGGGGTTTGAGTCTGGAGCAGATAGGGTGAGTGGCGGTAGAGTTTTCCCTCCTAAAGGAACGTGATTAGTTGATACGGAATTCCTTTTAAGAGCCTTCCAAGGAAGAACAAAATTATGTCGGACGGGTTTCTCCCAAGATATTTTATTGCCTCCGCCATCAAAATCGAATCAGAAGTTTTTCGATTTCGATAGATGGAAATCGAAGTTTGGCAAACTTCTTGTTTGCCTCGGTGATGTGTTTTTTCCCCGCTGCAGTTTTGTTGAAGTTATCAGAAGGGTGAATTTCATGGTTTGCTAAAATAAGTACAATTATATGGCCCACAATCTTGCGCAGTTTTTATGTCTCGGCGGCACCAAGAAGCGGTGCCAGTTCCGACGCCACAAAACCTCCGCCACGAAAACGAGTTCTGAATTTACGAAGCGAATTTGGGTTCCACTTGATGGTTCACCTGCATTAACCGACTTCAAAAAAGGAGGAGATTCTCAGTTCGACCTGTTTCTATGTTATTGGTTTATTATTTTCAATAGGTAATGAACCATTGGAATCGAGCAAGAAAAAAAAAATTCTTACCCCCCTCAAAATTTGATGGTTTACCTACGTTTCAAGGTATGTAGAATCCAAAACTGCAATAAAAATATTTCTGTCTCTCCGCCGTACGCCTTACGGGCCACTTTTCTTAGTTACCATGAAAGAAAATTTTTGAAATTCGGGTTATAGGTTCCGTTCGGGGTCTAGTTGGTCCTCGAAGCTCGACGTTACTGTCAGTCATCTCTAAGGGGTTCAAAATAGGGGTTGAAATTTTCAGAACGCCGTATCTCGAAAACTTTCGATAGAAGCGTATGGTTTTTTTTACGTTATTAAAATTGTCTTGAGCTAAACAATTTTTTGAGACCACCCGGAGCATCGTACGTTCAGCCGTTCGTGTGCACCAAAAAGCTTCGTCAACACGATCGTGAATCAAACGGTATAAATCCGGCCCGGATATCATCACTAGGGAGCACCTGATTATAATCAAGGATGGCTGTATGAAGTCAAGTTGTTTGTTCTGCGATATTATTTCATTTGACAAGTGATGGACTATTGGATTTTGTTGGTACGTACTTCTGAAACTTGAACAAACGTTGAAGTATTATTTATGGGTAAATTATTACACAATGGCAAATTATTACACACCGGCAAATTATTACACAACGGTAAATTATTACACAACGGTAAATTATTACACCACGGTAAACTGTTACACCACGGTAAATTATTACTCAACGGCTCATCTACCCAGAAAGGGGTGGATTTTGTTGATCGGTACTTTTGCAACTTGAACAAGCGTTGAAGTATTATTGATGGGTAAATTAAATGGCAAATTATTACACAACGGTAAATTATTACACAACGGCTCATCTACCCAGAAGGGGCTGGATTTTGTTGATAGGTACTTTTGCAACTTGAACAAGCGTTGAAGTATTATTGATAGGTAAATTATTACACAATGGCAAATTATTACACAACGGGAAATTATTACACAACGGCAAATTATTACACAACGGTGAATTATTACACCACGGTAAATTATTACACAACGGTAAATTATTACACAACGGCTCATCTACCAAGAAGGGGCTGGATTTTATGATAGGTACTTTTGCAACTTGAACAACCGTTGAAGCGAACTAAATCACTCGCGACGAAATCGTGGAAACCCATTTCAAAGAAAAACGGAGTTATTGAAAAATACCTAGTCTATTTCCACTAATACACGAAAAACGCAATATTGAAAAATAGTCTATTTCCACTAATACACGAAAAACGCAAAAAACACTGTTAACAGTGTTTTTTGCGTTTTTCGTGTATTAGTGGAAATAGACTATTTTAAAATATTGCGTTTTTCGTGTATTAGTGGAAATAGACTATTTTTCAATAACTCCGTTTTTCTTTGTACCGTTGAAGTATTATTGATGGGCAAATTATTACACGACGGTTGATTATTCTATCTCCGTAGATGGGGAACCTTTACAGGTAAATTATTACACAACGGTTTAGGTAGGTACCTAGTAACGAGTACGGGGTTAGGTACTAACCTACGGAGGGTCCGCGATCTACATAATATGTGTAGAATAGTACATATATGTTATATAGAAGGGTTATCTATACGGAGAACTGTGATCTGTAACAGGAGGGTATTCTGTACAAAATAATAAACCGTTGTGCAGGGATTTGCAGCGTATTTTTATTCTTTTCGCTTCCTCATCACCGGAGGGTAGGGATTGAGTAAAAAAAACGTGTCCTCCAGAATGAAAATTTCCGCTAACATTCCCTCTCAGAATTCACTCCGGTAACTATCATACGATTTTACCAAATAAACGGGGAGAACGCCGAGCTGGGGTTTCCCCAACCGCCAGCCGCCTCAACCGCGGTCTATCGTTGACCAGGGACGGGTGGAAAAGTCCCCATAAATATTCGCCCTTTTGGCCCAGCTCAGCATTCAACGATCCGACCCCCGACTTGTGACTTCTCTCTCGAACCTCTCTCCCTCAAACCCTCTCTCTCTCTCGCCTCTCTTCCACATGCTAAAACATCTCCTGCTGTTGGTGAAATCCGTGGGGAGCACGCTCCTAAAAGATCTCCTGCTGCTGGTGAAAACCGCGGGGAGCATGCTAACTCCTGCTGTAGGTGAAAACCGCGGGGAGTTAGCCTAAATATCCTCACACTCTTCTCCTCCTCCACACTCTCTTCCGCTCCGCTCCTCTTTCGTGAAGTAACTCACGACTCCCTGGTGACCCCTACTCACCATTCGACCGTTCGTGAGAGAACAAAACACCTCTCACGACACTAGTGTAATGACATGTAATGGCATGAAGGTGAAATGCCTTTATGGCCGCAAATTTCCATCTTAATCAGTGACAGAGGCTGTCGCAACGCACAAATCCTCCATTAATCAAAATCCCAATTCGGTACAACCACAAGGGATCGAGTAGGCTCCGGGCTGTCCCTTAGGTCAATTGAAACCTGTCGAGCGTAGGTAACAGTAAACCCAATTAGGATTGTTCAGAGGTTGGGAAGTAGGTTTGTACCTGCAGAGCTGAGACATTTAAGTTGGGAAGTACGTACAGCCTGTACCACCCACCTTGGTAGCTACTTGTCTCTGGCAGTGCTTTCTCTAATTGACTTGAAACTCCTCCGTCATCCCTTTCGGCCGAGGGAGGAATATTCATGAGGGATCCGGAAGAGAACGAAGTAGACTGAGAGACTGTCTTTGTGTGTATGTTCCACGACGTGCCGTCCGTAGGGATTTGACTTGTTAATAGGAGTTGGCTTCGAGTCCGGGCCTAAGCTGGCGATTCGTCCTGTAATACAACTTTGCTCTCAGGGTTTGAGTACTTGACTACCACCTACATAATATAAACCTCAAAGGTCCGCGTCTAACTAGGTGATATTAGTCTGCAAGTACCTACCATATATTTGTGTGTTTCTTCTCTACATTTTGATGACTCCTGCCCGGTGCAGGGGTTACAGTTTTATTTTAATGGAACTGACATCAAGACTACCTGCATCTATCTCGTCTTTTGTTTTCTTATTCTGTGAATAATACACCTATGTATTCGCTCAGCAAAAAAATTGTATAGCACCCCCACAAATTTTTTTCTTTTACCTACGTTTCAAGGTGCCCCCTTGATTCAGAAAATGCAATTCCGTCCGCCGTCCGCCGTATCATCCATATCCACGTTAAGTTCAGTCTAAAAAATTGATTCTTTCGCACACAGGCTACATTTCGGCCCTAGTTGTGTCCCGAAACTTTGCAGTCCGACCGGAATATACCCAAGGGACTTATGAGTGAAAAATGGAGGTAAGAATGGGGTTTTTGGTGTTTTAGTACCATGAGCTTGTGGGGTATTGTTTCCCATGTTTTTTTAGGACGAGGAGACCGAATATGAAGTCGATTCTGACCAAAGAGTGGAAAATTGAGGTTCTGTCGAAGTTTCAGCCTTAAATTTATGTTAAAAATTGGTCTAAAATCGTCGTTCTTCAGCACACCGGCTCCATTTGGGCCCTAGTTATCTCCCGAATCTCGGCAGCCCGATCGGAGTGTACCCAAAGGGTGTAAAGCGCTGCAAAGTCCTTGTCATATGGGTTTATTATTCTATTGGCTTTATTATATAGGCTATTATTATATAGGCTTGATTATATAGGCTATGGGTTTATTATACCTACAGAAATTTTGGCTGTTTATTTATTGTTTCTTTCATATAAAATCATTGAAATAGTTATTTCAGGTGGTTTCCATCTATTTTGGCCCCCAAAACACGAATCAGGTACGCTCCTTTTTTTTTCAAATTATCTTTGATCATTGATAGTACCATTTAATCGTCTTGATCCACCTGTTGACACTTTTCCCAATGTTATTCTACAAATTGATGGTGATTTCAGACGATTTCCCAGGTTTTTGACTCATAAAAAATCAATTTCGGGAGCTGAACATCTGGTAGAACCTCAATTTTCTACTCTTTGGTCAAAATCGACTTCATATTCGGTCTTCCCGTCCCAAAAACATGAAAAACGATACCTTAAAAGCTCATTTTACAGATATGTTACTAAAACACAAAAAGTACCTATTTTTAAACACATTTCTCATAACACCCCTGGGTATATTCCGATCGGGCTGAAAAGTTTCGGGACACAACTAGGGCCCAAATGGAGCATGTTTGTGAAAGAATGAATTTTTTAGACCGAAAATGAAGCCTGCACACGTGATACGGCGGACGGCGTACGGCGGACGGACATTGCATTTTTGGAATCTACGCACCTTGAAACGTAAAAGAACAAATTTTGAGCGGGTGTTGTAAAAATTTTTTGCTGAGCGAATACATAGGTGTATTATTCACAGAATAATAAACCAAATAATGTTGAGGGGTAGTTCCAAATATTTTTGCTGAGCGAATACTTCGTGGTGTATTACTCACGGAATAAATGAGTGTAAAAATGGGGGTTTCGAGTTTTTTTGGGGGTTTCGGTGAACACAAGCTTGATGTGATGTATCGTTTTCCATGTTTTTTAGGGCGAGGAGACCGAATATGAAGTTGAATTTGACCAAAGAGTGAAGAATTGAGGTTGTAACGAAGGTTAAGCTCCTGAAATTAATTTTTTATGAGTCAAAAACCTGGGAAATTGTCTGAAATTACCATACATTTGTATAATAACACTAGAAGTAGTATCAACAGGTGAATGAAGACAATTAAATGGGTATCTAAAAAATAACTATGTCAATTATTGCGCATGAAAGAAACAATAAATGAACAGCCAACATTTCTGTAGGTATGTCCGATAGAATATTTAATAAACCCATGTGACAAGGACTATGCTGCGTTTTTTGTTTTGGTAACATGAGCTTTGAGGTATCGTTTTCCACGTTTTTTGGGACGAAAATACCGAATATGAAGTCAATTTTGACCAAAGAGTGGAAAATTGAGGTTCTAACGAAGGTTCAGCTTCCAAAATTCTTTTTTTATTAGTCATAAACTTAGGAAAACTGTCTGAAATGACCATCAATTGTATAATAGCACTAGAGAAAGTGTCAACAGGTGAATTAAGACTATTAAATGGCACTATCAATTATCAAAGATAATTCGTAAAAAAAGTGTGTGATTTATGTTTTTGGGGGCCAAAATAGTTTTTACTTTAAAAAATAGATGGTGATTTCGGACGATTTCCCAGGTTTTTGACTCATGAAAAATCAGTTTGGGGAGCTGAACTTTGGTAGAACGTCAATTTTTCACTCTGATACGTGTAATACGTAATACTAATACGTGTAGTAATAATTTACCGTTGAGTAATGATTTACCATCGTGTAGTAATAATTTACCCATCAATTCAACGTTTGTTCAAGTTTCACTACCTATCAACAAACTCCAAAAGAGCCATCATTTTTCAAATGAAATAATATCACAGAACAACCAACTCGACTTCATACAGCCATCCGTGATTACAATCAGGTGCTCCCTAGCAATGATTTTATCTCCGGCCAATTTCCCTGGTGACGAGATTTGGTCTGATGTATACAATTTCATTCACCCTGGTGTTGAAAATGCCTGTCGGTGCAAACTTCGGGGCCTTACTGTGAACGAACGGTTGGACGTTCGGTGCTCCGGGTGGTTCTTAAAAATCTCCCAAGTTCGAGAACTATTTAAAACCGTAAAAAAATTCACGTAAAAAAAAAGGTATAGGCGTTCTGAAAATTTCAACCCCTATTTTGAACCCCTTCGAGATGACTGACAGTAACGTCGAGCTTCGAGGACCAACTAGACCCCGAACGGAACCTATAACCCGAATTTCATCAATTTTGATGCATGGTAACTAAGAAAAGTGGCCAGTACGGCGTCCGGCGTACGGCGGACAGACAGAAATATTTTTATTGCAGTTTTGGATTCTACATACCTTGAAACGTAAACCATCAAATTTTGAGGGGGGGTAAGCATTTTTTTTTTCTTGCTCGATTCCAATGGTTCATTATTGAAAATAATAAACCAAAATGTTGAGTGGGTTTTATACAAATTTCACAGAATAATAGGTAAACCAAAATGCAATGTCCTCCCGTCGTATCATCCATAACTACTTCATTTTCGGTCTAAAAAATCCAAGATTTCCCCACTGTTCATTATTTATTAATTAGTTAGTTTATTAGTTAGTTAATTGCAGTGAATTAGTTAGTTCATTAGTTATTATTTCTTTCTTAAAAGTTCATTATCTCTCGTAACTGCCATTCTGTGATACTATAAACTCCTCATGTAAATATTATATGACTTAGGTACTCCTAAAGAACTAATGAAACTATCGTTCGATGGGTACTATCAACTGAGAAGTTGATAGTACATCCACCTACTAATTTACTACATGAGAATGTTGTGAAAGAACGAATGAATGGAATTTCCAACCACTGACACGCTGTCAGCAGGAAATATTTTAATGGTTCCAACCACGGATATTAAACTAGTTTAGTATCCGTGGTTCCAACACTTTCTAGGTTTACTATGACGTTGGTGTGGTGTCATAAAGTGGTTGAAAGTGACGTATCTATGCACGTATATTGTATTTCCACGCTCAGTATTGTACATAATATGTACATTATATTATATTGTCATGATCGGCAAGCCAGGCCAACATGAGCAGCCACTCGGGCCGAATGGTCGACCAGTCGAGGCCTTTGCCGCCAAACTTGTATCCACACTATCGCGAAGAACGCGGAAGTATTCTGTGGCAAGCTCCACACCGGAACTTCATAATATTTTGCAACTTTTGTTGTCATATTCATTTTCTTGAAATGAAGGTTTTCGTATAATTTCAGGAAGGTACCTTATCTTATTAATTTATTATAAGTCCGATAGTAATGCATCCACTTGTATAGACGCTACTACCACTGCCATTATCTAGAGTAACCTCATGTCATCGAAGGCTTATAAACCTCGTCATGACGGAAGCCCGGGAGACGATCACATTGCGTTTCACGTCGACTTGAACGAAGCATTTGACCGCATCCGGTCCGAAGGTTTCCATTGTTGAGAGTGCTAGGGAGGGTTAAATGATATATTCGCGTGCAGTCCTTTTTGTGTTTGCTCTCATTTTATTGTTATGGCGGCTATTACGGCAGGAAATGATGATAGGTTTGAAATTGTCGGGAGAGAAAACATCGTCCAGGCTGAGACAAACGGATACGCTCGAGGGCAGGTGGCGGCGGCAATGGCTTCCCTGTTCGCTAAGTGAAGAAGGAAAAATATTCATGAAGATAAAATAAAGCTACTAGGAAAAAATAAATGTTACCTGGAGTCCTGATTTTTATTTCCTAAAATAATTAGAAAATAATTGTTTTCTTATGATACCTTTATTGACTAAAAGAAGCTCAAATAATGAGCAAATATAACATTGATTGAAATTTGATAACTTGGGAATGGAGATACTTTCGATATTTTGATGGAGATTTTTGGGATTTCGAAGGATCGTATGAAAAAATCGCAATTTCCTTGTCCAGTGGTGAGCCACCATTACAAATTACCTTTGAACCCCGTAGACATGTATGAAGACATTTATAAGATACTAGCCTGACCGCTCGCTTCGCTCGCTATCCGAGATTCGCTGTACGCAGTATCGTGGAACCAACAAACGACGGAAAAATCACATAGCCTACCGGGTATTTGTGCCAAATTTTATCAAAATCCGTCAAGCCATTCAGGAGTTGACCGTGGTCGACCATATTTCCGCTATGGTCAGGGAATTTAAAATGTGCCTACGTTCAACTTGGGAGGCTACCGGATATTGGTGCCAAATTTGGTCGATATCCGTTGAGCAATTCGGGATTCGACCATGGAGGGGCCCATGGATGCGCTATGGTCGATCGCGGGGGTAGTCCGAAGGGTCGATCGTAGATAGAATTTCACGTAGATTACGAATACGCGATAAAAAATAGGGGTTACCATTTCAATTAACGAAGTTGACCATGGTCGACCATAGTTCCGCTATGGTGAGGGAATTAAAAATGCGACGTTGCACAACTTGGGAGCCTACTGGATATTCGTGCCAAATTTGGTCGATATCCGTCAAGCCATTCAGGAGTTGACCATGGTCGACCATAGTTCCGCTATGGTGAGGGAATTAAAAATGCGACGTTGCACAAATTGGGAGCCTACTGGATATTCGTGCCAAATTTGGTCGATATCCGTTGAGCAATTCGGGATTCGACCATGGAGGGGCCCATGGATGCGCTATGGTCGACCGCGGGGGTAGTCCGAAGGGTCGATCGTAGATAGAATTTCACGTAGATTACGAATACGCGATAAAAAATAGGGGTTGCCATTTCAATGAACGAAGTTGACCATGGTCGACCATAGTTCCGCTATGGTGAGGGAATTAAAAATGCGACGTTGCACAACTTGGGAGCCTACTGGATATTCGTGCCAAATTTGGTCGATATCCGTCAAGCCATTCAGGAGTTGACCATGGTCGACCATAGTTCCGCTATGGTGAGGGAATTAAAAATGCGACGTTGCACAAATTGGGAGCCTACTGGATATTCGTGCCAAATTTGGTCGATATCCGTTGAGCAATTCGGGATTCGACCATGGAGGGGCCCATGGATGCGCTATGGTCGACCGCGGGGGTAGTCCGAAGGGTCGATCGTAGATAGAATTTCACGTAGATTACGAAACCGCGATAAAAAATAGGGGTTGCCATTTCAATTAACGAAGTTGACCATGGTCGACCATAGTTCCGCTATGGTCAGGGAATTAAAAATGCGACGTTGCACAACTTGGGAGCCTACTGGATATTCGTGCCAAATTTGGTCGATATCCGTCAAGCCATTCAGGAGTTGACCATGGTCGACCATAGTTCCGCTATGGTCAGGGAATTAAAAATGCGACGTTGCACAACTTGGGAGCCTACTGGATATTCGTGCCAAATTTGGTCGATATCCGTCAAGCCATTCAGGAGTTGACCGTGGTCGACCATAGTTCCGCTATGGTCAGGGAATTAAAAATGCGACGTTGCACAACTTGGGAGCCTACTGGATATTCGTGCCAAATTTGGTCGATATCCGTCAAGCCATTCAGGAGTTGACCATGGTCGACCATATTTCCGCTATGGTCAGGGAATCAAAAATGCGCCTACCTTCAACTTGGGAGGCTACCGGATATTGGTGCCAAATTTGGTCGATATCCGTCGAGCCGTTCGGCCGTGAAAAGCAATTCGGGATTCGACCATGGAGGGGCCCATGGACGCGCTATGGTCGACCGCGGGGGTAGTCCGAAGGGTCGATCGTACATAGAATTTCACGTAGATTACGAATAGGCGATAAAAAATAGTGGTTACCGATCAAATAACGAAGTTGACCATGGTCGACCATAGTTCCGCTATGGTGAGGGAATTAAAAATGCGACGTTGCACAACTTGGGAGCCTACTGGATATTCGTGCCAAATTTGGTCGATATCCGTCGAGCCGTTTGGCCGTGCATAGAAGGACAGACACACACACAGACAGAGATCCGTTTTTATAATATAGTAAGGATTGTGAGAATCCATGTTGGTACATTAATAACTTGAAAACTTTACATAGGTATTTGAGGTTTTTTTTTGTCAATTAATATATCGTCATCATATTAATAT
Organism: Leptopterna dolabrata; assembly: GCA_954871275.1. NCBI lineage: Eukaryota > Metazoa > Arthropoda > Insecta > Hemiptera > Miridae > Leptopterna > Leptopterna dolabrata. The sequence continues at coordinate 5,972,023 of OX940984.1, read as the reverse complement.
ATTGTCAATAATAATAATATTGTCCACGTTCATTATAAGTACCGTGAAAAGAACAATAATTTAGAAATCAGGATAGAAAGTGCGTTGTCTGCTCACACGATTTAGGTACAACATACAGTAACCGGTTCCGGGTCTTAGCCTATCGATAGCCTCTGCAAATGTACAAAAAACACGTCAAAATTATTCCTATATTTAAACAATTATTTAGGTATGCTTATGTGATTGGATACTTACGTGATTTTAATTTGAGTGATTGCAGTGAGGTAAATTTAAATGAATGTAGTGAGGTCAAAATAGGTTAATATTTATGTAAATATGAAAATACTATAAAAATTAAATACAAAAATTCCATACTTTTCGGTTGAGTACCGACTACAAACGATTCGCTCGTTCACCCACTGGTAGAGTTATAGCTCAACGAGCGATTCGTTTTTAGTACTCTACCGAAAAGTAAGGAATTTTCGTATTTTAATTTTTTATAATATTTTCATATTTATATAGGTAGATATTAACCTATTTTGTCCTCACTGCATTCATTTGAATTTGCTTCACTGCATTCGATTAAATTAAAATTGCATAAGTATTCAATCACGTAAGCATACTTAAATAATTGTTTAAATATAGATTATACCTAATGTTATACCTAATAAACCGAATGATCAGACAACGTCCACTTTCTACCCTGTTGATAGAGATAACACAACCCCAGGACTCAAATCAACAATAATTTAGGTTTAACGATTGTGGTACATATTATGAGGCTCAGTAGGTGGGTAGCCTAATTATTTAAACGGCGCAAACGCATTCCAATAATTTTATGGTGTTTGGCGGCAGCAAAAGGAAGGTTAAGTTGGATAATTTTAGCATTTTAAATTCGACTCCGGGTCTTTGATGGATAACAGGGTGGACGTACCTATGATTGATGTGATGGCGGATAAATTAAATTGAATGTTTCCACTGTTGGCCCTTCGAATTCAATTTCGACATTGTCGGCTAATGATAATTAATGGGTTAGGTGGGAGGTGCGCATCCACCTACATTTTGTAAACGGGCTCATTCGAATCGTAGGTGTAACTGAAACACTGAAGACCTCCGCCAGACGCTGTGAACTTTCGTACATCGATTAGTGTCCGTTTGCTGTAATATACATCCGAACTCTTCCAACTCGAAAAAAAAAAAAACACAAAACAGCGAGAATAAAAAGCGAGAAATGCAGCGGGGAAAAACCTCTCTAGCCTTCATAAATATCGAGAAAAAAGAGGAGAACAAAAGCAGCGCCGGACGAAATGGATGATTGCGAAGCCTTTTTGAAATATGTACCTACCTATGTAAATTAGAGGTCTGCTATCATTTACGCTCGCCGTCTCGAGGACGCGCTCAAATTCCGAGGTCTGCCTCACTTTTGTATTGTCCAAATGCATCCTTTAGAAATCCTGGTCCTCAATAATAGACTTTATCACAGTTTTAACCTGTTGTAAAAATAAATAAAACAGTTTGAATCAATGAGATTCTCAGATTATATATATGTCATAAATATGTAAATATGTACATAAATAATATTATCTTGCTAAATACAACGAGTGACTCCACTCAGTTGTTGTCAGTGAGGCCTGTCTGCTGTCTGTAGTTCGGCTGATTGCTGCTGCTAACACAGACTTTGAAACGTAAAACATCAAAAATAATATATTGAAAGGGTTAAAATAATTTTATGTTTCATGCTCGATCGCAATGGTCCATTATTGGTACATAAAAAACGCTGGGAAGTCCTTATTCTACTGGATATACCCAAAGAAATTTTGGCTGGACATTGATTGTTTCTTTCATGTGCAATAATCTAAGTAGGTAGCTATTTTTATCGTTTCCACAAATTTTGGCCACCAAAAACACGAATTTAGTCTCCTATTTTTTTGGAAATTATTTTTGATTGTTGATGTTGACACTATTGTCTTGAATCACCTATCAATACTATTTCTAGTGTTATTATACAAATTTAAGGTGATTTCAGACAATTTCCCAAGTTTTTGACTCATAAAAAATGAATTTTGGGAGCTGAACCTTCGTTACAACCTCAATTCTTCACTCTCTGGTCAAAATCGACTTCATATTCGGTCTCCTCATCCTAAAAAACACGGAACTTCAACGTTTGTTCAAGTTGCAAAAGTACCTGTCAACAAACTCCAAAAGACATAATTTTTCAAAAGAAATAATATCTCAGAACAACCAAATCGACTTCATACAGCCATCCGTGATTATAATCAGGTGCTCCCTAGCAATGATTATCTCGGGCTAATTCCCGATTGTGAGCGCGTCCCTAGCAATGATATTTGGGCTAAATGTATACAATTTCATTCACCCTTCTGTTGAAAAATCCTGTCGGTGCAAACTTCTGGGCCTCACTGTGAACCAACGGCTGGACGTACGATGCTCCGGGTGGTCTTAAAAAACTCCCAAGTTCGAGAACTATTTGAAAACGTAAAAAAATCGAGATAACGGCGTCCTGGAGATTTCAGCCCCTATTTTTCACCCCTTCGGGATGACTGACAGTAACGCTGGGCTTCGAGGACCAACTAGACCCCAAATGGGACCTATAAACCGAATTTCGTCAATTTTGGATCGGTGTAACTAAGAAAAGTGCTAAGTACGTTGTACGGCGGACGGACAGAAATTTGCATTTTCGGATTCTACATACCTTGAAACGGAAACCATCAAATTTTGAGGGGGGGGGGGGGGGGTTAAAATTTTTTTTTTTCATGCTCGATTCCAAGGGTTCATTATTGAAAATAATAAACCAAAAACGCTTGATATCCCTACGTGGAAGAATTTGTTCATGTTGTTCACCTCGTTCATGTTCATTTTTACCAGAGATATGAAGACTCGTAGACACTTCCTCGAGCTGGAGACTGACCTTGCAGACGAGACTTGTGTACGGGCCTGTACCTCCAAATATTCCCTTCCACTTGTTTTTACTCTTTTCTCCTCTTTACTCTTTTTTTCTTCTTCTTCTTACGTCCTTTATTGGTCATGAACCTCAGCGTCATCCTGTAGGCTGCAATTCATTGCAATCTCCCCCCTCCACCACCACCAACAAGCCGCGGACCAGACATTGGCCTTGGCATTGAGACTGGGCCGTCAGTCAGTCAAAACTCTCTTTCGGTTTATTATTCTACGAATAATAAACCGTATAATAAAGACCGAATAATAATAAAAAATAATAAAGACCGAAGACTGAATAATAAAGACTTATGTATTCGCTCAGCAAAAAAATGTTTATAATACCCCCTCAAAATTTGTTTCTTTTGAGTTTCAAGGTGCCAAAAATGTTCGTTCGCCGTATCATGCATACCGGCTTCATTTTCGGTCTAAAAAATTCGTTCTTTCGCACACAGGCTCCATTTGGGCCCTAGTTGTGTCCCGAAACTTTGCAGCCCGATTGGAATATACCCAGGGATGTTATGAGGGACAAATGAGTGTAAAAATAGGGTTTTTTGGTGATTCAGTAACATGAGCTTGTGAGGTATCGTTTTCCATGTTTTTTTTTTTTTTTTTTTTAGGACGAGAAGACCGAATATGTAGTCGATTTTGACCAGAGAGTGGAAAATTGAGGTTCTAACGCAGTTTCAGCCTTAAAATTACGTTGAATGTTGGTCTAAAATCTTCGTTCTTCCGGACACAGTTTGGGTCCGCATTTGGGAACACATTTGGGTCCTAGGTGTGCTACGAAGCTCGGCAGCCCGATCGGGATACACCCTGGGGTGTTATGGGGGGGGGGGGGGGATTTGGGATTTTTCGTGTTTTTTAAAGGTGTTAGTGAACATGAGCTTGAGAGGTATCGTTTTGCTTACTTTTTAGGGCGAGAAGACCGAATATGAAGTCGATTCTGACCAGAGAGTGAAGAATTGAGGTTTTAACGAAAGTTCAGCCCTCAAAATTCATTTTTTATGAGCCAAAAACCTTGGAAATTGTCTTAAATCACCATAAGTTAGTATAATAACACTAGAAGCAGTATCAACAGGTGAATAAAGACAAATGGCACTATCAAATATCAAACATAATTTATTTTTAAAAAAAATTGAGCCCAATTTGTGTTTCTGGGGGCCAAACTCGGTGCTAACCGATTTTGTTTTATTATACTATGCATAATGCACCTGTGTACTCGCTCAGCAAAAACCTTTTATAACCCCCCCTCAAAATTGTTTCTCTTGCGTTTCAAGGTGCGTAGATACTAAAACGTTGCAAAGTCCTTGTCACATGGGTTTATTATTCTACTGGACATACCTACAGAAAGTTTGCTGTTCATTTATTGTTTCTATCATGTGAAATAATTGAAATAGCAATTCCTGATGGTTTCCACCAATTTTCGCCCCCGGAAAACAAATTACGCTTTTTTTCTTCAAATTATCCTTGATCATTGATAGTACCATTTAATTGTCCTGAATCATCCGTTGACACGTTTTCTAGTGTTATTATACAAGTTGATGGTGATTTCAGACGTTTTCCCAGGTTTTTGACTAATAAAAAATGAATTTCGGGAGCTTAATCTTCGTTACAACCTCAATTCTTCACTCTTCGGTCAAAATCGACTTCATATTCGGTCTTCTCGCCCTAAAAAACATGGAAAACGATACCTTACAAGCTCATGTTCACTAAAACCTAAAAAACCCTCGATACCCCCTCTTTTTACACCATTTTCTTCCTCATAACACCCCTGCGTGCATTCCGATTGGCCTATTGAGCTTCGGAGCACAACTAGGACCCAGATGCGAAAGATGTGTGCGAAAGATCGAATTTGTACCGAAAGTAAAGTACATTTTTGGAATCAACGCGCCTTGAAACGTAAAAGAAAACACGCTGCGAATCCCTGCTCAACGGTTTATTATTTTGTATAGAATACCCTTCTGTTACAGATCACAGCTCTATGTATAGATAACCCGTCTATATAATATAATATATACCTACTATTCTATACATATTGTGTAGATCGGAGATCCTCCGTAGGTTAGTACCTAACCCCGTACTCGTTACTAGGTACCTACCTAAATACGAGTTAAATTTTGGTAAAATAATTCTGTCGATGACAAACAGTAACTAAAATGGCAAAAAGAAACGAAAATAATGATATTCTGAAGGGAAATTGTTGATGTGGAGTGAAAAAAGTTGCAAAAGTACCTACCAAAAAACTCCAGCTCCTTCTACGTAGATGGTATAATGAACCGTTGTGTGATAATTTACTGTTGTGTAATAATTTACCATTGTGTAATAATTTACCCATCAATAATACTTAAACGTTTATTCAAGTTTCACTCCCTATCAACAAACCCCAAAAGAGCCATCATTTTTCAAATGAAATAATATCGCAAAACAACAACTCGACTTCATACTCCGTGAATGTAAACATGTGCTCCCTAATGATGATGATCTCGGACCAATTTCCAGTTGTTAGCGCGTCCCTAGCGAGTATATCTGGGCTGTGTGTATACAATTTCATTCACCCTGCTGTTGAAAATGCCTGTCTGTGCAAACTTCTGGGCCTTACTGTGAACGAACGGCCGTACAATGCTCCGGGTGGTCTTTTCGAGAACTATTTAAAACCGTAAAAAAATTAGAGAAAACGGCGTCCTGGAGACTTCAACCCCTATTTTTCACCCCTTAGGGATGACCAAATGGCACTTATAAACCGAATTTCGTCAATTTTGGTTCATGTTAACTAAGAAAAGGGCGAAATACGGCGGACGGCCAGAAAGTTTTTTCTATTGCATTTTTGGATCCTACATACCTACCTTGAAACGGAATTTTTGAGGGTGTGTCTTCAAACATTTTTGCTGAGCGATTGCATAGGTGCATTATTCACATAACAGTAAACCAAAATGCGATGTCCGTCCGCCGTATCATCCATATCTACTTCATTTTCTGTTTAAATAAATCGTTCTTTCGTTCTTCGTTTACCAAATGTGTTATTAGGATAGTTATGAGCAAAAATCAGCTTATAAGTCCATGCTGCACGATTGTAACTTTTCTTATTCTGCTGAAGATCCAATTGCAAATGGGACATCTCCTGTGAAATCCTCCGGCGTCAAAGGCGGAAAGCGGCGTCTTCTCAATCCCCCGAGGATTTCTTCTTGCGGAGCGGACCCTTTGACGTCTCCTATGACTCATTTGTCGGTGGAGTCAGTCAGTGCTCTCGTAGGACGTGGCGGACCGATATAATTTTTTTCTTTTCTCGTCTCTATGAGGAGGACTTTCATCCTCCCCGGGGCCTCGGGAGAGTTGAACAAGGTCGCGTCGGGGCACAATGCGGCGGGGAAGGTTGTTGTTGTGTCTGGACGCCTAGAGAAATCGCTTGTGGGGACCCCCCGACAACACAAACGGCTTTGAAAAGCTCCGAGCGAAAAAAGTTCCGGAGGTACGCGCCTTGTGTCCGGGGAGAGCCGACGATGCGTCCAATGAACTCGGGGATGGGAGTCATCCGGAGGTCGAGTCTTCGCACGCAGCCGACTTCATCACATGCGGCGGCGCACAGCGGGCTTAAATGAGATTCTAAGTGGACAGAATTATTTCTATGAGCTATTCCTGTAGGAAATTTTGCGCTGATTCCGAAAATACCCTTTAAGATGTTTTCCTCGAAAAACCACGTTTTGGTTAATTGTTCTGTGAATAATACACCAATGTATTCCCTCAGCAAAAAATTTTTATTTTACATTTCATGGTGCGTAGATTCCAAAAATGCTATGTCCGTCCGCCGCCCACTGTATCAAGCATACCGGCTTCATTTTCGGTCTAGAAATTTCGTTCTTTCGCACACAGGCTCCATCCGGGCCCTAGTTGTGTCCCGAAACCTTTGCTGCCCGATCGAAATATACCCAGGGGTATTATGAGTGACAAATGGGTATGAAAGCAGATATTTTTTGTGTTCCAGTAACAAGAGATTTTGATGTATCGTTTTCCATGTTTTTTAGGACGAGAAGACCGAATATGAAGTCGATTCTGACCAAAGAGTGGAAAATTGAGGTTCTAACGAAGTTTCAGCCTTAAATTTACGTTAAAGTTTGGTCTAAAATCTTCGTTCTTCCGCACACATTTGGGTCCTATTTGCGCTCCAAAGCTCGAAAGCCCGATCGGGAAACACCCAGGGGTGTTATGGGAGAAAAATGGGGGTACAAACAGGGTTTCTCGAGGGATGTTTGAGGTTTTAGTTAACATGAGCTTGTGAGGTATCGTTTTCCATGTTTTTTAGAGCGATAAGACCGAATATGAAGTTGATTTTGACCCAAAAGTGAAGAATTGAGGTTGCAACGAAGGTTAAGCTCCCGAAATTCATTTTTTATGAGTCAAAATCCTGGGAAATTGTCAGAAATCACAATAAATTTGTATAATAACACTAGAAGTAGTATTAGCAGGTGAATGTAGACAGTTAAATCGTACTATCAATGTTTAAAGATAATCTGTAAAGAGAAAAGGGAGCCGAGGTCGTGCTTTTGGGGGGCCAAAATGGTGGAACAATCTAAACTAACTATTTCAATTACTGCCTATGAAAGAAACCATAAATGAACAGCCAACATTTCTGTAGAATAATAAACCCAAGTGGCAAGGACTTTGCAGCGTTTTTCAACATATATTCCCATTTTGTTCCGACTCTTCAAAATAATTTCGGTTCAACAGACAAGTCGCAAAGAATCGAATTCTGTGTCTACTGAACCGCAGGATTTTCAAAATCCAGTGAGAAATAAGAAGAATGTAGCACTTTGATTTTCCAGTAACAGAAAAATACCAGTTTATTTGCTCAGTGAGAGGCAAGAATAGAATTTCATCACATTTATTAGACGACAATATTACATTTTCCCCCCAACATTTCTTAGGACTAAGAGGGATACATCGACGATTCTCTGACTAACAGATCGAAACTCCAATGCAACTTCATTTTTTTGACCCAGCAGGAGGGGGAGACCCCTATATCCTATATCAACAATGGGCTAAAATGCGATTCTAGGTAGACAGAATTATTTATATGAGCTATTCCTGTAGGAAATTTCGCGCTAATTCCGAATATACCCACTGTCCGTATGCCTAAGGTTACTCCTTTAAGATGTTTTCCTCGAAAAACCACGTTTTTCAACATATTTTCCCATTTCGTTCCCATAACGACTGTTCAAAATAATTTCGGTTCAACAGACAAGTCGTAGAGAATACAATTCTGCGTCTAGATAAAACCAGCATTTTCACAATCCAGTGTGAAATAAGGAGAATGTAGCATTTTACGTTTTCAGTCACACAAAATACCGATTTATTTGCTCATTGAGGGGTAAAAATTTAAATTTTATCACATTTATTAGACAATAACTAATGAAGATGATTTAATTCAGCACAGTGGGCTGAAATGCGATTCTAGGTGGACAGAACTATTTCTACTGGCTATTCCCGTGGGAAAATTTTATTTTGTGCTGATTCCGATTATACCTATTGTCGTGAGTCCCTCCCGGGAACACTCCACTACAACCTTAAAGCTCTCACCAATATTCCGATGTAGAAATTACCTTCCGTCAATAAACATCTGAGTGGGGAGACAGGCGACAGAATCCGGGGGACACAACCTGGTGCCCCACTACCAGCTCCCAGCAGGGAGCTGGAGGGAGAGGACTTCAAGTCCTATATAATCCCGGATCCTGGAGCTTTAGCTTCATTCGACACTTCCTCTAACCAGCTCTCTCTTCTCTCTCTACCTTCCTCCTCCCAGATGCCTGGTGGTATCCGCCGCTCTGGGAATTCACCTCCTACCTTCTCCTCTTGTCTACATCGGTGGATATCCGCCGCCTAGACAAGCACCTTCCTTCCTTCACCCACATCGGTGGATTACCGCCGCCTGGGTGAATTTCCTTCCTCTCGCCTACATCGGTGGATTACCGCCGCCTAGACGAGATTCCTTCCTTCACTCACATCGGTGGATTACCGCCGCCTGGGTGAATTTCCTTCCTCTCACCTACATCGGTGGATTACCGCCGCCTAGGTGAAATTCCCTCGCTCTCATCTATTCACTCTTTCACGCCACCGTGATGATAAATTTAAATTCATCACAGTGGTGAACCCGACGTTCATCCAACCTTCTACCCTTCCTCCCTTCTTACCACCTCATGTGTCGCCCCCAGTCTAGTTCGGTGTCCCGCATTTTAAATTCACATTTAAAATAGTCAGTTAAATTCGCAATTTTGGCCCACCCGCATCCGCTCACACAACTCTCAACGCTCCGCTGCAACCACCTCCGCCGCCGCAAATTGCGAATTTTTAACAATTCAAAACCTCAACCAATTTGAATTTTGTTTCCAGACACCTCAACTATGGACCCGAACTCGCCGTCGCCGCCGCTCCTCCGGCCGTCCCTGCTGCAGCCGCCGGCCGCTGCGACATCTGACGCAACCGACAACCCCTTCACCAGCCTCTCACCACCCAGCTCCACCGCATCCGCCGCCGCCGCTGCCGCCGCCGCTGCGGCTGCCGCACACGCCGCCGCCGACGTCACGACGGCCTCTGCGTCGTTCCCGCTGTCGCTACCCCCCTTCTACACGCACGACCCCGCACTCTGGTTCTTCCAGGTCGACGCTGCGTTTTCTGCCGCCAACATCCGCAGCCAGCGTACCCGCTACTCCCGCATCATCTCCCTGTTACCATATGAGATCCTCCTGCAGACATCTGACATCTCCCCCGACGCCACGGCCGCCTACGACGACCTCCGCAGCCGCCTCATCAACTTATACCAGCCCTCCAAGATCGCACGTGTCGCAGCGCTGTCCCAGCCCCAGCATCTCGGCGATTTGAAACCCTCCCACCTGTACCGTCGCCTACGTCATCAACTACACGACGTCGTGACGGCCGACATCGCTCGGACGTTCTGGCTGCGAGCCCTCCCCCACCCCATCCAGATGGCGCTCGCCAGCCACCTCGACGGACCGGACGAGCCGCTTCTCCGTCTGGCCGACACGGTCTACGACCTCGCCGCGGCCGCCAGCGTCACGGAGGTCGCCGCGCCCCGCTTCCCCACCCCACGCAGGGACCGATCGCCGTCGGAAGAGCGCCGCCGGCCCCCCTCCCTCCACCGGCGCCGCTCCCTCTCCGTCGATCGCCGGCCGACCCCCTCCTCCGACCACCGACGCCAGCGCTCGGCCGACCGCCGCACCGTCTCCCCCGCCCAGCAGCAGAGAGGGAGGTCCCCAAAAACGGCGCCCCACTCCAACTCCACGCGCCCCACCAGGACCTACCTCCCGGCGGACCCCCCCCACCGATGTTTCTACCATGTGAACTTCGGTGGGGAGGCCCGCAAATGCCAGCCCCCCTGCTCCTACTCCTCCAAGCAGGGAAACGCGGACGCCCGCCGGTAAATCCGGCGGGCCCCCCTCCTCGCCAACACGGGGGGGACCACCACCAACCCCTCCCCGCCCGCATTCACACCACCTCCACCTCGCCTCGCTACCCCTCCTACGCCGCCGCCACGGCTGCCAACCTCCCGGCCGCATCTGACGGCGCCGCTAAACACCCCACCTCTCCATCAACTGCTCCCCCACCCCGAGTCAACCCCCCCAAGCCCGCCTCCAGGGCTGCCAACCTTCCGGCCGCCACTAGCGCCGCCACTCCCGCTCCCCCACCCCGGAACGGCCCCTCCAAGCCCGCCTCCAGGGCAGCCAACCCTCCGGCCGCCACTAGCGCCGCCGCTACCGTTCCCCCACCACGGAACGGCCCCTCCAACCCCGCCCCCAAGACGACCACCCCTCCGGCCGCTACTCGCGCCGCCACTACCGTTCCCCCTCCCCGGAACGGCAAACAATCACCCCGCGTCTCCTTCGCGGGGGACCAACCACCACCACCGCACCCGCCCATCACCTCGGACGAACCAAGCCCCCCCCCTCCGACGGACACCAACACCTCGCCAATTTTACCTCACTCCGCCCCAGCTCATCAACGCCTGTTCCTGAAATGTTCAAAAACGCACGTCCCCTTCCTCGTTGACACAGGGGCGGCGCTCTCCATCTTCCCCAATAACATTCTCCGGCGACAGGCGCGTTGTTACCGGCAACTCCTCTACGCCGCCAACGGTACTACCATCCCCTCGTACGGGACGTACCGCTCATCAATTCATATGAGCGGGCTCGCGTACGAGTGGGAATTTACCGTGGCGGACGTAGAGAAAGCTATCCTGGGGGCCGATTTCCTCGCATATTTCGGCCTCCAGGTAGACGTCCGTAACGCGCGCCTGCTCGACCCCTCCACCCAGAAACCCATCCCCGGGTTCATACATGCGGTGGATCGACCCCCGTCCAAGTTTGAACAACTCCTCCTCAACTACAAACCCCAGCGCCGCCCCTCAGCCCACATCTCACAGACCCAGCACTTCATAGAAACCTCTGGCCCCCCAATATCCGCGAAAGCACGACGCCTCCACCCCCTCCAACTCTCACAGGCCCGCAAACATTTTGACCTCCTCATCAAGGACGGCATTATCCGTCCCTCCAAATCCCCGTGGGCTTCTCCACTACATATTGTGCAGAAGCCTAACGGGGATATCCGCCCATGCGGCGACTACCGCCGCCTCAATGCCCGTACAACCCCAGACCTTTACAACGTCCCGCACCTCAGGGATTTCTCTTCCCACCTCCACAACACCACCATCTTTTCTACACTCGACATCTCCCGTGCCTTCCATCACATTCACATCTACCCCCCTGACGTTCCTAAAACAGCTATCATCACCCCTTTCGGCCTATTCGAGTATATCAAAATGGGTTTCGGCCTCCGTAACGCTGCCCAAACATGGCAGCGTTACATGGACAACATACTACGAGGCCTACCCTTCGTCTTCTGTTTTTTGGACGACGTACTGATCGCTTCCCGAGACCCAACCGAACACCTCGCACACCTGACACAAGTACTTGACATCTTCGCCGCCGAGGGCCTCACCATTAACACTCCAAAGTGCGTCCTCGCCCAGCCCTCCGTCCGCTGCCTCGGCCACCAGGTTTCGTCCGAAGGAATAAAACCCCTACCAGACAAGGTTCACACCCTCACCGATTTCCCACGTCCCAACACTGTCTCAGAACTCCGCCGTTTCCTGGGTATGCTGAACTTTTACCGTAGACACATCAAACACGCGGCACAACACCAACAACCACTCATACACGCTATCCCACAACCGGCTAAAAAAAACGATAAACGCCCCATTTCATGGACCCCCGCCCTCACTACCGCCTTCCAACAATGCAAACAGGACCTAGTTGACGCCGCTCTATTGGCCCATCCCGATCCCCATGCCCCCCTCTCCATCACCACAGATGCGTCCGACTGGGCCATCGGGGCAGTACTCCACCAACACACCGGCGCCACCCCCCAACCTCTCGGCTTTTTCTCCAAAACTCTGTCCCCCACACAAAAAAATTACTCCACCTTTGACAGAGAACTCCTCGCCATCCACGAAGCCATCAAACACTTTCGTGACTTCGTGGAGGGCAGGCAGTTCTCTGTCATAACCGACCACAAGCCCCTCACCCACGCCCTCCTCCAAAATCGAAAATCAGCCTCCCCCCGTCGCCTCCGGCAACTCGAATTTATCGGACAATTCACGTCCGATATTCGTTATTTGCCGGGGGCCGACAACTGCGTTGCCGACGCCCTCTCCCGCCCCACCCCTGCGCCGGTGGCGGAGCTACTGCCCTTCCCTTCCCCGCAAACCCTCAAAAACCATCAAACTCCTACCTCCGATCCCGCTCTTTCCCATCTCATCTCCGCCTCAAAATTGGAACAGCTGCCTCCCCTAGACCTCTGGTGCGACGTATCGGCCGACACACCGCGCCCATACGTCCCACCGGAGCTGAGGAGGCAGTTGTTCCTACACTACCACTCCCTCCATCATCCCGGCATTCGGGCGAGCCGGGACCTCATCAAAACGCGGTACTTCTGGCCCCATATGAACACGGATATACGTACCTGGGTTCTAGGGTGCCAGAAGTGCCAGCAATTCAAGGTCTCGGCTCACCCCCATGTACCTCCTCAACCTATCCCCGATTCTCTCCCGTGGGAACACGTCCACATGGATCTGGTCGGCCCTCTTCCCCCCTCCGAGGGGAAGAGGTATTGCCTCACCATGATCGACCGTGCGACAAATTGGGTAGAGTGTATCCCACTCGCCCACATTACCGCGGACGCCGTCGCCGCGGCCTTCCTCACTCAATGGATCAGCCGCTACGGTTGTCCGCGGACACTCACGGTCGATCAGGGGAGGCAATTTGAATCAGCCCACTTTGCCGACCTCCTCCGTTCCCTCGGGATTCAGAAAATCCGCACCACTCCTTATCACCCCCAATCCAACGGGAAAATAGAGCGGTGGCACTCGGTCCTCAAGCAAGCCATCTCCACATCAGCCACTTCCCCTTCATGGACCAAAACCCTCCCCTACGTTCTACTTAGCCTCCGCACTTCCGCCCGTCCTTCAGACAACACAAGTCCCGCACAACACGCATTCAGAGACCCCATTCGGTTACCGGCCGACATTTTCCCTCCACACAACACCCCGTCCATTAACAGGGAACCGTTACACACCTCAACACCGACAAACGACACCACTTACCCAAAACGCTTTTACACTTCCACGCATATGTACTTGAAAGAGCCCGGCATGCATAAAACCTTTCAGCCCCTTTATGCCGGGCCCTTTCAAGTCATCCGCACAACACCGACCACCGCGACCCTGCTAATGGACGGGAAACCCCACACCGTCCCTTTCGCCCGCTGCAAGCCCGCCCCTGTTCTCCCTCAACCAACATCCACTATCAGTCTCCCGCCGTCTGTTTGCAATGCAACACCTCTCTCCTCCGAATCTGTCTCCCCCGTCGCCGTTTCCGGATTTCGATTCGGATCCGGAAATGGCGGCGATACTCCGGGACGTGTACGTCCCGGACCCGCTCTCCCCCCTACCCCCTTCGCCCGGACCTACTGCATCGCTTCAGTTTTTCCCGCGAAGGATTTCCGGACTTCCTCCCCGGCCCCGGCGGTGGAAGTACCCCCAGTGGCGCATACTGCGCGAATTTCGCGCAGCAAAAGCCACCGGGGTACATCCCCCCTACGTCCCATCCGACCCCCTTATAGATCCGCTCCTCCACCAACTTCAGCTCACCCTACTCATGCCACCCCCACCGCCCCTTCCAAACATCAAAATCCCCGTCCTCAACGAACCCCCGCCCCCCAAATTTCAACAACCCCCGCCCCCCGAATTTCAGCCCCCTCTCACTCCCCCATTTTTCTCCATTTTCGACCCCCCAATTTTAAATTCACCCCCAAAAACACCCCAACCCACCAAACCTACAACACCCCCTCTTCCCCCACCACCGCCGGGGATATCCGAAATAGCCTCCGCCGGGACGAAAAGGTCCGGGCGCCGCAACAGACGACGGGAGCGTCCCTCGCCCCGCGTCCCGGCGGCCAAGTCCCCCGCCCCGCTCTGAGAAATCACGGCGGGGCCTTGAGATTTCGGGACAGTGTATGTGTTCCATTATCCCACAGACACTGTACCGAACCTCACAGCCCCGCCGTGGCCACTTCGTCGCAGCGGGCATCATCAACACCCACCCACACACTACACCCAACTTTTCACAACACACACACACTCAACACACTAAACCACACACACCCCACACCCAGGGAACGGCGGATCTCGCAACCCCGCTCAATTTTGTCTCCCCTGACACCATACCAAAAATTTGTACATACCTGTAAATACCTGTACATACCTGTAAATGTTTCCTGTAAATACCTTGCACCTGCAAATATCTAATGTAAATACCTAACATACTATCCTCATCATCATCGAACTCACCACCTTTGTAAATATTGTCACCTCATCAAATTTTTCATCACACCCTCTTTGTACTTATGTCTTACACCTACTTATGTCTTACATCTACTTACATCTACTTATGTCTTACATCTACTTACATCTACTTACATCTACTTAGCTACTTAAGTCTCCTTATGCCTACTTTTGTCTACTTAGCCCTACTTATGTCTACTTATGTCAACTTATGCCTACTTATTCTACTCATTATATGTCACCCTAGATTTAAGACACCTCCGGTCACTCTTCTGCCTTCAGCACTGCAATTGTTTGTTTCAGCCTTCAGCTCCTGTATCCTTGCGCCTTCAGCTCCCCTTTTTTTTCCGCAGCCCTCAGCCACTGTCAACTTGAGCCTTCAGCTACCTCAATCATTGGTTCGAACTGGGGGGACCTCTGTCGTGAGTCCCTCCCGGGAACACTCCACTACAACCTTAAAGCTCTCACCAATATTCCGATGTAGAAATTACCTTCCGTCAATAAACATCTGAGTGGGGAGACAGGCGACAGAATCCGGGGGACACAACCTGGTGCCCCACTACCAGCTCCCAGCAGGGAGCTGGAGGGAGAGGACTTCAAGTCCTATATAATCCCGGATCCTGGAGCTTTAGCTTCATTCGACACTTCCTCTAACCAGCTCTCTCTTCTCTCTCTACCTTCCTCCTCCCAGATGCCTGGTGGTATCCGCCGCTCTGGGAATTCACCTCCTACCTTCTCCTCTTGTCTACATCGGTGGATATCCGCCGCCTAGACAAGCACCTTCCTTCCTTCACCCACATCGGTGGATTACCGCCGCCTGGGTGAATTTCCTTCCTCTCGCCTACATCGGTGGATTACCGCCGCCTAGACGAGATTCCTTCCTTCACTCACATCGGTGGATTACCGCCGCCTGGGTGAATTTCCTTCCTCTCACCTACATCGGTGGATTACCGCCGCCTAGGTGAAATTCCCTCGCTCTCATCTATTCACTCTTTCACGCCACCGTGATGATAAATTTAAATTCATCACACCTATCCCATGTCCCTACATCTAAGGTACGAACCTTTACGATGTTTTCCTCGAAAAACCACGGTTTTCAAAATATTTTCCCATTCTGCACCCATAACGACTGTTCAAAATAATTTCGGTTCAACAGACAATTCGTAGCGAATCCAATTCTACGTCTATTGAACACCAGGATTTTCAAAATCTAGTGAGAAATAAGAACTATGCAACATTTTAGGTTTTCAATCACAGAAAAATACCTACCGGTTTATTTGCACAATGAGCAGTAGAAATTGATATTTTATCACATTTATTAGACAACAACTAATGAAGATGATTTGATTCAGCACAGTAGGCTTAAATGCGATTCTAGGTGGACAGAATTATTTCTGTGAGCTATTCCTGTAGGAACTTTTGCGCTGATTCCGAATATACCCCATGTCCCTACACCTAAGATTGCTTCTGATGTTTTCCTCGAAAAACCACGTTTTTCAACATATTTTTCCATTTTGTTCCCATAACGACTCTTCAAATAATTTCGGTTCAACAGACAAGTCGTAGAGAATCCAATTCTGCGTCTATTGAACACCAGGATTTTCAAAATCCATTGAGAGATAAGGAGAATGTAACATTTTAAGTTTTCAATCACAGAAAAGTCGAATCTACGCAGGTAAATAGTGAACTGTTGTGTAATAATTTGCAGCGTTCTCGATTTTCAACGTAAGTGCCAAATTTGGTGCGGTTGGTGCTAAAATGTCAATAGACGATTTTCAATCCCATTTCTCGGTTATTTAGCACGTTCTGTCGCTTAAAATGCATCAACGAAGATTCACTTGTGGCAGTGTGACAGTGGGGGTGGACCCTCGCGAGTCCCCCTCCTAGACCAGCGAGATAATCACCGGTTAAAAAGGAATATCGATTAGGCTTCCGCTCACCGATCCTGTCTCCACCGGACCAAAAAACGACTCGAGAACAGCCGCACTGTTACATCCTTGACGAGACGAACCCCAAGGTGTAGTGAACACCTAATCTCTCAAAAAAAGCTCGAAAACTTAAATAACTCAGTAACGCGAAAAAATCTCGCTTACGAGTCTGCTTGAGGAACTTTTACCCCTCGTGGCCATCTTAACCGTTTGAGTTTCCCTTGCAGGCGTTTTTACTGCTCCGCCTTTGCCATGGCAACAGGATATTACCCTCCGTTACCCTCGTTGCACCCCTGAGCTCCCTAAAATAAATTCGGGCCGGGCCCCTCCTCTCCCTCGTACTTTACGGTCCAACGTAAATTTGACGCTAAATAAAAGCGAAAAATAAAGTCGGGACAAAGGTGTAAATAAAATAAAAGTTGACGGGACAAAGGTAACTAACTACACGAGGGACGAAGGGCGTCATGATAAAGGGAAGAATGAGAAACGCAAACATTCGAGGCCAGTTTTTTGTTTCATTTTACGGCCCGACGTAATTTTGGGATTTTAGGACGGCGTTTTAGGTCGTTTTCGGAATGACGTACGATGTCGAAGAACGGTAATTGTTCTGTGGACCATAATAATTATCCTAGTATAGTACTGTTATCTAACTATTAGTAGTTAGGTAGGGTAGGTAGGTACGTTATAATATGAAATGCTTCTGCTGCGTACAACCTAGTAGATACAATACCTGGTGTGTGACTGAATATAAAAAAACCAGTCATGCAGCATGACTTAATGAGCGAATTTTCAAAGAAATATTCGAATTAATGGCTATGGTTTTGAATAAAGGAAAACTTCGGTCTAAAATTTGGTTTTCTATGTATATTCTCTTCGTATTTATTTTAATTTGTACGTTTTGTCCATCCTGATTCTACCGTTTGTTATGAGTAGATTCCTTGGTCCTTCTGAATGGCCTTTCCTCTTGACTACGATTTCAGGCCTGGTATCTAAAACCAGTTCAAGATTTGCTCTACTAGGTAGGTAGATCCTTCCTTCTTCATTGATATTATTTTTATCATGTTAAGTACCTACCTACCTTTGAATATCAAATATTCGTATGATACTGATAATAAATTGATAAGATACCTACCTAACCTTCTTCCTCCTACTGTTAGTACCTAAATTGAATAATTTGAAATAGATTTTTTCTTTCGTCTTCCTTCTAGTAATACGTGGGCCGGTACTTGTCTATCTATGAAGGTATCATAACAATTATATGTCAAATGGGAAATTCAAGGAGTTGTACTAATCGTTTGCCTCCCCCTTTTTTGCTTCGAACTCTCGTCTTCAATTAATACTTCTCACATTTTTCAATCTGACCACTCTAATGGGGTGGGGGGGGGGGGGTAAGAGTTTAAAGATTATCCTAGTTTTGGGTAATTTTTGCGCACTTTAAATGCTCTAATTTAAGAACAGATTTAGATATCTAAAATCCGATTTCACCATCGTGTTCAGCGTGCAAAAACCTTTAAAATGAGGGGTCACTTGTTAGAAAATAACATTTTGGGGATTTTTGGGTAATTTTTGCGCACTTTAAATGCTCTAATTTGAGAACGGATCAAGATATCTAAAATCCGATTCCACCATCGTGTTCAGCGTGCAAAAACCTTCAAAATGAGGGGTCACTTGTTGGAAAATAACATTTTGGGGGTTTTTGGGTAATTTTTGCGCACTTTAAATGCGCCAAAACCCTCCTTAGAGTAGGCCAATTTCGCCCATCTTCAAACTTAGCCTTTCGATTGCCAAGATAGATTTTTTGTGCAAATTTGAGCTGTTTATCTCAATTCTATCGAGAGTTATCGTCTGGAGTGACACATATATATATATATACATATAAAAAAGTGTTAAATTTCAGGAATCGTTTTAGAATGGTCTGAAACGGATTTCTATGAAGAAAATTTCCAAAAATTTATATTATTTAAATTTCGAAGCCATTGCAATAGCTTCATTTTCTTTGAAAATTCGCTAAAAGGACGGGCGAGTACCACACCTCAAAATTGCACTTAAATAAATAGGTAGGTACCTATAGTCTCGAAGAAATTTTTTTACAAATTATCCTTGACCATTGATAGTGCCGTCTGCTTGTATTGATTCACCTGTTATTATTCTAGTGTTATTATACAAATTTATGGTGATTTCAGACAATTTCCCAGGTATTAATAAAAAATGAATTTTGGGAGCTGAACCTTCGTTACAACCTCAATTCTTCACTCTTTGGCCAAAATCAACTTCATTTTGGGTCTTCTCGCCCTTAGAAACATGGAAGACAATTCATCACAAGCTCATGTTCGCTAAAACAACACAAAAAACCTCGAAGAATCCTATTTTTTCACCCATTTTTCACCAATAACACCTCTGGGTGTATTTCACTGCCGAGCTTCTGAGCACAACTAGGAGCCAAATGTGTTCCAGAATGGGGAACCAAACTGTGTGTGTAAGAACGAAGATTTTAGACCGAAATTTAACGTAAATTTAAGGCAAACATTTCGTTGGAACCAAGATTTTTCCCTCCGGTCAAAATCGACTTCATATTCGGCCACCTCTCCCTAAAAAACCATGGAAAACGATACCTCAAAAGCTCATGCTAAACCAACAAAAAACCCTATTATTACAACCACCTTTCACCCATAACACCCCTGGGTATATTCCGATCGGGCTGCAAAGTTTCGGGACACAACTAGGGCCCAAATGGAGCATGTGTGCGAAAGAACGAGTTTTTTAGCCCGAAATTTGTGTACATATGGATGATACGGCGGACGGACATCGCGTTTTGGTTTATTATTCTGGGAATAATACACCTATGTATTCGCTCAGCAAAAATATTTTATAACGCTACTCAAAATATTATAGTTGACGTTTCAAGGTGCGTAGATTCCAAAAATGCAATGTCCGTCCGCTGTACGCCGTATCATCCATATAATCCACTTTATTTTCGGTCTAAAAAATTCGTTCTTCCGCACAAATTCTCCATTTGGGCCCTGGTTGGGTCCCGAAACTTTGCAGCCTGATCGGAATATACCCAGGGGTATTATGGGTGGAAAATGGGTGTAATAATATGGTTTTTTGTTGGTTTACTATGAGCTCACCACATGAGCTTGTGAGGTATCGTTTTGCATGTTTTGGGATGAGGATACCAAATATGAAGTCGATTTTGACCAAAGAGTGAAAATTGAGGTTCTAACGAAGTTTCAGCATTAAATTTACGCTAAATTCTGGTCTAAAATCCGCAAACAGTTTGGGTCCCCATTTGGAAACACATTATTTGGGCCTTAGCTGTGCTCTGAAGCTCGGCAGCCCGATCGGAATACACCCAGTGGTGTTATGGGAGAAAAATGGGTGTAAAAATAGGGGGTTTCGAGTTTTTTTTTTCTTCAGGTTTTAATTAACATGAGATTGTGAGGTGCCGTTTTCCATGTTTTTCACGGCGAGAAGACCGAATATGAAGTTTATTTTGACCGAAGAATGAAGAATTGAGGTTTTAACGAAGGTTCAGCTCCCAAAATTAATTGTTTATGAGTCAAAATCCTGGGAAATTGTCTAATATTACAGTTACCATTATAATAACACTAGAAGTAGTATCAAAGATGAATGAAGACAATTAAATAGCAAAACGTAATTTCTCAAAAATAGGAGCCTAATTCTCGTTTTTGGGGGTCTAAATCTGTGGAAACCATAAAAAATAGTCATTTCAATAATTGGACATGAAAGAAAAATGAACAGCCAAAATTTCTTGGCCATGTGACAAGGACTTGGCAGGGATTTTGGAAGCTAAGCATCTTGCCTCCCCTCCCCTTCCAAATTTTGGTCGTCGGGTGGTGGGGGGGAACAATTTTTTTTTGAGCTAATACATAGGTGTATTATTCACAGAATAATAGACCAAAAGTAGGACAAAATTACCCAATGTCAAAAGGGTGGGAGGACAGGGCGTAAAAATTAGGACAGGTCCTCCAAAAGTGAGAAGTTGTTTGAAAACCTGTACAATCGCAAAAATGAAAACCCCTGGCAAAATAAATGTGGGTTATCTGGAAGACCTGCAAGGAGAAACCTTCGATCCACTGTTTGAGAAAACATTGGCCTACCAGGTCCGTTAGAGGAGTTAGGACTTGCGCGTGTGGAAGCTCCACCTGTTTCCATTTTCCTGATAAAGTCAAGTGAGTGGAAGAGTTCGAGGAACCAGTCGCCCATCCAATTGCTGGAAGGTTTGCAACACTGACAGTTCTTCCTGTTGTTCTCTGCAGGTTTGAACCGGAAAAGACAACGGGGAACAGGTACAGAAAAGGTAACAGAAGAACCCTTTTTCTCCCCTCAGGGGGCCTAAACCATTCTCTTCCACATCTACCTGTCAAATCTTGGGTCAGTTGTCCCGGTGCACCCCGTGAGGTTGGTCGGTGGTGAATTTCTCTAAAATCTCATTTCAGCAAATTAATTTTCTTAAGGCTAAATATCCCCGGTTTAGTTCCAAAAGCTGTTGTGCTTCAAAACGAGCTAAAACTAATATGAAAACTGTGACTAAACCACTCATCCGATTTTCCTTCTGAAAATTTATTTGTAAACCATGAGTACGTAGAATTGATATGACACACTTTTTTCTATTTTCATTTCAAATTTTCCACAAAAACAAAACAAAAACCGGACCTTTTCCGTTATCGTTCAGCCAGGCCCCTCGGCCTCATCTCGTGCCGTTATCGTTCAGCCAGCTTGACAAACTATATATAACTGTATATGAACGGTAATATGAATACGATTATTTTACTTACATTGGATCAAATTGTGTCTAATTTCCGTTAATTTTCGATGAAGCATTCACAGATCTTCGCTGGGTGGCCCAAAGATGGCAATCTCGTCGAGAATTTCGTCAAAGGGGTCCACTTGTCGGGCTTTAACGGTCTGGCGCCACATAAATTCGCAGAGGTATGAATCGAGGAGACTTCGGCGGGTACCCCATTGCAATTTATTTCTAGTTTTACATTTTCCCCACAAGCTCTCAATCGATTGCGTGTGCGCTCCCGTTGTCGGGTCAACAAAATTCAGCGAGTGATTGACCGTGAAATGCCGGAAATTCGGGTCCCGCGCTAAAGCCTCGTACGCACTCCATTGATCCGACATTATTGTGGTTCCTGGCATAATTCTGTCTTTAATCACTGACATCAGCGTGGCAGAAGTGCGGTTATTGCACTGCCACCAGTCTCTGGTGCCGAGATATAAAGCAGTCGTGTGTCCTCCTGAGCATGTAACGTTTTGAGGTAAAATTTTTTATCTTGGAGACAAGAAATTCATTTTTAACGGGAACAGACGGCTATGAAAACAACATGGAAATGACCTATGGTATCAATAAAGGAAAAAAACCTCACAAACATGACCTCTGATATCGTCAATGAAGGAAAGAGTATCACTTGTAGAACTGGCCGAACGATAACGGCACGAGATGAGGCCGAGGGGCCTGGCTGAACGATAACGGAAAAGGTCCCAAAAACCCTATTTAAAAAACCTATTTTCAAATTTGAAGGTCCAGGCGCGCTAGGGATATTTATTTAGAGTTCAAATCCGTTTGAAATTCGAAAATCGGATGAGTATCAAGCGAATAGTATTGTTATTACGATGGGGGGGGGGGGGGGGGGGATGCCACTTATGAATGGAATTAATTTCTTAATAAAATCGGGATCATTTAGCCTTAAGCTCCAAAATGTTTATTTGTGTGTTCAAGTGCTTCCGCTCTATTGGCCTTGAATTAGAACATGAGCAACGATATCGCGAGTGCCTGACCCAACAGGTTGTGTTTCTACAGCAGCCAATTTCTTCTGACCTTCCAAACGATTAAGGTACCTACCTACCACATGCTTGTAAATCCGATGATAACTTCATACACCTTTCTGTGTTTATCTCTCTGTTCCAGTGTACCTAGGACCGGGTGGGCAATCATATTTGTTAGATTCAAAAAACAGGGTGGCGTGGTATCTATTGAAAATATTTTATAGGAATACGTTCTGAATGGCTGAAAAGGTGCAGATTTCACTTCCCAAAATCTAAAAAATAAAAAGTCATAAGTTTGAGCTGCAAAAATTCGTAGCTACTCAATGGCATAAAGGCTTAACTTTTCATGTAGTGAGCACGCCGGAGTATCTTAAATTATGGAGAAAAAAAAGTTGAAAAATGTTAAAATCTAGTCTAGTAATAGTACAACTAACACCATAGTACAACACCATCACCGTTTGGTTTATTATTTTCACTGATGAACCTTTGGAATCGAGCTCGCAAAAAAAATTTTACCCCCCCCTCAAAACTGGATGGTTTACGTTTCAAGGTGTGCAGAATCCGAAAATGCAATAAAAAACATTTCTGTCCGCCTTACGCCGTACTTCGCACTTTTCTTAGTTAACATGAACCAAAATTGACGATATTAGGTTTATAGGTCCCATTTTGGGTCCAGTTGGTCCACAAAGCTCGGCGTTACTGTCAGTCATCTCTAAGGGGTGAAAAATTGGGGCTGAAATTGTCAGAACTCCGTAGCTCGAAAACTTTCAATAGAAGGGTATGGTTTTTTTAGAGTTTTAAATTGATCTTGAACTAAAGCATTTTTTGAAAACACCCGGAGCATTGTACGTCCAGGCGTAATTCCAAAAATGCAATATCCGCCCGCTGTACGACGTATCATCCATATCTACTTCATTTTCGGTCTAAAAAATTCGTTCTTTCGCACACATGCTCCATTTGGGCCCTAGTTGTGTCCCGAAACTTTTCAGCCCGATCGGAATATACCCAGGGGTGTTATGAGTGAAAATGTGGTTAAAAATAGGTCCTTTTTGTATTTTAGTAACATGAGCTTTTGAGGTATCTTTTTCCATGGTTTTGGGGACGACAAGACCGAATATGAAGTCGATTTTGACCAAAGAGGGGAAAATTGAGGTTCTACCAAAGATTCAGCTGCCAAAATTGATTTTTTATGAGGTAAAAATCTGGAAAATCGTCTGAAATCATCATCAATTTGTATAATAACACTAGAGGTAGTATTAGCAGGTGAATTAAGACTATTAAATGGTATCACCAATGATCAAAGATGATTTGGAAAAAAGAAAGCGTACCTAATTTGAGTTTTGGGGGCCAAAATTGGTGGAAACCATAAGGAATAGCTATTTCAATTATTTCACATGAAAGAAACAATAAATGAACAGCCAACATTTCTGTAGGTATGTCCAATAGAATAACAAACCCATGTGACAAGGACTTTGCAGCGTTTTTGGTTTATTATTTTCAATAATGAACCATTGGAATCGAGCATGAAAAAAAAAATTCTTACCCCCCTCAAAATTTGATGGTTTACGTTTCAAGGTATGTAGAATCCAAAACTGCAATAAAAATATTTCTGTCTGTCCGCCGTACGCCGTACGGGCCACTTTTCTTAGTTACCATGAAGAAAAATTGATGAAATTCGGGTTATATGTTCCGTTCGGCGTCTAGTTGGTCCTCGAAGCTCGACGTTACTGTGAGTCATCTCTAAGGGGTTCAAAATAGGGGTTGAAATTTTCAAAACGCCTATACCATTTTTTTACGTGAATATTTTTACGGTTTTAAATAGTTCTTGAACTTGCGAGTTTTTTAAGACCATCCGGAGCATCGTACGTCCAGCCGTTCGTTCACAGTAAGGCCCCGAAGTTTGCACCGACAGGCATTTTCGACTCCAGTGCGAATGAAATTGTATACAATCCAAACCAAATCTCGTAACCAGAGACGCGCCCACAATAGGAATTTGTGAATAGGGCCAATCATTGGTAGGGATCACCTGATTATATTGGCGGAGTATGAAGTCGAGTTGGTTGTTCTGTGATATTATTTAATTTGAAAAATGATGGCTCTTTTGGAGTTTGTTGGTAGGTAGTGAAACTTGAACAAACGTTGAAGTATTATTGATGGGTAAATTATTACTACGGTAAATCATTACTCAACGGTAAATTATTACACAACGGTTCATTATTCCATCTACGTAGAAGGGGCTGGAGTTTGTTGGTAGGTACTTTTGCAACTTTTTTCACTCCTCATCAACAATTTCTTTCCAGAACTTCATTATGTGTGTTTCTTTTTGTTAGGTACTGTTTGTCATCGGCAGAATTATTTTAGCAACATTTAACTCGTGATTTAGGTAGGTACCTAGTAACGAGTACGGGGTTAGGTACTAACCTACGGAGGGTCTGCGATCTACATAATATGCATATAATAGAATAGTACATTTATCATATTATATAGACGGGTTATCTATACATAGAGCTGTGATCTGTAACAGAAGGGTATTCTATACAAAATAATAAACCGTTGTGCAGGGATTTGCAGCGTTTTTATGAGTCAAAACCTGGAAATTGTCTGAAAGCACCATAAACTTGTAGGTATAATAACAGTAGAAGTAGTATCAACAGGAGAATCAAAACAATTAAATTTCACTATCAAACGATCAAAGATAATTTGTTTAAAAAAAAGGCCGAGCCTAATAATAATAATAATAAATCTTTATTGTGCTTCAGACAAACATAGTATCTATAAATGCACACATGAACAACAGGTAAAACAATTCGTGTTTTGGGGGCCAAAACTGGTGGAAGCCATCAGAAATAGCCTTTTCAATTATTGCACATGAAAGAAACAATAAATGAACAGCCAACATTTCTTTGGGTATGTCCAATAGAATAATAAACCCATGTGACAAGGACTTTGCAGCGTTTCTGAATATATGCACCTTGAAACGTAAAAGAACAAATTTTGATGAGTGAATACCAGGTGTGTTATTCACAGAATAATAAACAGCGAGTTGTCGGACTATCGCGTTGGAGGGGGCAACGCCCCCCTGGGCTCAGAGTCTGGCGGCTGATTGGTGGGGGGCAATAGCCATAAAAATATTCCCTCGCCGGCATTGACTGCCTAACGGTACAACCTGAAGGTGCAGCCGACTGGTGGGTTTATGGTTGGGGGGGGGGGGGGGGGGGGTGAAAGGACACAGATGTGAGGGTTCGAACGTGTGGAAGTGAGAGAGAGAAGGAGTACGTCTTATTGGTGGGGGGGGGGGGGGGGTGTATTGTGTGCGTTCTTCGAGATCAACGCACCTCGGTCTTCCCCGGGGGTCAACCGGCGGTCAATGCGTTCGCCAGCGCATCGCCTTGCGCTTCCACCGGATGCGCTTCGGTGCAACACGAACCGGCGGGCGGCCAGTGAAAATCGATTCGGTGCGCTGGCGGAATTGGGAATTCCACTGCACAGTT
The DNA here is from genome assembly GCA_954871275.1 of Leptopterna dolabrata. NCBI lineage: Eukaryota > Metazoa > Arthropoda > Insecta > Hemiptera > Miridae > Leptopterna > Leptopterna dolabrata. Next base: position 5,945,972 of record OX940984.1, on the reverse strand, counting down.
CGGAACTGTCCGTAATTATCCGTTTGGGACTTACGACGCAAACGGCAGTTTACCTGTTCAAACTTAGCCTGTTTATTGTTCGTGTCACGCAGCATGACCATATGAGCGACTTACAAGATTTTTGTTTATTATTTTGTATGTTTCAAATGTACATAAACACCTGAATTTATTTACTAGGTACAAGTATGTTATAGCCCCGCCAATATCGATTGTATCGATTATCTCAAATACATCGATCCTTGTGGTATCGATGACGGCTCAATATGGCGTCCCGATGCCTACATCCCGGGTGCCGATATCAACTTTTAAAATGAATACGGGAAGACCATTGTAAGGACACCAAAAAATAAGAGTGACTATAACATACTTGTACCATCTATTCAGAAGTCCCAAACAACCTGCTCATTCACGGGATAGTTTCTGGGATTGTTTATCTTTTTTGAGATGCGAGCGCTATCGAGCATCCAGATCGCTTGACAATGCGAGATGCGAGCGGCGGAATGGGAACTAGTAACTAGAACTAAACTTCTTGTACACCCACCGTCTTGTCTGATACACGTCATCGATACCACAAGGATCGATGTATTTGAGATAATCGATACAATCGATATTGGCGGGGCTATAACATACTTGTACCATTTACTACTTGTACCATTTACTAAGCAAGCGGTGATTGGACCGACGCGAACAAATGCCAACTATGTCCTCCAGATACCACAGGCACATAATGATTTCTACACTAGACAATATGATTAACGTTCTCGACCACTCAGTATTAATATAATAGTATTAATACACCATAATTAATGGTCACTTAATCAAATATCCACTATGCCGGCGTTTCGATTTATTTATAAATCCTCTTCAGGGCTGTACCTACCTAATGATAGGAACTATTTACTCAGAAAACATTGACTCGAACAAGTTTAGAACGGACTTATAAGTAAACGCTAAAAATTACATTAGTTGATATGTCTTGGCAGTAGCAGGAACACATAGGCAGAAAAGGTGTTTATATTGCTATAGTTGAAAGTAGTAAGTATAGTTCTATCAAGGAGAAATGTTCATCAGAAGTTTATCAGAACTGTGACTGTGAAGTTGGCAGGTGAGCTTGACAGGTGTGGCTTATGGTTATAGAAGAGTGGAGAGACAAGAGTGATAGGTTTGTTATCATCTAATTACATGGATGTTACACACGTGGATGCTAGTAATAATGCAGGATGGGAGATGCTATTGTAACATTTACTGTCTAGGAAATCCTAGGAGGACCCATCCTGCATTATTACTAGCATCCACGTCTGTAACATCCATGTAATTAGATGATAACAAACGTATCGCTCTTGTCTCCCCACTCTTCTATGACCATAAGCCACACCTGTCAAGCTCACCTGCCAACTTCACAGTCACAGTTCTGATAAACTTCTGATGACAATTTCTCCTTGATAAAACTATACTTACTACTTTCAACTATAGCAATATACAGGGTGTCTCACTTATGATCCGAAAATTTTTAACCACGTGTTCTACAACCAATTTCCAACAAAAAGTGTCCCATAAAGTTTTTTTTTAAACCACTAAAAACCTGAGTTTTTTCAATGTTAAGATTTTTTTGTGTTTTCGACCTTTGGTCACTGAAAAGGTCATAACTCCCTTAATATGAAAAGTAAAACCAAATCCAAGTAAACCGTTGGAAAGAGCGTTAAATTTCCCGTCTTTTGAGCCTCTAACAATAATTTTTTGAAGGGAACTTGAGAGTGAAAAATGAGCCTGAAAAGTTAATTTCGTCAATTCTTGAAAACTGCCTGTTTTTCAAACGATCATTAGGCCCCATAATTCTGGTGATTGGTCATAGCCTGTAAGCCTAAAAAATGCGCAAAAGCCTCAGCTTTCCAACGGTATAGTCAGTTTTTATTTTTTAGAGGGAACGTTTTTGAGAAAATTGAGTTTTTATGCGAAAAAACGTGTGTTTTCAGGCACATTTGAGGGGTTTTCCTTGGGGAAAAAAAAGTACTGCATGACTTTGGAGGCGGATTTACGTATTTTTTTACGCTGAATCTAATGGTGACATACCCAGAGCTTCCTAGCAACGCCGCCCGTCTGTCGATGGGATTGTATGCGAAAAAACGTGTGTTAAACAGAGTGAGGTTTGTTTCTGTTGTTTGTTGTGATGCCCTCTTCTTAGCGTTGATAAGAAAATCGTCATGAGGAAAACATCTACGTACAAAGTCTCTCTATTCGACCGAGTTCACCATCACGTTCAATCCGTTCTTCCGTTGCGTTCGAACCAGTTTCCTGTGTTGAAAATTTTCGAAGTTTTTCTTTCAACTATGGCTCTATGAACTGACGCATGTGGCACCCCTAGCTGCAAGCCCAATCGGCGGGTGCTGGAAGTGGATTCCTCAGCTATTGCGTCCAATATCGCCTCGTCACGAAATTCATCGCGTGGACCGCTTGCTCTGTGAGTGACCATTTGGAACAATTCCCCGTTCCGTGCACGTGTGCATACCTGCGTTAATATTTGAAAAATGTTAGCTGCAATTCACCATTGCTGGTCGTTATGGCTGAATAAATGTCATGAAGCTATTACGTAGGCGTAGAAAACAGAATTTACCTTCTGAGTAATTTCCAGTTGTAAACCTCATACCATCAGGCGTCTTCACAAATGCGTGGGTTAAATGGGTGTTAGCACAAACAACACTTCATTCCGAACATGACGAAATCCAAAACACAAAAACGAACACCTTTTGATATGGTGAAGTGCATTTACCCTACTGAAGGTTTCTCTGTAAGGAGGATGTCTGTTGGGGAAACGCCGCGCGTACTCTCTTCCCGCTGCGATGCGTTTCCGTGCGTAACCATATACGAAAATCATGTCGACGCACTCTTTGACGGTATAGGTGAATGGAGCCATAGTGGAAAGAAAAACTTCGAAAATTTTCAACACAGGAAACTGGATCGAACGCAACGGAAGAACGGATTGAACGTGATGGTGAACTCGGTCGAATAGAGAGACTTTGTACGTAGATGTTTTCCTCATGACGATTTTCTTATCAACGCTAAGAAGAGGGCATCACAACAAACAACAGAAACAAACCTCACTCTGTTTAACACACGTTTTTTCGCATACAATCCCATCGACAGACGGGCGGCGTTGCTAGGAAGCTCTGGGTATGTCACCATTAGATTCAGCGTAAAAAAATACGTAAATCCGCCTCCAAAGTCATCAGTGGTTAGTCATGCAGTACTTTTTTTCCCCAAGGAAAAACCCTCAAATGTGCCTGAAAACACACGTTTTTTCGCATAAAAACTCAATTTTCTCAAAAACGTTCCCTCTAAAAAATAAAAACTGACTATACCGTTGGAAAGCTGAGGCTTTTGCGCATTTTTTAGGCTTACAGGCTATGACCAATCACTAGAATTATGGGGCCTAATGATCGTTTGAAAAACAGGCAGTTTTCAAGAATTGACGAAATTAACTTTTCAGGCTCATTTTTCACTCTCAAGTTCCCGTCAAAAAATTATTGTTAGAGACTCAAAAGACGGGAAATTTAACGCTCTTTCCAACGGTTTACTTAGATTTGGTTTTACTTTTCATATTAAGGGAGTTATGACCTTTTCAGTGACCAAAGGTCGAAAACACGAAAAAAATCTTAACATTGAAAAAACTCAGGTTTTTAGTGGTTTAAAAAAAAAACTTCACGGGATACTTTTTGTTGGAAATTGGTTGTAGAACACGTGGTTAAAAATTTCCGGATCATAAGTGAGACACCCTGTAAACAACTTTTCCGCCTATATGTTCCTGCTACTGCCAAGACATATCAACTAATGCAATTTTTAGCGTCTACTGATAAGTCCGTCCTAAACTTGTTCGAGTCAATGTTTTCTGAGTAAATAGTTCCTATCAACTAAGCCCTGAAGAGGATTTATAAATAAATCGAAACGTCGGCATAGTGGATATTTTATTAAGTGACCAACCCTTAAGAATCCTACCAACAACACTCGACAATTTCCATGGCTAGCTCCAGCCCTATTTGAACAGTTACCGCTCCTAACCAAGACTTCAACATCAACAGGAAAATCTAAAAAACTAGTTCTGGAATATTTTGAGCTTGAAAATAACGAGTGTTGTTATAAATAAGTTTAAATTAGGATAAAAATACAAATCAGCCTTCGTAGCATTAGGTGTATTTACTCCCTACTTAGGAATAACCTGTAAATACAGTTGGTTCTTGATCAATGCAACTCATTCTGCAAACACTTAGGTACAGTGTGCTTTGTCAGTGAAACTGCTGATACATTTATACGCAGTAATAAATAGCGGTGGAAGAGACGAGCCTGGACGGGTCATTGACCTTCGGCTCATAAACCAACATAAATTTAGAACTTGTATTATGTACGAGTATAGACTCTCTAAAAATCATTATATTTGTTGTACAAAGTATTTGCTAAACAAAAAAATTGAATTGAATTTATTTTCAATAACAAACCGTTGGAGTCGAGCATGGAAAAAAGAAATTGACGGTTTCCGTTTCAAGGTGTGTAGAATCCGAAAATGCAATGGAAACATTTTCTGTCCGTCCACCGTACGCCGTACTTCGCATTTTTTAAAGCTTCCATGAACAAAACTGAAATTTCGTTCGTATGTCCCATTTCGGGTCCAGTTGGTCCGCGAAGCTCGGCGTTACTTTCACTCATCCCTAAGGGGTGAAAAATCGGGGCTGAACTCTCCAGGACGCCGTTATCTCGATTTTTTAGCGAATTTTCGAAGAAAAGGAAGCTATTGTTCTCGGTCCAAAATTTTTAAAACTCGAATTTCCGAAAGATTTTTATACCAAAATCCGTTTCAGACCATCCTGAATTCCCTGCCGAAAGACACCAAAAATTATATGTATATATCTATATATTTATATATTTATATATTTACATATTTATATATTTATATATTTACATATTTATATATTTATATATATGTTTATATATGTATGTGTCATTCCAGACGATAACTCTCGAAAGAATTGAGATAAAAAGTTCAAATTTGCACGAAAAATCTGTCTTGGCAATCGACAGGCTAAGTTCGAAGATGGGCAGAATCGGGTCACCCTAAGGGGGAGTTTTGGGGAGTTTTAGGGGGGGGGAAATTACCCATAAATTCCCAAAATGAAAAAGTCTGACAAGTGACACCTCATTTTAAAGGTTTTTGTACGCTGAACACGATGGTGAAATCAGAATTGCGATATCTCATTCCATTCTCAAACTGGAGCACTTTGAAGATGAAGGAACGTGGTTATTTCTTGAGATGTTCTTCCTGGTTCGTCTGCTCTAATCTGATAACGGAATTGGATATCGCAATTCTGACTTCACCATCGTGTTCAGCGTTGGAAAATCTACAAACCGAGGTGTTACTCGGCAAAAAATGGAACAAAAAATTCGTTACGTACCCAATACCTACTCTTTTGGTATTCAAAACATTTTTGATTTCCCCCTCCCCCTCCTTCCACCCAAAATTTTACTTTGCGTAAAACTACTCCTGTTTTAATTTCGTATGGTATCAAGTTGGGAAAACATTGGCCGAAAATTAATTTTCAGAAAATTTTAGGCGGAGGAGGAAGATGCCGAAAACTTCGGAAATTCGCTCTTATAGCCATGCTGCATGACTGTGGTTTTTTTTACGTTTTCAAATAGTTCTCGACCACCCGGAGCATTGTACGTCCAGCCGTTCGTTCACAGTGAGGCCCAGAAGTTGGCACCGACTGGCTTGGTCAACAGGAGGGTGAATGAAATTGTATACATTCAGCCTAAATATCATCACTAGGGACGCGAAAACTATCGGGAATTGGCCCGATATAATCATTGCTAGGGAGCACTTGACTATATTCACGGAGTATGAAGTCGAGGAGTTTGCTGATAGGTACCTAGTGAAACTTGAACGGACCGGAATGGGTAAATTAATAAAAAATGGTAAATTATTACACAACGGTTCATTATACTATCTACGTAGAAGGGGCTGGAGTTTGTTGGTAGGTACTCTTGCAACTTTTTCACTCCACATCAACAATTTCCCTTCAGAAGTTCTTTATTTGCGTTTCTTTTTGCCATTTTAGTTACTGTTTGTGATCGACAGAATTATTCTAGCAACATTTAACTCGTGATTTAGGTTGGAATCTAGCAACAAGTACGGGGTTAGGCACTAACCTACGGAGGATCTGCGATCTACACAATATGTATAGAATAGTACATATAATATTATATAGACGGGTTATCTGTACAGAGAGCTGTGATGTGTAACAGAAGGATGTTCTGTACAAAATAATAAACCGTTGTGCAGGGATTTGCAGCGTTTTTGAAAATTGTTCATCTTCAAACTCATCCTTTTGTTTGGCAATAGGTACGGATTTGGCGAAATTTGGAATTTTTATCATGTTCCCTAGGTCAGATATCGTCTGGCGTGGACATAACTAACTTTTTATATAACCTATTTTACAATATCTTTTTATAGGTATATACAATTATATCAATACATACCTATATAATAAATAGGTACATAATATAATTTTGCTCCCTCATTACTGAAGGTAATTGGATTTGTGGCTGAGTAAAAAAAAAAGCATGTCCTCCAAAACGAAAATTTCCACAACCAGTTGGGGTTTCAGACATCGAGTCACATTTTTGGTTCCATGTCTGTCTGTGGAAAAATCCTTGTAACGACCATAACTACCCGAAATAATGGTCGAAATGGGCTGAAATTCGGAAGGTAGGTGTGGGTTGCAGATGGTCCCATACAAAAATCATTGAAAAAATACGGTAACTTTCGTCTGCGCATGCGCAAACGTGAAATAATTGAAACGCCCATAACTACATTCAATATCGTTGAAATGGGTTCAAACTTCGAGGGTCGATCACGAATAATACTTTGATTGGTCCAAATGAATTTCATTGGAATCGTATTGCAACTTTCATCTGCGCATGCGCGAACATGAAAAGTTGACCGTTTCCTTGTAACGCTTCCAACTACGCGAAAAATAGTCGTAGAGAGCTGAAATTTTGAGGGTACACGCGGGTTGGATCGCAGATGGTCCCGTTTCAAAATTATGGAAATCGTTCCGTCTGTGCATGCGCAAACGTGAAGTACGTGAAACGCCCATAACTACCCTAAAGATCGTTGAAATGAGCTCAAATTTGGAGGGTCGATCAAGAATAATTCTTTGATAGTTTCATAAGAATTTCATTCGTCTGCCCATGCCCCAACATGAAATACTGACCGTTTCCTCGTAACGCTCCTGACCACGCGAAAAATAGTCGTAGAGAGATTTTGAGGGTACACGCGGGTTGGATCGCAGATGGTCCCATATCAAAATATGTGATTCAAGTGAGGAAGCTGTGCTGCCTACTCGATTTGGCAGACTTTTTAAATATAATATATATTTTTATTAAAAATCCAGGGATGAATTGCCTACAAAAAATTTTCAAAAATTCATTTGCTGAAAATTTTGTACCCATTTTCTGTGATTATTCGCTAAAATGATTTAACGTGTTGGAGGGGGGGGGGGGGGGTCCTCAAAGCACTGGCTGCGTAACGAGGGCCCCGCTCCCAAGGTAAGACACCCGAAAATGCATGTGGGTACAGTCAGCTCGGAAAGGCGGGTCGGTGCATCCGTCCCTCCGCCCTCATAACTAGAATTCCCTCTTTTATTTTTCCTCCTTGAGCGAAGGAGTTGAAGGAACCTGAAGACCTTGGTTTGTCATTCAGGGGCCTCGCAGGTTGTTACTTCGAATTCGTGACAACCTCACACAAAATTGGGTGCACACCCGGAACCCCAATAGAAATTACGAACTAAATCACTCCAGACAAAATCCTGGAACCCCATTTCAAAAAAAACGGAGTTATTGAAAAAATAGTCTATTTCCACTAATACACCAAAAACTCAAAAAAGGAGTGATGTGGGGAGTATCGAGGGTTGGTCCAAATTAAACAATTTTTCTAGGCTGACGTTTCGCAATAAATGTATTGCATCTTCAGGGCTAACAAACAGAGGAGGAATACGCAGGTGGAATGAGCATTGGTATAGAAACGTGGCTCGCTTGCACAACTTACTAATGTACATATTACATTAGTAATACAATAGTAAGTGAGTAATATAGGAAATAAGTAATATACATTAGTAAGTTGTGCAAGCAAGCCACGTTTCTATACCAATGCTCATTCCACCTGTGTATTCCTCCTCTGTTTGTTAGCTCTGAAGATGCAATACATTTATTGCGAAACGTCGGCCTAGAAAAATTGTTTTATTTGGACCAACCCTCGATACTCCCCACATCACTCCTTACAATACATACCAGTGGTCAAGAACCTCAAACCTAATTAAACGCAAAAAACACTGTTATAACTAGTTACTGGGTGTTACTGACGATGGTTTGATCACCGAAACCGGTATAGCAGTGTTTTTTTTTGCGTTTTTCGTGTATCAGTGGAAATAGACTATTTTTTCGATGACTCCGTTTTTTCTTTTCCAATAGGAATTATTGCACCACCTCCAACAATTATTTAACCACAAAAAGGCACATCTAAGAAATTCTGAATGAGGGATACCCATTTTTAGTCAATTTTCAAAGGACATGAAGCTATTGCAATGGGTGCAAAAATTTCAGAACATGAATTTTTGAAATTTTTGATTGATTATTCAATACTAAACCTTTGGAATCGACCATGAAAAAAAAAAAGACTTCCTCAAAATCTGATGGTTTACGTTTCAAGGTATGTAGAATCCGAATTATCGAATAAAAAACGCTGCCAAGTCCTTGTCACATGGGTTTATTATTCTACTGGACATACCTACAGAAATGCTGGCTGTTCATTTATTGTTGCTTTCATGTAAAATAATTGAAATAGCTATTTCTGGTGGTTTCCACCAATTTTGGCCCCAAAACTTGAATTAGGTACGCTCCTTTTTCAAATTATCTTTGATCATTGGTAGTGCCATTTAATCGTCTTGATCCACGTGTTGACACTTTTCCTAGTGTTATTCTACAAATTGATGGTGATTTCAGACGATTTCGCAGGTTTTTGCCTCATAAAAAATCAAATTTGGGAGCTGAATATCTGGTAAAACCTCAATTTTCCACTCTTTGGTCAAAATCGACTTCATATTCGGCCTTCTCGTCCCCAAAAACATGGAAAACGATACCTCAAAAGCTCATTTTACTAACATGTTACTAAAACACAAAAAGTACCTATTTTTATCCACATTTTCACTCATAACACCCCTGGGTATACTCCGATCGGGCTGCAAAGTTTCGGGACATAACTAGGGCCCAAATGGAGCATAGAAGCGAAAGAACGATTTTTTTAGACCGAAAATGAAGCCGGTACACGTGATACGGCGGACGTTGTACGGCGGACGGCGGACGGACATTGTATTTTTGGAATCTACGCACCTTGAAACGGAAAAGAAAAAATTTTGAAGGGGTGTTATAAAGATTTTTTGCTGAGCGAATACGTAGGTGTATTATTCACAGAATAATAAATCAAAAAAATTTCCGCCCGTCCCAGGCTTTTCCCTTAGTTTCCATGAACCAAAATTCACGAAATTTACCTGGTTCTCGAAGCTCGGCGTTATTCTAACTGTCGGTTTTCTCGCATTTTTTAATAGTTTCATTTTTTGCTGAATTTTTGAGACCATCCGGAGCATTTTACGATGTTGTTATACGATTTGCCGTAAAGAGCAGGGTGTATGGAGGCATCAAGCTGTGTTGAGAGCGCACATCACTGATCCACTAGCTGGGCGATATAGCAAAGTGGTCTAAGTGACGGACTGATACGCCAAAGGGGTGGTCAAAATTGGTATTGAGGGCTAAAATCAATATTAATTCACCTGACGTTGTGTGGGATGGCGATTCAGGACAGAAAGTGGTACTATATTTTTGATTATTAAAAGATTTGTATTAAAAAAGTGGGTCAAATTTGACTTTATAAACGTCAAAAATCGGTGTAAATGGCTAAAATTGCGCAAAGCGGCGTTTGTAATATTGTCGCAACGTGGCAATCGTCACAATGTCACGTTGTGACGATATTACAAAAACTGCTTTTCGCAATTTTAGCCATTTCCACAGATTATTGACCTTTATAAAGCCAAATTTGACCCTCTCTTTCCACAGGAAAACGTACCACGTACCTTAGTTTCCAGAAGCAACTTTTTCAGGAGAACGAAAAAACGAGGTCAGGGTAAAAAAAATCGACTTTTCGGGTTATTATCGATTCTTAAAGGAAATTTAACGTAGTTTCTGGATGCGTAAGCCGTTTTACGAATCGAGTACTAGAAATCATCGATAAACCGCAAAAACCAAAGGGCGGAATAACGTACCTTAGCTTCCCGGGGCCACCTGTACCTCATCTCCTTGTTCAGATGCTTTTTTCGGGTCTTCCACACCTTCTTTTTGGTTTATTATTCTGTGAATAATACACCTATGTATTCGCTCAGCAAAAAATTTTTATAACACCCCCTCAAAATTTTTTCTTTTCCGTTTCAAGGTGCGTAGATTCCAAAAATGCAATGTCCGTCCGCCGTACGCCGTCCGCCGTATCACGTGTACAGGCTTCATTTTCGGTCTAAAAAAGTCGTTCTTTCGCACACATGCTCCATTTGGGCCCTAGTTGTGTCCCGAAACTTTTCAGCCCGATCGGAATATACCCAGGGGTGTTATGAGTGAATATGTGTATAAAAATAGGTACTTTTTGCGTTTTAACAACATGTTAGTAACATGAGCTTTTGAGGTATCTTTTTCCATGTTTTTGAGGACGAGAAGACCGAATATGAAGTTGATTTTGACCAAAGACGCGGAAATTGAGGTTTTACCAAAGGTTCAGCTCCCAAAATTGGTTTTTTATGAGTCAAAAACCTGGAAAACTGTCTGAAATCACCATCAATGTGTACAATAACATTGGAAAAAGTGTAAACAGGTGAATCAAGACCATTAAATGCCACTACCAATGATCAAAGATGATCTTAAAAAAAAAGAGAAAAAAAAGTGTACCTATTTCATGTTTTGGGGGCCAAAATTGGTGGAAATCATCAGAAATAGCTATTTCAATCATTCTACATGAAAGAAACAATACATTTAACAGCCAACAAAAATCTCTAGAACTCCAATAGAATAATAAACCCATGTGACAAGGACTTTGCAGCGTTTTTTTCGTGCGAAGAAGAAGAAGAGGTTTGCTATCGTGTTGTTGTTATCTGTTATCAGACCTGTTGATTGTGTGTTTTGTGTTTTGCAAAAAATTTAAATAAAATTTAAAGTACCCCTATAAAAAAATATTTTGGTGACCCCCCCCCCCCCCCCACCATTCTGGTTTCATTATTATGTTCGCAACGAACTAGAATGTAATAAATCAAGTCGGAATTAAATAAAAAGAAGTCAAAACAACTGTGGCACCATTCAACACAAAACTCACTTTTTTGCAATTGACCCTATCTCAAAAAAAAAATGAAAAAATTAATTTTTTGGATGGAAATCTACTCTAATACATTCCCAACAATAGTACTCGTACTAATGAAAAGGAACAAAAAATCAAAAACCAGGCTGAAAAGGTGCAAAAACTACGTCAAAACAGTTTCTAAAACTTTGATTGCGTTTTTCTCAAAAACACCTTTTTCGCAATTCAGAGGTTCAAAAAATGATGAATTTTCAACGGATTGAGATATCGAAAATCTGAAAACGACATCGTGTTCAGAAACTTCTCGTCTATCAGGAATAATGCAATAAACCCGATTTGAAAATCCGGAAGCTAAGGTACGTTTTCCTGTGGACGGTCACATAACTAGCTGTATCATCATTTCGTAATATTAACTTATTTGCAGTGCACGATCAGTTGTTTTATTATTGTGATGTTATTAATTTATTTGTTGTTGTCATTTATTTAGTATATAGTAGTTTGTTCTTATAAGTGTTATAACTTGTTGACGCTTGTATTGCCTTATTCAGGCCTCTACATAGATATAAAAAAAATCTAATATCCATCTTTATAGGCGAATATCCCTTTGAAAATTCGCTCTTAAAGCCATTCTGCACGACTCGGAACCTCACATTTCGCGTTGACAGGGCCCAAGGAGTCGAACCGTCTCGGAATTCCGAGTCCGAGTCGTCAGTCAGGTGCTTTGAACCCGAGTCCGGTTCCACGTGGACCATTAAAAACAGATTAGCGTTCGGCGAAGGCGTTGTGTGGGTCCTCGTCCACCGACCTGCGACGTACGAGTCGTTTAGCGGACCGTACAGAGTTCACTGCGTTCGTCTCCTCACCAAAAAACCCTGAAAAGTCCTTGTCACAAAGGTTTATTATTCTACTGGACAAACCTACAGAAATGCTGGCTGGTCATTCATAGCTATTTTTGACGGTTTCCGCCAATTTTGGCCTCCAAAAACGCGAATTAGGCTCCTATTTTGGACAAATCATCTTTGATCATTGATAGCGTCATTTGATTGTCTTGATTCACCTGCTGATTCTAGTGTTATCATACAAATTTTTGGTGAATTTCGGAAGATTTTCCCAGGTTTTTGACTCTTAAAAAATGAATTTCGGGAGTCGAACCTTCGTTACACCCTCAATTCTTCACCGTTTGGTCAAAATCAACTTCACTTTCGGTTTTCTCGCCCTTTAAAACATGGAAAACGATACCTCACAAGCTCATGTTCGCTAAAACCCCCGAAAACATCGAAAACCCCTATTTTTACACTCGTTTTGCTCCCATATCACCCCTGGGTTTATTCCGATCGGGCTGCCGAGCTTCGGAGCACAACTAGGACCCAAATTTGTTCCCAAATGGGGGCCCATACAGTGGGCAAAATAACGACGATTTTAGACCAAAATCTAACGTGAATTTAAGGCTGAAACTTAGTTAGAACCTCAATTTTCCACTCGTTGGTCAAAATCGCCTTCATATTCGGTCTTCTCGCCCTAATAAACATGGAAAACGATACCTCACAAGCTCATTTTACTAACATGTTACTAAAACGCAAAAAGTACCTATTTTTACACCCATTTTCACCCATAACACCCCTGGGTATATTCCGGTCGGACGGATATTGCATTTTGTTTTATTATTCTGTGAATAATACACCTAAGTATTCCCACAGCAAAAATTTTCTTGAACCAATGCAATGTCCGTCCGCCGTAGGTCGGTACCATCCATATCTACTTTATTTTCGGTGCAAAAAATTCGTTCTTTCGAACACATGCTCCATTTGGGCCCTAGTTGTGTGCCGAAATTTTGCAGCCCGATCGGAATATAACCAGGGGTGTTATGAGTGAAAATGTGTATACAAATTGGTATTTTTTGTGTTTTAGTAACATGAGCTTTTAAGGTATCGTTTTCCATGTTTTTTGGGACGAGAAGACCGAATATGAAGTCAACTTTGACCAAAGAGTGGAAAATTGAGGTTTAAGGAAGTTCCAACCTTAAATTTACGTTAAACTTTCGTCTACAATCGTCGTTCTTTCGCACACATTTTGGGTCCCCATTTGGGAACAAATTTCGGTCCTAGTTGTGCTCCGAAGCTCCGAAGCCCGATCGGAATACCCAGGGGCGTTGTGAGAGAAAAATGGGTGTAAAAATAGGGGTTTTCGAGGTTTTTGAATTTTTGAATTCATTTTTTACGAGTTAAAAACCGAAGAAATTGTTTAAAATCACCATATTTTTGTATAATAACACTACAAGTAGTATCAACAGGTGAATCAAACAAGAAAATGGCACTGTCAATGATCAAAGATAATTTGTAAATAGAATTAGGAGCCTAATGCGTGTTTTTGGGGGCCAAAATTGGTGGAAACCTTCATAAATAGCCATTTCAATTATTTCACATGAAAGAAACAATAAATGAACAGCCAACATTTCTGTAGGTATGTCCAGTAGAATAATAAACCTATGTGACAATGACGTTGCACCTTTTTGGTTTATTATTCTGTGAATAATACACCTATGTATTCGCTCAGCAAAAAATTTTACAACACCCTCTTAAAATATTATAGTTTACGTTTCAAGGTGCGTAGATTCAAAAAATGCAATGTCCACCCGCCGTATCATCCATATCTGCTTCATTTTCGGTCTAAAAAATGTGTTCTTTCGCACACATGCTCCATTTGGGCCCTAGTTGTGTGCGTAAACTTTTCAGCCCGATCGGAATATACCCAGGGGTGTTATGAGTGAAAATGTGTGTAAAAACAGGGGTTTTCGAGGGATTTTTAAGATTTTAGTGAACATGAGCTTGTGAGGTATCGTTTTCCATGTTTTTTAGGGTGAAAATGAATTATAATGTCGATTTTGATCGAAGAGTGAAGAATTGAGGCTATAGCGAGGATTAAGCTCCCGAAATGCATTTTGTATGAGTCAAAAACCGAAGCAATTGTTTAAAATCGCCATAAGTTTGTATAGGTAATAACACTAGAAGTAGAATCAAGACAATTTAATGGTACTATCAATGATCAAAGATAATTTTTCAAAAATAGGAACCTAATTTGTGTTTTTGGGGGCTAAAATTGGTGGGAAAATAGCTACTTCAATTATTGAACATGAAAGGAAGAATAAAGAAACAGCCAGCATTTCTGTAGGTTTGTCCAGTAGAATAATAAACCCATGTGACAAGGACTTTGCAGCGTTTTTTGTATTTCTTCCTCCTACACTGGCCATTCGCCCCACTGTGCGACGGTTGCGACGACGGTGTGACGGTATTTGTGGGGGGGGGGGGGGGGTGGGGTGTTAAAGTGCGGTGCTCGACCCCCTCAGTAGCAAACTTCCCCTCAGAAACGCCCTTTCCGGTTACTGATGGGAGGACGTGGAGGTGGCGGTGTGTGGGTGGAGGAGTAGATGACGCTACGTCTAGACTGCTCTGCCCTTTGTAAAGGCGCGAGAAAGGAAACTCGTTGGCCGGTGGAGGGGGGGGGGGGTGAAAGTGAAGGGCTGAAGAAGGCGGAGGAGTCGAGGGCGGAAAGGGAAGGTTGAAGGGCAAAGGGCTGTGTGGGTGCGAGGGTTGGAAAAGGAGGAAAACGTAATTGCCCCCTCAACAAACCCTTCGCGATCCCCCCCCCACCATCACATCACCGCAAACTCCTCTTCAACCCCCCCTACGTCATCATCTCAACTCCCCTCCTCCTCCTACTTTTTTTCTCCCCAACCACTCACGTCCCCCACAATGCATCACAATCAGCCCCCCTCACCGCCACCCCCTTCATCATCTCAGCACCCCCCCCCCCCCCACCCACCATCGCCACCACATCATCATCATCATCATCATCATCATCATACTTTTCCCCACACAGCTAAACACTTCATTCCCTCATCCAGACCATCTCCCTCTGGGATTCCCTGGATTTTCTCTCTGTCGTAAACATGAAAAAAAACCTTCCGCAACTTTTCCCCAGTTTTCTCCAGTTTATCTACGTAACATTCAAAAACATCCACCACAACGGGCTGTTGCCCATACGGGGAATTATTTTCCAAAATTACTCCTCCTGGCTCTTAGGAGGAAACATTTTGGTTTATTATTCTGTGAATAATACACCTATGTATTCGCTCAGCAAAAAATTGTTATAACACCCCCTCAAAATTTTTTCTTTTCCGTTTCAAGGTGCGTAGATTCAAAAAATGCAATGTCCGTCCGCCGTCCGCCGTATCACGTGTACAGGCTTCATTTTTGGTCTAAAAATATCGTTCTTTCGCACACATGCTCCATTTGGGCCCTAGTTGTGTCCCGAAACTTTTCAGCCCGATCGGAATATACCCAGGGGTGTTATGAGTGAAAATGTGTGTAAAAATAGGTACTTTTTTGCGTTTTAGCAACATGTTAGTAAAATGAGCTTTTGAGGTATCGTTTTTCATGTTTGTGGGGACGAGAAGACCGAATATGAAGTCGATTTTGACCAAAGAGTGGAAAATTGAGGTTGTACCAGATGTTCAGCTCCCAAAATTGATTTTTATAAGTCAAAAACCTGGAAAATCGTCTGAAATCCACCATAAATTTGTAGAATAACACTAGAAAAAGTATCAAGAGGTGGATCAAGACGATTAAATGGCACTATCAATGATCAAAGATAATTTGAAAAAAAAAAAAAAAAAAAAAAAAAGGAGCGTACCTGATTCGTGTTTTGGGGGCCAAAATTGGTGGAAACCTTCAGAAAAAGCTATTTAAATTATTTTATATGAATGAAGCAATAAATGAACAGCCAACGTTTCTGTAGGTATGTCCAATAGAATAATAAACCCATGTGACAAGGACTTTGCAGCGTTTTTTTTTTCTTGTACTCACAATCAGATGAATTTCCAATGGAAATAAAGGAATTTGAAATTCGGGATAATAACCGAGTGAAGGCCAACTCGCAAAATATTACACAGCGGCTTTTAGTTTATTATTCCGTGAATAATAAACCTTCTATTCGATCAGCACTAAACTTTTGAAGCAACCCCCTCAAAAAAAAATTTTTTAACGTTTCAAAGTGCGTAGATTCAAAAAACGCTGCAAAGTCCTTGTCACATGGGTTTATTATTCTACTGGACCTACAGAAATGTTGGCTGTTCATTTATTGTTTCTTTCGTGTGCAATAATTTAAATAGCTATTTTTGATGGTTTCCACCAATTTTGGACCCCAAAAACGACGAATTAGGCTCCTATTTTTTTTACGAATTATATTTGATCAGTGATAGTGCTTTTTAATTGTCTTGATTCACCTGTTGATGCTATTTCTAGTGTTGTTATAAAGTTTGCGGTAATTTCAGACAAGTTACCAGGTTTTTGCCCCCATAAAAAACGAATTTTGGGAGTTGAACCTTCGTTACAACCACAAAAACGCTACAAATCCCTGCACAACGATTTATTATTTTGTACAGAATACCCTTATTTTACAGATCACAGCTCTCTGTATAGATAACCCGTCTATATAATATAATATGTACTATTCTATACATATGATGTAGATCGCGGACCCTCCGTAGGTTAGTACCTAACCCCGTACTCGTTACTAGGTGTAGACACACGACGTTCGGTACCCAAAGTAGCCCACTCCACCCCTCGTCAATGCAGTGCGCTCCAGCGGCCACCGGGCTAACTTGTGAAGTCTTTTGTTAAATCTTCTGAATAGATTAGTGGAATGCATTGTCAAGCGATCTGGACGCTCGCTAGCGCTCGCATCTCAAACAAGATAAACAATCCCAGAAACTATCCCGTGAATGAGCAGGTTGTTTGGGACTTCTGAATAGATTAGTGGAATGTAATGTTAGGTATTACATTCCACTAATCTATTCAGAAGTCCCAAACAACCTGCTCATTCACGGGATAGTTTCTGGGATTGTTTATCTTGTTTGAGATGCGAGCGCTAGCGAGCGTCCAGATCGCTTGACAATGCATTCCACTAATCTATTCAGAAGTCCCAAACAACCTGCTCATTCACGGGATAGTTTCTGGGATTGTTTATCTTGTTTGAGATGCGAGCGCCAGCGAGCATCCAGATCGCTTGACAATGCATTCCACTAATCTATTCAGAAGTCCCAAACAACCTGCTCATTCACGGGATAGTTTCTGGGATTGTATATCTTTTTTGAGATGCGAGCGCCAGCGAGCATCCAGATCGCTTGACAATGCGAGCGGCGGAATGGGAACTAAACTTCTTGAACACCTGCTGGAGCGCACAACTTAGACGAGGGGCGGAGTGGGCTACTTTGGGTACCGAACGTCGAGTGGTGTAGACCCGGTGGTGGCTGTCTCCCTCCATCCAATAGTTTGTAGGGGATGGTGGGGAACCAGGCTGGGCTTCCAACCCCTGCGTCTTTCGTCCCCACTGCTGCGTGTTTATTTGCGAGATCTAATATTTGCTAATACAGAGTTGTGGGTCTGGGAGGATCCACGACATATTTTTTCAAAAAATCGATATTTTTAAGTATCGATACTTTTGGGGCATCCCTACCCTGTAACTGCCAGGTATGGAAATCGGATTGCGGAATAATCACGGTTCGTCTCTCATATTCCGAGCACTTCGATCTTTTGGTCAGAATTTCTGTTAGGTGGATGGGGGGGTCTGAATCCACGCAGTAACGGGAGATATTCGTGGATTCGTTCATAATAACCTTATCAGCCCTCTCCGATTGATCAAAGACCCCCCCCCCCCCCCTTAACCCCTCACTACGCTCTAACCCTCAGAGCTAGGTGCCCTAACAAAGTTCCGGTATCACAAAGCAATCCCCCTCAGCTGTTTCTACGCTTAGTGGAATTTGAAGCCGAATTAATTGGAAATTATGTCTTTGGATCTCGCAGCGCTGAACCCCCCCCCATCAGCCCCCCCAGCCACCAGCCTATGTTCCAGCTCACTATCAAACCCCACTGTTGGCTTCAAACAGTCTATCAATATAACCGAACCAACTTGCGGTCCGACGGCGTTTCCAAGAGTTTTCCTTTGATCGCCGATCTCTTTCCGACCGTCGGTTTTCCCCTCTTACGCTGGTTTGGTTCGGTTTGCGAGTTATTAGTTGCAGGTTGTGGCTCGTGGTAGAAGTTAATCAGTGGGATTCTGTCGATAGATGGGCGCGGAACTCGCAAGCGGTGATATTGACGTTTTGGTGAGCTGTGGTTTGTCATACTGCGGAGTCAGCTGTTCTAATAAGATTGGGCGATTAATTTGCCACAGCAGTAGAAGAATTTCGTCAAACTTTTGGTTAATTATTTTCAATAATAAACCTTTGGAATCGAGCATGAAAAAAAACAAACGCTGCAAATTATTACACAAAGGTTTATTATTCGCCTGTAGAGATGCCCCTTCTGCGTAGATCACTGTTTTCTGCGGTCAATACCCTCGAGCTCCCCTCAGGAAAGCCCTAAATGGAGTACTGGAGCCAGCCCCGGAATTAAACCTTCATACAAATGCGCAGGATTCAATAATTCAATCATTAGTTATTTGTAGTTATTCATGAAGCATAAGGCCAACAATTAACCGCTGTGTAATAATTTAACTGTATATGTGTCTGTGTGTTTAACTGTGTGTGTCTACGTAGATAGTATAATGAACCGTTGTGTAATAATTTACCGCTGTGTAATAATTTACCTTGTGTAATAATTTACCCATCAATAATACTTCAATGTTTGTTCAAGTTGTAAAAGTGACTATCAACAAAATCCAAAAGATCCATCATTTTTCAAATGAAATAACATCACAGACCAACCAACTCGACTTCATACAGCCATCCTTGATTATAATCAGGTGCTCCCTAGTGATGATATCTGGGCCGGATTCATACCGTTTGATTCACGATCGTGTTGACGAAGCTTTTCGGTGCATACGAACTGCTGGTCGAACTGCTCCGGGTGGCCTCAAAAAATTCTTTAGTTCAGGATTAATTTAAAAACGTAAAAAAACCATACCGTTCTATTGAAAGTTTTCGAGGATATGTGCGGGTTGGATCACAGATGGTCCCATACAAAATCATTGAAAAAGTGCTGTAATTTTTGTCTGCGCATGCGCAAACGAGAAATATTTGAAACCCACATAACTATCTCGAATATCGTTGAAATGAGTTCAAATTCAGAGGGTCAATCAGGAATAACACTTTGACGGTTCCGCATGAATTTCATCAGAATCTTACTGTAACTTTCGTCTGCGCATGCGCAAACGAGAAATATTTGAAACGCACATAACTATCTCGAATATCGTTGAAATGAGTTCAAATTCAGAGGGTCGATCAGGAATAACACTTTGACGGTTCCGCATGAATTTCATCAGAATCTTACTGTAACTTTCGTCTGCGCATGCGCAAACGAGAAATACTTGAAACGCCCATAACTATCTCAAATATCGTTGAAATGAGTTCAAATTCAGAGGGTCGATCAGGAATAACACTTTGATAATTGCATATAAGTTTCATTCGCCTGCGCATGCGCGAACATGAAAAGTTGTCCGTTTCCTTGTAACGCTTCTAACTACGCGAAAAATAGTCGTAGAGAGCTGAAATTTTGAGGGTACGCGCGGGTTGGATCGCAGGTGGTCCCTTATCAAAATGAACTTACCCAACTATTCTATACGTTCATGTGATTCAAGTGAGGAAGTTATGCTGCCCACTCAAATTGGCAGACGTTTTCTTTTACGTTTCAAGGTGCGCAGATTCCAAAAATGCAATGTCCGACCGCCCTATCATCCATATCTACTTTATTTTCAGTCTAAAAAATTCGTTCTTTCGCACACATGCTCCATTTGGGCCGTAGTTGTGCCCCGAAACTTTCCAGCCCGAAATGGTGTTTTGGTGGTTTAGTAACACGAACTTGTGTGGTAGAGTTTTCCATGTTTTTTTTTAGAACGAGGAGACCGAATCCGTGGATATTCCCAATGCGCAAGTTGGCATCTCAAGAAAATAGAAGTCTTCCTTCTCCGCTGTCACAGCAACAGTGTTTTCCCGTCGTTTATTGAACCCAGCTGTAAATTTACTTTCTATTCTAGTGTCCTTCAAATGGACATTGACAAGGCCATTCGCCATTATAACGCCCTGATGATGGGATAAATATATATCCAGAAACGTCGGCAAAAGGTCTCTTCCTCTTTGACTGAACCTCAGCATCCACAAAAACTATATTTTTTCATTTTTTTTTAAACAGATTTTCTACGGTTTTCTACCGATTTTGGTTGTGTGCTGAGTTCGCCTAATTCTACCGGACTTCATTTTCCCATCTACCGGTTTTCGCTTGCTCGGACCTGGCAACCCGTACACAGGCTTCATTTCCACATGTTTTTAGCTGTGGATGCCACGGTCGAGAGAAAAAAAAAAAACGGGGAAAAGGAAGAAAGTCTATGTAAAAATTCAAACGCTCACGAGAAAGCCGACGATGGGCTTGTGATTACATTGCACATTCATGAGAAAACATCGCTCACCAACCCCATCACACTCGCTCGCTAACACCCCCCCCCCCCCCCCAAACTCTCTTCATTTTTGTCCGGTAAAACCGCACTTTTCCCAAGAGCACCCTTTTAGCGAGGAAACCTCATCGTAACCTCATCGTTCCTTCCGATGCAAAACTGAATCGAAATTTCATTTTTCATGCAATTTCCACGAGCCGTCTATGGTTCTCTCAGTCGGGGTTTTAAATAGAACGATGTGGGTAGGTGGTGTTCAATGTGTCTAGAGATTTTGAACAACTTTGGCACAGTTAAGTGGTTGTCAGTGCGTTGTGGTAGATCGGTATGGTCGTTCCTAGTTGATTTGAACGAGAGGGTGATGGAGGGAGTTGTGGGGTCCATCTTGGGGGTGGCAGTAATATGTCCAGATTTTCCCCGGACATGTCCAAGACTTGGCTTTGTTGTTGTCGATTATTCTTGAAGTCTCTTGATTTTGACTGTAACAGCAGGACTTGATGAGGGATGTTGATGTCAGTCACATCTCTCGCTCGGGAGGATTTCAAATTAAATGGAAATTGAGGGCGTGGGAAGTGCGGAACCGCATCGCACCAAATTGAAATTTTGCTTCCACACTTCCGTAGGTAGGGAAGCCTTGGATTCGTTATTGAGTAAAAAAAGTATGTCCTCCATAATGATAATTTCCACTACCATCTAGCGTTTCACATCTTACGCGAAAAATAGTCGTAGAGAGCTGAAATTTTGAGGGTACACGCGGGTTGGATCGCAGATGGTCCCATATCAAAATGGACCTACCCAACTATTCTATACGTTCATGTGAATCAACTGAGGAAGCTATACTGCCTACTCGAATTGGAAGACTTTTTTTTATGTAGGCATGTTGGTTGTCGTTTTCCAAGTTTTTTGGGTCGCTGAATCGATTGCGAGTAGGTTCAGCACGTTCAGACTGCATCGAGTGATCGAAATCACGATTTTTGTTTGGTTCGAAACACCCAAAAATGTTTTTTTTGACACAAATATTTCTGCAAGATGTGCAACTCTGGTCTCAACAAGTGCCCAGTCAGGCAGTAATGAGTGCTCTGGCAGTCATCTTCATTCAGATTACATAGTATACTCTAGTAACGAATGACCATTAAGTTTAAATTCTCAATTTTCCAAACTATTTTTGTAGAAAATTCGGTCCTTAATCCATGCTGCATGACTGGAATTTTTGCTTCCTCACTACCCGAAGGTAGGGAAGCCTTGCATTCGTTGAGCAAAAAAAATGTATGTCCTCCAAAATGAAAATTTCCACTACCATTTTGCGTTTCAGACATCGAGGAACGTTTTTGGTTCCGTGTCTGTCTGTCTGTGGTCAATGGTCAATTCCTTGTAACTACCCAAAATAATGGTCGAAGTGGGCTGAAATTTGGAGGGTAGGCGCGAGTTGGGTCACAGATGTCCCCATACCAAAATCATTGAACAAGTACTGTAACTTTCGTCTGCGCATGCGCAAATGTGAAATACTTGAAACGCCCATAACTACCTTAAATGTAGTTGAAATGAGTTCAAACTTGGAGGGTCGATCAGGGAAAATACTTTAGTTCCACTTGAACTTCATTAGAATCGTACTGTGAAGTTCATGTGCGCATGCGCTAACATGAAATGTTGACCATTTACTCGTAACGCTTCTACTACCCAAAAAATAGTCGTAGAGAGCTGAAATTTTGAGGGTACCTACACGCGGGTTCGATCGCAGATGGTCACACATCGAAATCATTGAAATTTTCGTCTCGCATGCGCAAACGTGAAATACTTGAAACGCCCATAATTACCTTAAATATCGTTGAAATGAGTTAAAACTTGGTGGGTCGATCAGGAATAATACTTTGATGGTTCCATATACATTTGATTAGAATCGTACAGTAAATTTCTTCTGCGCAAGCGCGAACAAGAAATGTTGACCATTTCCTTGTAACGCTTCAACAGTCGTAGAAAGCTGAAATTTTGAGGGTATACGCGGGTTGGATTGCAGATGTTCCCGTTTCAAAATCATGGAAATCGTTTCGTCTGCGCATGCGCAAACGTGAAATACTTGAAACGTCCATAACCACCTTATATATCGTTAAAATGAGTTCAAACTTGGATTGTTGATCAGGAATGAGTTCTATATTATGAATTTCTTTGGAATTTCTTTGGAATTGTTTTTAAATTTTTTTTAATTTCCACAAATTGACAAGTAAAAATACATCATATAGCAAAATAAAATTAAATCCCTTTAAGCGTAAAACAAATATATCATGGAAATTCTGACTTCACCTGGGCACATGCCCGCGTATGAGGTCAGAGTTCAGTTTATAATAATAGCCCATTCACAAGCGAAAAACGTAGTAAAAGAAAACAGACATCAGCTACTCCTAAAAGAAAAGTAAAGAAAAGTTCCTCAACGGAAATCAAATCGAGAATGATGCTAGATGAGTTATTTTATGCGTAAATCTTGAACACGTAGACAAATTTCTACATCGCAGTAGATTTCAAAATGCGTTCACAGCGCTCGTAGTGTAACTTTCATCTGCGCATGCGCGAACATGAAATGTTGATTTACTTGTAACGCTACTTACTACGCTAAAAATAGTCGTAGAGAGCTGACATTTTGAGGGTACTCGCGGGTTGGATCGCAGGTGGTCCCGTATCAAAATGAACCTATCCAACTATTCTGTACGTTTTTGTGATTCAAATGAGGAAGCTGTGCTGCCTACTCGAATTGGCTGACTTTTTTCGATCACTGTCATTAAATGTACCTCTGTAGATATGCATTGTCCCTTGCCACTGTAAATAAATGAGTTCGTCCGTCCTTTCACCGTCGCTATGTTTTTAACGTGGAAGTTCACGGAGGACGAGTTTCGCACACAGCCGGACAGTCCAACAGTCGATGACCCCCCGACAAAGTTTTACAACTCATTACAAACCCCGGACGTCTGCCGGAAGGTGGAAAATATTTCTACGTCCCCGTTGACAACTCGGGGCATCCACAACTTGAATTGAACCTGTCACTGGAGAAAAGCCGGGTCGGAGCCGACTCCTGATAGGACGACGTAGGAAACTCGTGGGATCTGACGGACGCGACGTTCCGGATGGGAAGCCGATCCGCGGAGGCAGACAGTGTCGGTGACCCCGTCGGGGAAATGCAGTAGGAAAAGTTGCTCGGCGGACGAAAGAGGCCTCTCATGAATGTGCGATGCAATCACCGGCTCTGCGAGGTTCTGTAAGCTTTCGAACCAATGAATTTTTATCGCATGGCTCCGACTCACTGATGGGAAGGCGGTGGAGGGGGGGTATGTTTACGTCACGGAATAATCGGCCATCTCTTTCGGTTTTCCAGTCAGTAGGTGGCGTTTGGTCGTCATTATCTCTCACGCTGGGTTTCACTCCCGTTTTTCAGAGAGTTCTCATCTCGTCGTCACGCCCGTCGTTACCGAGGATTCTTTTTGGGAAAAAAAACTGCAAAATATTACACAGCGGTTTATTATTTACCTGCAAAGATAACCGTTTCCGCGTAGATCACTGTTTTCTGTGAGCCCAAAATCGAGAACCTATCAATAAAAATCCAAACGATCCATCGATCCACAGATCCATTCTTGTCGTGGTACCCCTCAAATACTACGCTCCTATGTAAAGTATAAGATTTAACGAAATGAACGAGGAGAACGACGAGTTGAGCGACGCCTCGGGGAAAGGACCAGAAGGGCTCCATCGAGCTCCCAACGTTTCTCAACGGTCGCAACGGCCGTTGACAGACAGGGGTGGTGGGGGGGGGGGGGAAGAGGTGGAGGCGCCTTTATATACCGCCGGGCTCGCCCAGCTCTTCATTCGACTTCTCTCTAGACCTCTCTCCTTCTGTCTCTCTTACCCTCCCTTGCACCTGCTGTGGTGATTACGGTGGGGTGCTCCCTTCCGAATACTCGCTGTGGTGATAACCGCGGGACGCCTCCTTCTCCTCTAGCACCTGGTGTGGTGATCACCGCGGGGAATTAGACCTCCTTTAATCCTACCCAAACCGTCACTCCGTCACCTACCAATCACCACAATTCTTAAAATGAAATAATATCAAGGAAAAACTAACTCGACTTCATACAGCCATCTGTGATTATAATCAGGTGTTCCCTGGCAAAGATAATATCTGGGCCGGTTTTATACCGTATCATTCACGATCATGTTGATGAAGCTTTTCGATGCAGGCAACTGCTGGCCGTGTAATGCTCCGGGTGGTCTCAAAAAATGCTTTAGTTCGAGATCAATTTAAAAACTAAAAAAAAAAAAAAAAAAAACGCTGCAAGTTATTACACAACGGTATTATTTACATAGGTGCCACATCTGCGTAGATGTGGCACCTATGTAAATAATTTCTGTGGTCAGTACCTACTCTGGTGCTCCCGCCACGAAAGCCTCAAATCAAGTACCTACTGGAGCCGGCCCGGGAATTAGAGTTTCATAATAATGCGCAGGATTCAATAATTAATCGTTAATTGTTTGTTGTTATTCATGAAGCATAATGTTTGTTCCGTTACAAAAGTACCTATCAGCAAAATCCGAAAGAAACGTTAAAAAAAACCATACCCATTATGCTGAAAGTTTTCGAGATACGGCGTTCTGAAAATTTCAACCCCTATTTTGAACCCTTTAGAGATGACTGACAGTAACGCTGAGCTTCGAGGACCAACTAGACCCCGAACCGGAGTTATTGAAAAGTTGTCTGTTTCTTCCACTAATACACGAAAAAAAAATACACTGTTATACCGGTTTCGGTGAACAAAACATAACTGAAGGCACATTGAGAGGTGACCTTACAGAAATGAGTAGAATTGGTTTCTGTAACAGCTTGGTTCCTCCCCTCCCTCCATTCCACCCTAACGTCCTTTCACTTTTGGCATTCACTTCCAAGACCAATCAGAATCGACCCCCTTCACTTTGTTCCATTCACCATTCATCTTCACGACCAATCCCAGTCGACCACCTTTCACTTGTGGGACTATTTATAAGGTCACCTCTCCTATGTATTATCAGTTATTGTTTGTTATTGACGATGATTTGATCACGGAAACTGTTATAACAGTGTATTTTACGCGTTTTTCGTGTATTAGCGGAAAAAGACAACTTTCAGTGACTCCGTTTTTCTTTTCCGTTACCTAAATGTTCGTCCTTACTGACAGTTTGCATTCCACGCGGAGGCACAGGGCAACCACTGACTGGGGAGGCAAAAACCTCCACGGGTTTTTGAACCTGAAGGCGTATGGAGGAAGTAATCACCCGTGCAACGGTAACTCCCGTATTCCACGGCCTTTCCACCGCATAAATGTTAGCTACTGTTAAATGTGAAGGGTCCCAAAGCCACTCTCGAAGGTCACATTGATTTACGGCTATTCCTTTTACACCCAGTCGAGCACCGGTCGAGGGCGGGGACAAGTCGTAAATCCGAAGGGAGGCGATGCTCTTGAAATGTGAGACCAAAGGCGTTTTTCTCTTTAGAAACCTCCTCGACCCCCCCTGTGATATAAAATACATCCCGGCGACCTGATCACGTATCCTCAGCGATACGGGTTGTCCTTTGATGTACCAGTTTTCAAACCATCCCCTCGCGTTTGGCGAGGTTTTACACGTTTCACTACTGCGGATTTGAGACGAAGCAAGATGAACTCAGGGCAGGGCTGCCGGATATCCCAGTACAGTTCCCAGTGCGCAATTTGTGCGTATTTTACGAGGCCTATTCACTAAAAGAGATAGTTGTCGTGAGTCCCTCCCGGGAACACTCCTATATTATTAAGTTCTCACCAACATTCAAACGCCAAACTAAAGCTCCGGAAATAAAGATATGAGTGGGGACAGGCGACAGAACCCAGGGTTACTCAACCTGGGGCCCCACTACCAGCTCCCTGCAAGGAGCTGGAGGGAGAGGCCCCCAAGTACTATAAAACCCCGGATCCTGGCGCTCAAGCTTCATTCGACACTTCCTCTAACCAGCTCTCTCTTCTCTCTCTTACCTTACCTCCCAGATGATCGGTTGACTACAGCCGCCTGGGAATTTCACCTCCTCTCCTCTTCCTCCTTGTCTAGATGATCGGTTGAATACAGCCGCCTAGACAAGGGACCTCTCCTTTCCTCTCCTTCACCTAGATGAACGGTTGACTACAGCCGCCTAGGTGAAATTCCCTCATCCACCTCTCTCTCCTCCTAAAGTCGTAGATGTTCGGTTGACTACAGCCGCCTGCGACTTTTCCTTCCTTACCTAAATTCACTCACTCACCTTATTTCCACACCGCCGTGATGAAAATTCTAAATTCATCACAGTGGTGAACCCGACGTTCACTCAACCTTCTTCCTTCCCACCTTCCCACCTCATGTGTCGCCCCAGTCAAATAGTTCGGTGTCCCAAATTTTAAATTCAAATTTCATCCAGTCAGTGTAAATTCGCAATCTTGGCCCACACCTCACCACTCAACTCTCAACCCAACGCACCACCGCTCCCGCCGATTGCAAATTTCAAAATTCAAAACCACGTCAAATTTTTGAATTTTAGTTACAGAAATGGACCCGAACTCACCGACGCCGCCGCTCCTGCGACCAGCCACACTGCAGCCGCCCGCCGCTGCGACTTCCGACGCATTGGCCGACAACCCTTTCTCCACGCTCTCCCCGCCGCCCTCTGCAACATCGGCCGCCTCCGCCGCCGCGGCCGCAGCCGCCGCCGACGTCATGACGGCGTCCGCGGCGTTCCCTCTGTCGCTGCCCCCCTTCTACACGCACGATCCGGCCCTTTGGTTTTTTCAAGTGGACGCAGCGTTTTCGGCCGCCAACATCCGCAGCCAGAAAACGAGATACTCCCGGATCATTTCGTTGCTGCCTTACGAGATCCTACTGCAGACTTCCGACATCTCCCCCGACGCCGCCGCTGCGTACGATGACCTCCGCAACCGCCTCATCAACACCTACCAGCCGTCGAAAATCGCCCGAGTCGCCGCCCTCTCCCAACCTCAACACCTCGGCGACCAGAAGCCGTCCCACCTCTACCGACAGCTGCGGCACCAGCTGCACGACATTATGACGGCCGACGTCGCACGTACTTTCTGGTTGCGCGCTCTACCCCACCCCATCCAGATGGCCCTCGCCAGCCACCTAGACGGCCCCGATGAGCCCCTTCTGCGACTCGCGGACACCGTCCACGACTTGGCCGCAGCCGCCAGCGTCGGCGAAGTGCACGCACCCCGTCATCCACCGCCTCTGCGCGACCGCACCACCTCCCGGGATCGCAACCGGACCCCCTCCCTCGACGGACGCAGACCCACTTCCAGGGATCGCCGGCACTACCCCTCCGCCGACCGCCGACGCCAGCGCTCGCCGGAGCGACGCACCTCACCTACCCGTGAGCTACGTAGGGGAAAGTCCCCAACGACCGCACCCCCCTCCACTACGAGACGCCCCACCAAAACCGACTACCTCCCTGCGGACCCCCCCCACCGTTGTTTCTATCATGTAAACTTCGGTGGGGAGGCCCGCAAGTGCCAACCCCCCTGCTCCTTCGCCCCTAAGCAGGGAAACGCAGCCGCCCGCCGGTAAATCCGGCGGGCCCCCCTCCTCGCCAACACGGGGGGGACCATGGACATACCCCCCCCCGCCCGCATTCACACAGCCACCACCACCAAGCCACGCTACCCCTCCTACGCCGCCGCCACGGCTGCCAACCTCCCGGCCGCGCCTACAGCGCCGCCGAAACCCTCACCCCACCACCACCACAACGGACCCTCCCCGCCCGCCACCAGGGCAACCAACCTTCCGGCCGCCACTCACGCCGCCGCTACCGTTCCCCCACCTCGGAACGGAATATCCCCGCCCGCCACCAGGGCAACCAACCTTCCGGCCGCCACTCACGCCGCCGCTACCGTTCCCCCGCCTCGGAACGGACCCTCCAAGCCCGCCTCCAGGGCGCAACCCCCTCCGGCCACCACTCAACCGGCCGCTACCGTTCCCCCTCCCCGGAACGGAGCGAAGCCACCTCCTACCAAACCGGCCACACCCCCTACAGACCCCACCGTTCCCCCCCTCCGGAACGGCAACAAACCGCCCCACGTCTCCTTCGCGGCGGACCAGCCAACGCCAACACACGTCCCTACCTCCGCAATCAAACCCAACGCCCTACCGACCCACCAACGACTTTTCCTGCGCTGCAGGAAAACTAATGTTCCTTTCCTGGTGGACACGGGGGCGGCGCTGTCGATATTTCCCAACAACATCCTCCGTCGTCAGGCGCGCTGCTACCGGCAGCTTCTCTACGCCGCCAACGGTACCACCATCCCCTCGTACGGGACGTACCGCTCCTCAGTTCATATGAGCGGGCTCGCGTACGAGTGGGAATTCACCGTGGCGGACGTGGAGAAGGCGATCCTGGGGGCCGATTTTCTTGCCTATTTCGGTCTCCAGGTCGACGTCCGGAACGCGCGCCTGATTGACCCCGCCACCAAAACACCCATACCCGGATTCATACACGCCATCAACCACCCCCCAACACAGTTTGAACGCCTCCTCCTCAACTACCGTCCCCAGCGCCGCCCCTCTGCACACATCTCCACTGTCCAGCACCACATAGAGACCACAGGACCACCCATCACCGCAAAAGCCCGCCGCCTACATCCCCTTCAGTTGTCAAAAACCCGCCAGCACTTCGACAAACTCATTGCCGACGGTATCGTACGCCCCTCAAAATCCCCTTGGGCTTCTCCGCTCCACATTGTGCAGAAGCCCAATGGGGATATCCGCCCCTGCGGGGACTACCGGCGGCTTAACTCAAAAACCACACCGGACCTCTATAATGTCCCCCACCTGCGTGACTTTTCGTCACATCTCCATGGAACCACTATCTTTTCCACCCTTGATATTTCGCGAGCGTTCCATCACATCAACATCCACCCCCCCGACGTCCCGAAAACCGCTATAATTACCCCGTTCGGTTTATTTGAATATGTGAAGATGGGCTTCGGGTTAAGGAACGCGGCGCAAACTTGGCAGCGGTATATGGACAGTATCTTGCGAGGCCTACCGTTCGTATTTTGCTTCCTCGACGATATCCTGATCGCCTCCAAGACACAGGAAGAACACCTCGCCCACCTACAGCAAGTCCTCGACATCTTTTCCACCGAAGGCCTCATCGTCAACACAGACAAATGTGTCCTCGGCCAACCCTCCGTCCGCTGCCTCGGCCACCAAGTATCCTCGGACGGCATCACACCCCTCCCGGACAAGGTCCACGCTATTATTGACTTCCCGCAACCCCGCACGGTCACCGAGCTCCGCCGCTTCCTGGGTATGCTCAATTTTTACCGTAGACACATAAAACACGCCGCTCAACACCAACAACCACTCATACACGCCATTCCCCAGCCCTCCAAAAAAAATGATAACCGCCCCATCACCTGGACCCCCCAACTTTCCGCCTCCTTCAAAATTTGCAAACAGGACCTAGTAGACGCCGCTCTATTAGCCCACCCCGACCCTCACGCTCCCCTTTCCATCACTACCGATGCGTCCGATTGGGCCATCGGGGCAGTGCTCCAACAGCACACCGGCGCCACCCCCCAACCCATTGGCTTCTTTTCTAAAACCTTATCCCCCACCCAGAAAAATTACTCTACCTTCGACAGAGAACTCCTCGCCATCCACGAAGCCATAAAGCACTTTCGTGACTTCGTGGAGGGCAGGCAGTTCTCTGTCGTTACAGATCACAAGCCCCTGACCCACGCCCTCCTTCAAAATCGCAAGTCCGCCTCCCCGCGTCGCCTCCGGCAGCTCGAGTTTATCGGACAGTTCACGTCCGATATACGATATTTGCCGGGGGCCGACAACTGCGTGGCGGACGCGCTCTCCCGACCCACCCCTATCCCCGCGCCGGTGGCGGAGTTGCTGCCATTCCCTTCCCCTCAATCCATCAAATCAAAACAAGATCCAACCTCTGACCCCGCCCTCTCCAACCTTATTTCCGCATCCAAGTTGGAACAGCTGCCTCCCCTCGACCTCTGGTGCGACGTAACGGCCGATTCACCGCGCCCTTACGTCCCACCGGGGTTGAGGAGGCAGTTGTTCCTCCACTACCATTCCCTTCACCACCCTGGCATTCGGGCGAGCCGGGACCTCATCAAGACGCGGTACTTCTGGCCCCATATGAATACAGATATTCGTAACTGGGTTCTAGGGTGCCAGAAGTGCCAGCGCTTCAAAGTCTCGGCCCACCCGCATGTCCCTCCTCAACCAATCCCCGACTCCCTCCCGTGGGAGCATGTACATTTGGATCTAGTGGGCCCCCTTCCCCCGTCCGAGGGGAAGAAATACTGCCTCACGATGATCGATCGTGCCACCAACTGGGTGGAGTGCATTCCCCTCTCCACCATCACCGCGGACGCCGTCGCAACAGCTTTCCTCTCTCAATGGGTTAGCCGTTACGGTTGTCCGCGGACAGTCACGGTCGATCAAGGGAGGCAGTTTGAATCGGCCCACTTCTCCGAATTGCTACGCTCCCTCGGGATCCAAAAAATCCACACTACCCCTTACCATCCCCAATCCAACGGGAAAATAGAGCGGTGGCACTCGGTCCTGAAACAAGCCATTTCTACATCAGCAAATTCCCCTTCCTGGACAAAATCTCTCCCCTATATTTTACTCAGCCTTCGAACATCCGCCCGTCCTTCAGACCAAACTAGCCCCGCACAAAACGCCTTTAAAGACCCACTACGTTTACCGGCCGACATTTTCATCCCAAACCACACCCCGTCAATTAACAGGGAGCCTCTACACTCCACAACACCCACAAACGACACCACATATCCCAAACGCTTTTTCACCACCACACACATGTACCTGAAAGAGCCCGGCATCCATAAAACTTTCCGACCCCTGTATGCCGGGCCCTTTCAGGTCATCCGCACAACACACTCCACCGCTACCCTGTTAATTGACGGAAGGCCCCACACCGTGCCATTGGCACGGTGCAAACCAGCCCCAGTCCTCCCCGACCACTCTCACAGCACCAATCCCACACCCAGCCCTACACCACCAACGCCACACATCGCCTCCATTTCACCCGCCGGACCCCGGCGTCGCCGCCTCTCTCCGCGACGCCCCGGGTACCGGCTCCCACCGGCTCTTCCCCTTCACCGCCACCATGGCAGTGAAGGGACCCCTCTATCAGACTTCACTAACGTGAAGACTGTTAGAGGGGGTCGCCTCCCTCACTCACACACTTCACACACACACAACCACTCGCCACACACTAACCACACCCAGGAAACGGCGGATTCTCACGACCGCCTCCCACATGTGGACCACAATTTTGCACACCCCTCAACTTTTGTACATACCTCTGTATCTTCTGTACATACCCCTTCATCTTTTGTACATACTCCTCCATCATCTGTAAATACTCATCCATCAATTGTAAATACTCGTTCATCCCTTGTACATACTCCATCCTCATCATTGTAAATACTCAAACTCACATTGATCACATTTATAAATGCAAAATGTTTATATATGTCGACTCATCATCACCCAATATTTATGCCTTATATCTAATACTCTACTTATATCTTATACTCTACTTAATCTTATACTCTACTTAATCTATCTTATACTCTACTTACCATCTACTTACTCTATGTTTACCATTCCTTCCCATGTACTTACCTTATCCTTAAGCCTCCTAGCTTTAAGACTGGCCTTCAGCCCAACTACCTGTTTGCATCGGCCTTCAGCCCCTGTCACCTTACGCCTTCAGCGCCACCTTTGTTTGCCGTAGCCCTCAGCTCCTGTCACCTTGCGCCTTCAGCTCCACCTTTTGTTTGCCGTAGCCCTCAGCTCCTGTCACCTTGCGCCTTCAGCTCCACAAATATTGGTTCAAACTGGGGGGACCTCTGTCGTGAGTCCCTCCCGGGAACACTCCTATATTATTAAGTTCTCACCAACATTCAAACGCCAAACTAAAGCTCCGGAAATAAAGATATGAGTGGGGACAGGCGACAGAACCCAGGGTTACTCAACCTGGGGCCCCACTACCAGCTCCCTGCAAGGAGCTGGAGGGAGAGGCCCCCAAGTACTATAAAACCCCGGATCCTGGCGCTCAAGCTTCATTCGACACTTCCTCTAACCAGCTCTCTCTTCTCTCTCTTACCTTACCTCCCAGATGATCGGTTGACTACAGCCGCCTGGGAATTTCACCTCCTCTCCTCTTCCTCCTTGTCTAGATGATCGGTTGAATACAGCCGCCTAGACAAGGGACCTCTCCTTTCCTCTCCTTCACCTAGATGAACGGTTGACTACAGCCGCCTAGGTGAAATTCCCTCATCCACCTCTCTCTCCTCCTAAAGTCGTAGATGTTCGGTTGACTACAGCCGCCTGCGACTTTTCCTTCCTTACCTAAATTCACTCACTAACCTTATTTCCACACCGCCGTGATGAAAATTCTAAATTCATCACAATAGTGAAAAGAGATTTAAAAAAAAAATGTCCCGAAAGAGATGGTCTCCCTCGGGAGACAGCCTCTTCTAGATGTCCGGGTTCGTCTTTTTTACTGAATAGCTCCAATGTATACAATATTTTGGTTTATTATTTTCAATAAAAAACCTTTGGAATCGAGCATGGAAAAAATAAAAAATTGAACCGCCCCTCGAAATTTGATGGTTTACGCTTCAATGGATGTAGAATCCGAAAATGCAATAAAAAATCCCAGCACAACGGTTTATTATTTTGTACAGACTACCCTTCTGTTACAGGTCACAGCTCCCTGTATAGATAACCCGTCTATATAATATAATATGAACTACTCTATACATATTGTGTAGATCGCAGATCCTCCGTAGGTTGGTACCTAACCCCGTACTCGTTACTAGGTACCTACCTAAATCACGAGTTAAAAATGTTGCTAAAATAATTCTGTCGATGACAAACAGTAACAAAAACGGCAAAAAGAAACGCAAATAATGAAGTTCTGAAGGAAAATTGTTGATATGGTGTGAAATAGATGCCCCTTCTGTGTAGATCACTGTTTTATCACTGTTTTCTGTGGTCAGTACCTATAATGAACCATTGTGTAATAATTTGCCCATCAATAATACTTCAACG
Source organism: Leptopterna dolabrata (assembly GCA_954871275.1). Classification (NCBI taxonomy): domain Eukaryota; kingdom Metazoa; phylum Arthropoda; class Insecta; order Hemiptera; family Miridae; genus Leptopterna; species Leptopterna dolabrata. The sequence continues at coordinate 5,911,963 of OX940984.1, read as the reverse complement.
GTTGTTCAAGTTGCAAAAGTACGGATCAACAAAATCCAGCCCCTTCTTGGTAGATGAACCGTTGTGTAATAATTTGCCGTTGTGTAATGATTTACCATTGTGTAATAATTTACCGTTATGTAATAATTTACCGTTGTGTAATAATTTGCCGTTGTGTAATGATTTACCATTGTGTAATAATCTACCCATCAATAATACTTCAACGTTTGTTCAAGTTTCACAAGTACCTACCAACAAAATCCATCACTTACCAAATTAAATAATATCGCAGAACAACCAACTCGACTTCATACAGCCATCCTTGATTATAATCAGGTGCTCCCTAGTGATGACATCCAGGCCGGATTTATACCGTTTGATTCACGATCGTGTTGACGAAGCTTTTTGGTGCACACGAACGGCTGGACGTACAATGCTCCGGGTGGTCTCAATAAATTGTTTAGCTCAAGACAAATTCCATAACGTAAAAAAAGCCATACCCTTCTATCAAAAGTTTTCGAGATACGGCGTTCTGAAAATTTCAACCCCTATTTTGAACCCCTTAGAGATGACTGACAGTAACGTCGAGCTTCGAGGACCAACTAGACCCCGAACGGAACCTATAACCCGAATTTCATCAATTTTGTTTCATGGTAACTAAGAAAAGTGGCCAGTACGGTGTACGGCGGACAGGCAGAAATATTTTTATTGTATTTTCGGATCCTACATTACCATGAATCGTAAACCATAAAATTGTGGGGTGGGGGGGGGGGGGGGGTCAGAATTTTTTTTTCATGCTCGATTCCAATGGTTCATTATTGAAAATAATAAACCAAAAATGTCTGTCTGTCTGCCATACGCCGCACGGTGAGACGAAACGCAGATCATTATCGTTGAAATGAGTTCAGATTTGGAGCGTCGATCAGGAATAATACTTTGATAGTTCCATATGAATTTCATTGAAGTCTTACTGTAACTTCGTTCTGCGCATGCGCAAACATGAAATGTTGACCGTTTCCTTGTTCCAGAGAGATGTATTTTTGAGGGTACGCTCGTGTTGGACGCAGATGGTCCCGTATCAGAACGAACCTACCCAACTATTCTGTACGTTCATTTGATTCAAGTGAGGAAGCTGTATTGCCTACTCGAATTGGCAGACGTTTTCATATGCAGTTTTCATCCATCTCCAATATGAGGGTTTTTGAGGGTTAACAATTATTATTAATATAACCCAGAGGAAATGGAAACCCGTCATTCGGCATTTGATTGTTGAAGGCAACGAGATATATAAACCCGAGATGGAATACACTGTGTACGTCTTGTCATGTAATACTCTTACAATGCGAACTCTATCTCTCAACCGTCGGCTCCCTCCACATCTGCATTTCCCATTATTAGTTGGGCAAACTCGGCTCAGAGGGAGGTAGAGCCGTTGGAAACTCCACAAGTAGCTAATACGTTAGTGACACAAAATGAAACCCTAACCCGTCCCAATCTCACGGGAGATGAGAGAAGTTGAACCGCGTGTGTATTTGATTTGGTTCAGGTTCGGTTCAGGTGGCGAAGTACGCGGGGAGGGAGGGTTGAAGTGATTTTGTCAGTTGATTGCGTGCTCTCCTGGGAATGCTAACAAGTGAAGGTTAAGGACTAATTCGTTTAGGAGTTTGAGGGGCTAACCGAGGGATGGTTTACCGAAGGGGGCTTACGGGTGCGAAAGGGGCCTAAGGGGGTTGGTAAGATGAATCTGGATCTTGCACTCCGGGAATTGAATTGAGGATGCCAGAACTCTCAAGGTGAAGGTGGCTCCCACAAAACGTCTTCCCCTTCACAAATTGGATGGAACGAAAACGGATCGTTTTCCCCGCATCCAGAACCGTCTACTTGGGTCGTCCGGATTGGTAAAAAGAACCAGTTCGCTCGTAATCAGTTGATACATCCAGTCCGCCTATACTGTGGAGAAATCCTTCTCTGAGTAGCATCATTTGAGTTTGCAGGCCCAATCCCACTAACAAAGCTGAAGTTACAAGAGCGACTGAGCTATGTATTTGAGCCGAGTTATTTGATCTTGCAAATATCTTCAGTATTCGTCAGCGATATGTGAAGATTTTGCTCCACTGTTATCATAAATACCAACACACAAAAACAGCACAAGAATACCGCACTACCAAACTCGTTTTGTGACAGATGGAAACATTGTTCCGCCCAGGCCTCGACTGGTCCTTACGACACAGATCCTAACACAGGCACATAGAAATCTAAATGAAAACATGAAATCACCCAGAAACTACTTCAGAACAAAATATAAAACTGGAATTTTGCCGTTGATAATGCAAAAGGGAAAATGGGCAGTATTGATCGGAATCCTATTTTGAACCCCTTAGAGATGACTGACAGTAACGTCGAGCTTCGAGGACCAACTAGACCCCGAACGGAACCTATAACCCGAATTTCATCAATTTTTATTCATGGTAACTAAGAAAAGTGGCCCGTACGGCGTACGGCGTACGGCGGACGGACAGAAATATTTTTATTCCAGTTTTGGATTCTACATACCTTGAAACGTAAACCATCAAATTTTGAGGGGGGTAAGAATTTTTTTTTCCTTGCTCGATTCCAATGGTTCATTATTGAAAATAATAAACCAAAAAGTGAAAACACGAAATGTGAACTGTTGTGACTCTGATTGGGTAGGTAGGATTGGTGTTGAGGTTGAGGAGAGAGAAGAGTAGAGTGTTAGGAAGGAAGGATGTGCTGCATAGGAGTCTTTTACTAACTCCCCGCGGTTTTCACCACAGCAGGCGCTATAAGCAGTGGCTCCCAGCGGTTTTCACCACAGCAGGGCCCTGGGATGTGAGATTTCCTCCACAGCAGATACTAGAGGAGAAAAAGGTATCCCACGGTTTTCACCACAGCAGATACCGGGAAGGAAGAAGCTAGTACCACGCGTTTTTCACCATATCAGGTACTAGAGGAGAAGGAGGTATCCCGCGGTTTTCACCACAGCAGATACTGGGAAGAGGGAGTCTAACACCCCACGGGTTTCACCACAGCAGATACTGGGAAGAGGGAGTCTAACACCCCACGGGTTTCACCACAGCAGGTGTTAGAGGAGAAGGTGGTATCCCACAGTTTTCACCACAGCAGATACCGGAAAGGGGGAATCTAGTACCCCGCTGTTTTCACCATAGCAGGTGAAAGGAAAGGAAGAGAGTAAGTCGGGCAAGAGACAGAAGTCGAGGGTAAGAGCGAGATCAGTCGAATGAGGAGCTGGGACAGAAGCGCTGTTTATAATATATGGATTTTTCCACCCGCCCCCCTTCCACAGTCGGCCTATATCTCGGAAAATTGTGTTTTGAGGTGTGGGTTTTGTCGCATTTTTAAATAGTTTGATTTTGTTTTGAATTTTTGAGACAATCCGGTGCATTCTACGATGTTGCCATAAAATTCAAATTTTATGGCAACAATATATTTTTCACTCCACATCAACAATTTACCTAAAGAACTAGGTACACCTGAATTTAGTCATTTTTACCTACTGCGTTTTGGTTTTGATCTGCATTAGAAGCGGGATCTGTAACAGAATGGTGACCTGAAACACAAGGGTCATCTGTAACAGAAGGGTATCACTGCAGAAAATGATAAACCTTTGTTGAATCATTTACAGCGTTTTTGTCCTACGAATTCATTATTGTTTCTTTTAAGCCATTTTTCAGACAAATCGATGAAAATTGCCCATTTATTATTTACGCATGATAAGTGTAGGACTAGTGTCTATTAAAAAAAAAAAAAAAAAAAAAAAAAATAGTGGGGCAAAAATTCCCTCATGGAGTCGAGGTGTTGTCAGTATAGCAGACTGTCAATAGAGAAATATTGTTGATAAAAGAGGAACGCAATGATAAATACTTTTACAAACTAAACAGGTCTTTGTTCTATGACCAAAACATAGGTAATATTCAAATTTAAATATAAACTTGTTAAACAATTAACTTTCCGTAAAATACAATTTATTATACGCATTACTTTTATTCTAGCTACCTACTTCCTTCTTCGTCATACAGTTCTGTACACAGTTTTGCCCAATAACTTTCCTTCCGTCGAAAAATAAGACATTGCTTTTGTTCTCAGAAATACCACAATGTAAATGTTTACTTATTTTTAATTTTATAAATTTCAATTCAAATGTCTTTCTAGAGTGCTCAGGGTTTTTGTTCTTTCCACTGGTTATTCGGTAAACTCGAGGACTTGAGGTTTTTATTTAGGTTGCCAGCTTTCAAGCTTGTGGTTTATGATTCTCGTGAGACATGAAATGAAGGAGCTGCAGCTGATTACATAAAAATCGATCCAAAATTACTCTATTTATTTATTTATTTATTTATATCAATAATTGTGAGCGATACAATATATTATTCAGGGGTAATGTACATTCATAATTTACATACATAGGTAATTGGGTAAATTATATTTGTCAATAATTGTTATTCACTATAAAATAAAAAGCCAAGAGTTGAAAATTGGCTGGAGCTCGGAGCAAGAGGAATGGAGTTTGGATTATCAATGAATGATTCAACTTACTGCCAAGTATCGATTTTACCAGACATCGACTTTTTTTTTTTTTAATGCATTTATTGACAAAAGACTAAGTATTTACCTTCACAAAAGATAATGACATAGGCGCACTGTGACGGCCCTGGCAGCACCTTTGAAAATGGCGTTGTGCCATTTCCCCGTTTCTAAAATTTCTTGTGCCAAGGTTGTGTCATTCGCCTTTAGCACCTTCCTCGGGGCGTTTTAATGATTAAAACACGACTAAATCGGTATTCCCAGAGGTGGACTCTGCACTTTTAATAACGGTAGGTACACAAAAGGTTGAGAGCCTTTAATTGCTCTCTTAAGCCAGACCTGAGGGCTCCGAGAGCTCCTTTTCCCCAGTTCCTGGGAAACACGCGTGAGCCGACTGTCGAAATTTTAATTAAAGGTTTTAGTGCCCTCCGGGGGAGAAAAAAGGAGAGTTCAGTCGACGAACAACGGGAATGAAAAGGGTTTATCTCTTTTCCAATCCAGTTGTATATAACTCGCCGGAGAAATTAGGAAGGCTGCATTAAATTTCGCTCAGTGCTTCTCCCCTCGTTTGAGGTGGGGCCAATTAAGTTGAAATTAAAAGTGACCCAGTCAAAAGGCTTAATTGGTTAGTTAAATTTTCTGTTACTTACTTATATTGAGAACAGTGAAATCGATAGGAGCGTTGTGAGTAGTTAGTATTCTTTTTTGAGCTGTGCGATTACGTTTAACGTTACCCACGATGACAGAACAAACTTCCTCGCATCGTTAGTGACTCATATATCATATAAAAAGTAGAAATGTCTGTAATTTTGACTTCAAGAGGATGTACCTATTATATTTTAAAAAATTTAAAAAAGGACTTAAAAAACGCTGCAAATCCCTGCACAACGGTTTATTATTTTGTATAGAATACCCTTCTGTTACAGATCACAGCTCTATGTATAGATAACCCGTCTATATAATATGATATGTACTATTCTATTATATGCATATTATGTAGATCGCAGACACTCCGTAGGTTAGTACCTAACCCCGTACTCGTTACTAGGTACCTACCTAAATCACGAGTTAAATGTTGCTAAAATAATTCTGCCGATGACAAACAGTACCTAACAAAAAGAAACACACATAATGAAGTTCTGAAAAGAAATTGTTGATGAGGAGTGAAAAAAGTTGCAAAAGTACCTACCAACAAACTCCAGCCCCTTCTACGTAGATGGTATAATTTACCGTTGTGTAATAATTTACCGTTGAGTAATGATTTACCGTAGTAATAATTTACCCATCAATAATACTTCAACGTTTGTTCAAGTTTCACTACCTACCAACAAACTCCAATAGAGCCATCATTTTTCAAATTAAATAATATCACAGAACAACCAACTCGACTTCATACTCCGCCAATATAATCAGGTGATCCCTACCAATGATTGGCCGTATTCACAAATTCCTATTGTGGGCGCGTCTCTGGTTACGAGATTTGGTTTGGATTGTATACAATTTCATTCACACTGGAGTCGAAAATGCCTGTCGGTGCAAACTTCGGGGCCTTACTGTGAACGAACGGCTGGACGTACGATGCTCCGGATGGTCTTAAAAAACTCGCAAGTTCAAGAACTATTTAAAACCGTAAAAATATTTACGTAAAAAAATGGTATAGGCGTTTTGAAAATTTCAACCCCTATTTTGAACCCCTTAGAGATGACTCACAGTAACGTCGAGCTTCGAGGACCAACTAAAGGCCGAACGGAACCTATAACCCGAATTTCATCAATTTTTTTTCATGGTAACTAAGAAAAGTGGCCCGTACGGCGGACAGACAGAAATATTTTTATTGCAGTTTTGGATTCTACATATCTTGAAACGTAAACCATCAAATTTTGAGGGGGGGTAAGAATTTTTTTTTTTCATGCTCGATTCCAATGGTTCATTATTGAAAATAATAAACCAAAAGTAAAGAATAATTTTTGTGCTGAACAAAAAATAATCTATTTAAAGCCGATGCAACAAAATTTTTGAAGTCGGCGCCAAATTTCAACTAAAATGTGTAATAGCAAGCGATACAATATGAAGGCTGTGTGTGCGTTTTTAGCTAAAATTTGGCGCCGACTTCATATCGGCTTTGAATAAATTGCGTTTGTTCAGCATAAAAATTATTCTTTACTTTGATGTTTTATACAGTTTTTTTTTCTTTTTAGAGCAATCAATAGATTTATTTTTTTTTAAGTTTCGAAAGGCTACCTAGTGAGTTTTTTGAAGAATTTTTCAAATAAATTTATGGTTGTTACCTAGCCAAAGCCAATATTGACCCCTTACTACCTCACGCTCTCTGATACCACCATTACTGGGGCACCCAGTGTATTTTTTAGGTTTTTTTCTGTCTTCAATTATTCGAACCGACGGACCGCAGTCGCCGACTCAATAAACCACCAGCTAAGGTCAAAAATCGGTGAAAATTTGGAATTTGCCTGAAATCATCGAAGTGGATATAAACTCACCAACAGAGATACAAAATAGCGGCACGACCAACCTAAAAAGTGTGTTTTAACAGAAATATTTTCCCTTCAAATTGAGTCAAATAGGTACACGCTCTTGGGGTCAAAAACGATTTTAAAAAGTCTGCCAATTCGAGTAGGCAGTATAGCTCCATCATCTGAATAACATGAAAGTACAGAGATGTTGGGTAGGGTCATTTTGACAAGGGGCCATCTTCGACCCAACCCGCGTGTACCCTTAAAATTTCAGCTCTCTACGGCTATTTTTCGTGCAGTTAGAAGCGTTACAAGGAAATAGTCAACATTTAATGTTTGCGCATGCGCAGACGAAAGTTACGTCACGATTCCGATGATATTCATTCGGGACTATCAAAGTATTATTCCTGATCGACCCTCCAAGTTTGAACTCATTTCAACGATATTTAAGGTAGTTATGGGCGTTTCATTATTTCACGTTTGCGCATGCGCAGACGAAACTTACAAGACGATTCCAATGAAATTCTTATGAAGCTATCGACGTACTGCTCCTGACAGACCCTCCAAGTTTGAACTTATTTCAACAATATTTAAGTTAGTTATGGGCGTTTCAAATATTTAACGTTTGCGCATCAATTATTTTGGTGTTGGACCATCTCTGACCCAACCCGCACCTACCTTCCGAACTTCAGCCCATTTCGACCATTATTTCGGGTAGTTATGGTCGTTACAAGGAATTTACCACAGACAGACAGACAGGACACGGAACCAAAAATGTTCCTTGATGTCTGAAACGCAAAGTGGTTGTGGAAATTTTCATTTTGGAGGACATACATTTTTTTTTACTCAATCACGAATCCAAGGCTTCCTTACCTTCGGTAGTGAGGAAGCAAAATATCAAAAATTCAAAAATGCATACCTAAATTTCACCAACTTTGGAAATTCGCTCGCATGGTTGGAACTTGATGATATTAATTTCAGAATTATTTGCATTCAGTGTACGTTTTGTTCTTTCGTTTCTTTTTTCTGTGGTAATAAGGAGGCACCTACCATTCCGGTTCAATGAGAAACAAAATTCTGAATCTGAACCTCCTGTCGTGGTGCAGACTCGAAATGCTTGGAACGAATCAATCAGCTCTTCACCCGATGAGATTACCCAAGGGCCGATGCATGCGAAATCCTTCGTCCGCCCAACCAGACTTGGTAGGCAGCTGGATGCACTGGATCACAAGTGGGACGAACCTCAGGCCCACGAAACAGGAGGGAAAAAAATCTCCATTTCAGAACGCTACGGCAGCCCGTGGATTTGCATATTTATCAGATCAAACTACTCTTCGCATGTTCGAGTGCAGTCCTGATTGTTTTACGTGGGTTTTAACTATGTTGTCCGCTCAGCTAATTTTTGTATTTTTTATTATTTACCCTTTCTTTTTTTCCCTCTTGTTGCTCCTCACGTCGACTTTTTGTCGAACCCAATCTCTGCGCCGAGGTGGGAGCCGCCGATTCAATTATTCCGACGAACTCGTGAATTTTTTTCGTGATATTTCTCATGTTTTATCAAAATGTTAATTCCTAGGAATTATTTTTGTCAGACCGGGTTCCGGCGTTTCGCTTCCCGCTCCGAAAAAACGCTGCAAAGACTGTCACATGGGTTTATTATTCTGCTGGACAATCGTACTGTTCGTTTATTGCGTTCATGTGCGGTTATTGAAATGGCTAGTTTTGATGATTTCCACCAATTTTGGCACCCAAAAAACACGAATTAGGCTCATATTTTGGACAAATCATCTTTGATCATTGATAGTGCCATTTAATTGTCTTGATTCACCTGTTGATACTACTTCTAGTGTTATTATACAAATTAATAGTGATTTCAGACAATATCCCATGTTTTTGATTCATAAAAAATTAATTTCGGGAGCTCAACCTTCGTTACAACCTCAATTCTTCACTCTTCGGTCAAAATCAACTTAATATTCGGTCTTCTCGTCCCCAGAAACATGGAAAACCTCACAAGCTCGTGTTTACTAAAACCTCAAAAATCCCTCAAAAACCCCAATTTTTAAACCCACTTTTCTCCCATAACACCCCTGGGTGTATGCCGATCGGGCTGCCGAGTTTCGAAGCACAACTAGGACCCAAATGTGTTCCCAAATGGGGACCCAAACTGTGTGCGGAAGAACGACGATTTTAGACAAAACTTTAACGTAAATTTAAGGCTGAAACTTCGTTAGAACCTCAATTTTCCACTCTTTGGTCCAAATCGACTTCATATTCCTTCATCTCGTCCCAAAAACACGGAAAACGATACCTCAAAAGCTCATCTTACTAAAATGTTACTAAAACACAAAAAGTACCTATTTTTACAACCATTTTCACCCATAACACCCCTGGGTATATTCCGATCGGGCTGCAAAGTTTTGGGACGCAACTAGGACCCAAATGGAGCATGTGTGCGAAAGAACGAATTTTTTAGACCGAAAATGAAGCCGGTATGCGTGATACGGCGGACGGACATTGCTATTTTGGAATCTACGCAGCTTGAAACGTAAAAGAAAAAATTTTGAGGGGGAGTTATACAAATTTTTTTCTGAGGGATTACATAGGTGTATTATTCATGGAATAATAAATCAAAATCCGGCGTTTCGCTCCCATCTGTGACACGAGAAAGTGGCGTTTCACGCCCGTCACTGCCAGCCGATGGTGTTTCGCTCCCATGACCTGGGTCGTCCAAAATCCTCCAAAATCTTCCGAGGCCTTACATTTTACATTTCGTTTCAGCATGCAGACACTTGCGCCTTCATTCGACGCACGACAAGTGTTCACCACAATGCATCACCTACTCCCTTCGGTTTTTAAAAACGCTTTGCACCCAAACTTCTTTTTCCCCGAACATATCCACCTTTTGATTCCACCTGACAGAACTTAGTGGAAACAAAATTTATAACTAATTATTAACAAACAAAAAAACGCTGCAAAGTCCTTGTCACATGGATTTATTATTCTACTGTACTTATCTACAGAAATTTTGGCTGTTCATTTACCTATGTTTGTTTCATGTGAAATAATTTAAATAGCCATTTCTGACGGTTTCCACCAATTTTTACCCCTAAAACACAAAAATAAGGTAGGTACGCTCCTTTTTTTCAAATTATCTTTGGTCATTGGCAGTGCCATTTAATCGTCTTAATCCACGTGTTGACAATTTTTCTAGTGTTATTATACAAATTGATTTCAGACGATTTTCCAGGTTTTTGACTAATAAAAAAACGCTGCAAAGTCCTTGTCACATGGGTTTATTATTCCATTTGGAGAAATGTTGGCTGTTCATTTATTGTTTATTTTAGCGAAATAATTGATATAGCTATTTCTGGTGGTTTCCACCTATTTTGGCCCCCAAAGCACGAATTAGTTACGCTCCTTTTTTTTCAAATTATCTTTGATCATTGATAGTACCATTTAATCGTCTTGATCCACCTGTTGATACTTTTTCTAGTGTTATTGTACAAATTGATGGTGATCTCAGACGATTTCCCAGGTTTTTGACTCATAAAAAATCAATTTTGGGAGCTGAACATCGGGTACAACCACAATTTTCCACTCTTTGGTCAAAATTGACTTCATATTCGGTCTTCTCGTCCCCAAAAACAAGAAAAACGATACCTAAAAAGCTCATTTTACTAACATGTTAGTAAAACACAAAAAGTACCTATTTGTATACACATTTTCACTCATAACACCCCTGGGTATATTCCGATCGGGCTGAAAAGTTTCTGGACACAACTAGGGCCCAAATGGAGAATATGTGCGAAAGAACGAATTTTTTAGACCGAAAATGAAGCCTGTACACGTGATTCAGCGGACGGCGGACGGCGGACGGACATTGCATTTGTGGAATCTACGCACCTTGAAACGGAAAAGAAAAAATTTTGAGGGGGTGTTATAAAAATTTTTTGCTGAGCGAATAAATAGGTGTATTATTCACAGAATAATAAACCAATGCGTCACCACCTCTAATGGACCCAGATTGTATTAGTACATCACATGACATTATGTAATGAACTGTGTAAGGTAAAATTAAACTGGGAGATACGGATTATTTCTAACCTAACATAACTGACACCTGACTAAACATGAATTGTGTGGTGGTGGGGGGGGGGGTTTGATCGCCGAAACCGGTATAACAGCGTCTTTTTCGTGTATTAGTGGAAATAGACAAACTTTAAGTAACTCGTTTTTATTCTTTCTTCATATTTTACTTGTGCTTTGCTCAGAATCGCACTGCTGTTGTAAGGTGATTTTCAAGATTCGACTTCCGAAACCTTATCGTGAGTTCTTACTCGAAAATCACAGATTGCGCATCTGAACCTCTATTTAGCCAGCCGTCCATTTGCCTGTGCATTTGAATGTTCCTGATTGCTTATGTGTAGGAGGTCAGATAAAACGCCAGTGCTCACAACTCAAAGGCTAAATAAACGTTCAGCTACGAAAACGTTGTCGTTTCACTCCCGTCGCCAAGTCGGGAGCGAAAGGACAACTTTAAATGTGCGACACTGGAGTCAAACGCCGGCCCTGCCAGACTCCGTTAAGTAATCCAAAGCAGTTTCGTGCTTGTCGAGTGGTGTAATAGAAAACAGATTTGATTACGTGAGGCACCTTAACGATTTTATCCAAAAATATAGTGTGATATCTATAAATGTACTATTAACCTAGCAACCCCACTTATGCCACCCAACGAAAACAAGATGTGGAATTTTTGGAGAGATAAAGCTGAAGAATTAACTATAGCAGTCAGAAATTTGCAGAGAATGTTCCTTACTGCTTAACTTCTGAGATTTGACTGACTTGTACGTAGATTTCAATATTTTATTCGTGTTTTCTTTCTTTGTTTCAGGTATGCGATGAAAACTCCTCTTGAACTGCATCTGGTTTCGTGAATATTCACTGTTTGGTTTTTCCAACTTGATCTCTCGCGCAGAAATCGTGGAAACCCATTCCAAAGAAAAACGGAGTTATTGAAAAGTTGTAAATTTCGAATAATAAACGAAAAAACGGGAAAAATACACAGCTGTACCAGTTTCAGTGATCAAACCATCGTCAATAACAAACAGTAACTGAATGCACATTGGGGAGGTGACCTTATAAATAGTCCCAAAAGTGAAAGGTGGTCGACTGGGATTGGTTGGGAAGATGAATGGTGATGGGAACAAAGTGAACAGGGGCCGATTCTGCTTGGCCCTAATTATCGACTGCGGCCAGTCAACAAACCCAAAGGGGGATCGATTCTGACTGGCCGCAGTCGATAGTAAGGGCCAAGCAGAATTGGCCCCTGTTCACTTTGTTCCCTTCACCATTCATCTTCCCAACCAATCCCAGTCGACCACCTTTCACTTTTGGGACTATTTATAAGGTCACCTCTCCAATGTGCATTCAGTTACTGTTTGTTATTGACGATGGTTTGATCACTGAAACTGGTATAGCTGTGTATTATTCCCGTTTTTTCGTTTATTATTCGAAATATACAACTTTTCAATTACTCCGTTTTTCTTTGTTTGATTTTTCATGTTTTCAATTACCTAGGTACCTAATAAATATTACTACTGATAATAATTTTCTGTTCTATTCAACTGAAGTCTTCCCCGCTGTTACTTTACGGAAGGCAATAAGGCGGAGATCACTGGCTGGTTGAGGAAGCCCGTGGAAGTCTGAGAAGCTTAGACCAATATGTGCCTCATCCGTACCAGCACCTCCTGTGTACTGAAATGAAAACAGATATTTCGAGAAACCTCATGAGTGCTGGTGTGACTGAGGAACACAGGTGGTGAGCCAGCAGGAACAGGTATCCAGGGCTTCGTTATTTACAGTGCGGACCCTTTTTCGAAGGAGAATCTCGCCTTGGGATATATCAGTGCCATTTCAGGCATATTGCGTGTTGTAGGTGCCTATGTCATATTTCTCAAGGGCATGAATAAGAGTATTTATAAGAAGGTTGAAATATGCTTTGAGAAAAATCATAAACCGCAATTGATCTATGGATAACAGAAGAATCAGACTACAGCTTGGCAGTTTCTCAGGCCACCTACATTCCCCGTTTATTGTGTTAACCCAGTTGCGGGAGTCACAATTATTGGCAAGCGCATTAGTAATTCATGAGGCTTCAACTCTGTTTTTGTTTATATAACTCAACTGTTTTAGTCTCCACTTATCCTTCTGTAGATAAAATATTATAAACAATAAGATAAATATTTTTGTATATCCTGAAATGAAATTTTCTTTAGGCTACGTTTAAGGCTACTGCAAAATTACACACATATTCAACAATACATAGGTGGACTTTCTACGCTACGTTGAGTTTCTCGCCCTGAAAGCAATATCACAGTGACATTGTTCCGAATACGTTTACATTGGAAGGATAGAACGAACATAAATTCTCCCATGTGAAATAATCAGTACTAGACTACTCTCTAGGTAGACATTGTTTGCTAGGCAAAGTATGAGATTTTGTAAGAGGTTAGGTTTATCTACTAGAACATATGAGAACTACCTACCTAATATTAATGATAAATTTTGGCTACTAATCTTTGTACAGTACATTATATTATGTTGTCCAACAATTAAGTATGATATCCCCCAAAATCGATGCCTGTCTCATCCAGCGGTCCTGATACAAAAACGCTGCAAATAATTACACAAAGGTTTATTGTTCAGTTTATTGTCGGTTGTTGTACAGTTGCCCTTCTACGTAGATCACTGGTTTCTGTGGTCAGTACCCTCGAGCACCCCTCAGGAAAGCCCTAAATCGAGTACTGGAGCCGGCTCCGGAGTTAAGTTTCCTACAAATGCGCGGGATTCAGTAATAATTCAATCATTAATTATTTTGTAGTTATTCATGAAGCATAAGGCAAATAATAAACCGTTGTGTAATAATTTACCTTTATAGGTGCCCCATCTACGTAGATAGTATAATGAACCGTTGTGTAATAATTTACCTTTTAGTAATAATTTACCGTTACGTAATAATTTGCCCATCAATACTACTTCAACGGTTGTTCAAGGTGCAAAAGTACCTATCAACAAACTCCACTCCCTTCTACTTAGATGGTATAATGAACCGTTGTGAATATAATCAGGTGTTCCCTAGCAATGATTATCTCGGGCCAATTCCCGATTTTTGCCGCGTCCCTAGCAGTGATATCTGCTGAAATGATTTATAAAATTTCATTCACCCTCCTGTTGAAGAAGCCTGTCGGTGCCAACTTCTGGGCCTTACTGTGAACGAACGGCTGGGCGTACAATGCTCCGAGTGGTCTCAAAAAACTCCAAAGTTCGAGAACTATTTAAAAAAAATTTTAAATTCGAGATAACGGTGTCCTGGAGACTTCAACCCGTATTTTCCACCCGTTAGGGAAGACTGACATTAACGCCGAGCTACGAGGACCAACTAGACCCCAAATGGGACCTATAAACCGAATTTCGTAAATTTTGGTTCATGGTAACTAAGAAAAGTGCGAAGTACGACGTACGGCGGACGGACAGAATTTTTTTTTATTGCATTTTCGGATTCTACATACCTTGAAACAGAAACCATAAAATTTTGAGGGGGTTAAGCATTTTTTTTTTCATGCTCGATTCCAAAGGTTCATTATTGAAAATAATAAACCAAAATGTCAACATTTAAGTAGTAAAGTAGGGAATCTTGATCTTTTTCGAGTGGTAGGTCACCGCAAGGGCGCGGTCCCACAACAAGAATTTCGAATATCCAAAAATGATTTATATTATCACTCTACAGTTTTATAGGCCAGAGACTGTTAAAATGAACATCTCGGTAGCTGGAATGCAGTTGAAGATTGAGCAGCTGCAGTCATTCCACGTGTTTTCTTATTTACAAGAATATTCTCCGGTCGCTCGTTTCGGATTCTCTGAATCGCCAGCTAATTCGCCCAACTTTCAAGCGTTTCAACACACATATGCACCTGCAGCTTCGACCCCGTTTCCCAGACCTGCAAAGTCTTTCGGTGTTTAAACGGGAAGGTATTTTTCATTCTCAGCGAAATAAAAATACCTACCGACCTGAAGTTTATGGCGTTTTACCAGAGTTTTGTAAAGAGATAATAAAAAAGGGGAAATTCCTACGGTGATTATCGACCTTTTGCGAACCAGTTCTGGTATCCGCGGAGCTCACGGGGATTCTCCGCGACGTAGGAAACTGATGGCATCGGCTACCGGCAATTTTTCCACGTCGAGACATGGAAAGGTCACTTGCTACCGTATTGGCGACGATATTAAGTGTCCGCTGCCTTGGCTACCGTTTGCTGGAGTTTGCAGGTCTTGCTCAACCTGAGTTCGTTCCAGTGGGTCAAATGCGTCGCGGTCGGCGCAGATTTGAAACTTTATTTATCTCGATTCGTTCTGCAGATGCAATCTTACGGGCAGGTTCTTGGTCCAATTTTGGTTTATTATTTTCAATAATGAACCATTGGAATCGAGCATGAAAAAAAAAAATTCTTACCCCCCCTCAAAATTTGATGGTTTACGTTTCAAGGTATGTAGAATCCAAAACTGCAATAAAAATATTTCTGTCTGTCCGCCGTACGCCGTACGCCGTACGGGCCACTTTTCTTAGTTACCATGAAAAAAAATTGATGAAATTCGGGTTATAGGTTCCGTTCGGCGTCTAGTTGGTCCTCGAAGCTCGACGTTACTGTGAGTCATCTCTAAGGGGTTCAAAATAGGGGTTGAAATTTTCAAAACGCCTATACTATTTTTTTACGTAAATATTTTTACGGTTTTAAATAGTTCTTGAACTTGCGAGTTTTTTAAGACCATCCGGAGCATCGTACGTCCAGCCGTTCGTTCACAGTAAGGCCCCAAAGTTTGCACCGACAGGCATTTTCGACTCCAGTGTGAATGAAATTGTATACAATTCAAACCAAATCTCGTAACCAGAGACGCGCCCACAATAGGAATTTGTGAATACGGCCAATCATTGGTAGGGATCACCTGATTATATTGGCGGAGTATGAAGTCGAGTTGGTTGTTCTGTGATATTATTTCGCTTGAAAAATGATGGCTCTTTTGGAGTTTGTTGGTAGGTAGTGAAACTTGAACAAACGTTGAAGTATTATTGATGGGTAAATTATTACTACGGTAAATCATTACTCAACGGTAAATTATTACACAACGGTTCATTATACCATCTACGTAGAAGGGGCTGGAGTTTGTTGGTAGGTACTTTTGCACCTTTTTTCACTCCTCATCAACAATTTCTTTTCAGAACTTCATTATGTGTGTTTCTTTTTGTTAGGTACTGTTCGTCATCGGCAGAATTATATTAGCAACATTTAACTCGTGATTTAGGTAGGTACCTAGTAACGAGTACGGGGTTAGGTACTAACCTACGGAGGGTCTGCGATCTACATAATATGTGTAGAATAGAACATATCATATTATATAGACGGGTTATCTATACATAGAGCTGTGATCTGTAACAGAAGGGTATTCTATACAAAATAATAAACCGTTGTGCAGGGATTTGCAGCGTTTATTTCTCATACACGTAAACGACCTATTTTCAATAAACATTGGAGGCAGATTTGTTGCATTCGCTGATGACGTGGCCATAATAGTGAAGGAGAAGACGTGGCAGTAAGCTCATTCGAGTGCTGAATTAATTATGGACAAGGTAACAAAACGGTTTGCCATGAATAGTTTTAACAATTAACATCCCCAAAACAAAATATACATCATTTTCAATAAATTTAGTTGGACAACCAGTAGATTCAAAAATAGAAATACATCAGGGAAATTGCGGCTGTGAACATGCTACGCTTACTTGTCAAAGGCTGGAAAAAGTAAACTCCATCATATATTTAGGGCTGTTGCTTGATCAGCATAATATGCTGATCCTTCCACTTCATATTATGAAGTGGAAGGAACACTAACAAAGTGTGGTAGCAAGGATTAGGAAAACATTCCACATCTTCGTCTTATTGAGAAGCTGGCTTAGCCGGAAAAATCTACGTATGGTTTTCTATGCTTACGTTTATAGCATATTGATCTATGCGTCTATGGTATACCCATTTGGGGAGGTGCTTACGCGAGTAGTTTTGGTAAACTAAATTTGGTTGTGAATACTGTCTTACGTATAGCCACGAAATCACACAGTCGCACCCGAATAGTGAACCTTTACGAGGATTTTGAAGTGCTTTCTCCAAGAATGACGTTTGTTTGGCTTTATATTATGTGGAAAAAGTTGAATTTGGTTTGAAAAAGGATGAACTTGACTTGGAAATGCTATATACCAATTTTCGGATATTTAAGCCATTTTTACCTATTTTGTCGACTTTGGACACCCAAAAACTCAAAAACTGACCACTATAACCGACCCTTTGATCACTATAACAGGCTAATTCTGTGTATTTACATACAGCCGATCGGGACCTGACTGTTCCTATCATTATATCCGTATTATTCCTTTAGCCGCCTTCCTGCTAAGCGACTGTTTCTACTGTATCTCTTCCTTTCAGATCCGTCAAAGACTAGAAACTCCCTCAGTAATATTTAAATTTTAAAATTTCACGGTACTTAGAAATTTTACAGTTTTGCCTTTAACGTGGCTAAGACTTTCGCCGTTTCCAACACGGCTGGTTCAGTTTGTTGTTCAGTCGCGCTCGATTCTCTGTGGTACTTATACCTCATTTCAGTCATTGAAATCAACTCCACCCGACCTTAATCCCAATTCAGCTCTTTAACCCTCTCAGGCCCCAGTCGAACCACCAACTCCTTCCGAAGCCCCTTTCTCAACGGAGAAGTTGGCCCCTCGTTCAAATCCAACTCCCAATGGATTTCCTACGAATCGGCCGTTTCTCCTCGAGACGCGAACAGATGCGGTGAAAAGGTTTGATTAGAGTTAGTAATATGGTTTGAAAAAAAGAACGCATTGGGAGAATTTTCCAGTTCAATAAACGAGTCTCCGATAGCTCCCCAGACCCCGCCACGAGTCTTTCATGCTTATAGCCGGAGTTCCACGCGCGTTATTTGGTCGGATGGTTTTGTCAAAGCAATTATTATCCGTGAACTGGCGATGATTTTTATTTTTTCCTCTCCGTCTTCCACCAGTCTATTTTCTGTCCTATTTAATTTCCTATACGCGCAGTTTGATGTTACTGAATGCTTTCATCCATTGCGACCGAATCCTGTGGAAGGTCGATTGTAGGAAGCGTCCCATTACTCACGCTTCGGCCCCACACGGATCATGGCTCCTCAAATGATTCGCCCATCCATGTGAGATGGCCGAACACCACCCATTCGTAAATAGTAAAAGAGGATAGTTAACAAAGAAATTTGAAAAATGCCACTGTGTGAAGAAAGCTTCAGACACGGGTTTTACTATTCTTCATCTGTTGTTCACTTGAGAAATGAGGCTATAACTAATATCTACTGCCCGATAAATACACATTCACCATATCCCTCCGATTTTGGTTCATTATTTTCAGTAATGAATAAAATCCACCCCCCTCCCCACCACCATAATATTTGGCGGTTTCCGTTTCAAAGTGGGTACCTACTTAGAACCAGAAAATGGAATAAAACAATTTCTGCCCGTCGAACATCGTTCGGTTTTTTTTTTTAAGTTACCAAGAACCAAAATTAATGAAATTTGGTTTGTAGGCCCCGTTTGGGGTCAAGTTGGTCCGCGAAGCTCGACTTTACTCTCCGGTGCCGGTACGTTGAGTCCCATCCCCAATTCAAAAATTAGAAGTTGAATCCGTCTACCTGATGAAGCGTAAAGGATTATCCCAGCCCGATTAGAGTTACCCGTGGTGGTTGGCCGGTTTGGTCTCCAAAAATCAGTCAGTGGTGGCTTTTTTGGTTTATTATTTTCAGTAATGAACCTTTGGAATCGAGCATGAAAAAGAAACATTTTAACCCCCCCCCCAATTTGATGGTTTCCGTTACAAGGTATGTAGAATCCGAAAATGCAATAAAATAATTTCTACACGTACGCCGTAGGGGCCACTTTTCTTGGTTACCATGAAAGAAAATTGATGAAATTCGGGTTATAGGTTCCGTTCGGGGTCTAGTTGGTCCTCGAAGCTCGACGTTACTGTCAGTCATCTCTAAGGGGTGAAAAATGGGGGTTGAAATTTTCAGAACGCCGTAGCTCGAAAACTTTCGTTAGAAGGGTATGGCTTTTTTTAACGTTATTAAATTTGTCTTGAGACCACCCGGAGCATTGTACGACCAGCCGTTCGTTTGCACCGAAAAGCTTCGTCAACACGGTCGTGAATCAAACGGTATAAATCCGGCCCAGATAATATCATCGCTAGAGAGCACTTGATTATAATCACGCATGGCTGTATGAAGTCGAGTTGGTTCTGTGGTTTGAAAAATGATGGCTCTTTTGGATTTTGTTGATAGGTACTTTTGCAACTTGAACGATAGTTGAAGTATTATTGGGTAAATTATTACACAGCGCTAAATTATTACACAACGGTTTATTATTTACCTTATGCTTCATGAATAACAACAAAAATTAATTATAGAATTCTTGAATCCACCGCATATTTATGAAACTAATGTCCTGGCTGGTTCCAGTACTCGATTTCGGGCTTTCCTCCGGGGAGCACGAGGGTATTGACAACAGAAAATAGTGATCTACGCAGAAGGGGCAGCTACACAGGTAAATAATAAACGGTAGGGTAATAATTTGCAGCGTTTGTCAACATGGGGAAGATATTTTGCAATACTTAGTTGAATACCTTCCTTATGTATCAGCTCGCTTCCCCGAATCTGCAGAGTAACGCTGAAGCTGATTTACAAAACACCAAGAACCTTTCCCATTTTGTTAATAAAGTCAGAACAAACGCGCTGTTGAAGAGAAAGGCAGACATTCCCCACTGCGGAATTACACACTAAAACTGCTATAATATAAGATGTTGGACGCCATTTTCACCGAAAAGCCGGGTTTCCCTCGGCAGGTACTTAAATCTTAGTTAAGGACGTTCATTTCAACGAAGTACGCTCGGAAAGCTTTCTGGGGGTCTGCCGTAATAGAAACACACATTTCCCAACCTTAAGACCCCACAGCCACTGGCGGGGAAATTGAAATACAGTTGGGAGAGGGAAAAAGATGAGTATGGAAAAGGTGGTTAGCATCAGAATACAATCCGCCTTATAAATGGAACATAGAAACTCCATTCAGAATCGCTCTCAGAGAAATTGTGATTTACGGTTTGCCGATATCAGCTCTGCCGTGTGAAGGAAAAACGCCTCAACTCGAAATTATTGAATTTTCAGAAATCAGCTGTGATGAATTTAAAATTCTCATCACGGTGGCGTGGAAGGAAGGTGAGTGAGTGAATTTAGGTAAAGGAGAGAAAGGAGGAAAAGTCGCAGGCGGCTGTAGTCAACCGAACATCTACGACTTTGGAGGAGAGAGAGGTGGTGTGGAAGGAAGGTGAGGAAAAGTCGCAGGCGGCTGTAGTCAACCGAACATCTACGACTTAGGAGGAGAGAGAGGTGGATGAGGGAATTTTACCTAGGCGGCTGTAGTCAACCGTTCATCTAGGTAAAGGAAAGGAGAGGAGAGGTCCCTTGTCTAGGCGGCTGTATTCAACCGATCATCTAGACAAGGAGGAGGAGAGAGGAGGTGAAATTCCCAGGCGGCTGTAGTCAACCGATCATCTGGGAGGTAAGGTAAGAGAGAGAAGAGAGAGCTGGTTAGAGGAAGTGTCGAATGAAGCTTGAGCGCCAGGATCCGGGGTTTTATAGTACTTGGGGGCCTCTCCCTCCAGCTCCTTGCAGGGAGCTGGTAGTGGGGCCCCAGGTTGAGTAACCCTGGGTTCTGTCGCCTGTCCCCACTCATATCTTTATTTACGGAGCTTTAGTTTGGCGTTTGGATATTGGTGAGAACTTAATATGATAGGAGTGTTCCCGGGAGGGACTCACGACAGAGGTCCCCCCAGTTTGAACCAATATTGGTGCTGAAGGCGCAAGATGACAGGAACTGAGGGCTACGGCAAACAAGAGGTGGTCGCTGAAGGCGCAAGGTGACAGGAGCTGAGGGCTACGGCAAACAAGAGGTGGTGCTGAAGGCGCAAGGTGACAGGAGCTGAGGGCCGATGCAAACAAGTGTGTGAGCTGAAGGCGGATCTTAAGTCTAAGAGTAACACGGTAGTATAAGAGAGTAGTATAACATGGTAGTATAAGGCGGATCTTAAGTCTAGGAGTAACATAGTAGTATAAGAGAGGATTAAGATGGTAGTATGAGAGAGGATTAACATGGTAAGTATATAACATGGTGATAAGTTACAGGGGGTATTTACAAAAGATGAGGATTTACATGGAGTATGATATGTGACAGAGAGGATTAACATGGTATTTACAAAAGATGAGTATTTACATGGAGTATGGGCAAAAGATGAAGGAGTAGTGATGAGTTGATGGATATGTACAAAGTTTGGTCAAGATCCGTAAACATTTGGCGTTTACGGAAGTGATCGGCAAGGGCGAGATGAGGATGATTGACAATATTTACAAGAATTACAGCGGTTACAATATTTACAAGAATTACAGGATTTATAATATTTGCGATATTTACAACATCCGTGCAAATGTAGGGGAGAAATTGGAACGGGGTGTTGGAAAACCGCCGATTCCTGGGTGTGTGTTGGGTGTGGTGAGTGACAGTGTGTGTGTGCGTGTGGTGTGTGGGGGTGGCGGTTGCTCCGAGCTCGTGGCGAGGCGGGCACGGCGGAGCTCCGAGTTCCGGCACAGTGCGAGTGGATTAAGAAGACACTTGCACTGTTCCGGAATCTCAAGGCCCCGCCGTGATTGCTCAGAGCGGGGCGGGGGATTTGGCCGCCGGGACGTGGGGAATGTGGGGACGCTCCCTCCGTCCGTTTCGCCGCCCGGGCCGTTTTCGCCCCGGCGGAGGCTATTTTGGATATCCCCGGCGATGGAGGGGGGGGAGGTGTTGTTTGAAGGGGAGAAGGAGAGATGGGGGGGTCGAAAATCGAGAATGGGGGGGCGTTAAAATTGGGGGGTCGGAATTTTCGGGGGGGTCGGTGATTTGAACGGGTGGTGGGGGGTTGAAATTTATGGGGGGAATGATGATTTGAACGGTGGGTGGGGGGGGCATGAGTTCCGCGAGGCGGAACTCGCGAAGGATGGAGGTCATCAAAGGGTCTGTGGGGGAGTAGGGAGGGTGTACCCCCGTGGCTTGGGCTGTGCGAAATTCGCGCAGAATTTTCCACTGGGGGTACTTCCATCGCCGGGGCCGGGGAGGTAGTCCGGAGATCCTTTGCGGGACGAACGAAAGCGGTGTAGTCGGCCCGGGCGAAGGGGGTAGGGGGGAGAGCGGGTCCGGGACGAAAACGTCCCGGAGAATCGCCGCCATTTCCGGATCCGAATCGAAATCCGGAAACGGCGACGGAGGTGACTGGTGCATTGGGAAGAGGTGCGACATCGCGAACGGACGGTGGGAGACTGATAGTGTTAGGGGGTTGGGTTAGCACAGGTGCGGGTTTACACCTGGCTAACGGGACTGTATGTGGTTTGCCGTCAATTAACAGGGTTGCGGTGGTGTGTGTTGTGCGAATGACTTGAAAGGGCCCGGCATAAAGTGGTTGGAAAGTTTTATGGATGCCGGGCTCTTTCAGGTACATGTGTGTGGTGGTGAAAAATCGTTTGGGATAAGTGGTGTCGTTTGTCGGTGTTGTTGAGTGTAGCGGTTCCCTGTTAATTGACGGTGTGTGGCTTGGGGTGAAAATGTCGGCCGGTAAACGTAGTGGGTCTTTAAATGCATTTTGCGCGGGGCTAGTTTGGTCTGATGGACGGGCGGATGTTCGAAGGCTGAGCAAAATGTAGGGAAGGGACTTTGTCCAGGAAGGGGAATTGGTTGATGTAGAAATGGCCTGTTTTAGGACCGAGTGCCACCGCTCTATTTTCCCGTTGGATTGGGGATGGTACGGGGTAGTGTGGATTTTTTGGATGCCGAGGGAACGTAGTAAATCGGAAAAGTGGGCGGATGTGAACTGCCTCCCTTGATCGACCGTGATTGTGCGCGGACAACCGTAACGGCTGACCCATTGAGCGAGGAAAGCCGTCGCGACGGCGTCCGCGGTGATGTGGGCGAGCGGGATACACTCTACCCAGTTGGTGGCACGGTCGATCATCGTGAGGCAGTATTTCTTCCCCTCGGATGGGGGAAGGGGGCCCACTAAGTCCAGATGTACGTGTTCCCACGGGAGGGAGTCGGGAATGGTTTGAGGGGGGACATGGGGGTGGGCCGAGACCTTAAACCGCTGGCACTTCTGGCACCCCAGAACCCAGTTACGAATATCTGTATTCATGTGGGGCCAGAAGTACCGCGTCTTGATGAGGTCCCGGCTCGCCCGAATGCCAGGATGGTGAAGAGAATGGTAATGGAGGAACAACTGCCGCCTCAACTCTGGTGGGACGTACGGGCGCGGTGAATCGGCCGTCACGTCGCACCAGAGGTCGAGGGGAGGCAGTTGTTCCAATTTGGATGCGGAAATAAGGTTGGAAAGGGCGGGGTCAGAGGTTGGATCTTGTTTGGTTTTGAGGGAGTGTGGGGAGGGAAATGGCAGCAACTCCGCCACCGGCGCGGGGATAGGGGTGGGTCGGGAGAGCGCGTCCGCCACGCAGTTGTCAGCCCCCGGCAAGTATCGGATATCGGACGTGAACTGTCCGATAAACTCGAGTTGCCGGAGGCGACGCGGGGAGGCGGATTTGCGGTTCTGAAGGAGGGCGTGGGTGAGGGGCTTGTGATCGGTGACGACAGAGAACTGCCTGCCCTCCACGAAGTCACGAAAGTGCTTGATGGCTTCGTGGATGGCGAGGAGTTCTCTGTCGAACGTGGAGTAATTTTTCTGGGTGGGGGATAGTGTTTTAGAGAAGAAACCTAGGGGTTGGGGGGTGGCCGGTGTTGATGGGTGTGTATATGGACTCATGCGTAGTTTCCTAAAAGACCGCAAAGCGACCCTTAGTGATTATGGAGCAACATGCAGAAGGGAAGTAGAAATGGGCTGCCCGCAAGGGTCAGTATCAGGACCATACCTGTGGACCCTCCTCTTCGATAGTCTCCTCCAGAATCTCTCCAGAGGGGAAGTAGAGGCCTTCGCCTTTGTCGACGACCTCGGCATTCTGCTGACAGGAACAACAAAGGCAGAGATCGAAAGGGAAGGAGCCAAGGCAGTCAAAATTATCGAAGCCTGGTGCACGCAGGTGAAGCTGGAGCTGGCAGCAGAAAAGACGGTTATGTGCCAACTGAAGGGTGAAATGAACACGCGTAGCCCACCCGTCATCAGATTAAGCCACGGCGCAACAACGATTAAACACGCCAATAATCCGAAATACCTAGGAGTACTGCTAGCCAAAAACTTCGATCCAGCTGCGCACGTCTCAGCCGTCACAAAGAAAGCCCTGGCATCGTTCGGAAGGACAAAATCCCTAGCCAGAGTAACGTGGGGAATAAGATACCACAGCAAGAAAGTCATGTACACCGCCCTTTTCGAGTCCGCCCTACTGTACGCCTGCCCATCGTGGACGTTCGACGCCAAAAGCAAGCAGTGGTCAGAAATAGTAAAGGCCCAAAGGAGCGCTCTTCTTATGGTCACCAGCGCCTACCGAACGACGTCGACTGACGCTCTCCAGGTCTTGGCCGGACAACTGCCTATCGACCTACGCATTAAAGCGGTAGCGGCAAAGTGGCTCATCAGCCATGGCCAGGATGGACAACTTGGAAACTGCCGCACCCTGGAGGAAGTTGAACCCTGGTGCATGGAAGAGTGGCAACGCAGGTGGACCAGGTCAACCAAAGGCAGACACACCTTCCGAGTGTGGCCAGACGTGACTGAGAGAGTGAACAACAAAAGCTTCATAGTCGTGGACCATTACCTCGCGCAGTTCCTCACGGGGCATGGCGATTTTGCGTCAAAGCTCCACGCATTCAACTTGAAACCCTCCCCAAACTGTGTTTGCGGAATGGAAGAAAGTGTGGACCACGTATTCGAAGAGTGCCCCTTACATACCAACGCCAGAAGACGATGGACCACTATTGTAGCAACACCAGCCAGCGACAACACCTGGAGACAGGCAATGGCTAACCCAGCCAACGTGCGAGCAACCATTAGGTATGTACACAGGGTCATGCAGACCAAAGCATGGCCAGTAGCCAGGGAAGCACCTACTCCTCCTGATCCCGCACACGCAGCCTCCGCGAGGCCCATCCCGGGCACTGCTGAGTAGCAGTGGCAGATAGCGTGTAGGAGTTGAGTTGAGATGACAACCGTCAGGAAATCATAAGAACAACAGCAAAACCCCTAGTAGAGCCGAAAGGCTAAGGAATAGGGTGGAAAAACAAAGGCCTGACGGTGTGTTGATGGAGCACTGCCCCGATGGCCCAATCGGACGCATCGGTGGTGATGGATAGGGGGGCGTGGGGATCGGGATGGGCCAATAGAGCGGCGTCTACTAGGTCCTGTTTGCAAATTTTGAAGGCGGAGATGAGTTGGGGGGTCCAGGTGATGGGGCGGTTGTCATTTTTTTTGGAGGGTTGGGGGATGGCGTGTATGAGTGGTTGTTGATGTTGTGCTGCGTGTTTTATGTGTCTGCGGTAAAAGTTTAACATACCCAGGAAGCGGCGGAGTTCCGTCACCGTGCGGGGCTGCGGGAAGTCACTAATTGCGTGGACCTTGTCCGAGAGGGGTTTGATGCCCTCGGACGAAACTTGGTGGCCGAGGCAGCGGACGGAGGGTTGGCCGAGAACGCATTTGTCCGTGTTTATGAGGAGGCCCTCGGTGGAGAAGATGTCGAGGATCTGTCGGAGATGGCTGAGGTGTTCTTCCGGCGTCCTGGAGGCCACCAGAACGTCGTCTAGGAAGCAGAAGACGAACGGTAGGCCTCGCAGGATGCTGTCCATATAGCGCTGCCACGTCTGTGCAGCGTTTCTCAACCCGAAGCCCATTTTCACGTATTCGAATAGTCCGAATGGGGTAATGATGGCGGTCTTTTGGACGTCGGGTGGGTGGATGTTAATGTGGTGGAATGCTCGTGAAATGTCGAGGGTGGAGAAAATAGTAGTACCGTGCAGATGTGACGAAAAATCCCGTAGGTGGGGAACGTTGTACAGGTCCGGAGTGGTTTTCGTGTTTAGGCGCCGGTAGTCCCCGCAGGGGCGGATATCCCCATTGGGCTTCTGCACGATGTGGAGTGGAGAAGCCCAAGGGGATTTTGAGGGGCGGACGATACCGTCGGCTATGAGCTTGTTAAAATGTTGACGAGCTTTTGAGAGTTGAAGGGGGTGGAGACGGCGGGCCTTTGCTGTGATGGGGGGGCCGGAAGTCTCAATATGATGTTGGACGGTGGAGATGTGGGCAGAGGGGCGGCGCTGGGGGCGGTAGTCGAGGAGGAGGCGTTCAAATTGTGTGGGGGGGTGGTTGATGGCATGTATAAACCCGGGAATGGGTTGTTTTGTAGCGGGGTCTATCAGGCGCGCATTCCGGACATCGACCTGGAGACCGAAATATGCAAGGAAATCGGCCCCCAGGATTGCCTTCTCCACGTCCGCCACGGTAAAGTCCCACTCGTACGCGAGTCCGCTCATGTGAACTGAGGAGCGGTACGTCCCGTACGAGGGGATGGTGGTACCGTTGGCGGCGTAGAGAAGCTGCCGGTAACAGCGCGTCTGACGACGGAGGATGTTATTGGGGAATATAGACAGCGCCGCCCCCGTGTCCACCAAGAAAGGTACATTCGTTTTCTTGCAGCGCAAGAAAAGTCGCTGGTGGGTAGGCAGGGCGTTTTGCAGGATTGCGGAGGTGGGTATTTGCGCCGGCGTCGGCTGGTCCGCTTCGAAGGAGACGCGGGGTGGTTTCTTGCCGTTCCGGAGGGGGGGGACGGTGGAGCCGGCAGGGGGGCTGATCTTTTTGGTAGGAGGTGGTTTGGGTTTGTCCCGGGGAGGGGGAACGGTAGTGGCGGCGTGAGTGGTGGCCGGAGGGGGTTGTGCCCTGGAGGCGGGCGTGGAGGTCCCGTTCCGTGGTGGGGAAACGGTCGCGGCGGCGTGAGTGGCGGCCGGAAGGTTGTCTGCCCTGTTGGCGGGCGTGGAGGGGCCGTTCCGGGGTGGGGGAACGGTAGCGGCGGCGTGAGTGGCGGCCGGAAGGTTGGTTGCCCTGGTGGCGGGCGGGGAGGGGTTGTTCCGTTGGTGGTGGGGTGAGGGTTTTGGCGGCGCTGCAGGCGCGGCCGGGAGGTTGGCAGCCGTGGCGGCGGCGTAGGAGGGGTAGCGGGGCTTGGTGGTGGCGGTGTGAATGCGGGCGGGGGGGGGTTCGGTCATGGTCCCCCCCGTGTTGGCGAGGAGGGGGGCCCGCCGGGTTTACCGGCGGGCGTCCGCGTTTCCCTGCTTGGAGGGGAAGGAGCAGGGGGGCTGACACTTGCGGGCCTCCCCACCGAAGTTCACGTGGTAGAAACACCGGTGGGGGGGGGTCCGCGGGGAGGTAGTCAGTCTTGGTGGGGCGTCTCGTAGTGGAGGGGGGTGCGGTCGTTGGGGACTTTCCCCTACGTAGCTCACGGGGAGGGGTGGTGCGTCGCTCCGGCGAGCGCTGGCGTCGGCGGTCGGCGGAGGGGTAGCGCCGGCGATCAGTGGAAGTGGGCCTGCGTCTGTCGAGGGAGGGGGTCCGGCTGCGACCCCGGGAGGCGGTGCGGTCACGCAGAGGTGGGGGATGACGGGGTGCGTGTACTTCGCCGACGCTGGCGGCTGCGGCTAAGTCGTGGACGGTGTCCGCGAGTCGCAGAAGGGGCTCATCGGGACCGTCTAGGTGGCTGGCGAGGGCCATCTGTATGGGGTGGGGGAGAGCGCGCAACCAGAAAGTACGTGCGATGTCGGCCGTCATAATGTCGTGCAGCTGGTGCCGCAGCCGTCGGTAGAGGTGGGATGGCTTCTGGTCGCCGAGGTGTTGAGGTTGGGAGAGGGCGGCGACTCGGGCGATTTTTGACGGCTGGTAGGTGTTGATGAGGCGGCTGCGGAGGTCGTCGTACGCAGCGGCGGCGTCGGGGGAGATATCGGAAGTCTGCAGTAGGATCTCGTAGGGCAGCAACGAAATGATCCGGGAATATCGAGTTTTCTGGCTGCGGATGTTGGCGGCCGAAAACGCTGCGTCCACTTGGAAAAACCAAAGCGCCGGGTCGTGCGTGTAGAAGGGGGGCAGCGACAGAGGGAACGCTGCGGATGCCGTCATGACGTCGGTAGCGGTTGCGGCCGTAGCGGCGGCGGTGGCTGCGGCGGGTGCTGTGGATGTGGCGGAGCCGGCTGGTGAGAGGCTGGTGAAGGGGTTGTCGGTGTCCGTTGTCGCAGCGGTCGGCGGCTGCAGCAGGGACGGCCGGAGGAGCGGCGGCGGCGGTGAGTTCGGGTCCATTTCTGTAACTAAAATTCAAAAATTTGACGTGGTTTTGAATCTTGAAATTCGCAATCGGCGGGAGCGGAGGTGTGTTGAGTTGAGAGTTGAGTGGTTTGGGCCAAGAACTGCGAATTTATACTGACTGATTGAAATTTGAATTTAAAATGTGGGACACCGAACTATTTGACTGGGGCGACACATGAGGTGGGAAGGAAGAAGGTTGAGTGAACGTCGGGTTCACCACTGTGATGAATTTAAAATTCTCATCACGGTGGCGTGGAAGGAAGGTGAGTGAGTGAATTTAGGTAAAGGAGAGAAAGGAGGAAAAGTCGCAGGCGGCTGTAGTCAACCGAACATCTACGACTTTGGAGGAGAGAGAGGTGGTGTGGAAGGAAGGTGAGGAAAAGTCGCAGGCGGCTGTAGTCAACCGAACATCTACGACTTAGGAGGAGAGAGAGGTGGATGAGGGAATTTTACCTAGGCGGCTGTAGTCAACCGTTCATCTAGGTAAAGGAGAGGAGAGGAGAGGTCCCTTGTCTAGGCGGCTGTATTCAACCGATCATCTAGACAAGGAGGAGGAGAGAGGAGGTGAAATTCCCAGGCGGCTGTAGTCAACCGATCATCTGGGAGGTAAGGTAAGAGAGAGAAGAGAGAGCTGGTTAGAGGAAGTGTCGAATGAAGCTTGAGCGCCAGGATCCGGGGTTTTATAGTACTTGGGGGCCTCTCCCTCCAGCTCCTTGCAGGGAGCTGGTAGTGGGGCCCCAGGTTGAGTAACCCTGGGTTCTGTCGCCTGTCCCCACTCATATCTTTATTTACGGAGCTTTAGTTTGGCGTTTGGATATTGGTGAGAACTTAATATGATAGGAGTGTTCCCGGGAGGGACTCACGACATCAGCTTTGAAGTTTTACAACAAAAACTCACCATAGGTTCACTCCAGATCATTCCCGCGAACCAGTTTTGGTTTATTATTCTGTGAATAATACACCTATGTAATCGCTCAGAAATTTTTTTATAACACCCCCTCAACATTTTTTCTTTTACGTTTCAAGGTTCGTAGATTCCAAAAATGCAATGTCCGTCCGCCGTCCCCCGTATCACGCAAAGTCAATTCATTATTTTCGGTCTAAAAAATTCGTTCTTTCGCACAGGCTCCATTTGGGCCCTAGTTGTGTCCCAAAACTTTGCAGCCCGATCGGAATATACGCAGGGGTGTTATGGGTGAAAAATGGGTGTGAAAGTAGGGGTTTTCGAGGTTTTTTTTAGGGTTTAGTGAACACGAGCGTGTGATGTATCGTTTTCCATGTTTTTTAGGGCGAGACGACCGAATATGAAGTTGATTTTGTCCAAGGAGTGAAGAATTGAGGTTGTAACGAAGGTTAA
This sequence comes from Leptopterna dolabrata, assembly GCA_954871275.1. Lineage (NCBI taxonomy): Eukaryota > Metazoa > Arthropoda > Insecta > Hemiptera > Miridae > Leptopterna > Leptopterna dolabrata. The sequence goes on along the minus strand of OX940984.1, from coordinate 5,882,156 downwards.
GCTCCCGAAATTCATTTTTTATGAGTCAAAAACCTGGGAAATTGTCTGAAATCATCATAAATATGTATGATAACATTAGAACTAGTATCAGCAGGTGAATCAAGGCAGTTGAACGGCTCTATCAATGTTCAAAGATAATCTGTAAATAAATTTAAAAAAATAAAATAATAAAAAATAAAAAAAGGAGCCGAGTTGAGTTTTTAGGGGGCCAAAATTGGTGGAAACCGCCTAAAATAATATTTAAATTATTGCGCATGAAAGAAACAATAAATGAACAGCCAAATTTTCTGTACATTTGTCCAGTAGAATAATAAACCCATGTGACAAGGACTTTGCAGAGGTTTTTGGTTCGACGTTGGTTTATGTTCACCCAGGTCGATGGGTATGATAAATACTCCAAATACCAGGTTTTTCAATCGATTCATGGCACTTTTGGTGCTAAACAATTATTTCTTGCCGGTTTTTGAAACGTTTTTGGAGGGAAAACGCCTCAAATCCCTTTGAGGCGTTTTACCTTCAAACTGAATAGGTTTTCTTCGAAAGATTTTGATGCAAAAACTCAACTTTCATTACGTTACTGTGTATTGCTGTGTGTGTCACGAAAAACACCTCACGGTCGGCCAGCTGCGTAAACATTTGGAGGAGAAACGCCTCTCAGAGCCATGTGAAGCGCCTCAACCCGATTCTTAAGCCAACGGTTTGGAGGAAAAACGCCTCAACGACGTTTAACGACGTTTTTAGCGAGTTGTGGCGTTTTTCCTCAACAAAATACGCTAGTTCATAGGACGTTTCAAACGGCAATTTGAGGTGTTTACTTATCGAACACGCAGTTGAGGCCTTCTTTTTCCTCCAAATGGAGCATCTTTCAGATTTCAACCCTTAAAATTTTAACCCCTTCCGGGTCAAATTTTCAAATTTTGAATGGACCATGAGAAAGGTGGGGTGGAATTGGTGGTGGGGGGGGGGGGGGGGGGGTACGTGAAAACAGTAATTTTGGATTTGAGGCGTTTTTCCTACACACGGCAGAACTGGTAGTAGGAAAACCGGAGTTATTAAAAAATAGTCTATTTCTACCAATACACGAAAAAACGCAAAAAATCCACTGTTATACCCGTTTTGTTGATTAAAACATCGTCAGTAACCAACAATAACAAAAATAAGGAGTTGCTGCTTGTTACTGACGATGGGTTCATCACCAAAATGGGTATAACAGTGTATTTTTCGCAGTTTTTCGTGTATTAGTGGAAATAGACTATTTTTCAATAAATCCGTTTTTCTTTGAAATGGGTTTCCACGATTTCTTCGCAAGTGATTTAGTTCTAGAGTTAAAAGTTTAATTACGTTTGTATTTTTGAAATATTGAAATTTTAAATTGAATATTTTGGATTGCATTTTACTGAAATGATGTTGGGAATCTTGAGTGATAACTCTATTAAGGTTTTACAGCTGTTGGCTGCTCTGGGATGTCACTCATAATGGTGGAAACACCGCTGAACGGTAGGAGGATTGTTGCTTGAATTGAAGGCACGAGTGGAAGAGGACATGACATTTTCACTAAAAGAGATTTTCACAAAAACTCTGGTTTTTGCATAAATGAAGGTTTTCATGCGCTATATCTATCTATGATGGGAGTCTGGATAAGCACTAACAACTCAATTCAATTCGATTCAATTCTTTCGAGTCAATTCTTCATTAAAACACATATTTAGTACATAAGGAGGAATATAAGTACAGAAACATGAGAAAACCAAGTTCATGAATGGGCCTCTAAGGTCTTGACGACCCGTCCAGGGGCTGTTTGTCACTGAACTAGCTTATTAGTTTGGATTGAGCGTGTACTTATAGCTGGAAACAATATATTTACAGACAAAATTCAACTTGAGTGAAAAAAAATTTAATGTATATATGTATGGGTATCGGTATGTCATCCATATTACAAGATAGTAATTACCTAAATACATAACACAGTTACAATATTACAGATCAAACCTATTCAAGAAGTCAGTGTGCAGGTCAGATTTGTACATTTGCAGCAGGTATGCGCCAATTCTTTTTTTGAAGGATTTAGTCGACTCTGATTGTAAGGTAGTCGGAAGTGAGGCGTATATTGTGGGAGGCAGCGATGGAAATTGTCTTGTGAAAAAAAAATCAGTGGTGGGGGGGGGGGGGGGGACTCCTCGTAGAGATATAGAATGGAAGAAGGTGGCATGTCACTAGATTACTTCATTTTGCTTCCTCACTACCCGGAGGTAGGGAAGCCTTGGATTCGTGATTGAGTAAAAAAATTCATGTCCTCCAAAATGAAAATTTCCCAAACGTCTACTCCCAGAGTAAAATCCCTAGTTTGATTCCCAGCCGCTAGCGGTTCTTGGCGCTGCAGTTTTCCTCAGCTGCATAGAATAGGAATAGAAAGTTGATAGCAGAAACGACATAGGTACCACTAAACATTCAAAGAATTACCAGAACGTGAGAAGCTGACTAGTGAAACTTAACAGCATAAAGAGATAGGATGTCAGATAAGCAGATTGGTAAGCAAGATGAGAATTCTTTGGTAGGTAGGTAGGTACCAGTGAGTTGCAAGAAAATAATAATGGATTACACAAAAAAATACATAATTTCGATATCGTAAACGTACCTACCTCAGGACATTCTTCTTCTTTACAAGGAGCAAATTCCTTGTAATAAAAGTGCAAAAAGCATTACTGCGTAAGTACCTACCTTCCAAAAGTCCTTTTTACTTTATTGTAGCCAACGTCATCATCGGTACCATATCTCTACCTGGCTATGGGATTTCAAAAATAGGAGAGAATAGTGCGGGGATTTTAAAATACGAGGGGAATGCGTCTGCAGCTGAGGACGACTGCAGCGCCACAAACCGCTAGCGGCTGGGAATCAAAGGCATTTGACTCTGGAAGTAGACGTTTGTAAAATGTCCACTACCATTTTGCGTTTCAGACATCGAGGAACGTTTTTGGTTCCGTGTCTGTCTGTCGTTCTGTCTGTGATAATTCCATGTAACGCCCATAACTACCTGAAATAATGGTCGAACTGAGCTGAAATTTCGAGGGTAGGTGCGGGTTGAGTCACAGATGGACCCTCACCAAAATCATTGAAAAATTACCTTAACTTTCGTCTGCGCATGCGCAAACGTAAAATAATTGGCACACCCATAACTACCCTAAATATCGTTGAAATGAGTTCAAACTTGGAGGGTCGGTCAGGAATAATACTTTAATAGAACCAAATTAATTTCATCGGCATCGTAACGGAACTTTGATCTACGCATGCGCGAACATGAAATGTTGACCATTTCCTTGTAACGCTTCTAACTATACGATAAATAGTCGTAGAGAGCTGCAATTCGGAGGGTATACGCGGGTTGGATCGCAGATGGTCCCGTATCATAACGAACCCACCCAACTAGTCTACGTTCATGTGATTCAAGTGAGGAAGCTATAGTGCCTACTCGAATTGGCAGACGTTTTTCTACATATCTCCATATCCTCTGTTATCATGTACCTATTCGAAAAACATGTTCCATGTTTCCTTGCTTTGATCCTCGATCTAAACTGTTATAATGCGGTGGTCTGGGGGTGTCCCCCAGATTTCATTCGACAATAAACGTAGGTACCGTCATGAACACAAACCTCTGGCGGCTAGACGCCCCCTACGGCAACGCTTTTTGCTTCCGAGTCTGCGAAGCAGCGGAAGCCTTGTGTTCACTTTCATGAGCCAAAAAATTTTTGTCTTCAGAAATCAAAATTTCCACTTGCATTTTGCGTTTCAAAGCCTACTGAACAAATTTGGTTCCGTGTCTGTCGGTCTGTGGGTCTGTGAGTCTGTGAGTCTGTCCGCATTTCCTTGTTACAGCCATAACTTCCACGATTTTGAATTGATTCCGCTCAAATTTTGAGGGATGGTGCGGATAAGGCCCCTTGAGGTCCCATACAAATTTCAACATGATTGATCCAGCGGTACGCCCTGCGCATGCGCTAACGTTAAATTCAACAAACACGCATAACTTTCACAATTTTGATTCAATTTCGCTCAAATTTTCAAGGGTTGTTTGGACAAGGCCTAGTGAGTTCCAGTATGAATTTCAGCATAATCGGACCCTCGGTGCGCTTTGCGCATGCGCTGGCGTGAAATAGATTCAATTTCCTTGTTACAGCCGTAGTAACCAAAGATTTCACCCAATTTCAATGTAATTCTCAGGGATTAAGCGGGTAGGGCCCATTGAGGTCCCATATAAATTTCAACATGATAGAGCCAGCGGTTCGCCCTGCGCATGCGCTAACGTGAAATTCTTCAAACACGCATAACTTTCGCAATTATGTATAATGGACGTAATGTATTATGGACGTCATGTTATGTAATATGTATATTTCATGTAATGTTATGCAATGTTATGTAAGTAATGTAATGTAATGTAATGTAATGTAATGTAATGTAATGTAATGTAATGTAATGTAATGTAATGTTATGTAATGTAATGTAATGATATTTTGCTTCCGAGTCTGTTCTATTGGTTTATTATTTTCAATAATGAACCATTGGAATCGAGCATGAAAAAAAAAATTCTTACCCCCCCTCAAAATTTGATGGTTTACGTTTCAAGGTATGTAGAATCCAAAACTGCTATAAAAATATTTCTGTCTGTCCGCCGTACGCCGTACGGGCCACTTTTCTTAGTTACCATGAAACAAAATTGATGAAATTCGGGTTATAGGTTCCGTTTGGGGTCTAGTTGGTCCACGAAGCTCGACGTTACTGTGAGTCATCTCTAAGGGGTTCAAAATAGGGGTTGAAATTTGCAAAACGCCTATACCATTTTTTTACGTAAATATTTTTACGGTTTTAAATAGTTCTTGAACTTGCGAGTTTTTTAAGACCATCCGGAGCATCGTACGTCCAGCCGTTCGTTCACAGTAAGGCCCCGAAGTTTGCACCGACAGGCATTTTCGACTCCAGTGTGAATGAAATTGTATACAATTCAAACCAAATCTCGTAACCAGAGACGCGCCCACAATAGGAATTTGTGAATACGGCCAATCATTGTTAGGGATCACCTGATTATATTGGCGGAGTATGAAGTCGAGTTGGTTGTTCTGTGATATTATTTAATTTGAAAAATGATGGCTCTTTTGGAGTTTGTTGGTAGGTAGTGAAACTTGAACAAACGTTGAAGTATTATTGATGGGTAAATTATTACTACGGTAAATCATTACTCAACGGTAAATTATTACACAACGGTTCATTATACCATCTACGTAGAAGGGGCTGGAGTTTGTTGGTAGGTACTTTTGCAACTTTTTTCACTCCTCATCAACAATTTCTTTTCAGAACTTCATTATGTGTGTTTCTTTTTGTTAGGTACTGTTTGTCATCGGCAGAATTATTTTTGCAACATTTAACTCGTGATTTAGGTAGGTACCTAGTAACGAGTACGGGGTTAGGTACTAACCTACGGAGGGCGATCTACATAATATGCATAGAATAGTACATATTGTATTATATAGACGGGTTATCTATACATAGAGCTGTGATCTGTAACAGAAGGGTATTCTATACAAAATAATAAACCGTTGTGCAGGGATTTGCAGCGTTTTTATAATGGGTCACTCTGATTGTGACGAGGAAGCTCCTGTGCCATCACCTTGGCAGTGTATTCTTCATTGATGTTCATTCATGATTTTTTTCGTTTCACCATTTTCTTTTTTATATCATGTTGTATATTTTTGTGTGTTGACTATTGTCTTGCATTTTTGTTACGGCAAATAAAACTACCTATCCTTTTTTTAATCAAATAAAATATTTTTAACGTTACTTACAAAACCCTTCATTGATTAAATAACTAAATTTACAGATGATTTTCGTGGTGTCTGTCTGTTTGTCTGTCTTTCAATCACGCCAAAACGGCTCAATGGATCGAACCCATCTCGCGTATTTGAATGTTTCTATGACCAGGGAAGGACATAAGGAGGTTTAATTCCGGATCCGATGGATAGGGGTGGGGATCCGATGGATAGGGGTGGGGATCCGATGGATAGGGAAGCCGAAACATAAAAAAATTAAATTCTCGAAAACGGCTCAATAGATCGAACCCATCTCGCGTATTTAGATGTTTCAGTGATCGAGGAAGGACATAGGGGGGTTTACTTCCCGATCCGATGGATAGGGTTGGGTAACAAAGTCAGATGGACCCACCCAGAGTTCTACCCGTCAGCGACGGGCACAACAGCTAGTTGATTAAATAAGGTTGAATCCCATTCATCACTCATAGTGGTAGATGGTGCTATTTACAAATTCCTATAATAACCATCCAACGCTTCAAAATCAAGCAAATTATCATCACTCGGTGGACATAGAGTGCGATTAGGTACAATCTAAATACATCGCAAAAATCTTGAAACCAACCAAAATTACGACTTGAAAACTTTAATGTCAAATTACTCGAAATCAGCTTTTTGTAACATAGCACCCTCTTCCACTCGTGCTTTCAATATTAGCACTTGAAGAGAACAGAAGGAAGTGAGAACGGAAGGAAACAGTACTCGATCAATGGTGCACACCATCAAACTACGAGTACAAAATGGAGCCTCATACTCGAATTAACGTGTATAATTCAGCATTCGGCTGTGCATCCATTCCCAGCTCAGAATTGAATCACCTGAAATTCCTACCTAACGACCCACACCCCCTTTCCACTGTGTTGTAGACGGTTAAATATCTGTAGTTTCAGTCTGCCATCGTAACTTCGGAAAGTAAACTGTTGAGGTAGGGCACCGGCAATAACGCGGACCTATAACCTAAAACGATGAAACCTCCCCAACGCTAAACCGGAATGTGGTGAGCTATTTGAGATGGAGCCATCACCCAGTCGCAGTCCCATCTGCGACGTCGTTTCCATTTTCTCTATGATTGCTTCCGTAACCGTAAATGACGCAAACCCCCTTCCTTTCCCTTCCCCTTTCATCAACCACAACCTGTTTTTTTTTCCCCACTCACAAAATGGTCCGGACGTTGAACGAAAACGAACGAAATTTCGTACAGTCCCAATTCGAACGCCGCTCCACCTGTTCGGGCGAAACTGCTCCGTAAAACTTTATTACGACTAAAGGAGCTGTAAACCATGGATTCGCGCATGTAGTTTTGTGCAACTGACCCCTCGCTAGTTTAGTTTAGCCTGTAAGGTGGCGTTGGCATAAAAGAATAAAGGCGAAAACCGTCACCATGAAAAAAGGCGTGGGGCGCTAGTTTCCAAAAAACATCACGTATGACAAAAATAACTTTAAAAAAATTAAAATAAAATAAAATGAAGGATTTACCCCCCCCCCCCCACCCTCAAAGTTGTATGGTTCCCGTTTCAAGGTACGTAGAATCCGAAAATGAATATTACACAAATTATTACATTTATTATTTACCTGCGTGGATCACCGTTTTCTGTGGTCAGTAATCGTGCTAATCAATAGAAAGCGCCCGGAAAATTAATGAAATTATATTTTTAGGGTCTAGTTGGTCCGCGAAGCTCGGGAAAAAATAAAAGTCAGGGTGAAAAATAGGGGGTGACATTTCCCAGACGCCGCGCCGTTATCTCGAAAATTTTTTATTTTTAGGTACAAGAGGGTAAGTTTTTTGAAACGTTTTTGTTTATTATCCTGTGAAAAATACCTACACCTATGTATTCACTCAGCGAAAAATTTCAAGGACAACCCCCCAAAATTGTTTATTTTACGTTTCAAGGTGCGCAGATTCCGAAAATGCAATGCCCGTCCGCCGTATCATCCATATCTACTTTATTTTAGCTTTTAGCTCCATTTGGTATCGGAAATATTCAAGGGTGTTGTGGGTGAAAAATGGGCGTAAAATGGGTGTAAAAATAGGGGATTTTTGGTGTTTTAGTCACAGGAGCTTGTGAGGTATCGTTTTCCATATTTTTAGCGTGAGGAGACCGAATATGAAGTCGATATTGACCGACGTGCGAAGAAATTGAGGTTCCAACTAAGTTTCAGGCTTAAATTTACCTCAAATTTTGGCCTAAAGTTACCACAGGCTCTATTTGGCCCACAGGCAGGCTCCATTTGGGCCCTAGTTGTGCTCCAAAGCTCAACAGCCCGGATCGGAATACACCCAGGGGTGTTAAGGGAGAAAAATAGGTGTAAAAATATGGGTTTTCGAGGTTTTTCAGAAAAGGTTTTAGTGAACATAGTGAGCTTGTGTGGTATCGTTTTGAATGTTTTAAATTGATCTCGAACTTGAGAATTTGTTGAGACCACCCGGAGCATTGTACGTCCAGCCGATCGTTCACAGTTACTGCCCTGAAGATTGCACAAAAAAATCTTCGTCAATATGAGTGTTAGTGAGGACTATCGCTGGATAGGGACCTCGCAACACCTTCCATGTTTATTATAATTTATTATCCATCACAACTAGAATGTAATGTTGTTACAATAAAGTTATCGTTATTAAAAAAAAAAAAAAAAAAAAAAAAATATTGTCGTGAGTCCCTCCCGGGAACACTCCTATATTATTAAGTTCTCACCAACATTCAAACGCCAAACTAAAGCTCCGTAAATAAAGATATGAGTGGGGACAGGCGACAGAACCCAGGGTTACTCAACCTGGGGCCCCACTACCAGCTCCCTGCAAGGAGCTGGAGGGAGAGGCCCCCAAGTACTATAAAACCCCGGATCCTGGCGCTCAAGCTTCATTCGACACTTCCTCTAACCAGCTCTCTCTTCTCTCTCTTACCTTACCTCCCAGATGATCGGTTGACTACAGCCGCCTGGGAATTTCACCTCCTCTCTCCTCCTCCTTGTCTAGATGATCGGTTGAATACAGCCGCCTAGACAAGGGACCTCTCCTTTCCTCTCCTTCACCTAGATGAACGGTTGACTACAGCCGCCTAGGTGAAATTCCCTCATCCACCTCTCTCTCCTCCAAAGTCGTAGATGTTCGGTTGACTACAGCCGCCTGCGACTTTTCCTTCTTTACCTAAATTCACTCACTCACCTTCCTTCCACACCGCCGTGATGAAAATTCTAAATTCATCACAGTGGTGAACCCGACGTTCACTCAACCTTCTTCCTTCCCACCTTCCCACCTCATGTGTCGCCCCAGTCAAATAGTTCGGTGTCCCAAATTTTAAATTCAAATTTCAACCAGTCAGTGTAAATTCGCAATTCTTGGCCCAAACCTCACCACTCAACTCTCAACTCAACGCACCACCGCTCCCGCCGATTGCGAATTTCAAAATTCAGAACCACGTCAAATTTTTGAATTTTAGTTACAGAAATGGACCCGAACTCCCCGTCGCCGCCGCTCCTGCGACCGGCCACACTGCAGCCGACCGCTGCGGCGACTGACGCCGCCGACAACCCTTTCACCAGCCTCTCACCACCCGGCTCCTCCGCATCCGCAGCAGCCACCGCCGCCACCGCCGCCGCTGCGGCCGCAGCCGCCGCCGACGTCATGACGGCATCCGCAGCGTTCCCTCTGTCGCTGCCCCCCTTCTACACGCACGACCCGGCGCTTTGGTTTTTCCAAGTGGACGCAGCGTTTTCGGCCGCCAACATCCGCGGCCAGAAAACTCGATATTCCCGGATCATCTCGTTGCTGCCCTACGAGATCCTGCTGCAGACTTCCGATATCTCCCCCGACGCCGCCGCGGCGTATGACGACCTCCGCAGCCGCCTCATCAACACCTACCAGCCGTCAAAGCTCGCCCGAGTCGCCGCCCTCTCCCAACCTCAACACCTCGGCGACCAGAAGCCATCCCACCTCTACCGACGGCTGCGGCACCAGCTGCACGACATTATGACGGCCGACATCGCACGTACTTTCTGGTTGCGCGCCCTTCCCCACCCCATACAGATGGCCCTCGCCAGCCACCTAGACGGTCCCGATGAGCCCCTTCTGCGACTCGCGGACACCGTCCACGACTTAGCCGCAGCCGCCAGCGTCAGCGAAGTACACGCGCCCCGTCATCCCCCACCTCTGCGTGACCGCACCGCCTCCCGGGGTCGCAGCCGGACCCCCTCCCTCGACAGACGCAGGCCCACTTCCCGGGATCGCCGGCACTACCCCTCCGCCGACCGCCGACGCCAGCGCTCGCCGGAGCGACGCACCTCCCCTCCCCATGAGCTACGTAGGGGAAAGTCCCCAACGGCCGCACCCCCCTCCACTACGAGACGCCCCACCAAGACCGACTACCTCCCCGCGGACCCCCCCCACCGGTGTTTCTACCACGTGAACTTCGGTGGGGAGGCCCGCAAGTGTCAGCCCCCCTGCTCCTTCCCTTCCAAGCAGGGAAACGCAGACGCCCGCCGGTAAATCCGGCGGGCCCCCCTCCTCGCCAACACGGGGGGGACCATGAACAAACCCCCCCCGCCCGCATTCACACAGCCACCACCACCAAACCACGCTACCCCTCCTACGCCGCCGCCACGGCTGCCAACCTTCCGGCCGCGCCTACAGCGCCGCCGAAACCCCCACCCCACCACCACCGAAACGGACCCTCCCCGCCCGCCACCAGGGCGACCAACCTTCCGGCCGCCACTCACGCCGCCGCTCCCGTTCCCCCACCCCGGAACGGACCCTCCACGCCCGCCTCCAGGGCACAACCCCCTCCGGCCACCACTCAACCTGCCACTACCGTTCCCCCTCCCCGGAACGGCAAGAATCCGCCCCGCGTCTCCTTCGCGGCGGACCAGCCAACGCCGACACACGTCCCTACCTCCGCAATTATACCCAACGCCCTCCCGACCCACCAGCGACTTTTCCTGCGCTGCAGGAAAACTAATGTTCCTTTCTTGGTGGACACGGGGGCGGCGCTGTCAATATTTCCCAACAACATCCTCCGTCGTCAGGCGCGCTGCTACCGGCAGCTTCTCTACGCCGCCAACGGTACCACCATCCCCTCGTACGGGACGTACCGCTCCTCAGTTTATATGAGCGGGCTCGCGTACGAGTGGGAATTTACCGTGGCGGACGTGGAGAAGGCGATCCTGGGGGCCGATTTTCTTGCATATTTCGGTCTCCAGGTCGACGTCCGGAACGCGCGCCTGATTGACCCCGCCACCAAAACACCCATACCCGGATTCATACATGCCATCAACCACCCCCCAACACAATTTGAACGCCTCCTCCTCAACTACCACCCCCAGCGCCGCCCCTCTGCACACATCTCCACTGTCCAGCACCACATAGAGACCACAGGACCGCCCATCACCGCAAAAGCCCGCCGCCTACACCCCCTTCAGTTGTCAAAAACCCGCCAACACTTCGACAAACTCATTGCCGACGGTATCGTCCGCCCCTCAAAATCCCCTTGGGCTTCTCCGCTCCACATCGTGCAGAAGCCCAATGGGGATATCCACCCCTGCGGGGACTACCGGCGGCTTAACTCTAAAACCACACCGGACCTCTATAATGTCCCCCACCTGCGAGACTTTTCGTCACATCTCCATGGCGCCACCATCTTTTCCACCCTTGATATTTCACGTGCGTTCCATCACATCAACATCCACCCCCCCGACGTCCCGAAAACCGCAATAATTACCCCGTTCGGTTTATTTGAATATGTGAAAATGGGCTTCGGGTTGAGGAACGCGGCGCAAACTTGGCAGCGGTATATGGACAGTATCCTACGGGGCCTACCGTTCGTATTTTGCTTCCTCGACGATATCCTGATCGCCTCCAAGACACCGGAAGAACACCTCGCCCACCTACAGCAAGTACTAAACATCTTTTCTACCGAAGGCCTCCTCGTCAACACGGACAAATGTGTCCTCGGCCAACCCTCCGTCCGCTGCCTCGGCCACCAAGTATCCTCTGACGGCATCACACCCCTCCCGGACAAGGTCCACGCAATCATTGACTTCCCGCAACCCCGCACGGTCACCGAGCTCCGCTGCTTCCTGGGTATGCTAAATTTTTACCGTAGACACATAAAACACGCCGCACAACATCAACAACCACTCATACACGCCATTCCCCAACCCTCCAAAAAAAATGATAACCGCCCCATCACCTGGACCCCCCAACTTTCCGCCTCCTTCAAAATTTGCAAACAGGACCTAGTAGACGCCGCTCTATTAGCCCACCCCGACCCTCACGCTCCCCTTTCCATCACTACCGATGCGTCCGATTGGGCCATCGGGGCAGTGCTCCAACAGCACACCGGCGCCACCCCCCAACCCATTGGCTTCTTTTCAAAAACTTTATCCCCCACCCAAAAAAATTACTCTACCTTCGACAGAGAACTCCTCGCCATCCACGAAGCCATCAAGCACTTTCGTGACTTCGTGGAGGGCAGGCAGTTCTCTGTCGTTACAGATCACAAGCCCCTGACCCACGCCCTCCTTCAGAACCGCAAGTCCGCCTCCCCGCGTCGCCTCCGGCAACTCGAGTTTATCGGACAATTCACGTCCGATATCCGATATTTGCCGGGGGCCGACAACTGCGTGGCGGACGCGCTCTCCCGACCCACCCCTAACCCCGCGCCGGTGGCGGAGCTGCTGCCATTCCCTTCCCCACAATCCATCAAATCCAAACAAGACCCAACCTCTGACCCCGCCCTCTCCAACCTTATTTCCGCATCCAAGTTGGAACAGCTGCCTCCCCTCGACCTCTGGTGCGACGTGACGGCCGATTCACCGCGCCCTTACGTCCCACCGGGGTTGAGGAGGCAGTTGTTCCTCCACTACCATTCCCTTCACCATCCTGGCATTCGGGCGAGCCGGGACCTCATCAAGACGCGGTACTTCTGGCCCCATATGAATACAGATATTCGTAACTGGGTTCTGGGGTGCCAGAAGTGCCAGCGTTTCAAAGTCTCGGCCCACCCGCATGTCCCTCCTCAACCGATCCCCGACTCCCTCCCGTGGGAGCATGTACATTTAGATTTAGTGGGCCCCCTTCCCCCGTCCGAGGGGAAGAAATACTGCCTCACGATGATCGATCGTGCCACCAACTGGGTGGAGTGCATCCCCCTCTCCAACATCACCGCGGACGCCGTCGCAACGGCTTTCCTCTCTCAATGGGTTAGCCGTTACGGTTGTCCGCGGACAGTCACGGTCGATCAAGGGAGGCAGTTTGAATCGGCCCACTTCTCCGAATTGCTACGCTCCCTCGGGATCCAAAAAATCCACACTACCCCTTACCATCCCCAATCCAACGGGAAAATAGAGCGGTGGCACTCGGTCCTGAAGCAAGCCATTTCTACATCAGCAAATTCCCCTTCCTGGACAAAATCTCTCCCCTACATTTTACTCAGCCTTCGAACATCCGCCCGTCCTTCAGACCAAACTAGCCCCGCACAAAACGCCTTTAAAGACCCACTACGTTTACCGGCCGACATTTTCACTCCACACCACACACCGTCAATTAACAGGGAACCGCTACACTCAACAACACCGACAAACGACACCACTTATCCCAAACGATTTTTCACCACCACGCACATGTACCTGAAAGAGCCCGGCATCCATAAAACTTTCCAACCACTTTACGCCGGGCCCTTTCAAGTCATCCGCACAACACATACCACCGCAACCCTGTTAATTGACGGCAAACCTCATACAGTCCCGTTAGCCAGGTGCAAACCCGCACCTGTGCTAACCCCAACACCTAACACTATCAGTCTCCCACCGTCCGTTCACGATGCAACATCACCTCTTCCCGCAACACCCGTCACCTCCGTCGTTTCCGGATTTCGACTCGGATCCGGAAATGGCGGCGATTCTCCGGGACGTTTTTGTCCCGGACCCACTGTCCCCCCTATCCCCTTCGCCCGGGCCTACCACACCGCTTCGTTTCTCTCCGCCACGGATCTCCGGGTTACCTCCCCGGCCCCGACGATGGAAGTACCCCCAGTGGCGAATTCTACGCGAATTTCGCGTAGCACAAGCCACGGGGGTACACCCTCCCTACACCCCCCAAGACCCCCTGATGGATTCCATCCTTCACGGGTTCCGCCTTGCGGAACTCATGCCTCCCCCGCCCCCCGTTCAAATTACAAACCCCCCCGTCAATTTCAACAAGCCACCTCCCGTACCCTTTCAAATTCCACACCCCCCCATGCCATCCAAAAACCCACCACCCCCCTCTCAACCAACAATTTCAAAGCCCCCCGTTTTAATCCCCCCGCAATTTTCGATTTTCGACCCCCCTCCCTCCCCTCCATCGTCGGGGATATCCCCAATAGTTCCCGCCGGGACGAAACGGCCCGGGCGGCGGAACGGACGGAGGGAGCGTCCCCACACCCCCCTCGTCCCGGCGGCCAAATCCCCCGCCCCGCTATGAGCAATCACGGCGGGGCCTTGAGATTCCGGGACAGTGCTGGTGTCTCATCAACCCACTCGCACTGTACCGAAACTCGAGGCCCCACCGTGGCCGCCTCACCACGACGACCGCCGGCGACTGCCCCCAGCACACTATACACACACACACACCCACTACAATCACACACACACACACACAACCACTCGCCACATACTATCCACACCCAGGAAACGGCGGACACTCCCAACCGCCTCCCACGTATTGACCAAATTTTCGCTCACCTCCCACCTTTTGTATCCTCTGTGAATTCTCCTTCATCCCTTGTACATACTCACCCGTCATCTGTAAATACTCATCCATCAACTGTAAATACTCATTCATCCTCTGTACATACTCCATCCTCATCATTGTAAATACTAAAACACACATTGATCACATTTATAAATGCGAAATGTTTATATCTGTCGACTCATCATCAACCAATAGTTATGCCTTATGTACTTACTCTATCTTATACTCTACTTACCATGTCTTATACTCTACTTAATCTGCCTTATGTACTTACTCTATCTTATACTCTACTTACCATGTCGTATACTCTACTTAATCTGTCTTATACTCTACTTACCATCTACTTACTCTATGTTTACCATTCCCTCCCATGTACTTACCTTATATATGCTACCCTTCCCATCTACTTACATACGCTTAAGCCTCCTAGCTTTTAAGACTGGCCTTCAGCCCAACCGCCTGTTTGCATCGGCCTTCAGCCCCTGTCACCTTGCGCCTTCAGCACCACCTTTGTTTGCCGTAGCCCTCAGCTCCTGTCACCTTGCGCCTTCAGCTCCACCTTTTGTTTGCCGTAGCCCTCAGCTCCTGTCACCTTGCCCCTTCAGCTCCACAAATCTTGGTTCAAACTGGGGGGACCTCTGTCGTGAGTCCCTCCCGGGAACACTCCTATATTATTAAGTTCTCACCAACATTCAAACGCCAAACTAAAGCTCCGTAAATAAAGATATGAGTGGGGACAGGCGACAGAACCCAGGGTTACTCAACCTGGGGCCCCACTACCAGCTCCCTGCAAGGAGCTGGAGGGAGAGGCCCCCAAGTACTATAAAACCCCGGATCCTGGCGCTCAAGCTTCATTCGACACTTCCTCTAACCAGCTCTCTCTTCTCTCTCTTACCTTACCTCCCAGATGATCGGTTGACTACAGCCGCCTGGGAATTTCACCTCCTCTCTCCTCCTCCTTGTCTAGATGATCGGTTGAATACAGCCGCCTAGACAAGGGACCTCTCCTTTCCTCTCCTTCACCTAGATGAACGGTTGACTACAGCCCCCTAGGTGAAATTCCCTCATCCACCTCTCTCTCCTCCAAAGTCGTAGATGTTCGGTTGACTACAGCCGCCTGCGACTTTTCCTTCTTTACCTAAATTCACTCACTCACCTTCCTTCCACACCGCCGTGATGAAAATTCTAAATTCATCACAAATATGAGTGTAAATGACACGGTATACATCCAGCCCATCAGATATCGATTTGTTGATAGGAGGTGCCTACTTTTGTAAGTTGTACAAAATAACGTGAATAACAACAAATAATTAATTATAGGTAGAGTTCTTGAATCCACCCCATATTTTTTATGAAACTATAATTTATTGCCTGGCCGACCTCCAGTACTCGATTTAGGGATTTCCGGGGGTAGGAAAACGGCGATTTACGCAGAAGAGATATCTATGGGTTGTGGAAATAATAAAACCTTGTGTAATGATTTGCAGCGTTAATAACGAACCTCCGGCCTGTTTAGGGGGGGGGGGGGGGGAGGGGCTCTCTTATGAACCTTTTCACCATTATTATACTCTGTATAAATGATGAATAAATTCTCTTATCTATCTATCTATCTATCTATCATGTGCAATATGCTTGGTAGGTACATTATAACTGTTTTTTGTTGTTGTCGTAGAACTCTATTTATGTACCCCGCGCAACGCATGGATCTTCCTGCTAGCAGAATATTATAACTTCATGTACTGAATTCGCTAATCTAATTAGTCCATTCACTCATCAAATTACGAGTTCCATTCATAAAGTGATGATGAAAGTGAGATTTCCTTTGTGTGGGTGGGGGGGGGGGGGGGTCCACCTTTAATCACTAAAAGGGAAGGGTTCAAGGACGAGAGCTGAGACAAAATTCCAAACAGAGAAGCGGCGGAGATCATTCATCAGATATCTTAGTGCTGCATTCATCATCGTAATTGAAGCTCCCTCGACAGAAGTACATCAATCACACTCGAGGCTCCCAACCTCTTCCAGCTAATTAAGGATGGAATACAGCTGCGAGTTCACCAGTTACGAAACCCGAACTTTGAAGGTTCTGCGCAAGAAGATTATTGAGAAGGCCACTCCACAGTAAGCAGCCGCGCCCTAACGGTAGTAATCGTACTTATCAAGAGGTTAATGACATATTAATCAAACTTACCTTAATCGAACTTAATCAAACGTTATCTTATCAACTTTCTTGTCTTATCTATCTTATCAAACTTACTATCTTATCAAACTTACTTATCTTATCAAACTCACTTATATATTATCAAACTGATCTTATCTTATCAAACTTACTTATCTTATCAAACTTATCAAACTTAATCATCTTAATGACATTTTACCTTCATCAAACTTACCTTAATTAAACTTTATCTTATCAAACTTATCTTATCTTATCAAACACACTTATCTTATCAAACTCACTTATATATTATCAAACTGATCTTATCTTATCAAACTTACTTATCTTATCAAACTTATCAAACTTAATCATCTTAATGACATTTTACCTTCATCAAACTTACCTTAATTAAACTTTATCTTATCAAACTTATCTTATCTTATCAAACACACTTATCTTATCAAACTGATCTTATCTTATCAAACTTACTTATCTTATCAAACTTATCAAACTTAATCATCTTAATGACATTTTACCTTCATCAAACTTACCTTAAGCAGGGTTCACATCCATCCGGAGCCATCTGGAAATACGGATAGGGGAAGCTAGTGAAAAGCAGTGGAAGGGATGGAGGGGAATCGCGGAAGTTGGGAAGGCGTTCATAACCATCCGGAATTTTGGCTGACAACTCGTTTCCCGCGCTTCCTCCCACAGCTGTTTCAGTTGCCGACGCCATTCCGTATGCGCAGTAGTGAACTGCGCAGATGCGGAGCGGAAAATATCTGAAAAATCAGATGCGTACAGTTCGCTTCAAAAGTGCTTCTCCGGAAAGAATATTCCCCCCTCCCCAGCTGATGTCCAACCAATCAGCTGCTCGTACGCACTTTCCGGATAGCTTTCCGGATGGATGTGAACCCTGCTTCAATCAAACTGTATCTTATCAAACTTATCTTATCAAACTTATCAACCGTACTTATCTTACCTTACCAAACTTATCGTATCTTATCAAACTTACTTGTCTTATCGTATCTTATCAAACTTACTTGTCTCATCGTATCTTATCAAACTTACTTGTCTTATCTTAAATATTATCAAACTTACTTGTCTTATCTTATCAAACTTACTTGTCTTATCGCATCTTATCAAACTTACTTGTCTTATCTTATCTTATCAAACTTACTTGTCTTATCGTATCTTATCAAACTTACTTGTCTTATCTTATCTTATCAAACTTACTTGTCTTATCTTATCTTATCAAACTTACTTCTCTTATCTTATCAAATTTACTTTTCTTATCTTATCTTATTAAACTTCTCTTATCAAACGTACTTATCTTATCTTATAAAACTTATCTTATCTCATTAAACTTACCTATCTTATATTACCGAACTTACCAAATCTTACCGAAGACTCAGCTGGAACACAGGAGAGCCTCACGAAAGAAAACACCTACAAACAATCGACAACGTGAGAAAATTCCGCTAATAACCGTCGCATCTTCTAATAAATAATAAATAGTGAGGCACGTAACCTCAGGATTAAAAAGCCGAATAAATAATTCAGTAGCCACCAGACTCAATCGCTACAAATACCTACATAAAAATGTGCAAAAATCGCCACTATTCCATACCAGGCTGTCAATTCAGGTGGTAGGTAATATATTTCTGCGTTATTTTTCTGCCTGAATAGTCAAGTGCTGCACGCTAGCTCGCATTTCCAGAGAGAAAAAAATCCTATATCGGACCTTGAGTACAACGCTGCAAATTATTACAGAATGGTTTATTATTTACCTGTATAAATGAATCATCAATATCTATTTTCGGTCTGAAAAATTCGTTCTTTCGCACACAGGCTCCATTTGGGCCCTAGTTGTGTCCCGAGACTTTCCAGCCCGATCGGAATATATCCAGGGGAGTTATGGGTGAAAAATGGGGGTAAAAATGTTTTTTGGTATTTTAGTTACATGAGCTTGTTAGGTGTCGTTTTCCATGTTTTTTAGGACGAGGAGACCAATATGAAGTCGATTTTGAGCAAACAGTGAAAAATTGAGGTTCTAACAGAGTTTCAGACTTGAATTTACGATATAGTTTGATATAAAATCGTCGTTCTTCCACACACAGTTCGTATCCCACTTTGGAAACATATTTGGGTCCCAGTTGTGCTCCGAAGGTCGGCAGCCCGATCGGAATACACCCAGGGGTGTTACGGGTGAAAAATGGTTGTAAAAAAATAGGGGTTTTCGAGGGTTTTTTGAGGTTTTAGTAAACATGAGCTTGTGAGATGTCGTTTCCCATTGTCTTTAGGGCAATAAGACCGTATTTGAAGTCGAGTTTGACCGAAGAGTGAAGAATTGAGGTTGTAACGAAGGTTCAGCTCCCAAAATCCACTTTTTATGGATAAAAAAACCTGGGAAATTGTCTGAAATCACCATAAATTTGTATAACACCACTAGAATTAGTATCAAGAGGTGAATCAAAACAACTAAATGATGATATCGATGATCAAAGATGAGTTGTAAAAAAGAAAAGAGAAAAAAGAGCTTAAATCTTGTTTTTGGGAGCCAAAATTGGTGGAAACCATCATCAAACACAGCATTTTAAATTATTGCGCATTAAAGAAACAGTAATGAACCCACGTGACTGCGCAGCGTTTTGTTGGGGTTTCAGTGAACACGAGCTTGTGAGGTATCGTTTTCCATGTTCTTTAGGGCGAGAAGATCGAGCATGAAGTTGATTTTGATCGAAGAGTGAAGAATTGAGGTTATAACGAAGATTCAGCTCCCGAATTTCATTTTTTATGTGTGAAAAACCTTGACAATTTTCTGAAATCATTATACATTTGTCTAATAACACAGGAAGTAGTATCAAAAGGTAAATCAATACAATTAAATGTCACTATCAATGATCAATGATAAGGTGTCAAAAATAGGAGCCTAATTCGTGTTTTGGGGGCCAAAATTGGTGGAAACCATAAAAAATAGCTATTTATATTATTGCACATGAAAGAAACAATAACTGAACAGCCAACATTTCTGTAGGTATGTCCAATAGAATAATAAACCCATGTGACACGGAATTTGCAGCGTTTTACTTAATTATATAACTAGGTACGTAACCAGAGGCTTCACGGGAAAATTTTATTACTGGCACTTCTTGTTCCACTTGTAAATCCCTCGGGTATATAAGAATAAACTGAACTGGTTGACTGGTTGGATGAAGGGCCTGAATGATTTTCTGAATCCACCGAATCGTTGAAAACTTACGTCATCTGTGAACGTAGCCAGTATCCCACCTGTGTACAATAATATAACAACCGTTCGCCGTGCTTGCGTTATACTTGAGCACACTCGAGCATATCAAGGGATTTCCAGCGTAATACGTAGTGACAATCATTTCTGCCAGATCCCCTCCTTCCAGGGCCCATCTCTCCATTTTATCGCGAGCCCTGGTATCAATACTCGCCATCTAATGGCCTCCTCAGACGGGTTCCAGACGGACCATTAAATTCAAGTGGGTACTTGCGGTGGTACCGGTAGGCGGGTGCGTTCATCAGGCTGCACCCAGCCCTTGCACACCCCTCACTTCTGCACTCGACATGCAAATCACCTATTCCTTCCAAGGCCGACCTACTCACTACTTCACTCCACAGCCGCCTTCTCCTCTTATTTCGTGATTTCTTCTTATTTGCAGCTTCAACTTTGATGGATCTCCTCCGTCCAAGCACCGACATTTCGCTCGAAGGTCGAGGCGCTCTGTATTCATCAACGCATTTCATATTTAATTTTTTTTAGAACTGCAAGAGGCAACCAATTAATACAGTTTAGCCTGAGAGCAAGTTCGATGAATAATATTATAATATCTTATAAATCATAAAGTACAATTACAGTTATCTAAATACTGTTTTTAATAGAGACATAATACTGTGATCGTGGGTGTAGGCTCTCAGTCTTATTATTATTAATAAAAAACGCTGCAAAGTCCTTGTCACATGTGTTTATTATTCTATTGGGCATACCTACAGAAACTTTGGCTGTTCATTTATTGTTTCTTTCATATAAAATAATTGAAATAGCTATTTCTGGTGGTTTCCACCAATTTTGGCCCCCAATACGTGAATTAGGTTCGCTCCTTTTTTTTCAAATTATCTTTGATCATTGATAGTACCATTTAATCGTCTTGATCCACCTGTTGATACTTTTTCTAGTGTTATTCTACAAATTGATGGTGATTTCAGACGGTTTCCCAGGTTTTTGACTCATAAAAAATCAATTTTGGGAGCTGAACATCTGATACAACCTCAATTTTCCACTCTTCGGTCAAAATCGACTTCATATTAGGTCTTTTCGTCCCATAAAACATGAAAAACGATACCTCAAAAGCTCATTTTACTAACATGTTACTAAAACACAAAAGGTACCTATTTTTATACACATTTTCACTCATAACTCCCCTGGGTATATTCCGATCGGGCTGAACAGTTTCGGGACACAACTAGGGCCCAAATGGAGCATGTGTACGAAAGAACGAATTTTTTAGACCGAAAATGAAGCCTGTACACGTGATACGGCGGACGGCGGAGGGCGTACGGCGTACGGCGGACGGACATTGCATTTTTGGAATCTACGCACCTTGCAACGGAAAAGAAAAAATTTTTTGGGGGTTTTATAAAAATTTTTTGCTGAGCGAATACATAGGTGTATTATTAAATAAACAAAAAACGCTGCAAATTATTACACAACGGTTTATTATTTTTGTATAGCTGCCCCTTCTGCGTAATTCACTGTTTTATGTGGTCATTGTGATTTTTTCCGACTCCAAAGCTGCATGCCTGGGCCTTCAGAAACTTCATTGAGGGTTTGGAAACAACTGCATCATGCGCCATATTGCAGCTACTATTCTGGAGTGCCCAAATATAAACATCAGCATCCAGTGGGTTCCAGGACATATCAACGTGATGGGCAAAGATATGGCTGACAGCGCGGCTAAATGTGGAGCAAATCTATAGGAAGATGACACTCACACCTCAGTCACCCCGCCCAGACCCGCTTCGACTCACCTGATTCAGCCCCGCATCAGTACAGAACCATGGTTTTTCAACCTTCCCTTGGATCGAAACGATATTTTCCAAATGGTGAGATTACGGACAAACCGTGGTAATACAGATCGAAGTCTCCACCAGATGGGAGTTTCAGAATCGCCCAGTTGCGTGCATTGTGATGTTGAGGAGGATATGGTCCACAAAATTACGGAATGCCGATTTTACGAAGAGGAACGAGCTGAATGGGGACAAGTGTTGCAGGTTCTAGATATGTGTACAATGGTGAAGACAGCGAACGCGGAAAAAAACAAAACAAATTTGAAATTTATGAAACGTGCTGGCATAAAATTATGATTGGAATATGGAATAAGTACATACAAAGACGTATATAAATACTGATTATTATATATATATTCTAAGTAACGACGAAATGGTGCTGGCAAAATGTGAGAATGAACGCAACGTCAAAATTAGGAAAAAAACTTTAAAAAACGCTGTAAATCCCTACACAACGGTTTATTATTTTGCACAGAACACCCTTCTGTTACAGATCACAGCTCTCTGTATGGGTAACCCGTCTATATAATATAATATGTACTATTCTATACATGTTATGTAGATCGCAGACTCTCCGTAGCTTAGTACCTAACCCCGTACTAGGTACCTACATAAATCACGTGTTGAATGTTGCTAAAATAATTCTTTCGATGACAAACAGTAGCTAAAATGGCAAAAAGAAACACAAATAATGTAGTTCTGAATGAAAATAGTTGGTGTGGAGTGAACAAATATTCAGTCCGTGTAGGGTTTCGATTTAGAGAACTTCGGCGTATCAGTCCGTCAGTTAGACCATTAGACCACTGTGCTATATAGCCCAGCTAGCCGAGGGATCACTGATGTGCGCTGTCCAACACATCTTGATGCTTGCACAAACCCTGCTCTTTACGGAAAATTGAATAGTAGTAGAATTTCATGGCCCGGATGGTCTCAAAAATTCAGAAAAAATAAGACTATTTAAAAATGCGAGAAAATCCACACCTCAAAATACAGTTTTTCGAGATAAGGGATAATTCGGACATTTCAACCCCTATTTTTCACCCCTTAGATTTGTGTGACAGTAAACCCGAGCTTCGAGTACCAAATGGAGCCGAAACCGGGACGCATATACCAAATTTCGTTAATTTTGGTTCATGGGAACTAAGGAAAAAGCCGTGTTCGGCGGACGGACGGAAATTTTTTTATTCGATATGACGTATTCTACGTCCCTTGAAACGTAAAACATCAAATTTTGTGGTGGGGGGGAGGGGTTAAAAATTTTTTCATGGTCGATTCGAAAGTTGCTTAGTTCGTGAATGAAGTTCTTGAATCTTCGAATAAAGTGATAAATCATGTTTCAGCTGCAGGAATTTGTACCCGATTATAAATTTCGGTTAATTCCAAAGGTAGGTATGTACGTCGTTATGGTCTTGTGCGTCGCTGTTTCATGTGATCTTGGACACCAATCCAAGTGACGATGCGAGGAATCTGCTGTGATGTGCTGCACTGCTCGTGTATGTTTCTGAGTATATTTCACTCGTACATAATTCCATCGTGGTAATTCGGGCATATCACCCTATTGCTGCTATGTTTGCCCCCTTCCGCTCCTCCACCACCCAGAAAGTCGGTCCTTTCTTTTCCCTTCTCGGCTAAAAGTCCGCGAGCTCCGGCCCACAGCCGTAATGCCTTCGTCACTAAAAATAAATTGCGGAATAATCGCGGGACGAAAACGCTCTTTTGGCCGCGGCATTACAATGATCCATCCTTCCCGTCTGTAAAAGCTGAGGTCTTCAAACTGGTTTTCCGAGTGTCCTTAATTATCTTCTGACGACGAAATAATTGTTTGTCTGAGCCACGTCTGCGCAATCCCTCGCTCCAGGTTTATTTTTATTTTTTTCTCCCCGTTTTATTTTTCCCTCCGCCTCCGGACCGTTGAGTTTTACGCCTCGGGTTATTAACACCTTCTGAAAGGTGTAGTTTTATTTCGTATAATCTGGCGGACAATGTCGAAGAGGTCGGCGTGTCATCCGACACCGCACCCCTCCGTTGACCGCCCGCCGCAGAAAGGTGGGGGACATTATACGCGAAATGAATGTTCGATATGAAAAATAAAAGGGATTCCGCGGCCGTATACCAGATGTCGACGGTGTAGGTAGCTTCCACCTCCGCCCTGTCGCTGTTCTCCGGGGTATCGAGTGTTGCGGTCGCGACAGTGTCTACGTGAATAATACGGAATAAGTAATCAGTTTTGTAAGTCGCCAGAGGTCGAAAACCTTGTCCCCTTCACATTAATAATATTCCTCGCGAGTTGAGAGGCGATTTTGAAATTCCTGCTGAACTGCACTCTCATGCTTATTCGTCCTTGCATTTTCATAAATTTACCATTCAGATGTCCCAAACTTGACGTAAAGCATCGTTTACAATGTGGCTATCCATGCAATGGCAGTACTTTCTGGCAGTGAGGGGTTTGGTGGAAAAATCCCTAACAAGGAGCTTGCTTGCATGGGTCGCAATACAATTTTTTCGAAACTGCAAACTCGATTTCGCGCCCTTGAAAACAAGTTCCAATTTTGGTTTATTATTTTCAGTAATGAACCTTTGGAACCGAGCATGAAAAAAAAAAAAAAAACCACAGTCATGCAGCATGGCTATAAGAGCGAATTTTCGAAGTTTTCGGCATCTTCCTCCTCCGCCTAAAATTTTCTGAAAATTAATTTTCGGCCAATGTTTTCCCAACTTGATACCATACAAAATTAAAACAGGAGTAGTTTTACGCAAAGTAAAATTTGGGGTGGAAGGAGGGGGAGGGGGAAATCAAAAATGTTTTGAATACCAGAAGAGTAGGTATTGGATACGTAACAATTTTTTGTTCCATTTTTTGCCGAGTAACACCTCGGTTTGTAGATTTTCCAACGCTGAACACGATGGTGAAGTCAGAATTGCGATATCCCATTCCGTTATCAGATTAGAGCAGACGAACCAGGAAGAACATCTCAAGAAATAACCACGTTCCTTCATCTTCAAAGTGCTCCAGTTTGAGAATGGAATGAGATATCGCAATTCTGATTTCACCATCGTGTTCAGCGTACAAAAACCTTTAAAATGAGGTGTCACTTGTCAGACTTTTTCATTTTGGGAATTTATGGGTAATTTTCCCCCCCTAAAATTCCCCAAAACTCCCCCTTAGAGTGACCCGATTCTGCCCATCTTCGAACTTAGCCTGTCGATTGCCAAGACAGATTTTTCGTGCAAATTTGAACTTTTTATCTCAATTCTATCGAGAGTTATCGTCTGGAATGACACATACATATATAAATATATAAATATATAAATATATAAATATATATATAAATATATATATATATACATATAATTTTTGGTGTCTTTCGGCAGTGAATTCAGGATGGTCTGAAACGGATTTTGGTATAAAAATCTTTCGGAAATTCGAGTTTTAAAAATTTTGGACCGAGAACAATAGCTTCCTTTTCTTCGAAAATTCGCTAAAATTGACCCCCCCCCCCCCCCCCCCCAACAATTTGATGGTTTCCGTTTCACGGTATGTATAATCCGAAAATGCAATAAAAAATTTCTGTCCTTCGCACTTTATCATGAACAAAAATTTACGAAATTTGGTTTATAGGTACCGTTCGGGGTCTTGTAGGTCCGCGAAGCTCGGCGTTACTGTCAGTCACCTCTAAGGGGTGACAAATAGGGGTTGAAATGTTCGGAACATCGCAGCTCGAAATTTCGATGGAAGGAAGGGTATGGTGTTTTTTACGTTTTTAAATTTATATTGAACCAAAGAATTTTTTTAGATCACCCGGAGCATTGTACGACCAGCCGTTCGTTTGCACCGAAAAGTTTCGTCAACACGATCGTGAATCAAACGGTATAAATACGGCCCAGATGTCATTGCTAGGAAACACCTGATTATAATCAAGGATGCATGACGTGGAGTAGGTTGTTCGGTGATATTATTTCATTTGAAGAACGATGGCTCTTATGGATTCTGTTGTAGGTAGGTACTTTTGCAACTTGAACAAACGTTCATGAATATCAACAAATAATTAATGATTGAATTATTTATTGAATCCGACGCATTTTCGCAATTCCCTGGCCGGCTCCAGTACTCGATTTAGGGCTTTCCTGGGGGAAGCACGATGGTAGGTATCGACCACAGAAAACAGCGATCTACGCAGAAGGGGCATCTATACAGGTAAATAATTACACAACGGTTTATTATTTACCTCATGCTTCATGAATAGCAGCAAATAATTAATGATTGAATTACTGAATCTCCCGCGCATTTTTATGAAACTGTAATTCCCGGGCTGGTTCCAGTACTCGATTTAGAGCTTTCCTGCGTGTGTGTTCTTGGGGGGGCTCAAGGGTAGGGACTGACCCCAGAAAACAGTGACCTACGCAGAAGGGGCATCTATACAGGTAAATAATAAACCGTCGTGTAATAATTTGCAGCGTTTTTCTATCCGAAAAACTACTATGACTTGGGACTGGAATTTGCATATTTTGCGTATGTGTTTTTTATCGTGTATATCCCTCAACTTTTCCGTTTTGAGGTATCTGAAGCGTTTAGCGTGTGTTAAATTGAAATTTAAATAGCATATTTTGCATATTTAGTTCGATTTCGGAGATTTTGGCTCATTTTGGTCGTTTTGTGCATATTTCTGCATACGTGTACCTGGTAGGGCTTAGGCCTTAGGTCCTTACCATTTATCCCTGAATGGGATTGCCTTTCAATTTCGGGGTATGAATACGTCACTTCAATAAGCACCCAAGACTGCTACCTACCTGGAGTACCTTTCAGTCCCTGGAGTCTACCTACCTTATCTCAACGGGGCTCAGGTTCCCCGTAGTTTGTATTTCAGCAGAAACACACCAACAAGTTAGTTACAAACGGTACCTTCAGGTCACTAACCGTTGAAAAGGCTCGCACTGAGGCCTCTCTGTGTATCTACGGGAAATAGCCCAACGCGCCGCAACAGTTTTTCTCGACTCAGCGCCTTTTCATGAAAATGGGATGGGCGCAAGTGAAGAAAAAGAAGTAAACCGACTAGACCACTTTTTTTCACCTCTTTTCTTCACAATTTTTTTTGTACTCTCGGAAAATGGGATTCCAACCCGCTCTTTTCATAAACTGTCACGCATTCTTTAGCCGAGGAAGAAAAGCTGGGTATTGTGAGGTGCGGTGTGCGCGCATGTGTGTGTGCGCGTGCGTGTGTGTAGGGGTCTCGGGGAGATCCGCTCGCACGTCAGGGGAGCAAACGGCTTTTAAAAGAATAACAGACGATGAGCCAGGCAGCGGCCATGAAATGCGCCGAACAATGAAATGTGCCTCCTGTCGTAAACATATTTCAAGGTGCCACTCGAGGGTGTTGAGTCAGATCGCTGTAAAGGAAAAGGGTGGTTAAGCAGTGTTGCCGAATATCGTTGGATTAGAAAAAGTTCCGGTGCGGAGATCGCCACACAATACTTCCATGTTCTTAATAATAGTTCTAGCGGCAGAGGCCGCCCATTTCGGTCAAAATCCGTAAACTAACATAGAAACATCACTTACAATCACTTTCTGACACCACACCAACGCCATTTAAGCTAGAAAACCTAGAAAATTTTGAATCATTTACATGTTTTTTTTTCCTGTCAATTAGCCAAATCAAATGCGATTGAGCTCAAGACCAGTAAGCATGATCCGCCAGACATTTCGGTACCAACCGCACCAATTTCGGCCCATTTGTTCGGCAGTTATCGTTGAAAATTGAAAAATTAGACACCCCTTCATAACCGTTATTTTTCCACCTAGAAAGCTCGTTCTCACTGAGGAGTTCAACGAGCTGAACAAAACCCAAAAAGATAATCTGAAAAAAGAATTTGACGAAGTTATGACGATTTGAAATTCCAACAAACGTGCATACATACGTAAGGAGCGACATCAAGCGGGAAACAGGCTAGAAAATCATTTTGAGCACTTCGGAACATGATTCCATGGTTTTCTCGAACACCTGTTTTTGACGGTATCACCAACCTTCCAATCCTATGTAATAGGAACATGGAAGTAAAACAAATTAAATAATGGGAACTTTCAGGAACTCGGAAAAGGCACATGAAAACTACCTACACAATGCTCTAACTCACTGCTTCAAGTGACCGTTTGTTTGTACGGTAGCGTCCAGCCGTTCGTTCACAGTAAGGCCCGGAAGTTTGCTCCGACAGGCTTCTTCAACAGAATGAAATTGTATACATTCAGCCCGGATATCATTGCTAGGGAAGCGGCAACAATTGGGAACTGGCCCGAGATAATCATTGGTGGGAAGCACCTGATTATATTCACGGAGTATTAAGTCGAGCTGGTTGCTCTGTGATATCTTTTAATTTGAAAACGCTGCTAATCCCTGCACAACGGTTTATTATTTTGTACAGAATACCCTTCTGTTACAGATCACAGCTCTCCGTATACATAACCCGTCTATATAATATAATATGTACTATTCTATACATACTATGTAGATCGCAGATCCTCCGTAGGATAGTACCTAACCCCGTACTCGTTACTAGGTACCTACCTAAATCACGAGTTAAACGTTGCTAAAATAATTCTGTCGACGACAAACAGTAACAAAAATGGCAAAAAGAAACGCAAATAATGAAGTTCTGAAGGAAAGTTGTTGATGTGGAACGAAATAGATGCCCCTTCTGCGTAGATCACTGTTTTCTGTGGTCAGTACCTACCCTCATGGCCAAGTATAATGAACCGCTGTGTAATATCTTGCCCATATCAATAATACTTCAACGGTTGTTCAAGTTGCAAAAGTACCGATCAACAAAATCCAGCCCCTTCTTGGTAGATGAACCGTTGTGTAATATTTCACCGTTGTGTAATAATTTACCGTTGTGTAATGATTTCCCGTTGTGTAATAATTTCCCATTGTTTAACCTTTTGTGGACGAACGCATCGCTCTGACGCTGAATTCTACAGTCTTCACTGGACAAGTAATAGTTTGGCGCCAACCTTCTCTGAGACGAGGGAAATATGGTGTTCCCAATTGATTCTGATTCACCAGTACATTTTTTACTGAAAAAAATTGAAACTATTATTACTTTTTCTTCCCAGCGTTCACTGATGATCATACTTAATTCTATTTCGACGTCTAAAATATTGATATTGAATTTGAAATATTACTATTCTTTGTATAAGTGACGTTGTTCAGAAGCAACATTTTCACTTTCTTCTTTTCTGCTAATAAGAATGATAAAATACGAATGATTTGATGATTGAACTATTTAAAGTGATATAGGTAATGAAAGTTGAGGAACATGGCAAAACTTTTTTTTAAATTTCGTAAATCTTCTGGAGTAGGTAATACCTCTCAAAACAAGCCCTGTGTACGAACTAATTCACTCGCGGCGAAATCGTGGAAACCCAGTTGGTACAAGTATGTTATAGCCCCGCCAATATCGATTGTATCGATTATCTCAAATACATCGATCCTTGTGGTATCGATGACGTGTATCAGACAAGACAGTGGGTGTACAAGAAGTTTAGTTCCGTTCCCACTTCCCATTCCGCCGCTCGCATTGTCAAGCGATCTGGATGCTCGCTAGCGCTCGCATCTCAAAAAAAAAACCAGTCATGCAGCATGACTTAATGAGCGAATTTTCAAAGAAATATTCGAATTAATGGCTATGGTTTTGAATAAAGGAAAACTTCGGTCTAAAATTTGGTTTTCTATGTATATTCTCTTCGTATTTATTTTAATTTGTACGTTTTGTCCATCCTGATTCTACCGTTTGTTAAGCTGGGCATTCACGGTCCGATTTTTCATCCAAATAGTAGGAATAGTAGTCGGATCTATTTTCACCACTCACGCTCCAACTTGATTTCCAACTAGCGATCCAACTTCAGTCCTCGTTCTGCTTTCGTCGCGAAAACTGGTCATTGTGAGCCGAACAAAAAAAATGTATCGGGTGCAGGCCACGCAATTTGCTTTAAAAAAACGAAAAATAGCAGCATTGTGCGTTTTGGCCGCATCATTTAAAAAAGAGAAAAAAAAAGATTTGGGTCAAGAAGTTGTTTGAAGATCGCGTGAACTACTGTGACACGAAGTTGCTAAACATCGTCGATGAGGACGATTATAAAAATTACCTCAGAATGGACAACTCCACATTCACGCTTTTACTTGAAAAAGTTGGCCCATTCATAATTAAAAAAAGAAATATTCGAATTAATGGCTATGGTTTTGAATAAAGGAAAACTTCGGTCTAAAATTTGGTTTTCTATGTATATTCTCTTCGTATTTATTTTAATTTGTACGTTTTGTCCATCCTGATTCTACCGTTTGTTTATTACGTAATTGTACTAAGTGCTTATTTATTTGATCGCTGTGGGTAAATTCAAGGAGTTGTACTAATCGTTTGCCTCCCCCTTTTTTGCTTCGAACTCTCGTCTTCAATTAATACTTCTCACATTTTTCAATCTGACCACTCTAAGGGGGTGGGGGTAAGAGTTTAAAGATTATCCTAGTTTTGGGTAATTTTTGCGCACTTTAAATGCTCTAATTTAAGAACGGATTTAGATATCTAAAATCCGATTTCACTATCGTGTTCAGCGCGCAAAAACCTTTAAAATGAGGGGTCACTTGTTAGAAAATAACATTTTGGGGATTTTTGGGTAATTTTTGCGCACTTTAAATGCTCTAATTTGAGAACGGATCAAGATATCTAAAATCCGATTCCACCATCGTGTTCAGCGTGCAAAAACCTTTAAAATGAGGGGTCACTTGTTGGAAAATAACATTTTGGGGATTTTTGGGTAATTTTTGCGCACTTTAAATGCTCTAATTTGAGAACGGATCAAGATATCTAAAATCCGATTCCACCATCGTGTTCAGCGTGCAAAAACCTTTAAAATGAGGGTTCACTTGTTAGAAAATAACATTTTGGGGATTTTTAGGTAATTTTTGCGCACTTTAAATGCTCTAATTTGAGAACGGATCAAGATATCTAAAATCCGATTCCACCATCGTGTTCAGCGTGCAAAAACCTTTAAAATGAGGGGTCACTTGTTGGAAAATAACATTTTGGGGATTTTTGGGTAATTTTTGCGCATTTTAAATGCGCCAAAACCCTCCTTAGAGTAGGCCAATTTCGCCCATCTTCGAACTTAGCCTTTCGATTGCCAAGATAGATTTTTTGTGCAAATTTGAGCTGTTTATCTCAATTCTATCGAGAGTTATCGTCTGGAGTGACACATATATAAATAAATATATATATATATACATATAAAAAAGTGTTAAATTTCAGGAATCGTTTTAGAATGGTCTGAAACGGATTTCTATGAAGAAAATTTCCAAAAATTTATATTATTTAAATTTCGAAGCCATTGCAATAGCTTCATTTTCTTTGAAAATTCGCTAAAAGATAAACAATCCCAGAAACTATCCCGTGAATGAGCAGGTTGTTTGGGACTTCTGAATAGATGGTACAAGTATGTTATAGTCACTCTTATTTTTTGGTGTCCTTACAATGGTCTTCCCGTATTCATTTTGAAAGTTGATATCGGCACCCTGTAGGCATCGGGACGCCATATTGAGCCGTCATCGATACCACAAGGATCGATGTATTTGAGATAATCGATACAATCGATATTGGCGGGGCTATAACATACTTGTACCACCCAGTTCAAAGAAAAACGGAGTTATTGAAAAAATAGTCTATTTCCACTAATACACGAAAAAACGCGAAAAATGCTGCTATACCGGTTTTGGTGATCAAACCATCGTCAGTAACAAACAATAACTCTAAAGCTCCGTTTTTCTTTGAAGTCCTGGGTGCAGAGCAGGGTTCCCTGGGCAGGTCTTGCAATAAAATCGTGTAGTTTTCCGCTGATTCGGCAAACTGCAGATCCTGCACGAAGAGTTGTAGTCCCGAATGTGTATTGCGTGGAACAACATAATTTCATGTTCAATTTCATTTGACAAAGGCTCGTTCATTGGTCGCTGTTTGATTCTTCAAATAAATGTAGTAACAGCTTAACTTTGAACACCTGAAGCGGGAGTTATTGGCTATATTAGAGTATGAAAATAATTGTTCGACCAAATTTATCATTGTCTGAAGGAAATTGTCGTGCATTCAAGGAGTCGAAAATAAATTAGAGTAAAATAAAAATGAGAAAAAATGAATCAGCATCACTACGATGCTTTCGTCGATTCGGGGGTTTTCTGTTCAGCATCCGTATGATGCTCTCGTCCTCAGGGGGGTTTGCAAAAATCGACAGGTTCGTCCTGTAGGTTGTTTCACCTGAAGCATCGTACCGATGCTCTCGTCCTCCAACTGTTTTTCAGGCCCACATCTTTCGTCCTCAAAAGATTAATAATTTACCATCAATAATACTTCAACGTTTGTTCAAGTTTCAGAAGTACCTACCAACAAAATCCAATAGTTCATCACTAACTTGTCAAATGAAATAATATCGCAGAACAACCAACTCGACTTCATACAGCCATCCTTGATTATAATCAGGTGCTCCCTTGTGATGATATCTGGGCCGGATTTATTACCGTTTGATTCACGATCGTGTTGACTAACCTTTTTTGGTGCACAAGAACGGGTGGTTTTGGTACAATGCTCCAGATGGTCTCAACGACGGGTGGTCTGGTGGTTGTTTAGCTCAAGATTAATTTAATAACGTAAAAAAACCATATCCTTCTATCGAAAGTTTTCGAGCTACGGCGTTCTGAAAATTTCAACCCCTATTTTTAACCCCTTGGAGATGACTGAAAGTAACGCCGAGCTTCGAGGACCAACTAGACCCCGAACGGAACCTATAACTCGAATTTCATCAATTTTTTGGTTTATTATTTTCGAAACGCTGCAAATCCCTGCACAACGGTTTATTTTTTGTACAGAATACCCTTCTGTTACAGATCACAGTTCTCTGTATAGATAACACGTCTATATAATATGTAATAGTGTATACATATTATGTAAATCGCTGACCTTCCGTAGGTTAGCACATAACCCCGTACTCGTTACTAGGTACCTACCTAAATCACGAGTTAAATGTTGCTAAAATAATTTACCCATCAATAATACTTCAACGTTTGTTCAGGTTTCACAAGTACGTACCAACTAAATCCAATAGTCCATCACTTATCAAATGAAATATTATCGCAGAACAACCAACTCGACTTACAGCCATCCTTGATTATAATATAATCCGGTGCTCCCTAGCGATGATATCCCGGCCGGATTTATACCGTTTGATTCACGATCGTGTTGGCGAAGCTTTTTTGGTGCACAAGAACGGTTGGTTTTGATAAATGCTCCGGGTGGTCTCAAAAAATTGTTTAGCTCAAGAAAATTTAATAACGTAAAAAACCATACCCTTCTATCGGAAGTTTTCGAGCTACGGCGTTCTGAAAATTGCAACCCCTATTTTGAACCCCATAGAGATGACTGACAGTAACGTCGAGCTTCGAGGACCAACTAGACCCCGAACGGAACCTACAAACCAAATTTCATCAATTTTTTTTTCATGGTAACTAAGAAAAGTGGCCCGTACGGCGTACGGCGGACAGACAGAAATTTTTATATTGAATTTTCGGATTCTACATACCTTGAAACGGAAACCATCAAATTTTGCGGGCGTGTGGGTGTTTGTGGTGGCGATGGTGGATGGCCGGGGAGGGGGGGGTTGATTTTTTTTTTCATGCTCCAATGGTTCATTATTGAAAGAATAAACCAAAATGATGGCTCTTTTGGATTTTTGGATTTGTGGAGCTCGAGGGTATTGACTACAGAAAACAGTGATCTACGCAGAAGGGGCATCTATACAAGTTAATAATAACCCTTTGTGTAATAATTTTGCAGCGTTCGGATTCTACATACAAACGGAAACCATCGAATTTTGGGGTTAATTTCTTTTCTTCATGCGTGATTCCGAAGGTTTGTTATTGAAAATAATAAACCACTGGACAATTATTATAAAAACGTTAAGTAAACGTTGATTTATTCCAACTGAAACAGGCACATAGTATTACATACAGTTCCCGTCTTGCATCAGGTAAAATGAAAAAATGAAGAATTGCAAATTGAAATAAACAGCAGTTACGGCATCAAATGAGGCTATAAATCAGGGACTTCAGCAGTTTGGTTTTCTAATAAAACTGTGCGAATCGAACTGTCTCTCTGAAATCCTTCGCCGGGTTCGCTGGAAATGAATCGGTCTGGGATAGCGGGCCCACTCAGAATAGAAGTTAAGAGATAAGAAGATTTATCTCTATTCTCAGTGAGCGGGCCCGAGAACCGATTCGCGCCTCGAGTCGCATGTTCCATTCGTTTTTGGGACCCGGGGCCCACCAGACTGTGACGGGGCTCCCAAGTGCATTCCACTTGGGTTTATTGTCTCCTTGCCCTCCAGAAAATTGCGCGCATCTAACAACCTCTTTTCATTTTGGTTTATTATTCTGTGAATAATACACTTATGTATTCGCTCAGCAAACAAATTTTATATTACCCCCTCAAAATGTTTTCTCTTCCGTTTCAAGGTGCAAAGATTCTTTTTCGGTCTAAAAAATTTTTCAATCTTTCGCACACACGCTCCATTTGGGCCCTGGTTGTGACCCGAAACTTGCAGCCCGATCGGAACATACCCAAGGGTGTTATGGGTGTAAAAATAGGGTTTTTTGGTGTTTTAGTAACATGAGCTTGTGGGGTGTCGTTTTCCATGTTTTCTAGGACGGTGAGATCGAATATGAAGTCGATTTTGACCAACCATTGAAGAATTGAGGTTCTAACAAAGTTTCAGCCTTAAATTTATGTAAAATTTTGGTCTAAATTCGTCGTTCTTCAGCACACATTTTGGGTCCCCATGCGGGTCCTAGCTGTGCTCCGAAGCTCGGCAGCCCGATCGGAATACACCCAGGGGTGGGAAAAATTGGTGTAAAAATAGATGTTTTTGCCTATAAAAAAGGGGATTTTTGCCATAGTTTTATCATAGATAGTATCATTCATATTATCTACATTATTTTCGGTCCAAAAAATTCGTTCTTTCCCACACAGGCTCCACTTGGGCGCTAGTTGTGTCCTGAAACTTTACAGCCCGATCAGAATATACCCAGGGGTGTTATCGGTGAAAAATTGGTGTAAAAATAGGTTACTTGGAGGGTTTTTTGAGGTTATTGTGAACATGAGCTTGTAAGGTGTCGTTTTCCATGTTTTGTAGGGCGAGAAGACGAAGTTGATTTTGACCAAAGAGTGAAGAAGTGAGGTTCTAACGAAGGTTCAGCTCCCAAAATTCATTTTTTATCAAAAACCTGTGAAATGACTGAAATCACCATAAATTTGTATAATAACAATAGAATTAGTATCAACAGGTGAATCAAGACAATGAGGAGTACCCAAGACTTCTGTTTGTATTGCTTCCCCATTTTCAAATGAAAGTAGGTTTCATTATAAGAATTTTGAGGCCAACCGCGCTGTCCTGCGATGAACAGTTCTTTTTCTATAAGCCTTCAAAATTTCGGCAACGAGGGACGTCACTGCAGCCCTCCCGGCTGGGCGGGACCTCCTTACCCATTGTGATGACGTAGTTAGTGCTGGGATCTTTGAAAAATTGTAGAAAAAGGCCTACTCATCGTAGGAGAGTGCGGTTGGTATTACAATTTTTAGAATGGTACCTAATTTCATGAAAAAATATAAACAGAAGTCATGGGTACTCCTCATTGCATGGAACTATCAATGATCAACGATAATTTGTCAAAAATAGGAGCCTAATTCGTGTTTTTGGGGGCCAAAATTGGTGGAAATTATCAAAAATAGCTATTTCTATTATTGCACATTAAAGAAACTGTCGTGATTCTCTATCAGAAACCACTCCTGTAATATTACGAGAGATTTTACCAAATAAACTGAGCAAATGGAATGAGCAAGGGTTTTCCCAAACCGCCAACCGCCTCAAACGGTCGTAACGGCTGATTGAGGACTGACGGGTGGAAAAGTCCCTATGAAAGTAGCCCTTCTGGGGCCCCCGACTTGCAACTTCTCTCTCGCACCTCTGTCTTTCGTCCTCTCTCCCTCCTTTCCTTGTACCTGCTGTGGTGAAAACCGCGGGGTACTCCGTCCTGGTATCTGCTGTGGTAAAAACCGCAGAATACCTCCTCCTCCACTAACAACTGCTGTGGTGAAAACCGCGGGGTACTCCGTCCTGGTATCTGCTGTGGTAAAAACCGCGGAATACCTCCTCTTCCACTAACAACTGCTGTGGTGAAAACCACGGGGTACTAGCTCCTCAACCCAGGTGTCTGCTGTGGTGAAAACCGCGGGACGCCTCCCTCTCCACTAGTAACTGCTGTGGTGAAAACCGCGGGGTACTGCGGGGGCAAATGGAATGAGCAAGGGTTTTCCCAAACCGCCAACCGCCTCAAACGGTCGTAACGGCTGATTGAGGACTGACGGGTGGAAAAGTCCCTATGAAAGTAGCCCTTCTGGGGCCCCCGACTTGCAACTTCTCTCTCGCACCTCTGTCTTTCGTCCTCTCTCCCTCCTTTCCTTGTACCTGCTATGGTGAAAACCGCGGGGTACTCCGTCCTGGTATCTGCTGTGGTAAAAACCGCAGAATACCTCCTCCTCCACTAACAACTGCTGTGGTGAAAACCGCGGGGTACTCCGTCCTGGTATCTGCTGTGGTAAAAACCGCGGAATACCTCCTCTTCCACTAACAACTGCTGTGGTGAAAACCACGGGGTACTAGCTCCTCAACCCAGGTGTCTGCTGTGGTGAAAACCGCGGGACGCCTCCCTCTCCACTAGTAACTGCTGTGGTGAAAACCGCGGGGTACTAGCTACCACATGCTAGGCGCCTGCTGTGGTGGAAACCGCGGGGAGCTAACCTTCCCCTCATCTAACTCCTGCTGAGGTGAAAACACCCCTTCTCTCCAACCGACAGTCGTGAGACCCCTTCACGACAGAAACAATAAATGAGCAGCCAACATTTCTGTAGGCAGGTCCAGTAGAATAATAAACTCATGTAACAAGGACCTTGCAGGGTTTTTAGCTATTATTCGGGTTTGGTTCCTGGTGGTTTCCTTCGACTTACGATTGGAATTATTCCGTCTGAGCTTGCGCGAACAACGGTCATTGTAACGCTCATATATGACCAATTCAATGAGATGTTTGGTATTTGAGGATAGTGGAGCGGTAGATCGGCGTATTTCAATACCGTGAAATTGACTCAATCCATTCGGTAGACGTGGATTACTGTGATTAACGGATTTCAAAAATTGCCACCCTCCACCTCCGGTATTCTGCAACTGCTGCACCACACATGGTATTACCAAGACTGCTGGGGAAAAGAACAGGGCACGGTGCAACGCCCGGGGGGTCAGAAACGCATTACCGAGAGGCGGCCTCGAGCTCCTCAGGTGGTTTTCGTATTTCTTTTTGTGGCATCCGATACATCGCGAATCTTCCATTCCCCGTGTTGACTTCACAATAATTAATTTCCCTTCACATGCAAAAGTCAAGAAGTCGGGCCCTGAGGGGTAAGCTCAGGTAATTACACGTATCGCAATTGCATCCAGAATCTACCGCCGCGAGCCAGGAAAAAGGGAATAAAACATGACAAATTTCCAGGCGGGTAAAATAAAAACCTGGTGGTCGAATATTATTTCATGTTCGTTATTTCGAAACGAATCTCATAAATTATGGAAGGAACACTAACCCACAATTTTCTAAATGATTCCAGACAACGTCGCTGAAAATGTTTATGGGAGTATGTTAAAAACCTAAGATTATACATAACACGATTTTTTCTAACTAAAGACCGTAGAACGGGGTAACATTGATCCACTTTTCAAGTTTTTGTCTACATTTCTTGCTGTAACTTCGTTGTTAATCATGATTACACTATTGTTAAACAATTTTTTGAGACCATCCGGAGCATTGTACGTCCAGCCGTTCGTGTGCACCAAAGAGCTTCGTCAACACGATCGTGAATCAAACGGTATAAATCCGGCCCGGATATCATCGCTAGGGAGCACCTGATTATAATCAAGGATGGCTGTATGAAGTCGAGTTGGTTGTTCTGCGATATTATTTCATTTGATAAGTGATGGACTATTGGATTTTGTTGGTAGGTACTTGTGAAACTTGAACAAACGTTGAAGTATTATTGATGGGTAAATTATTACACAATGGTAAATTATTACACAACGGCAAATTATAACACACCGGTAAATTATTACATAACGGTAAATTATTACAGAACGGTAAATTAGTACACAACGGTAAATTATTACACAACGGTTCATCTATCAAGAAGGGGCTGGATTTTGTTGATCGGTACTTTTGCAACTTGACCAACCGTTGAAGTATTATTGATGGGCCAGTTATTACACAACGGTTCATTATACTTGACCAGAGGGTAGGTACTGACCACAGAAAACAGTGATCTACGCAGAAGGGGCATCTATTTCACTCCACATCAACAATTTTCCTTCAGAACTTCATTTTGCCGTTTTAGTTACTGTTTGTCATCGACAGAATTATTTTAGCAATATTTAACTCGTGATTTAGGTAGGTACCTAGTAACGAGTACGGGGTTAGGTACTAAACTAAGGAGGATCTGCGATCCACATAATATGTATAGAGTAGTACATATTTTATTATATAGACGGGTTATCTATACAGAGAGCTGTGATCTGTAACAGAAGGGTATTCTGTACACAATAATAAACCGTTGTACAGGGATTTGCAGCGTTTTTTAGACTCGATTAAGTGTAGTATGAAATGAATTTCCTTTTCACCTGTTGGTGGTAGGGAAAAGAGAGACCACTATTCGTATCATCGTACACCAATACATGTCACCAATTATCATAATATCACCGAACAATAAACTAGATTTTATATAGCCATCCGTGACTATAATCAGGTGCTCCCTAGCAATGATATCTGGGCTTGGTGAAGACCGTTTCATTCACGATCATGTTGACGAAGGTTTTTGGTGGAAATTCCAGGGCCTTACTGTAAACAAACGACTGAACGTACAATGCTTCGTATGGTCTCAAACAATTTTGAAGTTCGAGATCAACGTAGGAATGTAAAGCAATTCAAAATAACAGCGCCCTGGAAATTTCAGCCCGTATTTTTCACTGCTTATAGGTGACTGACAGTTAAGCCGAGCTTCGCGGAATAATTAGACCCGAAATGGGACCCACAATCCAAATTTCATCAATTTTCAATCACGGTAAGTACTTACCTAACTAAGGAAAAGTACGGCGGACAGACACACATTATTCCCCCATTTTCGGATTCAACGTACCTTGAAAAGGAAACCATCAAATTTTGACCTTTTTTTTTCATGCTCGATTCCAATGGTTCATTATTGAAAATAATAAACCAATAGAACCAAAATTAAAGTTAACAATTTTGTCAACTTCAGGAACTCTGGAAACCCCTCTGTTAGAAACTAGTTTTGGGGAGAAGTGGCTCTCACCTGGATGTTGAAGATAATCTTGGTAGCGGGAGTGCCCGGTACTCATGGGTCGGTTGAATGGGCATCCTAGAATGAAAACGCTGCAAATCCCTGCACAACGGTTTATTATTTTGTATAGAATACCCTTCTGTTACAGATCACAGCTCTATGTATAGATAACCCGTCTATATAATATGATATGTACTATTCTATACATATTATTTAGATCGCAGACCCTCCTTAGGTTGGTACCTAACCCCGTACTCGTTACTAGGTACCTACCTAAATCACGAGTTAAATGTTGCTAAAATAATTCTGCCGATGACAAACAGTACCTAACAAAAAGAAACACACATAATGAAGTTCTGAAAAGAAATTGTTGATGAGGAGTGAAAAAAGTTGCAAAAGTACCTACCAACAAACTCCAGCCCCTTCTACGTAGATGGTATAATTTACCGTTGTGTAATAATTTACCGTTGAGTAATGATTTACCGTAGTAATAATTTACCCATCAATAATACTTCAACGTTTGTTCAAGTTTCACTACCTACCAACAAACTCCAATAGAGCCATCATTTTTCAAATTAAATAATATCACAGAACAACCAACTCGACTTCATACTCCGCCAATATAATCAGGTGCTCCCTACCAATGATTGGCCGTATTCACAAATTCCTATTGTGGGCGCGTCTCTGGTTACGAGATTTGGTTTGGATTGTATACAATTTCATTCACACTGGAGTCGAAAATGCCTGTCGGTGCAAACTTCGGGGCCTTACTGTGAACGAATGGCTGGACGTACGATGCTCCGGATGGTCTTAAAAAACTCGCAAGTTCAAGAAGTATTTAAAACCGTAAAAATATTTACGTAAAAAAATGGTATAGGCGTTTTGAAAATTTCAACCCCTATTTTGAACCCCTTAGAGATGACTCACAGTAACGTCGAGCTTCGAGGACCAACTAGACGCCGAACGGAACCTATAACCCGAATTTCATCAATTTTTTTTCATGGTAACTAAGAAAAGTGGCCCGTACGGCGTACGGCGTACGGCGTACGGCGGACAGACAGAAATATTTTTATTGCAGTTTTGGATTCTACATATCTTGAAACGTAAACCATCAAATTTTGAGGGGGGGTAAGAATTTTTTTTTTTCATGCTCGATTCCAATGGTTCATTATTGAAAATAATAAACCAAAAAGTTAAAAAAATTGTTGGTGTAAAGTTACTCTGATTTTAGGTGCAAAGTTACCCCGGGTATAATGGGCATAATTCACTTAAGAATTGAAATAAATTGAAAATTATAGTCTAGATTTGTAGATGAAAAACAACTGCATTTAATGAAATGCACTTACTTACTTGAAAATGTTTCACCAGGGAGCTGAACACATGATTTTCGAGACTAACAAATTTGCAGGAAACACAGGGTAATTTTCAAACTGCTAACCTATATAAAAATTTTCTGGGGGTTTCCCCCACCTCCATCCGCCTCAACCGACAGTGACCGCTGATTGTGGACGGGGGACGGGTGGATAAGTCCCTATAAAAAGCAGCCCTTCTGGCCCAGCTCCTCATTCCACGACTCGACCTCCGACTATCGACTTCTCTCTTGAACGTCTCTCTCTCTCTCGACTCTCTCTCTGGTCCTCTCTCCCATATTCCTAAAAGATCTCCTGCTGTTGGGGAAAACCGCGGGGGGCATATTCCTAAAAGGTCTCCTGCTATTAGTGAAAACCGCGGGGAGCGCACACTTAAAGATCTCCTGCTGTTGGTGAAAACCGCGGGGGGCATACCCTAAAAGATCTACTGCTATTAGTGAAAACCGCGGAGGGCATACCCTAAAAGATCTCCTGCTATTGATGAAAACCGCAGGGGGCATATTCCTAAAAGATGTCCTGCTGTAGGTCAAAACTGCGGGGAGCATACCCTAAAAGATCTCCTGCTGTTGGTGAAAACCGCGGGGAGTTAGCCTAAAGGTCCCATAGGAGCCCATCCTGCCACACCCATCTCTCTCTTGCTCCTATCCATTCGTGACTAACTCACGACTTTCTACTCTCAACCTGCTGTCCAGAAAACCCGCCGTTCACGACAAGTGGTGAACACCCATAACCGTTCACCACAGAGGAAATGTTCTTTATGTCATTTATTTCTATCATCCGTGGTTGTGCAAATCGTTAAACTCAAAGGCACTTTTGATTCCCCTAAAATCCTAGCGCGACTGGAGCTTGCTCCTAAATACCTCTCACAGCCAACAGCCTCCTGACACTACCGTGTTTCTTTCCAACCTGTTCGTTCATCTGACAGCCACCAGGTTCTACGAAGGAGAGCCACTTGAGACAACTTGCCCTGAAGAGAAAAGAAACAAAAAATCCGCGGAACGAAGGATGATAGCAGACTCCAGTGAATACTGTATTAGATCCGATAGC
Organism: Leptopterna dolabrata; assembly: GCA_954871275.1. Classification (NCBI taxonomy): domain Eukaryota; kingdom Metazoa; phylum Arthropoda; class Insecta; order Hemiptera; family Miridae; genus Leptopterna; species Leptopterna dolabrata. The sequence continues at coordinate 5,840,444 of OX940984.1, read as the reverse complement.
GAGGGATGCACGTACCACAGCTCCTGAGATGCATTCGGCGTCCAGCCATAAACATTATTGCAAAACCCATATGGTGTCATCTGGAGGGTTTTTTGGCGTCATAAAAATCTTATCTAGATGGGTTATTCCTGTTTTATCGAGGGATATTCCTTCTTTTTTTACCTCCGTTTTATTATTATAATCCCAAGACGTTTAAAATTCTCTCGGGGACCATGAGAAGGTTCTCGAAATATCCTGTGGTTTAGATTGAATAACCCACAGCTCCGCCTGACTTTATTCACCATCACACTCTGTGCATATTTTCCACATAAGATTATTTTTTTAATATTGGAGATATTAATCATCATCTTACTGTGCAACAGCCAACACGCGTGTATTTGTGCGTGCTTTCTCTCAGGCTGGATAGGATAGCTGTTTTTTACAAAACGATAGCAAAGTTCCGAGTCACCCGCATAAATAAGAAGTACATGGGAAGTAGGTATATGCTGCAGTCCTCCTATTTCTGTTAAAAACCAGAAGGACCTTCATTTTCGAAATCTTGATAAATGCGTCCGTAACTAAGAAAATTAATCAAATTTATAAAACGCTGAAAAGTCCTTGCCACATGGGTCAAGGGAATGGGATTCAACTGAACATACAGACAGAACTGTTGGCTGTCCATTTATTGTTTCTTTCATGCGCAATAATTTAAATAGTAATTTTTTATGGTTTCCACAAATTTTGTCTCCCAAAACACGATCTGATCCTATTTTTTTACAAATTATCTTTGATCATTGATAGTGCCATTTAATAAATTGTCTTGATTCACCTGTTGATACCACTTCTAGTGTTATTATACAAATTTATTGTGATTTCAGACAATTTACCAGGTTTTTTATTCATAAAAAATGAATTTTGGGAGCTGAACTTTCATTACAACCTCTAATCTTCACTCTTCGGTCAAAACCGACTTCACATTCGGTCTTATTGTCTTAAAAAACATAGGAAACGATAACACACAATCTCATGTTCACTAAGACCTCAAAAATCCCTCGAAACCCCCTATTTTTACACCCATTTTTCGAAAAGAAAAAACGGGAAATAACTAGGGCCCAAATGGAGCCTGTGTGCGAATGAACGAATTTTTTAGACCGAAAATGAAGTAGATAATATTATATGCGTGATACCGCGTACTGCTAACGGCGGACGGACATTGCTTTTTTGGAATCAACGCACCTTGAAACGTAAAAGAAAAAATTTGGAGAGGGTGTTACGAAAATGTTTTGCTGAGCGAATACATAGATCTATGTATAATAATACACTGAATAATAAACCAAAATGTGATTACCCGGCTGGGCCTAGTACAAGTAGTCTAGTTCAAAAAGAAAAGAAAAGCGGAGTTATTGAAAGGTTGTCTTTTTCCATTAATACACGAAAAAATGTTGAAAATACACTGTTATGCCGGTTTTGGTAATCAAACCATTGTCAGTAGTAACAAACCATCTTCAGTTATTATTTGTTACTGACGATGGTTTGATCACCGAAACCGGCATAACAGTGTATTTTTCGCGTTTTTTCGTGTATTAGTGTAAACAGACAGCCGTTGAATAACTCCGTTTTGGTGTATTATTTTCAATAATGAACCATTGGAATCGAGCAAGAAAAAAAATTCTTACCCCCCTCAAAATTTGATGGTTTACGTTTCAAGGTATGTAGAATCCAAACCTGCAATAAAAATATTTCTGTCTGTCCGCCGTACGCCGTACGCCGTACGGGCCACTTTTCTTAGTTGCCATGAAAGAAAATTGATGAAATTCGGGTTATAGGTTCCGTTCGGGGTCTAGTTGGTCCTCGAAGCTCGACGTTACTGTCAGTCATCTCTAAGGGGTTCAAAATAGAGGTTGAAATTTTCAGAACGCCGTATCTCGAAAACTTTCGATTGAAGGGTATTTTTTTTTACGTTATTAAATTTGTCTTGAGCTAAACAATTTTTTGAGACCACCCGGAGCATTGTGCGTCCAGCCGTTCGTGTGGACCAAAAAGCTTCGATGGGCAATTCGAATGAAGAATCGAATGCGGCATTCGATTATTCAATTCATTCGGATATTAGATTTCTAGTATTCGAATACTTTCGCATCCGTATTGTAGCGAAACTAGCGGTATCTTCGCGAAGCTCAAGATACAGGAGGATGGAACTGCTACAAGAGAACCTGTGACCAATGCGAATGCCCAAGTACCTACTGTCACAGTTAACAACCATAGCTGAGACTTTCATCCGAACTCTATCCCATTCCATTGGTTATTTTTCATTCGAATACTTTAGTATCTGTTCTGCCATTGGTTGTTTTGCATTCGGATCTGTTGGAGGTTTTCCCACTCCTTTTGGTTTATTATTTTCAATAATGAACCATTGGAATCGAGCATGAAAAAAAAAATTCTTACCCCCCCTCAAAATTTGATGGTTTACGTTTCAAGGTATGTAGAATCCAAAACTGCAATAAAAATATTTCTGTCTGTCCGCCGTACGCCGTACGCCGTACGGGCCACTTTTCTTAGTTACCATGAAAAAAAATTGATGAAATTCGGGTTATAGGTTCCGTTCGGCGTCTAGTTGGTCCTCGAAGCTCGACGTTACTGTGAGTCATCTCTAAGGGGTTCAAAATAGGGGTTGAAATTTTCAAAACGCCTATACCATTTTTTTACGTAAATATTTTTACGGTTTTAAATAGTTCTTGAACTTGCGAGTTTTTTAAGACCATCCGGAGCATCGTACGTCCAGCCGTTCGTTCACAGTAAGGCCCCGAAGTTTGCACCGACAGGCATTTTCGACTCCAGTGTGAATGAAATTGTATACAATTCAAACCAAATCTCGTAACCAGAGACGCGCTCACAATACGAAATTTGGCGGAGATAGAATCATTGCTAGGGATCACCTGATTATATTGGCGGAGTATGAAGTCGAGTTGGTTGTTCTGTGATATTATTTAATTTGAAAAATGATGGCTCTTTTGGAGTTTGTTGGTAGGTAGTGGAACTTGAACAAACGTTGAAGTATTATTGATGGGTAAATTATTACTACGGTAAATCATTACTCAACGGTAAATTATTACACAACGGTTCATTATACCATCTACATAGAAGGGGCTGGAGTTTGTTGGTAGGTACTTTTGCAACTTTTTTCACTCCTAATCAACAATTTCTTTTCAGAACTTCATTATGTGTGTTTCTTTTTGTTAGGTACTGTTTGTCATCGGCAGAATTATTTTAGCAACATTTAACTCGTGATTTAGGTAGGTACCTAGTAACGAGTACGGGGTTAGGTACTAACCTACGGAGGGTCTGCGATCTACATAAATATGCATAGAATAGTACATATTATATTATATAGACGGGTTATCTATACATAGAGCTGTGATCTGTAACAGAAGGGTATTCTATACAAAATAATAAACCGTTGTGCAGGGATTTGCAGCGTTTTCATGATGCAAACGAATCATTCGAATGAAACGAGCTTCATCCGTGTAACTAAGTAAGATCAATGAAAAATCAAGTTACATTTTACCTATATATTCCTGAATTTTCTATTCTAATGTCAGTTTCAAATAGGTAATAAAATTTTGTTTATTCAATATAAATCCTATATTATTACGTTACTTATTTTCCAAGTAGGAAGTTTTTTTGACATTTTCATGTCTTTGCCCTGGCACATAGCACAAAAAACTGTCACGAAATTGAGTAACGAAATTGTGTTACAGTGCCTTTATAATGATTTCCGCTTACAACGACCCCGTTGTTAGGTTTGTTCATTTTCTACACTTTTTAACCCACAAAAATCGTTCACCACTCGTTGGAAAGCTCTCGATTTAACGAACATTTTCATGTTCTCCATAACATATTGACTATACGAATAGCGGAGCTATGGGCATAACTGTTCTCATATTTTGTTTACAAACTAATGATCGTGAGTGTAGAAGATAATTAATCCGGAATCGTCTATTTTATTGAAATTAGGTACCTACCTCTTAATATTAATAATGTCAAAAGCAATAGGTAAAGACATGAAAATGTCCCAATGCGTTGCAGACTCGTATGCAAGCGTTTTTGCTGTTTCTGTGTTTCATTCATTTTTCGATTAGTAGGATAAACTGCTTTAAATATTGAGTTGACAGTAGAATATCGGAATTTCTTTTACGTTTCAAGGTTCGTACATTCAGGAAATGCAATATCTTTACAAATTATCTTCGACTACTGCAAGTGCCATTTAATTGTCTTGATTCACCTTTTGACACACTTTCTAGTGTTTTTATACAAATGATGGTAATTTCAGACAATTTCCCAGATTTTTGACTCATAAAAAAAGGAATTTTGGGAGCTGAACCTTCGTTACGACTTCAATTCTTCACTGTTTGGTCAAAATCAACTTCATATTCGGTCTTCTCACCCTAAAAAACAAAACATGGAAAACGATATACCTCACAAGCTGTTCAATAAAACCTTTAAAAAATCCCTCGAAAACCCCTATTTAATTTTATTTTTTCCAATCGGCTACTAAATTAATAATCAGGTACCTAATCTAAATAAATCATGTTTTTAACTGGCCGATAATAATAATAATCCATCCATTTACATACCTATTTGGTCATTCACATTTTGAAGGTAAAATATAGGCTTATTAATTATTAACTACATGGAAAACGAAGTTCGAAAATTTGTAAACTTTATTATGAACAAAATTAAAAACTCATGGTAATGCAATAAATTATGGTAGGTACTATATAAAAATGCTGAACATCATTATACCTATGTTGTTTTTCAATACTTGTAGGTAGGTAGGTAGATACCTACAAGAATTTAGATCACAATACCGAGATCGTTTGTATAAAAAAACCAGTCATGCAGCATGACTTAATGAGCGAATTTTCAAAGAAATATTCGAATTAATGGCTATGGTTTTGAATAAAGGAAAACTTCGGTCTAAAATTTGGTTTTCTATGTATATTCTCTTCGTATTTATTTTAATTTGTACGTTTTGTCCATCCTGATTCTACCGTTTGTTATGAGTAGATTCCTTGTTCCTTCTGAATGGCCTTTCCTCTTGACTACGATTTCAGGCCTGGTATCTAAAACCAGTTCAAGATTTGCTCTACTAGGTAGGTAGATCCTTCCTTCTTCATTGATATTATTTTTATCATGTTAAGTACCTACCTACCTTTGAATATCAAATATTCGTATGATACTGATAATAAATTGATAAGATACCTACCTAACCTTCTTCCTCCTACTGTTAGTACCTAAATTGAATAATTTGAAATAGATTTTTTCTTTCGTCTTCCTTCTAGTAATATGTGGGCCGGTACTTGTCTATCTATGAAGGTATCATAACAATTATATGTCAAATGGGAAATTCAAGGAGTTGTACTAATCGTTTGCCTCCCCCTTTTTTGCTTCGAACTCTCGTCTTCAATTAATACTTCTCACATTTTTCAATCTGACCACTCTAAGGGGGTGGGGGGGGGGTAAGAGTTTAAAGATTATCCTAGTTTTGGGTAATTTTTGCGCACTTTAAATGCTCTAATTTAAGAACGGATTTAGATATCTAAAATCCGATTTCACCATCGTGTTCAGCGTGCAAAAACCTTTAAAATGAGGGGTCACTTGTTAGAAAATAACATTTTGGGGATTTTTGGGTAATTTTTGCGCACTTTAAATGCTCTAATTTGAGAACGGATCAAGATATCTAAAATCCGATTCCACCATCGTGTTCAACGTGCAAAAACCTTTAAAATGAGGGGTCACTTGTTGGAAAATAACATTTTGGGGATTTTTGGGTAATTTTTGCGCACTTTAAATGCGCCAAAACCCTCCTTAGAGTAGGCCAATTTCGCCCATCTTCGAACTTAGCCTTTCGATTGCCAAGATAGATTTTTTGTGCAAATTTGAGCTGTTTATCTCAATTCTATCGAGAGTTATCGTCTGGAGTGACACATATATATATATATACATATAAAAAAGTGTTAAATTTCAGGAATCGTTTTAGAATGGTCTGAAACGGATTTCTATGAAGAAAATTTCCAAAAATTTATATTATTTAAATTTCGAAGCCATTGCAATAGCTTCATTTTCTTTGAAAATTCGCTAAAAGAAGAAGTAAAAAATACTGAACGTCTTATAAATTTGCGATATGTATATATAATATATTTCGTACACCTACCTCATCTTCATTTCGTTGTTTATTTATTTTTTGTTCTTCTTAAATCTGAACATGACAAAACACACTATTTGGTAGAAAGATTGCACTAAACTCAAGAAATACTGAACACCACTAGATACAGATTAAAATCACAATTCAAAAATTCACAAGTTCAAAATTGCGGTGGGTTTTCCCTCCACATTTGAATGAAATCATTCGAATGATCATTCTATTATCAAAATCATTCGAATACTTGGTATTCGATTATTGAAACCATTCGTTTCGCCCATCACTAAACGGTATAACTCCTGCCCGGATATCGTAAACTACGGAGCATCTGATTTTAATCAAGGATGACTGTATGAAGTCGAGTTGTTTGTTCTGCGATATTATTTCATTTGACAAGTGATGGACTATTGGATTTTGTGGGTAGGTACTTGTGAAACTTGAACAAACGTTGAAGTATTATTGATGGGTAAATTATTAAACTATGGCAAATTATTACACAACGGTGAATTATTACACAACGGTAAATTATGACACCACGGTAAATTATTACACAACGGTAAATTATTACACAACGGCTCATCTACCCAGAAGGGGCTGGATTTTGTTGATAGGTACTTTTGCAACTTTTTTTTTTTCTTTGAAATGGGTTTCCATATTTTCATCGCGAGTGATTTAGTTCGACTTACATATCCTTTGTCGTTATGTTGAAACAGCAAGTTTCCGAAACTACAGTAATTTATATCCAGAGATCTACACTCGTGTGATCAGCTAGTTTTTCCATAAATATAAGTAATAATATCATTCTGATGTTTGATTTAGTTATTCATCTGTAAGCTGTGTAAATTTAAAGTTTCATTAATTTGATATCTTTTGTCAAATTTGGACGGATTCTTCGATTGGGAAATTCAAGTACCCGTGACAATTCATTTCGTTTCAAATTGTTGTCCAGGAATATTGTTCGTATCCAAACCCGAGGGCCGAATATATTTACGCAAAACCAACGAGGGATTTCAGGTTTTGGCGTGGAAAACGTCGACTACGCGGATCCTGACACAGGATCCCACGCATGAGGGATTTAGAATTTCAGACCGATGGGGCGAGGAAAGCTCCCATAACGAATGACCGGAGCGTTAGTTTCGCTCTAACAAGTTGAAACTCCCCGTAGAGGGTTAAAACCCCGTCTGCCGTCACCCCTCGCATAAATCTTCGAATTTTTGTTCCAATTAGTTCCTCGCTAATCACTTGAACACCCGCGCAACGTTTTCTGAAGCCCGTCGAATGAAAATATGCCCGCAATGCACGTTCGATTTTGATTTTGGTTTTTGTGCGTGTGTGGGGGGTTGGAAGTTCGTACGGATGTTTTTGATCTCCACTTTGCTTCTTCATGCCGGTCCAATCCGACAGAGGCGGCTGTTTAGGGATTGTGGCATTTGGTCGACCCCTTCGAGTATAAATAACAGTGCCTTCCAATGTGCCTTCAGTTATTAGGGAGTTGTTGCAACCATTTTTCCGAAAAACGCTGCAAATCCCTGCACAACGGTTTATTATTTTTGTATAGAATACCCTTCTTTTACAGATCACAGCTCTCTGTACAGATAACCCGTCTATATAATATATGTACTACTCTATACATATTATGTGGATAGCAGATCCTCCGTAGGTTAGTACCTAACCCCGTGCTCGTTACTAGGTACCTACCTAAATCACGAGTTAAATGTTGCTAAAATAATTCTGTCGATGGCAAACAGTAACTAAAATGGCGAAAAGAAACGCAAACAATGAAGTTATGAAGGAAAATTGTTGATGTGGAGTGAAATAGATGCCCCTTCTGCGTAGATCACTGTTTTCTGTGGTCAGTACCTACCCTCTGGTCAAGTATAAATCTTATAATATCCTCGTTCATCCGCAACCACATCGGTAATTTTGATCATGTGTTTTTTATCATTTAATAATGATTAACAGGACGTTTCCATTTGTTTTCCGAACGTCACGAGCGTCACGTCACGATTGGGTTTGTGAGCGTCACATCACGATCGAGCGTCACTTCATGGCACAAGAAATTGCACCATCGAAATTACATCACGTGACTATGTTGGTTGCGAGCGTCACGTGACTATGGTGGTGACTATAAACGGTGGTGAAACAAAAACATTTTCAACTTTTGATGCATTAATGAGCTGCAAAGTTTCCATTGACGGAAATTTTGGCGAAACAAACGTTAACCTTTATTAAATGATCTGACTGTATTTTTTTTTCTTCATAAAGGTAAGTCAATTTTCATTAAAAATACATACATGTCATATTATTGATTCATGAGGAAAACCGTTCAAGTACGGGTTGAGGTAGCTACCTACCTATCTAACAGTGGCCGTTCATTAGGTGTAGATATAATACAAGCATTAAGCCCCCTAATTCGACTTTTTCTGTTTATAATTGATACTTTTTTTCAGTTTCATTTAAACTTTTATCCCATTCATGAGTAAAAACGTCCAAGTATGGATTGAGGTAGGTGTACCCATTGAATAGGTATTACTAAGAAATGCGTTCATTGTTAAGGAATTGAACTCCCGGGGGCACAAACATCTCGCACTTCATGGATACTATGGGATTTTCATGAAATTAGGATCCATATCTCTTTCTCAAGGTCACTGGAGCTATTCTGTAAAATAGACGAACCCTGGAGACATAGGAAGAGACTCTCTCCCGGGGGAGACTATCTCTCGCGGGAGATTTTCAAAATAGATAATCTATTTCCACTATCTATTTTAATGAACAGGCCACCAGCTGTCCATTTTTCGTTTTAAATATTACTTATCCTGACGCAAGAAATGTTATTTCAAATACTTCTTAGTCCGACAAAAAGTTTTTCTTCTTAGCACGAAGCCGTCTCCTCTTGTTCGGAAGAGACGCCCCAGATGCAACAAGCGCACTCCAAACGGGAACTTATCCCCGAGCCGACTACGTCCTCCGAGGCCACTGGAGCAGACTTGCTAGAAAAGCCCGACGCAAAAAGAAAAAAAAGAAATAAATAAAATAAGAAAATAACTTCGTCCGAAAAAAAAGAAAGAATCGTCTCAAGTTACCCCCCCTCCCCCAACCCCGCCCCTACCACCACCTCCGGTGCTGCCACCACTTGGGAAATATGACCACGTACCAACTTCACTTCAACAAGTATGCAGCTCCCTTACCGGTAGCCATGTTCTTGTTTTTATTGGCTCTGGGAGTCCGAGACCGACTTGGTTATCGCTCTGCCTCCTGTCTCCCCACCATCCGCGCTTTACGCTTATCGTTTCTTTACCTTTCTTTACGACCCCGAAGGGGAGTTTGTCTACTTCTTGCGGTTGGAAAACCTAGTTGCTCCTTGTGAAATACAACGCTCCTCCTCGACTCGTGGACGGTGAAGAGGTCGGAGGGGGGTGAGATGCTCATTACAACGTAATGGGACACACATCCCGCGCTGGGAGCCGACGTATTTTTCCCGCGTTTACGTGTACTTTTATTTATTTTTTTTATATTTTCCTTATTTCTATTTTACACCCACCGACAAGGCGGGTTTTCCCTACTGGGATGACAAACGTTTGTCGGAAGGGCGACTGTAAAAGGTTTTATTACGCTCTCATTCTCAGTCTTTTCGGGCTTTACAATATTTATCTGAATCCATTAGCCTGACCGCGACCGCAGTTTTCTTTCTCGGCCTCTGTACATCTTCGTTCTTTTCACATGCAGAAGCCCTTTCAAAATCGCCCATAAACATATTCGTGCGATTTGAAAAGTCGTGGGAACAGAAATCCTCCAGCATTACGACCAGGACACTCGCTTTGATTGATAACTGAAATAAGTGGGCGAGATGGATGCCCACGAATATGCCTGGACATGCGCGAACGAAACTTGATGGACTCTCATACGATAAAACTGAATTGGTTCTTTTCGCTCACAAACCTGCTTAGAAGGTACGGAGCTGACATCGCATGGCCAAACCCCGACGAAAGCTTGTGACAGAGTGTGACAATGGAGGTGGACCCTCGAGAGTCCCCCTCCTAGACCAGCGAGATTATCACCGGTTAAGAAGGGATATCGATTAGGCTTCCGTCCTCCGACCCCATCACTGGACCAAAAAACTACTCGAGAACAGCCGCACTGTTAAACTCCTCCCCACATGACATAATTCTGGGTAGCAGAAGTATGAGAGGGAAAATGGGGAATTAAGAGTAGTATGAAGTTCTGGTTCAGGAAACGACATCTGAACATTCAAGGTTTTATGATCCACAAGCTAACAGCAGCCGGCGTTTCAAGTTGAACGATTCCTCATCCAGTTTTACATGTGAAGCACTGGCAATCCGAGAAGCCCTTCGTTACGCAGCAGCTAGGTCGGAAAATTTGGTAGTGGCTGCCGTAGTGTATTGATGAAGCTGGCAAATTTCAAATTCGCCTGTGATTTCAGTGGTGCCTTGATGGGCATTTTAACTTCAGTTAAACGTTAAAGCTATGAAAGCGGCTCACCGCCGGGTTCAGTTCGTGTGGACCAGAGCTCACACAGGTGTGAGGGGGGACTCCATGTCAGCTAGACATAACGGGATATACCTGGACAGTAGACTTCCATACACGGACATTTATGTACAAGCCCATCGAAGTCTCAAGGCGAAATGGCAAATGGAATATGGCGTCGCCGAGACAGGAGAGCGATTCCGGATTGGAAACCCCCACGTATCTGTGAGGCCATGGTTCAGTACTTGTGAGCTAGACAGAAAGGCCATAAGAATAATTTGCCGGTTGCGCTCAAATCACGGATTGTGCGGGGATTACCTACATCGAATTGGACAGCGCGCCTCGCCCGACTGTGCTAGCTGCCAGGAGACCGGAGAAACACTGCACCATATCGTCATGGAATGTCGAAGACATGACACAGGAAGACGACAGTTGATGGACCAGGTGGCACTACACTTGGAGAGCCCAGTCTGCTACTATGTGACAGAGCGTGACAGTTTATAGAAGGAAACCGAATTAGCCCAGTGGGGCTCTTATCGGGCCCTCCCTCAGAAGAGGGAGAGACTCCACCAGACGGGGTGGTAGCGCCCGCCTGGCTCCACTCCCCAGCGACCACGACAGAGCGTGACAGTGGGGGTGGACCCTCGAGAGCCCCCTCCTAGACCAGCGAGATTATCACCGGTTATATCGGAGAAGGGATATCGATTTGGCTTCCGCCCACCGACCCCGTCTCCACCGGACCAAAAACCGACTCGAGAACAGCCGCACTGTTACAAGCTCGAGGACTTCACATGCGACTGTCAAGTGCTACATGAGGGAAAGGGATGTAGAAATGCTCAACTCAACACACCGCAATAAGATCATAAACCGGCTAATGCATACAGCAACCTAAAGGCCACACTTCAAGATGGACATGCCATTGACATATAGCAGCTTATTGTCAGATCAGCACGATATCTGCTTCACAATAAAAGTCAATAGCTTCAATCACCAGTCAAGCCCAGAGAAGTTTGTACAATCTGCAACATGCAAGAACCAGAGGACCTGTACCACATTTTCGTTGTCTGCCATATATACAGCATTTCTAAATCAAATTCAACCTTTTCCAAACCAAATTCAATTTTTTCCAAGTCAAATTCAACTTTTTTCATTTCAAATTCAACCTTCCTCTACTTCAGCAAAAAATATAACGTTTAAAAATTTTTAATAAACTGAATTTTTGAACCCCATTATTAACTTTTTTGCATTATTTAAGGCTTAAATTGAATTTCGTATGACATCTGACAGTGACTGCAAACTCCCTCGCTACTTCGTATGACATCAGATGAGGTGCGTTCGATTTATCAGAAGGTTTGATTGGCAACGAAATAGGCATTAAAGAAGTAAACACAAAGAATTTGTAAACACCGAAGTTATGTTCCTTACTTCATTTGAAGGTTCACAGAAGGAAATTTTTAAATTGTAGGTAATGAAAAAAAAAAAAAATACACATACCTGGTACCTGCACTGAACCACTATAGAGTTGTTTAATTTAAGCCTTAAATAATGCAACAAGTAGTTAATAATTCACAATTCAGTTTATTATTTGCTGAAGTCAGGGAAGGTTGAATTTGAAATGGAAAAAGGTGAATTAGAAATGGGAAAAGTTGAATTTGACTTGGAAAAAGTTGAATTTGGTTTGGAAAAGGCGACTTCTCCGTATGAAACGAGCTTCCAAACCCTGCTGGACGTCCAATCCAAGGAAGAGACAAAAATACTGTGTGTCCCGCACTCAAGTTTGCCGCCTGATGGCATTCTGTCTCTTTGATGACTGATGTCAAGTGAAATAATCATCAAACATAATATTACGACCTTTATTAAAATGAACTAAATTGATTAAGCTAAAGTCAACCAAATAACAAAATACGTATAACTTATGATTGTAACTAATCAAAAGTCTCTTTGATGACTGATGTCAATTGAAATATTACCAAACAAAATATATTACGAAATTTATTAAAATGAACTAAATTGATTCAGCTAAAGTCAACCAAAAGCGATAATCAAAGGCCAGTTATCTTCCAAACAAGACGGGGATTAACTCATTTTGATGAGGAAACCTCGGTCGCCCCGAAAATCCCAAGATTCCTCAAAGTGTTTCTGGTGAATTTTTTTGATGAAGGTAAAGAAATCCCATAACTTTATTAAACGGTGCAACCTTCAGTCAAGCTCCTAGAACATAATTAAACGATATAAATCAAACTCAAACCTTACTCAAATTTATGACAGCAACGAAGTAACGCTTGCATACGAGTCTGCAACACATTGGGACATTTTATGTCCCAATGGGAATTTAGGGATAATTGACGGTATCATTTACGGGTTGCAAGATTACCACGATCCGGGTTACATGGTGGTGCAAGGTTACCACATTCGATTCTAGTAAGTAATGAACTAGGTAATGACTTTCTTCTCTAGTCTGTTGCTGACTACCTTGTTTACCAGCCTTTTTTTCATCATGCTCAGCTCAGCTACCGCGCCAGGTACGGGTATACGGTTAACAAGAAAATGTTCAATAAAATCACACGATTCCAACGAGTGGTGAACGGTTTTTGTACGATGAAAAATGGCAAACATGAAGTTCCGTAGAAACGAATCGGTTGTAAGCGAAAATCATCAGAATATCAACTGTAACGCTTGTTTACCGGTATCGCATAACGGTTTCGTATAACGCTTTTCGGGTCCATGTGCCAAAGTAAAGACATAAAATGTCAATAACAAAAGACATATAAATTATATAACTAACCAGAAGTGCCTAATTTGCTAGTAGGCGAATGTTGAACTCAAGCATTGTATCTAGAATTCGTGGCATAGTAGGTACTGCTTAAGATTGTCTAGCTAAATTGTGATACTATTTATAAAATTTTTCTCTCTTCTGTTGAATTGTGATTATACCTGTCTGTCAATATTCCTGCTCAGTTGTGAGATACTTTGTAACTTTAGTGCTTACGTTCCTAGCAAATGTCATTTTGAAGTATGCTTATCTATAATGAATTACCAGCTGCCTATCTTAGTCAAAGTGATGATTTTTGCAGGTAATCCGCATGCATTAACCCGCCATTGGTGAGTTGCCTGAAAAATCGTCCGTTGGTGAGTTGCCGAGGGATTCCCTCAGGTCGGGCGCTTGTTGCTTCATCAGCTAATATCGTTGAGAAAAGTGCTTGAAAAGGGTTCAAACTAGTGTAGTTTTTGTGTATTCTGTGAGGGTAAAATTATTTTGGCACGCAGAATTGAAGGATTCGAAAATTTCACGCATAGGAGCCAGATTATCCAATGCTTTCCTATAATTCCTTGTCCAAATGGCATCGAAGCGTACTGCTTGGATCAATGCTCTAAATCGCTGCAGGGACATTACTGAACCATATATTGATGGAGCAGTTCCGTCAGTTTCCCAGAGTTCGCATAGATTCAAATGGGAAGCTTTTTTAACACCCATGAGGTAAAGGAGGCTGAAAAATTACCTTATTTCAACCAAATCTGTAGATCGACATATACTGGTTTTTATACTTCCTGGTCAACGTTCCCATTTTTTGATTGGTATGCTCGACAATATCGCACAACATACCTTCTGGAAATAATAAATCCCAACAGGAAAGTATCGCATTTGCTTCTCTTGCTAAGCCCTTGGGTCCTGGACGTTCTTTTACAACATTTGCTGATGAAACTTTACGTTTTGCATACTTTTTTATTGGATGGGCTAACCACTTCGTGTTCTCATCTTTCCCCGCATAAATTGGAATCTTTCTCGAGATTTCATGCGATTTGGAGCGTGATATATTTACATGAAGGCTACATGATTCATCAGGCGCATTACCTGTTTTATCTTCTGATATTTCTTGTTCGTATTCGCTGTTGTCTTCCAGCACTATTGACTCAGCATCCGACATAGAGTCATCTGAATCCAAAAAAATCGCGTTGTTCCTTCTTTCCTCTTCTCTCTCCTCCTCTTCTTCGAGTTCCCTCAGCCAACCACGAATTCTGATCGCTTCACTGTCATCCATATTTAGATACAATGAATTGTAAACACCGATTTCGAGTACAACTAATAATGAATGAAAAACAGTACTACACGAGTTGAAAGTCAGTGCAATAATGAGCCCTCTAACACGTTGGTGAGTTGCGGAGAGAATGCCTCAGGTACCGGGTTTACCCTCCTCCGGCCAACTTTTTCATCACGGATTATGCTTAAAATAGATCCTTTCACTCTAAAAATAAGATAACTGGAGGCTAAAATTCGTAACTAAAGGTGTTTAAGAATTATTGAGAAAAAGTCGAGTGACCTGAGGGATTCCCTCAGAACTCACTTAAATAAAACAAAATAATAAATAAAAATAAGTTATAACGAGTCAAGTGATGTATTGTTATCGTCTTATCTAGGCTACAACAGTTGTAGGCATCAATGTTTGAAGAGGAAGTCAAATGTTTGGAATTTCTTGTAACTGTTAGGTACTTAACTCAAGGCTACAGAAAGTCTTGCACAAAAGAGGCAGGAAAATGGGTACAAATTACCTATTTGAAACTACCAGTCCTGCAGCTTCGAGATAGCTATATTTGTGTAAGATGGACGTCCCAAAGAGGAATCAGCAAGGATAAACCACTCTATACGTAAGTGGTTCTGATAAACCACTATCACTGAGGACAAACCACTTTTCAAAGGTGACTTTGAAAAGCCAGATATCCATGCACATCGCAACTCAGTATGAAAACAGCCACCAATAAAGTTTCTGGGAAGCAGCACAACTCGCTGATTGTATGGCAACTCTCGGCCTTGGTTGGGGTGGAAATCCGCTGTTCGTACTGACACTGAGGGGCGGTATAAATCGGTTTGCGCATGGGCAGAAATTATGTGCTTCATGAATCCTCAGCCTTCCTGTGAAATGTTAAATGTTTATTTATTTATTTATTTATATTTACCCTAAATTTATTTACTTATAATGTTGCACTAAAACCAACCCACCACACTTACTTCTTACTGAGTACCGCCCCGGAACTGCTTCAGCCTTTATTGCTAATTGCGGGACGGCCTGACGTGTTGTCGTCTGAAACGATCAGTTAAGTGATTTTGCGGTAGTAACCAGAACCTTAAACTACACATTAGCATACCACCGTGCTTTTAGTCCTGATAGCACCCACCTGTTTAATCCCTTTCGTTTGCCGAAACCCGCTACTATCGTTGTGAGTGAATAATTGAGTGAATAATTGGGGTTCTAACGAAGTCTCAGCTCCCTAAATTTACTTTTTATGAGTTAAAAACCTGGTGAGTTGTCTGAAATTGCCATAAATTTATATAATAACACTAGAAGAAGTTCCAACAGGTGAATCAAGACACTGAATGGCACTAACAATGATCAAAGATGTGTTTAAAAAAAATAGGAGCCTAATTCGTGTTTATGGGGTCCAAACATGGTGGAAACCATAAAAAATAGCTATTTCAATTATTGCGCATGAAAGAAACAATAAACGAAAGCCAACATTTCTGTAGGTATGTCCAATAGAATAATAAACCCATGTGACAAGGACTTTGCAGCGTTTTTTGGTGTTTTAGTAAACATGAGCTTGTGATGTATCGTTTTCCATGTTTTTTTATGACGAGAAGACCGAATATGAAATCGATTTTGACCAGAGTGAAAAATCCTGCAAATCCCTGCACAACGGTTTATTATTTTGTATAGAATACCCTTCCGTTACTGATCACAGCTCTATGTATAGATAACCCGTCTATATAATATGATATGTACTATTCTATACATATTATGTAGATCGCAGACCCTCCGTAGGTTAGTACCTAACCCCGTACTCGTTACTAGGTACCTACCTAAATCACGAGTAAAATGTTGCTAAAATAATTCTGCCGATGACAAACAGTACCTACCTAACAAAAAGAAACACACATCATAATGAAGTTCTGAAAAGAAATTGTTGATGAGGAGTGAAAAAAGTTGCGAAAGTACCTACCAACAAACTCCAGCCCCTTCTACGTAGATGGTATAATGAACCGTTGTGTAATAATTTACCGTTGAGTAATGATTTACCGTAGTAATAATTTACCCATCAATAATACTTCAACGTTTGTTCAAGTTTCACTACCTACCAACAAACTCCAAAAGAGCCATCATTTTGGTTTATTATTTTCAATAATGAACCATTGGAATCGAGCATGAAAAAAAAAATTCTTACCCCCCCTCAAAATTTGATGGTTTACGTTTCAAGGTATGTAGAATCCAAAACTGCAATAAAAATATTTCTGTCTGTCCGCCGTAAGCCGTACGCCGTACGCCGTACGGGCCACTTTTCTTAGTTACCATGAAAAAATATTGATGAAATTCGGGTTATAGGTTCCGTTCGGCGTCTAGTTGGTCCTCGAAGCTCGACGTTACTGTGAGTCATCTCTAAGGGGTTCAAAATAGGGGTTGAAATTTTCAAAACGCCTATACCATTTTTTTACGTAAATATTTTTACGGTTTTAAATAGTTCTTGAACTTGCGAGTTTTTTAAGACCATCCGGAGCATCGTACGTCCAGCCGTTCGTTCACAGTAAGGCCCCAAAGTTTGCACCGACAGGCATTTTCGACTCCAGTGTGAATGAAATGTATACAATTCAAACCAAATCTCGTAACCAGAGACGCGCCCACAATAGGAAATTTGACGGAGATAAAATCATTGGTAGGGATCACCTGATTATATTGGCGGAGTATGAAGTCGAGTTGGTTGTTCTGTGATATTATTTAATTTGAAAAATGATGGCTCTTTTGGAGTTTGTTGGTAGGTAGTGAAACTTGAACAAACGTTGAAGTATTATTGATGGGTAAATTATTACTACGGTAAATCATTACTCAACGGTAAATTATTACACAACGGTTCATTATACCATCTACGTAGAAGGGGCTGGAGTTTGTTGGTAGGTACTTTTGCAACTTTTTTCACTCCTCATCAACAATTTCTTTTCAGAACTTCATTATGTGTGTTTCTTTTTGTTAGGTACTGTTTGTCATCGGCAGAATTATTTTAGCAACATTTAACTCGTGATTTAGGTAGGTACCTAGTAACGAGTACGGGGTTAGGTACTAACCTACGGAGGGTCTGCGATCTTCATAATATGTATAGAATAGTACATACCATATTATATAGAAGGGTTATCTATACATAGAGCTGTGATCTGTAACAGGAGGGTATTCTATACAAAATAATAAACCGTTGTGCAGGGATTTGCAGCGTTTTCAAATGAAATAATATCACAGAACAACCAACTCGACTTCATACTCCGCCAATATAATCAGGTGATCCCTAGCAATGATTTCATCTCCGCCAAATTTCCTATTGTGGGCGCGTCTCTGGTTACGACATTTGGTTTGAATACAATTTCATTCACACTGGAGTCGAAAATGCCTGTCGGTGCAAACTTCGGGGCCTTACTGTGAACGAACGGCTGGACGTACGACGCTCCGGATGGTCTTAAAAAACTCGCAAGTTCAAGAACTATTTAAAACGTAAAAATATTCACAAAAAAAATGGTATAGGCGTTTTGAAACTTTCAACCCCTATTTTGAACCCCTTAGAGAAGACTCACAGTAACGTCGAGCTTCGAGGACCAACTAGACAGCCAACGGAACCTATAACCCGAATTTCATCAATTTTCTTTCATGGCAACTAAGAAAAGTGGCCCGTACGGCGTACGGCGGACAGACAGAAATATTTTTATTGCAGTTTTGGATTCTACATACCTTGAAACGTAAGCCATCAAATTTTGAGGGGGGGTAAGAATTTTTTTTTTCATGCTCGATTCCAATGGTTCATTATTGAAAATAATAAACCAAAATTAGGTTCTGACACAGTTACTGCCATAAATTCACGTTAGATTTTGGTCAAAATTTGTCGTTATTTGGCACACCGTTTGGGTCCGTTTGGCTCCTAGTTGTGCTCCAAAGCTAGGCAGCCCGATCGGAATACACCCAGGGGTGTTACGGGTGAAAATGGGTGTAGAAATAGGGGTTTTCTATTTTTGGGGGGGGGTTTTAGTGAACATGAGCATGTTAGGTATCGTTTTCTATGTTTTTTTTTAGGGCGAGAAGACCGAATGTGAAGTTGATTTTGACCAGAGTGAAGAATTGAGGTTGTAACGAAGGTTCAGCTCCCAAAATTCATTTTTTCTGAGTCAAATACCTGAAAATGGTCTGGAATCGTCATACATTTGTATAATAACACTAGAAGTAGTACCAATAGGTGAATTAAGACAACTAAATGGCACTAACAATGATCAAAAATAGTTTTTATAAAACTAGGAGCCTAATTCGTGTTTTTGAGAAACAGTAAATGAACAGCCAGCATTTCTGTAGGTATGTCCTGTATAATAATAAGCCCATGTGACAAGGACTTTCGTGACTTATGTGAAAAGCACAGCGTTTTTGGACGTCGGAGTTGTTCCTGCTTACAGATACAAACTCTGCGATTCATCCCATTTGGTTATTGGAAGCGAATTTTAGTTAAGTAATGACCTGCAGAAGTGAATATGAGGCGGTGAAAATGAGAATAACGTAGAACACCCGTCCAACACAAGAAATATCCTTCGCCCGTCTCGAAAACACCAGGTTTTTCCCGGTATCGCCTCCGAACATCACAGCGGAAATTCAGGAACGAGGGAATTGTTCCTCGAATGGGTTGCGGTTGTCGTAGTTGAAACGGCGGAGAAAAACCCATCTCTCTCCATTCCGTAATTCTCAATCCCATTTTCCAGGTGAGAACAAGGACACAAGTGAGTAACCCAATCACCCCCCAGGGTGGTGTTTACCGTTTAGTGACCTCATAACTCTCCCTGTCTGACTCGTACGAGCGAAGGGAACGTTTCGTTCAGCGCTAAATCATCATAATATTGTCGTTCCACCTTTCTGCACAGTTCCGCCTAACGTGGAATTCTCTGTTTTTATGCGTTTTCCTTCCATTTCCTCCTTCTCTGGATTCTGCGGCGTTATACGCTCCCCTGGTTTATGAGACCATTACAATTTTTTGTGTGTGTTATTTTAGAAACCGCTGGCGCATAATGTTTGCTCCGTCAACACGAAACAATACTCCGCACACAATGTAATTTCTTTATAAATATGAAATGTAAATATGAAATGAAACCTCATTTTGGCAGACACCCACGGGACCACTGAAATCGTCCGCGTATGCAAAAAGCTGCAAATTATTACACAACGGTATATTATCCACCTGTATGTATGCCCCATCTGTGTAGATCAGTTTTCTGTGGTCATTACCAACCCTCGCGGTTCGCCCAAGAGAACCATAAATCGAGTAGGTACTGGAGCCAGCTGGGCAATTACACTTTCATAACTCAAGAATTCTATCATTAATTGAACCAGATTTGTTCAAGTTACAAAAGTAACAAGCATTTACAAAAGTAGCATTCTTCAAATGAAATAATATCACGGAACAGCCAAATCGACTTCATACAGTCATGCGTGATTATTATCAGGTGCTCCCTAGCAGTGATATCTGGGCTGGATGTGCACCGTTTCATTACGATCATGTTGACGAAGCTTTTCTGTGCAATCGAACGGCTGGTCGTACAAAGCTCCGGTGGTCGCAACAAATTCTCAAGTCCGAAATCAATTTAAAACATAGAAAACGATACCTTACAAGCTCATGTTCACTAAACCCTACGAAAAACCCCTCGAAAACCCCTATTTTTGCACCCATTGTTCACCCATAACACACCAAGTGTATTATGTGAGTAATATTCATATGTATTCGCTCAGCAAAAAATTTGTTGAACACCCCCTCAAAAATGTTTGTTTTACGTTCCTAGGTGCGTAGATTCCAAACATGCTATATGGCCTTCCGCCGTACGCCGTCCATCGTACGCCATATCATCCATTTCTACTTCATTTTCGATCTGAAAAAATTCGTTCTTTCGCACACAAGCTCCATTTGGGCCCTAGTTGTGTCCCAAAACTTGGCAGCCCGATCGGCATACACCCAGGGGTGTCATGGGTGAAAAATAGGTGTAAAAATAGGGTTTTTTGGTGTTTTAGTATCATGAGCTTGTGAGGTATCCTTCTCCATGTTTTTTAGGGCGAGGAGACCGAACATGAAGTCAGTTTTGACCAGCAACCGAAGAATTGAATTTCTAACGTAGTTTCTGACTTGAATTTGCCATAAATTTTAGTCTAAAATCGTAGTTATTTCGCACACAGGCTCCATTTGGGGACTAGTTGTGCTCCGAACCTTGGCAGCCCGATCGGTGTTATGGGTGAAAAATTGGTGTAAAAGTAGGTGTTTTTCAAAGGTTTTAGTGTACGTGAGCGTGATATGTATCGTTTTCCATGTTTTATGAAACTTTAATTCCCGAGCCGGCTCCAATACTCGATTTAGGGCTTTCTTGGGGGGGGGGGGGGGGGAGCAAGAGGTTAGGTACTGACCAGAGAAAACAGTGATCTACGCAGAGGGGCATCTATACAGGTAAACAATGAACCGTTGTGTAATAATTTGCAGTGTTTTTATTCCATTTTTGGATTCTACGTACCTTGAAACGGAAACCATCAAGTTTCGAGAGGGAGTGGGTCAAATTTGACTATATTAGGGTCAAATATCGGTAAAATTGGCTAAAATCACGAAAAAGTACATGATTTTAAGAAAAGTGGTATGTAACGCTATATCATCTGTTTACACAATAGCAGGAATATTTCTTTGAAAATTCGCTCTTATAGCCTGCTGCATGACAGGAACTTTTTTCTATTTCCGATCCCCCCCCCCCCCCCTCCATACACAATCCCGGCTACGCCACTGCCTGGGGGAAGATCCACTAATGTATCAATTTGAGAGAACTGACGCTCCAAGTGTTGACCTATAATTATGCCGATTGGACGGATTGTAGGGACGTGATAGTTGATAGGGACGAGCTGTGGCTCAAGACGGGGATAGGCTACCTACTTCAAGCATGGGACGTGAATATTGTACTCAGGTACCTACCCAATTGCCTTGCAAATTGTCAAATTTAAGGTAGGTATGGTGAAATGAGTTTTGGGAGGTTTGAACATTCCTTGACAATTTGACAAGGAATTTGATCGATGATGGTGGAGAGGACGTTGCGACTAATCCATTACTGCAGGTGATTACATGGGTAATC